>CM045772.1:130959506-132321704 GCA_025200525.1 Camellia lanceoleosa | reverse complement strand
CTAAATTTGGAGGCTTTACTTGTGTCGTGATAATATCCATGAAGAGGCGCTCTCGAATCCGGGAGGGCTTTCATCTTTAAACTAAATTTCGCTTAACTAGTAGAGATAAGTAATCTTGCATTATAAAAGTGAAAGTTTGTACAGCAAAACATTCAAATAAATCATCATACTTACACAAAAGTCGGGTTAATGATAGAAAATTCACGTAAATCATTAAATTCCAAGGGCCTTGGCAGAACTTCTTCGGACATGTCTTTGAGCAGGCCTTTCATTTCTGCGAATAGTCGATTTGATAAGGAAATTTGTCGGTCAATATCCGGTTTTCCGCTCCGGTCAGTTCACGGCGAAATTGGGAATACTTTTCTTGAGGACCAATTCTCCTAGTGTATAACAGCGTAGATGAACATATTGGGTTATAAATAGCAAAATTTTTGCTGATATCTTAGTGTACATAGACGTGAGAGAGCACGGTCTAAATGGTTTCTCAATCGGGGTCCAAATCAAGGCCAACATCATGTCACATTTATTTATATCAAAAGCTTTTCGATTTCCAAGGTTGGAAGGCCGGTCTCCAGGATGATTGCGTGGGTTCCAAAAGCATAAAACAAGCGGCATTTCCCGATTGGATCGCCTCGGTGTAGTCACGATGAGCCCATAATACTTTCGGTAATTCTTATTATCGCAGCACAACTCTCGGCCTTACTGGTACATCCAAGATGGCTTTGTTGAAGAGCTTCGGCTTAGCCATTGCTTTGTGGATAGCGTTGGCATCAGGCGAATATACATCTTTGCCACAGTTCTCGGTAGGCATACCGAGTAAGCCCAGGTGCGGTGTAAATAAGTGCTCTAGGAATGCTGGTCGTGTGATAATGTTCTCCATCTAAGCTAACATTAATATCTCCAGATGTGCGTGTCACCTTCCTTAGACCCATTTTGTGAAGTAATTTGTCGTGACTCGTCAAAAATCGCTTGTTGCGGGGAGCACGGCAGTAATGGTCAAGCGATATCAAGTCCCCGTTGGGTGAGCGGCGAGGCCCGGTGATGAGCTTAACTCTTGACGGGCAAATAGGTTAAAGGGAAAACTTGGCGTTAATTCACATTTCTTGGCGTAACACTTCGGCGTAATCTCGTTGTGATATGTATGTATCCGCGGCTTGATGGGCAGTGCCGTGAGATGGGCTGCTGACCCTACCTTTATGTATTTAGGTTAGGGTTCTTCGACTTTGTCTGGGATATGAATGCATTCCTGAATATGGACTAGAAAGGGATTTTTTGTAGAGCTTTCCTGGGATCCAGTAATATCACGGGGCTTTTGTTCATTAGTTTGTGTTAGCCTTCTTTTTTGTCAGCGGGGCTGTTAGGAAAGATAGGAATGGGTGATATGGTCCCATCTAGCTTGGACTGATTCTATGACATCGATTTGGATTGACTCAAGGAGGCAATGCTCATTTCGAGGATTCTTTATGCAGGTTTGCCTCGGGTTGTGATTCGCGGTGGTTGACAATGTAGCCAAAGGAATTTGCGGATGATCCCAAATACACACTTAGAGCGTTCGAACACCATTTTGTACTAACGTAAAATGCTGAATCATCTCTTCGGATCGGTTAGATAAGTTTGCTCTTCTTTGGACTTATTACATATTGTCAATGTACACTTCCATAATCTTGACTGATTGCTTTCCTTGAACATAGCGTTGACTAGTCTTTAATGAGATTGCCCGCATTCTTGACCCTAAAGGCATAACCCTTGATAGGTTCCTCTTGGGGAATTGAAGATGCAATTTTATCAATCCTCAAGGTCGTGGAATTTGATGGTAGCCTTTGTAGGCATCGAGGAAAGCTCATACGTTGATGACATATAGTAGGCGTCTGTGATTAGTCTATTTTGGGAGAGGAAAAGCAATCGACTGGGACAAGCTTTATTTAAATTCAGGTGAAATCCCGCACAAAAGAGCGCCTAAGTCTTGTTTTGCCTCTTACAACCACACGGTATTCAACAACCATGTAGGATAGGTAACTACTCGAGGATTGCTGACGTAAAGATTGCCAAATCCGAGTCAACTTCTTTAACTCACGGCAGCTGATGGTCAATTACTCGCCACGATCGGTATTGTTAACTTTTTGAATAATCGGCTTACATTTGGGGTCAACATTTAAATCAGTCTTTGAAAGCAGATGGATCCACCCCTAAGCATCTCATATGGTGACCATGCAACGTCGTCAAGGTTCTTCCGAAATTCGAGAAGGTAATTAGGCTACTTGCTGTCGACTTTACGTCATTTAATTTTATTCAGGAAGACGCAAACCGACTATGAAGAACCTCAATCAGATTCCCATCAATTTCAACTCTCGATCCAGGGCTTTCCATGGCCTTTTCACTTAGAGCCATTTCCCAAATCGTCGAGGCTCTCTCGATCCGGCACCTTAATAGAATTCACTTCGGTTCTCTTGGTGTCTTTGTAGCAAAAGAGATAACAAGCTTGTGCCGATTTACAGGAACCACTTGGGATTTGTTCAATGCCGTGTTCTGGGTTGGGGGAAGCGACTTGGAGTTCATGATAGGTGCTCGGCCGCGACTTGCATGGTATGCTTGATAAGTTAGCCCCATGATTCAGATTATACGGTGAGGAAGCTTGACAACCAAGAATTCCCACATCCGCGATTGAGAGCCAGTTGAACTGGTAGTTAACAGTGATTTTGCCTAACGGGTAATGCGGATTAAGCGTTGAAGTAGAGATTAACGTAAAATGAGCCGAGCGAGAATCTCGGTCACTCGTTGAAGCCAAGTTTGATGAAGGTTTTATAGTACATAACCACGAAGTACTTCCTTGGTCAATGAGAACACGTTCAACGTGTGAATCGGTTTACTGCAGCGTGGTTTGATGACCAAGGGATCAAATGCGCTTGAGCTGCTACGCCGCGTCAAATCGGCAGAGCCAAGTGAGTCGAAAACAATACTCCAAGCTTCATGGGCCGCACGTTTGCTGTGTGTGATTTATGCAGGGGGTCGGGATGTGGCTAAATTGCGTATGTCACCGCGGTCACGATGTCAGTTTGGTGAAAACATAAATCATATGGATTCTGCCGAGTGGGGGTGAATCTTATGCGTGAGCAACTATTTTGGTTGGAATTGTTCTTTCTGGGGCGATGTTGCTAGGGTATTACCATCTTGTACCAACTGCTCACTAGAATGATCTTTCAGAGCATAATAACCGCTATTTAGGGTATCATTGTCAGTAGGTCTTTTGTGGATATTCGCTTTGCTAGTCTATCACGTCTCTTAGATGTCAGGAGGTCCGACCATCTTGGGTAGCCATTTGAAGAAGCGGAAGATGTTGAATTTTAGACATAACCATGCTTTGATCGACGCACGGACAATCTCACATATTTCTTGCCTGCATACGCTTCTAAAACTTTACCCATCCACTTCTGAAGTTATTCATTAGCCCGATTTGTGGACATAGGTCATTTGATCGGCGTGAATCTCGTTTTCTGTCTCTATTTAGCCCGATTCTGGTGGGTTGAGGGGCTTCATGAGGGCATGTCAAATTTATTCGGCTTAAATGATCTCGAGATGGGGGCGTCTTGTTGGCCTGTGCCGAGCTTTTAACCTGCGGGCACTGTCATCACTCCACTTTCTGGCAAGTATTCCTTGACTTTATTCATTAGCGACAATGTAATTAATTGTTGGGGGGCCTTTCCGGCCAAGGAGCTACTGAAGGGCCTTCCATCGGTGCAACCATATTTGGAAAGGCGGTGATGGCCATAGAGTCATTGCGGGCATTATCCACTTAGATTAAAAGCATTCCAATAGTGTCGAATACAGCACGCTTGTGAGGTTTCCCAAAGTTGAATTTGCATTGCCTAGAGAATAGGGCTTGGTCGACCTCATTAGTGATGAACCTTGCCCTGAAGGATTTTTGCAGTTGATGGAAGCTCTTGATCGGTGCCGGTTCCAATTTATAATACCATCTGACGGCCAATAGTCCCAAACTGCTGGGAAATATTTGGCACATGACGTTTGTCGCGCCCAGATGTAGTGTCATGGCTTGCGCTTTGTAGTGACGGATGTGATCGGAGGGGTTTGGTTTCCATCACGAGCTGCGTGAATGATGGAGCTTTGAGAACTTTTTGGGTAGTATCGCGCTTGGGCGATTCATTGCACAAAGAGGTCATGTTGATCTTCTTCGCTTGAATCATTTCTTCTTCGTTTAGCTGTCCTGGCGCTACGGACTCCTTCGAAGAGCCGGAGACTTTGACTCCGCCCCTTATTTTTGGATCCTGGGGATAACGAGTCAGAATCACTGCTACTATCTTGTCTCTGAATTCGAGGTCGTCGACCATAATTTCTCAGAGGTCGTCCCGGATCTTGGCACGCAGCCTGTTGGGATTTTGCCACCTCCAAGGCCAACTCATCGAAGGTGCTCGCTCTCATACTTCCATCATGTTTTCCAACCTCTGTTCGCTTTGCTTACCGATCCATATTGCTTGCATTGTCTCATGGATGTCGAGGGTGAGGTCAGGCAGTGAGTCAAGTTCAAGGCTCTTTGTACGTATAATGTTTTCGTCCGAGCATGTTGCTTTGGAGTGGTGTCAACTCATGGTGTAAGGTCGTCAAGGATCAATGAGGATCTTCCGTCACACCCGCTATGGATGTGTTGGAGTATTCCATAGACAGGCGCCAATTATGGAGTAGTGGTTTGAAAGACTCTTTGATCCAATGCGATGCTCGAGATCCTCACTAGTCATGTGAAAAAAATAAACACTCCGGAAGTCGAGGGTTTAATTAGCACCGACGGATAAGTCAGTGTATACTCTTTTCATTGCTTATATCTCAAGTTTAGACTTTTTTTCTCATACCTCTTGTTAGCTGATACTCTCCTTATTTATAGTCGTTCTTGATGTTGACATCTGGGCCCACCTTTCTTCCAATGATTAATCCCTCATTCGGCTAATTGTTCGCACTCGGTCTGGTCTACAGTTGATTATTCTGCATTCGTCCCTCCGGGATGGAGCCGTATAACTCACAATTGGTTTCTTTCTTCAAGTTATTCGGCCTTCGTAAGTAATAGATTTATTCGGCCCCCACTATATATAAAACGCAATGCTTTTGAAAGCTGGACTACTTTATGAAAAACTCATGAGCATGCAATACAATGCACTAAGCAATAGCAGAATAACTACACAAATGACCAAATCATGCCTCATACGGAAAGGAGAAAGCAAACAACAGTTCCAAACACATCTCACTTGAGAAGAGGACAAAGATGGTTAAAATTGAACTGCGTCTCACGCAGAAATGATATAAGGAAATGTAAACTAAATTACGTCTCATGTAGAGAAGAGAAAAGCTACTAACTGCGTCTCACATAGCGAAGGTGCAGGATGGTGTGAACACCAGGCGCACCTAATATTTTTAATCGAGGAAAATAACTTCGAATGGATCTCACGCGAAAGGAGGAAAGATAATGTGAACACCAGGCGCACTTGATGTTTTTAACCGAGTAAAATAACTCCAAGCGCGTCTCACGCGAAAGGAGGGAAGATGGTATGAATACCAGGCGCACCTGATGTTTTTTATCGAGGAAAACAACTTCAAATGCGTTTCATGCGAAAGGAGGAAAGATGGTGTGAACACTAGGCGCACTTGATGTTTTTAACCGAGTAAAACAACTCCAAGCGTGTCTCATGCGAAAGGAGGAAAGATGGTGTGCACACAAAGCGCACCTGATGTTTTTAATAGAGGAAAACAACTCCGAACACGTCTCACATGAAAAGAGGAAATATGGTGTGAACAACAGGAACACCTGATGTTTTTAACCGAGTAAAACAACTCCAAGCACGTCTCACGCAAAAGGAGGAAAAATGGTGTGAACACCAGGCGCACTTGATGTTTTTAACCGAGGAAAACAACTTTGAATGCGTCTCATGTGAAAGAAGGAAAGATGGAATCAATGAAGAGTGAAGCTCATGAAGATAACCCAAATCAAGGTACAAAGCGTAAACATGAATTTAACGAAACTTCGAATGTGAATTTTAACAAACTAAACAAAGTTAGAATCAAAACAATCCTAACGATGCTTGAATTAACAATTTGAAAACAAAAGGAACAAAGCTCTTTCCTTTTCATTTTCTATTTTTTTTTCTTTTTCTTTTCTTTTTTTTTGTCTTTCTTTATTTCCTATTTTTTTCCTTCTTTTTTTTTTTTTCTTCTCTCGCTTTTCTTTATTTTTCTTTTTTTTTGCTCTCTATCTTTTTTGCTTCTGCTTCGTTGTAATGAACAAAATACCCGAATTGTGATACACTTGGGGCCAGCTGGGCCCAAATGAAGTACGACCGAGCCCCAATATAGCCGGCCGGGTCGTGACGATGACACAAGGGTAGTTCGGTAAAAGCTGTGCCCATGGTTGATCAAACCCAACCCTCATTTCACACTTACCCACACCAAAAACTTCCTTCTCTCTCTCTCTCTCTTCTCTATAAGCCTCCTCTATCTCTAGATTCTTCCTATTTTCACAAAACCCAACAACTCTCAATGATTTTTCTTCTTGAAACACTTTCCCTCGTCTACACTTTGAACCGATTAAAATTTGACTTTGTTGAGTTTTGGGTTTCTCTTTGTTTTTCTTGGATTCTCATATATTTACCCACACTTTTCCCTCTTCCCCTTTGATTTTTCACTCTTTCTTTATTTCCTCTCTCCTAGGATTTGGATTTTTTTGGGATTTTCACTCAATCTCACTCACCTACTCACTTTTCTTCACATTTTCTCACTTTCCCTCTATGGCCAGTGGTGAGGTTCCCATTCCTGACCCCATTGTGGATATTGGTGCCGTCCTTGGTGAGGACATAGAGGTCGAGGATGTTTTCCCTCCTGTTCCTGAGCTTGAGTTGCCTCCCCTTACCGATAGGCCTTTTGACATGGCCACTTATTAGCCATGCACACATGCTCTGACCCCTAGCGGTATCTTGAGATTCGAGGGCCTTATCCTAGGGATCGACGAGGACATTCTACTACGAGAGCCAGCGGAGCACTTATCCTCTGATGCCTCCACGGTAAGCAACCTTTGCCTTTACTTGTTGTTTGTTTTTTTTCTTGAACACAATTTGAATCTTGTAAACAACTCTTTGATTGCCCTTTAATGCAAATACTGACAATATTCTGACACTATAGGTGATATCCAGGAGGATTGACGGCTACATGTCTATTTCTGGCCCCAAGCATTAGTATGAGAGGCTTCCCGCAGAGGTTTGCACATTGGTCGATGCTACCGGCTTTGGGCCTTTTTGCTCAGGACTGGTATAGACGAGGGCTGAGTCGTTACTATACGGGGCCCTGGTAAAGAGGTGGTGGGACACCACAGATTCGTTCCACTTTTCATCGATCAGAGAGCTGACTTTAACCCCATACGATTTCTCGATGCTCACCGGCCTACGGGTTGGGGTTGGTGGCCTGATCCCGTTCGATCCTGATATGACGTAGTGGAGAACTGCACACCTTCAACTTCTCGGGGTGATCCTAGATACTACCGGCTATGGGATGATGGGATATAGTTGGCTCCTGGATCACTTCATTGACCTTCATCCAGTCACCCCAAAGAAAGTTGTCAAGACACTTGGTGTTTCATGTATCTCTACTACCTTGTTTAAGTAATGTGAAAATACCATGGGGCTATACATCTTGGGGTAATCGTGCATCCGTCAAGTGGCGAGTACGCTTGGGGTGGCGCTTACCGCCAATTGTATTGTAATATGAGCTCTATATCCCGCCGAAGACTTGATTTGTTTGGCCATCGAGGGTTTAGGAGGTACACCTCACACTTACTGCTTTTGCTTTACATTTCGCTTTTACCCCGCTCATCTCGCTTCACTTATTTACTTGCATTTCTTTTTCCTACAGTTGTGGGTTTACATGTATTTCACTTCCTTTGCTTCGATCCTAGCGAGGCCCCACTCCTAGTACTACAACCTCCTGATTTGAGCAGCGTCGGTATGTAAACCGAGACTTTCCTTACTTCCGCCGCTTCTTCGACAACATCACCGTAGATAGGGTAACGAAAAATCTGACACTAGTCTTGATCTTCTACTGTTGTTTCCATACTGTTGTTCCCATACTGCTGTTCAACCTCGGATACCTGATTTTTGCCTTGCATCTTTTATTCACAGGTTGACTGGCACCCTTGGGTGGGTATCCCTCAGGCGTCGAAGGTGACTTATGTTGCCGCATGGAAGGCCTCCACCATGCGGATTCTATTTGAGGGCCCTTTCGGCAGGGCATACTATTTGCGGGAGTGATTTCTTCACTAAACCCGAGGCCAGGCCGATCTTGATGTCCCACATCCCCTTTCTTTCAGTATGAGGATAGTTGATGACCTCTATGACGGGCCCTTGATCGATCACCTCATGCATGGAGAGGGTAGTGACCGGTATCATGGGGCCGGCAATTTTACTGTTTTCTTACAGACTTGGGTGATGGCCCCTCTTACCCAAGGTGTGGTTTGTGCCATTCCAGTGGCTGTTGTAGCCATCGCTGGAGGTGCTCCTACTACCGCTCTCATTCTTGGGCTTCCTGTGATACCGACTAAGGTTGTATACATGCGACCGGATGGGGTGATCGAGCAGATCCCCCTTGAACACATTGATGAGAGGGATTGCAGGCTAGTGATCGTTCCTAGCGTCGAGCAGGTACACAATTCTCCATACTTCTACCCACTATGCTTTTTTAATTTGTTTAATATTCTCAACTCTTTCCTCTTTTGCAAGTGCATGTAGGGTACGTGGATAATCTCCTCCGGACAGTTGACAGACTGCTTCTGATGGTGTGAAGGAGGCAGACTGCTCTAGTCACCTATGGAATCAAGGTACACTTTGTCCATGGCCTACTATTGTTGTAATCTTGCCTTTAATTCTGTTAGTCTATTCTGATAGTTGATTTTTATATCTGATTCTGATATATGTACTTTTTTCAGTTTGAGCCGGCACCAGCTGCACTTGCAGGATCTCCTCCAACTGGGAAGAGAGGGAGACGGGGCCCAGTGAGAGGTAGAGGATGAGCTGATCGAGGAAGGGGCCAAGTGAGACAGCACTCACCCTCTAAGGATTCCTTTGATGAGTACACAAACCCCAAGGATGAGGGGGATGAGGTCACCGTCCAGTCCAGCAGCCCCAGTGATGATAGTGACGTGCTTTCTCTGCAGCCGAGGAGGAAGAGGGAGAGGATGGGTTGATTTTTCTTTTCTTTTCTTTTACTTTGTAGTTAGGAACTATGTCGTTTCAAATGGACCTCTATATTTTGTTTTTAAAAACTTTCCTTTTGTTTTTGATCTTTGTAAAACAATGATCGAGGTTGGACCAACCAGTTAATGCAAAGAATATTTTGGAATGCTCTCCTTGCATAATGCGTGATGAATGTCGCAACCTTTGCATGGTAACTTTGCACAAGACTTTAGAACTGTGAATGTTTGCTCTTACATTTATTCTCAAATTGGATAACAACCTACAACCGAACAAACTGTAAAATACAACTCGATAATAGAAAAACGAAATGAAAACAACTCGAAAACACTAAAAAACACTTGATACAAACAAAACAAGACTCAAAATACAGCCACAACACTCTAAGGCTAGAACTTGTTTTTTCTGCACCCTGTTTAGCCTAGGCCAACATTTAGACCCGGCCGGGTCCAAATAGTCACAGTTGGGCTCCAATGAGGCACGGTCGGGCCTAAAAATGAGGTCGGTTAGTGGGATCCAGCTGTCATGCACTACCTCTTCTCCAACTCTATAAATGGTGCTCCTATGTTGTTTTTTTGGCAGAATAGCAAGTCTTTGATATTTTTCTCTCAAGATGGAGATGTTGCTTAACAATAGGCTCCGAGACTAGATAGCCACTTTGGACGGCTCGAAAAAGGTGAACTTTCGTAGTTTCGGTCTAAACGCTCTTTTTCCTTTGAGCCGCACTTCACTTTGTTTTCCATTCCTTCATACCGCGGTTCAATGCTGGAATCCAGTTACACATGCATTTCACTTTGGATCACAAGAAATGTGTTCGATGCTTGAAGAATTTCAAGCATTGATGAAATCCCGATGCGACGAAGAAATCATACCTCAGCCCTGTTTTGGCCATGCCCAGGCTTTGGTATGAATGTGTGGGCTCACTTTGCACCAGGCTCGATCCTTGGCTCATGATGGATAGTTGGACATCCCAAGTTTGATTTGTCAGTTTTCCGCTATCGGAGACAGAGACGAACTTCTTTGGCGAGGTTACTGGCAACATGCCCGCTGTTTATGTATGCTTGCACATTTCCTACTTGCCCCTAGTTACGGCGGAACCATCATTAAGTTGATTGAGGTGGCCTAATGCTTGAAAGAGGGTAAGAGTTGCATGGGTTTGGCACTGGCTGAGATCCTAATGGGTTTAGATGCTTTTCATCGACGAGAGACTAATTGATTTACATGGAGTCCACTGCTTCTTCAGATATTGTTTCCCACCCTTTCTTATTTATGATTCCTCGCATCACTCGACACTCACTCTTTATTTTCATCTCTAAACCCTTTTCTTACTTTTTTTCTCCACGTACATCTCTCTATTCTTTAATCTGTCTTATTTTTCATCCCTTCCCAGGTATAGCTCATGGATAAGATAAAAGTGGTGGACCCTTGCCCCAAGTATTTAGCCAAATCGTACTTTTTTCGCCAGCAACTAGTGGACTTTCCTTCAGTGGGATGGTGGTGCGACTGGATGTGTAGCAGATCTGCAGCCAACATAGCTTGGTGTTGCCCCTGGCTTAACTTGACGGAGATGAGCTACAGCATGTCCTGACAGCCGGGTATATAGTTAAATTGGCCTTACACACTACGTGTTCTATTTTCTTTTTTGGCGTAGACACCAATTTGGACATGATTAGACTTGTCCAGAATAGGAGGTAGAATACCCAGCTTCATTTCTAGTTCGTGCTATGCACTTGACTCAAGACTCACTTCTTGGAGGATGAGAGAACTTCTGGCCCCTGCCCTTAGCTTTAGTTACTCCCTTTCTGGCTAGTGTTTGGCTTGGCTTGGCTCGAGGACGAGGAATAGGTTGGGCCATTTTTGGCTGCAGAGACTCCCACAAGCACGAGCAGAGGACGCAGGACCACTTGACTTATTTATGCCCCTAGTTTATTGCTTTGACCTTTCTTTTCAAGTTTTATGATGTAAAAACGACTTTGATTTAAATCAGAGAGTTTGGAGAATGTACTTATGTTGAAATCAATGGAATTAAGGTTATGGGCACTAAAAATTCTCCTTTTGGTTCCAAAATAATCTAAGTTGTAAAAGATAAATTTTGAGAAAAATCAACTTTTATTAAAACTTTTTAAAACCATTTTCGGAAAGGATCACTTCCTGACACATATGGAATTAGTCCCTAAGATGCACAACTCCGAATCATCAGATCACAACTGCCCATAACTGCATCCACCATACCGGTCCTTTTGTTAAAATGAAGACTACATAACCGAGCTAACAGATAATAGAGAAAGATGGCCCGATCAAAATAAACCAATAGGACAGTTGAGTTAGAGATGGTTATGGCCGAACTTCGGGATGAAGTTGCCTACGTATTCCAAAGATGGGAATTAGGGCTTACGTAGTTCAGTATCAGTTCACTCGAGTATTAACTCTCTCCTTTTGCGCTCTAACTTTTGCCAAAGTCGCTCTTTAGGGTTTTCAATCTTGCGAGCTCAATTTTTCTTTATTTCTAATTTTTCATGCTCTAACTTTTGCCTAGGCCACCCTTCCAGGTTTCCGGCCTTGTGAGCCTCTCAAGGATAATATTTCTTCAACTTGTCTATATTGATCAGGTGTGAAAACTCCAAGCCATCTAGGTCCATGAGAATGATCGCCCCTCTTGACCAGATAGATTTGATGATGTAAGGACTAGTTCAATTAGGTCAAAACTTGCCCCTAGGGTCATGGATGGGAGCTCGATTGTCTTTCAGTACAATGTCTCATTTCTTAAGATTCTTGGACTTAACTTTCTTGTTAAAAGCCCTAGAAATTCGGCGTTGGTAGCCCTGGATGTGATACAATGCCCTTAACCTCCTTTCATCGAACAACATCAATTCCTCAAATCTGCTCTGCTGCTTGTTTGCCTCCGCTATCTAACACTCGGCCATAATTCGTAGCGACGATACCTCAATCTTAATTGGCAAACAGCTTCCATCTCATATGCCAGAGAATAGGGGGTTGCCCCTGTGGATGTCTGAATCGACGCTCAGAGGCCCAAATCAGAAACGGCAATTTGTTCGCTAGTTTTTGTAGGTCTTAACCGTCTTTCATAGGATGTTCTTCATTCTTGTTGGTGGCCTTAACAGCTCCATTGGTCTGTGGTCTATATGTTAATGACTTGTAAAAAGCCACATTATATTTGTCAAGTAGATCCACTACCTCTTTCTTGAAGTGTGAGCTGTCATCTGATATGATCTTGTTCGGAACTATGTACCGGCAAATGATGTTATTTCTGATGAACTTGGCTACATGCAACACTTTCAACACTACATAGGACTGAGCTTCCACCCACTTCGTGAAGTAGTCAATCGCCACCAAGATGAACTCATGTCCATTTGACCCCTTTGGCGAGACTACACTGATAATGTCGATGCCCCAGACTGAGAAAGGCCATGGTGCAGTCATGTTATAAACCTTTGATGGCGGGATATTCATGCGATTGGCATGGATTTGGCATTTATGGCATCACCGTACAAAACCAATACAATCCTCCTCCATGGTTGACCAGTAATAACCTTGTCTAAGGATCTTCCGGGCTAGCATCACACCATTCATGTGTGCCCCACACTCTCCTCCGTGGATAGACTCCATAAGATACTTCGATTCCTCTTCCTTCACTCACAGCTTATGCATTCCCAGATGACATCCCTTATACAACTTGCTCCCGCAAATGATAAATTGATGGCCGATCAGATTCCCCATTTGTCCTTGGCATTTGCCCCTGGTGTATACATCTTCTTTTCCAGAAATTACAAATGTCGTAATATCAAGGGTTTTTGTCTTGAACTTCATCTATTGCTGCAATGGTTTCATAGGCCGGCGTGTATTTCTGCTCGATAATAATCAGACGTATCTTCACTCCCAACAAGATGTTTACCATAGAAGATAGAGTTGCCAAAGCATCAGCTAACCAGTTATTCTCTCTCAGTAGATGTGTAAATGTTAGTTTTTCAAACCTTAGAATCAAAATATCTAGGGTCTGATGGTAAACCTTCATTTTCTCCTCTTTGACTTTCCAATCTCCGTTAGCTTAAGAAACAACCAAGTTCGAGTCTCTGATAACATCCAACCTTATTGTCTCTAGTTTGAGAGCAGCTTCTAAACCAACAATACACGCCTCATGTTCTACTTCGTTGTTGGACACTTTGAACCAGAGTTTGAACGCTAAGGGTATATGGGAATCATCGGGTGCTATCAGAAACACACCTATCCTATAACCATATAGATTAGACACTCCGTCAAAGTACATCGTCTATGTTTCCTCTTCCACTTGAAGAATGCCCTCATTTGGGAACAAGTACTCCACTACCTCATCTCGTTCTACTGGGTGGTCTGCTATAAATTTCGCTACAGCTCTCCCTTTAACAAATTTGCGCGTGACATATTTGAGATCAAATTCAGAGAGAAGAAGCAACCAACGAGCTAGCCTACCCATAAGCGCGGGTTTCTTAAAGAAATATTTGACGGGATCTAATCTCGAAACCAGAATTACCGAATGAGCTAACAAGTAGTGCCTAACTTCTTGGTAGCCCATACTAAGGCTAAGCAAGCTTTCTCCAAGGAAATGTAGTGAGTTTCATAGTCCAGCATCTTCTTGCTCAAGTAATAGATGGCCTTCTCCACTCGATCTTCAGATTCTTGAGCTAGAATGCACCTCATGGTTGAGTCCGTTACCAACAAATATAGAATCAGCGGCTTCCCCAGTTCTGGTGGCGACAACACAGGCGGAATCTAGAGGTATTGCTTGACCTGATCAAAGGCAAATTGACATCGATCGTCCCATCGAAACTTCTTCCCTTTCTTTAAGAGACCAAATAGTGGTTCACAAATCAAGGTTAATTTGGAAATAAATCATCTTATGAATTGCACCTTACCTGTAAGGTCACAGACCTCGCTTACCCTTGGTGGTGGCATTTCTAAGATGGGCTTGATTTTGGAAGGATCCACTTCAACTCCCCTTTGTGTGATTAGAAATCCCAGCATTTTCCCTACCGTTATGCCGAAGGTGCATTTCTGCGGGTTTAACCTCAATCTATATTTCCTGATCCATTGAAAGAACTTTTCCAGTGCGGTGTAGTGGCCTTCTCACTCTTTGGACTTGGCAATCATGTCGTCCACATACATCTCAACCTCTTTGTGGATCATGTCATGCAAAATGGTGGTCATAGGCCTCTGACAGGTAGCATTCTTCAACCCAAAAGGCATGACTTGGTAGCAGTACGTACCCCATGGTGTGGTGAAAGGAGTCTTTTCTCTGTCATTCAGTGCCATCAGAATCTGATTGTACCAGAAAAGCCATCCATAAAGGAAAGCAAGGCATGGCCAGTAGTACAGTCTACTAACTCATCAATGTGCGACAATGGAAAATCGTTATTCGGACTCGCTTTGTTCAGGTCCCGAAAGTCGACACAAACCCTAATTTTGCCATCTTTTTTCGAAACTGGGACGATATTGGCCAACCGGGTCGGATACTCGGACACTAACAAGAATCCTACATTAATTTGTTTGGTGACCTCTTCCTTGATTTTTAATGCCCAATCCGAATGAATTCTGCACAGTTTCTGCTTGACCGGTCGGGCCTCAGGGTCAAGAAGGATCCGGTGCTGTACGATCTCAGGGTCGATTACAGGCATGTCTTCGTAGGACCACGCGAAAACATCTTTGAAATCTTTTAATAAAGTAATTAAACGCTTGCGCCCCTCCGAAGACAACGTGGACCTGATTTGGACCAAGTGTGGATCCTTTTCAGTATTCACATTAATGGCAGTGATTTCATCAATACAAGACTTAGCATGCCTCTCCTCCTCTTGATTAATCAAGTTTTTCAAAGCCAGAGGAATTTTTTCCTCTTCGTTTTTGTTAAAATTCTGAAAATCTTGGTTAATATAATAAATCAACGGCACAGAGTAGTACACAGAATCTGCAGTGTTCTTATTCACAAGTTCCGGCCTTTCAGTTACAACAGACTCAAAAGCAAAAGAAAAAGTAGACCTCGACAGGACCTTGGCATCCAGGTTACCACCCCCGGGAATGCCAAACTCAGACTCCCTAGACTGACTCGAATCTAATCCTAACTCCACAGACTCAGTGGAATCAGATCTTGGCTTATCATCATCCAATTCCGAGCTGGAAATAAATTCCTTTTCTAGCTGCCAAGTAAGAAATGGTGCCCTCAATGCGTCTAGAATACCACTGGTTGGGTCCACACCTGGTTCCTCCCCAATCATGGAGACAGTAAAGTTATCCCCCAAGTTCTCTGGGTCGGTCACAGGATCTGTCAAGAGATTAGCCAGTTTTGCGCCTATATTGACCTCATTATTGTTCGAGTCATCTTCTTTGCTCTAGCTAGCGTTGATGCTTGGCTCTGCCCTTTCTTCATCACTGTCTTGCAACTGATGGTCAAAGAAAATCTAGAATCCCAGGATACGCTTTTTCAGGGAATTTACCAAGGCTCAGGAAAGCCACAAAAGGGGAAATCCTCTCATTCTCAAACAAAACGGCCGTTTAACGTCCCCCGGATTGGCCTATGGACAAGCTCATAATGCTTCCCATCTCTCTTGGCCTTGGCTCTACCCCTTATTCCTTTTCCCTTTCTTATTCAGTCCTCTTTCGTGGGTATATAGCCCAATCCAAAGGCATGCGGGTTGTGTGGCACCACTACCAATGCTGCAACACCTTTCCGCCCACTCCTTCCAAGCCCCATTCTCGGAATATGCCGCAGCTTGTTCATGAAGTAGATGGATTGGGCACTAACATACATGCCTTCGTTCGCAGCCAAAATTGTCTGCACTACTCGGGCTTCAGCTAGAGTGAATCCCGAGAGAAATACATCCTCATCGCCATGATTGATCTCTAGTACTAGTGTAGTCACCTCTGGAGGCGGATGGATGGATGAGTTGCCAAAAACTGTTGCTACTCCTCCCTCATGAGGATACTTCAACATCTAATGGAGGGTAGAGAAGACAGCCTTCACGTGATGTAACCAAGGCCTCCCTAACAGCAAGTTAAAGGTATCTAGCACGTCCAGGACGTGGAACTCAATCTCTTGCTCAGATGGGTACCTGGACTCGCACTTTCACTGTACCCATGACCTCTCTGCTTGTATTGTCATATGCTCGTATCACCAGGGCTGTGGGGATAAAGTCTGCTGGTTTGAGGCCAACCGTATAGGCAATATGGAAAGGACAGACATTAATAGCAGAACTAGTATCTACCAACACTACTGGCACCTACTTCTCTCTGCCTTCCACAGATATGTATAATGGCTTGTTATGAGCTGAGCCTTCCGGTGGCAACTCTTTGTCAGAGAAAGTGAGCATTGGCTTGGCTTTACTTGGAAAAACTAGGCCCACAAGGGGCTTAGGCGTTGTATCAATGGACAATTTAGCCTTGTCCATTGTTGACAATACTGCCTGTCAGTGCACCCGTGAAGCCATGAGAAGTCCCTAAATAGAGATGTCATCTTGAATCTTTTGAGCTGCTTTAGAATTGGTTCCTCTTCTAGTTGCTTCTCCTTCTGTTTCTCAACCTCCTTGTCCTTTCCTGATGGCTCTGCTTGATCCAGGTGTGGCGGCTTAAAGTACCGTCCACTTTGAGTAAGATGGTCTATCTCCTCAGCATACCATGTATCATCTAGGACATAGTCCCCCCAGCCTTCGTCAGTATGAGCCAAATGCAAATCATTGTCATTCCATCACTCGCCATCAACTACCGACAAATAGTTGTTCGGCTCTACCTGAATCATTTTTACAGTGCAAGTGTCCCTCTCAAGGTGACATGCAGTTGCGGTTTTCTGGCTATCTTCAATTCTTTCTCTTTCAAACTGCCTCAGCACAGCTTCTTGTCTAATGTCTGTCGTTCCCACAATGCCCATGGCTTGGGTGGGTTTCCCCACACATGTGTCTTCTGGCATTTTTCCTTTCTCATCAGCCTCTCTAGCTACTACAGCTATCTCAGCTTTCTTTCCCTCTGATTTACTCCTAGTTTCTTCTTCCTTATCTGGTTCATCACTCAGCCATCCGGTAGTATCAGTCGATTCGTTCAGGTCAAACCACCCAATTTGTACATCTCCATGATCGTGCTCATCGAAGAATTACATGTTGTTTAGATCTTCTTCAAGATTTGCAAGGTCGTCCAACCCCTGGCTTGGGTCATCCTCCCTGACCACATTAATGTCTGTCGAGGCTGGTAGCACTACCTCAGGCCTGAGTTGAGTAGTTTGAACAATGTAATGGCTTGGGTCGTACTTGCTTTCAAATGAGTCCCCGGGACATTCTGATAGTAAACCAGTACCTCCCTCCGAGGTCAACATCTTTTCTACCTCAGGCGTTGTCACCACTGATCTGGGAGGCTCAGGTTGTAGATTAGATGTGTCCATCACGCACAAGTCTGTGCTCTCAAGAACGAACACCACTGGTCTCGGTAGGTGAGAGGGGGTAATATAAACGCTGGGGTGATATGAGGTGGACAGTGTATGGACAAGGTGAAGATTTTGGGGTAGAAGGACTTGGTTATGGGTGAGGAGCGGGTTGGTAGTTACATTTGGTTTCTGGGTTGGAGCGATGACTTTGTTGTTAATGAGATCTTGAATCTTATGAAGTAAGCGGTAGGATTGCTCGGTTCCATGACCATGCTGCTAGTGGAACGCACAGTATTTTGTGGGGTCATGCTTGGATGGAAGAGAATCGGGAAATGGATGAGGTTCTAAGGGTTTCAGGCGCCCTTTCTTGATCAGCACGTGCATGGCTTTTGATAGGGTCATGTCTAGTGGGTGAAAAATTCTACTTAGGGGTTGGGTAGGGTTGGATGGTGTTTGTGTGCCTGTGTTGGTGAAGGGGTCGACAGTTTTCATTGTGGTGACAACACTTACATCAGATGACCTCGCAGTTGTGTTACCGCTGGCAGAATTAGAACTTGTAGCTTGACTTTTTGTGCTCCTTTCGGATACGACTAGCCCTATAATTCAGACTCCCGTGGTTTTGAATCTAATTCCACAAGTGCAATGTGAAATAGATAAACACAAAAGAGTCCTAATCTAGCAAATCTTTTGAAAAAGCGATTTCGACTCAAAATGCCAAAAATGGACTATTTTTCCAAATACAGAGTTGCTACCTAAATATTTTTAGAAAATTTAAGAAACCTATGACTTGTGCCAAAGGCCACGCATCCATCATCACCAAGATTGTCTCAGCTTGGGAACTTAGGTACGAGAGGAGAAGGTCATGAATTGAGCACCCTTGCTCGCCCGATCAAAAGATCAGCCTCTACTAATCATGATGTGATTCTTCTTTACATTATATGCTCTTATTCCAGTTTATTAGGCTATCATTAGTATGTGATGTGCACACAAGTATACACTAATCTACAAAAATTGGAGCACTTTGATTTCATGTTTATTTTGAAAATTGTTTCAAATATGTACCACTTGAAAAAGTGATCTCATATGTACATTACTCAAATTATTCCAATTCAAGCAATTAGCCTTCATCTATAGGCATTCAAGCAATTCATCACTTAAGCACTTAGCCTCATGGCAAGCATGCTAGACATGGAAATAATCACACTCATGGAAGATGCTAAAGCAAAAATGCTCACCTAGTACTCCGAGGTGAGCAAAAAGAAACAAAAGAGTTAGAAAACATGCATGCTCCTAACTAATGAGATATGGCTAATGCAACACATACAAGATGTAATTAATAGGCTCGGCTACTAATTATGACATGTGAATCAATTTGATAGCATGCGTTTTAACACGTAGTCAACGAAGTATGTGAACTACAATACTTGTTAGAATGATGAACCGAGCCTTGATTCATGCAAGACAAGTGAATGCAAACATGGGAAATGCTAAAAGAAACATGATGTTCTATTCAAACCATCATAAGCAAGTAAATAAAAGGGAGAAAGACGTAGGGTTGGAAGACATACACATTATTACAAATTGGCTGCACAAGAGGGTCCGAATAAGTGGACTAGTTAATTAATTACCTAATTAACTAACTATTACAAACCCAAATGAAATAAATTAACTACACTAGCTAATTATTACAACAACAAATTTAATTAACTACTCTAGCTAATTAAATAAATACAACATGAAACTAACTAGCTATTTTAACTAATTAGTTACAAACTTGCTACTTTAAGTAGAACATATTACTATCACAACATCACTTTGACGGATCCCGAGAATCGAGGGATGGCTCATGCATGGATATGAATTTCTATCTGAAAAGCTCTCCGTTTTGCTACCGAAATGCCTCTATTGCACAGTTAGAAAAATGCACTGTTTTTCCACCTCAGCCTCTACTCGCTTCATCAGAAAAGGACACTGCTCCTTAGAAAAAGTGGCTTAAGCAACTCAGAGTAGTGGCCGACCACCCACTAAAAGTGGGTTGCCGTCCAGTAAAAGTGGCTTGCCGGCCACTAATGTTGGTTTTTTCCTACAGCAACAAAGGATAAACAGAGCACAGACCAGAGTATTTTCAGGGGATATTTGTCCACCCTACCTCTCCTTATCAGCAAATAGGTCAATGGAGGGCAGGCTTGATTCACAAATCATCAATCGACGCAATTTTATTGCGTGATGACTTATGAATCAAGGGACACAATTTCAATAAATGGTAAGGAAAGTCCAACAAAACCTCCTCCTTATCATGGATTGATCAAGAGAAGTGGTTGACCTTTTAAACTTGAACCATTTCATCACTAACAAGTATGAAATGACTCAAGTCTCCATGTGTTCAATTAACGTCCGATTGAACACCAAATTAGCTTATTCACTTATTCCATTTTAGTCCAAGTTTTATTACTTCATTTTAGTTACCTTCTATTCCTTAGTCAATTGAGTCCAATAATGAGCTTTAAGTCCTCTAATGGAGAGAAGTACCAAACCAAATGTTGTTTTAGGCATGAGAGAGATGTCATACTGTTGGTAATGAACCCCCAAATGGATTAAACCATTAAGCACAACAACCTCAATCTCAAGCTTAAACAAACAATCGGTTTGAAACCACCCTCAAAGCAAAGCGAAACCTAGAAATGGGGGAGGTTGCAAAGATGAGTAGAGGTGAACACAAGTATGGAAAGCAAGAAATAAATGTTATCAACTCAAATAGGTTGGTGGTTAAGGCCTAAACCACCAAGCCTATGAGGACAATTGCACTACAAGCATACTATACAAGGCATGAATGAAGCTAACTCACAAAAACAGTCCTAAAACATTCCTAAAACAGTCCAAAAAAGTGCTAGAATTAAGACAAAAATAACTACAACAACTAGCTAAAATATTGAGGAATTAAAATTAGCACACAAGCACAAGGAGGTGAGGCTAACCCCTACACTTTTGAGACTTCAAAATATGATTTTAGCCTCTGAAAAACCTCTGAAAATCAGTGGTAAAAAGCTCAAAAAAAGTTGATGAGAAGGTAGGAAAGACAAGGGCAAAGGCCTTAGAAGCAAGGTTCAAAGAAGAGTTATCAGCCTCTCTACCTTTAATGGCCTTAAACCACAAGTTTCAGCCCAAAAAGACAGGTTATAAACACCTCAAAAACATCAAGAAAAGATAGAAAACAAGTAGTGTAGAGATGGTACAAAAGCACTAGGATGTATACCTCTTGAAGAGAAATGATCCCTTGAGTTACAAGCCACTAATTTCACACTCTCAAGTGCCTCGAGCTAAATAGCAAGCTTAAATCACCTCATCAAGGAACTCTGTAGGTTTGGTTTAGAGTGTTTAGGCAAAGGATATGTGAGTTGCGAGAGAGAGAGAGAGAGAGAGAGAGAGAGAGAGAGAGAATTGTAGAGAGAGAATTTTTCCAAAATTTTGCTCTTCCAAAAATATTTTCTCACTCCTCAATTTTTCCAACGTTCAAACCAAGAGGGGAGGTCATCTATATATAGAAAACCATGTGTATATCTCAAAATATTTGTATACAAATAGTTAGAATTATGCATACACATGCGGGACAACTGGCAAAAAATATCTGATTTTTTGCACTAGTGGCCAGTAGGACACATTAGTGGGTGGCATGCCACACTAGTGGGTCTGCAGGTCTCTGGATGCTTACGCTTGAAAAAACATTGTTTTGGTCCAAAACAAGGTACAAGGTTTGTAGGTTGAACACTGAGGTTTCCTACTAAGGATGTCAAGCATTTGATAAGCGTATAGATTCATCATTGAGTGATCAATCAATGGCACCCAAGTCTTAAGGACCGTAAAAAATGGAGTGTCTACAGAACTACAAACAAATTGCCTCTTAGCCGGCTCCTTATCGTCAGTAATAATCCCTTGTTTCATGGCATCTTCAATTTGTACCCCCATTTCATGAAGCTCTTTGAAAGTAAATAGGGGGAGAACGGTTATTTTCTGCAGTAGCTTGCCATGCATGTTCTGGACAACTATTATGATCTGATCCTTTTCTGAAGGTTGAGTGGTCATCATGGACACTTTAGCCCTCCATCTTGTTAGAAACTCGGAGAAGCCTTCCTTTGGCTCTTGACGCATTGCCTCAAGGTCACGAGTTGTGACCTCGATTTACGTATTGTAAGAGTACTGAGCAATGAAGGATTCAGCTAATTCCTCCCAGTTTTGCTTTGTAGAATCTTCCAACTTGGCATACCAAATGGCCATTATACCTGACATAGTATGACCAAATAGAGATAGCTTTTGCAGTCTAGTCAAACCTATAGGCCGCACGATATCTAAAAATAACCGTAAGTGAACCATGGGGCCCCCAGAACCATTAAAGCGGTCAATGTGTGGCATCTTGAATCGTTTTGGTAATGTAACCACAGATTTAGTGTATCCATCCTCTATGTTTGGAATGGAATTGACCCCTTGCGCTTTTTTGAACAGCTTCTCCAATTTGTTGACCTTGAGCGCAGTAAGATCAATCTCGAACTTGAAGTCGAACGGTGCCTCGGTCTGATAAACTGGGGCTTTGGAAGCTTGTGCTGGGATGGGTTCTATTGGGATTGGGAAAACTAGATTACCCTGGGTTTGTAGATCTTAAGCAATGGCAGTATTAGCAGTGGCATCGGGCATAGGGATAGCCGCAGAGGGTACATGGGACGCAGAGGCCGCAGCCGGCTGCGGTTGCTGTTGCTATAGCCTAGTTATAACCTTGGCCTGATGGGCCGCATCATGCTGTAGTGTCTCAACTGTTTGTTATAGTTGAAGTATTAAGTCCTCCATATTTACCGAGAGATACTATGCCATTGTAATAGGTGACCAGTCTCGAGCTGAACTGGAAGTAGTTGACTGTTCTGGAATCAAACTAAATACAAGTGAGCTGAGAGGTGATTTCTGTAAGAACTGGACTGGTGAATTGTGTCTAATCCTCCTCCGCTTTGCAACTGGTGATAGTGAGGCAAACATAGACTGTCCCCGAACAAGATCTCTGACCTTGCAAAGTCTTCCGATGCGGGTCCAGAGTACTTGGGGGATATCCAAACCTTTTGAAGCTATGATTTTTAACTACCTAGCAAAAGAAAATAAAGAAAGAGAACAGTAATCAGAAATCGCATAGCACCTCAGCTAAGATGTTTATCAACACAGACATGATCAAAGCTGTGGAACTGTACTCCGCACTGAATCCTACCCCAAAACAGATACCAACCTTGCAACTAATATGCACATTCCTATACAGTTTCACTATAAAGCACATACTAGTTAAACGAGCCAAAACACCCATATAAGGGGGGAGGGCTAACCTGTCCTAGTTTTTGTCATAAACCAGGGTTTCACTATTTTCATCGAGCTGTTTCACGCAATCCTGCACGTGGGTGAACATCCTCTCTTAGTTTGGAATAGTCACTATGGCTTACTACATGCAGCTAGGCCAAATAGTCAAAGAGGGTACCTCAGCAAGACTACCTAATATACCTCTCACATCTATCACCGAGAAAAAGGATTAAGCGGTACAATGGTAGTCAAGATCCAAGGATTGTGTTTCCAACATAGCAGAGCCCACAACCGGTTAGCCTTTTGGTGAGCATTTTAGGCAAGCCTCCGGCAAACCATCTAGGAATAGCAGATGGAAAACACAGTGACTTATAGTAACAATGCAAATACAAATGCAAAGAACATATATATGTAGATAAAATTTCACATCAGGAAGTCTAAGTCAAGTTCTCTACTTTCCCTAGCAGAGTCGCCAGAAACTGTAGCATGCTCCTTTCGGATATGATAGCCCTACAGTTCGGACTCCCATGGTTCTAAATCTGATTTCACAAGTGTAATGTGAAATAGATCAACACAAATGAGTCCAAATCCGACAATTCTTTTGAAAAATCGATTTTGAATAAAAAATGCCAAAAATGGATTGCTTTGCCAGATTTCAAAGTCGCAACCTAAATATTTTTAAGAAATTTAGGAAACCAAAGACTCATGCCAAAGGCCACTTATCCGTCATCACCAAAGTGTCTCGGCTCGGTGTAATAACCCCGACCCATGATTAACTATTAAACCATGATTAAGTATGCATAATAAGTAATTAAAATGAAATTTTGAATTAAGTGCATGTGTGTTGCATTATCTGTATTTCTATTTGTTTCTCGTAGGAATATTTGTTTGAGCTTTTGTTATATTTTGTGAATTGAAGGCCTTATCGACATTCGACCATGAAATTAACTTAGTATATGTGTTAGTTGGAATTTTTAGAATGTTATGGTAGGTTTAATTAAAATTCGATTTGAAACGAATTAATTAGAATAATTAATGTCAATGTGATTAACCTAAGCTAAGATTGATTAAGTTAACTTAATTGAGACTATATAAGGCATGAGTGGACTCTAGTATACATTTTACACTCTCATTGTATTCCCCTGAGACAAAAAAATGTGAGGAAGAGTGAGAGTTAGAGGGAGAAAGTGAGTTCAAGAAGAAGAAAAGGGGAGTTAGTAAGATTGAAGCAAAATTTGTGGAGTTGAGCAAGAATTTGCTAGAATTCAAGAGAATTGGGAACTCTAGGTAAGAATCATGCCCTCAAACTTTGTATTTAAGACATAGGTGGTTGAACTTAAGAGGTTTAAGTGTTAAAATGTGAGAATTGAGCTTAGATTAAGGAATTGGAGCATGATTCCTACATGCATGCATAAGTCACTAAGAATTGTAAGTTGATTCTCAAGGATTTCCACATGCATGTCCATATCTTGGTTTTTTTCAAAGAATTCAACATGTTTTTGACCTAAACATCTCATTTGCTTATGATTTGGAAACTTGGAGCTCAACTCACTTCATACATGTCATGTTCATTTTATGTTTTCAAATTTCAAGCTTGAGTTTGTATAATTGACATGCTTATGGGACTTGATTTCATGAAATGATCTTTAATTTTTTATGTTTTCCAAATTTAGACTTGTTTTCTCAAGTTTTGGGCCTAAAGGATGTGTTTTGAAAGGCTAAAGATGGGTTTTAAAGCTTGGAGGTGAATCTGGAAATTCCAAAATTCGACCTCACCGCTCGAGTGATCACTCTGTGTTTTGCACCTCCACTCGAGTGACCAAAAGTTGGCTCGAGCATAAAATGCATGTTCCCAGAAGTTAACACATTTTACAGATTGCTTGAGCAACAAGAGTTGCATTCGAGCGAAGACCTCAGTCACACGCTCAAGCGACCATCGAGCGGCCATCGAACGGAAAATTCACACAACCAGTACTTTTGCAAAGTTTGTAGACTGCTCGAGCGAGGGAAGTTCCGCTCGAGCGACCACTCACATATTTGGCCGTTTGCTCGAGCGGGGGAAGTTGCGCTTAAGTGAGACCCCTGTTTTTAACAAATTTGTCTAAGTGTTGAATAGCATGTTTTGGCATCCTTATTGCATCCAAGGCATTCCTAAGCCCTAGTTAAGACATAATAATGAGGATAAAAAGTATAAACACACCTAAAGAAGAAAGAACTACGTTAATAATTTCAGGTGTGTAATTTAGCATATATTCGTTCTGTATCTGTGTAGGTCACGCGTCGTAAGTTACCTGATTTGTCTGCTCTGTTGTTTGCTTTGGAGCCATTTGTGAGCAATAACTTAGTAAAGCTATGTTCAACTTTATTTATTTTCTGTGTATGGAATAAGATCTGTTTTATGAAATGTCATGCTCCATACAATGAATGATTGTCCAGTTTCTGACAAGTACTCATGGTAATAATCCCGTGGTTCATGATTTGTTCCCGATACTGGAGGTTCTTTAGTGGAATTGGCAAGTATGTTATCTGTTCCCAGCACTGGAGGTTCCTTAGTGGAACTGGTAAGTATGTTATCTGTTTCCAGTACCGGAGGTTCCTTTATGGAACTGACAAATATGACCCTTAATGCTCTGTATTTGATCTATTAGTGCTAATAGATATATCACATATGAACAAGCATGGATTTTGATTTCTGTATATGATTCAAACAAGAATGTGGATATGAATCTGTTTATATTTTTCTAAATTTGGTGGGACATCATTCATTTAACCCTTTACTCTATTATTATTCATTGGGCTTCCGCTTACTGTTTTATATTATGTATGTAGGTGAGCAGGCGCGTGACCAGGCCTAAGTTGCTGCCTGGAGAGTTTTGGGTCAGCCAGCCACTGTGTCTCCCGGGGAGGTTCCGGTTTTGAGAAGTCAAGTTTTGTAACCTTGCAAAGGTTGTTTTGTTTTTGTTCACCTGTACATTGGGTTAAGTTTCTTATAATACATAATACTAGCTGTAAGGTGATGTAAGACTTGAGGAAGTTTAATGTCACATATGTATGTATCTATTCAGTTTTGAAGTTTTCTGTTCCATATAGGTCTACACAGCTCAATGGACTATGTATGTTTCTATATTTGCTTCTGCAGCCCCATATTATACGATAATTTGTTCAAAGGCCTTTGGTAATCCATGGATTACTAGCCGATTATGATGCTAAACCTATAGGGGCAGGCTTGGGTTGTGACAGAGTGGTATCAGAGCACGTGTTCTACTGCACACACGAGTCCATATGAGTTTAGGATGTCCTAGTCAGAAGTAGGGGCATTTCATCTGCATGTGTGAGTGAGTATGTTCTTTAAATGTGAAAATTGAACCTGACCATGAACACATGAAATTGAAATGAATGATCTGAATATTGTAAAAGGGACTATTTGCCTATGTTTATAGTGCTCTGTTTACCTATAGCAAGTGGAAAATACAAGAAGTAATGATGCCACCGAATCCTCTAAGACTCGCATGAGTCGTATGGAACAAATGCTTGCAGCTCTGACTAAAACACTGACACAACAACAGAGGTAACAACCTTTGCCCCCTCTGCCTCCACCAGCACAACATGAGCCAGATAACAATGATATAATCAACCTGACTCAGAAGTTTATGAAGATGAAACCGCCAACTTTCTTAGGTGGCATTGAAACCTTAAAGGCAGAAACCTGGTTGCTCGAAATGAAGAAACTATTTGAAGTGTTTCCTTGCTCCGAAACACAAAAGTTCTTTTGGCCACCTATATGTTAAAAGATGAAGCTCGGAGATGGTTATTCATTTGAACTAATAATGGGAACATAACGTAGACTCAGTTTAATGAGATTTTCTATAACAAGTATTTTCCCCAATGCTTCAAAGATTGAAAAGTGTCGAAATTTCATGAACTTAAGCAAGGCAAAATGTCAGTAGTTGAGTATGAAGCTAAATTCACTGAATTGGCTCAGTTTGCTCCACACATGGTGGATACTGATTACAAGAAGGCACGAAAATTTGAAGGCAGTTTGGATTTGAAAGTGTTTGATTGAGTTGGCGTCTTGAAGTTGCTGACCTACGTAGAAGTAGTTGATAGAGCATTGATGGTAGAGGCCATTTTGGCAGCAAAGAAACAAGCTCCAGCTCCGACAACTGAATGGAAAAGTAAACGATTTGGATTTAATTTCAAGAAGGGTTGGTCATTTTCAAAAAGGCAGAATACGGGATCCTCCAGTAGCTCTAGCTAGAGTAGTGGCTCTATTCCAAACTGTCCTAATTGTGGAAGCAAGCATAAAGGCATGTGTCACCGTACCTTGGGTGCGTGTTTACGATGTGGCAAGACTGGCCACATGACTAGAGATTGTCCGCTGAGATTTGACAATGCTAACCGTCCTGCAGCAAGTTCAGCCGGATTTGCTCCTGTAACAAGGACTAATGCAAGAACTAATGCCAGGGGTAATACTGGGAATGAAACGCTAAGGCAAAGGAGAGTGTTTGCATTAGTGCCTGGAGATGTACAAAACAACGAATTTGTGGTGTCAGGTATAATTTCCATCTGTGCTCAAAATGCGCATGTCTTGATAGATTCTGGTTCTACGCAATCTTTTGTGTCGCATACATTTTCACAAAAATTGAATCGACCATTAGAACCTATGAATTATTTACTAGTTGTGATTACGCCTCTGGAGGTCCTATGATATGTACTTATGTTTACCCGACATGTGATATTGTGATTGGAGATGTGACATTGTATGTGGATTTGTTACCATTAAGTATTGACCATTTTGATTGCATACTTGGTATGGATTGGTTAACGAAATACTATGCCACCATTAATTGTGTGAGTAAATATGTCGTGTTTAGACCACCTAGTATGCCTGAGTTTGTTTTTACTAGAAATGGGGTAGTTCCTCTACCATACTTGATTTCATTTATGAAAGTCTGGAAATTGTTAAGGAAAGGGTGTCGGGGCTACTTGTGTTGTGTGTTGACTGTGTCTTCGGATAGTGCTAATGTGAAAACGATTCCTGTGGTTTGTGAATTTCTTGATGTATTTCCTAATGACCTACCTGGGGAGTTAATCGATAGGGAAATTAAGTTTACCATCAATGTAGTACCCAGGACACAACCAATTTCTAAGACCCCTTATAAAATGTCAACTTCTGAACTGAAAGAGTTGAAAGTCCAACTCCAAGAGTTGTTAGACAAAAAGTTCATCCGACCGAGCACTTAACCTTGGGGTGCTCCAGTTTTGTTTGTCAAGAAGAAAGACGGATCCTTAAGGCTGTGCATAGACTATCGGGAGTTGAACAAAGTAACTGTCAATAACAAGTACCCACTATCCTAAATAGATAACCTATTTCACCAACTTCAGGGAGCACAAGTGTTCTCGAAGATAGACCTTAGATCCGGGTATCACCAGCTAAAGGTCAAAGTAGAAGATGTAAAGAAAACAACATTTAGAACTAGATACGGACACTATGAGTTTTTGGTAATGCCCTTCGAAGTAACTAATGCATTTGGAGCGTTTATGGACTTAATGAACATGGTGTTTAAACAATTTCTTGATGAATTTATCGTTATGTTTATTGATGATATTTTGATTTACTCCAAAAGTAGGGAAGAACATGAATAGCACCTGAGAACTGCTTTACAGATTTTGAGAGAAAAGAAGTTGTATGCAAAATTGTCCAAATGTGAATTTTTGGCTTGACAGCGTAGCATTTTTGGGACATGTGATTGACAAGGATGGTATAACAGTGGATCCACAAAAAAATGAAGCCATTGTAGACTAGCCAAGGCCAACCAATGTGTCTGAAGTTAGAAGTTTTTTGGGACTTGCAGGCTATTATCGCAGATTTGTGAAAGATTTCTCTAAGCTTGCCTTGCCATTGACACAGTTGACACAGAAAAATGTACCATTTGATTAAAATGATCAACGGAAGTCAGCCTTTCAAGAACTGAAAACTAGACTGCTAACTGCACCAATCCTGACCTTGCCTAATGGAACTGATGGGTTTCAGATTTGCAGCGATGCTTCCTACAAAGGTTTGAGGTGTGTTAATGCAGAGTCGAAAGGTAATTGCTTATGCCTCTCGGCAACTCTGTCACGCCCCCAACTTGCCCCTGGAAGTTTGGGCATGACCTAAGCAGAATAGGACACTTAGCTTGCTTTATATATAGAAAGTAGGGGCCTAAACGGAAGCAGTAATAACAAGCATTACATAATAAGAAAATATGACATCCATTGAGCAACTATACCATGCCAGGATCACAGACTTCACGCTAGGTAAATGACCCAAAAGAGATAAACCAGAGGAGATACACTTTGGGAGCTAATTATTTACATGCATTTACAAATCCAGCCCCAAGGTTGGGCGTATAACAAAACATTATGTACATGACAGTCTAGGCCAAAAACTAGAGCAAAAGTGATAGTTTAGCAATTCCACAAAAGTACGGTTTCGACCCAAAGCTTGGCTGTGCTTAAGCTGACAAAAGTGTGACGGTGCCGAGTTACGTTCGACCTCCTGATTGGTTACCTACAGGAATAGACATAACATAGGATGAGCCAAGCTCAGTGAATAATAGTACCTGCATGCATGTAAAACAAAGATGATACAATATGTGTATAAACTTTGCTTCTGTATAACTTTTAGGACAACTTGTTGATTCACACAATCTGTAATTTGGCCCTCGGCCTGAGAAGTTCACATATTCACAAAACCATTAGGTGTTGTAATTTCACAACTTGTAGTAATGGCCTTCGGCCCCTTTACATTCGCAATTCACAAGTTCACACATTCATATTTCACATATCGGCCCTTGGCCTCATAACTTCTTAGTTCACAATTGGCTCTTGGCCACATAGATTCACAACTTCACAATTCCTTAGATGCGTTCCACGAATCACAAGATTTCACACAAAGCATACATGGTTTTACAACCACTTTCAATGTTTCCATAGCTTCATAATATTTCTCATATAACACATAACTCATACAACATGATTCTTACAATAAGGAGCACAACGTCAATAATAATATTCATGAACGGATAAAGGTACATTGAAGTACTATTATTCACAGTGATGTATTGGCGTGCTAGTGTTCTTGAAGTGTGCCCGCACAATCATCCTTAAAACAATTAGTTTCTTTTGTTCATACGAATATATAATCATTTCAAAGTCATCAAAACAAATATTCTAACAAGACCAGAGGGTATAGCACATAAAATAGAGCAATGTAATTTTTCCCGAAAATCAGCCTCTTCCGCTGAAGCTCGAGCGACCATAATTCCACCAAACATGCTGAAGAGTGAATTTTGCGCTGAAGGATTACTCGCCGAAAGCGAGAGTAATTTTGAAAAACTTGCTGAGAGAGTGATTTTCTCGCTCGAGCGGAATACTCTCAGCTCGAGCGGACCAGACGAATTCTGAAACCCTGTTTTTCCTCCATTTGAGTCCTACCTTGATATTCAAACCTCAATCTCTCAATTACAAACATAATCAAGGATTACCTTAGTTCCAAATCCAGTTAAACACACAATTATCTTATATATATTGGTTCTTTCCACAAAATTGAGATGATTGACAAGATTAGGAACTTAAACAAGCCATCTCTCTCTCAAGTTCTTCATGTTCTTGAGCTATAGCACATGATCTATATATATAAATCTATGAAGTGATGGTATAGAACCAAGGATTGAAGCATAATTTCTATAACACCCGAATTAAGTGTCAAAAGAACCAATTGATGAAAAACCCTCATAATTCAAACACAAAGCATACACGAATCAAACAAAAACATGAATTACAACTCTTAAGTTGCCATAACAAGGAGGTCTTGGGCTTACCTTGAATTGACTCCCAAACTTTTAACAATTTGCCCAAATTTCTTGTTGAATCCCTTCTTCCCCAATTTCTCTTCTTTACTTCCTCTTATTTTCTCTCCCAAAATGGTATCCACGTTTTTGACCAAGATCATGAAGTCTCAACAATATATATATGTTCATAAGTAAAGCATATAAGACAAAAATGAATCGTTTAATCGTTCCAAAATTGAAATTTCACAAACATGCTTAATATTACCTAAAAATTATGCTGATCACAAATATATAATCATTTTCAGATAATTAAACCGTTAAGGCTTCCAATTCCTATGTTAATGCTCTAATGGTAACAGATACTTTTCTTACCTAACAGATAAGGTCCAATTCACAAGGCATCAACTCATAAAACATATGTAGAACTTAAATTTTCATGCAGTTCCACATCAAACATTTGAAAGCACGTAGAATATAGCAGAGTCACATATGAGGGTCGGGTTATTACAAACTCCGTCCGCATGAAAAGAACTATCCAACACATGATCTTGAATTAGCAGTTGTAGTATTTTCCCTAAAGATTTGGCGACACTATCTATACGGTGTGACTTGTGAAATGTACACTGATCATAAAAGCCTCGAATATTTCTTCACCCAAAAGGAAGTGAACATGAGACAAAGACAATGGCTTGAGTTGATCAAGGATTACAACTTGCAAATCTTGTACCATCCGGGAAAAACCAATATTGTTGCAGATGCCTTCAGTCAAAAATCTATTGGAAATTTTTCATGTTCGCTCACCAGTTAGAGAGAGTTGTTATGTGACTTGGAAACAAATGAGATTGAAATTGTGATGCGTGAACATGGATGGATTTTAGCTGCCATTTCCGCTCAACCTGCAATCATTGAAGAGATTAGAGAGAAACAATTGCAAGATGAATTTCTGAAAAAGATTGTGGATAAAATTGACTTAAAACCAAAACTGGGATTTGTGATTGAAAATGGTGTGCTGAAATTCCATAATAGACTTTGTGTACTGTAGACACCCCATTTTTGACCGACCTTAAGACTCAGACATCACCGATTGAGCGCTCGGTGATGTTGCATACTGTGCTCGTTCAGAAGTTTCAGAGTCGCGGCCGTGCGCCCTGCCTCCGGACTCCCGAACCCTTTTCTCTACCTTGTCTCGGTTTGCGAACCAGGCTCGGTTTTCTCTATTTTCTTTCCTGAGGGAAGGGAGTAGTCCCGTAGATTATCTCCCGGTGGCCGTGAGCTACTTTTCGTGGCCGTAGGCCATTCTGCCCATTTCGGAGTCGGTTCTTTGCCAGACCGTCGGTAGGCCTCGGCTCGGGACGGCCCAACCATCTCCGAGTTCTCTGATTTTTGGCTTGCACCTCTGTTTTATAGTTCCGAGGAACACTGGGGCCTCTGATGCCCACATCGTGGCCGTATGCCACTTTCGGTGCCTGTAGCCGGTTTTCGGGATCCCGAATTGCTCGGTTTTGGCCCCGAACATTCATTTCTCATTAGTTTTTGTTCAAACTTGGCAGGTACCTCTGTTTCAACACTAGGAAGATCACTGGGGGATGAGAGGCCAGCAATTATCCCAGATAACGGCCAGCTCTCCGGGCCCGTTTTTCTCACTTCGGGCCAATGTTGAACACCTTGGGGTATTTTCTTCCAACCAAAGTTACATATTTGTGATGAGGGAACATGGGAGGACCCTAAAAGCTCTTGGTCGGGCCGAACTGTGGGTTTCATTTTTGGGCCTCTCCTTCAAGCTCTATGTTGTGGCTCACCTTGGTGTTGCCAAATTTCAACCTTGGATCCTTGTTCTACACATCTGGGAGGACACAAAATGTTGGTGGTCTGCCAGAAATTGTGAAGTTCATTTTTGGGCCTCTTCTTCAAGCTCTATGTTGTGACTCCTGCTTCAGAGTTGCCAGATTTCGACCATGGGGCCTTATTCTACACACTTGGGAGGACACCTTTCTATACTGGTCGGCCAGAAAATCTTTTGTTCATTTTTTGGTGGTGGCCGGCCGGCCATGGTGAGTGGCTGGCCGGCCACCTCCCAGAAAACTACCTGGCCGGCCAGATTCTTGCTTTCTAGCCTGTTCCAGCTGTCCGGATATTTTTGCCAAAATATCTCCACATCCGGGGGATATTTTGGGAGGGAAATCTTGCCTCCATTTCCCTCCCCTTTTACACCTTTTTTTGCCTACTTAAAGGGCTGGACAGCCCCTTTGCTAGGGTTAGAAAAAATTGTCTCAAGAACACCTCTCCAAAAGCCTCCATTTCCATAGCTTAAAACTCAAAAAACTTCCAAGCTCCCTAGGCCATTCCTTCATCAACCCTTAGCTCCACCATCCCCACTACCATTCCAGCAGCAAGGAAGTGTTCTCCAGTGGCTAAGAAGCACCAAATTCAGGCCAAGAAGTAGCAACAACCGGATCTTCAAGGGTAAGTCTCCAAATCATTTTTTGTAGCATAATCTTGCTTCCTACTTCTACCCTATTTCCTTTCAGTTTTTGGGCTTTGACCCCTACTGGTTTTAGGCATATTTTGAGCCCCTCTACAACTTTGTAGAAGGGCTCAACTTCATTTGATGTCTCTATAATACACTTGTTTCAATACCTAGCTTGTATGTCACAATTTTGCATGCCATTTTTAGCCTATTTGCATTTGTTTTTGGGGCTCCGACCCCTACTGTTTTTGTGCTTATTTTGAGCCCCTCTACAACATTGTAGAAGGGCTCAACCCTGTTTGGCCATCCCATATACCACCTCCCTTTGAAATCCACTTTAGGCCCTAATTCTTGCATGTTTTGTATCCTTTTGTACTTTTGGTTTTAGTCCTTGGTCAGAACTGAAAGGGGCCTTATTTTGACCCCCTCTACATGTTTCATGAATAAAGTTTTGTTGTTTGATGTATGCTTTGCATATCTCTTGTTATAGCCTCTTTTGGGCTCCATTTTGCATAGAATTTATAGCATGTTTATATTCTGTTTTTAGGGCTACCATCTTCTGTAAAGGTGCTTATTTTTAGGCCCTCTTCAATTTTTTAGAAGCATGTCTATTCATTTGGGGTTTGTATATACTACTTGCTTCAATACCCCTCTTTTGGCCCTTATTCTTGCATGCTAATGTTGACCCATCTATGCTTACAATTTGGCCTTGTTTTGTACTGAAAAAATGCCATATTTGGGACTGCCTTGCTACTTTTTTTGCTGTCGTGTATCAATTTTGCATGTTTAGTATGGCTATAGGCCATTTCGGGTGTCTAATTTCACATTTCGGGATGATTGCATGCTTCGGTTGTTATTTCGTATCATTTCGGGGCTGTTTTCCCCTTTATTTAGTGGCTGAAATTTGGTTTGCATGCTTGCATATCATTTCCCATGTCATTTCATGCCTTAATGCATTGCCTCGGTTTGCGTGCCCGTGGGCACGCACTTCGAGGCACTCCGTTTTCATTCATCGGCATCCCATGTGAGTGCGGCTGAGGCCCTCTCATGTTGGTATAAGCCCAATTTGCATTTCGCATGTCATTCTGCATTGTCTCGGTTTGCGTGCCTGTGGGCACGCACTTCGAGGCACCCCCGCTTTATCCCGCGGGCTCCTTTGTGAGTGAGAAGGCTCTCCCATGTTGGTGTAAGCCCATCGCGGCATTCCTGTGCCATTTTCTCATTTTATCATCGCCTCGGTTTGCGGCGCGTGAGCACGCGTTTGGCTGCCGGTTTATCCGATTTGTATTTTATCATCGCCTCGGTTTGCGCGCCTGTGGGCACGTGTTTCGAGGCACTTCGGTTGTATCCGATTTTCATCTTTCATCATCGTCTCGATTTGCGCGCCTGTGGGCACGCGTTTCGAGGCACTTCGGTTTTATCCGATTTTCATTGCATTTTATCATCGCCTCGGTTTGCGCGCCTATGGGCACGCGTTTCGAGGCACTTCGGTTGTATCCGATTTTCATTGCATTTCATCATCGCCTCGGTTTGCGTGCCTGTGTGCACGCATTTCGAGGCACTTCGGTTTTATCCGATTTTGCATTTCATCATCGCCTCAGTTTGCGTGCCTGTGTGCACGCATTTCGAGACACTTCGGTTTTATCCGATTTCTCATTTCATCATCGCCTCGGTTTGCGTGCCTGTGGGCACGCGTTTCGAGGCACTTCGGTTGTATCTGATTTTCATTGCATTTCATCATCGCCTCGGTTTGCGTGCCTGTGGGCCCGCGTTTCGAGGCACTTCGGTTGTATCCGATTTTCATTGCATTTCATCATCGCCTCGGTTTGCGTGCCTGTGGGCGCGCGTTTCGAGGCACTTCGGTTTTATTCGATTTTCTCATTTATCATCGCCTCGGTTTGCGTGCCTGTGGGCGCGCGTTTCGAGACACTTCGATTTTATCCGATTTTTTCGTTTTATCATCGCCTCGGTTTGCGTGCCTGTGGGTGCGCGTTTCGAGGCATTTCGGTTGTATCCGGTTTCCTCATTTCATCATCACCTCGGTTTGCGCGCCTGTGGGCGCGCGTTTCGAGGCACTTCGGTTTTATCTGATTTTGTTAGGGTAGTCCTGGAACTATAGCTTCAGAAGGCTCCGGAATCCCCCGGGTACATTGGACTAGTGCTGATAGACTTTCTTAGGTCAGAAATTCAATTCAAGGGCAACCAGTGTTCTTTCGCTAAGGCAAGGCAAAGACGGGCCAGACAGGGCTCATTGGCTCATCTGATCCGACAGTCACCAGTCACATCATCAGTAGACCCGTGATGGCACAAGGTTCGGAAGGATTTGTGGCTATGATAGCAGTGTTAAATCAGGGAACTGCAATCTTGGGATGAGACCCGATCTTTGGCAACGCCCATACATCCGGGGCATCTGTCTCACACCCAACCGGGACCCCAACCGAACTTTGACCCACTTTTGCCAGCTGAAGATACGCAGGGCCTTTCCAAACTGCTAAAGTCAACACGATCGCCATAATGAGCCCTTTTCCAAGGCGACCTACAAATATTTGGCCCAGCTTCGGGGTAGATTTTTCACCCTCCATATGAGCCTAACCAACAGATTCAAAGTCTGATGGAAACAGGCATCTCAAACCCCTTAATCCTCAACCTTTGCCAAACCCACTCCTGACATAACCCCAAAGAAATCATGTATATCATCGGCGTGGCCATGGCACCAATGATTGCTACCGCCTTCGTCATGAGATCCAGAATCTCATTGACAACCGGACAATAGCTCCATTTCAAAACCCCAAGGACCAAGTACCTCATCCACATCCCAACCTCAGCCATACACTGCCACCCACCTACAACCCGAGTATATATCCCTCAACCCATATACTCAAGCCCGAGATGTTTATCCCGGAAAGCATGGGCTTAAGCACGATGGATGCACTTGAACCCCAATCATCTCAAACCCGTGAGCCCACTACTTCTGAGCTAAAAAGAATTATCGTAGATCTCCAAAGGATTGTGACAGATCTAGCCTCTGGGACATTGGCTCCATCATCGACCACAGCACATGCTAAGAGTTTCATGTCAAAAGGCTCCCCAGTCTTGGAACGGGCTGTATTTGAGGAATGCCAATCCCTTGGCAAGGTAAAGGCAAGTGGAAAGAACAAGGTAGGGGCGGACATGGTTCCCCATGAGCATCTTCTGATGGTTGTTGAGGCTTTGAAAGCCGAGGGACTGAACAAAGAGCAAGTCCTCGCAGTTGTTGCAAAAACTGTGGATGACACTTTTGCCGCTCAAGTTGGGGGCAGTTTGAATCAAAGGGAAAACTGGGAGAAGGGTCGTTGTATTAGAAACAATCCTCCACTCGGAAGAAATCAGCAAGCCAGGCCAGCACCTGCCAATCTCTCTGTTGATGTGTCCAGCAAAAATCCACAAACCCAGAAATACCAACCCCGAGGTCGGAGGGTCTTCCATGCCCTCCACATGCCTTTGTCCACAGCTTTCCAAATCCTTGTAGGGCAAGGCCATCTCAAACCCCTTGAGCCTCGGCCTCTCCGAACCCTCTTAGGCTACACATGATGCTACCCAAGATCTTGCGTACCATCAAAGAACGCCATACTACCGACGATCGCTTAGTCTTCGCCATGAAGTCTGAGGATCTATTTGACAACGGGTTGTCCTCCCGCCAAGCTCGCAAAGTCTATCGGCACAGGATCGGTGAACTTAAGGGATAATGTGATGTGATTCGGGAGGAACCACTGCGGATGGCGCTTCGGATTACTCGGTGTGGTGAATGGCATGCACCGTTTTGAGCAATGTACAAGTGCTGTTAATTTTGCATTTTGACTTGGGTATTGGGTCAGCCTTGTTGTTTTGTTTTGAGTCTGTCTTTTTGTTTTAAGTCAGTCTTTTTGTTTTAGGTCTGTCTTGTTGTATTGAGTCAGTCCCGTTGTATAGGAGTCGGGTGATTCCGGGGGTGTTACCTCGAGCGTCACCATTTTGTTTTTTTGTTTGTCTTTTCGTTTTGTTTTGAGTATGTTTCTGCCAGGGAGCCAGTTATGCCAACAAATTTTGAATGAAACAGCAGTGATTTCCACACTCTCGCATTTATACTGAGTGTGTTAGTTCTTGTAGGGGTTTGAATGAAATGGCGGTGCATTCCACACGCTCTTTTGTGCCTTGAAGTCATTGTAATGACTTTGAGTTTTTCAAAACTTTTGAACACGTAGTGAAAACAAAGAGGAGGAATTCCTCGGGATTTGCAAAACTTTGATCAAATTGAGAGAAAGAGAGGCGTGCTAAGCCTTTAATGAATGAAATCATGCTTGTTAGCGTGAGTACTGTGAAGTACCCTGGCTTGATCCAGATTGATCCTACATGTCTTGTCAGCCATGACGATTTGTCGCTTTCTTAAAACTTTCAAAAATGTTTTATGATCTGCAAAGACATGTGTGGAATCGCTCTTGAGATTGTGACTTAGGATCGCTTCGACCTCGAGACTCGACCCCTTGGCTTTCAAACCTTGAGCGGCATTGAGAATGTTCAGCGGTCGACCACGATGTAAGGCTGTGTGGCGGTTGAAGCAGCCCTCGAACAAGAGGCACCAAAGTCAGATCAAGAAGATCAGACCTCGTCAAAAGAAGCTTGCAAAGCTAGATCAGAAGCACCTCTCGAACTAGGGGCAAAAAATATCCGATATGCTCGAAGAGCCGAAGATGGACCCTTCTGCGAATCAATACAACAGCCACTCTCCGGGATACAAAGGGCTTCAATCTCAAAACCATTTGGCATGGACTTGTTACACTTTTACCCTTTGAGAGGCTCGCTGGGCCGAAAACCCGGAAGGGCGACCCAGGCAAAAGTTAGAGCAAAGAAAAGAATGAAAAAGAAAAAAAGATGAAAAAATGCAAAGATACAAAAAATGCAAAAGCAAAGAAAAGAAAAATGCAAAAAAAGAAAGATGAAAAGAATAAAAAAAAAGAAAAAGAAAAGAAAGAAGAACAAAGCTCGCAAGGTTGAAAACCTGCAACAGGCGCCTTGGCAAAAGTTAGAGCATAAAAAGGAGAGGTTAAATACCCGAGTGTACCTTAACCCCGAACTACGTAAGGCTTGATTCCCATCTTTGGGATACGTAGGCAACTTCATTCTGAAGTCCAGCCGTAAAACAATTCAAATTCAATTGTGTCCATGTGATGGTTTTGACCATCTTTGCCTCCTCTGTATCCGAGAGTTCGATTCCAATCATCGCTCTGAGGACTGACTACAATGCGCTGTGGTGCCTTTCAAACAAGGGGCAACTTCCCGTTGCCATTCAATGCGCTGCGGTGCCTTTCAAACAAGGGGCAACTTTCCGTTGCCATTCAATGCGCTGCGGTGCCTTTCAAACAAGGGGCAACTTTCTGTTGCCATTCGATGCACTGCAGTGCCGTTCAAACAAGGGGCAACTTTCCGTTGCCATGCAGCTCTCTTCAAGCACGGGGCAGTTTTCCCTTGGATCCGTGGTTGTGCATCTCAGGAGTAAGTTTCATGCTCGTTGAGCAAGTGGCCGTGTGCAAAAATAGTTTTTGAGAATTTTTACTGAAGTTGACTATTTTCTCGAAAATTGTTCCATTTTTTTTTCAAAAACTGGACCATTTCTTGGACCCAAAAAGGAAAATTTTCAGTGCTCATAGCCTGAACTGCATGATTTCAAATCAAAAATCGAACAAACATGTTAATCTAACTCTCATTTTGGTCAAAATTTTTTAGGAGAAAGCTCAAAAATAAAAATGGTCAAAATGATGAACTAGGGGCACAATTGAGTCGGTGTTACTCTTTTCCCGTAGCCAATGCATTTGCAGAAAGGGCACCATACTTGCCAAGAAGGGCGCTCTACTGGGAAGAGGGCACACGAGCTAATAGCAAAAGGCGTAAAGCTCTCACATCCTCCAAGCAATGAGGTATCAAGCCAAGTCTGGCACGAATCGGAATGGGGCGGACATTACACTCCCTCATCTCGACAGATCTGCTCACGTCCAAACTCCCAAATGAGGCATCATCGACCGATGTCACCAAATTTGCTACATACCCATTTGTAGCACAACCCTCTGTGGGAGGACTTCACTATTGTGAGCGGAAGAAAGAAAACCTAGCAGAATGCTAGAGGCACGAGCCCACAACTTTCTGCTTATCCATCAACCACCCAGGGGAGGGATTGAAAAATGAGAGATTGAAGAATAGAGAGATGTGCGATGAGAAAAAAGTGAGAAAAGGGCTTTTTCAGAAAACTAGAGATTGAGTGCCAAGTGATGTGAGAATCACAAATAAGAAAGGGTGGGAAACATACCCGTGAAACAGGCTCCTGCACGTCGAGTGTCGTGTCTTTTTGTTTTATCTCGATCCTTGTTTTGAGTCGTCTCGAGTGTTACTCGATGTGTCTAGGTTATGTGCCTTTTGTTTTCTTGTTGAGGCGGTGCGTGCTGTTTTCAGTCGGAGGCTCAATACCCCGTTGAGAACTTATGGTCACTCTCAATTTCAAAAATCGCTTTGTGCTCCGAAAGTCTTAGTGCCGTTCTCCACATTTGTGCAAAACAGAACTTGTTCTTTCATAAAACCGCAGGGTTCAACCCAGGTCATATGAGAACAGTGAAACCCGGACCTATCTGAAGCTATGAGTTTCGGGCTGCAAAGCAAAAGCAAAAGAGGAAAATGTCGGGCATCTGAGTTTCGTTCCAACTTCAGTAAGTTCCGAGATTGCATCCCGTGTGTACCTCTTCAGGTCTTGCCAATGTTCTGAAGTATGAGTGTGCCTCTACCTCAAGCTCAAGATCAAGTCTACTTCAAGCCAGAATGGCGATCAGAAATGCTCTCTCTGAATACCAGCCTCTGCCAGATGCATCTTGGCCGTGTTTGCGATGAGTTCCTAGGAGACCAACTGCGACGGTGGAAACCAGAGTTCGAATGGCCGTGGCCTAGAACGCAAAGGTTCGGGATTTCCGAGACTAAAGTCTGGTTTAAATACCCAGAGGCGCGCCCTCGGCTTGAAATCTGTATGGAAGCCCCATAGGTTGAGATAGCATGTATGCACCTCAATTCTGGATACTGAACCAACCTAGTCTGTCACCCCGTTGGAGAATAGGGAAAGTTGTGAGTATGATCAGGAAGACAAGCGGCGGCCGTGGCTCCTACATGCAGATATTGTTACTTGTTAGCATTCCAAAACCTTGGTACTGTGGGTTAAAGGTAAAGTGTTCGAAGAGCACGAGGGGAGATCCCCGTCAGAGTAGAGCAGTTCACCACCACTCACCTCATGAGATGCTTTCTAAAAGCGCCGCTTTGTCCATTTATTGCTTTCTTTAAGCATCATGCATTGTAATGCATTGTACCTATCAAGTTTCATTCTCAGTCATGCACGATATTGTATGTACGGTTCATTCAAAGAAGTTCCGTTTAAGATCATTCATTTAGTGTATCAATCACACTTTATTTGCTTCGCTCAGTGTATCTAACACACTTCACACCTTTAGTGTATCAATCACACTTCATTCATTTTGTATCTATCACACACATTTTCACTTAGTGTGTCACTCACACTCTCTTCACTTTAGTGTATCAATCACACTTCATTCACTTTGTGTACCTATCACACATATTTATTTGCTTCATTCAGTGTATCTAACACACTTTATTTGCCTTAGTGTATCGACCACACACGTTCTCATTTAGTGTATCAATCACACTTCATATGTCTCTTTGTGTATCTATCACACCATTCTTCTCTTCATATCACATGTTCACTTTAGTGTATCCATCACACCTCACTTACTTTCGTTTGCTTCATGTACCTCTCACATGTTTACTTAGTGTATCAATCACACTGCCGTCATTTCGTGTATCAATTACACTCTCTTCACTTAGTGTATCAACCACACTTCTTTCATTCTGTGTATCTATCACACACATTCTCATTCTTTGTATCTATCACACGCATACTCATTTTGTATTTATCACGCACATATTCACTTCAATTACTTTAGTGCATCTATCACACTTCGCGCTCACTCTTAGTGTATCAATCACACTCTGTTCACATAGTGCATCTATCACACTTTGTGTTCACTTTCAGTATATCAATCATACTCTGTTCACATAGTGCATCTATCACACTTTGTGTTCGCTTTTAGTATATCAATCATACTTTGTTCACATAGTGCATCTATCACACTTTGTGTTCACTTTCAGTATATCAATCATACTTTGTTCACATAGTGCATCTATCACACTTTGTGTTCACTTTCAGTATATCAATCATACTTTGTTCACTAAGTGCATCTATCACACTTTGTGTTCACTTTCAGTATATCAATCATACTTTGTTCACATAGTGCATCTATCACACTTTGTGTTCACTTTCAGTATATCAATCATACTTTGTTCACATAGTGCATCTATCACACTTTGTGTTCACTTTCAGTATATCAATCATACTTTGTTCACATAGTGCATCTATCACACTTTGTGTTCACTTTTAGTATATCCATCATACTTTGTTCACTAAGTGCATCTATCACACTTTGTGTTCACATTCAGTATATCCATCATACTTTGTTCACATAGTGCATCTATCACACTTTGTGTTCACTTTCAGTATATCAATCATACTTTGTTCACATAGTGCATCTATCACACTTTGTGTTCACTTTCAGTATATCAATCATACTTTGTTCACTAAGTGCATCTATCACACTTTGTGTTCACTTTCAGTATATCAATCATACTTTGTTCACATAGTGCATCTATCACACTTTGTGTTCACTTTCAGTATATCAATCATACTTTGTTCACATAGTGCATCTATCACACTTTGTGTTCACTTTCAGTATATCAATCATACTTTGTTCACATAGTGCATCTATCACACTTTGTGTTCACTTTTAGTATATCCATCATACTTTGTTCACTAAGTGCATCTATCACACTTTGTGTTCACATTCAGTATATCCATCATACTTTGTTCACTAAGTGCATCTATCACACTTCGTGTTCACTTTTAGTATATCCATCATACTTTGTTCACTAAGTGCATCTATCACACTTCGTGTTCACATTCAGTGTATCAATCACACTCTGTTCACTTAGTGCATCTATCACATTTCGTGTTCACATTCAGTGTATCAATCACACTTTGTTCACTTAGTGCATCTATCACACTTCGTGTTCACATTCAGTATATCTATCATACCTGTTCACTAAGTGCATCTATCACACTTCGTGTTCACATTCAGTATATCTATCATACCTGTTCACTAAGTGCATCTATCACACTTCGTGTTCACATTCAGTATATCTATCATACCTGTTCACTAAGTGCATCTATCACACTTCGTGTTCACATTCAGTATATCTATCATACTTGTTCACTAAGTGCATCTATCACACTTCGTGTTCACATTCAGTGTATCAATCACACTCTGTTCACTTAGTGCATCTATCACACTTCGTGTTCACATTCAGTATATCTATCATACTTGTTCACTAAGTGCATCTATCACACTTTGTGTTCGCTTTTAGTGTATCAATCACACTTCATTCATTTAGTATATCAATCATACTTTATTCACTAAGTGCATCTATCACACTTTGTGTTCGCTTTTAGTGTATCAATCACACTCTGTTCACTTAGTGCATCTATCACACTTCGTATTCACATTTAGTGTATCCTTCACACTTGTCCACTTAGTGTATCCATCATACTTTGCTCACTATGCCTACTTTGTGTACCAATCACACTTTGTTCATATAGTGTATCAATCACACACACTTGCTTTGTATCCATCACACTATACCTACTTTGTGTATCCATCACACGTTCGCTTTGTGTATCTATCGTACACGTTCGTGAAGATTCCATGATTTTCTTACATTCCTAACTGCATGAAATGTAGTTGTTGCTTTGCATTCTTGCTTAAAACTGTTGCATCTATTTGTCAATACTTGCCTCATTCTGACTTCTTTGCACTTGCATGATCACCCGACCGTGCCTATCACTTTGCATTTTGCCCCATGCTGCGAAAGCACGATTGCATTTATCTCAGATGATTGTCTAAGTCTTGACCTTGTCAAAATGGGTCGCCTCACGGGCTTTGACATTCACTCCGCCACTTCTTGACTTCCGAAGTTACATCCAAAGAGGGCAATCAGACACCCCATTTTTGACCGACCTTAAGACTCGAGACGTCACCGATTGAGCGCTTCGGTGATGTTGCATCTTGTGCTCGTTTAAGTTTCAGAGTCGCGGCGTCGCCCGCCTCCGGACTCCGAACCCTTTTCTCTACCTTGTCTCGGTTTGCGAACCGGGCTCGGTTTTCTCTGTTTTCTTTCTGAGGAAGGAGTAGTCCGTAGATTATCTCCGTGGCCGTGAGCTACTTTTTCGTGGCCGTGAGGCCATTCGCCCATTTCGAGCCCGGTTCCGTTTTGGGACCGTCGGGCCGTGTGCCTCGGCTCGACGCCCAACCATCTCCGAGTTCTCCGGTTTTGGCTTGCACCTCTGTTTTATAGTTCCGAGGAACACTGGGGCCTCTGATGCCCACATCGTGGCCGTATGCCACTTTCGGTGCCTGTAGCCGGTTTCGGGATCCCGAATTGCTCGGTTTTGGCCCGAACATTCATTTCTCATTAGTTTTTGTTCAAACTTGGCAGGTACCTCTTTTAACACTAGGAAGATCACTGGGGATGAGAGGCCGAATTATCCCAGATAACTGGGCCTCCCGAGCCGTTTTTCTCACTTCCGGGCCAATGTTGTACACCTTGCGGCTATTTTTTTCCAGCCAAAGATACATATTTGTGATGAAGGAACATGGGAGGACCCCAAAAGCTACTGGTCGGCCAGATACTGTGGCATTCATTCATGGGGCTCTCCTTCATGCTCCATGTTGTGGCTCCTTGTGTTGCCAAATTTCAACCTTGGATCCTTGTTCTACACATCCGGGAGGACACAAAATGTTGGTGGTCGGCCGAAATTGTGAAGTTCATTTTGGGCCTCTTCTTCAAGCTCTATGTTGTGACTCTGCTTGAGTTGCGATTTCGACCATGGGGCCTTATTCTACACACTTGGGAGGACACCTTTCTATCTTGGTCGGCCGAAAATCTTTTGTTCATTTTTGGTGGTGGTGGCCGGCCATGGTGAGTGGTGGCCAGGGCCGCCACCTCGTAAAACTACTGGCCGGCGATTCTTGCTTTCCAATTTTGTCTGGATATTTTTGCCAAAATATCTCCACATCCTGGATATTTTGGGAGGAAATCTTGCCTCCATTTCCTCCCTTTTACACCTTTTTTGCCTACTTAAAGGGCTGGACCCCTTTGCTAGGGTTAGAAAAATTGTCTCAAGAACACCTCTCCAAAAGCCTCCATTTCCATAGCTTAAAACTCAAAAACTTCCAAGCTCCCTAGGCCATTCCTTCATCAACCCTTAGCTCCACCATCCCCACTACCATTCCAGCAGCAAGGAAGTGTTCTCCAGTGGCTAAGAAGCACCAAATTCAGGCCAAGAAGTAGCAACAACGGATCTTCAAGGGTAAGTCTCCAAATCATTTTTTGTAGCATAATCTTGCTTCCTACTTCTACCCTATTTCCTTTCAGTTTTTGGGCTTTGACCCCTACTGGTTTTAGGCATATTTTGAGCCCCTCTACAACTTTGTAGAAGGGCTCAACTTCATTTGATGTCTCTATAATACACTTGTTTCAATACCTAGCTTGTATGTCACAATTTTGCATGCCATTTTTAGCCTATTTGCATTTGTTTTTGGGGCTCCGACCCCTACTGTTTTTGTGCTTATTTTGAGCCCCTCTACAACATTGTAGAAGGGCTCAACCCTGTTTGGCCATCCCATATACCACCTCCCTTTGAAATCCACTTTAGGCCCTAATTCTTGCATGTTTTGTATCCTTTTGTACTTTTGGTTTTAGTCCTTGGTCAGAACTGAAAGGGGCCTTATTTTGACCCCCTCTACATGTTTCATGAATAAAGTTTTGTTTTTTGATGTATGCTTTGCATATCTCTTGTTATAGCCTCTTTTGGGCTCCATTTTGCATAGAATTTATAGCATGTTTATATTCTGTTTTTAGGGCTACCATCTTCTGTAAAGGTGCTTATTTTTAGGCCCTCTTCAATTTTTTAGAAGCATGTCTATTCATTTGGGGTTTGTATATACTACTTGCTTCAATACACCTCTTTTGGCCCTTATTCTTGCATGCTAATGTTGACCCATCTATGCTTACAATTTGGCCTTGTTTTGTACTGAAAAAATGCCATATTTGGGACTGCCTTGCTACTTTTTTTGCTGTCGTGTATCAATTTTGCATGTTTAGTATGGCTATAGGCCATTTCGGGTGTCTAATTTCACATTTCGGGATGATTGCATGCTTCGGTTGTTATTTCGTATCATTTCGGGGCTGTTTTCCCCTTTATTTAGTGGCTGAAATTTGGTTTGCATGCTTGCATATCATTTCCCATGTCATTTCATGCCTTAATGCATTGCCTCGGTTTGCGTGCCCGTGGGCACGCACTTCGAGGCACTCCGTTTTCATTCATCGGCATCCCATGTGAGTGCGGCTGAGGCCCTCTCATGTTGGTATAAGCCCAATTTGCATTTCGCATGTCATTCTGCATTGTCTCGGTTTGCGTGCCTGTGGGCACGCACTTCGAGGCACCCCCGTTTTATCCGACGGCCTCCTTTGTGAGTGAGCTGAGGCTCTCCCATGTTGGTGTAAGCCCATCGCGGCATTCCGTGTGCCATTTTCTCATTTTATCATCGCCTCGGTTTGCGCGCCTGTGGGCACGCGTTTCGAGGCACTTCGGTTTTATCCGATTTGCATTTTATCATCGCCTCGGTTTGCGCGCCTGTGGGCACGCGTTTCGAGGCACTTCGGTTGTATCCGATTTTCATCTTTCATCATCGCCTCGGTTTGCGCGCCTGTGGGCACGCGTTTCGAGGCACTTCGGTTTTATCCGATTTTCATTGCATTTTATCATCGCCTCGGTTTGCGCGCCTGTGGGCACGCGTTTCGAGGCACTTCAATTTTATCCGATTTTTCATTTCATCATCGCGTCGATTTGCGTGCCTGTGGGCACGCATTTCGAGGCACTTCGGTTGTATCCGATTTTCATTGCATTTTATCATCGCTTTCGGTTTTGCGTGCACAATGGTAGCGTTGGCGGTTAATATCCGATTTTCATTGCATTTCATCATCGCCTCGGTTTGCGTGCCTGTGGGCGCGCGTTTCGAGGCACTTCAGTTTTATCCGATTTTCTCATTTTATCATCGCCTCGGTTTGCGTGCCTGTGGGCGCGCGTTTCGAGGCACTTCGGTTTTATCTGATTTTCTCGTTTTATCATCGCCTCGATTTGCGTGCCTGTGGGTGCGCGTTTCGAGGCATTTCGGTTGTATCCGGTTTCCTCATTTCATCATCGCCTCGGTTTGCGCGCCTGTGGGCGCGCGTTTCGAGGCACTTCGGTTTTATCTGATTTTACATTCCACATCATCGCCTCGATTTGTGTGCCCGTGTGCACGCATTTCGAGGCACCCTATTTTATCCGCTTCGCATTTCATGCCATCACCTCGGTTTGCGTGCCCGCGCGCACGCTTTTCGAGGTGTTTCATTTTCATCTCATTTTCACAGCATTGTGCATACTAGGTTGTATCTTAGATTGCATTCATGCATTACCTCGGTTTGCGTGCCCGTGTGTACGCATTTCGAGGTTACTCATTTTCATAGCATTGCGCATGCTAGGTTGCATATTAGTTGCATTTCATGCATATCATGCATATTGCACGGGAAACGCGGCGCGTTTTGTACTCCGAGTAACGGAACGGGTCTCAATTCCCAAGTCACCAACACTCCGGATTACCCATGATGGAGTTAAGTTTTGTTGTAGCATTCATCCCTATATTGAGTTGTGCAATCCGATTCCTCGGCCATCATGCATTGATATGCGTGATTGGTGGCACGAGGATCGAGGCATGCATATATTTGTGAAATACATTGCTATGCCCTTTTCCTGCTCTCTGTTACAGCAAAATCGAGGACCAACGACTTTTCGGAATCCGGCGCGCATTTCGAGAAAAGTGTAAACAGAGGCTAATCAGGGCATTCCAGTGGATTTTCGCGCCAGGCAGCCCAGCATGCATCATCTATCAGAAGCGAGGCAGTCCCTGGCTTGCATGCCAGTTTTACTTCTTTTGTAATTAATTTGTTAATTAATTAGAAATTTGTATATTTATTTCGGACTGTATTATTCTTTCATTTTCGGACTGTATTATTTATTCGGACCCTCTGCGCGAGGGCAAACTTGTAATAAGTGTGCGTGAGTGTGATGTATGTCTTCCAACCCCACGTCTTTCTCCCTTTTATTTACCTGCTTTGATGGTTAGATATAGGGCATATTTCAATTAGCATACAGTATGACAGCATGTTTTGCATCATTCATCTGTTTTGCATGCACTGCTCTAGCATCATACAAACTGCATCTGTATTTCAATTCCAAATTGAGTACTTGATAGCTGTTGCATCTCATATGCCATATTTAGAATAGCCGAGCCTGCTATAGTTTGCATCTTTGCATGTGTTGCATTAGGCAATTCTGTGTATTTAGGATCATGCATGATTTCTAATCGGTTTTTGTTTTGGCTTGGAGTACTCGGTAAGTTTTATGCTTTAGCATCCTTGCATGTGTATGAGTGTTGCCATGAATAGCATGCTTGCCATGAGGCTATGTGCTTATGTGATATAACTGCCTTGAATGCCTGTGGGTGGAGGTTGAGTTACTTGAATTGGGACAATTCATCGACTGTTTGTTTTAAGCCCACTAGATAGTGGCAACATCACTGTTTTCGAAGCCCACCCGAGGGTGGCAAATCCGCATTTTAGCCTACCTGCGGGTAGCACCATCAAACCATTTTCAAACAAACAAACATGAGATGTTCAGTTCCAATTCAGGCGATTCAGTCTATACTTGTTTGCTGCGAGCATCACATAGTAATCCTAGGCTAATAATCGGAATAAGAACACACAATGTTTTCAAAAATTGATATCATGGTTAGTAGAGGCCGGTCTTTGACCGGGCGAGAGGGGGTGCTCACGATGTGACCTTCCCTAATCGTACCCAAGTTCCCGAGCCAGCTTTGGTGATGACGGACACGTGGCCTTTTGGCACCGAGTCAGGGTTTCCTAAATTTCCCATTTTTTAAAAATATTTAGGTGGCGACTCTGTTATCTGGCAAAGCAGTCCATGTTTGGCACTTCTTTCAAAAAATCTGTTTTTCTTCAAAACGATTTGCCGGATTTGGACTCTTTGGTTCGAGATTTAGAACCGCAACAAAACCGAGTCCGAACTGTAACGAGCCCCCTCGCGGGCGTTGTTACATGTACCAAATTGTTCAGATTTGAGAAAACAAGTTATGGATGAGGCTCACAATTCAAAGTTTGCTATGCATCTAGGAAATACAAAGATGCACCACGATTTAAAACAAAATTTCTGGTGGCCTAGAATAAAGAAAAGCATTGCTGATTTTGTGGCTAGATGCTTGCATTGCCAACAAGTTAAAGCTGAACATCAACGACCCGTTGGATTGCTTCAACCACTTCCAATACCGGAATGGAAATGGGAACATATCACGATGGACTTCATTGTGAGATTACCTCGCTCTTGTCAAGGTATGGACTTTATCTGGGTAATTGTTGATCATTTGACTAAATCCGCACATTTCTTACCTGTCAAATCTTTGTATAATGAGATTGTGAGCTTACAAGGTGTGCCAGTATCTATTTTATCTAACAGAGATCCTAAGTTCACCTCAAGATTCTGGTAGAGTCTACAACAAGCTTGGGGAACCGAGTTAAGACTAAGCAATGCATATCACCCACAGACAGACAGCCAATCAGAACGAACGATACAGACTTTGGAGGATATGCTAAGAATGTGTACCCTAGACTTCCAGGGCAATTGGGAAACCTACTTATCATTGGCCAAATTTGTGTATAATAATAGCTATCACTTGAGTATTGGGATGGCTCCTTATGAAGCTCTATATGGAAGAAAATGTCATTCTCCAACATGTTGGGCCGAGATAGGTAATAGACCTTTGTTGGGACCGGAACTTGTGCAAGAAATGACTGAAAATGTAAAATTGATTCAACAAAGATTGAAAACTGCACAAAGACGCCAAAAGAGTTAAGCAGGTGTCCGAAGAAGAGATTGAGAAGATGAAGCCAGGGACTATGTATTCATCAAAGTAACTCCTATGAAAAGGTAAACGCGGTTTGGAGTGAAAGGCAAGTTGGCATTGAGATATGTTGGGCCCTATGAAATCCTTGAGAAGATCAATTCAGTGACGTATCGGGTTGCCTTGCCCCCGGTCATGGAACATATGCACAATGTTTTTCATGTCTTAATGCTGCGAGGATATTTGAAAGATCTGTTTCATGTGATTGAACCAACCCATGTGCTCTTGAAAGATGACTATACGTACGAGGAGAGGCCAATTTAGATTGTGAACCGCCAAATTAAAAAATTGAGGAACAAAGAAATACCGTTGGTAAAAGTGGATTGGCAAAATTACGAAGGGAACTATGCAACTTGGGAGACAGAGGAAGATATGATGAGAAGATATCCTGATTTGTTTCCTTTGGACCCGATGTTCTTCCAAAATGAAAGTAACTCGAGTTTGGAGGACCAAACTCTTTAAGGGAGAAAGGCTGTAACAACCTCGACCCATGATTAATTGTTAAACCATGATTAACCAATTGGGAGTCAGAGGAACCATAGTACCTGCAGCCTCCCGGACTTCATATTCATCATTTTTGAAAGCGGGGGGAAGGAATATCTCTTTTTGCAACGGAAAAAAAAAAATGGAGCAGATTTGACTTGGTACAACCTAACGATACATCCAATACCAATGATCTGTGCCTAGAATGCGTTGCTAGATCTCTACTCTAGAAAGTTATATAGGCAACAACGAACTCGATTTGACCCAGGGCTTCCCTTTCATTACTTCTTTCACGACGAGGGAACCGCGTCCGTATAAGTTGAAATGGTGGAAGGTCCCCCCTGAGTCAAAGGGAGAGCTTCTACACCTCTCTCCAAGAGATAGGATTCGGTATCTAAATGATTAAGTATGCATAATAAGTAATTAAAATGAAATTCTGAATTAAGCGCATGTGTGTTGCATTATTTGTATTTTTATCTGTTTATCATAGGAATATCTGTTTGAGGTTCTGTTATATTTTGTGAATTGAAGGCCTTATCGGCATTCGACCATGAAATTGACTTGGTATATGTGTTGGTTGGAATTTTTAGAATGTTATGGTAGGTTTAATTAAAATTCGATTCAAAACGAATTATTTATAATAATTAATGTCAATGTGATTAACCTAAGCCAAGATTAATTAAGTTAACTTAATTGAGCCTATATGAGGCATGAGTGGACTCTAGTATACATTTTACACTCTTATTTTATTCCCTTGAGACAACAAAACGTGAGAGAGAGTGAGAGTTAGAGGGAGAAAGTGAGTTCAAGAAGAACAAAAGGGGAGTTGGTAAGATTGCAGTAAAATTTGTGGACTTGAGCAAGAATTTGCTAGAATTCAAGAGAATTGGGAACTCTAGGTAAGAATCATGCCCTCAAACTTTGTATTTAAGGCATAAGTGGTTGAACTTAAGAGGCTTAAGTGTTAAAATGTGAGAAATGAGCTTAGATTAAGGAATTATAGCATGATTCCTATATGCATGCATAAGTCACTAAGAATTGTAAGTTGATTCTCAAGAATTTCCATATGCATGTCCATATCTTGGTTTTGTTCAAAGAATTCAACATGTTTTTTACCTAAACATCTCATTTGCTCATGATTTGGAAACTTGGAGCTCAACTCATTTCATGCATGTCATGTTCATGTTATGTTTTCACATTTTAAGCTTGAGTTTGTATAATTGACATGCTTATGGGTCTTGATTTCATGAAATGATCTTTAATTCTTTATGTTTTCCAAGTTTAAACTTGTTTTCTCAAGTTTTGGGCCCAAAGGATGTGTTTTGAAAGGCTAAAGATGGGTTTTAAAGCTTGGAGGTGAATCTGGAAATTCCAGAGTTCAACCTCATCGCTAGAACGACAGATCCTGCGCTCGAACAACCACTCTGTGTTTTGCACCTTTGCTCGAGCGACCAAAAGTTGGCTCGAGCGTAAAATGTATACTCCTAGAAGTTGACACATTTTGCAGATCGCTCAAGCGATAAGAGTTGCGCTCGAGCGAAGACCTCAGTCATACGTTCAAGTGACCATCGAGTGGTCATCGAGCGAAAAATTCACACAACCAGTACTTTTGCAAAGTTTATAGACCGCTCGAGCGAAAGAAGTTGTGCTCGAGCGACCACTCACATATTTGGCCATCCGCTCGAGCGAGAGAAGTTGCGCTAGAGCGAGACCCCTATTTTCAGCAAATTTGTCTAAGTGTTGAATAGCATGTTTTGGTATCCTCATTGCATCCTAGGCATTCCTAAGCCCTAATTAAGACATAATAATGAGGATAAGAAGTAAAAACACACCTAAAGAAGAAAGAACTAAGTTAATAATTTTAGGTGTGTAATTCAATATTGTGGGGGCCGAGTTTAAGTCGGCCCAAATCGGGCTTCATCCTCAAAACCACCAAATATGCAATGATGGTCAGGGCCGTGGCCGACTAGAACCTACTTGTTGGGCCGAATAGTCCACGGATCTTGTGGAACGACGGGGGGTCCAGCTGTGAGGGTAGAGTGCCTATAACAAAAAGTGGTCCCCTAAAGAGCAATATAAAAGAGAAGGACCATCAGCCAAAGAGGGGAAGTGATAATTTGTGATAGAAGAAAAACTCGAGAGAGTATTAACTTGTTTGATGGAGTGCTAATTTTGGCACCCCCGATCAGAGTATACATCTCCATTGCAGGTACTAATTCGAGGATTAAGAAAGTCTACTTAGGCCAAAAGGTATTTCCAAACCCCATCACCACAATTGGTGTTGTCTGTGGGAATACTCAAGCGCGTTCATGACAAATGTAACAAATGATCTTTCACTTGTTGTTGATGGTGTCACACTAAGGGATGATGTTACACCAAGAACCATGCTTGGTTCGGAGAATATCACCGCATGAAGGGCCTTGAACTTCAATCCAGTGGCTCAAACTTCGTCTTCTACCTCAATGCAGGAAACCATGCAGAAGATCATGGATCAAGCAAAACGAAATGAACAACGTCTGGAAGACATGACGGCTGATAACGAACGTTTGCATAAGGAGTTGGCCCTTGAATTAGCCAAATCCCAACCAATCGCACCACATCATGACCGGGGTCGGTCGCCAAAGAAGAAAAAGGATGATCGATGGCATCGGCATCAGAAACATTGTAGTAGCAGTGCTTTCGACTCGTCGTCTCAGGAACCCAGAAAGAAGGGGCGAGTTGACATGTCCAGTTCATCCGAGGGAAGTCCGTATGTATGGCACAGGCAGGGGAAAGGAGATGATGGTTCGAATGAAAAAGATAAACACGATCCTTTCATACGATGCATTGAAAAGCTGTATTTCTTAAAAAGTTTAAAGCACCAATGTTCACCTTGTATGACGGTAACTCAGACCCTACAGATCACATTCGTTATTACAAACAAGCGATGACGTTACATGCTGATGATGAAGACCTCATGTGCCGAATGTTTCCAAGCAGCCTGGGACCATTAGCCGTCAGATGGTATTATAAACTGGAGTCGGCCTCAATAAAAAGTTTTTATCAGCTCCAAAAATCCTTCAGGGCAAGATTCATCACCAACGAGGTTCAGCCAAAGCAAGCTGACTCTCTCTGGGCATTGTACATTAAACCAGAAGAGACCCTCCGTGAGTATTTGGCGTGCTACTAGGAATGTTTCAACTTGGTGGACGATGCCTGCAATGATTCCATGGCCATCACCACCTTTAAAATGGTGTTGCACCCCGATAGTGCTATCCGAAGCTTGTTGACCAGACAGCCTCCCAAAACAGTCTAGGTGCTAATGAAGAAAGTTGAGGAGTATTGCAAGGTGGAAGACAATGCCATTGGCACCAAGGCCGAACAAAAAGTCGTCAAGTCGGCCCCATCTAGTTTGGTTCAGCTGATAAGCGTCGTACCACCAATAAGCCCTAAGAGTTGGGCTAAACGAGACAACTGGCGTGCTTCGCGTTGATCAAACGAGCAGTGTTCGCGCCGTTTGGACGAATAGTATCAAGTGGATAGCAGCAAACCAGGCGTTTGGACAAGAAGTATACGAAGTTGGCAGAGCCGATCAGTAAGATCCTACCCAAAGTCCAGCATTTGTCGTTCTTTAAGTGGCCATCCAAGATGGTTGGACCCCCTAATAATAGACGGAAGGATAGGCAGTGTGAATATCACAAGGACCATAGCCACGACACTAACAACTGTTATGCAATGAAGGACCACTTGGAGGAATTGGTGCAAGACGGCCGACTGGGGCAACATGTCCGTAAGAACAATCCACCAAATACGATAGCTCTACGGATGGATTCACCTCCACTTGGTGTGATCCACATGATATACAGTCTACTGTCGTCAATTCAGGTACATACGATCTAGCTACAACGTAGCCTATCTAGGCCATTTACACCAGCCAACCAGCCTCATGCGACCGGCAAAATCAACTTCGACGATGCCGATCTTGAAAGGGTAACGCTTCCCCACGACGATGCCCTTGACATCAAGTTGTGCGTACATAGATTTGTCGTTGAGTGCGTTCTGATCAAACAAGGGAGCACCTTATAGATAATGGATTAAAAAACATTTATTAAACTTGGCTTTATTGATTCAGACTTGCTACCGGCCGACTATCCTTTGTTTGGCTTCAATGCCAACCCTGAGTACCCTTTGGGCAAGATCACATTATCAGTTCGTGCAGGTACTAAATCAATCGATATGGAGTTTCTGGTTGTCAAACTTCCATCACCATAAATCTCATCATGGGAAGAACCTGGTTGCACGTAATGCAGGCTGTACCGAGTACCTATCATCAGTTACTCCGCTTTCTCACACAACATGGTGTCGAACAAAGTAGGGGTCTCAAAATTCGGCAAAGGCATGTTACCTAACTGCTTCGGCAAGGAAGCCGAAGGAACTGGAAGTAAACTCGATTGAAGTTTCTGGTCGAGAAGTCCTAGAGGACGTTGGAAATACCGCCAGTGATAAGGCAACTGAAGACCTCGATCAGATCAGAATCGAAGGGGAACTTGACAAGTTCTTCATGATTGGCACCTCCCTGAACGCAACTGAGCGAGAAGAACTGGTTTCTTTCTTACTCGGTAACATCGACGTATTTGCCTCGACCCTGTGTAAGATGCTGAGGGTGGATCCGAGCGTAGCCTAAAACCGCTTAAACGTTGACCCAAAGGTTAAATCAATTATTCAGAAAAGTCGATGGTCGGCCGCGGAGCATACTTCAGCCATTGTTAACGAAGTTGATATATTGTTGGAAGCCGGGCCAATTCGTGAAGTAACTTATCCAATGTGGCTATCGAATACCATAGTTGTCAAGAAGAAAAACGGATTTTGGCACGTTTGTGTAGATTTCACGGACTTGAACAAGGCTTGCCCCAAGGATTGTTTTCCTCTTCGCGAATTGACCAACTTGTGGACGCAACTGCGCACCACCAATGCATGAGTTTCTTGGATGCTTACCGGGGTTACCATCAAATTGCCATGCATCCGGAGGACCAGGAAAAAACTGCATTCCTCACCTCACGGGGAACCTATTGCTACAAGGTCATGTCGTTCGGACTACAGAATGCAGGGGTAACCTACTAGAGGTTGGCCACCACTATGTATAAAGAGTAGCTCAACTGCACCATGGAAGTATACATTGACGATATGGTGGTGAAATCCAATGAAAAGCAAGCCCATCTAGCTAACTTAGACACGACCTTCGTCATTCTCTGAAAGTACAAAATGAAACTAAATGCTTCGAAATGTGCATTCGGCATCGGATCTGGCAAGTTGCTCGGCTATATTGTGAACCATTGCTGAATAGAGGCCAACCCGAGGTAGATCGCGGCAATTATTGAACTTGGCTCCCCTTATTCAGCCAAAGAAGTTCAGAAGTTGATGGGAATGACCGCCGCTCTCAATAGGTTTATCAGTCGTTCCTCGGACCGCTGCTGACCATTTTTTCACACACTTCTTCAAGGCAAAGAATTTCAGTGGACCCCGAGTGCCAGGTCGTGCTGGATGGCTTGAAAACTTATCTCCATTCAGTGCCGCTTTTGGTAACTCCATCTCTAGGTAATCCGCTCATCTTGTATCTAGCAGTATCCGACTAGGCGGTCAGCGCCGTGTTATTAAAGGAGGAACTCGGGGAGCAGCGACCAATCTAATATGTAAGCAAGGCGATGATCGACGCCAAGACACGATACCTACTCTTGGAAAAGTTCATCCTGGCTCTTGTAGTGGCTGCTAGGAAGCTGATGCACTATTTTTCAGGCTCATACCATAAGGGTACTAACGGATTATCCTCTCCGAGCAACGCTCCGTAGTGCTGAAGCATCAGGGAAAGTCTTTGAATGGGCTTTGGAACTTGGCCAGTATGACATCCAGTTTTTGCCTAGAATGGCCATCAAGGGGCAGGTGTTTATAGGGTGCCATGCCGACTTTAGGTCTGACCAACTCTCCCCTCAACCTCAACCAGATTGGAGAATGTATGCTGGAGACATTTGGCAGATGTACTGTGATGGATTGTCCAACCAACGTGGCAGCGGAGCAGGAATAGCAATCATGACCCTCGAAGGGCCAATAATCGAACATGCAGTCAAACTGGGCTTCGATGTATCAAATAACGAGGCTGAATACGAAACATTGCTAACCGGCCTCCGTAACACACTTCACCTTGGCACCAGGTGGTTGTTGGTCTTCTGCGACTCAAAATTGGTCATTAACCAGTTGAAAGGAGAATATGTAACTAAGAACGATCGAATGGCAGCCTATATAAAAATGGCGAATTCTTTGCTCACGAAATTTGACCAACACGAGCTAAATCAGCTAATCCAAGATCAGGGCACACATGCAGATGGCCTTGCTTACCTAGCTTCTACCATTAACTCAGAAATCAAAAGAACAATGGAAGTGGGATTCATCCTAGAGCTGAGTATCACTTCCCCTGAACCAGTTTAGGTTAACATCATTAACTCAGGACCAAGTTGGATGGACCCCATTGCTACATTTCTCTCCTTAGAACAACTACCAACAGATAAGAAAGAAGCCCACAAGCTGCGGAATAAAGCCCTATGATATTACCTGGATCCCTAGGGAAGGTTTTACAAAAAATCTCTCTCGGGATGATATTTGGAATGTGTTCACCCAGACAGAGTTGAGGACTTTTTGGCTGAAATACATGAAGGTAGTTGTGGTGCCCACTCTGAAGGGCACTTACTAGCCCACCAAGCCATAACGCAGGGATATTATTGGCCAACCATGCATACTGATGGCAAGAACTATGGAAAAAAGTGCGAACAATGCCAAAAGTTCTCCCCATTAACTCACCTACTTGTCAAAAAATTAAATTTCGTTACTAGTCCTTGGTCGTTCGCCCGATGGGGCCTTGACATTGTCAGATCACTACCGCGAGCTCCCGGAAACAAACGATTCTTGATCGTTGCAACAGACTATTTTATGAAATGGGTCGAAGCAGAGTCACTGGCCCATATCCGAGATGTCGATGTTAAACACTTTGTGTGGAAAAACATTATAACTCGATTCCGCAACATACCTAGAGCACTTATATACGATAGTGGCACGCAATTCGATTATGGCGTCTATCGGGAGTTACGTAATACATACGGTATCCGGCCTTATTTTTCCTCACCAGTGTACCCACAAAGCAACGTTCAAGACAAGGCTTCTAATAAAGTGATCCTGGATGAATTCAAGAAACGATTAGAAAAGGCCAAGGTCAAGTGGGTTGAAGAGTTGCCCAATGTCTTGTGGGCTCATCGTACCACTTCGAGGCGGTCCACTGGAGAAATGCTATTCGCCTTGTGCTTTGGGATAGAGGCTACATCTCTCTCGAAATCGGCTTGCCCACTCTGAAATCAAAGGCTTTTGACACAGGGCGTCACGACATGATGTTGGCCTTATATTTGAATTTGATTGAGGAACGTCGAGATCAAGCTCTTGCGCGCATGGCGCAATATTAGCAGCAGCTCGCCAAGTCATATAACCAGCGCATGCAGATGTGCCATTATGCTCCTAGAGAATTGGTACTCAAGAAAGTGCTTCCTGCTACTAAAAACCCAGCAGATAGAAAACTAGGCTCTAATTGGGATGGCCCCTATCAGATTGATTTGATTTCTAATACGAGAGCATATCGCCTTTCTGACATGACTGGCAGACGTTTATGACGACCCTAGAATTCGACCCACTTGCATAAATTTTATCATTAAACCAACTTGTACAATATGCTAGTTTGCTTTTGTTTTTGCTGCTGTCCAAGCATGTAAACATCTATGTAGTTACTGGCAATACAATGTGCCTTTCTCGTTGACTTCTCGTTTTAATTTGCCACTTGATATAAGCCTACGAATTCGGAGCGCCCCTCGTGCTTTGTACGATTGGCCGAATAAGCCTTCGAATTTGGAGTGCCCTTTGTGCTTGATCATGTTTGGCTATTACAAAGACTCTGAATTCGGAACGCCCTTTGTGCTTTGCATGATTGGCCGAATAAGCGTCCGAATTCAGAGCGCCCTTCGTGCTTAATCACGTTTAGCCATTACAGACTCTGAATTTGGAGCGCCCCTTGTGCTTTGCACAATTGGCCGAATAAGCATCCGAATTCAGAGCGCCTTTCGTACTTGATCACGTTTGGCCATTACAAAGACTCTGAATTTGGAGCGCCCCTCGTGCTTTGCACGATTGGCCAAATAAGCCTCCGAATCTAGAGCGTCCTTCGTGCTTGATCACATTTAGCCATTACAAAGACTCTGAATTCGGAGTGCCCCTCGTGCTTTGTACAATTGGCCGAATAAGCTTCCGAATTCGGAACGCCTTTGTGCTTAATTACATTTGGCCATTACAAAGACTCCGAATTCGGAGTGCCCCTTGTGCTTTGCATGATTGGCCATTACAAAGACTCTGAATTTGGAGCACCTCTCATGCTCTACACGATTGGCCGAAAAAGCCTCAGAATTCAGAGCGCCCTTCGTTCTTGATCACATTTGGCTATTACGAAGACTTCGAATTTGGAGCACCATTCGTGCAACGTACGATTGGCCAAATAAATATAAGATTTCAGAATTGTCGAAATCGGAAAAATTTAGCAATCAAATTATAATACCAAATAAACAAATACAATGTGTATTTATGTTAAGCGGTACATGGTTTCTTGCTGCGAATACAAATACATGGATCTTGCTAGAATTAAAAGTACAATACAAGCTTTTCTTGTTAATTAGGCCTTCTCTGGACTGAGGCCTTTTTCTTCATCATTAGTCTTTTCGGCATCATAAGCTTCGAAGGAAACTTGTAGCTTTGATATAACGGCGATACTGAGTCGATACCAGTGGCTTGCAAAGCCTTGGTCCATCCGTGCTTAAAGTCACGGTTCTCACATCAGTAAACGTCATTCGCCAACTTTTCTTTAGTCTTTTCAATGCCGATTTTTCGGCCGTCAAAAAAGCCTTCTTTGTAGGCCCGTGTTCTTATCGCTTCTTTTGCGAACATGTTTGCTATATCCCGATCGGCTATGGCATGATCAAGCAGGCACTGGTTTACTCTGTCTATTACAACTAGGTTTGTTGTGTTCGCCGATTGAGTCTTGGCGGCTTTGGCTTTTCTCAGTTCACTTCGGCCTTTTTCGCGCAGCGCTCTAAGTCCCGATTACGCCCGTCTTTCTGTTCAATTTCTCTTTTTGCGGCTCAAAAGCGCATGCCCATCTCATTTGAACTATAGAGTCCCTTAACCACTCCATGAATGCCCTCTCTAAAAATTTCATAGTCACCCAGTCCGATCATTGATTGTTGCACTTCGGGTGGAAACATCTACCGAGTAAACTCGACTGCCACATTCGGATCCCGAATAATCGAATCCTCCTCGGTCATTGGCTTGTTTCCAATAAACACCGAAAAACTTAATAGGCACGGTGGCCTGCTCGGTTCGTTCCGTGTTGAAGCAGGTGCACTCCCAGTTCTTGAGTTCCATCTTTGTTTCACCCCCTCCTTGGTGATTTTTCCACTTCGCCCCCTCTTAGGGACCTGCTTTGACGACAGGGGGACCGACGCCTTTCTCGCTCCTTCGATGCCATTTTACCCATTCGAGAGGATTTGCCACCAGTTCTGCGGTTCATTTCTGTGTCCAATTCAGCTAACGTCTTTCCTTTCCTTCTACTGTTAAAGAATACTCTGCTAGACATATCAATTTTTCTCAAGTCAACGCAGTGCTTTTTTTCCTTTTACATTCAGTTAGGTCTGAGCAGCTTCCATTTAAAGAGGCCGCATGCCCCACACACGCCTGGCCATCCTGTTTATTAATTGTAGTTGCAGCAATTCCGAAGCGCCCGGGGTCGCCGCCATCTTCTTATGTATTTGGCAATTATGCTCAGTGATCAACTAGGGCAAGGGCAGATTTATTAATCTATTTGGCTTCTCTTCAGACATTTTGCCTAATTAGTACAATGCCCCACCTGACCCCATAAACACGCTTCGTCCATGTCTTCAGCAGTTATGCTCAGTGATCAACTAGGGCAAGGGCAGATTTATTAATCTATTCGGCTTCTCTTCAGACATTTTTCCAAATTAGTACAATGCCCCACCTGACCCCATGAACATGCTTCGTCCATGTCTTCGGCGGTTATTCTCAATGATCAATTGGGGCAAGGGTAGATTTATTAATCTATTCAGCTTCTCTTCAGACATTTTGTAGAATTAGCACAATGCCCCACCTGACCCCATGAACATGCTTCGTCCATGTCTTTGATGATTATGCTCAGTAATCAACTAGGGTAATGGCAGATTTATTAATCTATTAGGCTTCTCTTCAGACATTTTGCCAAATTAGTACAATGCCCCACTTGACCCCATGAACATGTTTCGTCCATGTATTCGGCGGTTATGCTCAGTGATCAACTAGGGCAAGGGCAGATTTATTAATCTATGCGACTTTGCAACCATTTATTTTTGTGTTTTTATTTTTTGGTATGGTGATATGGCATATTTCAGTTTCTCAATGCTTAATCATTCACATTCATTCATAAAATGGACTTTTCATTAATAAACTACATGAGTACATTCACTTTATACATGAAAATGACCTAAGTCCATAATAAAGTGCTAATAGAAGCTAACAAAACAAAGGCAGAGGAAACTATCTATTACAAAAACAAAGGCAGAGGAAGCAAAAGCTAACAAAACAAAGGCAGAAGAAGCTATCTAGCACAAAAATGGCCGATCAAAAGTCCAAATCCTCTAGATCCGATTCCAGCGGTTTGACTTCTAATTGCTCATAGGGAATCAGCTAATCGAGAGTCACATTGGCAGCTGCCAAAGCTTTGAGCCATCCGTGCTTGAAGCCTCGATTCTCGAACTTCAAGGTTTCATTAACATGCAACTCCTTGGCCTTCAGCTCGCTGGCATCAAAGGCTTTGGCTGTGTTTGCCTCCGCGAGCTCCCACGCCTTTTCTTCTCTTCGACGGCCCTTCGGAGTAGGTCGGCATGTTGAGCTTTCTCCTCAGCAGCAAATGCCCTTGCTTGCTCTTCTTCGACCTTCATCGTCGCCGTAGATAAATTGGCAATTGTAGCAACAACATTGCTTTGCTCTTCTTCTTACCGGGCTTCAAGGATGCCGAATTGCTCTACCACGTCATAATGCCGACGGCCGATCTCGGTGACCCTTCCCGCCGCCTGGCTAATCAATGAAGCCAAGACATGTTAATCTAAGTAGTAATGGAAATTTTAGCTATTGGAAAATTTAAGGTATTTTTGCAACTTACCAATATGGCCAACTATGCCAACAAAGTAATCGAGATGACATCTGGTTCGACACGGAAAGTTGCTTTGTCTACTGGCGAGGAAAGCGCCAAAGCCACACTTAGGGCCACGGCGGGATCTTTGATGGCCGATCCACTGGTTAGTATCGGCACATTCTTTATCCGTGGTTGGATAACGAATGCCTTGGATACATCATTTTCGATGGGCGGCATCTCCACCCTTGGTCGTTTCTCAATCGGGGCCTCTACCAACTCGGTTATGATCTCAGTAGGTCATTTCCACCCTATCTGATCGGCCCTCAAGACTTGTGTCTGGCTCTCTTTAGGAACCAATTTGACAACGATCGTTTCGCGAGCCGTTTCCTCTAGAGGAACCTCGCGTGTCGGCGTCACTTGGCTCCTCCCAACCCCGCCGACTTGCCTCCTGGCCACCATTTTCTCTGCATTTCGTCGTCTGGCAAACTGGGCAAGTGACTCTTCGCCTATCTCTTTAGCTTTGGATTCGGCCCCAGGAAGATTTTCTAATCCTGTGAAAATGTCATCTTCTGGAGTAGATAAATCTACTCGACCAAAGGTAAAGGGGTGATCAGTGCAATGGTTAGGGCTAATGTGCTCAAATGCCAATGCAATTTCCCCGTTAAGTTCCTGATCCTCTGCACGGCCCTCTGACTGCTCGTCTTCACCAACCTCTTCACCGGCGTTAGAAACCTCAACACCAATATCCCTTAGACTTTTATAGCTAGGGAATATAAGTGCAGTAAGTTGTCATTCATGCCTCGGCACAGGGATATTATCTGCAGCTGAGAAAGTGGAGTAGGTCAGGTCATATCTCAGCATAATATGGGTTGTGCGCCCTTGTCCATGAAGATTTACACGACCTTTATAATTAAGGACCACCTTGACTTGCCCCAGAATAGCTTCGTCCGCTGATGTTAGTGCCCTTTTCAAGTCGTTGCCTGCAAGATAAACAAATGATTAGCACCCAATATTTCAACCGAATAAATTATTCATTTTAAGACATGCTAACAATTCTAGTCAGCCATCTAGTTCGCCTGTTTGCCTTGGCACTAGGTCTGGGCGATCTTCTCCTTCGCTGAGTTCCTAATTGCCTCGGACGGTGACCATGACACCGTCAACCCTTTTGCCAGAGCTGGCGAGCATGGTTACCAAGTGATAGTCAATGTCTTTGGCTCTTAGAAAGTAACGGCCCTGCCGACTGGTCGATTTCACCATAACGTAGCAGTGCCGAATAGTTGGGAATCCTATGCTACGACCTAGTTGGCGATTCAATTCTACTATGCCCATGATTATTCGATAGAAGTTCACATTAGGTTGGGAGGGAATTAATCCCCAATAGCACAAAACTGTCCTATGAAGAGGATTGAGGGGGAATTGAACTCCACCCTCAACAATGGCCAAAAGAGGGAAGTTAATGGTGTTTGTGTCAGCCCTCTCCATATCTACCACACTGTCTATAACAAGAAATAAGTGGACGTCATCTGGGATGGAAAAATGACAACGAAAGGCTATGATTCACTCCTCTGAGATAAGGGCTTTCAAATGCCTCGCCATTTAAAAAGAAATACAAACAAAATGTGTACTAAAGAAAAAAAAACAAAACAAGCAAAGGACTGGAATGAGAGCAGAATGAGAAGACAGAATGAGAAGAGAAAGTGGAACTTACAAGTCAAAGAAGAAGATGAACAATGGGGAGCGGAATTACAGAAGTGCAGAAGTCCTAAAGGAGGTTGGTATAAAGGATGCCAAAGTAAGTTGAGAGCCTTTTTTATTCAAGAATATATGGAGGGTTAGTTTTCAAATCGAACATTAAATGACTATCAAATACGAAGGGACGGGAAGCTGTAATGATTAAAATATTGCGCCTGTTCTGACAAATCAGTTCCAAAAAGAGTGCAACCACTGTATGTCTGATTTTCGAGAGTTTTTCTGACATGATGTCTGAGGGGAATGCTAACCAAACATGCCGACCGGAATGAACTTACTCGAATGTTTGGGGGGGCAATTGTGGAGGCTGAGTTTAAGTCGGCCTAGATCGGGCTTCATCCTCAAAATCGCAGAATATGCAATGATGGTCGGGGCTGTGGCCGACTAGAACCTACTTGTAGGGCTGAATAGTCCATAGATCCTATGGAACGACGAGGGTTCCAGTTGTGAGGCAGAGTGCCCATAATAGAAAGTGGGCACCTGAAGAGCAATATAAAAGAGAAGGACCATCAGCCAAAGAGGGGGAGTGATAACTTGTGATGAAAGAAAAACGAGAGAGAGTATTAACTTGTCTGAAGGAGCGCTAATTCTGGCACCCCCGACCGGAGTATACATCCCCATTTCAGGTACCAATCCAAGGATTAAGAAAGTCTGCTTGGGCCAAAGGGTATTTCCAAACCCCATCACCATAAGTACGTATTCGTTCCATATCTGTATAGGTCACGCGCCACAAGTTACCTGATTTGTTTGCTATGTTGTTTGCTTTGGAGCCATCTATGAGTAATAACTTAGTAAAGCTATGTTCAACTTTATTTATTTTCTGTATATGGAATAAGATCTGTTTTATGAAATGTCATGCTCCGTACAATGAATGATTGTCAAGTTCCTGTGGGAAAGTATTTTGTGAATGGCGCCACATGGCCAAGATCGCCTTAAGATGTTGACTAAGGTGCTACGTGGATGAGTCATGTTGCCGCGGTGACCATGACTTTGTCGAGATGTTCTACGATAATGCCGGAATCCTGAGGTATCCTGTCACGACCCAAACCCACCCCTATAGGTTTAGCGTCATGACTGACCAGTAATCCATAGATTACCAAAGGCCTCTGTACAGATTAACATATAAGTAAGGGGCTAGCAAAAGCAATTATACGAAATACAATGTCCATTGAGCTATGCAGACGTATATGGGACATAAATTTCAACAACTAGTTTATATACATAGACATGATGTCATAAGTATAATAGTCCTACATCACATAACCAAAAAAAGGGAACTTAGCCCAAAGTATACGTAACCAAAACAAAGTAAAAACATCCTTGTGCATGATTCACAGACATATGACTTCCACAAATGAGAACCTCTCCGGGAGTCACAAGGGCTGGCTGACAAAACCCAAGCTCCAGGTCATCAACTCTGGGCCTGGTCACGTGCCTGGTCACCTACATACATAAATAATACAAATAGAGTGAACGGGAGCCCAGTGAATAATAATAGAGTAAAGGGTTTAATGAATGTTGTCCCTAACACTTACAGAAAACGAAATTCAGGAGTTAACAGAAATGGTTTCATAATCATGTTCAGAAATCAGAGTTCATATCAGAAACAGATTCAGAATCATATTCATAATCAGAATTTGCAGTTAATTATACGTGGTACATCCATTAGCACTAGCAGAAATAGTTGACCCATAAAGGCATACAGTTGACTTACGTGTACGGAGACGGTACAATTGGCTCATGAGACGTACAATTGGCCTATAAATGGGACGTATATAAAAGGATCCATAATAGTTGGCTCATGAGACGTACAGTTGGCCCATAATTGGGACATAACAGAACAGATAACAGATGTCATCTGAAGCTAAAAATGCCACAAATACATTTCAAAAATATTGGACAACTATTCATTCATACAGGAAATAATATTTCAGAAAACAGATCATCTTATATCATTTAGAAAATATTTGTAATTGAACATAACTTTACGTAGTTTTTACTCGCAGATGGCTCCAATTGCAGAACAGATGAAGCAGACAGATCAGATAGCTCATGATGCGTGACCTACAAACAACACATAACATGTACACATTGAAACACACGCTCGAGATTCATTATAGTTATTGTGTTTCGTTCTTAGTGTGTTACTAAGTCTTATCCTCCTTCTTATGTCTTAATCATGGCTTAGGAATGCGTAGGATACAATGAAGATACCAAAACATGCAGTTCAACACTTAGGCAAATATGCTGAAAACAGGGGCCTCGCTCGAGCGTAAACTTTCTTTGCTCAAATGGGTGTTCAAAAATGTGAGTGGTCGCTTGAGTGCAATTTCTTTCGCTTGAGCGATTTGTAAACTCTGCAAAAGTATTGGCTGCGTGATTTCTCCGCTCGATGATTGCTCGAGCGTGAAACTAAGGTCTTCGCTTGAGCGCAACTCTTGTCACTCGAGCGGTCTGCAAAAAAAATAGTAAACTTTTGAGAGCATGCGTTTTATGCTCCAGCCAACTTTTGGTTGCTCGAGCGTAGGTTCTGTTGCTCGAGCAGAGAGGCAGAATCTGGAATTTTCAGATTGCACTCCCTAGTTCAAAACTCGAATTAAACACTTCAAAATTCATCTTTTTGGGCCAAAACTCAAGAAAAAATTTAGAAACTTATAGAATATCAAGAATTGAAGATCATTTCACAAAAATCAAGGCTCAATAGCATGCCAATTGTGCAAATTCAAGCTTGAAATGTGGAACACATCACATGCATGTAATTTCTTGTCTTCAAAGCTTCCAAAACATGATCAATAAAGGTAAAATGAGATGAAACTTGATGACTTACCAAACCTAAGGTGGACCAAGGACATACATGAGTAAATTACTTGAAATTCAACTAAAAAATGTGATGAAAGTGCATGCATGCATAGTAGGACTCAATTTCTCCAATTCTAGCTCAATTCTTGTATTACAAAACTTAATTCTCTTGAATTCATGGCTTAGGCATCAAAATTGTACAATCTAAGGGTTGAAGTCTTACTTAGACTTTCCTAGGTGAGAGCTAGAGGCTTAATTCTTGAGTCTCTAAGTCCAATTCTTCTTCTTCCTAGCAAATCCCTTAGCTTGAGCTCAAGTCTTCTCCTTTCTCTCCCTCTCTCACGTTTGCTCTGTGTGTGTGGGCTCAGAGGTGTGATTAAGGAAAAGAGATGAATAGTGGCACATATAGGAGCCTTATATAGGCTTGATTAGTGGTGATTAATTAAAGATAATCAAATGGACATTGATTATTCTAATTTAATCATTCTGAATCGAATTTTAATTATACTTACCATAAATTTCTAAAAATTTCAAGTAACATATAACCTAAGTCAATTCGTGATCAGATGCCAATAAGGCGTTCATTTCATAGAACAAACAGAAACACCAGCAGATCTTTCTACACTAGATAGGTAGAAACACAAATAATGTAACACATATGCAATTAATTCAGAATTTCTTCTTAATTACTTATTAGCATCTTTAATCATGGTTTAACGGTTAATCATGGGTCGGGGTTGTTACATATCCGGATAAGGGACAAGAGTCCTAGAACAGGGGAGGATCTCAGTCTGGATAAGATAAGGCTCATGAAGAGTTTATCCCTGTCTAGCCGACAGTCCAATATGAGCATTGCACTTGAGTCCAATGAAGTGAGGCTTCTAGGGGATCAGGTCACTACTGGTTATAAAAACAAGGTACTCTCGTGAGTCTGAGGTAAGTTCTTTCTTATGAGTTTAAGTACTATTTTGATATTTGTGAGAGATAAGATTAATGACTTGATCGTCAGAGTGCCCCCAGGTGGACGAACCACCACGGAATTCTAATCTTCTTATTAGCAGGTAGTTGGCTCAATCTATTCTGCTGGTACTCTCCAGCAGAGTTCCTTGTTTGGTTGTGTGGTCAAAAATCAACACGCACAGTTTCATTACTGGGCAAATTGCTTTTGATGTCCACGTTGCTCCCGCTTGTAGGATTGTTGGAAGTGTAATTTATCCCGATGTTAATATTGAGGTGTCTGACTTAGATAAGAATCTAAATGTGCTTCAGATCAACAACTTTTATGGTGCATCCGGTGCACCTGTATTTGATTGTCATGGGAGTCTAATCAGCATTATCATATTTGTTATACAAAAATTTAATTTGGTTGTTCATGTCTTTATTTTGAAAGCGTTTGTTCAAAATTGTCAAGATTACCTACCTCAATCTTTGCTTGCTTCTTTAAAAAAAAACTACATCAACTTCAACAAGAGACAAACAAGAAGCGACATAAGAATCAACGAACGTATTGATGATTATGGACTTGTGTGTGCATTATATCTCCTCCCTAAAGGGTAATTTCGACTAGCCTTTCTTGAGGGTCATTCAACAATTGTAAGTAGTTTTTTTTACTTTCAACTTTCAACAGCACAATCAGCTATTGAGATGATTTATTTTTATTTCCATCTTCTGCAGATTTCAAGGGCTACTTTAATGGCTGAATAACCTACATTGGTAAGCCAGCTACCTCGTGGCTTGATGACTTTATTGTATGGATATCACCTGAGGCTTTTGGTTACCATCAAAAATTTGTTAATGGCAATTTATTGTCCTCCTGATGATCAGGTTAGTAATGCACTATACTGTTTATGTAGATAATAATTAGTGGGAATGATTGCGGTTTAGACTAATGTCCAAAAATGCTCACTACTTTTTTTTTTCTTGTGCTTGTTTGGGATATCCTATAAAAGCCAAAAAGCCAAAAAGTTACTAAAAAAACCAAAAAGTTATTACTATTCACAAAAAAACAAAAAACCACAGAGATCTGCCAGACCTGTACAAGTACTAAATTAATTTTTTATATGACTGGCACCACTTCTATACAAGTACAAACAACAAAAAAAACCAAAAAAAAAAAAATTAACAATAGTTTGAAAACATTATACCAGACCACGGAAAAAAACAAAAAATTATTTTCCAATAATTACGAAGGCCACAGAGGTCCACTAGACCCATACTCACATACGGAAGATTCCATGTCAGTATGCATATGGGCACAAATGTAATTTTGTTATTTTATCCAATATTTTAATACACATTTTTTCGTAAAAATTCAAAAAGTTATCCCAAACAAGCATATTTTTTTCCTCCACTTTTTTATCCAAAAAGTGAAAAAATACACTTATATAATTCATCCCAAACAACCCCAAGTCGAAGCCCTTCCTTGTTAATAAAAGCCTTTAATATGCCCCCTTCTCTCTCTCTCTCTCTTAAGTATCATCAATATCTCTGAGAGGTGAAGGAATAACTGCGAAAATCAAATCGACCAAAACGAACAATTTTCGATTTGTTTCTCTTTCACAAATTCGATCGATCAACAAATTTTTTTATATTTTTCAATTTCAGTTTGATTATCGGTTATTGTAAATTTAGGATTGAACCGCATCGAATATATTTTAAAATATTTTTTTGTTTTTACCCCCATACTTAGAGACTATTGGTTCACACATCGTAAATAAAGGTAAACAATAGTCTCTCTCTACACCGATTTATCTTCATTTTCACTGACTCTATCTCTCTCTCTCTCTCTCTCTCACCGATTCACTCCCTCCTTCAAAGACAATGGGTTCCTGCTATGGATGAAATCACTCTCATCTGATTTATGAAGATCTCTCACACTTCTCTGCTCCTTCACTCTAATTCATTACTCACTTGAAGCCATTTTGACAAGACTCCTTCACTCTATTTTTGGTGTAGCCATTTCTACACAAAACTATGGTAACTTTTAAGTCCTAACTCTTGGTTTTGAAAACCCTAATATTTGAAACCCTTTTGAAAACCCTAATTTTTGAAACCCTTTTGAAAACCCATTTGATTTTAACTTAAGATTTTAATCATGCCCTATATCTCTTTGCTATTTTATTTCATGACGTATACTCTCTCATATATATATATATATATAATATGTTTGGAAATCAGTTGACTGTGTAATGTATTTCATATATATGTATGTAATCCTTTGTAAATCATTATTTGATGATTGGTATGGTATTATTTGAAAAATAAAATTAGAGATCAATATATCTATTATGTTTAGTAGTAATTTGGGATCATTCTTTTTTATGCTTAGTAGTGCATTTTTTTCTCCTATTACTTAATAGTTTTTCTTGATATTATGTTTAGGTGGAAGATTCAATTCCCCCTATTGAAGATCCCATTGAAATTATAACACAAGAACCTAAGCTAGCAAGCACAAAAAATTAGTGTGACACTCTTAAGGGTAAAAGAAAAAGGTCTATGGTTTGGGATCATTTCACCAAACTAGAGTGTGGAACTGGTAAAAGACCTAGGGCCTCTTGTAACTATTGTGGTGTAGCCTATGCATGTGATCCTACAATTAATGGGACAAAATCAATGAAATCTATATAGAATCAAAGTGTAAGAAGTATTCCTTAAGGCAAGATGAAAAGAAAACTACACTGGGTTTTAAACCACAAAAGGAAATTGGGGATGGGGAAAAAGTTCGTAATCTTGTTGCCATAAGCTTTAGTATGGATGCATGTAGGAAGGCCCTAGTAGAGATAATAATAATTGATGAACTACCATTTAAATTTGTGGAGGTGTAACAACCCCGACTTATGATTAACTGTTAAACCATGATTTAGAGTACCTAATCAGTAATTAAGATGGAATTTTGAATTACTTGCACATGTGTTGCATTATTTGTGTTTCTATCTATTTATTGTAGAAATATCTGTTTGTATTTTTGTTTTACTTTGCGAATTGAAGGCCTTATCGGCATCCGATCATAAAATTGACTTGGTATATGTGTTATTTATAATTTTTAGAACATTTTGGTAGGTTCAATTGAAATTCAATTCGGAATGAATTAATTAGAATTAAATGATGTAAATTAGTTACCCAAGCTTAGCTTAATTAAATACCACTAATCAAGCCTCTATAAGGCTTAAGTTGATTTTAGAACCTCACTCACACTTCCATTTCATCATTCTTGAGGATCAAACGTGAGAGAGAAGGGAAAATAGGAGACTTGAACTCAATTAAGAAGAATTGAACAGAATTTGAGGGAATTGAAGAAGACTTAGGAGAATTAAGCTTCTATACTTGTGAACTCAAGCTTAAGGTAAGAATTCAACCCATGAATTAAGTGTTTGAATTAATAAAAGGACGAGTTCAAGAGAATTGAAAGAGTAAATACAAAAATTAAGCTTAGATGATATAATTGAGCTTGGTTCATGCATGCATGCATTTTCGTGACAATTTGAGTTTGAATTTCAAGAAAATCTCACATGCATGTGTCTATCTTACCTTTATTTTGAGAATCCATCTTGTTTGATGCAATTTTATATCAATTGATCATGTTGTGGAAGCTTTGAAGTCAAGTTAATGTATGCATGTTAAGGTTTTAAAGTTTTAAGTTTTGTTTTGTGCAATTGGCAAAGCTTTTGGGCCTTGATTTCATGAAACGATCTTTAATTCTACATGTTTTACAAGTTTCCAAGTGTTTTCTCAACTTTTAGGTCCAAATGATGAGTTTTGAGGCTTTGAATTCAAAGTTTACATCACATACAGCAATTTGGAAATTCCTGATTTTGCCTTTCCGTCCGAGCAACAGAACCTGCGCTCGAGCAACCCTCTGTGTTTTGCACTTCCACTCGAGCGACCAAAAGTTGGCTCGAGAGTGAAATGCATGCTCCCAGAAGTTCACATGTTTTGCAGAGCGCCCGAGCGACAAAAGTCGCGCTCAAGCGAGAACCTTGGTCTCATGCTCGAGCGACCATCGATCAACCGTCGGGTGGAGAATTCACACAACTAGTACTTTTGCATAGTTTACAGATTGCTTGAGAGAAGGAAGTTGTGCTTGAATAAGGACCCTATTTTCAGCAAATCTGACTAAGTGTTTTCAAGTGCATTTTAGCATCCTCATTGCATCCTAGGCATTCCTAGGCCATGGTTAAGACATAATAATGAGGATAAGATGTAGAAACACACTAAGAACGAGACAAAATAAGTGAAGTACTACGCGAGCAGATGTTTCATTATGTGTATCTATTATGTTGTGCTGTGTAGGTCACGTGCCGTACGTTATTTGATCAATCTGTTCTATGTGTCTACTTTTGGAGCCAACTGTGAGTAATAACTTTATAAAGCTATGTTTACGTTTAATTAATTTCTTATATGATATGGTATGACAAGAAAATGCTCTGTTTTCTGACATGTTATGTTTTGAAACAATGAATGATTGTCCATATATTGAAAAGTATTTGTAGCATCCTTTGAACAAGGCCAAAGCCTGGGAGTAACAATACTGTGGTCTATGAGCACAAGGCCCTTACTTGGGGGTGATAATACCGTGGTCTCAAGGCCCTCGCCCAGAGGTAACAATACCGTGGCTTAAGTATGTTATCTATTTCCAGTACCAGAGGTTCCTTTATGAAACTGACAAGTATGAACCTTAATGCTCTGTATTTGATCTGTTAGAGCTATTGGATGTACCACAGATGATCAAGCATGAACTCTGATTTCGGTATACGATTCGAACAAGAATATGAATGTGAATCTATTTCTATTTTCTGAATTGTTATGGGACATCATTCATTCAACCCTTTACTCTGTTATTATTCACTAGGCTCTCGCTCGCTCTATTATTTATATACGTAGGTGACCAGGCGCGTAACCAGACTCAGTGACGAATGTCTAGAAGTCTATTTTTGTTAGCTAACCACAGTGCCTCCCGAGGAGGTTCTCGTTTGCCAAAGTCAAGTTTTGTGAACCACGTCAAGATGTTTTGTTATTTTGTTTTTGTTAATCTATATGCTGGGCTAAGTCCCTATGGTACTATCTGTATGGTGATGTATGTCGTATGAAAGCTTGACATTATTTATATATATATATGTATGTTTTAAATTTTCTATCCCATGTATGTCTACACAGCTCTATAGACATTGTATTTTGTATATTTGCTTCCGCAGCCCCTTACATTCTATGATATTTAGATCAGAGGCCTTTGGTAATCCAAGGATTACTAGCCGGTTACGATGCTAAACCTATAGGGACGGATTTGGGTAGTGATAGGAGGATTAGACGATTTATACTTGTGGTGCAGCCTGAGTAGATAAAAATCCCATCTAGGATTGTCATTGCCAAGGAATGTATGTTAATATTTGTGAGTGAGAAGAAGACTTTGAAAACTGCACCTAGAGGTCAACAACTATGCCTTATCACAGACACTTGGACATCCGTGCAAAATTTGAATTATATGTGTCTCACTGTACATTTTGTTAATTGTGATTGGAAACTTCAAAAACAAATTTTGAACTTTTGTATAGTTCCAAATCACAAAGGTGTAGACACCCCATTTTTGACGGCCCTTCAAGACTTGGACGTTCTTGCAGGTATATCCAATAATGAGTCTGATTGCTCGCCAAGCGCTCGAAGTCCTCGGCGGAACGCCACAGGTTTGAGCCTTTCAAACCCTGCATCCATTGTGTTTCCTTTTTGGACCATGTCTTGGTCTCTCCCCCCTGCAGCCTTTGGTGGCTTGCCAGCCATCTAGGAGGGCTACCGGCCAGGGCTTCTGGTCTGCTGGCCATCACTGATGGTCGGTGGGCCACCAGTGTTTTCTGCAAATATTTTGTGCTAGCTGTGCCAGCTCGTTGCACAGATGCTTGCATTTGTCCACATGTGGAGGGCTGGATCTCCTTGTATAGAATTCATGTTTTCTATATACAAGGAGACCCTCTCTCATGTTTTAAGGCTGGAAGATTTAAGACTCAAAATTTTCCTCTCTCTCTTGCATTTCTCTACACTTTTACCTACTTACACTACACTCTTGCATATCAACCCTTAACCAAAGGTGATCACCTTTGAGTTGAGGTCTCTTGAGGTCTAGATTGAGCTCTAGAAGTTGGTTTTGGCTTGAATGATTGCCTAGAATCACTCTTCTCTTCAAGAGGTACAATAATTCTTTGTTAGCTTACTTTGTGTTCTTGTTTTCCTTTCTTTTTTTTTTACTATTTTTGGGCTTTTTTTGAGCTATAAAAACTCTGTCAAAATGGGCTGAAATTTGTGTTTTGAAGCCATTTTAAGGTTGGGGGTGGTTCGCCCTTCTTTATACCTTGTTTGTAAGGCTTCTCCACTAGTGTTTCCCATTTTTTAAACCATCTTTTTTTGGGCTTTTAACCACTGAATTTTAGAGTATTTTCAGTAGCAAAAAACTTGTTTTGAAGTCCAAAATTAGAGGGGTTAGCCTCCCCTCCTTATGTCTTGTTTGCTAGCCTAGTTAACTTCATATGTTAGCATGTTTTTCTAGTTTAACTTAGCTCAAGTCCAGCGACTGCTTTATCTCTATTTTGGGTTGTTTGGGCTAGTTAAGTCTTGTTTTGCATGGTTGTAGTGTAATAGCCTTCACAAGTTGGTGTTTTAGGGTCTTAGACACCTCTTGTTTGAGTTGATAGCATCTTTTGATGTTGTTTTTCACTCCATTTCAGCATTATAAACTTTGTAACCTCCCACTTTGCTTCACTCTTTCATTTGCTTTTGAGGGTTACTTCAAGCTTGGGATCCTTTAAGCTTGAGATTGAGGTCATGTTTAATGGTTTAATTCTTTTTTAGGGTTCATTATCAATGGCATGATCTCTCTCTTGCCTTACATTATCCCTTGGTTGACACTTCCTTCTCTTTAGAGGACATTCACCAATGGACAAATTGACTAAGTAATGATTTAGTAACTAAAATGTGTAAACAAAATTGGCAAGTAAAAGTGGCAAGATAAGCATTTCTTTGTGTTATATTGTATGTGTTCAAATCGGACGTTAATTTGAACTCAAGGAAAATGGGACATTTCATACTCAAAAGTGATGAAATGTACCACTTTCCTAGGTCTCCATTACCCATGATCATGCATGATAGGGTGATGGTTCATGAGTGTCTTGTTTTGCATTCATTAAGCTTGCACACCTTGAAGCACAAGCCATCATGCAATGAAATTGCTTAGATTGGTGGTTTGTGGTTTAAGTTCATAACTCCTTAAATTTGTCCATGAAAAGGAGAGGTGAATTGTGCAAACAATCCTTGGAAAACCCCTCTTTTTGCTCTGTTTGTACTCTATTGTAACATAGTGATCCAATGCATTAGTGGCCGGCAGGCCACCATTCATGGCCAATAGTGCACTATAGATGGCTGGCAGACCACATTTTGGGCCGGCAGCATTCATCCATGGCCGACTGGCCATTGATGTAAACTTTAGAAGAATGTCGGTAAGGTGGAGCAGAAAGGTTCTGGAAATGTTCAACTCTGCAAACAGAGGCTTTCAAGAGCAAAACGGAGGTCTTTTTGGGAGAGAATCGAGCATGTACATCTTCCACTTCCCGAGGCGAAGTAGTGGCAGCGTAGTTAAATATCTCATTTGTGTAGTTTGCTTGTATTTGTGATGTAATTTAATTAGTTAGTTTACTAGTTAGTTAAAAGTGTTGTAATAATTAGTAAGTAGCTTAGCTAGTTATTTATTTGGTTTGTAATAATTAGTCTAATTAGCTTAAGTAGCTTAATTGGCTAAGCCCTAATTAGTTGCTAGTTAGCTTAGCTTTTATTCATTCGGACTTTCCTTCGTGAAGCAAAATGTAATAATGTATATGTCTTCCAACCCCGTGTCTTTCTCCCTTTTATTTAATCGCTTTTGATGGTTAGATTAGGGTCACGTTTCAATTAGTATACCTTATGCGTGCATACATTCATCTTGTCTTGCATGCACCGAGGCTTGGCGCATCATTCAAACTGCATTGTTATTTAAATACCTTATTTGAATATATGTTTAACGGCATGTTATCAAATCGATCCATATGCCATATTAGTAGCCGAGCCTATTAATTGCATTCTTTGCGTGTGTTGCACTAGACACTTCGTATAGTTAGGAAGCATGCATATTTTTCTAACTTATGTTTTCTTAGCTTGGAGTACTAGGTGAGTTTTTATGCTTTAACATATTCGCATGATTGTGAATTTTGCAATATCTAGCATGCTTTCCATGAGGCTAAATGCTTACTTGGTAAACTGTTTGAATGCCTGTGGATAAAGGCTTGTTGCTTGAATTGAAACGATTCGACGAATGTATGTTTTAAGCCCACTTTGTTGAGTAGCAAATCTGTTTTAAGCCCACTATGTTTGGTGGCAAATCCGCAAACTTTAAGTCCACTTGAGGTGGCAAATTCAAACCATTTTTGCAAACAAACATGAGTTGAATTGTTCCAACTTGAGCAAACTAGTCTATACTTGCTTGTGCGCATTACATAGTAAAGCTAGTTTAATAACCGGAACAAGAACACATAATGTTAATAAAAAATCATATCATGATTAGTAGAGGCTGATCTTGGATCGAGCGAGCGGGGGTGCTCAACTCATGACCTTTCCCTCTTGTACCTAAGTTCCTGAGTCGAGGTAACTTTGGTGATGACGGACACGTGGCTTTTGGCACGAATCATGGTGTCACGCTCCAAAATTCAAACAATTAAATATTATATTAGGACTAACCCCAATCAATATTCCATCATCCAAATCCTAGGGGTGAAACAAAAAAACTAAACGCAAACCAAACCATCCACCATAAATTCATTACTAACTAATACCTCAACATCAAGGTAACAATAAATAGTCAAAACAACTTAAATAAAGTACGGTTACAAATCATGCCAAATTATTCCAATACTAAAGTCATAAAAAAATAATAATAATAAATACATAAACGAATATCAACCCTAAACTCAAGAAAACAAAAGAGGTCCAAATGACATGTCCTACGATCACAGTTATTTCTTGCCACCACCAAAGCCTCTACTAATCCTGCAATGGAAGCTCGGCTGCGCTTAAACAGAACGCACCCAAGTTGTCAAAAGACAAAATGGGTCAGTATATAGGTATACGGGTATAAGTACAAAATTTAACACCCACGTGTCCACCAGACACAAACAAAAATACATTTGATTCTTGTTACGGGATAAGACAAATAGTTCCATTCGCACCGAGACGAATGTGTAGTTTCTCGAGATACGGTGATATTTAGTTTCTTGCCCGTACACAACAAAATATAAATTAAGTATAGAATTAACAAAATAAAAATAAAAATATGATGGGTCAGCCCTGCATAAAAAAAATTAGTAAGACCCACCATCCTGCAAAACAAATAAAGTTAGTATAATTTAATCATAAGTAACTTGCTGAAAAAGTATAAAAATACATCGTTTCATACTTAAATAATTTGAATTAATCAAAACTTAAAGAACAAAAGTTGTACAGAATCAAATTTCCTAAAAGACAACGTAAACGAATTTAACAGAAACTAAACAAGTTGAGAGAAAACCTTGATAGAAAAACCTTGACGGAATTCAATCGAAAAATCTGATGCTGAAAACGAACAAAAACTGCTCTAAGATGATTTTTTTTGAAAAAGTTCAAAACACAAAAAGTGTGCATAATAATGTTTTATTTCATTTTACGTGAAACCAATAAAAATGAACTCATTTCGTGGGTTAAAACAACATCTAAAGTCTGTATTGCCAAAATGAATTGAAACTACTATAATCAAAATCATCCGATTATAAGTTCTAATCGATCTTTTTAATAAAAAGTTAAAATACAAAAGTTGTCTAGAATCCCGTATACATACCTCTGCTCAAATTTCATAATTTATCGAGGTTGTTTACTATTTTTCAACATGTACAAATCAATACAATTCACACTATCACAGAAAAACTCATCATGAAATTCTTTGTACCTTAACTCCACCACTTCAGCCCTCCACTTTTGGCCTACACATATATCCCATGTGCCTCCCGTATACCTAAAATCGCTCTAAAGCCAAACTTGCACGGGGATATCATCCCGAGTTTGACTCACACTCCCCGAATGGTTGGCATATACGTACGTGCGTAAATCAAAGCACTCGTCTACTCATGAGAACGAGGCAACAATATACATATACAAAACATTTCACTCATGAGAACAACATAACAATGCCAAGCCTAAGGCATTCAAATAAATCTCATAATTCTCACTTTTTTTTTTATACTCTTTCTCACCACCACTCAAATAAAATAACAATCCATGGAGTCATTTATCTATGGGTTCCTAATTAATTTTAGTTTCATATAACCATAAGTGTGATTGTAACCATAAAATGAATCCATATAAAAATCCTAAACCTGGCATACACTACCAATCAAAATAATTAACATCAATTAATCAACTAAAAACCCTAAACCTTACATACACAACTAAACAAAATAATTAAAATCAATCAATCATCTATAAACCCTAAATCTTACATCCATAACTAATCAAAATAATTAAAATTAATCTATCATCTTTATGTAAAAACAAAATCAAACTAACATCAAACAAATAAAAATAAATAAATAAATAAATACAACGAATTAAACATAAATCAAGGGAAGTGGGTTTTGTACTCACAATATTATTTTGAAGATCAAAGAAATATTTAGAGAACTAATGGAGCCACGAAAACAAAACCCTAATCTTTTTTTTTCTTTTTCCTTCTTTTTTTTTTCCTTGCCGCCGTCCCTCTCTTTCTCTTCTTTGATCTCCCTCTCTCTCTCTCTCTCACGCACACACTTACTCACGGCTTTTCACTACGCCTCTGATTCACTTTTGTCTTCTTCTTTAATTGATAACCTAATCACTTATTATATTGTTATATAACTTAATAGTTATTATATTATTTAATATAAATACAAACTAATCACTTATTATATTATTATATAACCTAATAGTTATTATATTATATAATATAAATACAACATAATTAAAACATAAATAAATATGATATATATTTTATTAATATATAAAACACTTTTTTTTAAACAATATAAATATATCAATATTCGGATTAATTACCTATAATTAAATAACACATTAAATTAATTAAATACCATCTTAAATTCTCATGTAACCACACAATTAATAAAGCCAAAAATAAATAAAGTAATAATAATCATAATAATAATAAATAATGACTTACGAAAAATCTGGATCGCTCCACATGGGTTTCCTAAATTTTTCCAAAATAAAACATTTCGGTGGCGACTCTGTATTTGGCAAAGTAGTCCAATTTTGGCATTTTTGATCCTAAAATCAATTTTCCAAAATGATTTGCCAGATTTGGACTCTTTGGTGATTATCAATTTCACATTGCACCTGTGAGATTAGATTTAAAACCATGGGAGTCCGAACTGTAGGGCTTCTTCTCGAGCTTCCGAAAGGGGTTGCGAAAAAGCCGAGCTACAGTTTCTGGCGACTCCACTGGAGATTTAGAGAACTTGACTCGAACTCATGATATGTTATATTATTTACACTTATGTGTTTCTTTGCATTTGCATTTGCATTTGCATCGGTGCGCCTAAGTCACTATGTTTTCCATTTGCTATTCCTAAACGGTTTGCCGGAGGCTTTCTTGGAAAAGCTTGCCAAAAGGCTGATCGGTTGCGGCCTCTGCCACGATGGGAACACAACCTTTGGATCTGGACTACCGTTGTACCGTTCGATCCTCCTTTCATTTCTCGGAGTTAGGTGTGAGAGGTATATTAGGTAGTTTTGCTGAGGTACCCTTTTTGACCAATCGACCAAGTTGCATATCGAAAGCCACATAGACTGTTCCAAACTAGGACAAGTTGCTTACCTAAATTCAGGATTGTGTGAAACACTTTGCTTGAATAGTGAACCCTAGTTCTTGACGAAACTAGGACAGGGTGACCCTACCCCATCATAAGGGTGTTTTGGCTCTCACTTAACTGGTATGTGCTTTTAGAGTAAGACTCTACAGGAATGTATGTACCAGTTGCAAGTTTAGGCATCAGTTTGGGGGCAGAAATCAGTGTTGAGTACAGTTCTACAGCTTATGATTGCAACTGCGTGTTGTTAGTGTCTGAGCTGAGGTACTGTGCAGTTTCTGATTTTTGCTTTCTTTTTTTGCTTTATTTCTTTTTACAAGGTAGTTATTCACAATTGCTTCAGATAGTCCTGTTACGTCCCAAGCACTCTAGACTCGAGTGAAAAGACTTTACAGATTCGGGGATCTTGTCAGGGGACAGCCAGTGTTTGCTTCTCTCCTACCAGTTACCAGACGGAGGAGGGTTAGGCACAATTTGCCAATCCAACAATCACCTCTTACTTCACTTGTGCCCATTCAGGTTTAGTCTTCTACTTCTACTCCAGAAAGAGAGTATTCGCCAATTCTGATAGCTCAACATCCCCTAGTTAGCATAGAAGATATGCTTCGTCAACTCCAACAGACCATTGAGACCATGCAGCTAGATGCTGCCCGCTAAGCTGAGGTCACAGCCTGCCAAGTAGAAGTGATAAATAGGCTTCAGCAACAGCAACCGCAACCGCAATTGGCAGTAGCCTCCGCATCCCATACACCTCCAGCCGGTATTCCAGCACTCAGAGTCACTGTCAACGTCCAAGAGAATCTGGGCATTCCAGTAGATTCGATCCCACTACAAACGTCTAAGGCATCGGTTTACCAGGCTGAGGCGCCATTTGAATTCGAGGTTGACCCCACTGCAATAAAGGTCAATAAGCTAGAAAAGCTCTTTAAGCGGGCACAAGGTGTGAACTCGATCCTTGACATTGAGGATGGATACACAGACTCCGCAGTGACTCTGCCAGACAGATTCAAGATCCCACACATAGACCGGTTTGATGGCTCCGGGGATCCTATGGTCCATTTGCGATTATTCTCTGATATCCTGCGACCAATGGGTCTTACTAGACTTTAGAAGCTATCGCTTTTTGGCCGGACCCTGTTGGGTATAGTGGCCATCCGATATGCAAAGTTAGAAGACTCGTGAAATGGAGCTGGGAGGAAATGGCTAAGACCTTCCTTGCGCAGTACTCCTACAATACCCAGATCGAGGTCACAATCCATGATCTTGAAATGACTCGTCAAGAGCCAAAGGAGGGCTTCTCGAATTTTGTAACGAGATGGAGGGCCAAGGCCTCTATGATGACTATCAGGCCATTCGAGAATGATCAAATCCAAATGGTGGTCCGTAATCTGCAGGGGAGATAATTAAAAAAGATGATAGTCTTGCCTTTGTTTACATTCGCTGAGCTCTATGAAATAGGGGTTCAGATCGAGGATGCGATGAAATAGGGGCTGATAGACAACGAGAAGGAACAGCCCAAAAGGCCCTTTACATGCAGCTCCAATGCAACCACAATTGTGGCACCTCTGCACGGCCTTCGGATGTGAGTATGGTCACCACCACACCAAAAACTGCCAACCCTTTCACCAATACATCCAACACAACTCCACAAACCTCAACTAGCCAGGTCCGATCTCATAGGGTCTTTACCCCGCTCTACATGCCCTTATCTAAAGCCCTAGGGGTGCTGATCAGAAAAGGACATCTGAAGTCGTTAGAACAATGCCCACTACGCGATCCCCTCTTTCCGAAACACAACCAGGCCAAATATTGCACTTTTCATCAGCAACATGGTCATGACACTGATCAATGCTATAGGTTGCGTCATGAGATTCAAGATCTCATCAACAATAAAGTGACAGCACCTCCCCAAAAACCCAACATCAATACAAATCCTCTCCCACCATATAACCAAGTCCCTCCACCTCGGCATGTAAACCTCATCCACACACTGGCTGTCCTTTATGACCCCAGTATATACATCACCCCTTCCCACCTACCTAAACTGGCATTGTTCATCTTTAAGAGCATGGACTTGTGCATGATGAACACATCTACACTCCAACCTGAACCGGTGGTGGTGATAGTGGAAGATAAAGGGAGGTCAGCTTTGGTGGAGAATGTCAGTCTGTTGCTTGAGGCCTCTGAGGACTTATCTGAAGAAATGTATAACCCATACTGTTGTATTGTGCCAATCAATCAAGCTCAGCCAGAAGTGGTGTTGCAGACTGAGATGGAGGTCAGTGTAGTTTGAGAGGATGGCCCAAGTCAAGGATTAGATGATCTGGCCGACCTAGAGGAGAATATAGACAATTTGCAATTCTTTGATGAGCAAGATCAATGGGACGTGCATATTGATTGGTTTGATCTAAACGAGTTGACAGACAATTCTGGGTGGCTAAGTGATGAACCCGATAGAGATGAGGGAACTGAATTGAAGTCGGAAGAACAGAAAGCGGGAACTGCTACGATGGCTGGAATGGCTGATGGAAAGGGTAAACTGCCAGAAAACACCAGTGTAGAATATTGGCTCAAGAATTGGGCATTGTTAGTACTGTACATACTGAACAAGAAGCCGCGCTGAAGCGGTTTGAACAAGAAATGAGTGAAAATGATCGAAAAGCTGGAAAAGCCTAACACCCTGCATGGGAGATTTGTGAGTAGAAGGTAATCTAAACAGAGTCGGATGAATGCTTGTTGGCTGCCAAAGGAATCTGGTTGGATGACGACGACCTACACCTGGCTCATACTGATGAAGATTGAGGTGAAGACCTTCCTAAGAACACTTGGTATGTGGAAGAGGTCGACCATGTGACATGATGTGGCCGATATTTCAAACCACCGCATCTAGACCAACCCGAGGCATCTAGGAAGGATAAAGAAGTAAAGAAACAAAAAGAAAAACTGTTGGAAAGAAGAGGCTGTGCTGAAACAGTTGAAGAAGATTCAAGCTGATATATCTATCTGGGGTCTGCTTATGGCTTCGCGAGTGCACAGACAGGCTGTACTGTCGGTGATGGATAAAGATAAGTTGTCCATTGACACCACCCCGGAACAACTGGTGGGATAAGTCTTCCCGAGAGGCATTGCATCAACTCTAACCTTCTCGGACAGGGAATTACCGTCAGAAGGCTCTACACACAACAAGCCTCTATACATATCAGTGGAGTGCCGAGAAAAATGGATACCAGTGGTATTGGTCGATACTGGGTCAGCAATCAATGTCTGTCCTTGTCGCACGGCTTATGCTATTGGCCTGAAACTGGTGGATTTCGTGCTCACAGCCTAGGTAATTCGGGCGTATGACAATACCAGCAGAGAGGTAATGGGAACAATGCAGATCAGAGTATAGGTTGGCCCAGCTCAATAGGATATCGAGTTCTATGTCCTGGACGTTCCAGCCACTTTCAACTTACTACGTGGGCGACCCTAGCTACACCAAGTGAAAGTTGTCTCTTCCACCCTCCACCAAATGTTGAAGTACCCCCATGGGAAAGGGGTAGCCATAGTCTTCAGGAATTCATCTATACATCCTCTGCCAGAGGTCATTACCCCTGTGCTGGAGATTGTGTATGGCGAAGAGGATGTTTTCCTTTCGGGGTTTACCTTGGCTGAGGCCCGAGTGGTACAAAGTATCTTGGCTGTTGATGAAGGTTTGTATGTTAGCGCCCAATCTGTATACTTCATGAACAAACTCCAACACATGCCAGGAATGGGGTTGGGAAGAAATGGCCGGAAGAGCGTTACTGCATTGGCCGATGTGCCACATAACCCGCATGCCTTTGGTCTTGGCTATACGCCCACCAAAGAGGATTGGGTTAGAAAAGGGAAAGAGATGGCCGGCAGAACCAGAGCTAAGCAGACCGGGAAGCATTATGAGCTCGTGCACAGACCAATCTCTGAAACCCTGAATGGTCATTTTGTTCAGGAGAGAGAAGACTTCCCATTTTGCGGTTTACCCGAACCCTGGTTCAATTTTGAGAAGCAGCGGATTTCTGGTTTTAAGATTTTTTTTGACTTGCAGCTGCAAGATAGTGATACGAAAGAAATAGCTAAACCAACTGTTGAGGCTACAAAAAGCACAAAAAGTGATTCCAACAGCAGCGAGCTTGAAACAGGGGCAACACTGACATGTCTCCTTTCGGATCCTCCGATCAACTCAGAGAGCTTGGGGGATAACTTGACTGTTTCCATGATCGGAGACCAACCGGGTGTGAACCCTTCTAGCAGCATCTTGGATGCATCTGACGCGCCATCCCTTATTTGGCAACTGGAGGAGGGCTACCTGTCTAGCAGTTCTGAGTCGGGTAGTGAGCCAGAATCTGATTCCATAGAGTCTATGGAGACGAAATTAGATTCTGGCGCTTTTGAGTCTGGGTTCGGTATTCCTTGGGTTGATAACCCAGATACCGAGGTTTTGTCTAGGTTGTCATTTTCTTTTTCCTTTAAGTTGGTTATAACCAAGGAACTAGATCAGCTTGACCCTGTGAATGAGAATACCACTGCAGATTCTGAGTATTTCTTTGTGCCTCTTGTTTATTGCATTGATCAAGACTTTCAAAATTTTGATGAGAACAATGAGGAAGGAATTCCTCTGGTTTTGAAATTTTTGATTAATTGAGAGGAGGAGAGGTTTGCAAAGCCTCTCGCTGATGAAATCATTACTTTTAATGTGGATACTGAGAAGGATCTGCATCTGGTGCAGATCGGATCCACGTTGTCTTTGGAGGAACGCGAGTGCTTAGTTGCTTTATTAAAAGATTTCAAAGATGTTTTCACGTGGTCCTACGAAGACATGCCTAGAATCGATCATGAGATTGTATAGCATCGGATCCCTCTTGACCCTGAGGCCCGACCCATCAAACAGAAGCTGCGGAGAATATGCCCAAATTAGACTTTGAAGATTAAGGAGGAGGTCACTAAGCATATAGACGTAGGGTTTTTGCTAGTATCTGAGTATCCCACTTGGTTGACCAACGTCATCCCAGTGCCGAAGAAAGACGGCAGCATTCGGGTGTGTGTGGACTTCAGAGATTTGAATAGAGCCAGTCCGAAGGACGACTTTCCTTGCCACACATCGATGAGTTAGTGGACTTTACCGCAGGCCATGCGTTGCTCTCCTTCATGCATGGATCTTTCGAATATAACCAGATTCTAATGGCACCCAAAAAAAGAGAGAAAATCGCTTTCACCACACTGTGGGGAACCTACTGCTACAGAGTGATGCCGTTTGGGCTGAAGAATGCAAGGGCTACCTATCAAAGGGTTGCAACCACAATTCTGCATGATATGATCCATAAAGAGGTTGAGGTGTATGTAGACGACATGATTGTCAAGTCTAAGAAAAGAGATGGCCACTACACTGCCTTGAATAAATTATTCCAACGGATCAAAGAATATAAACTGAGGTTGAATCCGAAGAAGTGTACTTTCGGCGTAACATTAGGGAAAATGCTAGGTTTCTTGATTACACAGAGTCATCCTAGAAATGCCACCACCAAGGATTGAAAATGAGGTGCGAGGCTTTCTGGGTAAAGTGCAATTCATAAAATAGTTTATTTCTAAATTAACCTTGACTTGTGAACCACTTTTTGGTCTCATAAAGAAAGGAAAGAAGTTCAGATGGGACGATCGGTGCCAATTCGCTTTTGACCAAATCAAGCAGTGCCTTCAGAATCCACATGTGTTGTCGTCGCCAGAGTCGGGGAAGCTCTTGATTCTGTATCTGTCAGGAACGGTCACAACGATGGGATGCATGCTTGCTTTGGAATCTAAGGATAAGGTGGAGAAAGCCATCTATTACCTGAGCAAGAAAATGCTGGATTACGAGACCTGTTACACCCCACTGGAAAAGGCTTGCTTGGCCTTGGTATGGGCTACCAGGAAGTTGAGGCACTACTTGTTAGCTCACTCCATTATTCTAATTTCGAGATTAGATCCCATCAAATATCTCTTTGAGAAACCAATGCTTACAGGTAGGCTAGTCCGTTGGTTGCTTCTTCTCTCTGAATTTGATTTGAAGTATGTCACTTGCAAGTCTGTCAAGGGGAGATCTGTGGCGGAGGTCCTAGCAGATCACCCCGTGAAAGGGGATGAAGCAGTAGAATACCTGTTCCCAGATGAAGCTATTCTGTAAGTTGAGGAAGAGATTTGGACAATGTACTTTGACAGAGCGTCTAATCAATACGGTTATGGGATAGGTGTGTTGCTGATAACACCCGACAACTCCCATATACCTTTAGCCTTCAAACTCTGATTCAAGGTATCCAATAATGAAGCAGAATACGAGGCGTGTATCGCTGGTTTGGAAGCTACCCTAGAACTAGGGGCAAAAAGGTTAGACGTCATCGGGAACTCGAACCTAGTTGTGTTCCAAGCAAAAGGAGACTGGAAGGTTAAAGAAGAAAACATGAAGATCAGACTTTGGATGTTTTGATTCCTAGGTTTGAGAAGCTGACCTTCACGCATCTACTAAGAGAGAACAATAGGTTTGCTGATGCCTTATCAACTTTATCATCTATGATAGACATCCCGTTTGGAGTCTGGATGCGTCTGATCATCATTGAGCAGAGACACACACCAGCCTATCCGCAATAGATGAAGCGCAAGATCAAAACCCTTGGTTCTACGACATCTGGAACTTCTTGGAAAATGAGGTTTATCCACCAGGGGAAAATGCCAAAGATAAGAGGGCAATACGGTGGATGGCTGTTCAATTTATCATCTGCGGAGGTAAACTGTACAAGAGAGATCATTTGGGAATGCACAAGTTGTGTGTCGATGTAGAGGAATCAAAGTGCCTAATGGAGGCTATTCATGGGGGAGAGTGCGAAGCGCACATAAATGGAGTAATGTTAGCCCAGAAGATTCTCAGGCAAGGTCACTACTGGTCTACTATGGAGAAGGATTGTATCGGTTTTGTTCAGCGATGCCACACATGCCAAATCCATGCCAATCGCATGAATATCCCGTCGTCGAAGCTGTACAACATGACTTCACCATGGCCTTTCTCAGTTTGGGGAATCGACGTCATCGGCGTAGTTACACCAAAAGGGTCAAATGGGCGTGAGTACATTCTGGTGGCAATTGATTATTTCACAAAGTGGGTGGAAGCTCAGTCCTACACAGTTTTGAAAGCAGTGTATGTGGCTAAGTTCATTTGAAACAACATCATTTGCCGATATGGAGTCCCAAATGAAATCATTTCAGATAATGGCTCCCATTTCAAGAAAGAAGTGATCGACTTGTTGAAGAAATAAAACGTGGTTTCCATAAGTCATCTACTTACCGGCCGCAAACTAATGGAGCTGTGGAGGCTGCCAGCAAGAACATCAAGCATATTTTGGAAAAAATGATTGAGACCTATAGGGAGTGGCCAGACAAATTGCCATTTGCACTCTAGGGCTATAGAACTTTAATTTGGATGTCTACAGGGGTAACCCCTTATTCTCTTGTCTATGGAATGGAAGTTGTTCTGCCAATCGAAATAGAAGTGTCGTCACTGTGAATTATGGCTGAATATCAGATAGCAGAGGCGGACTGGAAGCAGAGCAGGTTTAAAGAACTCATGTTGTTTGATGAGAGAAGGCTGAAAGCACTATACCATGTTCAGGGTTATCAACGCAGGATTGCTAGGGCTTTTAACAAGAAAGTTAAGTTCTGGAATCTCAAAGAAGGGGATTTTGTGCTAAAAGACAACCGAGCTCCCATCCATGACCCTAGGGGCAAGTTCAGACCCAATTGGACTGGCCCTTAGATCATCAAAACTATCTGGTCGGGTGGAGCTGTTATTGTTATGAACCTGGATGGCCTAGAATTTTCCCAACCGATCAACATGGACAAGTTGAAGAAATACTATCCCTGAGAGGCTCGCTAGGTCGAAAACCTAGAAGGGCGACCTAGGCAAAAGTTAGAGCACAAAAAATTGGAAATAAAGAAAAACTGAGCTCACAAGGTTGAAAACCCTAAAGGGCAGCCTTGGCAAAAGTTAGAGCGCAAAAGGAGAGTGTTAATACTCGAGTGAACCCAAACTGAACTAAGTAAGGACTGATTCCCATCTTCAGGATACGTAGGCAACTTCAACCTAAAGTTCAGTCATATACAGCTCCAACCCAACTGTCATGTCCATATGCTGATCAGGTCATCTTCGTCTGCTAACTGAAAGTTCGGTTGTGATCCTTACTCTGAAAAAAGAGCTGGTTACAGTACTAAGCAGTGCTATTCAATCAACAGGCAATTTGTGATCTTCAGATTCGGGGTTGTACATCTCGAGGATAGATTTTGTGTGTGTCAAGTTGTGATCCTTATCGAAAATGGTTTTGAAAAGTTTTGATAAAAGTTGATTTTGCTCAAATTTTACCTTTTACAACTTAGACCATTTTTGGACCAAAAGGAAAATTTTCAATGTTCGCAACTTTAATTTCATTGATTTCACTACAAAGTTCTCCAACTCTCAATACAAATCAAAGTTGCTTTTATTACATTCATAAAACTTGAAAAGTAAGATCAAAGCAATAAACTAGGGCCATAGACGAGTCAGGTGTTCCTGCGTCCCCCGCTTGTGCTTGTGGAAGCTTCTAATGCTAAAATAGGTCCGATTTGTGCCTTATCTTCGAGCCAAGTCAGGCACTCGCCAGAAAGTGCGCAGCTAAAACTAAGGGCAGAAGCTAGAGGTGCTCTCGTCCTCCAGGCAGTGAGGTACCTAGCCAAATGTGAACCTCAGATAGGGAATAAAATCGGGTACTCTATCCCATTCTCTAGGCAAGTTTGATCATGTCCAAACTGACATCTGAATCGAAACGGAAAGTAGAATACACAATGTGTAAAGCCAATCAGCTGAATGCAGGTTGCCGAGTCATGCTGTAGCTCATTTTGGTTAGATTAAGCCAGGGGCAACGCCAAGCAATGTCAGCAGCAGACCTGTTGCACATCCAGTGGCACCACCATCCCTCATTCGGGAAATTCACTAGCTGTTGGCGGAAAAAGTATGCTCGAGCTAATTATACAGAGCAAGAGTCCACTACCTTCAGCTTGTCCATTAGCTATATCTGGAGAGGGATGAAAGAAAAAAAAGATTAAAGAATAGAGAGGTGTATGTTGAGAGAAAAGTGAGAAAAGGGCTTTGAGAGAAAAAACAGAGCATGAATGCTGAGTGATGTGAGAAACACATATAAGAAAAGGTAGGAAGCATTACCTGAAAAAGTAGTGGACTCCCCGCAAATTTGCTTGTCTCTCACCGATGGAAGGCGCCTAAGCACATCAGAGTCTCGACTAATGCTAAGCCAATAAAACTCTTGCCCTCTTTCAGGCCTTATGTCACTTCAATTAACCGAATGCTAGACCCTCCGAAACTAGGGGCAAGGAGGAAATGAGCTATCATACACAAGCAAAGGGCTTGTTGCCAAAAACCCCGCCAAAGAGGGTTGTCGCGGTCACTGATATCAGAAAATCGATGAATTAGGCTGGGGATATCTAGCTCTCCATTGTGAAAGAAGGATCGAGATTCATAAAGAGTAAGTCCGCACATCCATCCCAAAGCCTGGATGTGTCCAAAGCGAGGTTGAGGTATGATTTCCTTATCACGCCGGGATTCCATTAGCACTTGAAATTCTTCAATTGTCGGCATATCTCTTGTCCCCCGAAGCTAAAGACGTGTGTAATCGGGTTCCAGCATCTAGCCACGGCATGTATGAACGGAAAATAAAGTAGAGAACGGCTCAAGGGGAATAGTGCATTACCTTTTCTGAGCCATTCAAAGTTGCAATCTAATTTGAGAGTTTTTCGGTGAAAAATGGCTCCATTTGTGTAAAATTTGCAGTTGAAATGAAGAATCTATGAAGTCCAACCTTTTGTAGAAGATAAGGCAGTGAGTGGAAGCCAGGTGTCAACAATTTGAAGGTTCTGTACATTGATGGCCGGCAAGGCTCATTGATGGTTGGCAAAGGCACATTTGTGGCTAGCAAAGGGCATCAGTGGTCGATAGGCCACCTCACATGGCCGGCACATGGCCGGCAATCGCCATTCATGGCCAGCAGTCTCCCACTCTAGCCTGTTGTTCTCATTTGTGCTGAAAAGATGCTGAAAGCATGTGTTGTGTTTTGTTCTATTCTTTGTGTGTTTTGGAGTCTTGTTTTGAGTCTTTTCGGGCTTTAGCATGTTTGTTGGGGTCTTTTCGTTTTGTTTTGCTTATTGAGTTGTATTTGTGTTATTTTTGTTTATCGAGTTGTTGTTGTGTTGTTTATCGAGTTGTATATTGTTGTTATTTTAGTTGTTGGTCAATTCATTACCTAATTAAGACTGTTGTGGCAATACAAGTACTCAGTTTTCAGTATCGAGTTCAACCTCATTTTCATGCAACGCGATGCTCATGATGCAAAATACAACACTTTCTCAAATAAAAACTAGTTTTCATTCCGATTATAGTTGTTTTTACAAAAAGTGCGGTACAAGTTTTTAAAGCAAGTAAAACCTGTCTAAAGCTGTATAATGTGCTAAAACTATAAACAAAAAGAAAATAAGCAAAAATATATAACTCAGCGTTGGATGCCTTAAGCCCGAGAAGCCCTCTTCGTCCTCTTCCTCGGAGGAGAGGACTCTGGGGCACTGTCTTCATCGGCACCACTGTCTGAATCTAGACTAGAGTCTGAACCGGAGCCATCTCCACTCTCCGCCTCGGAGCTCGCCTCGGCGTCGCCCCTGCTCTCGGAACCCAAGCCAGCATCATCATCATCTCCGCTCTCAGATGACTCTAAATCCTGACTCGCTGCCTCCTCAGAAGTTGCTCGTCTCAGTATCATCATCACTCTGAATGGGCTCTGAATGGCCACTCCCATCTCGGGTGCCTCCAGCTCTGCCTCAGCCGTGAATCGGAGCTTGGCTCTCTCTCCTCCCTGCTGCTGGAGGAAGTACTACTGGTGCAAGTGCTACAGCTCCCGCTGGTGCCATTGGCATGGGTGGGATCTAAAAAGACAGTTGTCGCGTATTAGTTACAGTATATGTATCAGATGCAAGCAAATCATGCAGAATGAGTATATGCAGAAGTCAGATATAGTGTGCGAATACAATATGCAAGTGCAATGTGTCAAATGTGGTCTATCAATGCAACGTATCAGTATAGTTTGGGAAGTTTTCAATTTTCAATGTCAGTGTCAGTGTGTCAGTGGAAAGTTGATGCCTGGAATGTAAGATTAGAGAAATTAACTGAACACCGTAGAGGTTGAGCAACGTCTCTCTCCTCTATATCATCTCCATCAGTAAGGCTATCAGCTCAAGGGTGCCTCCTGTATACTCGATCGGTGCCTGCAAATTTATTTGAATGATTAGTATCTGCCATAGATATATCTGAAATGAAATATGGAGTGCAAGTGCTAAAGTGTGGTTCATACTGGAGTCGGGCCTCGGATCCCGACAAACTCATGACCAGTAGCTGCGAGCTCAATCGGGATCTGGTAGGCCTCCCGTATGTGTCGCCAGTAAGTCAGTGTGGTGGGGAGCTCTGGCCAATCAGCCCTCCACCCCGCTCGAGAAGGCCCTCTGCCTCGGGTCCTACTCGCCGGGGTCACTCTGCGCCTCACCCTCGTAGCAGGAGCCCCCGCCTCCCCATCTCCACGAACACCCATCAGGGGTGGCATCAGATGTGTCAGGATGAAAGCCGCATAGTCACCCTTTGCTCGAAAGAAGTTGACATCGAGGCCCACCATGAACTGAATGACTTCCTCAACAAATAGGCTCTCTGTGGACCGCATGGACTCTGGTGGAGCCATCGGGACAACTAGGTCCAGCACGCCCATAATCTGGCATAGGAAGTGCTCACCTAAGAACCAGGCCTGGCAGACCAGACCCTTAAGCAGAATGTGGTAGCGGGAGATGGCCTAGGCGCCGGCAAACTGGTTGCGCACCCCCCTGGCATCAAGGCCCACGGCTGCCACGTGATCTGCAAATAGAAGTTTTACTAATTATTAGTTGTTATCAGTTGCCAAGTGTGTAAAGTGAATAGTTTCAAAATGAAATGACTGTGTTTCAGGTTACCTCGTGCGTGCCTACTGTGTCGAAGTACCTGCAGAAGAAAGTGAAAAGCTCATAAGTCCTGCGGCAAAGCTAACCATCGTATATCCATGAATAGGGTGCCATCAACGGAAGCTCCACTACAAGCTCTAGGGCAAGAGTCGGGAAGTATGCATATACCTATAGCTGCAGGGGAAATGCAGTGGTATATGATCAGTACAGTATCAAGCAGATGCAAAAAGTGCAAAACAGAAAGCACAATGTATGAACAGTGTTTGAGCAAATACAAAAATGCGAAGCAGAAAGCATGTATTGAAATAGATGTAAAGCAAGAATTGCAAAGTAAATGAAAAGTGCAAAGAGAGAACTGACATATGTACCTCCCAGACTCGCCAGTAACCTCCAATCAAGTCTCCTCGTAGACAAGAGGTAGAGCTCATATATCTATATAGTGTGGTAAGGCCAGCTCCATCCCAGTCGTAGAAACGAACTCGAGGAAGGGTCACTAGGGCACTCAGCAAGTATAGGCCAACGGTATTCCACTTGTTCGAAGACAAGGTGGTACCGAAGACAAACATCAGGAAGCCCCTGGCGTATTGCTTGGTCTCCTCTACCGTCTCGAGCTCACTCCCTCTGAATCGCTCTGCGAACCAAGCATATCTTACCATCCCTGTTCAATATATAGATGGGTATGCCCTCGGCAGCTCGAACCCTTCTTCATATCAGTATCGATAAGGATCGGATCACCCCCTACGTCTAAGCCAGTGATCATGGTAAAGTCGTAAAGACTCATCGTCATCTCCCTTGCGGTGGAGAAGTGGAAGGAATTGGTGGTATCCCACCACTTCTCCACCAGCGCTTCTAGGAGGGGAGGACTCGCAACGACCCGAGTCAAGCCAAAGCAAAAGAGGCTGAAGCCTACCTCATCAAAAATGTCTCGAACTCAAGCTGGGAGCTCGTCATACCAATCTCTAGTAGTCATAGCACCATAGCCTCTGAAGGTGCGAGCCTCGCCCTATAGCAAATGCATGAAATGCAATCAGATAAAGGCAGCGCATGAAATACAATCAAATATTAAGGCAATGAATGAGATGCAATTAAATGAAGACAATGCATGAGATGCAATCAGATGAAAGCGGTGCATGGTCAGATAAAGGCAGTGTATGGGTGGATCCGAATACAAGGCAATATAGGAAATGCAAGTAACTAAAGGCAGAATGAAGCAGAAATACATGAAAACAGAGTTCTTACCTCGATGGCAATAGCTGATAAGTGAGACTCTGGCTCCCTCAACAAAAGGTCCTCCGATGCACCACGAGCGAACGTAGTGAAATGTCATATGCCTCTAGAAGTGGGCAGTATGTGTGTCGGTGGGTGATATCTCGCCGGATCAAAAGGTCGTACCCTTAATGGTAGAAGCTCTGGCTCGGCCTCGGGCTCAAACTCTGCCTCTAAGTCAGCCTCAAGATTAGCTATCGGCTCCAATACCTCCGGCACAGGTGGAACTACTGGGGGAACCTCCGATGGAGACCTGTCACGAGGAACCTCATCCGCCATCTGAAAATAGGAGCTAGATGAGTGAAAAGTGAACAAAATGAAGAAAAAGGGTAAACTTGGAAAAAGTCAAACCCTAGGAGAGAGAAAATGGAGGAAAAAGTCAAAGCCGAGAAAAGTGCGCAAAACTCAAGAGAAACTCGAGGGGAATGAGCCTAGAATGGTGGAAATGAGGAAAGAAGAACCGAAATCAAGTTTCAATCGGTTCAAAGTGAAGACAATAAAGGGGACTTAGTGAATCAACTTCACGTAGGGTGTTAGAAAACGCGTAGAAAGTGAAAATCTAGAGAGAATGAAGGTCTAGAGAGAGGGAGATGATTTTCGGCAAGGGAAAGTGAGGAAATGAGCCCTAGTGGCTCATACTTAAATGCCCGAGCCGAATTACCCATTTTGCCCTGAATCTGCCATCGATGGCTTCAAGACTTAGCTTCATATGGCAGTGGCGGCTTTCCTTGGTCTCTTAATACTATTTTGTGTCCTTGGTTTCCAAGAAGTGAGTGGTTTGTTCATTGTTTGGTTCAGAATGTCTCTGCAGAAGCATAAAACTGTGTTTTTGGCACGCGATGTTCGTCGCTTGCCAATATGAACAAGGTGTATCCTTTAAACACATGGTAATTCTTCCGAGAGGTGAATCGGAAGTTGTCTTCAAGTTTGTTTTCGTCAAATCATGTTTTGATATCTTGTATAGAACATGCATTTCTTATTCGTTGTTGCATGGAACGTGTACTTCACTTTGTGGCATAGAATGTGCATTTCACATATGTTGTTATAAGATTGGCATCTCATGGGCATCGCATGCTCATCTTGTATTTGCTTTTGAATCATGCATGGAACATGCATTTACTTTTACGCATAGAATATGCTGCTGTTATCAATCATGCATAGAACATGCTTATGCTTTTGTTTCTCGCATAGAACATGCCGTTAACATTGTATCTCGATTGTATGTATTGCATAGAACATGCATTCCTACTATGTCGCATCTGTTAAGTTTCTCTCCTATACATGCACATTATTGTATGTACGGTTCATTTAGAGGAGCTCCAAGCAAAATCACTCGTGCCCTTTGATTCGAATCTTACCACCTTTTCTCCTTTCGCGTGAGACGCGTTAAGATTGTTTCGATTAAAAACATTCGGGTGCGTCCTGGTGTTCATACCACCCTCCTCGGTTAAAAACATTCGGGTATGCCGGTGTTCACACCACCTTTCGGTTAAAAACACTTGAGTACGCCCGGTGTTCACACCACCCCTCGCTTAAAAACATTCGGATACGCCCGGTGTTCACACCACCCTTTGGTTAAAAACACTCGGGTGTACCCAGTGTTCACACCACCCTTTGGTTAAAAACATTAGGGTACGCCCGGTGTTCACACCAACCTTCAGTTAAAAACACTCAAGTACACCCGGTGTTCACACCCCCTTTAGTTAAAACCATTCAAGTTCGCCCGATGTTCACACCACCCTTCGGTTAAAAACACTCGGGTACGCCCGGTGTTCACAACACTCCTCAGTCAAAAACACTTGGGTACACCCAGTGTTCACACCGCCCATCGGTTAAAAACATTGAGGTACACCCGGTGTTCACACCACCCTTCGGTTAAAAACACTCGGGTGCGCCCGGTGCTGACACCACTCTTCCTCCTCTCGCGTGCAATGCGTTAGGATTTCCAATCGGTTAAAAATACTCGGGGGCGCCCGGTGTTCACACCACTCTTCCTCCTTTCGCGTGCAATGCGTTAGGATTTCCAATCGGTTAAAAACATTCAGGTGCGCCTGGTGTTCACACCGTCCTTTTTCTCCTTCCACGTGAGATGCGTTAGGATTTGGGTTGAGACCTTAGGTGCACCCGATGGTCATATCGCCCTTCGTCTTTCCTACGTGATGCATAATTAAGCCTGCATAATTTTCTTACATCCTTTCTGCATGAAATGTAGTTTGGGTTTGTGTTTCTCACGCGTGGCATGTGGTTTTCTTTTCGTGTTTGGAATTGCTATGCTTTGTTTCAGTTTGTTTAACTATGGCATTTCTTTGCATAACATTTGCATTTGAATGTTTCATTGCACAACCTCATTGCATGATCATAAGTTATGTTCTTACATCATGCATATCATTTGCATTCTGTCCCAGAACTACACTGGTTTGATTCCTTGCAAAGGGATACGTAGGCAACCTACGGGCGCAACCATTTTGTTTTTTGTCTTGATTGTTTGTCCAAGTCTGATGGCTTTGTCAAAATGGGTCGTCTTTGGGCTTTGACATTCACTCACGTTATTTCATGACTCTGAGTTCTGTCAAAGAGGGGCAACTATAGACACCCCCTTTTTGACGGCCCTTTAAGACTTAGACATTCTTGTAGGTACATCCGATGATGAGTCTGATTGCTCGCCAAGCACTTGAAGTCCTCGGCGGAACGCCACAGGTTCGAGCCTTTCAAACCTTACATCCATTTTGTTTCCTTTTTGGACCATGTCTTGGTCTTTTCCCCTTGCAGTCTTTGGTGGCCTGCCGGCCATCTAGGAGGGCTGCCGGCTAGGGCTTCTGGTCTACCGGCCATTGATGTGCCTTGCCGGCCATTAATGATGCCTTGTAGGCCATCACTGATGGTCGGCCGGCCACCAGTGTTTTCTGCAGATATTTTGTGCCAGCTGATTACACAAATGCTTGCATCTATCCACACGTGGAGGGCTGGATCTCCTTGTATAGAATTCATGTTTTCTATATATAAGGAGGCCCTCCTCATGTTTTAAGGTTGGAAGATTTAAGACTCAAAATTTTTCCTCTCTCTTGCATTTCTCTACACTTTTGCCTACTTACACTACACTCTTGCATATCAACCCTTAACCAAAGGTGATCACTTTTGAGCTGAGGTCTCTTGAGGTCTTGATTGAGCTTTACAAGTTGGTTTTGGCTTAAATTGTTGCCTAGAATCACTATTTTCTTCAAGAGGTACAATAATTACTTTGTTAGCTTACTTTGTGTTCTTGTTTTCCTTTCTTTTTTTTTTTTTTACTGTTTTTGGGCAAAATGGGCTGAAATTTGTGGTTTGAAGCCTTTTTAAGGTAGGGCGTGGTTCACCCGTCTTTGTACCTTGTTTGTAACGCTTCTCCACTAGTGTTTCCCATTTTTTAAACTATCTTTTTTTGGGCATTTAACCACTGAATTTCAGAGTATTTTTAGTGGCAAAAAACTTGTTTTGAAGTCCAAAATTGGAGGGGTTAGCCTCCCATCCTTGTGTCTTGTTTGCTAGCCTAGTTAACTTCATACATTAGCATGTTTTTCTAACTTTACTTAGCTCAAGTCCAGCATGTTTTTGCCTCTATTTTAGACTACTTTAGCTATGTTTAGGGCTGTTTAGGTCAGTTGAGTCTTGTTTTGCATGGTTGTAGTGTAATAGCCTTCACAAGTTGGTGTTTTAGGGTCTTAGACACCTCTTGTTTGAGTTGATAGCATCTTTTAGTGTTGTTTTTCACTCCATTTCAGCACTATAAACTCTACAACCTCCCTCTTTGCTTCACTCTTTCATTTGCTTTTGAGGGTTGTTTCAAGCATGGGATCCTTTAAACTTGAGATTGAGGTCATATTTAATGGTTTAGTCCTGTTTAAGGGTTCATTATCAATGGCATGATCTCTCTCTTGCCTTACATTATCCCTTGGTTGACACTTCCTTCACTTTAAAGGACATTCACCAATGGACAAATTGACTAAGTAATGATTTGGTAACTAAAATGTATAAACAAAATTGGCAAGTAAAAGTGGCAAGATAAACATTTCTTTATGTTACATTGCATGTGTTCAAATCAGACGTTAATTTGAACACAAGGAAAATGGGACATTTCATACTCAAAAGTGATGAAATGTGCCACTTTCCTAGGTCTCCATTGCTCTTGATCATGCATGATAGGGTGATGGTTCATAAGTGTCTTGTTTTGCATTCATTAAGCTTGCACACCTTGAAGCACAAGCCATCATGCAATGAAATTGCTTAGATTGGTGGTTTGTGGTTTAAGTTCACAACTCCTTAAATTTGTCCATGAAAATAAAAGGTGAATTGTGCAAACAATCCTTGGAAAACCCCTCTTTCTGCTCTGTTTGTACTCTGTTACAACATGGTGATCCAGTGCATCAGTGGCCAACAAGCCACCATTCATGGCCAACAGTGCACTATAGATGGATGGCAGACCACATTTTTGGCCGGCAGCATTCATCCATGGCTGGCTGGCCACCGATGTAAACTTCAGAAGAATGTTGGTAAGGTGGAGCAGAAAGGTTCTCGAAATGTTCAACTCTGCAAACAGAGGCTTTCAAGAGCAAAACGGAGGTCTTTTCGGGAGAGAACCGAGCATGTGCATCTTCTACTTCCTGAGGCGGAGTAGTGGCAGTGTAGTTAAATATCTCATTTGTGTTGTAATTTAATTAGTTAGTTTGCTAGTTAGTTAAAAGTTTTGTAATAATTAGTAATTAGCTTAGCTAGTTATTCATTTGATTTGTAATAATTAGTCTAATTAGCTTAAGTAACTTAATTAGCTTAATTAGCTTAGCCCTAATTAGTTGCTAGTTAGCTTAGCTTTTATTCATTCGGACTCTCCTTCATGAGAGCAAAATGTAATAATGTGTATATCTTCCAAACCTGCATCTTTCTTGCTTTTATTTAATCGCTTTTGATGGTTAGATTAGGTTCACGTTTCAATTAGCATACCTTATGCTTGCATACATTCATTTTGTCTTGCATGCACCGAGACTCAGCGCATCATTCAAACTGCATTGTTATTTCAATACCTTATTTGAATATATGTTTAACGTCATGTTATCAAATCGATCCATATGCCATATTAGTAGCCGAGCCTATTAATTGCATTCTTTGCATGTGTTGCACTAGACACTTCATATAGTTAGGACGCATGCATATTTTTCTAACTCATGTTTTCTTAGCTTGGAGTACTAGGTGAGTTTTTATGCTTTAGCATATTCGCATGATTGAGAATGTTGCCATATCTAGCATGCTTGCCATGAGGCTAAATGCTTACTTGGTAAACTGTTTGAATGCCTGTGGATGATGGCTTGTTGCTTGAATTGAAACGATTCGACGAGTGTATGTTTTAAGCCCACTTAGTTGAGTGGCAAATCTGTTTTAAGCCCACTATGTTTGGTGGCAAATCCGCAAACTTTAAGCCCACTTGAGGTGGCAAATTCAAACCATTTTTGCAAACAAACATGAGTTGCATTGTTCCAACTTGAGCAAACTAGTCTATATTTGCTTGTGCGCATCACATAGTAAAACTAGTTTGATAACCAGAACAAGAACACATAATGTTCATAAAAAATCATATCATGATTAGTGGAGGCCGATCTTTGATCGGGCTAGCGAGGGTGCTCAATTCATGACCTTCCCCTCTCGGACCTAAGTTCCCGAGCCGAAGCAACTTTGGTGATGACGGACACGTGGCCTTTGGCACGAGTCATGGGTTTCCTAAATTTTTGCAAAATAAAACATTTAGGTGGCAAATCTATATCTGGCAAAACAGGCCAATTTTGGCATTTTTGATCCTAAAATTAATTTTCCAAAACGATTTGCCGGATTTGGACTCTTTGGTGATTATCAATTTCACATTGCACTTAGGAGATTAGATTCAGAACCGCAGGAGTCCGAACTGTAAGGCTTCTTCTTGAGCTTCCGAAAGGGGACGCGAAAAAACCGAGCTACAAAAGGTGAGACACTTGGTAAGGTGGTTGAACAATGTTTGGTAGAATGGGGGATTGATAAGTTTCTTATAATTACAATTGATAATGCAAGCTCAAATAATGGTCTCATTAATTATTTGAAGCAAAAGACGAAAAGTATGAAGAATACCATATTAGAGCATGAGTTTTTACATGTGAGGTGTTGTGCTCACATATTGAATCTAATTGTTTGTGAGGGATTAAAAGAAATTGATGACTCCATAACAAGGATTCGGTGTATTGTGAAGTTTGTGAGATCCTCTCCATCTAGAATGGCCAAAATTCAAATCATGTGTTGAAATAGAGGGCATTAAGTTTAAGGGTCAACCTTGTTTGGACGTGGCAACCCGGTGGAACTCTACATATTTCATATTAGAAAGGGCTTTACAATTTCAAAAGGCTTTCGAGCTATTAGAAGATGATGACAGGCACTTCTGATTAACTCTTAGACAGAATGAGATTGGTGCGATTGGTGAGACTGATGAGGTTGGTGAGGTGGGAGAAGGTAGTAAGATTGGTGAAGAGAGAAGAAAGGCAATTAGGCCACCTACAAAGCATGATTGGAACAAGGTGAAGTTGTATGCCAAGTTTCTTAAATTGTTTTACAATGCTACATTGCAATCTTTGGGTTCTTTGTATGTCACTTGAAATGCATTTTTTATGGAGATTATGTTGATCAAAAGTGCAATGATTGATTTGTGTGATCATTAAGATGTAAGTTTGTAATTTATGGCACATGGCATGAGTTCCAAGTTTGATAAGTATTGGGGTAAATATGAGAAAATCAATTTGTTATTGTTTGTTGCAAATGTTATTGATCTCCTGTACAAACTAAACTATGTTCAATGGGGCTTGGAAGAAACTTATGAAGCTAGGCATGTTGAGGATTTGATGCAAAAATTAAAGAGAGAATTGGCACAGTTATATGATTTGTATGCCTTGCATGTTCCAAGTATTAGTGTGTAGACACAAAATTTGAGGGAGTCGTCACATGCAATGAATTTGGATGGAGGTGGCGACACGGATGTCCGAGCCAAAATGAAATCCAAGTATAAGATGTGTTTGGAGGAAAAAACTAATATGGTTAGTAAATCCAAGTTGGATAGGTTTTTGGTGGAGGGCCGTGAGAAGATAATGATGATTTTGATGTCTTGGGTTGGTGGAAGGCTAATTCCACCAAGTATCGCATCCTCTCTCTCATAGCTCGAGATGTTCTAGCTATCCCCGTGTCTACAGTTGCATTAGAATCTGCTTTTAGCACGGGACGACATGTTCTTGATCCATTTCACAGTTCTCTATCACACATTACAGTGAAAGCCCTCATTTGTACCCAAAATTGGTTCTATTCCCCATCTCAAATTAGTCTTACAGATCAATTGAATGAATTGGAGGAACTTGAATAAGGTATATTCCTTAATTAGCAAGTATTTATTTTGTTTTCTTTTTTTTTTTTATAAAAAAATTATATGTTAACACTTTAATATCTTGTCCTTTGTTTTTATTTTTTATTTTCTATAGAGCTTTTGGAAGGAACAAGCAACAAGGACATCAACATCATTTATTTATTTATTTATTTATTTTGATCAGAAGGACATTAACATCATTGATTGATGTTAGTAAGAAATTGAATAGTTGATCTAAATTTTATCATTTTAATTCAATTCTCATGATAATAAACTTTTTTTAGGATATCTGTTTTTTTGTTGGTTCAAAACTGCATACAATCTATATTTTCAATTTCTGATTTTTGATAGAGTAGCAAGGGTAAGAAATTGAACTGACATAATTTTTTTAATGTTCAATTCAGTTGTTATGGTAATATTGCTTTTTTTTTCTTTTTCTTTTTTTTGGTGGGTTCGAAAAATGCATACAGTATGGATTTTCCGTTTCTGATTTTTTATAGAGTAGCAAAGGTAAGAAATTGTGTTGATCTAAATTTTTTTAATAATTTAGTGTTTATGGTAATAATCTTTTCTTCTTCTTCTTTTTTTTTTCTGTGCAGGATCTCTGTTTTTTGTGGGTTCGAAAATACATACAGTATGGATTTTCAGTTTCTGCTTTTTGAAATTGTTATATATATATATTTATGTTAAATATGATAATAATTTTATCTAGTGTATTTAGTTTCAATTTTCTGAATTCAATTTTTAAAAAGTTGAGTATTTTGTTTTTTGTTTTTAGTGAATATTTTTAAAATTTTGAATAATTTTGTACTTTTTTTAGATGCACCTTACTTAGATGTATTTAAATAGTAAAATATTTGTGAAAAAATATTTTAAAAAATTAATAAATACACAAAAATACGAAAAATGTACTGAATTTTTATATTTTTTTATATTTTTGGTATTTAGTGAATTTTTTAAAGATTTTTTTCACAAATATTATATATTTTAAGTATATTTATGTTAGGTGTGTCTAAAAAATTTTTAAAAAACAATTGCTTAAAATATTAAAAAAATTCAATGAAAGCAAAAGATATGAAAAACCAAAAAGTAAAATTTTTTGAAACAGAAATGATCCAGACCTCCACAACCCCCAGCCTCCCACAGCATTTGTGAGAGAGAAGGAGGAGAGAGGGAAAAAAAAAAAGAGTGGTCACAAATCAATTGGAGGTTGTGGGGTCATCAAAAATGGAGGTCTCAAGCATGTTTCTTTCTGAAAAGTGAATTCTAGAAATGGAAACGAAACAGAGTGTTATTTGTTTTGCAGGTCCTCTTTCATTTGGTTGGAAAATGCGTACAACATGCATACCATGTATATTTTGAGTTTTTGAGTTTTGAGATTTGAGTATAATTGTTTGTAATATATTAAGACTTAGAGATGTAGTTGTATTGCTGCTATTGTGTTTGTTGGTTGCAAAAGAAAAATTAAAAAAAACTGCTTGAAGGATATGTTCTTGGTTTAGTTTTGAAAACTTGATGCTGGATATGTTCTTGGTCAGTGTTATGGTTTTGTTGTTTCCTATTTTCCGAAATTTTGTCGGGAATGTTTGTTGGATTAGATACATTGCTATTTTTTTATTTGTTGTTATTGGATAAGGGTTTTAAAGTCTAATCTAATTTTACAAGGATTCGATCAGGCACAATTTCTATAAAGGAAAATGTGAAAATAGGTTTAGTTGTTGTAGGACTTTGGTTTGAAAAGCCCATTTTATTATACAAAGTAGATAAAACCAGGCCCAAAATAGAAGAGCCCAAATTGTAAAAACTGCATCGAACTGCACCAAATCATATAGACTTGTTTGGTGCGGTTTATATATATACCTCAGTCTGTTCGGTCTACAAACTTACAAAATCAAATAATTCGGTTCAGTCCAAAAAACTTGGAAAAAAATGGACTGCACGGATTTCACCCTTGGTATCTCTTATGTACCAATAGTTTATGGTATCTTGTATTTATGGGAAGAGAGGAAAAAAAAATAAACTACGATTTGAAAGGGTAATTTATTGGGCCGAGCTAGGTCCAATGGTTTAAGGCTTTGAGCCGAGCTAGGATATGCATCATGATTGGGAGTGTGATTCCTAGGATGACTCTTATAAGGAGAGTTGGAGTCCTAGTAGGATTGTGCCAGGTGAAATCTACAAAAGCTTATGACAGGATCTATGTACAGGTATAATAATTTCTACTCTCAAATACATAGAGCTTTTGTATCTTTTGTCTATTTGCTGACTTAGGCATCGGAGAGGTTTCTAGCACACACCCGCTGGCTAGCTCACGTTTGTGTTTTCAGGTAACAAAGCGACGACGTTTGAAGGAGTGCAAACTTGATCAACAGGATTATATAAGAAGATTATTTCGTACTCGTACAATTGGCGCCGTCTATGGAAAAAACAATCACAAAGAACGAACCTTTTGATTTAGTTTTCTTTCAACTGATTTCAATGGCCCACAATGAAGACTTGCCACACTCTGCCATTGATGGACAAACCCCGAAAGGAGGTGAAAGGCGCGAAGGCTTCCCTTTTATCCCGCTCATGGCGGAGTTAGATCCCCAACGACGAAACTCGCGAAGGGATACCCATGAAAGACGGGGCTCCGGCCCTCGTCGCTCCCGAAGCCCTAAGCACCAGAGGCGAAGGTTGGATCCTCAAGTTTTGGAAGATTGGGTAAGGGAGCAAGACAAATTGATACGGAGGATGGCGGCAGACATAGAGACAATGAAACACCAGATAAAAGACAAAGGGGTGGCAACAGAAGAAGGGCGCTAAGGCAACACACGCTCTTACCACTCAGAAGATCGTGACAGACAAGTCATACCATCACAAGTTGAAAGTAGAAGCCTCAGGTCGGGCGATACTCAATCAAGGACTCCCAAGACTCGTTACTCCAGGTCTGAGAGAATGAGGACTGAAAGGTCTTACACAGAAGGAAGCAGTTATCGGCCCTCGCATTCACACCAAACGATATCTAGGCACACGGAGTTGCCTAGGTCAACGGACCTGTGGACAGTGCTTGAGGAGAGGGCTTGAAGGAGGGAAAACACTTAGGCTCGCGACCCCCGCAGAGTCTCCGCACTACAACGGTTGGCTCCTAGAACACATGGGAAGTGTCGAGGTTGGAATGCCAGAGCCGTGCCTTGCCTATGAACCGGCAGACAAAGCGTTAGCAAGGTTGCAGAGCACGCTGTTCATTCCAGCAATAGATAATGCATAATTACCCTTCGGCTTCCACCACCCCAAATTCACTATTTATGAGGGTAAGTCAGACCCCTACATGCACTTGAGCCACTTCCGCCAGGTCATGGCGGTGTATCGGCGAAACGAGGCTCTAATATGTATCCTATTCCCTTCCAGCCTTGGTGACCTAGGTCTAACATGGTTTGAAAGGTTGCCAAAAGGTAGCATAGCTTCATGGGCGCAACTAGCAGAGGCATTTGTGACCAAATTCCAAACAAACACCAAGATGCTTGTGGAGATTGATCAGCTTCTCTCCATTAACATGGGTGAGAAGGAAACATTGAGGTCTTATAATAACTAGTATTGGGAGACTTTTAATCAGATTGGAGATTGCCCCACAAACCTACCTATCACCCAGTACAAATGAGGTTTGCCTGCAGGCAATAAATTGAGGGATTCAATGACGATGACTCAACCCCTCACAATGGAGGCCCTAATGGAAAGAGTGCATCAGCACATCCGGGTAGAAGAAGATGTCGCATGCACCAAAGCAAAAGCTGGCATAACAGCGATATTAGACAGAAAACCTGCGGCAAAAGTAAACACGATCGGGCGAGAAGAACAACCAAGCAAGAATGGACGAGGTAGGAGAGCCAACAGAGAGGACCCCCAAACAAGGAAGTTGAGAGTCTGCACTGCCATCACCACGGTATTCAATAAACCTATCTACCGGATTCTTAACGAGATACGCGACGAACCCTTCATTCGGCGGCCTGCCAAGTTAGGAGAAACGCAGAGAGGCTACGATGATATGCACCTTCCATGATGAAAAGGGGCACCAAACTGAGAATTATACACCATTGAGGCAACATCTGGAGAAGTTAGTGGCCGCATGCCACCTGGACCAGTATATAGAGGGGGGAACACAACCTGCCACCCAAGAGTGCAACAGGCCGAATGGGATGCCAGTCGACGGTCCATCCCAAGGCATAATCAATGTAATACATGGGATCATCGAACCTGAACGAGTATGTGAGCTCAGAGGGATGATCAAAAGGCTGAGCACTTGAGAGAGGTACTAAGTGCACAACTTGCCGTTAAAAGGGAAAAATCGGAGGTAATAAACGTCATCTCTTTCTCTGACAGGGACTTAGCAAGATTACAATGCCCTCATAACGACGCACTGGTGGTTACTTTGCATGTTAAGAACTTCGACATCAAGCGGATCCGAATTGACCAAGGGAGCTCTTGCGAGATAATGTACTACGAGACCTTCAAGCAACTAAAATTGAAGAACAGAGACTTGGCACCCACAATATCCCCCTTAGTCGGCTTCAACTCAATGCCAAAATGGCCGGTGGGCAAGATAATTCTGCCAGTCAAGGCAGGAACAATGACGAAATAGGTGGAATTTTGGGTATTAAAAATCCTTTCCACTTACAACATAATCTTGGAAAGAGCAAGGTTACACGCTATACGATCAGTGGCGTCAACCTACCATCAGGTGTTACGGTTTCCCAACAAAACCGGAGTGATTGAAGAAGTCTTAGGAGACCAAATCATGTCGAAACAGTGCTTCATTACAGTAAACGGCAGCCGAGCTGCAAAAGGGTTTGTACAAATGGTAGAAGAACCAGAAAGCAACGAGTTGTTCGCAGACGTCGGCAAAGCAGCCGAACAGAAGTCAGTAAAAGACTTGGTAGAGGTAAGTATAGATGAAAAGAACCCATAAAAGTTTTTTTTGCTCAGCTCGTCTCTGTCCAACACCAAGAGAAAAGAAATCATGGAATTTTTGACCTCTAACATCAAGGTGTTCGCCTGGACACCGTATGGCATGCCTGGCATTGACCCCAATTTCATCTGCCATCAACTCAATGTCCATCCAACTGCCAAACCAATTATACAGCGAACTCGCCGATCGGCACTCCACCACGCAGAGATAGTGGCAGAGGAGGTGGGAAACTTGCTAGAAGCAGAGGTAATCAGAGAAGTACACTATCCTAGGTGGATTTCCAACACTGCAGTGGTGCCAAAAAAGAACAGCAAATGGCGTGTTTGCATGGACTACAAAACAGTTAACAAAGCATGCCTAAAAGACAACTTTCCTCTACCACGAATAGACCAACTGGTGGACCTAACAGCAGGGCATAACCGACTTAGCTTTCTTGATGTGTATCATGGTTACCATCAGATCGCTATATATGAACCGAATCAGGAGGTCACGTCGTTTACAACACCCAAAGGACTATATTGCTACAAGGTCATGCCCTTTGCCTAAAAAACACAGGGGCTACATTTCAACGGATGATCACCAAAATGTTTGAACCATTGCTAAGCAGAACAATGGAGACTTACATTGATAATATGGTGGTCAAAAGCAGAAATGAGGAGGACCATCTCAGGGACTTAGATGAGATGTTCCAAATTTTAAAATCCCACAAGTTGCGACTGAACGCATCTAAATGCACATTCGGCATGGGGTCAGGAAAATTCCTAGGCTTTTTAGTGACCAATCGGGGTATAGAAACTGACCCCTCTCAGATCAAAGCCATCTAAGATCTTAAGAGACCCAACACAGTCAAGGAGGCACAGCATCTCACTAGCCTAGTAGTCGCGCTAAACCGGTTCATAAGTCGGTCATCAGACAAGTGTCGAGCATTCTTCCAGGCACTGAAGGCCAAGTTTGAGTGAGATGATGAGTGCGACTGTGCCCTGGAAAGTTTGAAAGACTGCATGACCTCTCCTCCGTTATTAGTAACCCCAGTACCAGAAAAGTGCTCTTTTTGTACTTAGTAGTTTCCCAGCATGCAGTTAGTGCAGTGTTGGTAAGAGCTGAAGGAATTCAACACCTGCCTATCTTTTATGTGAGCAAGACATTGTTGGGCGCAGAAACAAGGTACCTGCCATTGGAAAAACTAGCCTTAGCCTTGATGATGGTGTCAAGAAAGTTGTTGCACTACTTCCATGCCCACACTATGGTTGTCTTAACAGCCTTCCCCTTAAAAGCCTTGTTTGAGAGGGCGGATTTTTCTGGACAAATTCTGAAGTGGGCAGTGGAGTTGGGGCAGTTTGACATAAGGTTTCACCCAAGAACCGCGATAAAGGCCCAAGCTTTGGCGGACTTTGTGGCTGAGTTCGCACCAGGCAGTCATCAGCTTTACCGAATCGATTTGACCGACGCAACCGAAAAAATGAGAAAAGTACCGCATGAATTGCACAACCCCCAAAACAGGATGCCCAACTGCATAGCAAGCCATTTAGGCCTAAAGAAAGAGAAGAAGGAATAAACCACAACACTGCTAGCAAGGACTCACCCAAAAGTAAAGTCTTGAGATAGTCAGACAGTGAGAATCAAAGCCCAACGGCAGGCATTAACCTGGAAGAAGGCATCAACAACGCCCCTGATCCCAAGACATCATCCGATCCCTCCACTTGCTGGAAGCTATTCATTGGAGAAATGTGGAAACTCTTCGTGGATGGAGCATTCAACAGGTACAGTGCAGGACTTGGCATAGTCCTCATCTCACCGGATGGCCTAACAATTGAACAAGCAGTCAACCTTGGCTTCCCAACATCTAACAACAAGGTGGAGTATGAAGCATTGCTAGCAAGTTTGAAATCAGCACTTTGCATGAAAGCCACCGAGCTGATGGTATACAGTGACTCTCAGCTGGTAGTCAACCAGATTTCAAGCAAGTACGAGGCAAAGGATGATAGAATGGCTAAGTACCAAGAGTTGGTGAGAAAGGAGATCATGAAGTTTGATGTAGTTCGGATAGAGCAAATCGGTCGAGAGAAAAATAGTAAAGCAGATGCGTTGGCCGATTTTGCGTCAATGGCAGATACATTAACTGTACACCTGTTATTGATTGACTTCCTACCTAGACCAAGTATTGAAGAGCCCGAAGCAGCCGAAGCATGTTGTGCCGAGTTAGACCCTTCCTGGATGGATCCCATTATAGTGTTTTTCAAAGATGACATCTTGCCTGAAGAAAAGAAAGAAGCCAACAAAATTCGGGCAAAGTCACAGCAATTTTGGCTCTCCCCATCACTAGCATTATACAAAAAATCCTTCACAGATCCATATTTGAAGTGTGTCCATCCCAGCAAAGTCAAGGCGTTTTTGTTCGAAATACACAAAGGCGTTTGTGGAAGCCACCAAGGGGGAAGATCGCTGGCTTACCGTGCAATTTCACAAGGGTATTGGTGGCCATACATGCAAGAAGATTCATAGAAATATGTCAAGAAGTGTGAGGAATGTCAGAAGTTCGCACACCAAATACATCAACTAGCCAGAGAGCTTCTACCATTGACCAGCCCGTGGCCCTTTGCAATGTGGGGCTTGGATATAGTAGGACCACTCCCAACTTCGCCCGGCAACAGAAAGTTCTTTCTCGCAGCAATGGACTATTTCACAAAATGGGTGGAGGCAGAAACACTCACATCCATAAAAGAAAAAAGCGTCAAGAAGTTCGTCTGGCAGAACATCATAACTCGATTCAGCATATCCAAGGCTTTAGTATCCGACAACGGCACTCAGTTCGATGGCAAAATCTTTAGGAGCTTTTGTAAAGAATACAAAATAGAATTCTACAACTCCACACAGGCGCAACACCAAGCTAATGGCTAGGCTGAGGCTTCCAACAAAGTAGTCTTAGACGGTCTGAAGAAGAGGTTGGAAAGAGCAAAAGGCAAGTGGGCTGAGGAACTTCCTCATGTTTTATGGGCTTACTGTACTACATCTCGACGATCGATTGGCGAAACACCTTTTTCCTTGACCTATGGCATGGAGGTAGTAATCCCATTGGAAGTAGGCCTCCCCACTATTAGAAGCAAAAATTTTGATCCAAACTTGAATGGTGAGGCCATAGCCCTGGAACTCGACCTTGCAGAAGAAAGAAGAGAAAGGCCATTGGCGCACATTGCCTCATATCAACAAGAGTTGTCTAGGAAATACAACAAAATAGTGCACCCAAGGCAATTCAAGATCGAAGATTGGGTACTGCGCAAAGCAATGGGCAACACTTTGGTACCTGGAGATGGCAAGTTAGGCCCTAACTGGGAAGGACCATACAAAGTGATTGGTTTAGCAGGAAAATGGGCATATCACTTGGAAGATATGGACAACAAAGCTATTCCCAGGCCATGGAACACAGCCAATCTCAAAGTATTTTATTTTTAGTTTTTTTTTTTTTTTTAAAAAACACTTGTAATTTTTTCTTTTTTCAATAAAACAAGTAGACTTCTTTTCTGGAAAAATTCTTTCCTCTGTATGTAAAAGTTGTTCATGTAATTGTCGACTGGGGAAAATCAAGAGCGTTGGCAGTATTTGACCAACATTTAGCTCGTCCTCCAACCGAGATTAGGATCTAGGCTCAAGATGGTTGGCAGGTTTGACCAACACTTTTTCTTCTTCAGCCGAGATAAGAATCTAGGCTCAAGAGGGTTGGTAGGATTTGACCAACATTTAGCTCGTCCTCCAGCTGAGATAAGGATCTAAGCTCAAGACAGTTGGCAGGTTTGACCAACACTTTTTCTTCTTCAGCCGAGATAAGGATCTAGGCCCAAGAGGGTTGGCAGGTTTGACCAACATTTTTTCTTCTTCAGCCGAGATAAGGATCTAGGCTGAAGAAAGTTGGTAGGTTTGACCAATACTTTTCTTTCTTCAGCCGAGATAAGGATCTAGGCTAAAGAAGGTTAGTGGGTTTGACCAACACTTTTTCTTTCTTCAGTCGAGATAAGAATTTAGGTTGAAGAAGGTTAGTAGGTTTGACCAACACTTTTCTTTCTTTGGCTGAGATAAGGATCTAGGTTGTTGAAGTTAGGCAAGTTAAATCCACATTTTTTTTAATTGAGATACGTATCTCGGCCAAAAAAAATGGTAGGTAGAATGAAGGGAAGGCCGAGCTAAATTAGCCCAGTTAGGCTTGTAAATAAGATAGTACACTAAAGGAAAGAAGCACTGGGACCAAACAAAAAAGGATGCAAAAAAGCAAGCCAAGATATTTCCATTCATTAGCAAAGTTAGTACAAGAGAAGGGGCTTGTAGCCCGATTACATTTTTAATAAGCAAAAATAGAAAAGTGTTGGTAAATCAAGCAGAAAGGTCATCCAGCTTGGCATCCAAATTGACCCAAACTCCTCCAACTTCACTTTCATGTGCTTGATCAATCTTGGTTGCTTCGCTAAGGTCCAGCATGGCTTCGTTGGGTACTTCCAACCAGGATGGCAACGAAGACTGGCGACCAAGGTCAGTGTTGGCGGGTGGAATGTCGGCTGGATGTGGGACCTCTTCCTCCTCAGCTTCCACTTCAATGAATTTTTCTGGACAGCATTTGCATAGTCTGTCATGTAGACCAGAATAAAATGTGTAGGAGGATGGAAGAACACCTCGGAGTCGGGCGACTGACCGAGCTTTTAAGCTGTAGCCTTCCAACCGCACTTGAAAAATATGTTTTTTTGTAGCTTTGAACTGCTTGACAAAGGTTTTTTCACCTTCTTTGAAGTCGCGGTCCTCCACATCCTCCATCTTCTTCTACAGCTCCGATATCTCTGTGTCCTTCTTCTTCTCTAGTTTAGCGAGTTCGCGTAAATACCGATCTTTTCTCTCGGCTAAGGCCTTCTACTTATTAGCCTCAGCCGTGCTATCCTGCTCGGTGAGTTTTCATTTGCAGCGCTCAACTTGGCTAGAGAAGCCTTCAGGACTTGTAGCTCAGCCTCTTTTGTTTTGACCTTGGCGACAACCGCCTTGGCCATTCTTCGCAATTCAATCACACGCTGGTACGCAGTATGATTTTTCTAGATGGCCTGCACAGTGTTTGCAAAGATAAGTTTTAAACCAGACAAAATGATTGTGGAAAATAGCAGATTTACTGAGAAGTCCAAAGCTTACTAGGACCATCGACTTGGTGGCGGACCGAATCGCCTTCAGCTCAGTCAAGTTCTCATGCCTTTCCAGATCGGCAGGAAGGCATAGACTTTTGGATAAACCAAAAGCCAGTAAGTGATATTTCTTGGCGGTGATGGAGTCGGCCATGGTAACGGCACGGCCTTTGAAAGTTACAGCCAGCTCACATGCTGAAGAAGAGCTAGCGCGGCCGGGGGCGCCTCTCCCTTGTCTCGGTTTGCTTACGGGTAGCTCGGTGTCTTGTGGTTCAGCATCCTCTTCATCCATTAGCCGCTGCGGTTGAGAGGCCGAGGTGCGCGGCCTCTTGCTGGGCTGAGATGAGGTAGCCTGGGAGGAAGGCAACGCGACGACAGTTTCAATGGTTTAACCGGTGGTAGTTTGCACGGTCTGGACCTCAACGTTTGAGTTGGATGCCTGTTCGGTAATCAAAGCCCGGACGGCTCTCCTTTTGGCCATCTCTTGCTCTTCAGTTAGTGGGATAAGGTTGATCTGGGGCAAGTTGGGGTCCGGTTCGGGTGATGGTTCAAGAAGGAAGTCGGTAACCCTAGTTTTTCTGCTTCCGCTATACCGATAGGTCGGCTCAAAATTTAGTAGCTCGGTCCAATCTTAGTGGCGGTATTGAAGTGCGGCACAAAGGGCGTCTTGATTGGCGTAAGAATAATGTGATTTAACCTGGTTTAAATCTGTTAAAAAGACAAGGAACGTATGGGTTAGCATGGTGGTTATTGAAATAGCAAAGAAAGTTGAACCAAAATATTCTTACTAGTAGTTCCTTTATTCCAGTTTATATTGTAGCCCGATATCTAGGCTTCCTGATCTTCAAAATGGCCAGAGACCCAAAAGAAATTATCGTCGTTTAAATCTTTGTCTGGTGTGTTTTTGATAATTTTTTCTCGGCCTCTTTTTACTCTAAGGTAGTACACCCAACCGTCGTCATTTTGGCCGAGCGAATAGTGATGAAATAGCTTGTCCAATCCGAGGTTGAGGCCGAGCTGACGATTTAGCTCAGCCATACCATTTATCATTCTATAAGTGTTTGTAGATAGGTGGGTGTAGACGTCCCCGAACGTCCTGAGAGAAATCCCGTTTTGTTCATTGGGCTCACTACAATTCGGACTCAAACGTCACGGTTCTGAATCTAATCCCACAAAGTGCAATGCGAGACCGATAAATCACCAAAGAGTCCAAATCCGGCAAATCGTTTTAAAAAATAGATTTTTAGAAAGAAGTGCCAAACATGGACTGCTTTGCCAGATACAGAGTCGCCACCTAAATATTTTATTTTGGGAGAATTTAGGAAACCTTGGCTCGTGCCTAAAGCCACGTGGCCGTCATCACCAAAGTTGCCTCGGCTCGGGAACTTGGGTACGACTGGGGAAGGTCACTTCGTGAGAACCCCCGCTCGCCCGATCAAAGATCGGCCTCTACTAACCATGATATCGAGTTTTGAAAACATTATGTGCTCTTATTCCGGTTATTAGCTTAGAATTACTATGTGATGCACACAACATACAAGTATAGACTGGATCGTTTGAGTTGGACCAAAACATTTAATGTTTGTTTATTTGAAAGATGGTTTGATAGTGCTACTCGCAAGTAGGCTAAGACGTGGATTTGCCACCCTCAAGTGGGCTTAAAACTCTCAATTGGTGAATTATTCCAATTCAAATAACCCAACCTTCACCCACAGGCATTCAGGCCGTTGTATCACATAAGCAAATAGCCTCATGGTAAGCATGCTATCATGGCAGTCACCCACACGCATACAAGGATGCTGAAGCATAAATACTTACCGAGTACTCCAAGCCAAAGAAAGAAGCTAGTTAGAAATCATGCATGAATCCTAACTATGCTGAAATGCCTAATGCAACACATGCAAAAATGCAACTAAGATAGGCTCAGCTATTCTAAAATGGCATATGAAATGCAACAACTGATACACGTATTCAACTCGGAATTGAAATACAATGCAGTTAGTATCATGCGCCGAGCCCGGTGCATGCAAGACAGATAAATCGATGCAAACATGTGAGCATAAGTATGCTAATTGGAATGTGCCCTAAACTAACCATCATAAGCTGGTAAATAAAAGAGAGAAAGACGTGGGGTTGGAAGGCATGCATCACACACACACGCACACTTATTACAACATTGCCCTCCTCGGAGGGTTCGAATGAATAGTACAGAATAAACTAGCTAATCTAAGCTAATTAAACTAATTATTACACCACATTAATTAATTAACAAATTAACTAAGTAAGGAAACTAGCATGAAAATTAAACAAAATGGACTGCCTCAGCTCTGTTCCGAATGATAGGGATGCATGCATGCTCAAGTCGCCTTCTTCGAGTTGCTTCTCTTTCTGTTTCTCTGCCTCCTTGTCCTTCTCGGACGCTTCTGGTTGATCTAGATGCGGGGGCTTGAAATACCGCCCGCTCCTAGTCATATGATCGACTTAATCGATGTACCAGGTATCATCAGGTTGATTGCTCCCCCAATTCTCATCCATGTGGGCAAGACATAGATCATCGTCTTCCCACCACATTCCATCGGCAGCCGACAGACACCTGTCCGGCTCCGTTACAAAAATCTCTGTGCCCGCAGCACCTTGCGTTCTGACTTTCATGTATAGATATTCTTGTGCACACAGCACTCTCAACCCCCACAGGAGCTTTAGCCTTTCTGGCTCTTTTGGAATCTTCGATCCCTTCTTGTTCTAACTACTTCAACACAGCCTGCTCAACATTTCCTGCATTCACAATGCCCAAGTCCCGAGCGAAATTCTTAGCACCGGTGCTCTCCGACGATGCATTCTGATTCCCGGCCCTTCTAGCCACAGCTGATGTCCTTGCCCCTAACAGGCCCTGTTCTGGCTGAGCTTCTTCCACAACATCGGGTTGGCCGTCAAGCCACCCTGTAACCTCTGCTGACTCATCAAAATCAGACTAGTTGACTGTCATGTTTTCTAACTCTTGTTCATTGAAAAACAGAAGGTCAGCAAAGTCCCCTTCCAAAGCTGCCAAGTCATCTATCCTCTGATCAAGTCCGTCCCCCCGGATTACGCAAATCTCTACCCTACTGGAAATTCCACATTCAGCCCAACCTGACCCACTGACATGATGTAATCACTCGGATTATATACTTCCTCAACATAGCTCGCAGAATCCTCAAACTCTGAATCAACAACCCTACTTTCCTCCGAAATCATCCCTGTTCTACCTTCAGCAATCACCACCACTAGTTCGGGTTGGGTTCGGGAGATGTCCAACATGCGCAGGTTGGTGCTGTCGGGAACGAACACCTCCGGCTTGGGTAGGTGAGAAGGAGTGATGTATATGCTAGGATCGTATGACATGACCCTAGTCTGGATTAAATTGATGCATTTGGGAGGTGGAGCTTGGTTGTGTGGAGGGAGAGGGTTGGTTGTGACATTGGGTTTCTCTGGAGGCAAAATCACCTGTTTGTCAATGAGATCTTGAATCTCATGACGCAATCTAAAACACTGGTCGGTGTCGTGACCATGTTGTTGGTGATATGTCGATGTTGGGTTTGGGTTATAGGAGGGAGGAAGTGGATTTGGCAATGGCCTCGGCTCCAGGGGCTTTAAGTGCCCTTTCCTGATTAATACCCCCAGAGCTTTGGACAGGGGCATATATAATGAAGTGAAGGTTCTTTGGCCTCGAGGTTGGTATTTGGTTGTTTGTGTGTTACTTCTGGACGCACCGGAGAATGGTGTAGCTGCCAGGGTTCTTGGAGGGGTGGTGGTGACCATGCTTACTTCCGAAGCTCTAGCAGTTGCAGCACTACTTGTGCCTGCATTGTTGTTTCAGTTGAAGGTTCTCTTGAGTTGCTCTTTGTCATTGTCAATCAAGCCCTGCTTCAAGGCATCCTCGATCTGTACTCCCATCTCATGCAGATCTGAAAAGGTAGGAAAAGGGAGCACGATCATTTTTTGCATCAGTTTGGGTTGGTGGTTGCGCACAACCATCCGTATTTGATCCTTATCTGTCGGTCTTATGGTCATCATTGAGGCCTTGGCCCTCCAACGGGTTACGAATTCAGAGAAACTCTCCTTAGGCTCCTGCCTTGTTGTCTCAAGATCACGGGTTGTAATCTCGATTTGCGTGTTATAGGAGTACTGTGCAATAAAAGCCTCGGCCATTTCATCCCAGTTTCGCTTGACATCGTCTTACAATTTTGCGTACCAGATGGCCGCCACACCCGACAGGGTCCGGCCAAACAATGAAAGCTTCTGTAGTCTGGTGAGGCCCATCGGCCTTAGTATGTTTGAAAACAAACGTTGATGCACCATGGGATCCCCGGACCCATCAAAGCGGTCGATTTGTGGCATCTTGAACCGATCTGGCAGAGTTACAGCTGCGTCGGTATACCTATCCTCAATGTCTAGGATGGACTTTACCCCTTGGGATTTCTTGAACAACTTTTCAAGCTTGCTCAACTTCAACACTGTAGGGTCCACCTCGAACTCAAATGGAGAGTCCAGTTGATTGATAGGCGTAGGTGCCTTGGATAGTTGAGGTAGAATCGGGGGCGAAGCCGGCCCTGTTGGGATGTCTGTATCCTCCTGGATATTCTAGACATTTGGTGTCTCCATGGGTAGTGGGACCCTTGGTAGGGGAGGAGGTTGATGTGAGGCTGATGCTCCGGCTTGCTGTTGTAGCCGGGTAACTAGCTCTGCCTGCTGGGTCATGACCACAGCCTACTGTTTGGCAAATTCCGCTTGACGAGTAGCATCCTCCTGCATGAGTTTCATACTTTCTTGAAGTTGACACATCATTTCCTCCATCCCTGCCATGTTCTGCTGTTCCAGCTGACTGACTGGTATATCTATCTCTGTGGTAAAAACTGAAGCTTCAGCCTAACTGTCCATTGACGGGGTAGACCACTATTCTGACAACCTCTGCTCGGATACACTGCGTCTTCTCGACCTCCGTCTGATAATTGGGGGTAAGGAATAAAACACTGGTTGTCCGTCGACCAGATCCTTAAATCGATTGAGTCGGTGACCTCTAGTCCAGAGTGCTTGGGGAATATCTGCTTGGTCTGAAGCAATTGTGCTAAACTACCCTAGCAAAAAGATAAATAAAGCAATAATAAGGAAATAAACAACCAGACAAACGGATAGCATAGCAGCGTAAATAAACACACAACACACAGTTGGGCATCACAACACACAGTTGATAAGCTGAATAGACTGTTCTCAAACACTGATCATTATTCCCAAATCATCGCTTTAAAATGAATCGATACTGCAGATAATCGATTCCCAAAATCTTGAACCAGGTGCGTGGGCTGATACCCAAACATGTAAACTGATACATGCATTCCTGTAGAGACGCACTCTAAAAGCACATAGCAAACAAGTGAGAGCCAAAACACCCCTATGTTGGGGTAAGGTTTCCCTGTCCTATTTTTTCAGGAACTAGGGTTTCACTACGCACGCAGCAGTTTCAAACAACCTATAATCGGGTAAGCAACCTATCCTAGCTTGGAATGGTCACTATGGATTCTGAATATGCACTAGGTCGAATGGTCAAAAAGGGTGCCCCGGTGAAAACTGGGGTTTGTGTTCCCATTGTGGCAGAGCTCGTAACCGGTTAGCCTTATGGCACGCTTCTTAAAGCGAGCTTCCGACAAACTGTTCAGGAATAGCAGATGGCAAACACGGTGTCCTAGGCGCACCAATGCAAATGCAATGCAAAGAAACACATAAGTGTAATCAAAACAAGATATCATGAGTTCGAGTCAAGTTCTCTAAATCCCCAGCAGAGTCGCCAGAAACTGTAGACGTCCCCGAACGTCTCGGGAGAAATCCCGTTTTGTTCATTGGGCTCACTACAGTTCGGACTCAAATATCACGGTTCTGAATCTAATCCCGCAAAGTGCAATGCGAGACCGATAAATCACCAAAGAGTCCAAATCCGGCAAATCATTTTGAAAAACAGATTTTTAGAAAGAAGTGCCAAACATGGACTGCTTTGCCAGATACAGAGTCGCCACCTAAATATTTTATTTTGGGGGAATTTAGGAAACCCTGACTCGTGCCTAAGGCCACGTGTCCGTCATCACCAAAGTTGCCTCGGCTCGGGAACTTGGGTACGATTGGGGAAGGTCACTTCGTGAGCACCCCCACTCGCCCGATCAAAGATTGGCCTCTACTAACCATGATATCGAGTTTTGAAAACATTATGTGCTCTTATTCCGGTTATTAGCCTAGAATTTCTATGTAATGCACACAACATACAAGTATAGATTGGATCGTTTGAGTTGGAACAAAACATTTCATGTTTGTTTATTTGAAAGATGGTTTGATGGTGCTACTCACAAGTAGGCTAAGACGTGGATTTGCCACCCTCAAGTGGGCTTAAGGAAACATGATTTTGCCACTCTCAAGTGGGCTTAAAACTCTCAATTGGTGAATTGTTCCAATTCAAATAACCCAACATTCACCCACAGGCATTCAAGCAGTTATATCACATAAGCAAATAGCCTCATGGTAAGCATGTTATCATGGCAGTCACTCACACGCATGCAAGGATGCTGAAGCATAAATACTTACCGAGTACTCCAAGCCAAAGAAAGAAACTAATTAGAAATCATGCATGAATCCTAACTATGCTGAAATGCCTAATGCAACACATGCAAAAATGCAACTAAGATAGGCTCAGCTATTCTAAAATTGTAATAACCCGACCCTCGTACAAGTTTTATGGTACACTTTTAGTCCCTTATTATGTGCACTTATGTGCTTATTATGCTATGTTAAGAAAGTCTATCTGTTGAACAAGAAATGCATCTGTTCCATTAGAATGTTTGGATCAGAAATTGGAGGCCTTAACAGTTTAATTATCTGAAATTGATTTCACATAGATGATCAGCATAATTTTTAAGTAATATTAAGCGTATCTGTGAAATTTCAATTCGGGATGCTTAAACGATTGAGTTTTGTCCTATTCATTTCTTATAAGTATATCTATGTGTTCTTAACCATTTGACTTAAGCATTTCTAGTTCAAAATATCTTTGAGGAAGAGGGAAGGGTGAGAGTAGGGAGAAAAGAGCTAGAAAGGGGAACTTCAAGATCAAGGGTTAGAAATTTAGAGACAATTTGAGAGACTTTAAACTCAAGGTATGTAAATTTGATGTAGATTACACTTTAATTCCCTCCTCTCTTGTCTTGGCTAGGAATATTTGAAGTATGGGTAGAAGTTTCTTTGATATGGGATGTGTATGAAAGTAAATGAGAAGATGTGTTGATGTTGGTTTGATGTAGAGTTTCAGTTCATCCTATCCCTTATCTATGCATGATCATGCCCAATTATGAACTTAGATGATCTTATTGTATAAACTTCTCCGTGTTTATGTTATGCTCATGAACAAGAATTGAGTTGCAACACTTTGTTTAAGATTTATGTTTGACTATGGAATTATATGTCCACATGTTAAGTCTTCTAAAATACATGATGTTTAGACCATATTTTATGACTTCAAAGATCTATTTTGGACCTTGTTGAATCCATCAAATAGTTGGATTTTTGGAGAAGTTCGGATAGATTTTTGGCAGAATCGCCAAGACGCGTCGGAGTCATCGCCGACGTCACGGCAAGTGGGGCAGTTTTGGGCGTTGAACCTTTATCTAAACCGCACGTCGCGGAGGAGTTGCCGCCTGCGTCGGCTTACGTGACTGCCCAAGGCAAAAAACATGGAATGTTTCTTTTGACCTGTTTGACCCTCTGGGATGGTTGAAATTAATGTTTGAATTATTTAAAGTGCTTCTTAATGTACTGGAAGTTAACGATTGAAATGTGAATGCAAGAAGAGGTTGAACTAAATTGTGAGTTCTATGTATATAGGGTGCACTCTGGGAGGAAGTTACGTCCCGCCACAACACTGTGAGTAGTAGTACTTGATGTACCTTTATCCGTTACTAATTATTGTTATTGACGTTATGATCTTTGTCATACGAATTATGCTAACATGTATGCGATGTATGTTATGTAAGAAACATTGTGAACTGACAAGGTCGTCCTACAAAGTTATACGGAATTAGACTATCTACATATGTTCATCCTTGAAGAACGAATTTCAAGCAATTACAAAAATAACTATGTGTATCCATATGCATTAGAAGTTATTCAAAATTTACGACATAAGTGTAAGCTTAACATTATTGTATAACCCTCATGAGAACGTGAAGTAGATCCTCATTGTTAAGTATATGTGAATGATATGATACAACAAGAAATGTTTTAGTTATGATATGTTACGTTGAATTAATGAATGATTATGTTTCAAGTACGTTACGATTTCGAGTATGTTTCAGATATATTTCAAGTGTGTTTTAAGTATATTTCAAGTGTATTTCAAGAATGTTTCCAGTTCAAGTAAGTTTTCAAGTATGTTTTTAAGAATGTTTACAAGTTTACGTATGTTCTAAGTTCAAGTCTGTTACAAGATTATGTGTGTTATAAGTCAAGAATGTTACAAGCTAATATATGTGACAAGTTCAAGTATGCACAAGATTAAATAAGTTTATGAGTTCAAGTATATACAAGTTTAATATGTTATAAGTTCAAGTATGTTATAAGTTCATGTATGCTACGAGTCCAAGTATGCTATAAGTTTACGCATATTACAAGTTCACGTATGTTGTAAATTCAAGTATATTTCAAGTATGGTTTTAAGTATGGTCTCAAGTATATTTCAAGTATGGTTTCAGGTAAATTACAAATTCAAGTATGGTTTCAAGTATATTACGAGTTCAAGGATGTTTCAGGTATGTTTCAAGTATATGTTACAAGTTTAAATATGCTTTATGCCACTTTCAAGGGCTTTAATGCCAATATGTTATAAGGGCTTTATGCCATTTTCAAGGGCTTTATGCCACTTTCAAGGGCTTTAATGCCAACAAGTTTCAAGGGCCTAGTGCCATTTGTTACAAGGGCTTTATGCCACAAGTTACAAGGGCTTCGTGCCATAAGTTTCAAGGGCCTCGTGCCACAAGTTACAAGGGCGTCGTGCCATGTGTTTCAAGGGCCTCGTGCCACCAGGATTCAGGGCTTATAGCCATTATTTCTATGATGTTTGTGTTGCAGGATTGGGCCTGAGGCCGTTATGTACTTAGCACAGATTCAGACTAGCTATATGAACTCTGCATTTTTATATGCATTGATGTGTGTTATGTTACAAGTTAAATGTCATTTTATTTATGTATTACTATTCACTGAGCCCGACTCACTCTCTGTTATGTCTGTCTCTGTAGGTCACCAATCAGGTGTTCAGTCCTAGACAAGATGTCCGCTTCCTTGTGTCAACCCTCATGTGTCCAGGCACTGTACTTATCTCGTTAAGTTGTGTAAAGGTAGCTTGCTTGTTGAGTGTCCATCTAAGGTTGATGTATATAATTTTCATGTTTATTTTTGTATACGCCCAATCATTGGGCTGAGACTATATATGTATGCGTATGTAACCGATATTCAGGGATTTAGTTTTTAACCTTGTCCGTTTTTGATGAAGTACATGATGTATAAGATCCTGGCATATTAGAAATAGCTCAATGGTATATGTTGTATCTACGTTATGTTCGTGTTTTATGCTTCCGATAAGGCCCCATAGGTTTGTACATCAGGTTACATGTCCATTTATGAATAGCTCATGCCGAAACTTTTAGGGGCAGGTTTGGGGTGTGACAAAAGTGGCATATGAAATGCAACAACTGATACACGTATTTAACTCAGAATTGAAATACAATGCAGTTAGTATGATGCGCCGAGCCCGGTGCATGCAAGACAGATAAATGGATGCAAACATGCGAGCATAAGTATGCTAATTGAAACGTGCCCTAAACTAACCATCATAAGCTGGTAAATAAAAGGGAGAAAGACGTGGGGTTGAAAGGCATGCATCACACACACACGCACACTTATTACAACATTGCCCTCCTCGGAGGGTCCGAATGAATAGTACAGAATAAACTAACTAATCTAAGCTAATTAAACTAATTATTACACAACATTAATTAATTAACGAATTAAATAAGTAAGTAAGGAAACTAGCATGCAAATTAAACAAAATGGACTGCCTCAACTCTGTTCCGAATGATAGGGATGCATGCATGCTCAAGTCGCCTTGTCAGGAAATCCATCGCAATGCCCCGATTTGCCTCTGTTTGCAACTGGTCCCAAAACACTGTACAAAGCTCCAGAACATTGACCCGATTTTCTTCTTTGGTTTCGGTTTCTTTGCAGAGAGCGAGAAAGGGGCATGGCAAAGTATTTTCAACATATGTGTGCATGACCACTCTCCCCATCATTGCACAAGCTCCAGGGAGTGTAGTCCTCGATCCTCATGCCACCAATCACGCATCTCAATGCATGATGGCCGAGGAGTCGGATTGCACGACTCAATGGGACATGAATGCACATATAAGCAACTAAAACCAACAACTCCATCATGGATGGTCAAGAGTGCCGGTGACCGGGAATCGAGGCACGTTTGATCACTTGGAGTATGAAACATTCCTCGTTTCCCGTGTTTGGACTAAACCCTACTCCAAACACAATGCAACAAATAGAATGGCATGGCATGTACAAAATGCAACTCTAGTATGCAATCCTATATGTAATGCGACTAAGTGATGTAAACATGCAAAGGATGACATGCAAGCATGCAAATGGCATACACAATGCTATGAACTAATCAATGGCATACTCAATGCACATGGATTATATGGCATGCATACACAATGCACTAACATACGCGATGTTATGAACGAGGCATACTCAATGCAATGATCGAACATGCAACAACATGGATTATATGGCATACACAATGCAAGATGGACTTAAACCAAGATGGATGGGCCTCGGCCCCACCCAAATCAGTGGCCAAACATGATGAAAACGAAGCAACAACACACATGCAAACATGCACAAATGCAAGGGACCAAACCTAAGGCACAAAGTGCAACTCCACCAAAGCATGGCAAGCATGAAATATGGCATACAATCACATATTTTCTAGCTCTGAAATGACATGCGAGATGGTCCCGAATCATGCAAACACCTCACACAATGCATGCTAGATGGCCCAAATAACGAAACTAGTGAAGTGGTTTACACTATAGGCATGCAAAGCAATACTCAAATGGCCAAACCAGCCCCAAACAGTCCCTATGCAGGCCAAAACAGTAGCAAATATGGACTAAAATGATGGCTCGCAAAGCATGGAAATGAAGCTCATGCAATGGTCCAAAAATGAGGTATTCATGCATAACTCTCAAACACATTTAAAGAGTGGAAAACATGGGAATATGGCATACATATAAGCTCTGAAATATGATTCACAATGATGCCAAAACATGGAAACACCTCAAAATACGCATGCAATAGGCTTCAAAACTCAAAGCTAGGCAAGGGTATTGAACTACAACCATGCATAGCAAACATCATTCAACCATGAGGCCCAAAAATAGAGCTAAGATGGTCCAAAATATGCACAAAATCAGTTTAAGGCATGGCCAAAAAGTGCTAGAATCAAAGGCCAAAATAGCATGCAATGTAAGCTAGTAAAGAAGATTTGCACTACAAGCATGTGAGGCAATCAAAAGTCCACTAAACCAGAAAAATTTAGAGGTATGGCATGCCAAATAAAGCCCAAAAACCCACTGAAACATGGTAAATGCATGCAAGAATGAGACGCTCCTTTGATATGCTATGAAGACGATTATTCTACACATGCAAGATGGACATCCAATATGGAAAAACAAGCTCTGGAAAGAGCCTATGCAGGTCCTAAGACTCATCAAAAATGTCCTGAAACATGGCTTGGAAGCATGCAAATAAGGGCTCCTTTGTAAGGCCAAAAATGCTAGAAAACAAAACAAGGAGAGGGAGGGTCACCCCTCTCTGATTTTGGCACTCAAAATAGCATGCTAGCCCCTGAAAATTTACTGGATTTCAGTAGCTAAGAGGCCAAACAAAGGCCAACACAAATGCTCTAAGGCATGGCTCAAAACAAGGTAAAAGGAAGCATACAAGGGGGTAGATGACCCCTAAGAGAAAAATGATCTTAAAAAAACATGTTAAGGGCCTAAAAATAAGACTTTTTTCATTTTACACCGAAGCTCAAATATGCTTTCAAGTATAGCTAAAAGATGAAGCAAAATAAAGCCCAAAAGAGGAATAGGGTATTACCCTTGTAGCTCAGCAACTCCAGCAGCTTATGGACCAAAAATGCAGCTCCTTAGGACCTCTCAAGACCCTCCAAGAAGCTTAGGTTGGTGTTGGAGGTGTTAGGCTAAGAGGTAGTGTGCAAAGGGGCAAGAACTTAGCACTTTTGAACACAAAATATAGAGACAAGGGGGAGATGTATGTGTGTATGCTTCAGCCAAATTCAGAACCCTTGCAAAGGAAGATGAGGCCTTCCTCTATAGACAAGATGGACTAAGGCTTCTCCAAGAAGCTTCAAACCAAGGTGAAAGATCCTCCATACACGTGTATGGAGGATCCAGTCTGTGCCTCCCAGCTGGCACAGTTGGAATCAACTCACTAAGACAAGATTGGGGGAGGTAGGCCGACCAGTTCAAGTGGTCGGCCGACTAGGGTCAAAAGGTTCAAGTGGTCGGCAGGCTCCTAGGGTGGTCTCCATATGAAATGCAAGCAAGTGGTATGGTAGAAGACCAGTAAATGTGGCTCAAAAACCAAGGAGACCAGCCTCCTATCAAGAAAATCGGCCGGCGAAGAAAAAGGTGGTCTCCAAGAAGAAAAGGTGGTCTCCCACCCTAGTACCACCTTCCAAACAATGAAAATAGGGTCCATGCCAAAAATGAACCAAGACGGATGCAAAACGAGGGCTCAGGGGCCAAAACGCGTAACCGGGTGCCCCAAAAACTGACTGTTAAGCATTAAAAGTGGCGTCCGACCACAAAGGTGGTCTCCCGAGCCACAGTGTCCCTCTAGAGAGTGGAAACAAGGTGTGTGCCAAAAACCAGAGCAAACGGAGAAAGTTAAGCGGTCCCGAACTGAGGCGCACGGCCGACGGCTCCGAAAACTAAAAATTGGTCTCCAAACAGGAACAGTGGTCTACGACCACAAAAAGTAGCCTACGGCCACTGAGAAATGGTCTACGAGACCTCTCTCTCCCTTCGAAAAGAGAAAACAGAACCTGGTTCGCAAATCGAGGCAAAGCACAAAAGAGTCCCGAAGTCCGAAGGCAAGGCTCTCAGCCAAGACTCCGAAACCTCAGAACGAGCACATCATGCACCATCACCGAGCACTCAATCAATGACGTCTGAGTCTTAAGGTCGGTAAAAAATGGGGTGTCTACATTGGGTAGGACACAATCTAGTTTGCCTAAGCAACTCGTAGATAAGGAGCTGCATAGGGAACCGAAGCCCAGCTTCTACGATAGATATAAGTGTAGAAGGGACAAAGCTCGGTTTGCCCCAGGGTGTGGTGTCTAGCTTGGCTAAGGAGAGATGGACGTCGTCTTGAATATGGTAGTCTCTTCGAAATTCGGTCATGGCTCCGGGTGAGTCCATTAGGAATCGGTATTTGCCTATTAAAACTAAAAAATTGTTGTGTGAAAATGAGCACGGCAGCCTAGCTCAGCACTGGTGTGACTTTGAGTGGCTCGGTTGAGCAAAATGGCCCAAGGGCCAAGTGCTAGAGTATGCCTGGCCAACCTAGTCAAGTCTACAAAGTGGAAATAAAAGGTGTCATGCCTAAATAATTGGGCCGGGCTAAGTAAAAAGGCAAAGTTAAGTAAATTTAGCTAGTTCGGCCGTAAAACAGGGCCGACACAAGGTTTATAGCACGGTTGGTGATCAATGCGTTTCTAGTTCGGTCAAGTACAAGCCTAAAGGCCACAAACAAGTGCCTAGTTCGGTCACAGCACGATTTTGGATCAAGATCATGTTCTGAAGGTCATATATGTGTGTTTGGGTTTGAGCATGAGGTTTTGGGTTTAGTATTTTACTCAAATGCTCTAGTGTATATAACACACAAATGGAGGTTAAGTACTAGAAATATAGAAGTGAATAAAAAGCAACATCAGCAAAAAAGAAAGAGAGGCATTAGTAACTTACAAGTATAAAGGCGTGAGGACAAAATCCAACTAACAAGAAGGCAAGCGAAACGGATGCTATAGTTACTTGGTTTATGACTGGAGCTCAGGAGGCACGGATATGGAACTCAAAATGCAGAGATTCTCTCCAGAATGAAGATGAACAGTAAAAAGGTGACTGTTCGAAATGAAGGGGTTGTATTTATGATAGAGGCAAAACGGTAGGCCTTTTTCAAATTTTTTGAGCAATGTGAAACGGCTGGCATAGTACGAGGAAGCAATCGATGTGTGCCATGTGTCCTGATAAGGACGTGATGTCGGACTTTTTTGAAACGACAGGCCGTGCAACTGGCACAAGTTCAGGAAGCCGAGCAGACTTAAGTTCGGCAGGAATCATTGTTTTATCTCGACTGGAATAATTATTTCAACACGGTTGGACTTGGGCAGCTCGGCTGGAAGTCAATAATCCCAATCATGCTTTGCAGATGGAATTAAGGGGCAATTGAAAGGGTAATTTATTGGGTCGAGCTAGGTCCAATGGTTTAAGGCTTTGAGACGATCTAGGAAGAGTCTCCTCAGCTCTTTGGGGTACGCTTCCGGTCATGTTAAGAGCATCAGTAGCTTAGTTCGTGAAGCGTGCAGACATTGAGGGTTTAAAATAGGTGAAATAGAGGTAATCAAGAATCAAACCAAGGTATAATTAGTACAGTATGCCGAACTACAGCATTTAGCTCGATCGAGTGCCATCTTGGTTCTGAACAGTGTGAGGCTGGGTCATATAACTCGGTTACACGTACTACCGAGCCGAGACAGGAGGTTTGAGCCATCTCACTTGGCTGGTAGTGAGTAGGGTGTTAACAGGATATGCGTCATCCTTAGGAGTGTGATTCCTAGGAGGACTCTTATAAGGAGAGTTGGAGTCCTACTAGGATTGTGTCAAATGAAATCTACAAAAGCTCATAACAGGACGTATATACATGTATCACAATTTCTACTCTCAAATACATAGAGCTTTTGTGTCTTTTGTCTATTTGCTGACTTAGGCATCGGAGAGGTTTCCGGCACACACCCGTCGGCTAGCTCATATTTGTGTTTTCAGATAACAAAGTGACGACGTTTGAAGGAGTGCAAACTTGATCAAAAGGATTATACGAGAAGATTATTTCGTGCTCGTACACGATTCATAATAATTTTTGAGATGTTCATATGCTGAATTTCTTAAAGAACCAGCTGGTGGGTTCCTTTTGATCTTGTGAATCCTTGGTTTGGTGGTTTTGAATGTTTGTGAAATGATCTTTGTTTGTCTTTACTCAAGTATGATGCATGATACTATAACTGAATTGGCCATTTTTCTTTCGGATTTTATATGATCGAATAAGTAATGCTGGGAGTTAAATAAGAGATTAATTGCTTTCTTTTTTGTTTTTGAATGACTTCAATCTTTTAATATTTTGTATAAACATAGTTGATGGATATTTGTTTTGTATGTATTGAAATTTATAATTTATATACATGTATGAATGTTAAAGTTTTTGTAAATATCTTTTTCCATTTATCATGTATGATATTTGAATATATATATGTGTGTGTGTGTGTGTAAGTATAGACCAATGTGTTTAGTATAAGTTTAAGTTAATTTGTTAATTTTATGTTATTTTTCATACAAAATTGTTAGGTACTTGCTATTGATATTTTTGTAGAATTTATACTACTAAGTTGTTGTTGTTGTTGTTGTTTTTTGTGTGTGTGTGTGTGTGTGTGTGTGACTGCAAAATAATAGACGCTATAAGTTAGGTGGTCATAAATAATATGTGATTGCTGCTCTACCTTGTTTGGATTTTGTTGGACAATCTTCAATGTATTTAAAAAATAAATTATGTTTGTGTACTTAACAACAAACGGAATATAGAAAAATAAAGGAAATGAGAGAGATTGTTTGATTATAAAAATCAAATCAGGATATAAAATAAAATAAATAAAACATATTTTTATTTTGTTACAAAAACAAAATGAAAATCTGAAACAGAAAAATAATAAAACAGAGAATAAATTAATTACTTACCAAATTAATTTCTTGAACAATTTTTTTTTTTTTTTTTTGTGTTCAAGTCTAGTGTTTAACACTGTATCCTTAAGATAGATTCGTCCTCTCTACGGTGTTTTCAAATTGTGGACGTCTATCTCTCAGGATAAAATGATTAACAATGAATAATTGTAGCACTACAAATTATTCGCACAACGAACACACTTTGTGTTTAAACTCTTTCTCACAAGAAAACAATGCAGCAAAATGCAGAGAGAACAGGCAGAGTTAGGGATGAAATTGAAATGAAAATCCAAATAAGAGACTGCCTATTTATATAGGTGGAGTGGTGGCTGTTTGGTTTGAACTACATAGGTACAGTACCTGTTCAATTTAAATTAAACAAATACAAATCTATTTGAACAAGTAAGGCACTATTTGGTTTGAATTTCAAACAGTTAAAAAGCTGTTTTGGTTGGATTTGAATTTGAACAGATTCAGTTTGGACAAATACGAAATTGTATAGAATTTTTGAAGAGATGCAAACCAAAATTTGAATTTTATTTCCAACCAGAATTTGAAATAAAAAACAGACAGATTTTATTTCTAAATAAATAAAATAAATTCAAATGTTTTTGGCTCAAAAAGATAAGTATTGGGCCGAACAAGCCTAACCCAACCTCACACTACACACACTTTTAAGCCCAAAGGGCCGACACCGGTGCAAGGCGTGTGTTTATTTTGGGTCTAATGGTTCTAGCCCACTTTACCCATAACCTCCCTCTCTACAAAACTTGGGTGCCCCTTAGGGCCTACCCCAAGTTCCAAACATAAGCCTTATAAACCCACTCAAAATTTGCCCGCCAAATCAATGTGGGACAAGCCTTAAACCAAACCTTAAGGAATTTTCACCAAAAACTCCATTTCCATGGAGCTCACTTTGGCTTCAATTTTCCATTCACCCAATAATGATTTTGAGCAACCAAATATACTACGTGAATCACAATGCGGCATGGAATGCGTTATCACTTAGACTCGTCAAATTTGGCGCATGGATCCCACTTAAAAATTAGACCAAAATTGAGGAAAAATCTTGTTTTTCCAAAACTTTAAAACCCATTTCTAACAATCCCCCACATGAATGGAATTTGATGACAACGGAAATGCAACAGTATGCAGAATTTGTTGAAAAAGTATATATCGAAAATATCTTGCATCAGGATAGGTAACTTTCGGCCTTGAACCTTCCCTAATGATAACCTATCGGACTTACTAGCTAACCAATGGACGCGATGGTTTGAATTGTTCAGCCATTTGTGTAAGCCAAGATAATTGATTTCACACAAAATATCTTCTGACACATCATGGTTCTCACGGTTTTATTTATTTTGGCCTTGAACGCTCCTGGTTGTTCATGAGTGTTTCTAGACATTTTAACCTCTTCATTCTCATAGAACTGGCCCCAGTTCGACACTTATATAGGTGATTCTTATTGTGAGTATCACTTTATACTCGTCTTGATTTTTATGCCTAAATCAAGATATAAGTGTAATCATTAAAAGTAAAGCTTATCCTTAAACCCCTGCATACAACATATGTTGCAGATATCACTCTCACCATATGAATGGATAAGAAATTTTAAATCCCTTGGTGATTTCTGGTGAGCCACACATAACTTAGTTGTCCCTTTGAACTTAGTTCTTGGAATCTCCAGTCATATAAGTAGGGTTACCATTATGATAACTCTTATGTAATAGGCTTTAACCTCATTCCCTTCGATGAACTATACACTTGTTTTTTTGTCAAACCTTTTGTTAATGGATCCGCAATATTCTCTTTAGATTTTATATAATCTATTGAGATTATTCCATTTGAGAGCAATTGCCTTACGCTATTATGTCGACGACAAATATGTCGTGACTTACCATTATACATATGATTCTGTGCCCTGCCTATTGCAGATTGACTATCACAATGAATGCAAATAGCTGGCATAGATTTTGGCCACATTGGAATGTCTTCTAAGAAGTGGCGAAGCCATTCTGCTTCTTCTCCTGCTTTGTCTAAAGCAATGAACTCATATTCCATTATGGATCGTGTGATGCATGTTTGTTTCGTGAATTTCCAAGAAATAGCAGTGTCTCCCAGAGTAAAGACATATCCATTAGTGGATTTTGAATCTTTAGTATCCGATATCCAATTGGCATAACAATAACTTTCAAGTACTGTTGGATATCGAGTAAAGTTCAAACCATGATCACGGGTAAATCTTAGATATCTAAGAACCCGAATGATCACTTTCCAATGGTCTTCTCTGGGGTTACTAGTGTACCTACTCAATTTACTAACTACATACGATATATCAGAACGAGTACAATTCATTAGGTACATTAGGCTTCCAATAATTTGGGAGTATTTTAACTGAGACACCGCATCACCTTTATTTTTCGATAAATAAAAAATGATGTCTACAGGTGTTCTAGTTACATTCATATCATCCTTAATAAATTTATCAAGAATTTTCTTAATATAATGAGACTGAGATAATGCATATCCATCAGATATTTTAGTAATTTTCATTCCTAATATAACATCTGCGACCCCTATATCTTTTATATCAAATCTTCTATTCAGCATTTGCTTAGTTGATTTGATCATGTTTTGACTACTTCCAATGATAAGCATGTCATCCACATAAAGACAAACTGTCACGCCCCGAACCCGCCCCTAGAAGTTCGGTAACGAGACCGGCCAGTAATCCTAGATTACCACAGGCCTTACTGTACAAAACATAAATAAAACGGGGCTCGCGGAAGCGAAAAAAAAGAAACTAATAGTCCAGAGAGCTGTGCATACATATGAACATACATTTACATGCCAAAAATGAGTTAATTACCCACCACATTACATAACATGCATTAAAAGACCATATACTAACATAGGTACATGCCTCTCATACAACTGAAACAAAACTCACAGCGGCCTTCCAGGCCTAGCTCCAGCTCGGAGGCACACAGCTCTGGTTAGGCTTCAAACTAGCGGCTCCGTCAAGACTCCGCCTGGGCTTGACTTCCTGAATGCTCACCTATAAATTCATAAAGACAAATAATGAGCTAAAGCTCAGCAAGTAACATTAACATATTATTGAACGAAGTCCAACATTTCATATAATCGCAATAACACAGTCATAACATAATCAGTCATCAGTCATTATATAAGAACATAATCAGACATCAGTCATCATTTCATAACTTTTCATAACCTTTCCATACCCTTTTCATAACCCTTTTATAACCTTTTCATACACATAGCCACCCATTCAGAGACCGTCGGTGGTAAAACATAACATTTCCATAACGTCGACTAACGACTAGAGTAACCGGTCCATACACCGATTAAACACATTTTCATAACGTCGATTAACGACTAGAATAACCGGTCCGTACACCGATTAAACACATTTTCATAACGTCGATTAACGACTAGAATAACCGGTCCGTACACCGATTAAACACATTTTCATTCACAGAAAACATTATCATTTCAAACATATCATAATATATAGCATTCGTATAACATTTCAAGTATATTGCTTATCAACATTATCATATCATATTATAACACTTTTGAAATATAATTTATAATAACATATCTCTTACAGAAATGTTACTTACAGTGGGTTTCCAATACCAATGGCACGGTCTTCACTTCTTGACCTGCAAACATTAACAATATAACATATTTCTCAATACATATCATCATTAACTCACATAATTCATGCCATTTCCTTTCTTCTTTTACATTCTATCATGTGCATTCTTATCTTTCTTTCCTTTAATTCATGCTCATGAGATGCTAAAAGATGTCATTAACATGTTAGAATCACATAAAACAACTTCCCAAACTTTTCCTGAAATAACTTCTTCCGCTCGAGCGCAACCTTGGCCGCTCGAGCGGCCAGTACAACTTTTCAAAACTTCTGGAAGGGTTGTTTTACTGGCTCGGCGAATACCTCCGCTCGAGCGGACCCTGCAAATCTGAAATTCTGGGTTCTTCTTTCCAAGCTTCAATCTCACTTTTTCACAACCCACTTCAGCATTTATAAACATCAAGGCCCAAAACACTTGAAAACCAACATGATTTAACCATTATATCTTCAATTCAAAACTCACATAAATCATAAACAAGATTAAACCCATGAACTAAAATGAAAAACCATAATCATGCACTTAAGAGCTTCATTTCTTGAAATCCATGGGGGTTCTCCCTTTTTCTCAAAAATTAGAGAAGAAATTCTTACCTTGGGTTCTTAATTGGAGCTTGATTTCCCCTTTCTTTCTCTTCTTTTCCCCTTCCTTTCTCTCTTTCCCGAATTCTCTCTCTCTCTCTCTTCTTCCAGATTTTTCTTTTCTTTTGTGAGTCAAATGGTCCACAATCTCTATCTCTTAAGTCATATATATCATATACTCAAATAAGCCAAACCACTTAAGCCCATAACTTGAGCCAAACAAGCCTTAGCGATTCAAACGGAATTCAGTCTTCAATTAAATTTCTCAGATGATTCTAAGCATTCCCAGTATCACATAGATATATTCAATTTCATTTTCTGAACCCATTATAGTCTTCAATTTCTGTCCCGAAGTCGTAATCTCAATAGATATTTTCTAAGTTCAACAGATAATCTTCAATTAAATCATACTAACACATAATGAATTACTGATAATCATGATATACGATTCCGGGTTATTACACAAACTATGACATATCCTTGGTTAGTGTTTTTAACATAGATGCACTTGTCACATTTGTTTATCTTAGACCCATTAGTAAGTGTGGGGACCGAATATTGGGGATCATAAAGAGGCCGAATGGCTGAACTTGGAGAGTTGGATTATAAATATAGTATTCGGCTTCGTCCCACAATTTCAAATCCTACCCTATTTGGTCAAAAGGCCGGTTGGGTAAGGGGCCGAGTGAAAAGCAGTTTGCTTTACAAGAAGCCGAATAACGAACTAAAGGTAGGCCCAGCCCGAGGCCCAAGAAAGAAAATATATAAATAGAATAACATCAGCCAGAAAGAGGTATGTGAGAACTATTATGCTTAACTTAGAATACAAGTAATCTTGAGTGTAGAAACTGAGTTGCCCATCAGAGTGCTAATTCCGGCACCCCCGACCGGAGTGTTTGTTCCTTTTCAGGTGACTAGTAGAGGATCATTAGTGTCCCCCAGGATCAGAAGAGTATTTCCAAACCACTTCTCCATAATTGGCGTCGTCTATGGGAATACTCAAACGCATCCATGGCGGGCGTAATGGAAGACCCTCCGATAGTCATTGATGAAACCACACAGAGAGACGACCTCACTCCAACAAACATGCTTGGACCGGAGACTGTCCTCACAAGACGCACTTTGAACTTCGCCTCACCATCGACTACAGAGCATGAAACAATGCAAGCGATCATGGAACAAGCAAAGCAAAACGAACAAAGGTTGGAGAACATGATCGCAGAGAACGAACGTCTCCGTCAGGATTTGGCCTTGGAGGTGGCGAAGTCCCAACAAGCTGTACGCCAAGGCCCAAAACGACCTGTGAAGGCAGGTGGTTGACGATCTCGAGCCTGACAACAAGACACTGATAGCAACTCCGACTCATTATCCCTGGAGCCCAAGAAGAAGGGGCGATCTGAAACTTTCAGTTCCTCTAAAGAGAGTCCACGTATAAGGCATAAGCGCAAAAGAAACAGCTCAAATGAAGAAGACCAGCATGATCCCTTTGTACGACGAATCGCCAGGGCGATTCTGCCCAAAAAGTTCAAAGCTCCGTGATTCACTCTCTATGATGGAAAATCAGACCCCACCGATCACATCCGTCACTACAAGTAAGCCATGACATTACATGCAGACGATGAGGCCCTTATGTGCCAAATATATCCCAGCAGTTTGGGACCATTGGCCGTCAGGTGGTATTATAAACTGGAGCCGGCTTCAATCAAAAGCTTCCATCAATTACAGAAATCTTTCAGGGCCAGATTCATCACCAACGAGGTCCAGCCGAAACAAGCCGACTCTCTCTGGGCAATGCAGATCCAGCCAGGAGAAACACTAAGAGCGCATTCGGCGCGCTATTGGGAGTGCTTTAATCTTGTTGATGACGCTTGCAATGACTCCATGGCCATCACTGCCTTCAAAATGGGTTTGCATCCTGACAGTGCTCTCCACAGTTCTTTGACTAGAAGACCCCCCAAGACGGTCTAGTCGTTGATAAATGAAGTTGAAGAATACCGCAAAGTGGAAGATGACGCTTTGCGAGTTAAAGCCGGGAACACGGCCAACAAGACAGCTCCTTCTGAAATTGCTCGGCCAATAAATTCTGTACCACATCAGAGCCCTGAACCACGGCATCAGGCCAAACGAGACAAGAGACGGGATTCCCGCCAATCAAGCGACCAATGCTCCCGCTGAGAAAATGAACAACTGCAAATTGACAGCAAGCGCATGAGGCACGCTGACAAGAAATATACAGAGTTAACGGAGCTGATCAGTGCGGTTATGTCCAAAATCCAACACCTTCCATTCTTCAAATGGCCGTCGAAAATGGTGGGACCTCCCGACACGAGAAGACGGGATAGACGGTGTGAGTATCACAATGACCATGGCCATGATACTGAGAGTTGTTATGCGCTGAAGGATCACTTGAAGGAATTGGCACAAGATGGCCGGCTACAACAGTACGTCCGAAAAGGCAACCCGACCAAAGCAATAGCCTTAAGACAGGATTCACCTCTACTCGGCGTGATCCACATGATATACAGCCTACCAATGTCATCGGCGGTGCATACGATTCAGTCGAACTCCGATCCTCAAAACCAACTCACTCTGGCTAAATGGCCCCATGAAGCCGCCGGCATTACTTTTGATGATTCAGATTTGGCCGAAGTAACACTGCCCCACATTGATCCCTTAGTAATTGAGTTACGCGTAAACCGGTTCACAGTTGAGCGCGTACTCATTGATCCGGGGAGCACATTGGAGGTTATGTACTATAAGACATTTACCAAACTCGGCTTCTCTGAATCGGTTCTCTCTCCGGCCCCGTATCCACTATTCAGCTTCAACGCCAATCTAGAGTACCCGTTGGGGAAGATCACACTACCCGTTCGAACAGGCTCCCGAGCAGTGGATGTGAAATTCTTGGTCATCAAGCTGCCGTCACCGTATAATCTTATCATGGGGCGATCTTGGTTGCATACTATGCAAGCCGTGCCAAGCACCTATCATCAGCTGCTATGCTTCCCGACAGAACGCGGTATTGAGCAAATCTATGGCTCCCAGAAATCGACACAAGCATGTTATCTCCTTGCTGAAAAAAGGCCAAGGAAGCTACAGGTGAATTCTATTAAGGTGCCAGATTGAGAGAGCCTCGACGATGTTGGGCGGCTCCCAAATGAAAAGGCTATGGAAGGCTTAGACTGAGTTGAAATCGATGGAAGCCCAGACAAATTCTTCATGGTCGGCGCATCCCTTAATCAGGCTGACAGACAGCAGCTAATCTCTTTCCTACTCAGTAACCTCAATGTCTTTGTGTGGACTCCATATGAGATGCTGGGTATAGATCCGTCCATTTCATAGTACCATTTGAACGTTGATCCTAAGTGGAAGCCGATCATTCAGCAAAGCCGGTGGTCAGCCGCAGAGCACACTGCTGCCGTTGTTGAGGAGGTTGACAGGTTGCTTGATGCCGGGGCAATCAGGGAAGTGACCTACCCTACATGGCTCTCTAATACAGTGGTGGTGAAGAAGAAAAACGGGACTTGGCGAGTGTGCGTCGATTTTACGGACCTAAACAAAGCCTGCCCTAAGGATTGTTTTCCCCTACCCAGAATTGACCAATTTGTAGATGCGACGGCATGCCATCAACGTATGAGCTTCCTCGATGCTTATAGAGGCTACCATCAAATTGCCATGCATCCAGAGGACCAGGAAAAAACTACATTCCTTACCCCAAGAGGAACCTACTGCTACAAGGTTATGCCTTTTGGGCAGAAGAATGCAGAGGCAACCTACCAAAGACTGGTCACCGCCATGTTCAAGGAGCAACTCAGCCACACTATGAAAGTGTACATTGACGATATGGTGGTCAAGTCTAAGGAAAAGCAGAATCATATAGCCGATGTGGAAGAGACATTCGGCATTCTACGCAAATATAGAATGAAGCTGAACACTTCCAAATGTGCATTTGGGATCGGCTCTAGCAAATTCTTGGGATACTGTAGACACCCCATTTTTGACCGAACTTAAGACTCAGACATCACCGATTCAGCGCTAGGTGATGATGCATATTGTGCTCATTCTGAGGTTGCGGAGTCTCGGTTGAGAGCCTTGCCTCCGGACTTCGGGACTCTTTTGTGCTTTGTCTCGGTTTGCGAACCAGGTCCTGTTTTCTCTGTTTTCTCTTCTCGAAGGAAGGGAGAGGTCTCGAAGACCATCTCTCAGTGGCCGTAGGCTACGTTTCGTGGTCGTAGGCCACTATTCCCGTTTGGAGACTAGTTTCTGATTTTCGGAGCCGTCGGCCGTACGCCTCGATTCGGGACCGCTTAACTTTCTCCGTTTGCTCCAGTTTTTGGCACACACCTTGTTCCCTCTCCCTAGAGGGACACTGTGGCCTGGGAGACCACCTTTGTGGTCATACGCCACCTCTGGTGCTTAATAGTCAGTTTTTGAGGCCTCCGGCTGCGCGTTTTGGCCCCCGAACCCTCGTTTTGTATCGGTGTGGGTTCATTTTTGGCATGGACCCTAGTTTCATTGTTAGAAAGGTGGTAGTAGGGTGAGAGACCACCTTTTCTTCTTGGAGACCACCTTTCCCCGGTCGGTCGATTTTTCTTGACAAGTAGGTGGTCTCCCTCACTTTTGAGCCACAATTTCGGGTCTCCCATACCACCACTGAGTTGCATTCACCTGGGAGACCACCAATCTTGGTAGGTCGGCCACCTTTTTTGCTTGACCCTTTTGACCCCTTGGTCTCCCTCACTTTTGAGGCACAATTTCGGGTCTCCCATACCACTACTAAGTTGCATTCACCTGGAAGACCACCAATCTGGGATGGCCGACCACCTTTTTTGCTTGAACCTTTTGACCCCTGATCGGCCGACCAGGGGGAGTGGTCGGCCGACCACCTTAACTGGTCGGCCAGCCTTCTGCTTTTTTGTCTCATTGAGCTAAAGCCAGCTGTGCCAGCTGGAAGCCTCAAAATGCATCCTCCATGTATGGAGGATGTTTAAGCTTGGTTTTAAGCTTCTCAAGGAAGCTTTAGCCCCTCTCCTCTATAAAGGGAAGGGTCCTCTTCGATTGCTAGGGTTCACAATTTTGTTTAAGGCTCATGCATACACATCTCTTTGTATCTCTCTCATTTAACTTCAAAGGTTGAAGTTCTTGGCCCCATTGCCCTACACCTCCAAGCACAACACCTCCACTACCATCCTAAGTACCTTGGAGCTATTTTTCAGAGGTTGAGAGCTCACTTTCTTGGTCCAGAGCTTACTGCATTGCTGTGCTACAAGGGTAAGTCACCATTTCCCTCTTTGTAGCTTTATTTTTCTTCATTCTTTAGCCTTATTTTCAAGCATTTTTGGACTTCATCATAAACTGAAAAAAGTCTTGTTTTGAGCTCCTCTTCAAGTTTGTTCAAGGACATTTTTCTGTTGGGGGTCATCTACTCCCTTGCATGCTTCATTTCCTCATGTTTTGAACTATGCATTAGAGCATTTGTGTTGGCCTTGGTTTGGCCTTTTAGCCATTGAAATCTAGCAGATTTTCAGTGGCTAACATGTGTGTTTAAGCCTCAAAATCAGAGAGGGGTGACCCTCTCACCCCTTGTTTTGTTTACTAACTTTATTGGCCTTGCAAAGGAGCCCCTATTTGCATGTTTTGAAGCCATGTTTCAGGCTATTATTTGTGAGTTTTATGACCTACATAAGCTCTGTCCAGAGCCCTTTTGGCTATTTTGAATGTCTATTATGCATGTGTAGAGCAATCCTATTCAAGGCCTTTCAAATGGGCTTTTACTTGCATGCTTCCTAGCTTCATTTCAGGCCATTTTTGATGAGTTTTAGGGCCCTCATAACCTCTTTCTAGAGGTGGTTTTGCCATTTTGCATGTCTATCTTGCATGTGTAGAACAACCCTCTTATTGGCCTCTCAAAGGAGCACCTCATTCTAACATGTGTTGACTGAGTTTCCGGGTTTTTGGGCATATTTTAGTATGGAATACTTCTATTTTTGGCTGGTTTGGTGACCTCTCAAGTGCTTCATATAGTTGTAGTGCAAATCATAGTTCACTAGCTTACTTTACATGCTTTGTTGACCCTTGATTTTAGCACTTTTTGGCCATACCTTAAACTAATCTTGTGCATATTTTGGACCGCCTTAGCTCTATTTTTGGGTCTCATGGTCGAATGATGCTTGTTTTGCATGCTTGTAGTTCAATGTCCATGCCTAGTTTTGAGTTTTGAGGTCTATTGCATGCATGTACTGAGGTGTTTTCATGCTTTGGGGTCATTTTGCATCATATTTCAGAGCCTATGTGAATGCCATATTCTCATGTTTTCTACTCTTTAAGTGTGCTTGAGAGTTGTGCATGAATGCCTTGTTTTCGGACCATTGAATGAGCTCCATTTCCTTGCATGTTGAGCCATCATTTTAGGCCATTTTCCCACTGTTTCAGACCTACCTAGGGTCTGTTTGGGGTTGGTTTTGCCACTGGTGCATTGCTTTGTGTACCTCTAGTGTAACGCACTTCACTAGTTTCGGTATTCAAGCCATTTGGCATGCATTGGGTAACATATTTGCATGATTCGGGACCATCATACATCATGTTTCAGAGCTGGAAAATGTATGCTTGTATGCCATATTTCATCCTTTGCCATGCTTAGCTAGAGTTGCATGTTGTGCCTTAGGATCGGTCCATTGCATTCGTGCATGCTTGTATGTATTTCGATTGTCTCATTTTCATCATATGGCCACTGATGTGAGTGTGGCTGAGGTCCACTCATATTGGTGTAAGTCCATCGTGCATTGTGTATGCCATTTTAGTCCATAGCATTGCGTATGCTAGGCTGCATGTTAGAGCATTGTGTATGACATGTTATGCCACGTGCATTGTGTATGCCATTTTAGTCCATAGCATTGCGTATGCTAGGTTGCATGTTAGTCGCATTGTGTATGCCATCTCATTTGCATTGTGTTTGGGATAAGAGTTAGCCCAAGCATGGGAAACGAGGGACGTTTCATACTCAAAGTGACAAAACGTTTCTCAATTCCCGGTCGCTAACACTCCGGATTAACCATGATGGAGTCTAGGCCTTGTTGTGTTTATATGTGCATTTATTTCACATCGAGTCGTGCATACATGTGTGAAAATACTTTGCCATGCCCCTTTCTTTCTCTCTGTTCCAGCAAACCAGAAATCGGCAACTTTTTAAAGCCTTGCACAGCATTCCGGGATCAATTGCAAACAGAGGCAAATTGGGGCATCGCGAGGAATTTCCCAACGAGGCGACGCGAGCATGCATGCATCTTTCATCATTCGGAACAGAGCTAAGGCGGTCCATGGATTTGCATATTAGTTTATTTTGCTTTCCTAGTTAATTGGTTAATTAATTAGGGTTTTGTAATATTTAATTATTTGTTCGAACTGTAATTATTTATTCGGACTGTATTATTTATTCGGACCCTCCGAACGAGGGCAATTGTGTAATAAGTGTGCGTGTATATGATGTATGTCTTTCAACCCCACGTCTTTCTCCCTTTTATTTACCAGTTTATGATGGTTAGTTTAGGACATGTTTCAATTAGCATACTTATGCTCGCATATTTGCATTCATTCATCTGTATTACATGCACCGGGCTCGGCGCATCATAGTAACTGTATTGTATTTCAATTCCAAGTTGAATACATGTTATCTGTTGCATTTCATATGCCATGTTTAGAATAGCCGAGCCTATCTTAGTTGCATTTTGCATGTGTTGCATTAGCCATCTTAGCATAAACTAGGATCATGCATTGATTACTAACTAGTTTCTGTTTTGGCTTGGAGTACTCGGTAAGTATTTATGCTTTAGCATCCTTGCATGTATGTGAGTGACTGCCATGATAGCATGCTTACCATGAGGCTATGTGCTTATATGATATAACTACCTGAATGCCTGTGGGTGAAGGTTGGGTTATTTGAATTGGAACAATTTATCAATTGAGAGTTTTAAGCCCACTTGAGAGTGGCAAAATCATGTTTTCTAAGCCCACTTGAGGGTGGCAAAATCCACGTCTTAGCCTACTTGCGAGTAGCACCTTCAAACCATTTTTCAAAACGAACATGAGATGTTTTGTTCCAATTCAGGTGACCCAGTCTATACTTGTATGCTGCGCGCATCACATAGTAATTCTAGGCTAATAAACCGGAATAAGAGCACATAATGTTTTCAAAACTCGATATCATGGTTAGTAGAGGCCGATCTTTGATCGGTGAGAGTGCTCACGGTGACCTTCCCAATCGTACCCAAGTTCGAGCGAGGCAACTTTGGTGATGGCAGCACGTGGCCTTAGGCAACGAGTCGGGGTTTCCTAAATTCTCCCAAAACAAAATATTTAGGTGGCGACTCAGATTCCGCAAAGCAGTCCATGTTTGGCACTTCTTTCAAAAAATCTGTTTTCAAAAACGATTTGCCGGATTTGGACTCTTTGATGATTCATCGATCTTGCATTGCACTCTACGAGATTAGATACAGGACCGTGACATTGAGTCCTGAACTGTAGTGAGCCCAATGAACAAAACGGGATTCCCTTCCAGGACGTTCGGGGACGTCTACAGATACATTGTCAACCACCGAGGAATCGAAGCCAACCCAAGGCAAATCACAGCAATCCTAGAACTTAGCTCCCCTTAATCAGTTAAGGAAGTTCAGAAGTTAATGGGGATGGCCGCCGCACTCAACAGGTTCATCAGTCGGTCCACAAATCGTTGCCGAGAATTCTTTCATACACTATGGCAGGGCAAGGCTTTTGAATGGTCCGCCGAATACGAAGCCGCTTTCAACGGCCTCAAGACCTACCTCCGCTCAGTACCACTCTTGACAACACCTGCTACTGGTGACCCGCTCATTTTGTATCTTGCAGTTTCCGACAGGGCCGTCAGCACCGTACTAATAAAGGAAGATTAGGGGAGCAGCGGCCAGTGTATTATGTGAGCAAGGCAATGGTTAACGCCGAAACACGCTACTATAGATGCGCCCGAACGTCCCGGGAAAATCCCGTTTTGTTCATTAGTCTCACTATAGTTCGGACTCAAATGTCACGGTTCTTAATCTGATCTTGCAAAGTGCAATGCGAGATTGATAAATCACCAAAGAGCCCAAATTCGGCAAATCGTTTTGAAAAACTGATTTTTAGAAAGAAGTGCCAAACATGGACTGCTTTGCCAGATACAGAGTCGCCACCTAAATATTTTATTTTGGGGGAATTTAGGAAACCTTGACTCATGCCTAAGGCCACGTGTCCATCATCACCAAAGTTGCCTCGGCTCGGGAACTTGGGTACGATTGGGGAAGGTCATTTCATGAGCACCCCCGCTCGCACAATCAAAGATCGGCCACTACTAAGCATGATATCTTATTTTTGAAAACACATGTGCTCTTATTCCGGTTATTAACCTAGAATTACTATGTGATGCGCACAGCATACAAGTATAGACTAGATTGCCTAAGTTGGAACAAAGCATCGCATATCTGTTTGTTTTGAAAATGGATTGAAGTTTGCTACTTGCAAGTAGGCTAAAACACAGGTTTCGACGAATTATTCCAATTCAAGCAACCCAACCTTCACCCACAGGCATTCAGGCAGTTATATCACATAAGCACATAGCCTCATGGTAAGCATGCTATCATGGCAGTCACTCACACGCATACAAGGATGCTAAAGCATAAACACTTACGGAGTACTCCGAGCCAAAGAAAGAAGCTAATTATAAAACATGCATGAATCCTAACTATGCTGAGATGCCTAATGCAACACATGCAAGAATGCAACTAAGATAGGCTCGGCTATTCTAAGATGGCATGTGAGATGCTACAGGTAACATGTGTTCGACTTGGAATTGAAATACGATGCAGTTAGTATGATCTTGTAGCAGTGCATGCAAAACAGATGAATGGATGCAAACATACGAGCATAAGGATGCTAATTGAAACGTGCCCTAAAACTAACCATCATAAGCTGGTAAATAAAAGGGAGAAAGACGTGGGGTTGGAAGACATACATCTCACACGCACACTTATTACAACATTGCCCTCTCTCAGAGGGTTCGAATAAATAATACAGAATCGAATTAACTAATTATTACACAACACTAGCTAATTAATGAAATTACTAAACTAGCATGCAAACTATGTAAAATGGGCTGCCTCAGCTTTGCTTTGAATGATAAAGGATGCATGCATGCTCGAGTCGCCTTGTCGGGAAATCCATCGCGATGCCCCGGCTCGCCTTTGTTTGCAATTGATTTCAGAAACTTGCACAAAGCTCCAAGGAGATGAAACTCTACCTTGGGAATCTAGGGGGAGGCTGCCGACCAGCTATAGGCATTGGAGACCACCTACCGACCACCCTTGGTGGTGAAAACCAGAAAAGGTGGTCGGCCTGCCAGAAAACCTGGTCGGCCGACCAGTTTCTTCTCCTGATTTCTACATTTTCTGCAACAAAGGCAAGAGAGAGAGAAAGCAAGGTATTTGCAACACATGTGTGCACGACCACTCTCCCCATCATTGCATATGCTCTAGGGAGTGTAGTCCTTGATCCTCGGGCCACCAATCATGCATCTCGATGCATGATAGCCGAGGAGTCGGATTGCACGACTCAATGTGAAATGAATGCACATATAAACACCTAAAGCCAACAACTCCGTCATGGGTAGTCAAGGGTGTCGACGACCAGGAATCGAGGCACGTTTTGTCACTTTGAGTACAAAACGTCCCGCGTTTCCCGTGTTCGGACTAACTCCTATTCCAAACACAATGCAACAAACAATGGCATGCACATTGCGACTTTAAGTATGCAACCTAAATGCTATGCAACTAAGCGATGCAAACATGCAAAGGATGACATGCAAACATGCAACTAGCATACACAATGCTATGAACTAACAATGGCATACTCAATGCACGTGGTACTTAGCATACACAATGCACCTAAGAACTAACATACACAATGAGATGAACAAGGCATGCACAATGTAATGATCAATCATGCGACAATGTGGCATACTCAATGCTATGGAATACAATGGCATACTCAATGCAAAAATGGACTTAAACCAAAATGACTGGGCCTCAGCCACACCCAAATCAGTGGCCAAACATGATGAAAACAAGACTCCAAAACTCATGCTAGCATACACAATGCAAGGACCTAAGCCCAAGGGCACAAAATGCAACTCTACAAAAGCATTGAAAGGATGAAATATGGCATACAATGACATATGTTCCAGCTCTGAAATGACATATGAAATGGCTCCGAATCATGCAAACAACTCACACAATGCATGTTGAAAGGCTCAAGTACCGAAACTAGTGAAGTGTATTACACTATAGGCATGCAAAGCGATGCTCAAATGATGAAACCAACCCCAAACAGACCCTATGCAAGCCCAAAATAGAAGCAAGATGGGTTGGGATGATGGCTTGAAAGGCACAAAATTGAAGCTAATGCAATGGCTCACAAATAGGGCATAAATGCACAACTCTAAAGAGCACTTAAAGCATGGAAAATATGGAAGTATAGCACCACTATAAGCTCTGAAATATCATACCCAATAATGCCAAAACATGTAAATAGCTCAAGTTAAGCATGCAAGGGACCTCCAAACTCAAACCTAGTCAATGCTATTACACAACAAGTATGCATGGCTAGCATTTTTCGACCCAGAGGCCTCAAGACAAAGCTAAGTTAGCCCAAAATATGAACAAAATCAGTTTGAAGTATGGCCAAAATATGCTAGAATAGAGGGCCAAAACAACATGCCTTGTGAGCTAGTGAACATGAGTTACACTACAAGCATATGAAGCATGTGAAGGACTACCAAACCAAGAAAAAACAGAGTCATGGCATGCCAAATGATGGCCAAAAACCCACTGAAACAAGACCAATACATGCAACAATGACATGCTCCTTTGATAAGCCATGAAAGGGATTACTCTACACATGCAAGAAGCAAGCAAAAGGGAACCAAACCAGCCATGGTAAGAGCCTAGGCAGGTCCTAGAAGTCACCAAAAAGTGCCTGAATTAGGCCTCCAAATGGTATAAACATATGCTCCTTTGGTAGGCCAAAAATGCTAGTAAACAAGACAACAAGAGAGAGGGTCACCCCTCTCTGATTTAGGCCCTCAAAGCCACATTCTCACCATTGAAAATCCACTGGATTTTAGTGGTAGGAAGGCCAAACAAAGACTAGCTTGAATGCCTTATGGCATGGCACAAAACAAGGCTAAATAGAGCATGCAATGGGGTAAATGACCCCCAACACCAAAAGAGCCTTAAACAAACATGAAAATCACTTAAATATGAACCTTTTTTCAGTTGGAAAAAAGCTCAAATAAGAATTCAAATGAGGCTAAGAGAAGGACCAAAATAATGCTTAAAAGAGGGAAAAGTTATTACCCTTAATGCTCAGCAAAACCACCAAACTTTGGGACCAAAACCCAACTCTTTAACCTCTGAAAACAACCTCCAAGAACCTCAAATCAATGGTGGAAGTGTATGGCTATGAGGTGTGGTGCAATAGGTCAAGAACAACACACTTTTGAACCCAAAATGTAGAGATATAGAGAGAGAGAGAGATATATTTTTGCCTTAGCAAAATTTTTTGGAACCTGGTATAAGGAGAGGGAGGCCCTCTCTTATAGAGGAGCAAAGGTTCAAGCTTCCTCAATAAGCTAGAGCAAAGGTTCAAGCTTCCTCAAGAAGCTAAAGCAAGGGTGCAAATCCTCCATACACGTGTATGGAGGATCAAGTCTGTGCCTTCCAGCTGGCACAGCTGGGATGCACTCAGACAGAAAAAACAGGAGGAATCTGGCCGACCAAAAAGGGTGGTCGGTCGACCACTTCCCCTGGTCGGCCGACTAGGGTGAGTGGTCTCCCTTAAGGAAAAGTGGTCGGCTAGCCCATTTGATGGTCTCCCAACTAAATGCAAGCTAGTGGTATGGTGGGAGACCAGCAAATGTGGCTCAAAAATCAAGGAGACCAGTTTCCCGACAAGAAAATCGGCTGGCAAAGAGAGAAATGGTCTCCAAGAGAAAAGGTGGTCTCCCACCCTTGTATCACCTTCCAAACAATGAAAACAAGGTTCATGCCAAAAATGAACCAACACCGATGCAAAACGAGGGTTCGGGGGGCAAAACGTGCGGCCAGGTGCCTTGAAAACAGGCTGTTAAGCACCAAAAGTGGCGTGCAACCACAAAGGTGGTCTCCCGGGCTGCAGTGTCCCTCTAGACAGAGGAAACAAGGTGTGTGCCAAAAACCGTGCCAAACGGAGAATGTTAAGTGGTCCCGAACCGAGACGCGCGGCCGACGACTCTGAAAACCGAAAACTGGTCTCCAAACGGGAACAATGGCCTGCGACCACGAAAAGTAGCCTACGACCACTGAGAGATGGTCTACAAAACCTCTCCCTCCCTCCGGGAAGAGAAAGCAAAACCTGGTCTGCAAACCAAGGCAAAGCATAAAAAGGGTCCCGAGGTCCGGGGGTAAGGACCTCAGCCAAAACTCCGAAACCTCAGAACGAGCACAACATGCGCAATCACCGAGCGCTCAATCGATGACGTCTGAGTCTTAAGGTCAGTAAAAAATGGGGTGTCTACAGTTACCTTCCGCTGGAAAAACTCATCCTAGCCCTAGTTATGGCAGAAAGAAAACTGATGCATTACTTCTAGGGACATAGCATTAGGGTGCTAACAGATTATCCCCTCCGATCAGTACTATGAAGTGCAGAAACATCAGGACACGTTTCAAAGTGGGCTCTTGAACTCGGCCAGTACGACATTCAATTTCTACCTAGAACCTCAATCAAGGGACAGGTGCTTGCCGACTTTGTTGCCGAATTCACTGGGGGTCTTGCTGATTTCAAGTCCGATGAGATTCAACCGAAGCCGAACTGGAGAATTTATGTTGGGGACATTTGGCAGTTGTACTGTGATGGATCATCCAATCAGCGGGGCAGCGGAGCTAGAATTGTAATCATGGCTCCCGACGGCGCAATAATTGAGCAGGCCGTCAAGCTCGGCTTCAAATCGTCAAATAAGGAAGCTGAATACGAAGCCCTTCCAGCCAGTTTGCGGAATGCACATCTTCTGGGTGCTCAGCGTTTGCTTATATTTTGCGATTCAAAACTGGTGATCAATTAGCTAAAGGGGGAGTACGCGGCAAGAAATGACCGTATGGCGGCTTACATGAAAACGGTCAACTCCTTGCTGGCAAAATTTGACCATCATGAATTGAACCAGATAACACGTGATCAGAACACACATGCAGATGCCCTTGCTTGCCTAGCCTCCGCCATTAATTCAGAGATTAAACAGACCATCAAAGTAGGTTTCATCCCGGAGCCGAGCATTGGCCCTTCGGAGGAAGTCCAGGTCAATGTTATAGAATCTGGACCGAGTTGGATGGATCCCATCGCTACATTCCTGTCTTCCGAACAGCTCCCAGAGGACAAGAAAGAAGCGCACAAGCTACAAAACAAAACCCTGCTGTAGACATGCCCGCGAGGGACCTCGGCTACAGCTCGGACTCTCCTTTGTTGTGTGTTGCGGTTCTAAATCTTGAACCAAAGAGTCCAAATCCGGCAAATCGTTTTGAAGAAAAACAGATTTTTTGAAAAGTAGTGCCAAACATGGACTGCTTTAAAATGGGGAAATTTAGGAAACCCTGACTCGGTGCCGAAGGCCACATGTCCGTCATCACCAAAGTGGTCTTGGCTCGGGAGCTTGGGTACGATCGGGGAAGGTCAGCTATGAGCACCCCCTTTCGCCCGGTCCGAAGACCGGCCTCTACTAACCGTGATATCCGATTTTGAAAACATTATGTGTTCTTATTCCAATTATTAGCCTAGAATTACTATGTTATGCGCGCAGCAAACAAGTATAGACTAGATTGCCTAATTTGGAAATAAAACATCGCATATCCGTTTGTTTTGAAAATGCTTTGGAATTTGCTACTTGCAAGTAGGCTAAAATACGAATTTCAACGAGTTTTCCAACTCAAGCAATCTAACCTCCACCCACAGGCATTCAAACAGTTTATCTCACATAAGCACTTAGCCGCATGGTAAGCATACTGTTATGTTAACATCCACACGCATGCGATATGCTAAAGCATAAATACTTATATCGTACTCCGTGCCAAAACAAGAAACTAGTTAGCAAACATGCATGACCTAGTTCATGTTAAGATGACTAATGCAACGCATACAGAGTGCAATTTAGGATAGGCTCGGCTAACCCTAAACATGGCATGTGAAATGCACGAGTAACACGTATTCAAGTTAGATTCGAAATACAATGCGGTTTGTATGATGTACAAGGCAGTGCATGTAAACAAATGCATGGATGCACGCATGCGTTGCATAAGGTATGCTAAAATAAATATGCCCTAATCTACCATCATAAGCAGGTAAATAAAAGGGAGAAAGAAGTGGGGGTTGGAAGACATGCACACCACTCACACACACTTATTACAGATTCGCCCTCACTCGGAGGGACCAAAATAATAATACAGTCCAAGAAAAATAAACGAATAAATTATTACAAGACCTTTAATCTAATTAAATTAAATGCAAAGAAGAGATGGCCACAGCCTCCGCCTCGGGATGCGCGAATGATGTATGCTTCAGTCCGACTTGCCCAGAAATCCACACCATGCCACTGTTGCCTCTGTTTCACTGTCTTACTTCTCTGGAAAATTGCCAAAGTCCTGGGACAGATCCCCTGAGTACCTCAGAACATCACCGGCTGAAGAAAATATCCACCGGTTATAGTATGTGTCCATCGGCTGCTTCTGAAGTTGTCGGCACAAAAAGTGTGCCGGTCGGCACAAAATATTGCCGGCCGGCAATAAATTCTGAGAGACAGTTTTTGGCAAAGAACCCGGCGATGCAAGGTATGGGATTTTAGGACAAATGTATGCACGGACACACTCCCTATCATGCAATAGACTCAAGGGAGCATGGCCCTCGACCCCTGGGCCATCAATCACGCACTTCAATGCATGATGGCCCGAAAGCCGAGTTAGCAACTTTGATATCAAATGAAACATAAGCACAAAACAAATCAAAGGGCCCCAACCCCTATCATGATTGGTCAAGAGGCAAGGGATGCATGCTCAATGAAATGCAACCTAGGCATGACGGCTAAGTATGCAACATGAACATGCAAATGAACAATGTATGCTAGGCTCGCAACCTAAACATGTAAACAAACATGGTGTAGACGTCCCCGAACGCCCCGGGAGGGTTAGGTCCCGTTCCGTTCATATTGGGTTTACTACAGTTCAGACTCGATTTGTGTCACGATTCTAAATCTGAACCAAAGAGTCCAACTCTGGCAAATCGTTTTGAAGAAAAACAGATTTTGAAAAGTAGTGCCAAACATGGACTGCTTTGCCAGATTACAGAGTCGCCACCTAAATATTTTAAAATGGAAAATTTAGGAAACCCTGACTCGGTGCCGAAGGCCACATGTCCGTCATCACCAAAGTGGTCTTGGCTCGGGAGCTTGGGTACGATCGGGAAGGTCACTATGAGCACCCCTTTCGCCCGTCGAAGACCGCCTCTACTAACCGTGATATCCGTTTTTGAAAACTTTATGCGTTCTTATTAGATTATTAGCCTAGAATTTACTACGTGATGCGCAACACGAAAGTATAGACTAGATTGCCTAATTTGGAAATAAACATTGCATATCCGTTTTGTCTCAAAAACGTGTTAGTTTTTGCTACTGCAAGTAGGCTAAAATTGATTTCAACGAGTTGTTCCAACTCAGGCAATCCAACCTCCACCCACAGGCATTCAAACAGTTTATCATGTAAGCACTTAGCCGCATGGCAAGCATACTGTCATGGCAAGACATTCACACACATGTGATATGCTAAAGCATAAATACTTACATCGTACTCCGTGCCAAAAACAATAACCCGGTTAGCAAACATGCATGACCTAGTTCATGTTAAGTGGCTAATGCAACACAGGCATAGATGCAATCTAGAGTAGGCTCGGCTAATCCTAAAGTGGCATATGAAATGCGCGAGTAGCACGTATTCAATTTGAATTGAAAATTGCTATGCAGTTTGTATGATGTACCGAGCCCGATGCATGTCAACAAATGCATGGATGCACGCATGCATAGCATAAGGTATGCTAAAATAAGTATGCCCTAATCTACCATCAAAAGCAGGTAAATAAAAGGGAAGAAAGAAATGGGGGTTTGGAAGACATACACCCACTCACACACACTTATTACAATTTTGCCCTCGCTCGGAGGGACCAAAATAATAATACAAATTAATTAACTACGCAAGCTAATTAAATATTACAAATTAACTAAATTAATTAAATTAATTAATTAATCTAATTAAACAGTAAATCGCCTCGGGATGAGGGCCAAAAGCAAGGCTCGGGATCGTTTCGGAATCAAGACGCCATGCAAGTGTGCCTCTGTTTCCTCTGCTCTCCTCTTCAGAAAATTCCCAAAATCCCCGAAGCACCTCTCAGAGCACTGGGGAGTACCACCGGCTGGGGCAGAGCACCACCGGCTGAAGGAGGAGGCCACCGGCACTGAATTCACTCATCGGCTGCCGATTGATTGCCGGTCGGCACAAAATTCCTGCAGAACCTGCAACTCACAGCAGCAGAGGGAAACAACATGCAAGGCAATGCAATTCAAGCCATTTATGCACCAAACACACTCCCTATCATGTTATTGACTCAAGGGGGCATGTGCCTCGGTTCCCGGACCACCAATCGCGCATTTTCATGCATGATGGCCCTAAGAACCAAGAATGCAACTTCACTTTCAAATGCATGCAAAACACATAGGCACAAAAGGGTGTCAAACCTCTATCAAACTCACTTCAAGAGGCTTGGCATGCATGTCAATGTGGTGCAATCCTAAGCATGTTATCTAGGATGAAACATGGACTATGCAATGCATTTATGCAAGCATACAAACAAGCATATAAGGCAAGCATGAAAACCAATGAAATGATAGACTTAGACATGAATTAGGCAACTCAAAAAGGCCTAAAATCAGTAGCCAAAATGCCTACAATTGGGGACTAAACACACACACACACATGCACATGTTAAGGTACCAAACCCGAGGCATAAACAAGCAACATTCAAGCACACTTAAAGAGGCCAAACATGGACAACTAACATGCATTAAAGGCTCTGAAATTCATGCAAAAACATGATGCTAAATCATGCAATGAAGCATGCCAAACAAAGCATGCAAACGGTCTTAGGCTTAAGGCAAGCCAATGGGGCTTTGAACCACACCTATGCAAGGCAATTATGGCATGCACTTAACAACTCAAAACAGATTTTTAGCATGTCAAAACAAAGCCAAATGGCTACTTAGATGGCATCTAAGAGTCATTAAGTCAAAGGCATGCATTGAAGCCAAAACAAGGGGCATGCAACACATGCTCCTAAAGCATTAACAAGGCCACTAAGGCAAGCATACAAGCACACCAAGGGGACTGAAATTGCATGTCAAGTGGCCCCAAACCACCAAAATAATGCGAACAACGCATGCTACACATGCACACACTTGAGACCAACAAGCCAAATGCAAAGGGGCTATATTAAACATGCTAAGATTGACCAAAATACTTATGGACAGACCTAAAACATAGAAATATAAGCACAAAATCTTCACAAATGCAAGCCTAAAACATGTTAAAGACTAGGGCATACTACCTAGGCATGTTAGAGCATAAATGGGCATTACAAGGCAACCATGCTAAGCATGCATAGGAGACCAAAACCAACTTAAAACCAAGTTAAAACATGGCATAATAAGCATGAAAAACAACTCAAACATGTTCAATACATACTCAAGCATGATGCTCTCTCAAGAGGTAAAACTTGCCCTTTTCAAGGACATCAAGGAGAGGGGGTGGCCCTCCTCTTTCTAGGACTTTATGGCACCATCTCCACCACTGAAATCCCTCAAGATTTCAGTGGTGGAGAGGCCCAAACACACAAGTCCCGGATCTCTCCAAAATAGCACAAAAAGGGACCCTTTTCAAGGTCTAAAGGGGGTCAAACCTCCCCAAACCACAAAACACTCTTAATATACAATAAAGAGGGTCAAAAATCAGAACTTTTTTGTGCCAAACACTAAACTCAAAAACTGTTTTAAACCAAGTAAAAACAAGGTACAAAAATGGGGAAAAAGAGAACTAGTGGCTCACCCTTGTAGACCTCTTCACAAAGCTTGGTGTTGTGGCTTCTTTGAGCTCAAAATCAGCCAAGAATCACCAAAAACCAACCTCTAGAACCTCTGTCCCAAGAGAAAGGTGAAACACTAGGTGCTAGTGTGCAAAAGTAAGGCACAAAACACCTAGTTTAACAAGAGAAGGATAGATATAGGATAGATATATATTCTCTAACCTAAACCAGAGCTTCCTCTCTGTCTAAAATGGCTGAAAACCTCTCAAGAAATCCCACCCTAAGCCAAGAAGAAGAGCCTTTCTCTTATAGAACTTGTAAGACTTACAAGCTAAGCAAACAAGGGCTCATCCCTCCATACACGTGTATGGAGGGGAAGCCAATGGCACACAGCTGTCTGAAAATATCTCAGAAAGCAAGTGCACAGTGTCCGGCCGGCAAAAAATGTCTTTTTGACAAAATTGAGTGCCGACCGGCACAAAATAGTGCCGACCGGCACAATATAGTGCCGGTGGCAACTACAGCCAGTCGGTGGCCTCTAGCCACAGCCGGTGGTGTGTGGGAATGCCTCACAAAGCATTCCCTGCCCCTCTAAGGCAAAACACAGGTGTCTGCAGTGCAGCAGGACACAAACGCCAAGTTCGGAGGTCCTGAGGCAAGGCGCGCGAGCCGAGAACTCCGGGAACTCCAAACGAACACACACATGGATGATCACCGAGTGTTCAAACGGTGACGTCCGAGTCTTGAGGACGGTCAAAAATGGGGTGTCTACACATGGCATGCAACAACATGCAACGATGGACTTAAACTAACATGGATAACTCGCAAGCATGCCAAAATCAGCGGCCATAATCATGGAAATGAAGGCACAAAATGCACACACACATGCATGCAATCATGGTCCAACACCTTAAGCATAAACAAGGCAACTCTTAAGCACACTTAAAGAGGCTAAGTATGGACATATATCATGCAACGTAAGCTCTGAAATCATGTTATAGGAGGTTCCAAACCAACTAAATAAATCAACAAAGCATGCAACAATGCTCACACATTCACATACTTGAAGCATACAAGCCACAAAATGCAAAGAGGCTGTATAATGCATGCTAGGATCGACTCAAAAAACTTAAGACAGACCTAAAGCATGGCAAAATAAGCACAAAAGCTTCACAAATCTAAGCCTAAAACATGCTCGAACAAAGGCTAACAACCTAAGGCATATTAAGGCAATTACAAGGCATCACATGGTAGGTATGCTAAGCATGCACCAAACTGAAAAATACCCTTCTACAATACTGATGAGGGACCAAAAATATGACTACCCACAGTAGATGAAAAGCCCCAAATCAATGTACAAACATGCTCAAAATGCAATGCAAGATTAAGGCCCACAAAGGGGTATAACATGAAGTACCAAAAGGGTGCACCAAACAGCCAAAGAACCTTCATGAGACATGTATAGGGGGGAAAAATAAGACACTTTTCAGGCCTGTCGAAGGCCCAAAAACAGAAGCATGGTAGGCTAACAAAGCATGAAAAAATGGGGACCAAAGAGGGGTAATGAAGCAAGTCATACATGGAGGTCCCCAACAGTGTTGAGCCCTTCTTCAATGTTGAAGAAGGGCTCAAAATAAGCCTCTTTGTAGTTTACATCGAAGCTCAAAAATACATGCAACTATGGCTTAGATATGAACCAAGAAAATGCTAGTTTTGGGGAAAAGTGTGCTTACCCTTGTAGACCAACAAACCAGCACCTCTTGGACCAAGTTTTGATGCTCCTAAGCTCTGCAAATGACCTCCCAAATTCTGGAAATGGAAGTGGTGGTGTTGTGCTATGGGTTGGTGAAGGAATGGCCCAAGAACAAGGGTGTTTGGAGGTTGAATGAGAGAGATATAGTGAGAGATGGAGGGATATATGTATCTATATCCGATATGTATCTATATCTCTGGTTTTTTGCTTAAGAATCTCCAACCCTTTTACAATGGAGGGGGAGAGCTCTTTAAATAGGCAATGCCAAGCTTCTAAAACAAGCTTCAAATGGTCAAAGGGGTCTAAGAGGAGGTCAAGGCTTATTGGAGAAGCTTGGACAGCTGGTAGGCTTCTTGAGGAAACCAAGACAAGGGGTCAAGGCTTCCTCAAGAAGCCTTGACCAAAGGGTGCACAAAAGAGGGGTTCAAGGCTCAAAATAGGTACATATATGCACGTGGGTCTGGTTCTGTGCATCCCAGCTGGCACAGCGGGCATGCACCAGGCTTGGGAGGGTCAAAGGGGTCAGGTCGGCCAGAAAATTTGATCATCGGCCAAAATAAAGTGCCGGTCGGCACTATTTTCTGCCGGTCGGCTAAATAGAGTGCCGATAGGTGATTCCTAGGTCAAAAAATGGCCAGTGGGTATGCAAATTGAAGCCCCGGAAGTTATCTTTCCAATGGCGCAAACCTTGCATCAAAATTCCTCCTGTGCAAAAAGTTATTCCCTTTTCCATGAAGCCGCGCAGACTCGATCCAACCGGGATGATACCCAACTTCAATCAATCATATCTCCTCCACCCTGACTTGGCTCTAGGACATTCTTGAATGAAAAATGAAGCCCCGGAAGTCTTCTTTTCAAATATGGTGGCCTCATAGCTTAACTCCAAGTATGCAATTGAATAAGCCCGATTCAGCGAGGGCTGCTCGTCTTTCTTCTACCTGGATTCATGCCGAACTTCTTCTCCAACCTATTTTCTCCCCTCCTCTCCTCTTTCCTTCAACTCCAAACCCCTAAACCAAGTGTTTTGAAGGGTTTGCCTCTCTCCTTGCCGAAGGAATTGAATCTTTGGCCTGCACATCTCTCAACACCGAGCAAACCATCAGTAATGCCCAAGTCTTGAGGGCAGTCAGAAATGGGGTGTTTACACCTGCGTTTCTACTTGGATCCGCAAGGAAAGCTTTACAAAAAGTCCCTTTCTGGCCCATACCTAGAATGCATGCATCCAGACAAAGTTGAAGAGCTTCTAGCCGAAATACATTAAGGCAGTTGCGGCGCACATTCTGGCGGGTGTTCTTTGGCCCATCGAGCTATAACACAGGGGTATTATTAGCCGACAATGAGATTTGATGCCAAATGCTATGCGAAAAAATATGAACGGTGCCAGAAGTTTTCCCCGTTAACCCATCTGCCTGCTGAAGAGTTGAGCTCTATCACCAGTCCCTGTCCGTTTGCCCAATGAAGGCTTGATATCGTAGGACCATTGCCGAGGGCCCCGGGCAACAAGCGATACTTGATCGTCGCCACAGATTATTTCGCAAAATGGGTCGAAGCGGAGGCATTAACGCACATTCGAGATGCTAATGTCAAGTGCTTTGTGTGGAGAAATATCGTAACACGATTTAGCATTCCAAGAGCTCTTATCTCAGACAACGGCACTCAGTTTGATTATGGCATCTACTAGGAGCTATGCAGGAAGTATGGTATCCGGCCCTACTTTTCCACGCCAGCTTACCCCCAGAGCAATGGTCAAGCAGAAGCCTCTAACAAATCCATCTTGGACGGCATCAAGAAAAGGCTAGAGAAAGCTAAGGGCAAATGGGTCGAAGAATTACCGAGTGTATTGTGGGCACATCGAACTACGCCGAGGCGATCAACTGGAGAAACGCCGTTTGCTTTATGTTTTGGTACCCAGGCAATCATACCCCTGGAGATCAGCCACCCAACCCTGAAATCGCAAGTTTTTTATATGGGCCAAAACGACATGATACTGGCCTTGGATTTGATTTTGATCGAAGAACGAAGAGACCGCGCCCTTGCCTCCATGGCACGATACCAGCAACAGCTTGCCAAGTCTTACAATCAATGTGTTCAGCTTCGCCGGTATAGACCAGGAGAGTTGGTCCTGAAGAAAGTACTTCCGGCGGTCAGGAAACCGGTTGACGGAAAATTGGGCCCCAACTGGGACGGCCCCTATCAGGTCGATTCGATCGTATGGGTAGGGGCATATCGGCGTAAAGACATGTCTGGAAGGAGCCTCCTACGGCCTTGGAATTCCACGCACTTACGAAAATTCTATCATTAAACCCGACTTGTGGGGAATGATACTAGTTTTGAATGGTTTAACGTGTACGTGCACCTCTTTTGTAATGCAAAGATCCTTGTTTACTCACTGCCAAATCCAGTTCAAAAGTGTTCCGAATAAAGCCTCTGGATTCGGAGCGCCCTTCGTGGATATCACGATTGGCCAAATAAAGTCTCCAGATTCGGAGCCCCATCGGCGCATGACGTCTTTGGGCCGATAAAGCCTCCGGATTCGGAGCGCCCTTCGTGGATATCACGATTGGCCAAATAAAGCCTCCGGATTAGGAGCGCCCTTCGTGGATATCACGATTGGCCAAATAAAGTCTCCGAATTCGAAGCCCCATCAGCGCATGACGCCTTTAGGCTGATAAAGCCCCTGGATTCAGAGCGCTCTTCGTGGATATCACAATTGGCCAAATAGTCTCTGGATTCGGAGCCCCATCGGCGCATGACGTCTTTGGGCCGATAAAGCCTCCGGATTCGGAGTGCCCTTCGTGGATATCATGATTGGCCAAATAGTCTCCGGATTCGAAGCCCCATCGGTGCATGACGTCTTTGGGCCGATAAAGCCTCCGAATTCGAAGCGCCCTTCGTGGATATCATGATTAGCCAAATAAAGCCTCCAGATTCGGAACGCCTTTCGTGGATATCACGATTGGCCAAATAAAGTCTCCTGATTCGGAGCCCCATCGGCGCATGACGTCTTTGGGCCGATAAAGCCTCCGGATTCGGAGCGCCCTTCGTGGATATCACGATTGGCCAAATAGTCTCCGGATTCGGAGCCCCATCAGCGCATGACGTCTTTGGGCCGATAAAGCCTCCGGATTCAGAGCACCCTTCATGGATATCACGATTGGCCACATAAAGCCTCCGGATTAAGAGCGCCCTTCGTGGATATCACGATTGGCCAAATAAAGTCTCCGGATTCGGAGACCCATCGGCGCATGAAGTCTTTGGGCCGATAAAGCCTCTGGATTCAGAGCGCCCTTCGTGGATATCATGATTGGCCAAATAGTCTCTGGATTCGGAGCCCCATCAGCGCATGACGTCTTTGGGCTAATAAAGCCTCCGGATTCAAAGCGCCCTTCGTGGATATCACGATTGGCCAAATAGTCTCCGGATTCAGAGCCCCATCGGCGCATGACGTCTTTGGGCTAATAAAGCCTCCGGATTCGGAGCGCCCTTCATGGATATCACGATTGGCCAAATAGTCTCCGGATTCGAAGCCCCATCGGCGCATGACGTCTTTGGGCTGATAAAGCCTCCAGATTCGGAGCACCCTTCGTGGATATCACGATTGACCAGTCTCCAGATTCAGAGCCCCATCGGCGCATAACGTCTTTGGGCCGATAAAGTCTCCGGATTCAGAGCCCCATCGGCGCATGACGTCTTTGGGCCGATAAAGCCTCCGAATTTGGAATGTCCTTCGTGGATATCACTATTGACCAAATAGTCTCCAGATTCGGAGCCCCATCGGCGCATGACGTCTTTGGGCCAATAAAGCCTCCAGATTCGAAGTGCCCTTCGTGGATATCACTATTGACCAAATAGTCTCCGGATTCGGAGCCCCCTCAGCGCATGACATTTTTGGGCCGATAAAGCCTCCGGATTCGGAGCCCAATCGGTGCATAACGTCTTTGGGCCGATAAAGCCTCCAGATTTATTGTCAGGGCCATGTGTAACACGTATGCTAAATAAATATTTAATGAAGAGCGCTCCGTTATGATGAGCCGGCAAAAATCGTTTGCACATTAAGGCATATAAACATTTGAAATGAACTCCAGACGGTCAATGTCTATCCAATCACCTAAAACACATTTATTCAAATATTTATGCAATAAAGCACAAAACATGCAAACATATGTGTGCCAGACAAAAATTAAAAAAAAAAAAAAAAAAAAACACACAAACATTGAAAACAAAACATTTTATTCAATCAACCAATGATTACATAGTTTTTAACGCAATTTGCGTTTTCAGCATCACAATGAATGTTTTTATCCGGCGTCTCCCTCATTGTCACTCTTTTCGACTTCAAAAGCGGAAAAGGAAAAATGATCACGCTGGTACAGCAGCAACGCCAAATCAACACCCTTTGCACGGAGAGTCTCCGCGGCCTGAAGTGCCTCGATCCAACCATGCCTAAATCCCTAGTTCTCGCATCGACGGACCTCCTCTGCAAGTTTCTCTTTGGTTTTATCGATCCCAACCTTCTGGCCCGCATGGAAGCCTTGTTCGTAACCCATGGTCCTCGCATTCTCTACGGTGAACATGTTTGTCGTATCTCAGTCGGCGATGGCATGACTCAACAGCCGTTGAGTCACCCTCTCCTCCATGATCAGGTTGGATTGACCCACTGCACGCGGCTCAGTGGTTTGAGCCTTCCTAAGCTCCTTGAGCTCACGCTCGGCCTTCTCCACGCGAGCCTCCAAACTGTGGATTCTTTCATCCTTCTTCTCTGTTTCTCATCACGCGACGCGCAGGCGCATGCCAACTTCATAGGCGGTATACAACCCTTTCACCTGCCCGTGAATGCCCTCTCGAAATACGTCAAAATCCTGTCGACCAACCATCGACTGCTGGACCTCCGGTGGAAAAATCTGTCGAGCAAACTCGACCGCCACACCTGGGTCCTTGATAATGTAGTCCGCCTCCGTCATAGTTTTATTCCCCACGAAAACTGTAAAACTCAACGGTCGCGGCGCCACGTCGTCCTCATTTCTCAATTGCGGTCACGAAGAACTTCCCCATTGCTGTTTCTCTTTTCGGGGTGATCTGCTTCGACAACTTGGAGGCTGACATTTTTCCCGTTCTTTGGACGCCCTACCTCCCGCACGGGTGGGTTCGTTGCTGCGATTCATTGCAGTATCAAGCTCAGCCAAACTTTGTGCTTCTCCTCTGCTGTTGAAGAAAACTCTATTTGATATTCGCACTTATCTAACCCCACGCAACAAATTGTTTTAAATTGAGTCTGAACACAATAAGTGAAGTTACTGGCGCAAAAAGTCCATCCCATTTATTTCTAACGCTTGCAGTGACCCTGAGGCGATTTCATTAACGCTAAACTCCAAAAGATGAATGCCGATCGATATGTGCTACAGCCACTCCATGTACTAATTTTCGGCTTTTTGGAGTTAAAATGGCCTAATTATTTAAACGGCAATTATACATGAATGTCTTGGAGTTCATGCACTGGCTGAGGCAAGGGCAAATTTATTAATCTAACCGGCCAAGCATCTAGGCCCCATGCCGATCGATATGTGCCACAGCCACTCCATGTACTAATTTTCGGCTTTTTGGAGTTAAAATGGCCTAATTATCTAAACGGCAATTATACATGAATGTCTTGGAGTTCATGCACTGGCTAGGGCAAGGGCAGATTTATTAATCTAACCGGCCAAGCATCTAGGACCCATGCCGATCGATATGTGCCACAGCCACTCCATGTACTAATTTTCGACTTTTTGGAGTTAAAATGGCCTAATTATCTAAACGGCAATTATACGTGAATGTCTTGGAGGTCATGCACTGGCTGGGGCAAGGGCAAATTTATTAATTTAACCGGCCAAGCATCTAGGCCCCATGCCGATCGATATGTGCCACAGCCATTTTTTGAAGTTAAAAGTGCCTAACTATCTAGTCGGCAAGTATACATGAATGAATGATCCAATAACACAATTTAGCACAAACAATCGCAAAGTGCCAAAGGAATTTTCATTAAGTAAATTGGGCACAAATTGTAGCCATTTTACATATGAAAACTACTAAACAAAAGGCTACAAATTTGCAAAGAAATGCCTAGAGAAAACTTAAAACCTGTAGCCATACATAAAAAACTAAACAAAAGCTGTAAACAAAAACTACTGTCGCCCTGATCAATCTTCAGAGTCAGACTCTAGTGGCTCAACATCCACTTGCTCGTATGTGTAGACACCTCATTTTTTACCTTCCTCAAGACTTGGACGTCACCGTTTGAACACTCGATGATTACCCACGTTCGTGTTTTGTTTTGAGTTCCCAGAGGTCTCGGCTATGCGCCTTGCCTCAGGATCTCTCAACTCGACTGTTCTGTGTTTGGTTTTGCACCAAACACTTGTGTTTTTGCTTCTGAGGGTAGAGAGTAGCTTGTTAGCTACCCCTGACACCCACCGACCTTGGTTTGAGGCCACCGGCCATGTTTTGAGGCTACCAGCCATTGGTGAATTATACCATTGGCTGGATGGCACTCAGTACGGCCAGCCGGCCATCTGTTTGGCCGGTGACCTCCTTTTCTGGCTAGTAGCACCTTTTTACCTTTTCCAGGCATAGTGCATCCCAGCTGTGCCAGCTGGAATGCACCAAACCTGCCTCGAGGCACACATGTGGCTGTTTTGCCCTTTTTGCACCCTTTTGGTCAAAGCTTCTTGAGGAAGCTTGACCCTTTGTCAAAGCTTCCTCAAGAAGCTTCCCAGCTGTCCTAGCTTCCTCAGGAAGCCTTGCCCCATTTTCCCCCTTTGACCCCTTTTTGTTTAGCTTCTTTGAGAAGCTTCAAACCTTTGTTTTGTCTATATATAGAGCCCCCCTCCTCCATTGTTGGGGGTTGAACGAAAAAAACCAGAGCTTATACATATATTCTGATATACATCACACTCTCTCTCTATATTTACCTCTCTCTCCTCTTTTGTTTGTGTTTTGTGGCCTAAAAGTGTGTTTTGACCTTAGTTTTGCACTAAGACACACACCATCACACCTTGCTTCAACCTTGAGAGGCTTGGAGGGTTTGTTTTTGAGTTTTTGGACTGGTTTTGACCAAAGGAAGGAGGCTGCACCTGCTGTTCATCAAGGGTTCTTCAAGTGTAACCTTTCTACTTTAGATTCCCCAATCTTGCACTAGACTTTTTCCTATCTTGCTTATTGTTTTAGACTTTGTGTATAACTGAAAAAAGTCTTATTTTTGCATTCTTAAGATGTTTCATTAAGGTCATTTTGGTGTTGGGGGTCGACCTCCCCTTCTTAGGCCTCTTTTGGCCTCTTTTTGTGCTCTTTTGTTAAGCTTTGATTACCATTGTGTGTTGGCCTTCTCACCACTGAAATCCAGTGGATTTTCAATGGTAAAGAAGGAGGTTTGAGGTCTTGCATAGGGGAGGGACACCCCTCTCCCTTGGTCTCTCATTTGTGCATATTTTTGGTTCCTAATGGTAGCATGCATGAGTAGTTGTTCTTGGCTCCATTTCGGAGGTTTTTAGGTATTATTTGGTCACATATTGCCTCTGTGTTTGGTCGGATTTGTGGCCCTTTTCATGCATAGTGCACTTGCTTTGCATTCCCTCATTTTGCCTAGAAATGTGCCACGCATTTAGGCCATGATTCTTGTGTGTTATAGCCTAGCTTCATGAAGATTTTAGCCTTATCTTGCCATGTTCAAGGACTGTTAGGTGCTGGTTTAATCATATTTGCCATGTTTAGGGTAGCCTCTTTGCATTTTGGCTTGTAAGCCTTAAGGATGCGAGTCATGAGCATGCTTGAATTGGGATGTTTCAGTGAGTTGGGGTCATTTTCCATGCTATTTCAGTCCATAAATCATGCTTGTATGATTGCATTTATCACCTCTTTCATGCCTTGAAGAGTGACTTTGTCATGCCTAGGAATAGGTCATTGTGCATGGCCATATGTTTGAGGCTTTGGGGCTGCCAAACCAGTGGGTTTTGAGGCTCAATTTTGCATGCTAGAACTCTATCTTGGGTTGTTTAGTTCATGCCATGAGTGGTTGGGGTGGTTGGGGTAGAACCCCCCCCCCCTTTAGAGGCCTTGAATGCTCCCCTTTTCACATCCATTCCCTAACATGTTTTGGGGTCCTCTTTTGCATGCTTTTCATGATTTAATATGAGTGTTTAATTTCCAAGTATATTGCTTTGATGTGTGCTTAGAGTTATCCTCTTTCATGCTTAAGTAATGAACCTTAATGTGTGCATGCTTGCACATATGATTTGTGCCCTCTCGCACCACTTTTGGTCACTATTTTGAGGTGGGCTAAGGTCTACCCCTTTGTGGTTTAAATCCACCTTCGTATGAGCATGTTGCATTACATTAGGAGCATGCTTGCATTATATCTTATTCGCATGTTTGCACCTTGTTTGGTTAAGTTGCATCACATAATCTCATTGTATGCTTGACATCACCACATTGCATTTAGTTTAGCTTGCATGGTTAGGAAGCGTCATGTTGCATTAGCCTAACATATTCACCTTGCATTGCATGTGTTGCATCACTTTGCATCGAACATTGCATACATGCATTGCATGGCTTGGTTTGGGGTGTCAAACCAAGCATAAGGATTGAGGGGTGTTCGTACTCAAAGTAACGAAACACGTCTCAATCCTCGGTCGCCGATGCCTTTGATCTCAATATGATAAGGTGTTAGCTTTCATTTGATTGTTGCATGCATTTACATTGAATGGCAAACTTGGTCTCTTAGGCCATCATGCATAATTAATGGCCCGAGAGTCGAGGGTCATGCTCCCTTGAGTCTATGGCATGATAGAGAGTGTGACCATGCTTACATTTGCTTGAAATTCCATGCCATACACTACTTGCCCTTTGTTGCTGTCAAAACTGATTTCTGTAGGAAGTTTTGGCCGGCCGGCCATCTCTAGTGCCGACCGGCCATCAATGAATGGCCGATAGCTTCATCAGTGGCCGGTGGTCATTTCCCATGGCCGATGGCCATTCCTCCCAGCCGGTGGTGTTCCACAGTGTGCATAGAATCTGTCCTGAGACTTGTGTAGTTTTCAGAGGAGCCAAGCAGTGAAAACAGAGGCAGCAATGCTATGGCAGCAAGCTTCCGGGCAGTACGAGTCAAGCATGCATCATCCAAACATTTTGAGGCGAGGGTTGTGGCCACGTTAATTCTACATTTAATTTGTTAATGAAATAGGAATTCTGTAATAATTAATTAAGTAGTTAGTCATTTATTCGGTTATGTAATATTTATTCGAACCCTCCGAGCGAGGGCAATTCTGTAATAAGTGTGTGTGAGTGTGTGTATGTCTTCCAATCCCACGTCTTTCTTCCCTTTTATTTACTCGCTTTCGATGGTTAGATTAGGGCATGTTTCAATTAGCATACAGTATGATAGCATGTTTGCATCTATTCATTCGTTTTGCATGCACCGAGCTCGACGCATCATTCTAACTGTATTTGTATTTCAATTCCAAATTGAATACGTGTTATCTATTGCATTTCACATGCCATGTTTAGGATAGCCGAGCCTGTCTAGATTGTATCTTTGCATGTGTTGCATTAGCCAGTTTAAACATGAACTAGGATCATGCATATGATTACTAACTAGTTTCCGTTTTGGCTTGAAGTACTAGGTAAGTTTTTATGTTTTAGCATACCGCATGCGTGCAAGTGTTGCCATAACAGCATGATTACCATGAGACTAGTTGCTTATGTGATATAACTGCTTGAATGCCTGTAGATGGAGGTTGAATTACCTAAATTGGAATAATGCATCAAAACTGTGAGTTTTAAGCCAACTAGATAGTGGCAGAACCATCTTTTCTAAAAGCCCACTCGAGGGTGGCAAAACCTATGTTTTAGCCTACTTGCGAGTAGCAAACCATTTTCAAAACAAATATGAAATGTTTTGTTCCAATTTAGGCGATTTGGTCTATACTTGTTTGCTGTGCGCATAACATAATGATTCTAGGCTAATAACCGGAATAAGAACGTGTAATGTTTTCAAAATAAGATATCACGGTTAGTAGAGGCCGATCTTTGGATCGGGCGAAAGGGGGTGCTCATAGCTGACCTTCCCCAATCGTACCCAAGTTCCCGAGCCGAGGCAACTTTGGTGATGACGGACATGTGGCCTTTGGCACCGAGTCAGGGTTTCCTAAATTCCCCATTAAAAATATTTAGGTCGCGACTCTATATCTGGCAAAGTAGTCCATGTTTGGCACTTCTTTACAAAAATTTGTTTTCCAAAACGATTTGCCAGATTTGGACTCTTTGGTTTAGATTTAGAACCGTGACAAATCGAGTCCAAACTGTGGCATGCATAAGTCCCCCTCCCTCGGGGCGCGTCCACAGTATGGAATTGGCATAGCCAATGTCACATTAATAGCAGCAAGGGCTTTGAGCCAGCCGTGTTTGAACCCCAGATTCTCGAATTTGGGGACTTCTTGCACATAATTATTGAGGGCAGTGCCTTGCCCAGCCTCATACGCCTTCGAAGCTTCAGAATCGGCAACTTCCTTCGCCGTCTTCGATTCCACCAAGTTCGCCTCAAATTTGGCGATCGCCTCTTGGGCTAACTTGAGCGCAGCTTCGCTCGTGTCCGCCCTTTGCTCGGCAGCCAATCTGAGTTGGTCCGCATTTCCGGCCCTCTTTAACTCGGCCTCAGCCCTTGCAGCTTCCATTTTCACCCTCATAGCTTCGAACTCGGCTCGGCTCCTTTGGCCCTCAACTTCGGTTTGTAAACGGCCAATTCATTCGAGGGCATCGTGCTGGCAGCAGCCTATCTCGGCTATCTTTCCGGCCGTCTGCAAAACAGGAGATTAAATCCAAAAACATATGCATAGAAGGGAGAGGAGATTAAATCCAAAAATATATTTTTACCAGAAGAGCCGATTGAGCGGCTAACGTTACTGCTAAAACGTCTGGCTCCGAGTGAAAAGTCTCCTCATCAGACGGCAATGAAACTGATGAAACCATACTCAGCGCAATAACTGGGTCTTTTATAGCCAACGCATCAGAGGAGATCGGCATATTTCTTATCTTTAGCTGAACCACAAAAGGCACAACTGTTTCCAACTTCTCTAAACGCGGCCATTTGTTGGCGGGCTCTTCTCCAGAGTCTGCCTCAACCTCAGCAGGACGTTTCTCCGCCCGTCGTTCAGCCTCCTCATTTGCCAGCACGATCGGCTCCGACTCGGTATCTCGTATTTGAACCATCTCCTCAATAATAGGCATGGGCAGCTCAACATCTGCGACGGGCGGCACCTCGGATCGATTGGCCTCTGCTTGAATGGCCTTTGCTCTCCGCCGCGCGGCCATTCGCTTCGCGTTTGCCTTTTTGGCAAGTTGTGTGAGTGACAACCCGGCTATATCTTCAGGGTACACGCTGGGAAGATCTTCTAGTCCGATAAAGACGTCATCATAAACTTCCCCTCGACCCGAGGTGGATGAAGAGTTAGCTGAATTGAGGCCGGCTTCTTCAAAGGCTACCTTTAAAGCCTTGTCTACTTCGGCCTCGAATTGGCCAGATTCTTTAGCGACCTCAACTTCCGCACGCTCCGAGTCGGATCCTTTGACACCGATTTGGCGCAAGTTTCTGAAGTTGGTCAAAATAAGAGCCGTTGGAAACTCCTCGCCCCTTGGAATCGGGATCTTTTCTGCTGTCGAGAAAGTTATGTACATCGGCTTGTGTTTAAGCAGAATATGGGCCGCCCTCCCTTGTTTCTGAAGGCTTGGATGGCCGAAGTATTTCAATGTGACTTTTATCTCCAAAAGAACGACATCGTCGGTCGAGATTGAAACTTTCTTCAAATCGTTTCCTGCACAAGCAAAACTATTAGGTCCCAAAAGTGAAGCTTTACAAATATAACAAAGGAAAAATAAACACAAGAGGCTATACGGCCACCTGGTTCGCCCCTCCGCCTAGGAATAGGATTGTGGCGATCCTCGCCTTCGCTGAATTCCCAGTTGCCTTGGACAACGACCATAACGTCATCGACTCACTTCCCAGAGCTAGAAAGCATAATCACTAGTTGATGGTCGGTGTCCTTGGCCCTAAGGAAATAACAACCGTGCCGACTGGAAGACTTGGTCAAGGCATAACAATGCCGAATGGCAAGAATGCTGAGGTTGATCCTAAGGCAACGGTTTAGCTCTACAATTCCCATTATGATTCTACAGAAGTTGACATTGGGTTGGGAAGGAATTAGACCCCAATGGCAGAGCACAGCCCTAAGGAGTGGGTGAAGGGGGAATCGGACACCACCCTCTACGATTGATAGGAGAGGGAAAACGATCGTGGTTTCGTCAGCCCTCTTCATATCGAGGGTGTCGTCTGTCACGAGAGACAGTCGGACGTCATCAGGAATAGAAAAATGGCGTATATTTTGCTGTCTGTCACAGGTGCCGTCTGTCACGACAGACAGACGGACGTTATCAGGAAACCAGAAATTCGATCCGAAGAGATGAGATCTTGCAAATGTTTTGCCATTTTCTTCAGTTTATAGGTATATTTTAAACCAAAAACAAACCAGGAAAAAAGGATTTACAGCAAAGAGGGAAAAAACTTATAAGAGACGAAGAGAATAGTGAAGGAAAGGAAGTTGCAGAGATAATTCGGAAGGAAGTTGTAGACGTGCCCGAATGTCTCGGACTCTATGTCACGGTTCTGAATCTAATCTCACAAAGTGCAATGCAAAACCGATAGATCACCAAAGAGTCCAAATCCGGCAAATCGTTTTGGAAAACTGATTTTTGTAAAGAAGTACCAAACATGGACTACTTTGCCAGATACAGAGTCGCCACCTATATATTTTGTTTTGGGGGAATGTAGAAAACCCTGACTCATGCCTAAGGCCATGTGTCCGTCATCACCAAAGTTGCCTCGGCTCGGGAACTTGGGTATGAGAGGGGAAGGTCATGCAATGAGCACCCCCGCTCACCCGATCAAAGATTGGCCTTTACTAACATGATATCCTGTTTTTGAAAACACATGCGTTCTTATTCCGATTATTAAACCTATAATTACTATGTGATGCGCACAACATTCAAGTATAGACTAGATTGCCTAAGTTGGAACAAAGCATTGCACATTTGTTTGTTTGAAAATGGTTTAAAGTTCGCTACTCGCAAGTAAGCTAAAACAGGGATTTGATGAATTGTTCCAATTCAAGTAATCCAACCTTCACCCACAAGCATTTAGGCAGTTATATCAACTAAGCAGTTAGCCTCATGACAAGCATGCTATCATGGCAATCAATAACACACATGCAGTATACTGAAACATAAACACTCACAGTGTACTCCGAGCCAAAACAGAGAACTAGTTAGAAATCAATGCATGATCCTAGTTCATGTTAAGATAGCTAATGCAACACATGCGAAGATGCATCTAAGATAGGCTCGGCTATTCTAAGATGGCATATGAAATGCAACAATTGATACATGTATTCAACTTGGTATTGAAATACAATGCATTTAGTATGATGCGCCGAGCCCGGTGCATGCAAGACAGATGAATGTATGCAAACATGCGAAGCATAAGGATGCTAATCGAAATATGCCCTAAAACTAACCACTGAAAGCAGGTAAGTAAAAGGGAGAAAGAAATAGGGGTTGGAAGACATGCACACATGCACGTACACTTATTACAAAATTTGCCCTTTCGACGGAGGGGTCCGAATGAATAATATAAACCAACTAATTAACTAACTAACAAGCTAATTAATTATTACACAACCAAATTGAATAATAAGGAATCTACTTACTAATTATTACAACACTTAATTAATTAACAAATTAAATTACAAATTAAAGCTAACTAACAAGTAAATCATTAAAATAGGTAGACTAGGCCGCCTCAACTCTGCCTTAAAGAAGGTGAAGATGCATGCTCGATTCCCATGCCGAAAGCTCTCTGAATGCTCTTTAGAGGCTCTGTTTGCAGGGTGTCCTTGAGAACTTACTGCTGGATCTTACCAAAACCATGCTGAGGAATGCACCAGTGGCCTGCCGGCCATGAGGAGCTACTACCGACCCCTCTGCCGGCCAAGAATGAAGGTCTGCCGGTCAAAAATAAGAGGCTGCCGGCCACTGGTGTGTTGTGACACCAAGCTGCAGTAGAGCACAAAACAGAGGAAAGGGAGGGTCTCCCAAGGATATGTACGCACCATGCCACCCCGTCTCACCTCAAAACATCAAGGGAGAGGCATAATCAGATCCAAGACCATCAATCACGCATCTCGATGCATGATGGCCAAAGACCCAACTTGTGCAATTCAATGTAAAATGAATCCACAAAAACACATAAATGCCTAGAACTTTATCATGCATTGTCAAGAGCGTCGGCGACCGAGAATTGAGGCACGTTTCATCACTTCAAGTATAAAACGTCTCTCGTTTCTCGTGTTTGGCTTAACGCCCAAGCCAAACACAATGCAATGTATACAACATGGAGATGTCATGCAATGCAATGAAAGCATGCCAAATGCAAGGTAACAAGCATGCAAGATGCAAAGCAACCTAAACATGCAAACATGCAAAGTACCAAGCATGCAACAACAAGCAAAGATGGACTTAAACCAAAATAGACAGACCTTAATCATGCCCAAATTAGTGGCCAAATAGCAAAACAAAAGCACCAAAAGACAAGGCATGCACGCACAATGCATTGGCCAATCAACTAGGCCTAAGAGCACAACTCTCAAGAGTGCTCAAGGAGTGAAAGGCATGGAAGTGTGACAACACTAAACGCACTGAAATTAGGTATGAAATGATGCCAAATCATTTGAACAACACAAGCATAGCATGCAAAGGTCCTTAAAGCATGAAGCTAGTAAAGAGGACTACAAAGGGGGCATGCAATATATGGCACAAGTGCATGAACCAAACATGGACAGAGCTGAAATAGGTCAAAACAATGACCGAAACATGCTAAGATGGAGGCTCAAAGACCTAGGCATGCAAGCATACAAGCTAAGCCATAAACAAGGCAACAACGCACAATACTCAAAGGCATTTAAAACATGAAAGAAGTGGGAATATAGTCATGCTATAAACTCTGAAATTAAGTATTAAATGATGCCAAATCATCTAAATAGCTTAAAGATAGCATGCATGAGTAATCAAAACACAAAGCTAACAAGGCCAATTGCACTACAGCTATACAAAGCATGGAGCATATGGAAAAGGCAACCCAAAACTGTCCTAAAACATGTTAAAGTGATACTAAAACATGCATGGAAGAAAGCCAAAACAAGCTAACGTGAAGGGCATAAGGCACAATGCATACAAGGCAAATATGGTGGATTACACTACACCTATTAGGACCAAACATGGGATGACTTAAGCACAAAAATCAGAGTTATATCATGGCATATTAACCCCAAAAACACACTAAAATGATAGCTCGCAAGCTTAGGCATGAAGGCATACGCAATGACCCATGTTAAGGCATAAAACATAAACTATCCAAAGCATGGAATAGGTGATAAATGCAAGTGTGTGATCATGAAACATGGACTGAAATCACATTTCACATGATGCCAAATCATGAAAATACTTCAAGTAATACATGCTAATGGACTCAATGTACAATGCCTACAAGCTAGAATGAACCATAGCTATACAAGGCAAGTCATGCATGACCAAAACAACACAAATTAGAGTTAGAGCATGCTAAAACATGGACAAAACCTTCTTGAAGTTAAGCCTAAAGCATACTAGAATGACATGTTAAAGCATGAGACACACTAGGCTAATTCATGGAATTACACTACAAGTGTATGGAGCATGCAAGGGGCCATCAAACCCACCCAAAACAGAGTCATGGTATGCTAAAACAACACCAAAAACCTACTAAAATGGAGACAAAACAAGCTAGAATGACATGCTACTTCATGAAACATACAAGACTAGTTTGTGTGATTTACACTACAAGTGTATTGTGCATGCAAGAACCAACCAAACCAACCCAAAAATGTGGTGTGCCACAGCAAAATAACCACAAATACAATGCTAAGATATGGCCAACATAAGCTTAACAAACATGCTCATACATGAGGCATTCAAAGTAAGTAAACACAACACAAGGAGAGGGGATGACCCTCTCCTATTTGAGACCCCAAAACCACCTTTCCACCACTGAAAATCCTCTGGATTTCAGTAGTAGAAAGGTCATGCAAAGGTTACAACAAGAGCCTAAAGAGGATGGCTCAAAACAAGGCCTAAGAGGAGGTAGATCACCCCCAACGAAAAAGTGACCTTAAACAAACTTTTTAAACATGAAAAAACAGAACTTTTTTCAGTTAAGAGTTAAGCTTAAAACAGTATGCAAGAAGGGCTAAAAGCTTAAGCAAAAATGGGGGATTTAAGGGTTAGAAACTCACCCTTGAAGGCCTCTTTTACAACTGCAACTCCAGCAAGTTTTTCAAGCTCAAACTAACCCAAGAACACCAAAACTATAGCGATCCCGGTTTCCCTTTGCTTTATTTGTTGTATCTGGACTTAGAACCCGTGGAATTAGTTGTTGTGTATATAGTGTTTACAGCATTTGCTCTCTATATTTGAGTCTTGGGTTGCGTAGGGAAGGTTTAGAATAGGTTGGTTGAGCTTAGGAACCAAGTCTCGTTGCCCAGATTTTGGCCTGTCCGCTCGAGCGGACCTTTCGACGCTCGAGCAGGTATCTTGTTGTTGCTTGTCTGCTCGAGCGGGGGTTTTGGCGCTCGAGCGGGGAATACACCCATCCAGTATTTCCTGTGTAGTATTGGACGCTCAAGCGGGGGACTGGTCGCTCGAACGGGAGTTTGTGTGTGCCGCTCGAGCGGGGAGTTGAGCGCTCGAGCGGGAAACTTGTCTGCAATAGTGCTGGGAGTGTGCATCCGACGCTCGAGCAGGGGATTGGCGCCGAGCGGAGTTCAGGAGTGGCGCCGAGCGAGGGTTTCCACGCCGAACAGGCGATCAAGGGTTAAAGCTCCGTGTTTTGACATTTTAAATCACTTTTTCACATTCTCTTCTCTCTCCTACTTTTCCAAAAACACCATTGTTGAGCTCCTCACTCTAGAACTCTATCTTCTCTCTTGGTATTGATCTAGTAGGAGTGATTTGCTCATCATTGGCCTTTACAAAAGTTGTATTGGTCGTCGAGGGCTACATTTTAATTTGAAAATTTTGGGATTTGAAGCACTTTGGTTTTGGTCTTCATCTCCGTTGGAGCTCAAACTTTGAGGTAGGGATAACCTACTCCTCTTTATGAGCTTTGTCTTTAAATTTTGGTATTTTGAGATGTTGGGGGTTGTTGTGAAATTTTGGGAAGGTTTGGGGCTTTTGTGTAATTTTACAAAAGTTGGGGTTTTATTTATAATGGACCTAAAGGCATGTTTGGTATAGAGTCATGGAACAAATGTTGAAAGATTGATAAAATGGAACCTAAGGGTTGTAATGTTAATTATGGAAAATGCCCTAATTACATTGATTAATTAATTGGGTTAATTAATTGTGAGAAATGAGGAATTGAAGTGGCAATGTTGAGATTGGGAGTGTATGGGATTAAAGGGTGAAGTTGAATTATTTGCCACTCACCGAATTGGAATGTTGATTATATATTCATTTGTTGCATTTATATTCTGTATAGAAATAACTACTTTGGGCTATCGGTGGAGGATAGTCTTGATTGTTGTAGACAATGCATGATGATTAGGCAAACTAAAACTGATCATTGAGATGTGTCATTGAACATGACGGTTGAAGGAATACATTAATTTTATGTATTGAATGATGATGCGTAGACTAGTTGTTTATATGCATTGTGTTGTGTTGGAGGAGATAGGGGATGTACTCCACGGTTTAGGGGATGATAGGGGATGGACCTCTAAACCGAGTGTTGTTTGGGAGAAGATAGGGGATGGACTCCATGGATACAGCTCATATGCTTATCTAGTAATGTGTTGACACAGCTTATACGCTTGTCTTTAGAAGTGTGATATTGCTCTTAGGCATATCTATAGAAGTGTTGATATAGCTCATATGCTTATCTGTTAATGTGTTGATATAGCTAGTATGATATCTTTTATTTAAATAGGAAGATGTTTAATATAAGTTACAATCTCATACGGGTTGTTTGGCCAGGTTCTCAGCCATGGTTATCAATTGAGAATTGAAAGGAAGTGGAAAATGAATTGTAACATGGACTTGTATGTCATGAAACTGCAAGATGATATAAGTGGATGTATCAGTGTTGGCCATCTATCAACTGCTAATCTTTTAGTCATTGTTCATAGTTGGTTTAGTATATTTCTACTGGGTTGTGGCTCACCCAATATGGGAACATCATTTTCAGGTACAGGTAGCATGCTACCTCCAAGGACATAGCTTGGGAGGCTTGAGGCGGACGGACTTTTTGTTGTCTATCTTCTTTTGATGTATTACATGTAAATTCAAGCCAAGGGCTTAAGGTGTAGATGAGTTAGTACTCTCTTTTTTTGTAACCAAGTGTTAACTTGGAAAGCTGTAAGCCCCTAGGGCATTTGCTTTTGTTGTTAACATGTAATACCTTTTGTAATGAAACTCTGATGAATAGAAGAATTTGGATCTTTTATATATCAATGCATGTCTATATTGATGGGTTTAATGTTGTTCTTTTTGAGGGCGTGACAAAAACCAGCTCCTAAGCACCTCAGTAGCCAAATGATGGTATTTGAGTGTGTGTTTGTGTATAAAAGTGAGACAAAATGATATTTTAAGGCACAAAACAAGAACAAGAGAGAGGTATAGATACAAAACTATATGTATCACTCAAACCTCAAATTTCTCAACCTCTGAAATGGAGAAGGAGCCTCTCCTTATATAGAAGAGAGCAATGCAAAGCTTGTTAAACAAGCTTGAAAAGGGCACTCATCCCTCCATACACGTGTATAGAGGAGGGATGAGTGAAAACTAGCTGACTCAAAAGATCTGGAGTGAATTCTGCTGAGAAAAAGTGTTCTACCGACCATCAGTTGTGGCCGGTAGTGCCTCATTAATGGCCGGCAGGCTTCATCAATAGCAGGCAAGGAAAAATGCATGGCCGGTTGTCATGACCCGAACCCGCCCCCGTGGGTTAAGAACATAACCGGCCAGTAATCCTGAGATTACCTACGGCCTCAAACCAAAACAAATGCATGTTAACGGAGTTAATGGGGGCCAAACGGAAGCAGTTCAAAACTTTGTCCATAGAGCTGTGCTTACATGGCATATCCAAACAACCAAACATATATACATTAATAACTCACAACAGAAATACAGTAGCATAAGTTCTGTACAAACAAGATCATCCAAAAACTAAGTCAACCCATGAAAACTATATATAAACATATGCAAAGTCCTCGCCAACATGATAAAAATAACATAGCATGGCAGAAAGGCGAAGACGAGTCTCGTGCGTGAGACACTAGGGCTGACTCTCCAAAACTCGGTTGTTCCACACAAACTTCACTGGGGCTAGGTCTGGACCTCTCTTGGCTCACCTACAAACACATGAATGAGCATGAGCGATAGCTCAGTGAATAATATCAAATAAGAAGATACAAACGATATGTAAAACAACATACTCCAAACGGCCTTGGGCCCAATTCACATTTTGATTTAACATTTATGTACACAATTTAAGTCAAGTGACTGTGGTTTCAAACATACTGGCCCTTGGCCCATTTATCTTTCATTCCTGTCAAAACGGCCTCTGGCCCACTCGTTTATGTCAAAACGGCCTCCAGCCCATTCATTCTTATCAAAATGGCCTATGGCCCATTCATTCATGTCAAAACAGCCTCCAGCCCATTCATTCTTATCAGGCATTTGTCCACAATTCAAACTAGCAAATCATAAGGCATAAGGCTTATATGAAAATAAGCAATTGGACGACTAGCAAGCTTCAAAATATCGATATTACTCACAGTGATCGGTTGGTTGGTTTGCCCTAGAGCTCGACCCTACACATTCCATGAACACAAAAGGGTCACAAACAATTCAATCCATTCTAAATTCACATATTCCTCTTTAGGCTTTATTCTTATCTCTTTAACTCAATTACAATGCTCAATGCATGCCTAAGAGTACTTAGAAGTGAAGGAGAACGGAAAACGAAACACAGAACGCATAACAAAATCTCAGAAAACAGGGTCCCCGCTCGAGCATGGAATTCCCCGCTCGAGCGGACCCAATTGGTCTGCAAAAGTGCTGGTTGCATCAAATTCACGCTCGAGCGTGAACTTGGGCGCTCGAGCGGAAGATCTGTCCACATAGCTTCCTACTCGAGCGTTAACTTCCCCGCTCGAGCGGACGCCATGCCTGCAAAAAATGCTGGGAGCACGAAATTCACGCTCGAGCGGTGGTTTACCCGCTCGAGCGGACATCAAATTTCTGGAAAATCCAAAACATGTTCTTGAGCTTCAACTTCAAATTCAAAGGCTCCAAATGCATGATCTTGACTCAAACTTCATATATATGTGTACTAACATGGCACAAACACTAAATTACAACATTTTGAAGCTCAATTTCATAAATCAAACCCATGCATGGCTTATTTTCCACCAAATTCATTACTAACATAACAACTTCATGCATTCAAAGCTTCTACTCCCATGGATTGTATATGCATGTGACATATAACCCTCATTCTTATCCCATATGATGAAAAGATGGTCAAATACATGGGTTTCAACCAAAATTCAACATGAGTCATGTAATTCAAGCTCAAATATGCAAATTAAAGACATTATATACATGCATGCATATATAGTCTTCCAATTCAACAAAACCAACTCAATACATGCTCTTGATCACAAACAACCCTTGAACTTACAAGATCACAATTTCAAACTTATGAATTCAGGGTCAAGTGCTTACCTAGAGGTTTAATTCTTCACAATTTCTAGTTGAATCTCCAAGTTTCTCAAGTTCCTCACTCAAATCTCCAATTGCTTCTCCCTCTCTCTCTAGCTGACCTCTCTCTCTTTTCTTAGAGTTGAAATCAGCCCAAAATCTAACAAAGGAGAAGAGTTGAGGGTGTAGTGCCTCTCTTAAAGTCCCACTAGTCACAATTATTTCAATATAAAACATTTGGGCACTTAATTCATTAATTTAATCAATTTAATTTGGTTCGAATTAATTTTTCAATTAAATTTCACCGTAGGCTCTAAAAATTATGCCAATCACAATGGCGCGACCAATTTCGGTTTCGATGGACGATAGAGCCTTCAATTTGATTTCCAAAGCAGATACTCAAACAAATATTCCTATGGTGAACAGATAGAAATTCAAAACCACATATTTACACCTAATGGCACACGAAATCATATCAAAACACATAATCACATTCGTATTAAGGACCAATTAACATAATAAGGGATAAGGTTATCACAGTCTTCCCCCCTTTAGGAAGTTTGGTCCTCCAAACTTATTTTACCTTCGTCGGGAAACAAATGTGGATAGCGTAGTCGCATTTCCTCCTCTTTTTCCCACGTGGCATCCGTCCCATAGTGTTCTTTCCATTCCACTTTCACCATTGGGATGGACTTGCTTCTTGATTGCTTCACTTGTCGGTCAACAATTCGTTCCGGCCATTCGGCGTATTCCATATTCTCATCAATAGCTACCCGGTGATAATCAATCACATGAAATGGGTCTCGGAGGTAACCCCTCAATATCGACACGTGAAACACATTATGGATTTGTTCGAATCCCGGTGGCAAAGCAACCCTATAAGCAACCGGACCAGGCCTTTCCAAAATTTGAAACGGCCCAATGTAATGGGGCGACAACTTGCCCTTCTTTCCAAACCTGACTTGGCCTTTCATTGGGGACACACGAATGAACACATGGTCACCGACCTCATACTCAAGAGGTCTTCTTCGAACGTCTGCATAGTTCTTTTGTCGGTCTTGAGCTGTTTTGAGCCTTTGCCGAATAGTTTTGATTTTCTCAAAAGTGTCTTGCACAATTTCAGGCCCAAGTAAAGCTCTATCCCCGACTTCTGTCCAACAAATTGGTGATCTACACCTTCTACTATACAAAGCCTCGTATGGTGCCATACCGATACTGGAGTGGAAGCTATTATTATAAGCAAATTCTGCAAGCGGCAAATAGTCTTTCCAACTCCCTTGAAAATCCAAAGCACACATTCGAAGCATATCTTCCAAAGTCTCAGATTGTTCGCTCGATTGCCCATCATCGTGGGTGGAACGCAAGATCTTGAACCTTAGCTCTGTTCCCATAGCTTCCTACAAACTTTTCCACAATCTAGATACAAATTTCGGATCTCTATCCGACACAATGAATACTGGAACTCCGTGTAAACGAACAATCTCATCAACATAAATAGTAGCCAATCTATAAGCATTAAATGTAGTCTTGACAGGCAGAAAATGTGCAGATTTAGTCAGTCTATCAACTACAACCCAAATAGAATCCATACCTCGAGAAGTCCGAGGTAGGCCAACAATGAAATCCATAGTCACATGTTCCCACTTCCATTCAGGAATAAGGAGAGGTTGAAGTAGACCGCCTGGTTTCTGATGTTCAGCTTTGACTTGCTGACATTGAAGACACTTAGACACATATTCTGCAATCTCCTTCTTCATTTTAGGCCACCAATAGGTCTGTTTCAGATCCCGGTACATTTTATTATTACCCGGATGCATAGCAAATACGCATCTGTAGGCTTCATCTAAAACCCTCTTCTTTAGTTCCGGAATATCTAGGACACATATTCTGTTCCAAAATCTCAATACTTCATTCTTAATGCCAAACTCTGCTTTTGAACTTGTCTCAAATTCATCAATCACTTTCTTGAGGAATTCATCCTCGTTCTGTTTCTGTTTGATTTCTTCAATGATTGCCGGTTCGGCTGAGATGGCGGCTATCAATCCGTCCTGTTTACACAATACCACTTCAATTTTAGACTTCTCAAAATCTTTCAGAATCTCCTTCTATTCAGTAAGCAACCAAGCCATACTCCATGTTGATTTTCTGCTCAAGGCATCAGCGACTGTGTTAGCTTTCCTGGGATGATACTGAATCTCTAAATCATAATCCTTTATTAATTCCAGCCATCTCCTCTGTCGCATATTCAACTCCTTCTGCGTGAAGAAGTATTTCAGACTTTTGTGATCCATGTAGACTTCACACTTTGCTCCATACAAATAATGCCACCAGATTTTCAAAGCAAAGACAACAGCGGCCAATTCTAGGTCATGTGTTGAATAGTTCTTCTCGTGTGGCCTCAACTGTCGGGAGGCGTAAGCAATAACCTTTCTGTTCTGCATTAACACACAACCTAAACCTTTATAAGACGCATCACTGAAAATTACAAAATTCTCCGTACCTGAAGGTAGTGTCAAAATCGGTGCAGTGGTCAATCTCATTTTCAATTCATAAAAGGCTGATTCTCTTTCATCGTTCCACTCAAAAGGTTGTCCTTTGCTTGTCAGTTGGGTAAGAGGCACAGCTAATTTCGAAAAGTCCTTCACAAACCTCCTGTAGTACCTAGCTAAGCCCATGAAACTACAGACTTCTGTCACATTGGTCAGTGTAGGCCAACTCACAATCGCCTCTATTTTCTGCGGGTCCACTGAAATTCCTTCCTTGTTGATTACATGCCCTAAGAAAACAACTTCATCCAACCAAAACTCACATTTCTTTAGTTTAGCAAATAATTTCCTTTCTCGAAGTATTTGTAGAACAGTTCTCAAATGATGTTCATGTTCAAGTCTATCTTTAGAATATATCAAAATATCATCGATAAAAACCACAACAAATTCGTCAAGGTAGGTTTTAAAAATTCGGTTCATTAAGTCCATAGATGCTGCCGGAGCATTAGTCACTCCAAATGGCATAACAAGAAACTCAAAATGTCCATACCTCGTTCTAAATATGGTTTTCTCAACATCTTCTGCCTTAACTTTCAGCTGATGATATCCGGATCTCAAATCAATTTTAGAAAACACCTGTGATCCCTGCAACTGGTCAAATAAGTCATCAATACGGGGTAAGGGATATTTGTTCTTTATTGTTACCTTGTTCAATTCCCGATAATCGATGCACAAACGCAAAGTTCCATCATTCTTTTTCACAAACAATACTGGTGCACCCCAAGGCGAGGTGCTAGGTCGGATAAACCCCTTGTTAAGCAAGTCTTGCAACTGTTCCTTCAATTCTTTCATTTCGGTAGTAGCCATTCTGTAGGGAGCTTTAGAAATAGGTTGGGTGCCTAGCATAGTCTCAATTGTAAACTCTATCTCCCTGTCTACCAATTCCCCTGGCAATTCATTTGGAAACACATCCGGAAATTCTCTAACAATAGGGATATCATTCAATTCAACATTCACAATTTGTTCAGTCAACACATAGCACAAATAACCCTGGCACCCTTTCCTGATCAGTTTACATGCTTTCATTGCAGATATCAGATAAGGTGGAGGCACTACCCCATTACCCACAAACACAATCTCTTTCTATTCTGGTGGTTTAAACACAACCCGTTTTGTCACACAATCAATGGTGGCACAATATTTGGTCAACCAATCCATGCCCAAAATTACATCAAAATGTCTAAAATTCAAGGGTAACAAGTCTACATGTAGGATAGCATCCTCAACAGGCATATCACAAAACCAGTATATAAATTCACACAATACAGATTCCCCAGACGGAGCAGACATATAGCAGATATGGCAATAATTCTAAGGGTCTATTCAGTCTAGATGCAAATACACATGTCACAAAAGAGTGTGTAGATCCGGAGTCAATTAACACAAAAGCATCCTGATTACATATAGAAATGGTACCTGAGACAACTGCGTTGGCATTCCGTGTATCGCCTGGAACAAGTGCAAAAACTCTCTCCTGTCTCACGGTATCCCTGGTAGTAGCAGATCTCAAAGTATTTCCCGGCTTTGGGATTGATGCAGTGGAACTAGCAGCCATCTTTTCACCATTCTGATTACAATCTCGGGCCATATGCCCTTGTTTTCCACATTTGAAACAGGCTCCTGACATATGGCAACAAACTCCACGATGCTTTCTGCTACAAATGTTGCACATGGGAGCTGCGTCTCGGGAAGAATTCGAAGTATTTGAAGAGCCTGTGTTTTGCTTTTTCAGAAATTTCTTCTTTGAAAAGAAGCCTTGCCTCTTGTTACCTTTCCATTCTATCGTTGGCTTAGCCTGTCTAGCTATGTTAGCCTCTGATATGATGGCCCTATCTAGCACCCCAATGTAAGTCTCCAGCTTCAAGACATTCACTCTTTCTAAAATGTCACTTCGGAGCCCACCTTCAAAGTGTCTTGCCTTCTTATAGTTAATGTCAATTACATGTGGTGCAAACCTGGCCAATTCGGTGAATTTGGCCTCATACTCCGCTATAGTCATACTGTCTTGCTTAAGTTCCATGAACTCTGCTACTTTCCTATCCCGGACACACTGCGGGAAGTACTTGTCGTAGAAAATTTCCAAAAATTTTGCCCAATCAACATCCCTAGGATTCTCACGCATTAACATCCACCATCTTCTTGCCTCGTCTTCTAGCATAAAAGTGGCTAGAAGCACCTTCTGTGTCTCCGAGCAAGGGAACACTTCAAATAGATTCTCAATGCCGAGAACCCCTGCTTCGGCTTTTAACGGGTCTAATCCACCATGGAACTGTGGTGGTTTCATTTTCTTGAATTCTTTGGTAAGAGTTATAATCCGATCATCATTCTGATTATCTGGCACAAGTGGTGCCGAAGGTGGTGGTGGAGGATGTGGTTGCTGCCACTGTTGTTGCCATTCTTGTTGTTGCCTCAATGTCTCTGCCATTTCCTGAATCAACCTTTCCATTCTATCCATTCTGGCAGTAGAGGACTCTTCTATCTCGTCACCCCTTGTTCTCACCATCTGATTAAACTTACATTATACTTTATACAGAAGATACACGAGTATGCATATACTAGAAGGCATACATATTCAAACAATTCGCAATGCAAGCAAATCATAACTTATAACACATAGTTGTTCATATCAAAACATTTAAGCACATACTTGATGCTTTTAGATTCAAACTTATCACATGAATGCATCCTAGATCTTTTCTAGACACTTATTGCTCTTTTGGACAAGTGTGTGAGTTATTAACTCATGCTCTGATACCACTCTGTCATGACCCGAACCCGCCCCCGTGGGTTAAGGACATAACCGGCCAGTAATCCTGAGATTTCCTACAGCCTCAAACCAAAACAAATGCATGTTAACGAAGTTAATAGGGGCCAAACGGAAGCAGTTCAAAACTTTGTCCATAGAGTTATGCTTACATGGCACATCCAAACAACCAAACATGTCACGCCCCAAACCCGTCCCTAAAAGTTTTGGGCATGACCTATTCAAAAACGGACACTTAACCTGTTATACATAACATATGGGGCCTGAGCGGAAGTATTACCATTATAAAATAACATAAAACATCATCCATTGAGCTACCACTACCATGCCAGGACCGCACACATTGAATTAGGTACATAATATATATAAACATACACCTGAACTTCGGTTACACACTTATACATTCATACGTAAACCCACAATTGGGCATGTCACGAAAATATTAATGAAAGACAACCAAAGCATAAGCCAATAACCTAACAACACTTTACAAAATGCACGGTTTCAGGCAGGTGCCTGGACGCATCAAAGTTGACAAGAGAAAGACGAGCCTTAAAGGTTAGAACTGAACTCCTGGTTGATTACCTACAGAAATAGACAGACAAAATACAAAATGAGCGAACTCAGTGAATAATAGTACATAAATAATGTAATGTTTAACCTGAATAATAAAACACATAATTGTAGATACATATGATTAACTACATTTCGTAATTATTTCTAAAACAGCCATGGGTCCAGTTTTCGTAACAGAGTGGCTTTAAGCCCAGCACATACAGAACAGCCATAGGCCTACAGATGCAGAACGACCATGGGTCCAAAAATATCAGAACGGCCATTGGCCCAGAAATATCAGAACGGCCATCGGCCCAAAAATAACAGAAATAACAGAATGGCCATTGGCCCAGAAATAACAGAACGGCCATCGGCCTAGAAATAACAGATGTATGGACTCAAGAGGTGGCTCGTACGGACTCTAGAGGTGGCTCCCACCAAGGTGTAGCACTTAGTTCCGTACAGCACTTTGTTCCATACCAGAAAACATCAGAACAGATTAAAATAGATAAACACATTCTTCCTATTAATCACATGAATAAACATAGATAACATAAGTTTAACAGAACGTTACCGATAATTGTTAGCAAAACGTAAACATATTTTGCAGCATGAATGCTTTCAGAAATACGTAGATACCACCGTTCCATAATGCATAGACATCCCATTTGCTTATCATGTTTCAATGCCACTAACTAGTAGATAACAGAATGGTAACATTAATTGTCAATAGCAAACAAAACATATGGTACAATGATGCGCTTAGATTTCCTCATGGTTCTTTGTAAGTAAACATACTTGTTTCGTAATTAACAGAACCTTAACATTACCAATAATCCAAAGGTAAATGTACCATTACATCAACAGGCCAGAACAATTCATATGGATACACATAGCTACTCTTATATTTACTCAGAATCCATTCTTCAAGAATGAACATAAATTCTTTTGGGTAAATGACTTACTTTACGTGCTCTATTGACCAATAGCATACATCTTTGTTTAATCATTCTTATATGTTAACATAGTTGTCTTGCCTTGTAATTAACAGAGTCCTAATGGTAACCGTTACATCATTCCTATGAGTTGACATAATTAACGTAAAGTTAACAAGACATTCCTGATAATTAGTAACGAAAAGTAAGCACATTTTCATTAGATTACAGATGACTTTATTGGTTTCACAATTTCACAGTTCGGCCCTTGGCTTGAGGGGTTCACACATTCACAATAGCCTTTGGGTTTCATAGATTCACAACTTATCACATCGGCCTTCGGCCCTTTGGATTCACAAGTTCACAAGTTTGGCCCTTGGCCTCATAGCTTCATAAGTCACAAGTCGGCCCTTGGCCACATAGGTTTGATCTTCACAAGTTCTTTTGATGTTTTCATAATTTCATAATGTTTCTCACATAACATACATAACTTCACAAACTCTTTTGAAGTTTCTATAATGTCACACTATTTCTCATATAGCATATATAACATATATGTCAACATAATTCTTATGACGAAGATTTAACATCAATAACGATAAACGGTTAAAAGTACATCAAAGTACTACTACTCACGCTGCTCAGTGCTTGATCCGCCTCAGAGTGAATTCTACACAATTCACATAATTCAAACATAATTCATCATAGTACAACACCAATCAATTCACTATGAGTCAACACAATATAATCCAACAAAGTCAATATCATTTAGTTCATCAACACCATTTGTAATTTAACATAATTCAAAATAAATCCTTGAATTCCATTTCAACATTCCAAAACCGAGTTCATATCATCCATATCACTAATAGATTATTTCCCCAATTTTTCCTTCACATTACAGCATGAATTACAATGTTTATAACATAGTTCATTCGCAAATTTTAAACATAATTTTCAAACATTTTCAAATTCCAATTAAACTTGAACACGTATAATTCCATACCTCAATTTCATTATTCTACCTTCAATTTGGGCCAATTCATTGGTTATCATCATTAATTAACCTAGGGTTTCAAGAAAATATTGAAATTTCAAGAAAAATTCAACCTTATTAACCCATTACTTTTTATTCCAATTTTCCCAATGATTATACATCTAGGAGTCACAATCCATCATTTTAACCCACCAATTTAACTTCCAACATCTCCAACTCTAAACCCCCAATTCTCAAGTTGAACATAATATGCTCAAAACTATAGGTTTTGTTTGTATATACACAAAATTCCACAAATCCATCCATGAATGCAAATATTGAAAGGGAATAAGGACCCTTACCTCAAGAATCAAGCAAAAGAGTAAAGATTGAGAAGAATTCTCCAAAAATTCAAATTTCAATCGGTTGGAAATGTTGCCCCTTTCTTGTTCTCCATCCTTGATGCAAGACCCATGGGGGATTTGTTGATAAAAGTGGAGGAAATCAAGGTTTTGGGAGCTAGGGTTTCGGACATGGAAGAGGGGAGAAGAAGAGAGGAAAAGAAAATGTAAGAAATGGGCCAAAAATCTCATTTTTGAGTTGCTATCCTCAAGACCCCACACGGCGGGCGCTATTCCTCAAGACGCGACTCGCTTCAAAGACAGATGTGAAAACTTCAAACAGGTATAACTCTCTCATCGGGACTCCATTCTAGGTCGTTCTTGTTTCCAAATTGAAGCCCCGGAAATAAGCTTTCCAATGGTTCTAACCTCACATTCAAATTCAAAGTGTAGAAAAAGAAAAGGGCAAATGAGTGACGGCTGATCGTAGAATAACTACCCGGATTATATTCTTTGGTCCAATCTTACTTTACCATCATAACACCACCTCAATCAATACCCCAAAATAAGATAAAAACATTCTCAATCCCAATAGACATAGTTGAATTAAAACACATAATCCCCTAATTAAATAAGGATGACTTTTGGGGTCATTATAAAACATATATACATTAATAACTCACAACAGAAATACAGTAGCATAAGTTATGTACAAACAGGATCATCCAAAAACTAAGTCAACCCATGAAAACTATATATAAACATATGCAAAGTCCTCGCCAACATGACAAAAATAACATAGCATGGCAGAAAGGCGAAGACGAGTCTTGTGCGTGAGACACTAGGGCTGACTCTCCAAAACTCGGTTGTTCCACACAGCATTTCATTTCGGTTCGACCTCTCTTGGCTCACCTACAAACACATGAATGAGCGTGAGCGATAGCCCAGTGAATAATATCAAATAAGAAGATACAAACGATATGTAGAACAACATACTCCGAACAGCCTTGGGCCCAATTCACATTTTGATTTAACATTTATATACACAATTTAAGTCAAGTGACTGTGGTTTCAAACATACTGGCCCTTGGCCCATTTATCTTTCATTCCTGTCAAAACGGCCTTTGGCCCACTTGTTTATGTCAAAACGGCCTCCGGCCCATTCATTCTTATCAAAACGGCCTCTGGCCCATTCATTCATGTCAAAACAGCCTCCAGCCCATTCATTCTTATCAGGCATTTGTCCACAATTCAAACTAGCAAATCATAAGGCATAAGGCTTATAAGAAAATAAGCAATTGGATAACTAGCAAGCTTCAAAATATCGATATTACTCACAGTGATCGGTTGGTTGGTTTGCCCTAGAGCTCGACCCTACACATTCCATGAACACAAAAGGGTCACAAACAATTCGATCTGTTCTAAATTCACATATTCCTCTTTAGGCTTTATTCTTATCTCTTTAACTCAATTACAATGCTCAATGCATGCCTAAGAGTACTTAGAAGTGAAGGAGAACGGAAAACGAAACACAGAACGCATAACAAAATCTCAGAAAACAGGGTCCCCGCTCGAGCATGGAATTCCCCGCTCGAGCGGACCCAATTGGTCTGCAAAAGTGTTGGTTGCATCAAATTCACGCTCGAGCGTGAACTTGGGCGCTCGAGCGGAAGGTCTGTCTACATAGCTTCCTGCTCGAGCGTTAACTTCCCCGCTCGAGAGGACGCCATGCCTGCAAAAAATGCTAGGAGCACGAAATTCACGCTCGAGCGGACATCAAATTTCTGGAAAATTCAGAACATGTTCTTGAGCTTCAACTTCAAATTCAAAGGCTTCAAATGCATGATCTTGACTCAAACTTTATATATATGCGTACTAACATGGCACAAACACTAAATTACAACATTTTGAAGCTCAATTTCATAAATCAAACCCATACATGGCTCATTTTCCACCAAATTCATTACTAACATAACAACTTCATGCATTCAAAGCTTCTACTCCCATGGATTGTACGTACATGTGACATATAACCCTCATTCTCATCCCATATGATGAAAAGATGGTCAAATACATGGGCTTCAACCAAAATTCAACATGAGTCATGTAATTCAAGCTCAAATATGCAAATTAAAGACATTATATACATGCATGCATATATAGTCTTCCAATTCAACAAAACCAACTCAATACATGCTCTTGATCACAAACAACCCTTGAACTTACAAGATCACAATTTCAAACTTATGAATTCAGGGTCAAGTGCTTACCTAAAGGTTCAATTCTTCACAATTTCTAGTTGAATCTCCAAGTTTCTCAAGTTCCTCACTCAAATCTCCAATTGCTTCTCCCTCTCTCTTTAGCCGACCTCTCTCTCTTTTCTTAGAGTTGAAAGCAGCCCAAAATCTAACAAAGGAGAAGAGTTGAGGGTGTAGTGCCTCTCTTAAAGTCCCACTAGTCACAATTATTTCAATATAAAACATTTGGGCACTTAATTCATTAATTTAATCAATTTAATCTGGTCCGAATTAATTTTTCAATTAAATTTCACCGTATGCTCTAAAAATTATTCCAATCACAATGGCGCGACCAATTTTGGTTTCGGTGGCCAATAGGGCCTTCAATTTGATTTCTAAAGTAGATACTCAAACAGATATTCCTACGGTGAACAGATAGAAATTCAAAACCACATATTTTCACCTAATGGCACTCGAAATCATATCAAAACACATAATCACATTCGTATTAAGGACCAATTAACATAATAAGGGACAGGGTTATCACACTGGTAGTGCCAAAGAGTGGCCGGCAGTACACTAAGAGAAGAATGCTGAAAGGACCAACACATGGTCCAAAATTGGGGCAGAGAGGATACAGGGTTTGGAAAGCTCAAACCTGTGACGTTCCGCCGCAAAAGTTGAGTACTCGACAAGCAATCGAACTTATGGCTGGATGTACCTGCAAGCACAACCAAGTCTTGAGGACGGTCAAAAATGGGGTGTCTACAGAAGTCCAGAGACAAGTATCTGAAAGTGTGTATATATTTGAAAGGACGTCCAAATTTTAAATCATAAAAAATAGAAGTGTACGAAGGGGCGGAAAGTTAAAATGATAACCGAGAAACGTCTGCTCAGACATCTGCATTTGAATGAGGTCAGCCGCCAAATTTCGGCCCTGACTTTTCGAGTTCGAAACCAAACACTCCAATCAACTGTCATTAATGGGGTGCTTGGGGGGCAATTGTGGAGGCCGAATATTGGGGATCGTAAAGAAGCCGAATGGTTGAACTTGGAGAGTTGGATTATAAATATAGTATTCATCCCGCAATTTCAAATCCTACCCTATTCAGTCAAAAGGCCGGTTGGGTACAGGGCCGAGTGAAAAGCAGTTTGCTTTACAAGAAGCCGAATGGCGAACTAAAGGTAGGCCCAGCTCGAGGCCCAAGAAAGAAAATATATAAATAGAAGAACATTAGCCAGAAAGAGGTATGTGAGAACTATTATGCTTAACTTAAAATACAAGTAATCTTGAGTGTAGAGACTGACTTGCACGTCGGAGTGCTAATTCCGGCACCCCCGACCGAAGTGTTTGTTCCTTTTCGGGTGACTAGCAGAGGATCATTAGCGTCCCCCAAGATCAGAAGAGTATTTCCAAACCACTTCTCCACAGTAAGCATAACATAATCAAATTTTTTATGCCATTGCTTAGGTGCTTATTTTAATCCATAAAGAGATTTTACAAGCCGACAAACTTTCTTTTCTTGCCCTGGCACTACAACCCCTTCGGGTTGCTCCATATAGATCTCTTCATTTAAATCACCGTTTAAAAAAGCTGTCTTAACATCCATTTGATGTATTTCTAAATTATACAATGTTGCAATAGCAATAAGCATGCGAATGGATGTTATTCTTGTCACAAGGGAATATATGTCAAAATAGTCCAGACCTTCCTTTTGTCTGTAACCTTTTATCACAAGTCTTTCTTTATACTTGTCTATTGAACCATCTGCTTTCATTTTTCTGTTGAATAGCCATTTATATCCAAGAGGTTTAGAACCGAGTGGAAGATCCACCAATTCCCAAATATTATTTTACATAATGGATTTAATTTCATTATTAACATCCTCTTTTCACAAAGGTGCTTTAGGACCTGTCATTACTTCCTTAAAGTTTTGAGGTTCATTTTCTCACAAGTATGTCAAAAAATCTAGACCAAAGGATTTTGATATTCTTGCTCTTTTACTTCGTCTTGGTTCATCATCAGTTAAATCTTACTGGTCGAGACCATTACTAGTCTCTTGTGTTTGATTGTCATTAGTCTCTTGACTTTGTGTACAATCATAAGTTCTTTTTTGTGAACTTAATTCCTGTCCTTTCTTGTAAGGAAAGACATGTTCAAAAGCACAACATTCCTTAACTCTATAATAGTGTTTACATTTATATCAGGTATTTCTGATTTATAAGTCAAAAACAGATATGTACTGTTATTCTGAGCATAACCAATAAACACACAATCCATTGTTTTTAGTCCTATCTTAGTCTTTTTAGGAACAGGAACTTCAACTTTTGCCAAACACCCCTACACTTTTAAGTATTTATAGGAAGGTGGTCGACCTTTCCATAATTCATAAGGAGTGCTGTTGGATTTCTAGTGAGGTATTCTGTTAAGAACATAATTAGCAAACAATATTGTTTCCCCTCATAAGTTCTGCGGTAAGACTGAACTTAGTAACATAGCATTCACCATTTCTTTTAGGGTTCTATTATTTCTTTTAGCAATTCCATTTTGCTGTGGAGAATATGGTGCTGTAGTTTGGTGAATAATGCCATGTTGTGCACAAAATTTATTTAATGGTGCATCATATTCACCACCCCTATCACTTCTAACCATTTAAACGGTTTTACCAAGTTGATTTTCAACTTCAGTTTTGTAGAGTTTAAACATTTCTAAGGCTTCATCTTTACTTCTAAGTAAATATACATAACAATATCTTGTGCAATCATCGATAAATGTTATGAAATACTTTTTGCCTCCTCCAGTTTGAACAAATTTAAGATCACATACATCAGTATGAATTAATTCTAGAGGTTTGGTTTTTCTTTCAACCGATCTAAATGGAGACTTAGTTTTGTTTCTACACAAATCTCACATTTGTGATTAGGATCAATTTCAAACTTTGGTATATAATCCAAATCAATTAATCTACGCAAAACATCAAAATTCACATGTCCCAATCTATCATGCCATAAATTCAACTCAAGAATATAAGCAAAAGATGTGTTATTCTTATTAATAGCAAGTTTTGGTACAACCGTAATTATATTTAACTTGAAGAGACCATCACTCATGTATCCCTTACCAACATACATACCACTCTTTGTTAATATAAATTTATCAGACTCAAATATAAGCCTAAAACCATTTTTACTTAACAAAGAACCAGAAACTAAATTCTTCTGGATGTTTGGTACATGCAGTACGTTGTTGAGGGTAAGTTTCTTCCCTGATGTCATCTTCAAGATCACCTTTCCTTGTCCAGCCATAGCAGAAATAGAAGAATTTTTCCATGAAAAGTTGTTCACCATTTGCAGCCTCATTGTAAGTAGTGAATCTTCTTATCCGCACAAATGTGTCTAGTTGCCCCAGTGTCAACCCACCATTCCTTGGGATTTCTAACCAAATTAGTCTCAGGCACCACAACAGAGAGATTAATGTCATTTACCCCGTCAGAGATGTAATCTAATTCTGTCACATTGGCTTGATTGGTGGTCTTCTTGCTTGTACTTCTGTAATCCTTCTTAGGGCGGCAGCAATCAGAAGCTCGATGTCCAGTCTTGCCACAATTATAGCATTTACCTTGGAACTTTTTATTGCCATTGTTGTCGCCTTGTTTAGAACCATCTCCAGTAAACTTCTTCTTTTTATTATGTGGTTTGTGCACTTGTTCAACCACATTAGCCTTGGACTCAATGGGATTTTTACCATTCCTCACTACTACAAATATAGATAAAGATCACACTTTTTTTGTGTGATGTATGTTTTTTAATCACATCTTTTAAGTTTTATTAAAGTGTGGTCTTTGGGAGTCTGATTAAAAGGAGTCATTTTTAATCACACTTTTTAAGTGCCATTAAAAAATGCTTTCATCACATCTTTTAAGTGTGATTAATAATATTTTGATCACACCTTTTAAATGTGATTAAAAACATTTAGATCACACCTTTTAAGTGTGATTAATAACTAATAAAACCTATGATAATAAAAAAAAAGAATTCGACATATTTGAAGAATAATCAATATTATTTTTGTACGCGCATTTGAAGAATGTAATACACATTATATACTATATTTTGAATCACAACCATATATTGAATGGAATAACGTCATATATTTCATAAATGAAAGTTAAATGTTCAAAAGTATATACAAAGAAATTAATAAAAAGTTTTTAACTGTGATTACATATATTAAAAAATAAAAATAAAAAACTTAAAAAAACTAAATTCTTGAATTCTTTGACCATATTTTGCATCTCTCCAGAAAATTTCTAACCTGAAAAATAAAAAAAAATAAATTAATTTAGAAACCGCTAGAAGCATATGAATAAATTTACTATGGGTGTCCGCGGTTCGGTTTAGGACGATTTGCGATTCAGTTTGGACCCGCCCGCATCTATGCGGTTTGGGAAAAAATCAACCGCAACCGCCCGCAATGCGGTTTGCGGTTTGTGCGGATAGGGTTCGCGGTTGTGTGGGCGGTTTTGCGAATTGAACTTTTTTTCCAAAAAATTATTTTTAAACCTTTTTTTTTCTCCCATTTTGTCAATCTTTATTTTGGACTTTTTTTCTCATATTTTCTAAAATGCTCCAACATTAATAATTAATGAACTAAAACTTATAAAAAAAACTTATAAAATAAAAAACACAACAAATTCAATTCGTCACATAAATAAATCATTCAAAATCTACATTCTATCATTAACTTGCATTCATCATCCTATCCTATATTCATCATTCATAATCCAAATAAAAAAATCCTACATTAAAAATTCAACATTCATCATTCCTAACCTCCAAAACAGAAAAAAAACAAAACAAAAAAAAGAGTAATTCTTCATTAACTTACATTCATCAAAAAAAAAAAAAAAAAAAAAATCATTAAGTTACATTCATCCAAAACCAAAACGCAATTAAAAAAAAAAAAATTTGTTATCAAACTTAAACTTCATTCAATACAAACCCATGAAATAAAATTAAAACACTTCTAAGATATCAAACTTCATCTTCATGAATCACATCCAATTCAACTTTCGCAAATTCCAATTCTAATTCCATACATTTGGTTGATGAACCCTACACAAACAAATTGAAAAAATATAAACTTTAATCTTCAATTATAGATAGTAAGATATGAAAAAATAAACAAATGTCTATATATTGCATTTGCATCTCAATATAGTAAGAAAATGTGTTGATATGAAAAAATTATCAATGAGCAAATGGATATTAGACATCAATTATAGTATCAACATTATAGGTTGAAGTTAAAAATTACAAACAGATTCTATAATCAATTGGTAGTTTACCCATTTTTTTAATTTAAATTATGACTTATGACAATTATAGTAATCAAATCCATAAATGCCATAACTTACATATAATAATAGTACTGCAAACTTAACCAACCCGACAACATTTGCTTATATGCCAACTTATGGAACTTTTTTCATTGTCAACTTGCTAATATAATACTACATTGTTTTGCAATACAATATGGTAAAAACATAAATAAATCAATAAAATTCATGCATTGACAAGAATGAACAGGAGTAGAATATTGCAAGATTATGAATTGTTTATAAAATGTCCCTTCAAGAACTTGGATTTATTCTTGCATGACCAAGTTCAGCCATCAGAAACAAGTAATTATTATGAAGTATTTCACAAATTCATAGGTTAATGAAGAAATCTGGGGCAGATGGTCAAGCCAATGACTAAACAAGAAGGTATCAAATGGAAGGACTGTATGTACTAACTCTCATTTGATCAAGTCAACATAAGGAAAATGAAACTATATGGTTACTGAAGCAAGTTCCTAATATCAGTTATAGTGACAGGTTTATTTTATGAGTCGTATAGTCATATTCTTATGGGACTTTATTTATTTTTGTATTTAGTTTTTTCAACCACAAACCAAGTTTATATCATTTTTTGTATCCAATATCAATTTTTTTTTCATGTTTGCCTTTTTAGGTTTCTTTGATTGGAGTGAATTTAGTTTGATCCAAATACCTGGATTTATCAATTTTGTTTCTTCACCATCAAAAGATTGTAATAATATATATTTTGAATTATGTGAGTATTCAATTTAGAAGAGGGGTTTTACTTTTTAACTTTTTTTATTGTGTTGTTTCTCTCTTTTTCTCCTTTAATCTCTTGCATTTTCTCCTTTCTTTCTTCTTTTTTTATTTTTATTTTTTATTTGTCTTGTGGTCCAAGTGTATTAGGATTCTATTTGTGTACTTCTGATCCATATTCATGTTCATCCTTTCTTTTATTTGTATGCAATTAAATATGATTTTTCTTTCTGGGAAAAAAAAGCACTCGTAAGTCATTAAAACAATACTTGTTATGACGAACTTTTTATTCTGAATCCTCTTTTCCCAATTGTAATAATGGAAGAGAAATAATCTAAGGACAGGCGTAGCACTGATCTAATTTGTATAATTAACATTGAAACACAGCACAACACATTTGATTTACTTTTAAGTAAAATGAAAAAACATCATAAAATTCCATAGAAGTTAAAAAATCAGACAGATTCAAACAAACACATTCAAACAGACAGATTCAAAAAATCAGATCCCATCAGATCTGTTTTGGTCCACCAAAAATCAGATCTGTTTTGGTCCACAAAAAATAAGATCTGTTCATCCACAAAAAATCAGAGATGAGAGATCACCTGTGAAGTAGATCGGCTGTGCGATGATGAAAAAAAATCAAAGATCACCTACGAAGTAGATCGACTGTGCGATGAAAAAAATCAGAGACGAAAAAAATCAGATCTGTTGTTCATCTACAAAAATCAACGATCGGGAGAGAGAGAAAGACAGAGATTGAGAGAGAGAGTTCACTTGTGAAGCAGATCGGATGTGCGATGCTAGATCGGAGATGAAAAAAAATCAGTGAAGTTGTTCATCCACAAGAAATAAACGATCGGGAGAGAGACAGAGACAGAGACAGAGATTGAGAGAGAGAGAGTTCACCTATGAATGAAGTAGATCGGTTGTGCGATGAAGTAGATCGGCTGTGAGAAAGAGAGTGATCGATCGGTAGTGTAGAAATGAGAAGAGAGTGAGAAAAAGAGAGACAGTGAGTAAGATGAGACTGAGAGAGAGTGAGTGTGAGGAAGGGAGGAGCCGATTAGATTATTATTAGGGTTTTTTTTTTTCTTTTAGTATAGGACTGAGATGGTGAGTGAGAGAAAGATGGACGGTTTAGATTAGATTTGAAAAAAAAAATTAATTAATTAATGGCGGCGGGTTGGGTGGGTGCGATTCAAACCCGCAACTCGAAATTTATATAAAATTCAAACCGCACCCTACCCTAATGTGTTTGCGAAACCACCTACATGCGTGCGGTTCGGTTCGAGTAGGGTGGTTTGGGCGGGTCAGATGACCCTATGCCCAGCCCTAAAACTTACTATTTTTGTGGAGACTGTTCTTGTCTTACAAAAGACAAAATCGGATATTTTCTCATCACACTGGCTCTTCATCCCCTGCATTAATAGAAAAGAAATAACAAATTTGATTATTACTAGTATAAAATTTTGTACTACTATATATAAATATGACATATACATATGGAGCATGATTGAACAATATATATAAACACATATTAGTAAATCATAGCCTTGAAAAGATTTTATCAAAAAATTATTATACCAACACATCAACAGAGAGAGTAAACTAAACTAAATCCCAACAAAAATTAAAGCTCAAATCAAGGTGAAGAAAGAAAAGCAATTAATATACCAAGTCAAGATGGGTCAACTCCAAAAGAATAAACAAATGAACTATCCCCCACAGTTCCAAGTGTTGAGACATTCCACCAAGATTTTAACAATTATGTACTAGTGTATCTGTTTTCAGATAAGAAAAAATATAAATAGAGAGTGGATAGAAAGAGAAGAAAGAGATGAAATGATAAAAAAGAAAAGAAGAAGAAAAGAGCACAAAAGAGAACAAGTTTAAATGAGGGAAAGCCTGGAATAGTTATATAACTACCGTGAGCCAAATTTAGTTTTCAACTTAACCAGAATTAACTTATGGTAATTTGTCCATACACAAAGCAAAGTCGTGAATACACTATCATGTATAATAGTCATAGAAAAGAGAGAAGTGCATATTGCATCATAGCTAAGTGCGTCTGATTAGGCTTGCCTTTTATGCTAACCTAGTTAGGATGAAAGGGTTTTACTATGATGCAATATGTACTCTTTTTTTTTGTTGTTTCACATGTTGTGCTTTTCATGGTCTTTTCATCAATAAAATTTTCTTTTGCTAATTAAAAAATAAAATGGATAATCGTCATAACGCTAATCACACTTTTCAAGCAAGATAACAATAAACACTGAAGATATAATTTCTATTAAATGTTTGAGGACATGCTATCTTCAAAAAACACAGAAACCCACCATATGATATCTTAAAAATCATTAAAATAAATAAATAAATTATTTATTCATCATGGTGAACATATAATTTCTGAAAACATTGCTCCCTGATGTATGAGGAATATTTTTCAACCAGAAACTCATCAACTACAAACCCTGAGATGCGGATCATCAAAGGCATATTTTGTTCAAAATGGGAAAGGAGAGGGGAGAAAAGAATATTCTAAAATATACAATTTATCAATTTAAATTACCAAGCCTCCCATTTCAAATCACACTGAACTTCCCATTAGAGAACTTGAATCTATTTGAAGAAAGATTGCAGAACCAAAAATTGCATTTCCTCCAATAAGGTTCTCAACCAGAGAAAGGATCATCAATTAAAATTTTAAATAATTTCTAAATTAAGCTTTGTGAAATGGTAATAGTGCCATCCATAAGGAACTAATCTACATACCTATAAAAAACATAAATAAATAAAGAACAAGCATGAAATGCAACGAAGGACTACCTAAATCACCTACTGCCTAATCAATTACTTAAATATTGAACTACCAGAACATATGAGTGATAAAGCATAACAAATCCAAATTGCAAGCAAAACCTATTCATAAAATATGAAATCAAATAAGATCACCTTTCTCTGTATTAATAAATAACAATCCCCATAATAATAACAATTGTAGAATTGAACATTAGATTCTTACCTCCATGACCATCATAAACACCAAAGAACGATGTGGAAGCATCTAGACTAGGATATGCAACATGCTAAAAAAATTGAGGAAAAAAAAAAAAAGAGGAGTAAGAAACCAATTATAAAAATAAATAAAATACAAATTTGTAGTATTAAACCCAAATGATGGAGATAGTATCGCACAACTTCCACAAGTAGGAATTTACCAATTCATACTACAAAAACATTAATTTGCAACAACATGGCAACTGGAATGAAGCATTTACAACTATCATGACACTTCAAGGAAAGAACAAGACAAAATTATTGATTAGTTTAAAGTACCCATCTTTTCATTATATCCACAAGACTTGAGCCCTTCTTCCAAAAAATAAATGCATCAAAAATTTTAACAAAATGTAGCCTATAGCGACTTAAAAGTTTCATCCCCATCCCAAAAGGGTTTGATAGAGAGGTTACCAGTTACCTGGTTCTTGTGTCAAATTATCATGTCTCCCTATGAAATGGTTACCTCCACCATGTATGAACAGTTGACAGATATATTATACACACGAAAAAATAATTGATATACAAGAGAGAATGAGTCTGGAAAACAATTCATAGCCAATGACATTTTCAGTTTTATTCGAATTACATGGTAATTGAAAATCTCAATCCAGCCACAATACTTATTTTGACCATGGTTTTAATAATGATATAGGCACTTTACCAAAATGGCCATAAGTTAAAAAAGATTATAAATTAAACGTATTAATTTATTTTTTTTGGTTAAAAAAATGCCAATATATAGAAAAAATACATATATTTACTTCCTAAAAAAATATCATAAAGTGCACAGCTCATAAGAAAATTTATAGAACCGTCTAGTTTACAAGGTAAGAAGTCTATTTCCCATCACGTAGCACAAATAAAAAACACATTCAAACTAGCCACATCGTTATTGCTCATACCCGCATTAGACACAAGAGTGAGACTTAAGGAACAATTAAAAAGAAAAGAATCTAAATACATTCTTTCTTTGGATGGCTGCCTTTCATGTATCTCATAAAACCTATTTTCAAGAGAGTTTTCATTATTAAAAAATAAAAACAAAAACACAACAACAAAAATATCATTATTTGTATTTGTCAAATTTGTACCAAGAACAAATAGCGAGCAACCTTTGAGCCAAAAGATCATGTTAATGCAAGACAAGCCCAAGTGAAGTTTAGATTATGTAAATTGTTATTAAGATCCTAGTTTTTATTTAGTGTGTTCTGCTTGTCATGCATTTTTTAGTTTAAGCCACATTTATAGTCATCAAGAAATGATATTAAAGTCTTATCATTCATTGATGACAAGAAGTCATAGAGGCAGCCTTGTTATTCTATTCTAGCAAGTTATTTATAATAAAAAATAAAAATCTCTTAGGGTCTCATCAAGCCTCAGCAACATTATCTTTTCTTTTCTTTTCTTCTTTTCTTTTTTTCTCTTCAATCTATTGTGTGTACCAAACAAGCCATCATGTGTTTTGGTCACTTTCTTCACTCTACCAAAGCCCTATTGCCAGTATCTCAAATGTTTTAAGTACTTGACTTTTTATCCTCTAGTTCATTAATTCTACTAGATCAATGAGCATTGAATGATAAATAGCAATTACTAACATAAAAGACTAATAATAATCCAAGTAGAAATTAATTGAAAAGAAAAAAAAGTTGAAACAACAAAAACAGAGGACAAACAAAAAAATGGGCAAGAGAGCCCAAGGGAACATACCAATTGCAAAACAGATACCCAATACAACCTCCAACTCCTAACGAGACTATCTTACTAGCTGCCATACAATTGTAATGAAGAATATTAACGAAAAACTCATGCTATGTTTGGATCAGGGATTTGTAGAGGAAAAATTGTGATAATAATAATTTTAGCATCTTTTTACTCTATATTTTCTCTTTTCTTTTCCTTTCTCTTAACAAATCAATAAAAATTGTTACAATCAAATGAAAGCCATAGATCACAATGTAAAAACATATGGAAAAAAGTACCTCCATCTTTGATATCATCAGTTCTGCGAACAAACACCACATGGAAAAATTCGATTTAATGTCAGAAAACAAGTTTCAAACAAAACTAATCTGAATATATAATCAATGTCGCCGGTAACCAGATGAGAAGAAAACCCTAGTAAATTTGAATGAAATTTACTTATCAGATTTCCATTGCCTCTTTCCCTCTTATCCACAACCACAAAACTACTCTTTTTCTCCACCACAAATTTGAAATGCCTGCCTTTTCTATTCCTACTATAGCACCACTAGCCGTCCTCTCACACCACACCTCCCGTTACACCATTCCATCCCCACCACAGTGCCACCACGTTACTGAAAACCCTTTTCCCACCATTAAACAACAGAGAGAGAGAGGCCATACCTTTGTAAGGGAGAAGGGATGACGAGTTCATTGTGAGGGAGATTGGAAGAGGCTGAAGAGATGTTAACATTGAGCATACAATGAGGTGCTAGGGTTTTATTTGGAAAAAGTCTCAAAACGATTTGTCCTTACAAATTCAATCTTGTTTTGCCTATTGAGAGTAATGGAAGAGAAAAAGGCACCAGTTTGAGATATATTATTATATAAAAACAATATATTAAAAAATATATACAATCACATTAATTAATAGTGTGAATACAAAATATACATATAATCACACTTAATTTAAAAGTGATATAAAAAATAAATATTATCACACTCAATTAAATTACGTGTGATTAAAATATCAATCTAATTTTTTTTATCACACTTTCAATAAAAGTGAGATATTTTTATTTGTCAAAGTATGATTTTTAACTTTGTAGTAGTGATATAATCACACTTTAATTAGAATGTGTGATTAAAAAATATATAAATAATCACACTTTAATTAGAATGTGTGATTAAAAAATATATAAATAATCACACTTTTAATTAGAATATGTGATTAAAAAATATATATATATATCTAATCACACTTATTTAAAAAGTGTGATTAAAAAGTAGTAGTGTATATATAATTACACTTTTAATTAGAAGGTGTGATTAAAAATATATATATATAATCACACTTAATTGAAAAGTGACATAAAAAATAAATATTATCACACTCAATCAAATTAAGTGTGATTAAAATATCAATCTAATTTTTTTTATCACACTTCCAATAAAAGTGAGATATATTTTTTTGTCAAAGTGTGATCTATAACTATTTTTGTAGTAGTGCCTCTTTTCAGCCTTTCGGTTATCTTCCTCAATTCTTAGTTTTACAATCAATTCATCTATGGTCATCTCCTTGCGTTTATGTTTTAAATAATTTTTGAAATTTTTCTAAACCGGTGGTAACTTTTCCACTAAAGTAGCGACTTGAAAAAACACGCTAAGAGACATACCTTCAGAATGAATATCATGCAAAATTAATTGAAATTTTTGAATTTGAGAACTTAACATTTGGAAGTCTACCATAACGGAGTCCATAAATTTACCGACAACAAATTTCTTTGTGCCGGCATCCTCTGTCTTGTATTTTTTTCTCCAAAGAATCCCACAATTCTTTTATTGTTTTCAGGGGGCTGTAAACATTATACAGTATGTTGTCAAGGCCATTGAAGATGTAGTTTCTGCACAAAAAATCAGAATGTTTCCATGCGTCTACAGTGGCAACAACTTGCCGATCACTTTCATCCTCTCTAAGTACTGGAGCCTTTTCATGGAGAAATTGGGCCAAATTTAGAATTGTAAGATAGAATAGTATTTTCTGCTGTCATCTCTTAAACTCAGTGCCATTAAATTTTTCCCCTTTTTCTCTATGATTTATCGGAACTTGAACTATGACGCCCCGATTCTGCACTATTAGTTGTAGTCAAGGGAGAGTCACTAATGAGTCCTATGGTCAATAACCAAGTAAGATCCCAGATCGCTAGAAGAGTCAATTAGCCTCCCTTCTAAGTCCAGCTTTCTTAGGCAGCGCACTGCCCTTTTGACAGCTCTTAAAAGGTATTGACACAAGGTCTCATAAGCAACGATAAGGTTCTTACAGAGAATATAAATACATAACAATCACAATATATATAACTCAAAAGATGGTTCCATTACATTACATCCCAAAAGAAAGCCTAAGTCTTCAAATGAGTCTTTACAAAATATCCAAAAAGAAACTTCTAATTTTTCTAGGATAGCCAAAAGTCTTCGAAAGTTTAGGGCTCATCACCTCCAGCTATGAGTTCCGCTTCGTCACCTGGCATGATATGCCGTGAGCTTTGAATGCCCAGTAAACACAAACACACCCTACTCCTTTTTCCCAGTCCAATACACAATAACAATTATAACATCAAGTAATAAAGCACAATACTCAATTAAATAAATAAAAGGTTAAGTTAGGTTGTTAGCAACTAGAAATCCCCCAAAGAGATTTTGTCCTCCCAACCACGAGAATCGGACGCGGATTATTCGGTATGCCCCCTCTTTTGCTGCTTTGTTGCAGACCTAACCTCGGATGCCTACCAACGGTTGTATACCGTGTAGCGCCAACCGCAGGGCCTCAAAAGAGACGGTAAAATAGGGCTTTGCCCGAATCCCTCCTTACACCAAACCACCTAGGGTCCGAATACAACCGCTCCGTTCAAGGGTTCCGAAAACCACTTGCGCAAGACTTTAGCTTCCAAATAGGGAACGCATCCCAACAATTCATATATCACATATTCTCATTTTTCATCACTCAAGTGCTCGAAAGCCCAATACCCTCCCCATTAGGTTTCCTGTTGAGTTAAATATTTTACATCAAGGTTAGACAACTTAACAAGATAAAAATATCTACACAAGCATGTATCAATAAGGTGAAGAAGATGAAGAACATAACATAACTCATACAATATCATGCCAGGATATGATCATGAACTAATAAACATTTTCATGAATACAAGGCATAAAACATCCATGCATAACAAAATTTCCAGATTTATATTACATAAAGATTAAAATGAAAGGACTATTTTAGATTCTTCACCGGACTTGGCCTTCTTATAGTTCGTAGAGGATTCGATCTAGTTTCTAGAACATTTTTTGGAAATGGGATTGCTTTTTCAGATTTTAAGTTACTTAGAAAATATTCCAGCGCTGTCCAGATTCTGTCCAAATCCGTCGACCGTTACGAAAAATTGATTTTCTTGCAAATCGCTTAATGTTTTTCGATGAAACCAATTTTAGTTAAAAGCTAACACCTTGAGGAGGGTTTTGACATAAAATAGAGGTCTAGAATAATTTTGTACATTTTTCTAGAATTTCTGGAAGTGGGCTGCAAAAACAGATCCTAGGGTACTTTGCCCAAAACAAGAAGATTTACGAAAAAGGGATTCCACCAAGGGAAAGTTTCATTTCTTTTGTGAAGAAAATATGCAAACTATCACATGTTTAACTCAGAAAATTTGTTTAAAAGAGTGTCCTTGAAAAGTTGAGAGATTGATATAAAAAGAAGATGGTTTTGTGCCAAAATAGGGGAAATACAAGAAAGATGAAATCAATACTCAATCCTTAGCATTTTTAACATAAGAACTCAGTAATAAAAGATCTTAAAACATTATTTAGAACCCTTAGAAACATGTATTGAAAAAAAATAGAAAATGGAAGAGAAGGTTATGTTTGTGGCTTACCTACTAAGCTTTGCACAAGAAAGCTCTCTTCTTTCTTCCTCTTCTTCTTCTAGACTTCTCTCTCTTGCTCTCCTCCTTCTCTCTAGCCAAATGTGTGTGTGTTGGTGTGGTGTTTGTGCTTTGCCAAGCTAGGGGAGGTTGGTATATATAGGAAATTTTATGTAGAAAGTCCTAAAAGCCCATTAGTTGGAAATGGATGGAAAGTTTAGGATTTGTTTGAAGTTTAAAGGAATAGAAGTGATTTGGGAGGGCTTTACTCAAGGATTAGGTAATACTTAGTTAAAATGGAACTAGTTTTGGAATTTGCATCCTAGGTCTAGGGCACTAGGTTGTGTTTTTCCTAGAATTTCATGATGATATCTTGAAAATGGTTTCCTCACTTTCTCCTAGAAGGGCCGGCCATGGAGGAGTGTGATGGAGTTATTATTTTATTAGTTTTGGTCCTAGGGCACACTCTTCAAAGTGTATATATATATCTTACAAGATTGATGGTACTTCCAAGTTCAAGGTACAAGGTACAAGTACTTGCTTTTGGGTAAGTTTTGAATTTAAATAAAGAGCGAGGGCTTGGAGTTAAATGTAAAGATTTAAAATTGTAATTATGAAGATTTTAGATTAATTAAAATATCTGAAATAATAAATAGAAAAAAAAAAAAAAAAAAAATGAAAAAAAAAAAAAATGTGAAAAAAATGAATGAAAAATAAAAAATGAAAAAAAAAATTTAAAACCAAAAGAAATTGTTGAAATGAAAAAAAATGTGAAAATCAAAATTTGAAATTAAAGGAGAGTTTGGTTATATGTTATATATTGTTTGTTATTGAGTTGTTGTGACTTGATATATATATATAGAATATCGTTAAAGTGACTTTATTTGAATAAAAGAAGAAGAAAAAAAGAGAAGAGAGAGAGAGGAAAAGATAAAAAAAAAAAAAAGAAGGAAAAGAAAGGAATCAAGCTAAAAAGGTAAGAAATGCTTTATTAAACTTCAAGAGATAGATGATTAATAATTATCATCTTATTTAAATATTTGAATTGGTCATATTGAATTGAAATATTTATGAAGGAAAGAAATGACTTGAAAAAATCTTGCTTTTGTCATGTGTTGTTTTTTTATTTGTTCTTATTTATTCATGATCTTTTATTTATGAATAAAAGTTTGTTTATTGGTTTTTTTTAAGATTTGATTTGGGAGAATTATGATTTGAATGAATGTATTGGGCAAATGGAAAAAGGAAAAAGGGAAAGGCAAGGAAAAACGGAAGATTTTATAGATCGGCGTAGGGATCGAAATTCAGCCTCACGAATCGGCGAGGCGGATTGAATCCATTTTTTCTTTTCGAGATGTGCCTGTGCGTTTCGCAGCGAAGGGCTTATTTTCAGAAAAATTTATTTTGTTGTTAAGGAATTTTGTGGATAAATTATTATATGCATCAATTTTATTCAAATTATTCAATGAAATATTTATCAATGAAAATAGAAGAGAAGAGAAGAATGAAAGAAGAAAAGAGAAAGAATGAAAACATAGAAATGAATGATAAGAATATAATATAAATATAAGAATATATGAATGTGGATAGGAATAGGAATAGGATAAGGATGTAGTATAGTATATTATATAATGTATGTATAATGTATTTGTTATTGTAATGTGTTGTTTGTTGTTGTTTATTTTATGTTATTTTAAAGTATTTAATTTATGATTTTTTTAAATTGAATGAGCGTTTTTGTGTTGCAATCCATATTATAGCATCCATGAGGTAGGCATCCATGGGGCCAGGGATGAGCGAGAACATCATGGGGGTCATGGGTCAGGGGGGGAAGGACATGGAATGACCCATGGCTAGTTAAGGAGCTCTGATTCGTTGTTTGTGGTGGATATAATGTAATGTGTTTTATATTATGTTTATATGATGTTTTTGATGATTATGATTTATTTATGATTTATGATTATTGATTTCATTATTTTATTTAGTTCATTAAACCTCTCTTTGTGTTATGTTCTACTTGTTTTAGCTCATTTTTTTTTATTATTATGTTATATTATATATATTATTATAGATGGTAGGTAATTATAATATTTTTTTTTTCATATTGTGTAAATATATCATATAAATCTTCTCTTCTTGGACTATTTTTTTTCTTTTTGAGTTTATTTTTTTTTTTTTTTTTTTTTTTGAGGTAATTAATAATTAATTTTCGGCGCGCGGTCTTCTTCTCTTGGGGGCGGGTGGGGGCGTGACATTAAATACATGTAACTTATGTATAATTAAATTAGGTTAGGGAACCTAATCCGACTAGGGTAATTCTTGTTTTGATAAAAAAAAAAAAAAAAAAAAAGTAATGCTAACCGACAAGATTCGAATTAATTCAAGTAACCGAGGGAATTTGAGAAAATAATTCAACATTAGGGTTTTTAAAGTGAATACATATTTCAGGGGCTTCACATGAACATGGTTCCGAATAGGGACCGGAGTTGTTGCAATGATCGGATTTGGAGTACTAGTTTTAGCAGCCATAATATCGTATTACAAAAATCAGAAAAAAAAAATCAAAACAACAATTAATTTTCTAGTTACTAAAATTAGAAAATAAATAATAACACGAAATAATTTTATTTTCCTTGTTACTAAAATTAGAAAAATAAAATGCCACAATAATTTTCTGTAATACAAATTAATATTCTGCAATTGTTAATGACACCAGTATATTACTATTAGCCGTCAAAGAAAATAAACAGTATATTACTACTATTTATCAAACAATATATTACTACTATTTATATTTTCCAACCAGAGTATCACTTTGTGCAAGCACAGAAAAATAAATACAATGAAGACACCAAAAAATAATCTGTCTTAAGATTGTTGGATAATCTTCAATGTATTTAAAAAATAAATTATGTTTATGTACTTAACAACAAATGGAAAGAAGAAATAAAGTAAATGAGAGAGATTGTTTGATTACAAAAATCAAATCAGAATATAAAATAAAATAAACAAAGCAGGTTTTATTTTGTTACAAAAACAAAATGAAAATCTGAAACAGAAAAATAATAAAACAGAAAATAAATTAATTACTTACCAAATTAATTTCTTGAACAAGTTTATTTATTTATTTTTGATCAAGTCCAGCGTTTAACACTGTATCCTTAAGACAGATTCGTCATCTCCACGACGCTTTCAAATTGTGGACGTCTATCTCTCAGGATGAAATGATCAACAACGAATAATTGCAGCACTACAAATTATTTGCACAGCGAACACACTTTGTATTTACACTCTTTCTCACAAGAAAACAATGCAGCAAAATGCAGAGAGTAGGCAGAGTTAGGGACGAATTGAAAATCCAAATGAGGGACTGCCTATTTATATAAGTGGAGTGGTGGTTGTTTTGTTTGAATTAAACAGGTATAGTACCTGTTCAATTTAAATTAAATAAATACAAATCTGTTTGAACAGGTAAGGCACTGTTTGGTTTGAATTTCAAACAGTTAAAAACCTGTTTTGGGTGGATTTGAATTTGAAAAGATACAAAACTGTACAAAATTTCTGAAGAGGTGCAAACTAAAATTTGAAATAAAAAACGGACAGATTTTATTTCAAAAATTTAAATGTTTTTGGCCCAAAAAGATAAATATTGGGCCGGACAAACCCAATTCATACCACGCACCCGTACGATCGGATGGATGGCGGTGGCGACACGCGCCCGTGTGTTTATTTTGTGTCCAATGGGTCCAAGTACAGTACCCGTATGTTTATTTTGTGTTGAATGGGTCCAGGTACAGTACCCATGTGTTTATTTTGGGCCCACTTTGCTCGTAACCTTCCTCTCTACAAAACTTAGGTGTCCCTTGGGGCCTACCCCAAGTTCCAAACTCAAGCCTTATAAACCCACTCAAAGTTTGCACACCAAATCAATGTGGGACAAGTTTTAAACCAAACCTTAAGGCATTGCCACCAAAAACTCCATTTCCATGGAGTTTACTTTGATTTTAATTTTCCATTCACCTGATAATAGTTTTGAGCAATTAAATATACTACGTGAATCACAACGCGGCATAGAACGCGTTACCACGTAGACCCGCCAAATTTGGTACATAAGTCCCACCTAAAAATTAGACCAAAGTTGAGGAAAAATCCTGTTTTTCCAAAACTTCAAAACCCATTTCTAACAGATTTTACATTAGACACCAAACTATTTCTCTACCATCCTTTTTATCATAATCATTTGAAGAATATTACCTCAAAATTTAAGTCCCTCACCTTAAGACTCATATTTTTCGTCCATTGTCCTAAGTTATAGGAGAAGACATAGCCCTTGCAAATTTGAAATTTCTAAACTGATAGAGAAGTATAGATATTTTTAACTAATATGGGAGCTCAAGATGGAAGAGCACGATTATAGCCCTGTTTGGTAGAGCTGTGGGAAAGTACTTATAGCTTATGCCTAAACAGCTTATAGCTTATAACTTTCAGTTTAAGCTGATTTCCAGCTTATTCTTAAAGTATCTCCTGCCCCACTCAAAGAATAAGCTGATTTTTGACTTCCACAAAGCTATAAGCTATAAGCTAAACCAAACACATCAAAATAGCTTAAATTAAGCTAAAAGCTGAAATAAGCTGTAAATAATTTATGCCAAACAGGCACTATGATCAAGGCTTCTTTGTGAGCGCGAGCCTTTATTGAAGGTTATATATTACTGTTAATTTTTATTTTATTATTTTTTTTTGTATAAATTTATTTTAAAAAAATTGTGGACTCAATCAATAGCTCCTCAATAACAATTTTAAAAACTTGTCATAATTTAATAACTAGGAATTATTAAATTTAAGGATAAATAACAAACACACCTCCTGAGATTTATTTAAATTATAAGTTATTTATTGTAGTTTTAAAAATTACATTATGCCCACTAAGGTTTCTAATTTCATAATAAATAAGTCATTTTATTAAAAATCATTTAGTTAATTAATAGTTTTTAATAATGTTAAAATTTTATTTCAATTAATAATTCAGATAATTTTATTATTAAATAAGTGAACCGTTAGAAATTTTACTTCTTTCAATTAATTCTGTTAAATGAAAATTTTTAATAAAGAGATATTTATAATTTTCTGAACTACAAAAAAAAAAAAATCACTATGCTTGGTTATCATTTTTCAAAAATACTTTTCAGAAAATTTTACTTTTTTATTTTTCGTATTTTTTTATTTTTACTGAAGTTTTTTAATATTTTGAACAATTTTTTTTAATTTTTAAACATACCTAACATACATATATCTAAAAAGTAAAAAAAAGAAATTGAAAAAAACATTTTAAAAATTCACTAAATATCAAAAATATTAAAAAAAAATAAGAATTCAGTACATTTTTTATATTTTTATATATTTATTAATTTTTAAAAATATTTTTTTAAATACATCTAAATCAGGTGCATCTAAAAATAAAAAAAAATATTTAAAATTTTAAAAATATTTATTAAAAACAAAAAATACAAAAACTAAAAAAATTAATTTTTAAAAAATTTAATTCAAAAAAACTTAAACCAAATTATCGTATTTTAAAACCTATATTTGTAATTTACCCTTCAAATTTCAATTGCCAGCCCACTCCATGTCCTTCGACTCGTCGCGCGCCGTTTGATATCTTTCAGGACGCTTTTCATCACTGTCTGAAAACCCTCTTTATTCTCATCGCGCGCTTTTTTTTTTCTCTCTCTCTCTCTCTCTCTCTTAAAACCCTAATGTATGGCGGGGGAAGGTGAAGGAAAGAAGAAGATGTCGATGAAGGGAGCAACGCGGAGAGAGCTCTTGGACCGATGGAGAGGTATTGAAGATGAAGACGACGACGATGATGACGATGCTATTGCTTCTTCTGATCCTTCAAGAAGTCGTCGACTCCGCCAACTTAAAGAGGAATGGTTCGTTCTTCTTCTTCTCAATTTTGTTTTAGTTGTCGTTGTTTTCTCCAATTCGAAGTGATTCTTTACTTCATTTGTTGATATATCCACAGACCCGATCTGGCATCGCTGGTCTCAAAACTCAACTTTCCTTTGACGGCAAGTTCGAACATTTTAACTCTCTGTCCTTGCTTGGCTATATCTCGCTGCATTAATAGCAATAGCATTATGCCTCTCGCTCTACTAATCATGTGGACTCAATTTTGTTTATTGAACTTCATCTTTTGTATATGAAATACGGTAAATGCTAAATGTGCAAAAAATGTATTGAAATATATATATGTATAAAAATATTTGAAATGTTTTGGAATTTTAACTTTTTTGCCATTTTTTGTTTGTGTTAGCAGTTTTCGTGAAATATACACATTTGCTAGATAAAGAGTGGTAATTTCCGAGAATTGTAAACTTATAAAGCTTAAGGGATTGATGAAATATTATTATTACTAGACAGATAAAAGTTTCTGAACAATAAACAGTAAACAGTAAACACAGGCTGAAGGTGAATTTGATATCTTTCTAAGGGATTACAGTCCCAAATTGCATAACTATGGGGCAAAATGGAGCATGTATAATGTATCTGCAATGTGCGCATAAAAATATTTTTTTATTTGAGGATGAGGGCTGCTAAATACTTTCTCACTTTTATAGCTTGAGTTGATTATTGACACAAATAAAGATTTCAGCAAGATGTTGACCCTATGTGGGGCTGTTAAACTAACTGGGTTGCTCATGAGTAGCTCAATCAACTTGTTTAAAAAGTGGCCCCTTTTATGTAATTTGTAACTTGTAAGCTTACAAGCTCATGTGCCATCTAAAAGGTTTGTCCCATATAAAGTAGAGGAAAGCAGAAAAGTTTATCTTTTTAAGATTCTGTTGAAATGTCATTTTTTTAATGAGGGAAAATACAGATTCACAAATAAAATATGTAGTTTCTTTATAAAATTGTGTGAAGCCAGTTATTTTGAAGCAAATCATGTATTTATGATGAATATTTCTATTTAAATCAACCTAATTAAATGTTATCTAGTCATATAAAACTCTAGGTAGCTGTTGCGTTAAAACGAATCAAGACCTACCATGGTACTATGAACAATGATGTAAAGTTACTATGTGCAATTTGCAATTACGGGCAACACCTTAACTTCCCATCATTTTACTGTTGCCTACAATGTTAAACATAATGTACCAATGGAGGTGAGACATCCTAAATATGATATCAATTTTGTAATTTGGATGCTGAAAAATAATCTCCAAAATGCATGCTAACTTTCAAGAACTCAAGTTGCCAGTCCTCCCTTCATAACTCTCTTCTCAGGCCTTGTATTAACACGCTAAGTTAATTGTTTCGGATTGGTTCTGACCTGTGGCATAGTTTCAGTACAAGAATCTTTGTGTGTGTCAGTGATTTGAAGGTATATATCTGTGCAATTGTGAAACATTGCCTTGCAGGAGGTGTTCTATTCTTGTGTTTCTCGTGACTATGTAGAGTAATAATTACTGTTCATGGTCAGAGTAATTCTCTATTAGCAATATTTATTTTGTGTAGATACGTTGTATTTGACTTTATTGTTGAAGTATCAATCTTTTCGGGTTTGTTCATTTATTTGCTCTAGTGAGTGCTTTTGATACAGGTTTTCAGATGCATTTAACTTCCTGGTTTATTTGCCAAAAGAAAATCATATCTGGTGTGGTGCTTGGGATGTGATGGGACCTCTCTTGGAGACATTCTATAATTATTTTAAAGATGACCGTCTTGATTCTCCTTTGAAGCTTTTATGGAAGAGGATATCTGAAGAAATGCGACAATGCACACAATGTATCTGTCAGCATCACCAAGCCCAAGGGATGTATAATTCGGAGTATGAGTTGAGTTCCATTGGCCCTCTTCTTAGTGTGCTGCAGAGTCTTGATGAAGAAAGGGTATCTCAACACCTGAAAGAGATCAATTCAAGAATAACACAGGGAGGATATGATCCTGTGCATGATCATGTTGAAGTTGTTAGTGTCATGTTTGAGGTACTCGTGTTGTTTTCTTTAGTATTCTTCAGTTTATTTATTTGTTCTTAAATTTGTGAATACCATTAACAATTCTATAATATTTATTGCTTGCGATGGTGTTGTAGGACGAGTAGGGGATTACTCTCCTATTAATAGTGAGCTCAAAATTTATATATGACAGCAGAAAAACCTAGGGTTAGGGGCTGATTTTAATTGGGTTTTATAGGGCCAATAAAAAAAAAAAAAAAGGAAAAAGAAAAAAAAAAAGAAAAAAAAAAAGAAGGGATTTTAAGTGCTAATAAATGGGCAATGTTTTGTGGAAGTGAAAGAGAAGACTTTTGGAGGCTCATCTTGGGCTGTTTTGGGCATTGTGACAGTAAAAACTGAGGAACAAGTACTAGTTTTCCGTATTAGGTTGGTCAATCCAAGTAGACAACGATTAGGGTTTTGAAATAAGGTTATTCAAATTTGGCTGTGGGACTTTAAAGGCTAAAAGTGCTGGTAATAGAAGAAGAAGAAGAAGAGTCTAGGCATCACACCTGAGGTTACGAATGCGAGAAGCTTCTAAAGCTTTGAAAAATTCTCTAAAACACATTCTCCCTTGAATCAAAAACAATTTCATAGCTTTTATAGACGAATAAGTTTTCCTAATGCAATAGGAATTAGATTTTCGATTAGGAAATTAAGATTTTTGACTCCCAAAATCTATCCAAAACAAAAGAAAACTTTTTAATAAAAACCTTAATACATAATTTGATCCATATAAGGCTCTGAAAAGCGGTTGCGGTCGCCGTAACGGTGGCAGTGACGCGGTTGCGGTTGTGGGGTGTAAAGGCCGTAGTGTAACAGTTGCGGTAACCGGAATCGTGAATTTTTTTATTTTTCTTACAATTTAAAAAAAATTTACCAATACGCATATTTTTTTTCCATGATCATATTTATTGGGTTTAAAATAAATATTGATCAATTTTTGTAAATTTTTAAGTATGATCCAATATATTTCATATGATCATGGAACATATTGTAAAAAACTCAGTTTATAGTAATGACTTTATTGGATCATACTTAAAAATGTAAAAAACTCAGTTTATAAAGTCATTAATTATTAAATCACTATAAACTGAGTTTTTTACATTTTATTTTAATAATTAATGACTTTATATTATACAAAAAATTCAATCACTAACTATTATATGTAAGATAAACAATGACAAAAGTAAGAGAATAAATAAGAGCCTAAATATATATATATACATATTTTAACTAAGCCAAATAGATAATGACCACACTTATTATTATTATTATTATTATTTTCAAACAATATATAGATAGACACACACAAACAAAATGGTTGAGTGATAACAGCTGAATAGAATAGCATAGGTCTTACAGCTTCAACAAATCAATAACATGTTCTTCATCTTTCCTCTTCTTCTCTCTTTCTATCTTTTACTCCTCCATCTTCTCTCTTTATCTTCCTTCTTCTCTCTATCCCTCTTCCCCTATTTTCAACTTTTTTTTTTTTTTGTGTTTTTTCGAAAGAAGCAGTTCGGAACCGTTATGTAAGTGCGTAACAGGCCGTTACGGCTGTTATGGCACCGTTACGACTGCTACAGCAGCTGCTACGGCCGACACACCTGTGAATCTTAATCACACTGCAAAAGCGGCCGTAACGGGTGACGGTAAGCACCACAACCGTTACGTAACGGTTGCGGCTGCTTTTTAAAACCTTGAGCATACTATAATATTTTTTTTACATGTGTGAACCTTGTATTCTATGCATCTAGTAACCTATTGATTAAGGCAATTAAGGTTGCAGCAACAGAAAGTAAACAAAATGTTAGATTTCTATGCATCAATTAACCCGTTGATCAAGGTAATTAAAATTACAAAAGAAGACAAACTAAACATGCCTTGTATTTGTAGGAAGATTAGCATTATTTACTCTCTTTTTCTGTCATGAGAAGTAGATTAGTATTATTTATAGCTCAACACATGACATAAAATCAAATAGGAAAAAGAAAGGCTTTCAAGAATCAAGCCTATCTTGAATTCGAAGGAATAACTCTATATTTCAGATGTTGAAGTTCTGTTATTTAAATGATGTTTTTTGTTGGATCAAGAATTTTGTCACTATTGAATGACAATCTTGTCCAATGACGTTATTTTATACCAGCCATTACTTTGTTATATTAGTTTTATTTGGTAATTTTATATTTGTAGTTGTTCAAAAAATGATTTTTGATTCACTTGCTCAGTAATATTGTTCATACATGGTCTCTGGATCATGGAATAATTTGGTTTTCCATTGAGTTACAGGTTTTGATGTTCCCCATCCTGTTGGAGGACCAGTCATTGGTCACTGAGTTTCAAATATTTGTTGAAGTAATTGATAATGCTCACGAACTGACTTTGTCTGGACATCAACAATATCTGGTAATTTTCTTGGTCATTTGATTGCTTTTATTATTGATTGGCCTTAGATTCCAATTGTATTTTCCCTTGGAAAGTCATCCTCTCCCTTTTTTTTGGTCAGGGAGTTTATGCATTACTTTTCCTTAAAAGTAGAAGAGCACGTTCTATTGGTTTACGCCTAGCTGGAAACATGGGAAAATTGAGGTACTGTTTTGCTGGTACTTGGTGGCAACCACACTACAAGGACTCGACATTTTATTCTTGTTGTTTCCATCAGTGATGCTGATCTTTTTTATTATTCTGTATGTTGTTATTGGTAATCGGTCTTGAAAAATGGGGTTTGGGGCTGTGCTCCAGAGAACTCCCCAGAGGCTTAGACTGCATTCCCTCAATAAAAAAGACTCAATTTTGAATCTGTTGGTAATAAGCCACCAATTAAGCTGTACACCCCAATTTGCAATAATATTCTAGGATTGTGGTGTAATTTATAGGTATTCACATTGTGTGCCAAATTGATCCACTTTAAAGGTAACATGGACTGAGATGATGTTCTCTTGTGTGTCAAAAGGGCAATACTGCATCTATGAGTGGTTTGGTTTAGGTTGAGTACAAGTTTTTCCCCTCTTAAAAGAATAATGATTTTTTTTTTTTTAATAAAAAATAATTGAGGTCCTAAGCTTTACATTTATCCTCAGCCACCTCTAGCAACCAATAAGGAACACTAGAGAATCACCACTTGTCTAAGTCAACAGTCAATGTGTTTGGCCACATATTGAGCCACCTGTTTGCAACTTTGACCACCACATGAAACCAACATTTAGAAAAATTCCCAGATACTCTTATCAACATAACCAATGATACTGAGCCGGTAATTAGTTTTCTGGTGCCAGTCAGTTCTGCAACCACCACCAATTTTGGATGAGCTTTCTCTGGAGCTTTAATGGCTCCAGCCCTTAACATCCTCCCCCCCCTCCCCCGATGGTTCCAGGCCTCAGGACTCCAAACAGTGATTGCACCTGTTAACAGAACAAGGTTCATGTGGTGAAGTTTTGGCTGCCTTGACACAGCAGAATGGTTAAATAGATTGTGTAGCAGACTCCAAATAGTTGGGTTAAACCTGTTTTGAGTTCATAAAATATTATTTCACTGAAAATGATATATGTGTGGCATTTGCTTAAAAAAAAAATCTTGTGCTTGGTCAATAGGCTTCTATGTTGATTGTGAACATATTAAATTGTTCATCTTTGCATAACAAATGTGAAAAAAGAATTGTTCATACTTATACAATTAGATTAATAAAAGTGATTATGGTCTGGGAAATCCAACACTAATGAAATGTGTAAATTGGGGCTGCTGGGGGCTATGTTGCTGCTTAGTAAACAGTGAAAACGTTGCCACTAGTCTGAAATTGGTGCTGTCAACTGCTGGTCTATTTGTTTATTCAATGAAGAGTTTTACCATTGGTTTCATTTAGAAAATTATTTTATGCTTCATGGCCTCAGGTCCTGATTCACTTTTGTTTCTTGTGTTATTCTGCAGGAGAGCAACAGATTTGGAACCTTTGCAGCCTTTGCTCAAGAAATGCATTGGTTTTTTAGAGACAGAAGCATTGCCATCGACTGTTGACACTTCCAGGCCCAGGGTGCAGCTGGATCGTATAACTGTATGGCTTGGGATCAAAGCATTGTAGGAAGTTATGGCTTTAATTTTATGTCTTCAAAAGTTGTTCTCTTCCCTGTTTTTCTGCTAATAGTTCTTCCATGTGTCTGTACTTGAAGGCTTGGATTTTTAGAGCCTCCAGCATTTGAAGAAGGCATATTGGAGCGATATCCTGTTTTTCTTAGTATTGTACTCAACCATATCAGTGATGATTCATTTGAATTTTCCTATGCTGTTAATTGCCTGAGACTACTCTTTGAAATGCTTGGTATGTTTCCTTGCATGTTTCTTCTTCATTATTATCATCTTCTTTTTATTTATATTTTCCATTTTAAATTCCACCCCCTCTCCTTAGTTGATAATTTTTCATATCGGAACTTGTTTAAGGATGCAAGCTTTGGTTGAGGGCTACATTGTCTCCAAGCTTAATGCGCAACACTCTATTGGGGCAATGTTTCCATACTCGAAATGAGAAAAGCCACAAGGAGATTTTTGACCTTTTCCAGCCTTTTCTGCAGGCATGTCTGTATAGTACTTCTTCATTATGATTTAGTGTCCTTTATCAATGGTTATCTTTTTCTTCTTCATTATTATTATTTTTTTCTCCTGAGGTTGCAATTGTTCAAGTCATTTGTTGACATTACTGATGTGTGTAAGTCCCATTTATTCAGTCTCTTGAAGCTTTGCAAGATGGTGAGCATGAAAAGCAGCGAAGGCATTTTATTTATTTTCTTTTACATCAAGTTACTGTTAGCAGTAACTTCAGCATTCTGATGAGAAAAAAGGCTTGTCAGGTTCTTATCCCATCCTCTGGATTGTCTAAGCACTGCTATGTTATATTTCAATCAATCTTTGTTCTATTGCCACATAACATTGTCATTTTCAGTAAGTATGTCTACTATTTATTGTAACTTGCGAGGTTGTATTTGCAGATAGCTCTTCTCATCATTCACCGAGGTTATAAGATGATCCCGCCTTGCCCGCCTTTTGAATGTGCACATATGTGGTACGCACTGATTCTCATTTGAATGTGTGACAAATCCTTATTATTATGAAGTATGCATTAAGTATGCTTAATGCGTGTGCTTCGTTTTAATTTTTGTTAGCTTTTTGCTATTGGTATTGGGATTAGTAGAGACATGAAAAAAGCTTTTAGTTCGATATCCATTTTTACGATTGGTTCTAGAATAGTGCTGATGGAAAAAAAATAGGAAGGAACAGTGTTTTAAAAGGTGCGCGCCTAAGATTGAGGTGCAATATGCAAGGTGCAGCTTAGGCACTGAGGTGAGGGCTTTTTTTTCGAGGCGTGAGGTGTGGGCATCATGGGCTTTACCTATTTTTCTACTTGAACTGTTGGTTAAGTGCTTTTTTTGTGGGCATACCCACAGTGATTCAAAACTCTTTAATATAAAATGACCAAATGTGATCAAAAGGGAGCAGAAAGTGATAAAAGATTGAATGTTATGCTTTATACCTTTTGTTGGATATTATATTTATAGTTTTTAGAAGATTGAATGTTATGTTCAAAGATTATCGGAATTGGTTATGATTTTTGAAATTCTATATATATTTGTTATGTTGAAAAGTTTGCCTATTTTATAATTTTGCTTTTCTTCTACTACTTGCGCTTCACTTTGGTGAGGTGTGCGCCTCGCCTCGCGCTTAGGCTATGGGAGACCTTATTGCCTCGGTGTGCCTAGAGCCTTTTAAAACACTGGGAAGGAAAAGGAAGGACTTCGGTTTGAAAGAAAAAATAGAATCTCTGCAAGGTTGGATAAAATTTGAATAAAATAAATTTGTAGTAGTGGATTTTATATCTTTACCATCCTGCTGCTAGTCTGCTACTTGGCATAATAATGGGCGAACTGTTTGCACATAATACACATTTGTGCATGCCTCTCCATTTTCATCTAGATACAAATGACGGAGTTTTTTACTTGTATTAATTTTTTTGGTCTTTATTTGTTACCTCATGTACTGCTTCTCTTGAAATTCCATTCTTTATAGTAAAAAGTTCAAAGATCTGAATAATAGCCCAGCTTTGTGGACCAATCTGAAGCTAACCTTTATGAAGATGTGATTATGCTAGACCAGTATTTGCTTGTTTGCACAGACAGACTTTTATGGCTTTTGCAATTTTATTCGACAGGGGTCCGTCTCTGGTGTCTTCTCTAAAGGATTCGTCGCTTCACAGTTCTCTGCGACAACCTGCGTTTGATCTTATTCAAACTATTTTAGTATCTGATGCTGCAGCTTTGGTAACTTCAATGCTGAACTGCCACACACCTCCAAGCTTTAGTAAAAACATGTCTTCTGAGTTCAATGATGATGATGAGGATGAAGGTGTTTTGTTTGCTCGTGATGTTGAGGAGAAGGATGATAGTTGCTGGAATGAATTCAACTTGCAGAGTAAAGTCACCTCAAGGGAATTTGGGGAATGGATGTGCAGTCCAATGTTGTGGTTTGATGTTTTAGTTGAAATTGATCCCTTAGTCCTTCCTGTATCATTTTCCAAGGCTGTTTTCTGGGCTTTATCTCGTTTTTCTATAGTAGAACCTGAGAACAGCACAGAAATGGCACTTCCAGTTAGAAATTGGTTGTCAACTTGTGCCTCGGAAATCTCACATCTATTTGGATGGAAGGTTCCATTAGGTTATGACGATGGTGGGGATGGGAAGGAGTCAAGAAACTCAATCAAAGTTTCAACAATGTGTATTCCTTTAGTAAAAGCATTCAAGAGGTTAGTCTCATTTTTTTGTGTGATCTTAGTGGTGTGGCCTACTTTTGGTATACTGATTGCTGTGAATAAAACTTGTATTTATGTGTGTGCTTTGAATTATTAGGCTAAGAGTGGACATAAAATATTAGTGACTGAAGGTCTTTTACAGATTAATTACTCATTTTGGTGTTAAAATGGAGCAAGGAGAGCTTCGTAAGCAGTGGACCTGGGAACCAAGGATGAGTGAAAGTTTGATTCTTTTGCTTGTGGATCCTAATGATGTAAATAATTTACATATGTTATATGTATAGTTTTCTACTAACTTTTTGATCAAAGTGGTGGAGTCCTGGATTTTTCTCTTCCACTTGTTGTATCATTGCTGTTCCAATTAAAAAATTGGCACTGAAAGTTTCTCCTTGATGCAGAATGCGAGGCAAGTTGGTAGAAGTATCCTTGAACAAGTTTCAAACACGCGTGGCCTTGCTTGTGGTTTGCAGTTTCTTTGCTCCTGCTCCTCTTCTTTGTCTGCCATTCTTTTTGGTTTAAGACACGCTTTGAAGCTGGTACTACTTTCTATTATGCCTCTCAAAAGTAATTTGTTGTCAGAATTTTGACCATTGGTTTTGCTAAAGGATTTTATAGGACAAGATAGTAGAGTGGTAGTGCTATTAATTGTAGAGATTTTTTTTGGGTGAATAATTAATTGTAGAGATTTAAGCTCTAAACAATCCCTTCTCGTCATTGATGCACTATTTGTCTCTAATCATTGGTATGAAAAAGTTGCTAATATATCTGTTAATGGATAATCATTGACCTTCCAACTCATGAGGCATCGGAAATGGTTAACTTGTGTGTCATTAGTGCGCGCTTATTGCTCATATAGATTTTTTCCCCCCTTTTTCAGGTTCAAATAGATTCAGTTCTGTTAAATTTTCAGACTTTACATCATTTCTTCTTCGTTCTGTGCAAACTATTAAAGGAAGGGGTTACATCTACTGCAACCTTGCCTGGAAACTCACCAGATGACATAAATATCTCAAAGGTCTCTTCGCAAGGTGGGTTTCTGTGGCAGCCAGTCTTTGATTCTGTGGCCCATGATGTTGATGGACAGTCAGCAAATGTTGACTTGTCGTCTTGGGAGGAGTTTAGTTACTTACTAGCAGGTATTGCATGGCCTTTCGTTCAGAAGTGCTTGGCAGAAGGGAAAGCATTTATTGGTTACAAAATCTCCCAGGTGTTATTCCCAGTCTTTTTCAAAATTCTGAGTCACGTTTCCCTTTTTGTTCTCCAATTTTTGACTCGTTTTATTTATTATTTATCAACTCTTCAATTTGAAGTACATGCAGAACAGTTGTCTAGTGGTTGTGGACATATTTTTGAAGCTATAGGTGTCATAGACTTATGGTGACTCTTTCTCCTCGCTCTCTCTCTCTCACACGGACAAATTACTGGGGGCATTATTTGTGATCATTTTGATATCCAAAATAAAATATATTTTTGACATCATCTAGAAGGCAGATGTAGGAATCTGTGGGCCTTTTCTTGGTTAGAGAGAACCCAACTATTAGGATGGTTACTACTCTGTTAAAGCAGATATCCGATTCGATTTGTTTAGATTGTCTCATCAACTCTTAAGCTATTCTTTTGTGTGGTTGGATTTTTGATAATTTAGATTCAATGCACAGGATAGGAAATAGTATTGTCATCCAAACACATAAATACTTTCCTATTATAAATTCATGGCATCCAAACATTCTATTCTTGGAATACTTTTCAACAAATACCCTGCACATCAATTTCATTTGTTGCCAGTAGATTCTGATAATGTGTAGGAAAGAGTGTAACTTGGAAACTCAGTGCCAGAGGCTTAGACCTCATATCTGAACCATTGCTTACAGCCAACACCCCATATGTTGTAACCTTCCCTTTGAAGCTCTGTGATCATTCTCTTAATTCCTGTAATACCTCTTGCAATTAGGGAGGACAGCATTCAAGTTAAGGGTAAATATGAAAAGTTCTCCAGTTCCACCTCATCCGTCCTAGAGTGACAACCACAGGCATCGTGTATTCTGTGTGTATACTTGTTCTTTTACATTTATATGTATAGATAATATTCGCTATTGATTTTTTTTATTCTGAAGATACTTTTCTTTTAGGATGCTTCTGAATGTGAGGGTTTAGTGTTTAAAGTATTCTTAGATTTTATTTATATGCTTTGGCTGCTTAGTATGCCTGTTGTGTACTTGGATTTTCTACCATCTTATGATTCAATAAATTTTAATTGCTGTGGGCTTGATATGGCTTCTAATTGCTGTTGAACTGATTGAAACCTTTGTAATGTTCCAAGTACATGTCGGGGGCCGAGTAATTTACTTCAAAATTCTGGAAATCAGCTTGCTGCATCTAAGCTTAGTAGTCACTCTTTTATGTTTATGGTCATTTGTTATCTCAGATGACTTGTGTCCGTTTACTTGAGATCCTCCCTGTTGTTTTCGAAAGGCTTCACCCTTCATTTCATAAAGTATCTGGGAAATCAGGGATGATGGACAATTTTATTGACTACAAATGGCTTAATGATTTGATGGATTGGGGAAGGTCAGCGCTTGCAGTCATAGTTAGATACTGGAAACAGACTCTGGTTTCTTTGCTAGGTTTGCTTAAGAGGTCATGCTGTGATAATTCTACTTCAGTAATCAAGGCCATTGAGAAACTTATTTCATGTGGTGAGTTTTCCAGAGTTAAGTTTTTCATCTCCTTTCATTTTCTTATCAATCATCAAGTATTAGTATCATCATTAATTTCTGTTTTGATATGTATTGCGGCTCTGCAATCCAGAAACTGTTGCTTTGGATGAATTGACAGAACATGTATCACGCCTTTCCGTTTCATTATCGGCTGGAGGTTCTAAGGTAGTTAAAGACATAAACTTGAAGTCAGGTTCTTTAGTTCCTGAAGACTTGCCATTCAGGAGAAAGTTTTCCGCTCAAGATGCAAAACCTTCCTCGGAGGATACAAATGTGCAGATTCTGGACTCAGTATCATCAGCTAACAAGAGGGATAGAGATACTGTCATTGTTCTTTCCGATGACGAGACACAGATGGAAGTTTCAGCCAATAAGTCCATCCTCTCCAATGTGATGGCAAGTCGTTGTGTGTTGGATGAAAAAAGAAGGGCTGCAAAAGGAGTTTCTCAAGGCGATTTTGCCGAAATGAATGTTACCACCACTGGCACTTCAGAGAACTCAATAGCGGATTTTCAGCAAGCCGATCCTGATTGTGCTGGTTTTGTTTCACAGAAAATTGACTCAGATACATTGCGAGGCAGACTAGATCCTGCATATCTCAGCAAATCAAAAGCTGTAGATAGTAATAGCAAAGATAAAGCTGTAGCTGTAGATGGTAATAACAAAGATAAAAACTCCAAATGTAGTGTAAATGATACTTTGCCATTGCAATGTAAATATAAATTGGAGAATTCGTCTGGTGCAACAGTCAGTTCCAAAAGAATGGATCAAGCATGCATCAAAAAGGATTCAGAAACAAGTGCTACTGTCATAAAAGAGTTGGTTCATGATACTGAAGCTGATCCATGGGAGTTTGCATCAAAATCTTCAAGGCGTCAACAGTCATATGCAATAAAACCAACCACTACTGCTCCTAAACGGCAAGTTATTCAACTTAACTTACCTGTGGAAATCAGATCTGGCTACTTACATAAGATGGAAGGTGGGTTTAAAAGATTCAAGCCGCCAAGGCTTGATGACTGGTATCGACCCATCCTAGAGATAGATTACTTTGCAACAGTGGGATTAGCATCTGCAAGTAAAGAGGAGAATCAAACTGTTAGCAAATTAAAAGAGGTCCCTGTGTCTTTTCAATCACCTGACCAATATGTGGACATTTTCCGACCATTGGTATTGGAAGAGTTTAAAGCACAGTTGCATAGTTCCTTTCTGGAGATTACTTCTTCAGAAGAGATGAGTTGTGGCAGTCTATCTGTGTTGTCAGTTGAGAGAATTGATGATTTTCATCTTGTTCGCTGCGTCCACGATGATGATGTTCCTGCAGGATGTAGAAGCTGTTCAGAAAATGACCTCATTTTGCTTACAAGACAGCCTCTGCAAAATTCTTCACATGATGTTCACATGGTTGGAAAGGTATGTAATTTATTAATTTATGCTGTTTGTAACATTCAAGACATTGATTGGGTATAAAAAGAACTTACCTGGTGTAATCGAGGGTGCTAGGAGGGGTGGAGTGTGTATGGACCCAAACTATGGGATATAGTCTAAAGTGGTTACCTGAGACTTGAACAAACATTCTCTTGCTTGGCAGTCCAAACACCTCTAATTGTCTCTTACAAATATGCAAATGAGTCTATACTATTCAATTCAATGAGCACATGCTCGTCCAAATGTGATGGGTAAATTTCAATTTTAGTGAACTTGTTGATTATACTTTGAGTTGCAGATGCATTATGCGTTTAATTCTGTTCATTGTTTTAGAATTTTTTTAGACTTTCCATCGAATACAATGAAGTTTGATACCTTATTTGCTCTAGTTGTGCACTTGATGATTTAGTTTTTAGCCTCAACAAGCTTTTATGATCTTGCAACAATTAATTCCACTTCAAGGCCATCTGAAGCTCCATTCAACATATATATAGTGGTTCTGATGGCAGTTAACTTTGGAGGATGCCTTGATGTTTAGAAGTTGGATGATTATGGTGATTGATCGACTCTATATTTGAGTTATGAATGTATGATTGATTATCAAGTAAGAGACTACAATTTTGCAGTCAAATTGTTTCCATTTTGGGCTGCGCATGAATGACTATCAATAACATAATGGTGAATTGTACAGTTGACCAAGTTGTTGGCAATGTGTTTACTCCATTCGTTTTTGTTTGTACATTCTGCTAAACATGACTCTGTGTATTAGGTGGAGAGGCGTGAGAAAGACCTCAAAAGAAGAACAAGTATGTTAGTTATCAGGTTTTATCTTCAAAATGGATCACGTCTGAATCGAGCTAGGAAGCTCCTTATTGAACGAAGCAAATGGTATGTTAGTCGCATTATGAGCATTACACCTCAACTTCGAGAATTCCAGGCACTATCCTCGATAAATAATATCCCTTTGCTTCCTATTATCTTGAATCCCGTCAGTCATCCTTTTGGTCATTACGAGCCTAAAAATGGAGACCTCAGTAAGCTTCCCCAACCATTGCAGCGTGTTATTAAATCATCATATAATGACAGTCAAATTCGAGCTATTGGTACTGCCATTGGACCTCTGGATTCAATGAAAGAATATGAAATGTCTCTTATACAGGGTCCTCCAGGTACTTCATTTTTTTTGTTTGATCCAACTGTTTGGTAGATCTCAAATTGCTGTATCCATGATTTTGCTTTTTATTTTGACTGCATTTACTATTAGGTACGGGGAAGACCAGGACTATTTTGGCCATTGTCAGTGGTTTGCTTGCTTTTTCTTTACAGCGAATGAATTATATGAAGAAACCATTAAATGACTGTTTAAAACCAAGCCATAGTGTATGTCCTAATGTGAAAACCCAGCTTAGTCAATCTGCTGCTATTGCAAGGGCTTGGCAGGATGCAGCCTTGGCTCGACAATTGAACGAAGATGTAGAAAGGAATTGCAAATACATGGGAAATGGCACAAGAGGAAGGGTGCTTATATGTGCACAATCCAATGCTGCAGTTGATGAATTGGTATCAAGAATATCCAGTGAAGGGCTTTATGGAAGTGATGGATCAATGTACAAGCCGTATCTTGTGAGGATTGGTAATGCAAAGACTGTTCATCCTAATTCACTACCCTTCTTTATTGATACACTTGTTGATCAGAAGCTGGCAGAGGAGAAAATGAATGCAGGTGATGCAAAGAATGATTTGAATGTTGTCTCTTCAATGGCTCACCGTGCTAATCTAGAGAAGCTAGTAGACCAAATTAGGTTTTATGAAGCTAAGCGTGCTAACTTAAGGGATGGATATTCCAACTCGAAAGGCTTATTGGAAGGAGAAGCTTCAAAAGGGGATGATGGAAAGGAAATGTCTGATGCTGAAATAGATGCAAAACTAAGAAAATTGTATCAGGAAAAGAAAGCAATCTATATAGAACTTTCAAGTGCACAGGCAAGGGAGAAGAAAGCGAATGAAGACAGCAAAGCTCTTAAACATAAGTTGCGGAGGTCTATATTAAGGGAAGCTGAAATTGTGGTAACTACATTGAGTGGATGTGGTGGAGATCTGTATGGAGTGTGCTCTGAATCTATTTCAAGGCTTAAATTTAGCAATTCATCTGAGCATGCATTGTTTGATGCCATAGTCATTGATGAAGCAGCTCAAGTAGAATCTCTTCTCTTCTCCTTCTTCTCCTTATCTTCTTCCTCTGTTTTTTGGTCATTTTGGTTTTCAATCCATTAGCTTGATGCCATCTTTCTTTTTCTGCAGTTTGGTTTAATTATTTTTTGAAATTAATTTTCTTGGTCATTGTAGGCTCTGGAACCAGCTACTTTGATTCCACTCCAGCTCTTAAAATCAAAGGCAACGAAATGTATAATGGTATGGGTCATTGGATTCTTTATTTTGCAAGTACTGTGTTTTCTATCTGTACTTTCTATCGTGACTAAATAGTTAAAATTTTGTTTTGAAGGTTGGTGATCCGAAGCAGCTTCCTGCTACAGTTCTCTCTAATGTTGCTAGCAAATATATGTACCAATGCAGCATGTTTGAACGGTTACAAAGGGCTGGTCATCCTGTCATTATGCTTACTGAGCAGGTACACTGAATTGCCAGCATCTCTGACACTTTTAGGTACTTTGTATACCAACTGTTATTGTAAAGTACCTAGTGAAATCTAAGATAAAAAAGTACTGTTGTAATGAAAATAGCCTCTCCTACTATGGTTTCCAAGGGTTGGAGGATCTGAGATCCCAAATTAGCCGTGGGATCTGTTCAAACGTTGAAGTGGCTTCCAACAATCTTCAAACACCATTATTAGTTTTTCCTCTTTCTTGTCATTTTATTCCATACGAAGCTTCCAATCAAACCAAACCAAACCAAACCAAACAAGCTTTAAGTCCCATCAAATGGGGTTGGCTATATGAATCATTCATCTCCACGCGGCTCTATCAAAGGCCATTTCGTTAGTCAAATTAAGTAGATCCATATATCTATTTACAACGCTAGCCAACGTTAATCTAAGCCTACCCGGTCTCCTAACACTTCCATCTCTTCACTACTGTCTCTGTTGGTCTCCGGTGAATATGACCAAACCATTTCAATCGATTCTCTCTCAACTTATCTTCTATCGGCACTACTCTTACCCATTCCTGAATATATTCATTCCTAATTTTGTCTTGTCTTGTCTAGTCTTGCCACACATCTACCTTAGCATCTTCATCACAACAACACTCATCTTATCTACATGTTGGTTGCCCAAGCTCTCTCCAGAAATCACCTTATAATCACTGCATTTTAGGCAGTCCGCTTTTTTCACTAAAAAGTAATCTATTTGGTTCTTAACTAACTCATTTTTAAAGGTTATCAAATGCTCCTCCTTCTTATATATAGTATTGGCCACTACCAAGTCAGAAGCCAACGCAAAATCTAAGATACTCTCTCCGGCCTCATTTCTATCATCAAAACTGTATCTACCATGCACTATTTCATAGCCTAGTTTATCTATGCCTACATGGCCATTGAAATTTTCACCTATAACTAGATTCTCTCCTACGGGTATCTCCTGTAAGATCTCATCCATTCGCTCTCAAAAATCCCTCTTTGTCTGATCATCTAATCCTACTTGAGGGTGTATGCACTAATAACGTTCACTCTATTCCCTCCAGTTTTAATTTAACTAACATAATCCTATCCCTTTTCCTAATGACCGCTATTACATTTTTCACAAGACCCTTGGCAACTATAATTCCTACCCCATTGCTGCGTCTATCCTTACCACTATAATATAATTTAAAACCGGTATCCTCAATTTTCCTAGCTTTCTTACCCATCCACTTAGTTTCTTGAACGCGTGCTATACTAACTCTCCTTCTAATCATAACATCTACCAATTCCATCGTCTTACTAGTTAAAGTTCCTATATTGCAAGTGGCTACCCTAAACCTGTAGTCATGGACTAGCTTTTTTACCTGTGCTCGACCAGGAAAATGCGTGAACCTTTGCTCATTTTTCACCGCACCCAAGCGTCGATGTGGCGCCCTTTGCTCACTTTTTGAAACACCTGGAGGTAGGCACAATGCGTCACTTGAGGGGAACGACTTAGCATTTAATCGATTCAAAGTAGGATTCATTGTCATGAGGGATCCGAGTGACTTTTTACAAGTTGGTTGTCGGTTACCTAACACACAATCCTCCTCCTTTACCTGGGCTTGGGACTGGCGGAGTTGTTAACTACCCCGGTGGAGTTTACGAAGCTTCCAATAATAAATTATATTTTACTTTTATTATCTATGAAGCACGGACACCTCTTCGAGGGCTCCGTACCAGTGTCAGACACGTGTCGGACACGGACACGCGGTTGACACGTGTCCGACATGCAGCAGAGAGTGTCATTTTTTTAAAATTTTTTTTACATCCGGACACGTTCAGGACACGTTATAGACACGTTTGGACACGCACGGGGGCAATTTCACAATTTACTAAATATTTTTGGGGTCGATTTGTAAATAAGCAAAAACAGATCAAAATTTGCCCTAATCACTTCGAATCTACTTCGAATAGAAGAGAAAGGGTGAGAAAGAGAGGACCTGACTTCGTCGTTCGTCTGCTCTCCTCGTCGATCGTCGCTCCTCGTCGGTCGTCTCTCGTCGGTCGTCAATCGTGTTTCGTCGTTCGTCGTTAAGGTACACTTCTTCTTCGATCTGCGATCTTCATTCTTCTTCGATTTCCCTCAGTCGCTCTCTCTCTCAGCTCTTCTTTCCTCAGTCGATCAAACCCTTCTGATTTTATTTTTTTCTTTTATTTTTTTTTCTTTTATTCTGATTTGAATTTTATTTTTTTCTTTTATTTTTTTTTCTTTTATTCTGATTTTAATTTAATTTTTTCTTTTATTCTGATTTTATTTTATTTTTTTCTTTTCTTTTATTTTTTTTATATTCTGATTTTATTTTTTCTTTTCTATTATTTGAGTATATAATTTTAATAATGCATGTTTATTAATTTTATTACCTTTATTTGATTTTTTGTATATTTTATATTACCTTCGTGTTACCTTTATTTTATTACCTTTATTTTATTATTTGAGTATATTGTATTACCTTTATTTTATTACCTTCGTGTTATTTTGTATATTTTATTACCTTTATTTGATTTTTTAAATAATTTTATGACATATAATAAATAAAATTAATTATATATATTGAACGTGTTCCTAACGTGTCGTGTCCCCTATTTTTTGAAAATTTGCATTTTTGCATGTCCGTGTCGTGTCGTGTCGCGTGTCCGTGTCCGTACTTCATAGTTTATTATTATCTGGTTGATTTGCAAAAAAAAGCTTCTGCTACGTTAAATATCTATAGCTTCACTATCTTTGTCAATTTCTTGAGAAACTGTCGTTTATCATTGGCAGTATAGGATGCACCCAGAGATATGCCGTTTTCCTTCGTTGCATTTTTATGACAACAAGTTGCTAAATGGTGATCAGATGTCTGAAAAGTCAGCACCATTTCATGGGACTGAGGGCCTTGGACCCTATGTATTCTTTGACATTGTTGATGGGCATGAGCTTCATGGCAAGAATTCTGGTGGAATGTCGCTTTATAATGAGTGCGAGGCTGATGCTGCAGTTGAAATACTTGGTTTTTTCAAGAATAGGTATTATCTTCCTCTTCCCTATATTGTGATTCATCTGGAAAAATTTCTTCTAAATTTTGCATTTTGGTTACCCTGCATAGGTACCCATCAGAATTTGTTGGTGGTAGAATCGGCATCATAACTCCTTATAAGTGTCAGCTTTCACTATTGCGTTCTCGGTTTTCTAGTGCATTTGGATCTTCTGTTACAGCCGAAATGGAATTCAATACAGTGGATGGTTTTCAAGGCCGGGAAGTTGATATACTGATACTTTCAACAGTTAGAGCTGCTGAAACAAACTCTGTAGCAACCAAGATGAACTCTAGCAATATTGGGTTCGTTGCAGATGTAAGAAGGATGAATGTTGCTCTGACAAGAGCTAGGCTTTCCCTGTGGATTTTGGGTAATGCAAGAACGTTGCGGAGGAATCATAACTGGGCTGCTCTTGTCAGGGATGCCAAGGAAAGAGATTTGGTAATATCAACTAAAAAGCCTTATGATTCCATGTTTGAGTCAGCTTTCAAGAAACATCCTGTTGTAGAAAATTCTGATAATCGTTCAAAAGAGCTGAAGAATGGTGGAAAGAGTCATGAAGCTACCAGGCATGCTGGGCCAAAGCAGAATAACGCAGAGGACACCCATGCAAGGAAGAAAAGATACATCGGCTCTGGAGCTCATATTGACAGCAGAAGAGCTAGATATGAAGATAACAAAAGGTCCAGAGATGGGCGTGATGTTTCAGTAAAGAAAGATCCCCAATTTGAAGCTGTTGCTAATTCAAGCAAGGGAAAAGGTGAGTATGAGAATCCAACTAGTAATGTAGACCAGTCTGATAAAGTAACAGGTGATAGATATAAACATTTGAAACCAAAAGCGTCGAAAGGACCTGTAGAGTCTTTTGAACTCAATAGAAGGCAGAAAAAAATGGGAGCAGCAATACTACCCACTGAAGGCAGCGTACAAGAGAGAGATGGGAATGATGGAGGCAGAGCTTCAAATCAGATTGACACACCCAAAGATGCAATCACTCAAAGGAAACAACAACGTGATGCTGTTGATGCTCTTCTTTCTTCAGCTCTTATTTCTTCAAAAAAGACACAGACTTCATTGAAATCTCTGCCTGCCAAAAGGCCTGATTCACCAAAATCAAGTGCGGGTCGTGGGATTAAACCAACCAAACTAAGGAAAGGTAATATTCTCTGTTCCATATCTTTAGGCGTGAAACATGTTTCTTATTTGGTTCTGCATAACATAATGTTCATGCATGATAGGCAATTGTTTTCACTGGCAGTAGCTTTGTAAATTTGCAAATTTAGGAGGGCTTTGATTTTGTAATATGTTTCAAATTAAAGTTTTTGAATATCTTGATAATTCTTATTAAAGTTTTTGAATATCTTGATTATTCTTTTTGAACATGGTAGGTAGGGATACCATTCACCATTTTTATGCCTATATTAAGAGAGTCCATTTTTAGATATTATGCCATACTAGCTTACTACCAGTATAGGTAGTTTGTCCAGCCTTGCTACATGGCGCTGCCAATTCTGGCTGCTCAAGGGAAATTGGTGTCGCATGTCAGCTTCGTGAGGTAACACGTGGGCCAATCATAAGTCTCTATTCTTTCCTACGGGGTTGAGATTAGCAGTTGAGGATAGTGCATGTGGTGCCCTAGTCTTGAGCCTGGGCATTCAAGGGGCCTACACCTTGATCAATCTTAGAGAGTGGCATTGACCAACCAAGTCATGCGATTCACCAAAGAATGCATTATACCATGTTACGGTGTCTCCCATGAGGCTTATCATGCCTATTGATTGCTACCTGTGATATGAGACCCCCGAGGTCTGCCATTGGCTCAGTAGGTTGTGGAGAAACCTCTGGAATGTTGAATCAATGGGGTTGAGAGACCTATTTATGGCTGCGCTGTCCCATGTGGTTTGATTCCTCCATACGTCGAAGCATCCATCTTAAGCCAATTTCTAGTTCCTTTTGCAAGAGCAAGACCCCCATTGTCATCTTCTCTCTTATCTGAGGTTGCCTTGATGTGCTTGATAACATAGAAGAAGACTTGTATATTCATTGTATTACAATCAATCAAAACTAAGAACAAATATATATCAACTAATAGAATAAAACCTTAAGCTAATAAGCGAATAGAATAAAACCCTAACAACCTAAAGGACTAAACTATCCTTAATGAATAATATAAACTACAATAATCAACACCCCCCCTCAAACTGAGGATGCGAGCGCAGGATGTATCGAAAGTTTGCCAAGAAGAAAATGAAAACGAGCAACAGTGTGAGTCTTCGTAAAAAAATCGGCCAACTGAAGAGAGGAGGGAACAAAAGGGAGAGTAATAGTACCAGCCTGAAGATGTTGTCTGACAAAGTGACAATCTATTTCAACATGTTTGGTCTGCTCATGGAAGACTGAATTATGGGCAATCTGGACGGCAATCTGATTATCACAATACAACGGAGTCATATCAGAAAGAGAGACACCCATATCAGAAAGAAGCCACCAAAGCCGAACGATCTCAGAAGTAGCATGAGCCATGGCACGATACTCAACCTCAGTAGTGGAACGAGCAACAACAGACTGTTTCTTACTCTTCCAAGATATGAGAGAATCGCTGAGGAAAACACAAAGTCTAGAAGTGGATTTGCGATCAGAAATGTCACCTGCCCAATTAGCGTCAGGATAGGCACGAAGAGTCAAGTTCGAAGAGGCAGATAACAGCAAGCATTGCAACAAAGTGCCACGAAGGTAGCGCAGAATATGGAGTAAGGCAGCCCAGTGTGTGGAACGAGGAGCAGAAACAAACTGACTAAGAATGTGCACATCATAGGAGATATCCGGACGAGTAACGGTGAGATAAACAAGGCAACCAACCAACTCACGATACAAAGTGGGATCCTTAAGAGGAACGCCATTAGAAGCAGAAAACTTAGCATGCAACTCAAGAGGAGTATCGACAATTTTGTCATCAGTGAGATTGGCACGAGAAAGAATATCACGGGCATATTTAGTTTGAGAGAGAAGATACCTAGTAGGAGAAATAGCAACCTCAATACTAAGAAAATACCGAAGAGACCCTAAATCCTTCATCTCAAACTCTTGAAACAACTGATGCTTAACCTTTGTAATAGTACTATAATCAGAGCCAGTGATGATCATTTCATCCACATATAAAAGGAGAACAAGGCCAACAGAAGTGTGCCGAACAAAGAGAGCACAATCATGATGACTAGGGCGAAAACCAAGCTGAAGTGCAACAGAGTGAAATCGCTCAACCAAGCACGAGGAGACTGCTTGAGACCATATAAAGCACGACGAAGACGACAAACAACACCAAGAGGGTAAGAGAGACCTGGTGAAGGGTGCATATACACTTCTTCAGCAAGATGCCCATTTAGAAAAGCATTTTTGACATCTAGTTGAAACAAAGGCCAATGATGGGTAGCAGTAACAGAGATGAGAGTGCGAACAGTAGTCATCTTGGCAACGGGGGCAAAAGTCTCATCGTAATCAATCCCATACTCCTGAGAAAAGCTCTAGGCAACCAAACAAGCTTTGTACCGTTCCAAAGAACCATCAGAAAGGGTTTTGACCTTATAGATCCATTTATAGCTTACAACATTCTTGTCAGCAGGTAATGGAACCAAATCCCAAGTCTGAGTGTTAGCCAAAGCAGTTAACTCGTCATTCATGGCAACAATCCAATTGGGATCCTGACATGCTTCCTTGTAGGACCTGGGCTCAAAATAAGTATGAAGAAAAGAAAGAAAAGACTGATAAGAGAGGGAAAAACATGTATTACCAAAACCATACCAGTTCGGAGGATGACGGTCTCGCTTTGGAAAGCGACGTACAAGAGGAGCGGGATCCAAAGAAATAGCTAGAGGAACAGTAGAGCTAGAGACAGGTGAGTTCGGAAGTGCTTTGCGGCACTCATACACAAGAAGAGGAGCAGGGGAAACAGGAGCTGGAGAGGAAGTAGCTGGCGAGATATCAGAAGTTCGAGTAAGAGGCAAAGTAGAGACCTTTAGATCAGAAACAAACTTATCGGGAGAAACATCAGGAGGAAATGGTTCAATGTGAACCAATTCATCCTTGGTAATAGGAACAGTGGTGGAAGGTATAGTGAAGTAGGGTAGTTTTTCTAGAAAGGTGACATGCCTAGACACATATAGCTTTTTGGTGGCAGGATCATAGCACCGATAACCTTTCAGATTAATGCCATACCCTAAAAAGACACATAGAACACAACGAGAACTAAGCTCAGAGCGCTCTTGTTTAGGAAGGAGCACAAAGCATGCAGAATCAAAAATACAAAGAAAAGAATAATTGGGAGTAACACCAAAAAGACGCTCATACGGAGATGAGCTGGAGAGAAGAGGAGTAGGCATCCGATTGAGAAGATACGCAGCAGTGAGCACAACTTCTCCCCAAAAAACAGAAGGGACAAAAGACGAGAGCAACAAAGAGCGAGCTGTATCAAGGAGACGGCGATGTTTGCGCTCAGCTCGACCATTTTGGGTAGGAGTGTCAGAACACGAAGATTGATGAATAGTGCCATGAGTAGCTAAAAACTCCTCAAACTCAGACAAGTAATACTCACCTCCCAAATCAAAACGGAGAACTTTAATGGTGGTGGAAAACTGAGTGCGAATCATGGAGTGAAAATTAGAATATATTTTGTAAAAATTAGATTTTCGAGTCATCAAATAAACCCAGGTAAACCGACTGTAATCATCCACAAAAGACACATAATATTGCGAACCACCCTTAGTAACTATAGGGGAAGGACCCCAAACATCAGTATGAACCAATTGAAAAGGAAAAGATGAAATAAAACTACTTTTATTAAAAGGAAGAGTAGACATTTTAGCCAATTTACAACCACGACACTCAGAAATATCATTAATGGGAAAATTGCCTAAATGTCCAGACTGAACTAACATCCTCAAATGATCACTTGACAGATGACCTAACCTAGAATGCTAAATATAAAATAAAGAAGACTTATTGTTTAAACAAAAAGAAGACAATGCAGTAGAAGACACTTCTAGAGGAACATGCAAGCTGTCCAATATATATAGTTCTCCAACTCTACGCTCGATCCCAATCTGTCTCTTGGATACCCAATCCTGCACAACACAATGAGAAGAAGAGAAAACAACATCAAAACCAGAATTAGATAATTGACTAATAGAAATAAGACTGAGTGAGAGGTGAGGCACATAAAATACAGGAGAAAGACAAATGGGAAGAGAAAATAGAACCAATAGAGTGTACAGGCATAGAAGAACCATTAGCAGTAGCAGTAGTGATAGAAGAAAAAAGGGAGACACAATTACTGAGGAGAGATGCAACAAGGGTCATATGGTGCGAACAACCAGAATAAAAAATCCACAAAGTGTGGATATTATCTGACGATGATGAACCAGACAAACCTAACTAAGTGGTAGTCATAGCAAAGGTTTGAGACAAAAGATTTGGATTGGCCACCATGAAAGACTTGAACTGCTCAAACATAGACTGCATATTGGACGACGGACCATTCTCAGAAACTGGTGCAAAAAAGGCGGTAGATAAGCGAGATCCTAAAGATGTCAGCTTAAAGGATGGTGGACCAGATGAGCGACCCTTGGGTTGCAAAAGTTTAGGACAAATATGTTTCCAATGACCTTTCTGATGACAGAAGCTGTATTCATCCATAGAAACCCGAGGCTTGGGCTTACCAGTAACTTGAAATAAAGAAGGTGGGGTGGGCAAGAGCGGAGGAGTGGCAAAAACTGACTAGAAAGTAGGAGCCCCATGAGCCACTTTAAACCGAGTTTCTTTCGCAATAAGTTCACGGACAGCACCATCTACAGAAGGCAAGAGAGACTAATGAAGAATAGCTCCCCGAAGTAGCTCAAATTGATCACGAAAGGCCATAAGAAATTGAACAAGACGTTGCTTCTCCTGATACTTGGTATAACTGTCAAGTAACTGCAAATCTAATTGTTCCATTAGAGCAAGCTAATCCCAATAAGTAGTCATTTCATTGTAGAACTCCTGAATGGACATATCTTTCTGACTAGCACTGCGAATATACATCTCAAGTTCATACTGTTTTGCAAAGTTAGACTCAAGGTACATAGTTTTCAAATAGTCCCAAACTTGTTTAGAAGTAGAATACTTGGAAAAATTCATACCAGTGGTAGTTTGAACTGAATTATGAAACCAAGTAAGAATTTGTGCATTTTCCTTATCCCATTTAGCAACATTGGCCTCGGTTTCTTGGGATTCCAGAGGTCTAATAGTCACACCAATAACATAGTTTCACATGCTTTTACCCATTATAAAATTTTTCATTACATGCGACCAATAAGAATAATTGGTACCATCTAACTTAGTGGTAATAGCTTGCAATTTATCATCATCCATAGTGCTATAATTAAGCAACACAGTAAAATCAAAGCAGACTCACTAATAGATAACCAGAATTGCTATAGCTATGATTAAAGCACCTGTTAGGTCAAACTTATATTAACCAGAGTTGTGACCCAATCACCCTCAAATACCAATCCGAGAAAGAACCAAGGCATGGAAGAGAGAGAGAGAGAAACTGAACCTAAACCAGAAGACGAAGACGAAGACGAACCAGATGAACCGAAACAGGGAGAGACATCACTTTGATGAATCGAACCAGAGCACTCGGTTGTAGAGAGCTTCGATCGAACTAGAACCAGCAACAAGAACCAACGTAATGCTTCAAAGTGCGACAAAGAGAACATAGACCCCAACGAAGGCCTTGCGAAGAGAGAGGAAAGGGCTGCGATGGTCGATGAAGACTTGCGAGAGGTATGCTAGCATCTAGAACCTTGCTCTGATACCATGATAACATAGAAGAAGACTTGTATATTGATTGTATTACAATCAATCAAAACAAAGAACAAATATATATCAACTAATAGAATAAAACCCTAAGCTAATAAGCAAATAGAATAAAACTCTAACGACCTAAAGGACTAAACTATCCTTGATGAATAATATAAACTACAATAATCAACAGTGCTATCTTAGTGCCTGCAATCTTTCTAGATTCTACCTACAACCATCTCACCATCTGCTACCCATGACAAGCCACTATTTTAAATATGTAGTTAGATTACCAAACCAAACCAAACCAAGCCTTAAGTCTCATCAAATGGGGTTGGCTTAAATATGTAGTTAGATTGCGAGTCAATAGTTGGTACTCATGATCCTACTTTCTTTTGTTCCAATATTTCCATACGTTTGCATATAAGTGGACCCAAGTGCTAATCAACACTTCTACAAAGTTGTTCATGTCAGACGCTTTCTTTTTCCCCCTTTCTGTGTCCATATTTAAAAAATAAAGACCTCAAATTCAGATATGTGTCGGTACTCGTTTTGTGACATGTCAAACACTTCTTAGGCCATGTCTCCATTCTATGGACGCTTGCTAACATGTGATTATGAATACAACTAATATTATACCATGAAACAAAATGTATAATTGTTATGACCCATGAGTCTGATGACTAATCATATAAACTTTTCATTGAAAATTTAGTACTGAGTGCAAAAAATGTGTAATTTTTTTTAATAAAGAAGGTGATTTAGGAAGATGAGAGAAATCTTATGTGTGCTTGCTACACGATGTCTGATTATTAACTATTATGGTCCATTAGTCTAAAAATTAATGTAAGATTACTACATACAAGTTGAGTAATGATTTTTTCTATTGTGTAAATTAAGTTAATAATATATATAGATGGTCATAGATAGATAAACTCAATAATTTATTATATAAGAAAATTATCTGTAGTGTGATCTATTTGTTTCCATGTTCTAATTTTTTTGTATTTTCCGTGTTGATGTGTCCATGTCCGTGTCTTCATAGATAATGTCTTTCCCTCTAGTTAGATTCTACCGCGACTGACCTATTTTGTGAATTTTCTTGGTATATGTCATTCTGTCTTCCCATGTGTGTATTTTTGTGTTTCATCTTTTTTCATTTTTCTTAGCCGTTTGACCTCTTATTTGCTTTTAATATTGCAATAATTTTACAGCCTAATGTGAAAAACGGATAAAGACATAATTGAAGCTGTCAAAATTATTCTGTTTTGGGTATGTTGAATTGTGCGATGATAAGCTAAGATCTGCTCATATTGAAGTTGCTCACTTTCGCTCACTTTCTCTCTCTCCAATTGGAATTATTTTTAATTGATCCAACACCCATTAGTATTTTGATATTCATAAATGTCTTTGCCAGGTTTGAGGTCCTAAGTAGTTTGCTATTATTTTTACATTTTACTCTTCTGATAAAATAATTAACTTGTGACAATTCCAGTGTCATCCTCATCAAATGCCAAGGAGGATCAAACTCATCAACACCATAGTAAGAGGGAAAAATCTTTGCGCTCTTGGGAATTTGGATGAAGTCTTCTAGTATTCCATTTCATGATTATAGGAGCTAAGACCATCTCCATATCATTCAATAGCCAACACTGAAATTATAGGGTTTTCTTCTTTGCCAACCAAACCAGAAGGTAACGGCTGCTTCTCCTCTCTGGTCTTGGAATTTTGTTTGTAGATGAGCCTCTTTCTTTTGGTTGATGCTTTGTATAGTAATTCATGTAGTCTTGGTCATCAGCCTTTGGTCCTTATGTTTGGTTTTCTTTCAAACTAATCTATGTATATTGCTGTTGACATAACTAATAGTGATCTGGTGGCCCCTAGTGCAAAAGTTTTGGATATATTTTTTCAGTTCTTTTGTTTTTTTGTAATTCTCTTTAAATATAATTGACTTTACTGCATAGATTGTAAAGTAAATGTGATTATCTTTACTGAATTTTGAACTATAATTTTATATTTTCAATTTTTTTTTTTAGAAACTTGGTCACATGCTTGAGTGTGAATATTGCTTTTAGTTAAACTAGGCTTATGTGAAGATGGTTGGATGGCTTGATATATATTGTTGGGTCAATTTCCTACCAACTAAGGTGCTGTTTGTTCACAGTGCCAATTTTCTGTTAGAAACATGTTTTTGTTTTTAAATTTTTTGGCAAAAATCAGAACATTTTTCGTATACGCACTTTTTCAAAACATATAAAGAAAAAAGTAAGAAAAATGTTTGGTGAGTCGCTGAAGGGACCAAGTGGCCAGAGGGAAGGGATTAAAGGTGGGAGGGAAGGGGTGGAGTGGCTGGAACGTGGTTGCCTGAGGGCATGGAGGAGTGATGTGGGAATGAGAACTTATTTTGAAAACAACACTTTTTGCTGGTTTCCTCAAATTTTGTGAATTTTGCCAACTATTGTCATTTTTTGGTAACAAAAACAATTACCAAATGTTTTTACATTTGGTTTTCAAGATTGTCGCAAACAAAAACAGAAAGCATTAAACTAGGACGTCACTAAATGGGGTTTAAGCTCTTGAAACCATTGGTTGTTTCTTTTCGTATTTGTTGTTTTGTCTACAAGAATGTGTTTGTTTCCCTGTTAATGTTTATTGTCGACTATGTGTGTTTGTGCACCCTGTTCAGTTCAATTCAATTTGTGCGTGCGAGGCAAGGCTGTACATGAGGGTAGGTGTTAGATAGTTTGATGTACATTGTTGAGTCCATTTGCTATTGATTAAGGCCGAATTGTACATCATTGAGGCCGTTAATTAGAATCTCTTAACTTCACTTGCTGGTCAAACTGTATACTTTATGTGTGTTGAATGTCAATCAGGTTGTACATCGTCGGAGCATAAAATGGGCAAAAAGACAAAATTTGGACAGAGTTGACTTTTTCTAGAAAAGTCAAACCGATGTTTTAAACCTGTTTGGAAGTGAGTAGAAGTATAAAAAGAAAAGGAAAAGGCTTTTTTAGGATTCTGAAATTATTTTGACCTAAAGAGAGCGGCTAGGGTTTGGAAGGGAAGGAAAAACAAAAGCTTCAAGCATGTCTCCAATGGTAGTTTTCTTCTCCATCTATCTCCTTCCACTCCTCCATGAGTAGCTAGTCTTCTTTTCTAGGGTTTTGATGAAACCGTAGCCATGTAATTAGTTTGTTTTCTTTTTGATTTTTAATTATGTAAAGGTTTGAACATTTGTATGGTGATTTAGAAGTTTCTTTTATATATTTTTTATTATCTCTTCGAATATTTGACTTTCTGTGATTGTTGAATGTTATTCATACATGTGTTTTCTATTCCTTCACATTCAAAGTACGAGACGAATCATACTACGAGGAACGAGTCGTATCACTACCTTAGTTTAGAGTGAACGATTCGTATTACTGGAAATGGTTGGTGCTCGTACATTGAATGTGATGATCTTCTTGTCAAATACTTCGAGCTTGTAGTTGCGAAACATTAATCCGTTTAAACCATAGCATAATTGATTTCAATTGGAAACCCTAATTATGTGGTTAGTGGTGAATTCTCTACCTTAGGATTTTTTCAATTCAGTAAACTCAATTTCGATTATTATTGATAATTTAATTCCTTAGTTTAATTTACTCGTTATTAAATTAGGTTATAAACAACCAATCTTTTTATCAAAATTAATTTAGAAATTTGACAATTAAATTAGTTTAATTTCATAATAGTTCCTGTGGATCGATACCTGAACTTGCCATTATTCTGAAAGAATTTGGTGTAGTTTAGTGATTATATTTGGTGTATTGAACGATCCATCAGCTATAAACTTTTGAGGTTTGGGACAGTTGGTAGTTTAACAAAGACATCTACTCTTATAGGAGTTATTGTTAATTGATGCATCCTTTTTGTCTGGTGCTAGCTTAATGCCAATAGCTATGTGCTGTTCTGTCCTGCATGCATTGTCATGGACTGATCTTTATATTCTGATTAAACCGTTACTTTTCTCTTTAATAAAATATTAGTATGAGAGAATGTTGTCTAATACTGTAGTAATCTGATTTACCTAGAAAGATGAAGTATAAAAGACACAAGAAGAGAGGACTGAAGGAAGAAAATAGACAACCAGATAAATCATCTCAATTATAGTGCTAATGATGCTAACATTGCCAAGGGACCTTGCTAAACAACACAACCACCTGACCTTGCTAATCTTTTATCATATTGTTGTTGATATTTTTATTATTATAATATTATAATTTCTTATTCGTTTACTATTAATTGGTTTCATTTGAACTATAAGAGTATGTATGCCAGCCTAGAGGACTTTGAAGTGTCTTAACTGAGTTTTTTGGTGTTGGCAAGTGATGTGTACAGTACCATCTCTTTTGGAACAGTTTAATTTAGTTATGATAATGAACAAAAACAACATTCATTCGACTTATATTTCTTTTTGGTGATTGTAACTGTATTTGATGGTGTTGAAAAGGTTCAGAGCTGTGTAGAAGTTTTTTTGTGGATTTTGTCGATTGTGAATTTGAGGGAAGTTGTTATATGTTGCCTTAAAAGGGTGCCCCAATGCTATTTGAGGCTTCATTTACGAATGTAAAAGATTTTTAAAAGGGTGCCCCAATGCTATTTGAGACAAATGGCGTGTTTCCATGTGGAGTTCATCATATGTATGACTTTTTGTTAAAAATTAAATTTACTTTTCATTCATACTTGCAGACTTACGCTATTATACTACTCATCATGTCATCTGCTACTTTTAATTTATTTCAATGTGATTTTTCTTCTTTTGGTATACGTACAATGAATTTCTTCTAGCCATGGAGCTAGGATTAGGGGTGTGGTGTTGTTCAGACAGTTTGAGGAGTGGTTTGACATGTCTTAAAAGAGATAAAAAGTCAAAAAGTTATCACTATTCATAAATTAAAAATATAAAAAAAATAAATTTACATTGATGCAAAGTACAAGTCATGAATGTATGACACAGTGATGGGTTTGTCTCGGTACAAATTACATACGGGTGCATAACAAATTTACACAGGACAGTATTGTTCGGTCTGTGGAAGTCCATCGCAGGTCTCATTTTGATAATTTGAACTATTAATGTGTAGAACTCGTCGAGTATTATATGTCTGTAAAAAATCATATTGATCGGATATCGCTAACTAAATGATCAAATCAGTTTTGTATAAAAAAATAGATTGTGTTATAATTAACGGTTGAAAAAAAAAACTAATCTAATCAAATAGCTATCGATATCCGATCAACGTGATTTTTTTACAGGCATATAGTACTCGACGAGTTTTACACATTGAACGGTTCAAATTATCAAAACGGGACCTATGACGGACTCCACGAGCCGAACAACACCGTCCAATGCAATGCTCGAAAAGTAGGCAATCTACTGTCCTTATCTTCTCCTATACACTAATTTATACAATTTTTTAATATATATTTTTTTGTAAAAAGTTAAAAAGTTAACCCAAACAACTTTCTTTTTTTCCTAAATTTTTTAGTTCAAAAAATCAAAAAGTGTACTTATTGAGGACACCCTAAATCAGTAAAATTATAAATTGAATGGCGGATTGACAAATTACGATTTGGGCATATTGACAGATTGAAGAATATTCTAATTAATTATTAAATTTTACATAATATATAATATTAATTTGCATAATATTTTTCTTATATATAACACAAATTAATTTTACATAATATATTATATATATATAACTACTAATTTGTAATAAATTTCACATTTTAAATCTCTCTTACATTTATTTTTATTTTGATATTTCATTAGAAGTTAAAAAATATATGTATTAACTATAACAGAGTAGAGCGGTTTCGAAAACAGATTATAAATTTTAAAGTTTAATTTGCAATTAACAGATAGAGCGATATAGATTGATGTGGATCAATACAATTTTAACGAATTAGACGATATTTTGTACGGTCCTATTTAGGATGACGTGGCTATGTATTAGATTGATCTTTCCTCGAGTGGCAAGATAAACGAGTTATTCACTATTTACTATTAAGAAGAAAAAAAAAAGTTAATAATGATGAGTGGAGTTTCATCTCTTTATAAATTTCATTAAAAAAATAATGGAGAACGACTAATATTAAGGTCGTAACAGGCCAATATAAAAATAAAGATGTAGGTTTCGTTTAGCAATCACGGTTGGGCTAAATTAGTCACTAAACAATAAAATATGTTAAAAAGTTAAAATATATTAAAAAGTTAATAAAACAAAATATCATATTTAAATTATAATTTTTTTTTTTTTTCGCCATCAGTCTAAAAAAATTCCAATTCTAAAATATCATTTTTTTTGCCAAATGACAACTTAAATTTGTTGACGTTCAATGTTTAGTTAGGAAAAAAGATTTGATTATAAAGTTTCATGCGAAATTTTGTGTTTTTTGCGAGAGCAAATTCTAACAATCAAGCAAAATAAAAACTCCTACTAATTAACTGCTGCAACTTGCAAGAATATATACTAGATTTGAAAAAGGCTAAACCAAGAAAACCATATGTACCTCCGAAAACTATTCCTTTTACTTTCCTAGCCTAAATACGACCGTGCCCAAATTATCCTATTCTAATTGCAAGTCACTAGACAAAAAACCCAAAAAATTTGTCTACAGGAAATCCATCCAACAGAAGGATTACCAAAGAAATTTATAATGTTGGAGGTGCTCATTTTGACTCCGTCACATCTTTAGCCCTCTAGAAATGAGAATATCTCCATATGGAACGTCTTGCTCAACTCTTATGACATCACGAGAAGCAAGAACTGCACAGAAAGAAAGCATTCGCTTATCAAATTCCATTGAGTCAAAATTGTTGCAAGTTGAGAAAGAGATTTTTCAACCAAAACAAATAAAAATAAAAATAAAATTTGGAGCATGATGGGTTGATACCACAAGTTTGATAGAAGAGATGGGCTGCTTTCTTTTTGTTCAATCCAAAGGCTAGCTCATTAAGGGATTCTGTTTGAGAGGTTCCTGGTGTATCAAAATGTGTCTTGAGCTGCCTGTAGGCATCAAGTTCAATATGAAGCATAAATTAAAAGATCAAAAATTAATATAGGACATAGAGTGGTTCAGTAGAATCTTAAAAAGAATGTTACATTCGAATAGAATCAGTTATCAGGTCAATGGGCAGATTAAAGATTGGTTGTTGAGTTTGTGTAGGTCCAGTTTCCACCAAGAGATCTGCAGAAGTAAAACATGAGAATTGAACAATCCTACAAGAACTAAAATGAGGTCATTTACTATTGCTTGCAATTAAGTGGAATGGAAAGGTCAGATGAGCTAATTACCGTTATCAGGTGTCAGGCCATTTTTAGATAGTCTAGCTAACTTGAAATTCAGGTCCGGTTGCTGCCATGAATTCTCCTCAGCTACTGGTTCAAGGCCACTCCCATCATGTCTAGATGAAGAATAAGGCCTTTTCTTGTTGGACCTGAACAAACAAACCATTTATTTTTTGTCTCACCTTATAATTATATGGATTCACAGTGTAAGAAATGACACTCTACGAACCTGCCCGAATTAACATCTGAATTATTTGACAGGAAACCATTCCCAGATCCTGAACTGGGAATAGATTTTACTTCGTCTCCTGTAGTAGATTTAACCATGAATATCTTGATCTTAAAGAATTGTGAGAAAAGAGAGAGATGATAAGAATATAATGTACCAGAATTTCCAGGCGTGACCATCACATTGGCCTCATTCACCCTCACACCATTGTTCCCAAGGTTGTTGCTTAGCCCCGGTATGAAGACTTCAGTTGGTATCTCGTTAGTTTTGAGATTTGTCCGAAGCTTCTCTCTGGAAACTCCCAATGATTGGGAGCCAAGTCCACTGTGAAAATCTTCAAAAGGCTTCACATTCAAGTATTTTATCAGAGAGCTGAGAATGTTTTTGGAGATCTTTGAAGTAAAGATTAATAGATTGGCTTACAAATCCCAATGGATCAAGATATCTTGTGCTCTATCTGGTGGTGATGATGAAGAAGGTTCTGGAGGCTGGGGTGGGGATTTCCTCCCTGCATCCAATTGTAGATTAGTTTTACCTTTATATTCTTTTAATAAAGATAATTCTAAGAGCTACTATCATAGAACTCTGACCAGAAGGCAAATCACGGGTAGGTATGGTACTTCTCATCCATAGTTCCAAAAGAGGTGCTGGATAATGTATTTCTCTATTTCCAGTTGTGGAAAGCCCACAGATTAGTGCTACGGGAGGCAATTCCATGAGGTTTCCTATCTCCATGGTAGACATGGCATCATAGATCTGAAATGGATAAAGCATGAAAGCATTTTATTGGAAGGTAATTTGCCACAATTGAATTTAAATAACCCACCAAGTCTATGCATATAGGATGGAATAAACAGGCAGGTGCGTATCAGAGCATACCTTTCTCTTTCTTCCTCTTCTTGACACAATATCAGAAGTACTCTGAAGCCAGGATTGGTATATGTGACCGGGGATGATAGTTTGTTCATAATCCATGGCAGAGGCTGCTGGCTTTCTTGCTTTCCTTCGAGTTGGTCCTTGCCTCTGGTGATCCTGCTGGGGCTATGACATCACATGCACATTCCAGGTTTGTTAATTTATTTTGAATCACAAATTTGTTTTAATTTTCACACATAGTTCTGATTCTGAGATGTTTAATTTAGGCTACCTGAATAGCTTCCTTTTGTTTATTAGGTTGCTGATTGACTTGGTCTTCCGGATGCCGGTCCAGGATTTCATCAGCTGCAAGAGGGCCTGATTTAGCATCTCTAGGCAGATAATAGTTCTCTCTCTCAAGTTTTTATGTCTTTGATCATGATATATTTGAATAGGTTTTTCAACATCCAATGTTTAAGATTTTTGCTTGCATCGAAGTCAATTTCTGTGATTTGCGGAAGAGTAATATATACTTAGTCACTAATAAATGAACCTAAGAAGCAAGAACTCAGAAGCTCTATTAACCTATAAGCTTCATTAATGAACTTAGAAGGAAGGACATACATATAAGCTTTATTAAACAGTAAGTAAATAATACTTGGCCTTATTAACCTATTTAACTTGAGGGCTTCATAGTAATCAGCATGTGAATGTCACATAGCATCGGACTGGGAAAAAATCCTTGAATTAACTGTGGTACACTTGCTGGAAACTCCTTACTGAGAGCCTATACACCCTTGGGGATTAGTTGGGCTTTGATCCGGACAACCCGGTGCCAATCAAAAAAAAAATGTCACATAGCATCTAGTAAAATTTTTGTATATATGATGGCTACAATATTTGGCAGATTAACAGGCGGAAGCATCTAGACACACCACTCTCAATAGAAGAATTAGGATCTCCTTCAAACTCCAAAGCTCAAGTGGAAGCACCAAAGAATTATATTGTTACAATTATTTATCAAGTTGATATCAGTTGCAGAAGTTGCATTGCTGGAATTAGCCAAGCATATTACCCTAATCACCTCAAATGCCATCTGTTCAGCCTTTGGGCATGCTTTCCTAGTTCCCAAAAAAAAAGGCGCTATATGTTCATACATGTGATTGTAAAGGTTTTGCTTGGCAAATGATAAAAGATGCATATTTAGGTAATGGATGGGTAAAAGCAACAAATATCAAAAACTCATCCTACAACATATATGCCTTTTTTTCATTTTAATAACGTGTTTAATGCATCATAAATGTATCACTAGGTCATGCATTCAATAGATTGGACATATCATCCTTTTTGCTCAAATAAGGTTAGCCTTATTAAGGGAGGTTATTATGAGAAACTCCATAACAAAGCATTGCCAGTTAAATTCAACATCTTAAAAGTGAAATTGCTCATATTTATAATTTGAAAACCTACAATGCATGTTTTCATATTCCCTACAAAGTACTATTGAGAAAATGTACAATAGATATCATCATTTCATGTTTAATTTTTATTATAAAAGACCTAGCATTTCAACATGTCAATTCAAATTCAAATTCAAAGAGAACACACAATAAGATCATTTATAGTGATCACTAACCAGCATAGTTTCTTACATTTGAACTTGAGATAAAATTTTACTGTTCAACATGGTGAGTATCCTTAACTAAAATATGAATTTCTAACTTTTAGGTTTACGAGAATTAGAAGCATTAATATGTTGCTTACGTTTTTGAGGCCTTGCTGGACGTGGTGGAGAGGGTATTAGAGTACTTGGAATTTGAGTGTCCTCTTGAGAATTAAAATTCAACTCTGTCTCATTGTCCCCTTCAATATCAAACCTGCCAAATCATTCAAAAAATAACCCCCCAAGAAAAGTAAGTCGAACTCACGAATTACCCAAAATGCAGTGTTTCCCTGCTTGGGACATATGATTAGGACTATAGGAGTTATTACATAACCATTTAGGAGAGTAGAGTAAGAAGCCCCCTGAATGAAAATTTACATTACATCATTATTCAGAAATTACCTTTCAAAGTGATGGTATGGCCGCGTATCTGTCTGATACGAATCAAATAAGGTGATGTTAGCGGCATCAGCTGCGAGAGAGAAAGAAGGATTAGCTGACGATATTACTAACAAATCTAGCATGATGATAAACACAGAAAATCAACATGTTTAATGTTGTGTTTGGTTAGGGGAATTGATTAGGAAATTTGGAAAGGAAAATAAAAAAATGCGTATCAAATTAGTTGAAATATAAACATATTTTATTCATATTTTACCTCTCCTTTTATTTTCCCTTTCCAAATTCCTTTCTCAAGTCTCCAACTAAACATAGCATAAATGATCACAAAAAAGAAAAAGGTTATGGGAGAAAGTAGAAAACCTTGATGGTATTGTTCTGATTGATCTTTTTCACTGGGATTGTTGTTGTTAATGTAAGGCTCATCCACATTATCTAGTCCCTGCACAAATGGGAAGGTCAAGCAGAGATTTTAGTTTAGCCGTACGGGGTTTTGGGTGAATTGGGTTGGGGGTTTTGGCACATATATAACTTCTGAAAATAAAATTTAGAAAAGACGTAGAGAAAAAAAAAGGGAATGTTACCATGGCGATATAGCCAGTTTGTTGAAACCCCATCATTGTTCTTGTGTTAGTGAGGGACTCTTCGATCTCTCCATGCTCTGCCTCTTGATTATTATAAGGTAATGTCACAGCTTCGTACCTTCAACAAAAAAAAAAATGAAAATGGAGAGAGAGAGAGAGACAGAGAGAGAATTCAAAAGTGCGAATTGATGATCCTACCCTTCCTATTTCTCACGCCTCTCTCCCGCGAAAATGCACTTCAACGTTATGATATCGGCTAAAGTGCGCCGTTAGTGAAACTTGAAACTTAAAATCATGATGAAATGCGCCATTATGAGCAAAACGAATCAAATTTCTATCATGCACCGATTTTCACTCTATACCTAGATGATGCTAAATTGCGCTGACTGTTAAGGAAGAAGCTAAAGTGCGCCGTTAGTGAAACTTGAAACTTAAAATCAGGATGAAATGCGCCATTATGAGCAAAACGAATCAAATTTCTATCATGCACTGATTTTCACTCTATACTTAGATGATGCTAAATTGCGCTGATTGTTAAGGAAGAAGAAGAAGAAGAAGAAGAAGAACAAGAAAGGAGAAGGTGGGACTGACTTGGCCTGAGATTTGCCCTTGGGGAGGAGGGTCGGATCTGGAACAGATTTCACCTTCCATGCTTCGTTTAGCTCCACCTGAGAGAATCGCAAATTACTATGGAATTCTTTTTCTCGTTATTCAAAATTTAAATTAAGCAAAAAAACAGAGTGTATTCGATCATCGATAAAGGACATAAGGATTTCACAAACGTACGTACCAGAAAACGATTCACATCATCTATAAAAACACATCAGAAAAACTTATTCAGACTCTGTAATTCAGATATACGCCAAAGAGAAAACTAAACAAATAAGATTCTAAAGCTTACCGTAAAGGAGCTTGACTTTTCGTTCGTAGACAATCACTACTCCACCTGAGAACGAACGAATGAACGAACGAGCCGAACAAAGCCAACGGTTAGTCGAGAACAGAAATTGAAAATTGAAATTGAGGTGAATTTACAGAGCTTTACCCATTAGAATTCCAGAGAGTCTCAGAGCCATTGGAACTGATGGATTTAGGATTTCTTCACTGTCAGGAGGTAGAAGAAAATCAATTTGATTGAAGTGAGTGAATGATAGGTATAGAAACTAGAGAGAAAACTCACCATATTGTGATGATGTTGAGCTTATTCAGCTTCCTCCGATTGATCTTCGCGTGCATTGTCGCTGCCATCCTTGATTACACACATACAGAGAGAGAGAGAGAGAGAGAGCTTGAATTAGATTTATGTTGGTTAGATTACGAAAACAGAGAGAGTTGATGGAAATTGCAAATGCATTAGGAGTAAATTTGCATAAACAAACATAATTCAGATTCAATATGACCAAATCTGGGAGGAAAATTTCACAGAAACAAAACAGAGTAAGAACCAATTCCCATTCAGTCGCATAACTTACAGTGAATATGAGCTAAACACAGGTTGCAGAAAAACACACAATTCACAGACGAAGAAATTGAAAACCAAGTTATATTATGAGAAGTAAATAAAAAGGAAAACAAAATTTGAATCACCATATCTGTCCGAGGGGAGCTTTCCGAGCCAGAAGCTGGTGAGAGTAGAACATTTGATCGTTGTTGAAAACTACGACACTCAAAACAGGCAGAAAGCTATAAGAATGAGGGGAGAGAGAGAGAGAGAAGAGGAAGAGAGAGTCGTCAATGGCGAGAGGAGAGAGAGAGACGGATGGAGGTCACATAAACCGCATTGCGCATGGATTTTCTGGGGTGCGGGATGGGGATGCTGCTGTGCTTTAAGCACACGCGGCTCTACGGTGCCGTTTTGGGCCAAAAAAAACATTGTTTGCGTTTAGTATTTCTAAGAAATTCCTTTACATTTTTGTTGTATGAACGTCCAACTTGTAAAGCCTGGTTTGGCATGTTTTCGTTGTGTTATTTTGAGAAGAGGGTTATAATTAATTTTTTAATAAAAAGTTATTTATAAGTAATTTTTTTGTGAGAGAGAACGTGAGTTATAATTTGACAAGTGAATTATAATCCACTTCTCAAAAAGGGTCAAAGTCAAAAAGTTATTTAAAAATTTAAAAAATTATCATCATTCACAACAAAAAAAAAATACAATAAAATAAATTCATACATAAAAAAATGCAACTCAACTTTTTGCTGAAGTGATGAGTTATCTGCGTGATTGGTTTGCTGTACTAGTCTAGAAATGATTACCTCATTCGCGGGCAACCATTTAGACTATGCTGTTCGGACCGTGGGGGCCACCATGAGTCACATTTTGATAATTTGAATCGTCAATACGTAAAACTCGTTGAGTACTATATGTATGTAAAAAATCACATCGATCGGATATCGCTAATTATATAATCAAATCAGTTTTGTATAAAAAAAAAAAGGAATGGTGTTACAGTTAACTGGTAAACAAAAACTAATCCGATCAATGTGATTTCGATATCCAATCAATGTGATTTTTTATTAGCATATAGTACTCGACGAGTTCTATATATTGCACGGTTCAGATTATCAAAATGGGACTCGTGGTGGTCCCATAAGCCGAACAACATTGTCCAAATGGTTGCCCACAAAGGAGGCAATCATGTCCTTATCTCCTACACTCTGGATAGAAAAAAGTGTCGTACAGCCTCTTATACTTACATTTCCTATACACTTATTTATATAATTTTTTATTATACATTTTTTCGTAAAAAGACAAAAAAATTAATCCAAACATCCATATCTTTTTTCTCAATTTTTTAGTTCAAAAAGATAAAAATAACACTTATTTAACACACTCAAAACAATCTCTAAGATTGAGTGCATATTTCTTATTTTGATGGTATAAAAAGCAACGTACAACTAGTAAGATTGAGTACATATTTCTTTGGTATAATATATACAGTGATACTTCTAAAACTCATAGTTCTAAAACTTAAATCCATGACTTTAAAATTATTAGATAAATATTAACCGTGGAACCAATGTTCACCCTTATTACATTTTGGTTGTATACATTATGATTTAAAATATATATATATATATTATGTAAAATTTTGGCAAATTTATGACAATTTGGAATTTAGAAATAAAATTAGTATTTTTGATAATGTCATAAATTTTTTAATACTAATATTTTTTAACCATAAAAAAATATGGGATCAAATTTCTCTCCAATTCAAAATTGGACTGGAGCAATTGTTGGGTCCGTGGGGCTTATTACGGCCATTTTAATATTTTAAATTGTTCAAAATTTAGAGTTTGTCAAGTAATTTATCTCTACAAAAATTATGTTGATCGAATATCGATAGCCACTTGATCAGATAATAATTTTGTCAGTAATTTGTTAACAAAAATATGTTCTGATCAACTGACTATCAATATTCGCTCAGCGTGATTTTTTGTAAGGATGAAATACTCGGCGAGTCTTACACATTGCGCAGTTCAAATTATCAAAATAAAGCTCATGATGGATCCTACAAGTCCAACCAACACCTTCTAGACCTTAAAATATGTGACGTTACTAAAAAATATGTAATATATACTACAAAAATATATAATAAGATGCATCTAATATACACCATTTAAAGAGTGTGGGATTCACTTTTCATAAAATTTCAATTTTTTATATAATTTTATTTAGTTGAATAAGAAAGTAAGTAAAATAGAATTTTAAGCTCAATATAATTTTTTTGCTTTATATTTGAATGAGTTGTTTGATAAAAAAATAAAAAAACAGTATTTAATTTATTAAAATTTCATATTTCACATATTTTATACATTTTTTTTATGTACTTTAATATGATTCTTTGTGCACACACTAATATTAATCACCGCCCAATGACCCACGGTAAATATAAATGAAATTACTCACAAAAATTAGGCCTTGTTTGAGAAATGATTTTCTTGACTAAAATATGATTTTTTTTTTCTTTTTTAAACCTTTTACAGAAAAGCGTTCATAAAGCAAAGTAAATAGAAATGAATTTGTAACTTTTTTGTATGAGTTAAAATATATTTGATTTTTAAAATTTTTTTTTTTGGACCTTCTAAATAAAATAATCACTTGTCAAACAAGTGACTCAATCTCATTTGTAAATTTCAAAAACCAAAATTTATTTATTTTTTATTAAAAAAAATGCTAAAAGCAGTCCTAAAAACAGTTGTTAGTGTTGAAAAATTGTCTACAAAAATGGTACTGTTTGGTGTAGTTGTTAAAATAGCTTATAGATTATAGCTTAACAGATTATAAATTATGACTTTAATCAGAAGTTATTAATCTGTTTGGTGTAGCTGTTGGATTATAGATTTAAGTTGCTAAGTAGTATTTGTTAAATAAGTTGTGAAATAGTTTTTTTAATTAATTTTTATTTTTTGTTATTTAATACTTGTCTACATTTCTCATAAAAAATAATACTAATAATCTATATTCCATTTTGGTCTTTTTCTATTTTTAAAAAAATAAAAAATAAAAAATAAAAAAATCTAAGAGTATAACCATAAATTAACATGTCCACAATAGAAACTGATAATCAGAAGTAAGGGGTGAGCAGCTTTTCAGAATCAGTTTTTTTTGAATTAAAATAAACTGTTAGAATCAGAAACTGTTTGAAATAAATTTAACTAAACAGTCAAAAATAACTTTTTAAAAACTAAAAGCTATAAGTTAGCTTTGAAAAGCTGAAACAAACACCCGCAATGTGTTGCAGTGAAAATGTAAGGAATTTCTTAGAATTGGCGCTGTTTGGGAACATGAGATTCAGGCTATTATAGCCTCAATTGAGATATAAGCCAAAAAGCATTACTGTAGCAACTCTTTGTATTGATTTTCAAAAAAAAAAATTTTTTGACTTTTGGCCGGCTGCCGCAGCAGCGCAGCCTACACTGCCACCAACAGTGTAGGCTGCAGGTTTGGTAAATTACAAGATTACCCCTATATATCAATTTCTGAAAAAATAAAGTAAAGGGTAAATTTGTCATTTCAATCTACACATCATTTCAAACACATTTTTTAATACAACAATCAACCCAAAAATTTAACCCAACTTTCCAAATACAAAATTAAAATAACCTACTAAAATAATCCAAAAGCCAAATAACCTACTAAAATAGTCACTTCCCAAACGAGACCACTATTTAAAAAGAAAAAACAAAGGGACAACTTTCTAAAAAAAAATAATACAGCCAACAATAAATCAATGTTTTTTTGGTCCAAAATAACACCGTAGAGCAGGATAGCAGCCTAGCAGGAGTTGCTGTTCTTTGAGTATAGTAGCATCCTCAATATATATATATATATCTATTTATGTAAGAAGTACTTTTTTTTCCTATGCTTGTCATTTCTTTTTCTATTTTGCCTTAGCTTATTTTGAAATTGTTATTTTGTTCTTCAGTTGGTTAGTGAAACAAGCATTTTAAAAATTATGTAAGATATTTTAATTATTTTGGTTGGAAAGGTTTGTTTTGAATTGTCTATTTTGCGCTTAGCTTATTTGAGAATTTTTTATTTTGCCCTTTTATTTTGTAATGGTATAACAATTTGAATGAAGGTTTTTTTTTTATGAATATGCAAATATTCTAGTCAATTGTAAAACATAAATCTTTTATTTTTTAACAAATTATAAATATACCTATAATGTTTGTTTTATGAATTAATCATATAATAATACAAATAACACCTATCGTTTGTTATAAATTTTAATTTAACCCAATAATTAGAAGAAAAAATAAATAACTACTCTTCTACGCAATAATAAATTATCAAAATTGTTTATTGAAAAATATCTCTCATATCATTAAAAACTATTAATTGATTTAATGCTTTATTTGTTAACAAAATGGTTAACTGAAAGAGATTTTTCATATCATTAAAAATTGTTAATTGATTTAAGGATTTATTTATTAATAAAATTGATCATTTGTTATGCGAGTATGATTTATTTATTAATAAAATGGGTCATTTATATATGTGTGTGTGTGTGTGCACGTGTGTGTATTCTTTTTTGCTTCTTTGTTAGTTTAGTTTTTTTTAGATGGGGAATTATCTTATCTCTTTTATACTTAAATGTATACTTTATTTTATTTATCTTTATGTCTTCACACTTAGTCTTACTAAAAAAGATAAGAATATAATTATATTAAAATGATAGAACTTATTATATTTGTTCTAATTGTTATTATTTATAATACAATTTATATAATTCTAGCATATATTTAATGATTTATTCTATTTAATTTCATAAAAATTATTAAAATACAAAACTTAAATATACTATAATAATAACACGTGCCTTGCACGGGCCCTTGTAAGTATTATATATATAAGAAGGTCTTTCTTACTGACAGCTCGTCATTTTTGTTCCTATTTTGCCCATATATTTTGCATAATTTATTAATTGTGATCTATATGTTCAGTGAAGGTTTTTTGTCGTAATTATGCAAATATTTTTTGTCAATTATGCAATAGGTTTTCTCATAATTACGCAAACATTTTTTTTTATCAATTATAACATAGGTTTTTTCATAATTACGCAAACATTATTGGTTAATTATAAAACATAAATCTTTTATTTTTTAACAAATTACAAATACACCCATAAAATTTGTTTAAAATATGAATCGGTTCTATAATATTAGAAATTATAACTATCGTTTGTTATAAATTATAATTTAACACAATACTTAAGGGAAAAAAAACTATGTAATAATAAATTATCAAAATTGTTCATTGAAAAATATTTCTCATATCACTAAAAATTGTTAATTGATTTAATGATTTATTTATTAAAAAAATGGTTAACTAAAAAATATTTTCATATCATTAAAAGTTGTTCATTTACTTAATGATTTACTTATTAATAAAATTGATCATTTGTTATGTGAGTATGGTTTATGTATTAATAAAATTTGTTATTTGTATATATATGTATTTTCTTCCACTTCTTTATTAGTTTAGTGACTTATCGTAGTAGTGTTTTTTAGATGGAAGAATTATCTTAAATTTTGTTTTATATTTATCTGTTGAGAAAAGTTACATATCATAAATTTTTTTTTTTTTTTATAAATTCAGAAGAAATGTTAAAACTCATAAATTCATAATAGAATTGGAGTCGACATCATTGGGTGTATAACAAATCAAAAAGTGATACATATCACACCACATAATTCTGTCATATATCTAATGATTTATTCTATTTAATTTCATAGAACAATATGTTAATTTTTTAAAAATTATTAAAATACAAAATTTAAAAATACTGTAATAATAACATGTGCCTTGCACGGGCTTGTGTAAATTAGTATATATATAGATACACACATATATTAATGCATAAATGAGGGGGGATTCTAAAATTTTGTTAAAAATTCATAATGATTTTCCTTGTTAATGAATTGTGGCTATAGAACTTGAGAAAACTATATATGAGGAAAAACTCCAATTTTTCTCAAAACTCTAGATGGATTGAAAAGTTTAAAAGTTTTGGATTATGTATTATTTTGGGTATCTTTTAATTGTTGAATTAGAGGTAATTGTTTTGGCTATTAGTGGATAATAGTATTGTCGTGTGATAAAAATTGTATGTAAATTAGGCAAATTGAAATATTTATAATTCATGCATTTCATGGAACATATCATTGAATCGGTGGTTTTTATAATTGTGCACTTTGAGAATTCTTGGAAATTCAGGTTGTGAAAGAAAGGTAAATAAAATGGTAAATCCATATAGGGGTGCGGTTGTGGATGATTAATTTGGTTATAGACCCATGGTGAAACTCCGAAAATTCACACGATGAGGTGCCAATTCCTTCCGGTTAGAAGCCAGTAAAGTAGCTTTTGGTAGTGTCTTTATAGCCTACTTGTAGACACTAGCCCCAGGAATTTATAGCATTGTATTTGCTGTCCCATTTTCTAGTTTAAAGAAATGTTTGAATTGTGAATTTTAGAACTCTTGCATGGCATTGTTTCAAAGATAAAAACTCATGTTTCATCATAGCATTTCATTCGCATTCACCATATGACATTGTTAAGTATCATATATATAATTAAAATTATCTCTACTAGGTTTTTAGGTCGCCCTACGTGGAAAATATGTTCAAGTGCTAACGGTGTGCCTCCGTCAAAGAAATGACCTAGGAGGATCTGAGAGCTTGAAGCTCATTTTTGTTTACTTGCTTTTGTAATGCCAAGGGCTTCCGTGTATTGGGTTTTGTAACTCTTGTTGATGTAACCGGGCTATGCCTTGGAATTTGTAACCTTTAAGGTATAAACTTGTTGTAGTTTATGTGACACCGCAATTATTTAATTAATTAAATAAAAAATAAAAAATAAAATAAAATAAAATATTTGATTTTATAGTTATACTCGCTAAAATATAATCTAACTTAAAATTAAGGGCATTGTTATTACCAAAACATAACAACATGATTAATATATTTTTCTGGGCCAAACCAAACATAACCATGAAATTTAGTAAATTGTGTGGGCCAATGTAGAAATAGGCGTTAAGGTGTGTTAGTTACTTAGGAGGTTAAGTTGTCTTAAGAGCATGGGGTGGCTTTAGTTAAGGCAAGCCTTGTGGGAGTCTAAAAGGGCCAAGTAATGGAGCCTATGGGATAGGGATAGCAATTTGAACCTGGCCCGACGGGGACCTGGTCCCCTGACCTCAATTAGAATGGTTTTTTCTCAAAAAATACCCCCGATGAGCCAGGGATGGTATTGGAAAATAAATCCCCTACAATATTCGGGCTGATAACGGTGATACGTTCCTCATCCCTGGCCCGTCCCCATTCTTTCGAACTAAAATTACTATTATACCCCTCTATCCATTCATATATACCTTATATACCCCTCTGTCACACACACACACACACACTCTCTCTCTCTCTCTCTCTCTTCCATCCACTCTCTCTCACTCTCTCTTTAATATCTCACCGATTTCAGTCCCTTACAATAGATCATTATCTCGACAACGGCGACAGTGCTCTGATCGTTATTTTTGGCGATGAGAGAGAGCTTCGCGTGAGATAAATTGAAAAGAGAGAGAGAGAGAGAGAGAGAGAGAGAGAGAGAGAGAAGAAGAAGAAGAAGAAGAAGAAGAAGAAAAGAAAAGAAAAAAGAAAGCCGCCATGGACCTTACGGTCCTCGTCCTCTTCACAGTGCCGCTTCTCTACTGACTTGTCTGCCGCCCTCCTCCGCTTTACTACCAACTCCTTTTCAACTCTTTACATCTCTCTCTATTCTTCTCTCTTTCTCTATGTGTTACATATACACACACACACATATATTATAGATTTTAGCTTAGATCAGTGAGATCTATGATGATGATAATCTGTTGTTGATGATGATCTATGATGATGATGATGATCTGTTGTTGTTGATATCTCTCTTTTGCCATATTGATCTATTTTTTTTAATCCTCCATAGAGCTTCAAAGCAGTTTTTTTTAAAAAAAAAAAAAAGGTCCAAGATTTTTTAGGGTCGGGGAAATCCCCGTTAGGGGGCGGGGGTGATGGGTTTCCAGTCGGGGATCGGGGGTGAGGACGGGGAATTTCGTACCTTCAGGGATCGGGGACGGGGAGTGTAAGCCCCGGCCCGGCCCGGCCGTTGCCATTCCTACTATGGGATGGATAATTTCATAGGGTGATGAATCAGCATCCATAGGCCTGTATATAAGGAATGTAGGCTTTGGCAAGGGCCAAAAAAGTGTGAACATAAGTGAAACAATAATAAAAGTGAGTAGAAGGAATAAAGAGCTCGGAGGAAAAAATAAAAAAATAAAAAAATAGTAGGGGGCAATATTAAGGTGAGTTATATTATACCTGAGTAGCCATAAATAATTTTAATATTTTATGCAAATCATTTTTTTTATATAATTATATTAACATTTAATTTCATTTTATGAGCCTTGCTTATTTAAAATTGAAATCCATAGATATGATTGTTTAAATTTTAAAATTTATTTGACAATGAGTATATAACCATTTATTTTTATAAGTACCACCACGGAGGTCCGACGTCTTGGGGGACTTAAATAACCATTGGCTCTTTGAATTATCGCTTTAATGACCCTATGACGATCTCATGTTTTAGGAGACTTAAATAACCATTAACCCTTTGATTAGTCACTTTGTGACCCTTTGTTTGTCATAGATCAATTGATCCTTTGTTTTATTTTGTACTGTGGTTATAATTCTTTTGCATATACGATTTTTGTATTATATGTCTATTATTTAAAATAATTTATTTGAACCAAATTATTCATTATTTAGCCTAAATAATTATCAATGGTGATTTGTATGCCCTTATGCTCTTAGTATAATATTCTTTACTCTGCTATGTGCTTATAGCTGTTAAAACCCCTTTTAAGTGAATAAATTTAAGGAAAAATGGTTTTACCCCGTTAATCAGGACCCAGACTTGAGATGAACATTGACTCAAAATGTATATGAAATTCGGAGTTTCATGTGATTAGCAGGATATTATAGATGTTTCGTTCAAGATTTCTCAAAGATTGCATCACCATTGACTCAATTGACCCAGAAGAACACACCATTCGAGTGGACAGATAAACAAGAACGTTGGTTCCAGGAGTTAAAAAATAGACTTGTGAGAACACCCATATTAACACTCCCTACTGGAACGAATTGATTTGTAATTTACAACGATGCCTCATATAATGGTTTGAGATGCATACTTATGCAAAATGGGAAAGTTATTGCCTCTCATCAACTAAAGATTCATGAAAAGAACTACCTAACTTATGATCTGGAATTGGTTGCGGTGATTTTCGCTTTTAAAATTTGACATCATTACCTCTACGGAGTAACATACGAAATTTACACCAACCACAAGAGTCTTAAATATCTGTTTACACAAAATAAACTAAACATGAGACAACGATGGTGGTTAAAGTTTATGAAAGATTATGATGTAAAGATTCAACACCACCCAGGCAAAGCTAAAATGGTAATGGATGCACTGAGTCGGAAGACCACCCGAAGTTTGGCATACTTCTTCACTGACAATCACTCATTGGAGACTTGAAAAGATTGGACTTGAAGTTGGTTCCATACACGGATGGTGGATTTCTCGTTAATATAGTCATGGAACCTACAATAGTCAATGAAATTAGGATGCGTCAATATGAAGACAAGCTTTTGAAGAAAAGATACGATGAGCAAGGAAGTACGCCCAATTCCGATTTTACCATAGGCAGTGGGGTACTAAAGTTTCGAAACTGAATTTGTGTACTCGACATTCCAGAAATCAAAAAGAAGGTATTGATCTACACACGGATGATGGATTTCTCACTAATATAGTCATGGAACCTACAATAGTCAATAAAATTAGGACGCGTCAATATGAAGACAAGCTTATGAAGAAAAGATACAATGAGCAAGGAAGTACGCCAATTCTGATTTTACCATAGACAATAGGGTACTAAAGTTTTGAAACTAAATTTGTGTACCCAACACAAAAATCAAAAAGAAGGTATTGATGGAGGCCCATAGCTCGAGATTCGTAGCTCATCCTAAAAATACGAAAATTTACCACGATTTGAAATAGCATTATTGGTGGACGAGAATAAAAAGAGACATAACAAGCCATGTTTCCAAATGTTTCCAATGTCAATGAGTTAAGGCAGAGCATCAGAGACCTGCAAGACTATTGCAAGCCTGCAACCACTCCTTATTCCTGAATGGAAATAAAAACACATTATCATGGATTTTGTTATTGGATTACCACAATCAGCCTCAAAGAACAATGCGATATGGGTCATTGTAGATCGATTAACGAAATCAGCACATTTCCTAACCGTCAGAGTCACATACTCTCTTAACAAATTTGCCACTATATATATCAAGGAAATCATTCGATTACATGACACCCTAATATCAATTGTATCTAATCGAGACCCTCATTTCGCATCTCAATTCTAGAACAAGTTACAGACAACTTTGGGAACTACACTAAAGTTCAGCACCATTTTATCATCAACAAACTGATAGACAATCCGAAAGAACAATTCAAATGTTAGAGCACATGTTGCGGGTATGTGTATTAGACCTTAAGGGTAATTAGGACGATCATCTACCATTAATAGAATTCACTTATAACAACAATTACTAAGCAAGCATCGGAATGGCAACGTATGGGAAAAAATGTCGATCGCCAATATGTTGGACAGAGGTAGGAGACCAGTAGTTGTTAGGTCCAGAAATTGTGCAGATAACCAGTGACAAAATTCAACTCATCCAGCAGTGAATTCGCATTGCTTAGAGCCGCCAGAAAAGCTATACGGATACACGGAGACAGGATTTGGAGTTTCAAGTAGGAGAGCATGTTTTCTTGAAGGTCTCACCAACAAGGGGAGTCATTTGATTTGGAAAATGAGAAAAATTGAACCCGCGTTACATTAGGCCATTTGAAATATTAGAAAGGATTAGCCTTGTAGCATAACGTCTTGCCCTTCCACCATAATTGTCCAATGTTCATAATGTATTCCATGTGTCGATGCTCCGACAATATTTTCAAGATTCAGAACATGTCATTGATCACGAAGACCTAGAAGTTCAAAACAATCTCTGCTATGAAGAGCAACCGGTACAGATCCTTAACCGTCGTGATTAGATTCTCCGAAACAAGGCATACCTCTTGTAAAAGTCTTATAGTGGAATCATCGTGTTGAAGAAGCTACGTGGGAAACAGAGAGTCAAATGCAGGCTTGATATCCACATTTTTTTGAAAACTAAGGTACAACAAGTTTGAGGACAAACTTTTATTTAGGGAGAGAGATATATGACATCCCAATTGTTTAATTAATTAAATTAAAAATAAAAAAATTAAACAAAATAAAATATTTGATTTTATAGTTATACTCACAAAAATATAATCCAACTTGAAATTATGAGCATTGTTATTACTAAAACATAACAATGCGATTAATATATTTTCTAGGCCAAACCAAACATAACCATGAAATTAGTAAATTGTGTGGGCTAAGGTAGAAATAGGCTAAAGTTAAAGTGTGTTGGCTACTTATTTAACATTCAATTATGTTATTCATTTTACAAGCCCTGCTTATTAAAAATTGAAATCTATGGATATGATTGTTTAAATTTTGGGATTTATTTGACAATGAGTATATAATCATTTATTTTTATTAGTACTACCACTGATATTTCATGCCTTGGATGATTTAAATAACCATTGGCCATCTGAATTGTCACTTTAGTGACCCTCTGATGGTCCCATGCCTTGGGAGACTTAAATAACCATTGGTCCTCTGATTAGTCACTTTGTGACCCTCTATTTGTCATGGATCCATTGACCTTGTTCTATACTATGGTCATGATTATTTTGCATATATAATTTTTGTATCATATGTCTGTTATTTAAAATAATTTATTCAAACCAAATTATTCATTATTTAGCCTAAATAAGTATCCATGGTGATTTGTATGCCCTTATACTCTTAGTATAATATTCTTCACTCTGCCATGTGCGTATAGTTGTTAAAACCCCTTTCAGGTGAAGAAACTTAATGAGGACCTAGACTTGAGATGAACATCGTGGTTTTTTTTTTTTTTTTTGTCACTCGTGTTTATTTTAATTACTATCTGAGTTATGTTACATAAATAATAATTCTTATGTACGCTTTATATATTTAGTTACATTTTTTATTTCATTTCGTTGTGTTATTTAATTTAGTTACTTCGAACTAATCTTAGAAATTTTAGAATTTAACTAGTTGCGAATCCAACCCTAGGCATCAGGGTGGATCGTGACAGTTTAAATGTTGTTTCTTATTGATCACATGCTATAAATTCATGTTTTAAAATCAATAAATGTATTAATAGATGTGATGTGATTTTGTAAGGGATGTTAATGAATGGAATATGGTTTCAGGAATATTCCTATATTGAATGATTGTAATTAATTAAGCTTCCGCATTACTTAATGACAATGAATGATAATGGGGCACTGTAGTGAGATATTTGGTATTTGTATTTTCTTACAATTTTTCGTGAATTTTTTTTGGTAGAAATTATATATATAAATAGAGTTTATAAATAAGAAAGGAAGAAAGAAAATTAAACTTGTTTTAAAATATGAAATTCTTTCATCTTTTTTTTTTTTCTTCTTCTTCTTCTTTTTTTTTTTTTTTTGAAATAGAAAACACAGCCAATATATTAAAATAAAAATAAACTTTTTTTAAAGCAAGGAATTTTTAATTACTTACAAAGACATTTTTTTTTTTTATGTTTCACAATTATTTTGTCTCTTCTCTATTTTGTTTATCACAAGACGAAAAATTTAATCCGATCAAATTTCATTAAGTTTTGATTACTCAAAGATTAATAAAATAATACTTAAAATTCATTAATTATTCTATATTTGTGCATATTTAAATTGATAATGCGTAAGGATTCACTCTAAACTCATTTTTATAATTCAAATCATTTATTTTGTAAGATTTGTTCAAATAAATAATTTAGGTAAAAAAAAATCAAATTAGTTAGAGCATCTCCAACAGTTCAGTAAAATTTTCACCAAATCTGAGTAAAAAAAAAGGTAATTTTCTCAATCTGATACAAGCAGCTCTAATCGTTCCACTGTAGCGTGCATCAAAACAAAGGGGACGTCCAGTGGGTTGACCGGCTGGTCGACCGGGTAGCCAAATCAATTTTTTTCCCCCCTTTCCCTTTATGTTCACAATTCGTTCTTATTATTTTTTCCCTCCATTACATATTTTCCATTTTTGGTTGTCTCCAATAATGATTTCCTTCCAAAACCTTGCTATAAACACATTATCCATGTACCATATACCAGACAAGTGATACGTTATATCTGAAAGGCACATAACTGAAAGAAAACAAAGCATAATTAGTATCTTAAATTCCATGATGTTCTTTTCATTTTCATCATCATCTTCTTCTTCTTCTTCTTCTTCTTCTTCTTCCTCATCCTCTGATGATGAGTCTGATGATTAATATATGGTCACACTTTTGGGGGCTTATGAGATGAATAATGCTAGTACGATTCAGATTCTACAATCAATTGATAGATCAAAGAAAAGAGGTGGTTCTCTTGTAGGCCATAAGTACATACGTCGCGATAAAATGAAGGGTCATGAGCGATTGTTTGCGGATTATTTTGCGGCAAATCTAGTTTATTCACCTATAACATTTCGGAAACATTTTCGAATGGGTCGTCTTTTGTATCTGTGAATTTTGAATGCCATTGAAGCACACAATCCATATTTTGTTCAAAAACAAGATGCAGCTCATATTCTTGGATTGCCTTTCCTACAAAATATGACTTCAGCTATGAGAATATTGTCATATGGAGTGGCAGCAGATGCAGTTGATGATTATATACGTATTGGGGAAAGCACTGCAATTCAAAGTTTGCAACACTTTTGTAATTCAATAATTGAAATCTTCGGACCAGAATATTTGAGATCTTTAACACCAACTGATATTGCTAGATTACTTGCTATTGAGGAGGTTCGGGAGTTTCCAGGTATGTTGGGAAGTTTAGATTGCATGCATTGGGAGTGAAGAAATTGTCCAAAGGCATGGCAAGGTCAATACGTAGGCCATCAAAAAAAGCCAACCATCATTCTTGAAGTAGTAGCTTCTTATGACTTGTAGATTTGACATGCATTTTTTTGAATGCTTGGATCAAACAATGACTTGAATATGTTGGATCGATCGCTGTTATTTTCTGATCTTGCTCAAGGTAAAGCTCTCCCTGTCCATTACACTATTAATGGACATAGTTATAATATGGGTTGTTATCTTGCTGATAGTATATACCCTCAATGGGCAACATTGGTTCAAACAATCTTTTCTCCCCAAGGAGCAAAGAAGTAACATTTTGCAATGATGCAAGAGTCAGCAATGAAGGATGTAGAGCGGGCATTTGGAGTGCTTCAATCTCGATTTGCAATTATAGGTGGTGTCATATGTTTTTGGGATCCGAAAATGCTTGGGAACATAATGAAAAGTTGCGTTATATTACATAATATGATTGTCGAAGATGAGAGAGAGGAGTACCTTGATTTCGATTATGAACTTTCATCAACCAACGCACCAGTACAGCTTTCTTGTACTCCTAACAATGATTTCCCATCATTTCTATCTCGTCATTTAGGTATTAGAGATAAAGATGCATATTATGCCCTTTGTAATGATTTAATAGAACATATATGGCATCTTCACGGTGAAAACTAAATTCACCACGTCAATACGAACATGTAATTTTGCTTGTTTTTTGGAATGGGAGGTTGTCAAATATTGTTTGTTGTTATTACTCTTCATAATTTTGTCAATATTATCCTAGTACTTGACAAGTTATGTTCTAATGTTCTATTTTGATAATCCAATCTATAGATTTGACAATTGATAAATGTTCTCTGTTGATTATCCAAGATTATCTAATTCATAATTTATTGATGTTGTCTTCTTATTTATATCCACATATATTAAATTACCAAAGAATTATAGGTTTTAATAACCATGTCTTAATCAGTTATAAAATAATTACCAAAGGCTTACTGATGTTGGAAGTCTTATATTTAAAAATTCATTCATAAATTTGGAAGTTCATTTATTCAGTACATCATGAATATTCAACACCTCATTAATTTGACTAATCAATGAGGCTGTACAATACAAATTTAAGAACTCAATTTGTTTTCAGATGTGGCATACGAGCCTCATTTGATGAGTCAATGCCTCATGACACACACCACTGTCTAACTAATTCATTAAACCAATTTACCAACTACATTAATTCCCTCTACCACCTACCTCATTTATTAACCCTCTATATCAGCTCAATATTGGACAGAAATGGCTAAACAAAATTTGCTCCACAAACCCCAAGCTAAAGTAGGAACGAATATCAGCAAGCCAAATTCTGTTCCCCAAACACTACATATTCACTCTATACAAACTCTATATTGGAAGTGTGAATCGACAGAATCAGCAAGCCAAAGCAACTGAAGCAACAAACCGAATAGCAACAGAAACAACAAGTCAAACAACAGCAAAAACTTAATTTCGTGAGTGTACAACACCAGTCAACCGGTGGGTTGACCGGCCGGTCAATCGGCCGTGCTTATTTATTTATTTTCAGTGTGCACTTCCTTATCTATTGCACTTTTGTACACCACATTTCACACCATTTGAGCTCCTCACACTGAACGTCAGCTCTAATTCACCTTTGATATTTAATACATTTTCATTTTAATTTGAGCTTGTTTGTAATTCACCATTGATATTTAACACATTTCCATTAAAATTGAATAAATATTTACATCATGCCTAGAACAAAACGAGCCAGACCAGAACATGGTGAAACCTCCAACCCTCCACCACAGCAACAATAGCAGCCTGAAAATGAGGCTTATCCTACTTCTGATTTTCTCAATGAAAGTCATGAACAAGCCTTTGAAAGCTTCTCTAGGCAACCTATTATAACTAGGAGAAGGGTTTATCTGCCACCTCAATATGATCCACTATTAGTTAGCATACTTGAGGCAATAGGGTGGGTAAATTTAATTAATTTATCGCAAAAGGTATATCCATGGCTGGTGTCTTTATTTTATGTTCACCTAAGAGGTACTAATGAAAAAGATGGAAGTTTTACTTTTCTGTCTTATGTGAAAGGAAAGGGTATTCAGTTTGATATCCCTACTTTAGCAGGAATTATTGGAGTTAAGGAAGGGGATATGCATATCCATTTTCAGAGTGAGGCTGACCTAGTTGATATTATTGGTAATATCAGTGACGTATATACTACTATTTGTGAGAACAAATTTAGTAGAAGTAATCTACAAGCAAAACATTTGAAAGGCCATCTTTAGATTCTCCACTGGTGGATTGTAGAAAATGTTACTCCGAAAAAAGGACATTTTAATGCTGTCCCATATTTAAAAACTTATTTGATATACTGTTTTGAAGTTGGCCATAAATTAGATTTGTGCTATATAATAATGAAAAAAATGACGTATGCAAATCCTGGTCAATTCATGGGACGGTTATTACTTTTTGGGGCACTGCTAATTAAAATTTTCAAACATTTTAGGGTTTGCCTTGTAGGTGGAACAAAGACCAAAATCTCTTTAGCCATTTTGGAGTATACACTGACCCGTGTCGGTGGAGCCGACAATTTAATGGGAAGTCTTAATGCACATGTCCTACCAGATGATGTCCCATCAGATCCTCATGCCAATTCGATGCCATTAACTAAACAACCTCAATATTGGACTGAGTTTTCGGCCATGGAAGAAGAACGACATAATCAGCACGTTTAATGGGAACAACAAATGGCTAATCAGGTCAGTTCGTTGGGTACTCAGTTTGATACATTTACCACTACGCAGAACTCATTAATTCAACAATTTGGTGAGTTCCGTTTAGACATTGAAAAACGTAATGAAGTGGCAAGCAATTGCATGGATAGGATTGAGCATCGCGTAAATGACATCTACCATCACTACTTCCCTCTACCACCACCGGATAATGACTATTGATGTGTTCCGATGACAACTTGGATGACAAGAACAAATTATGTGATTTTTTAGAATGTACTTTTACATTATGTATTTTCTTTGTTTTGTATTTTGTTAACAACCTTTTGTTATTTTGTTGGGTAATTTCATTTTATAAATGTAGTGGTTCTGTCTTTTATAATATAGTGGCTTCCTTTATTTGCTGGTGGTAATTTAAACATTAGTAATGTACACACTTTTTTACCAAACACAGAACAATTGGCAAATAAATATGTGAATGATACATTTTTTACCAACCACATATTTATGAGCATGTTAAAATCAAATCAATACAAATATATGTTATGAAAAAAAAAAAACAAAAGAATACAAATAATTCCAATACAACCCACTGTTAATGTTTTTAAATAATAAAACTAATACTACCCACCAATACAAAAATAGTCAAGGAAATCTATTAGTTGTTCGAAATAAGATTTGTCGTTGAAACTCTTCGTAGTACTCCCTTTGCATAGGATTTAAATTTGTCATGTCCATTGACATTATTTTATGATATTCATTTTGTTGTTCTCTTTCATTTATCAAAGATACGAGTTTTAGTTGTTCCTCCATATCATCGGCCCTTTTTCGATGCTCTGCAGCATTCTGTTCACGGTCTATCTCCTTTTGTTCATCTCGCTCAATAGTTCTAGCGGAGATAGTTGATAAAACTTCAACAATTTTGGATTGGTTGGCAGCCATTTCATCAAATCTATCATCGTAAGTTGTTTGATTCTTCAACTTCTCTTTCGCTGTCTTAGTACCAATTGGTCGTATTGATGTATTAGTCGGTTGTTGGTCCACTGCAATATTCTTGTTGGGTTGAAAAGCCTCATCTTCAGTTGGTGGATTCGAACATGGATAAGCATGTTGCGTGATTTTTTTTGGGTTATGTTCCAAATTCATCCCACTTACAACTTCGGCACAAAATATCCCAACACGTATCAAATGTGAAGTGTTTTTTTCTGTATTGCATGATACATCCACTTCGCTTCAGCGACCTACAAAAAAAAAAAATGACAAAAATTTCGATAACAAGTATACATTACAAAAGAAAATTGATATTTAATAACATAAATAAATTTTACCATGTCTGCCTCTGTTGTTCCACTTTGTTGCCTCAATTGAATTTGCTCAAGAAAACTACAGAATTTATTAATTGCTTTTTGCATGATAGACCAACGGTGAGACAAAGAAATACGGTTTCAATTTGATTCACTGCTCAATTGTGAATTAAAATAAACGAGTACTCGTTCCCAAAATATTGCCATGGTCTGACTATTACCAGTAATGGGATCTTGAGAGACTGCTAACCAAGATCTACATAAAGTTTCATCTTCTATAATTGTGAACGCTTTACCACAAGAAGCATGAGAAGTTTCCAAAATAAAATTAATATCAGTGTTGTGCTCTCGTGAAGTTTCTGAAATAAAATTAATATTAGTGTTGTGCTCTGAAATTCATGATTCCTCAAACATTTCAAAATCTTCCATAGTTTGAAGCAAATTCAGTAGGATACAATATCTAACTCAGATAGTGAAATATATTGTAATGATATACACTGAACCTCAAAATTAGATAATACACACTGAAGCTCACAAAGAAAAGAAATTATACTGATATTATCAAACTGAAACTCATAAAGAAATTGAACCTGAGAAACATAAAATATTCACTCTAAAAAAGTTGTAATGCTATTATCAAACTGCAACTCACAAAGAAATTGAACCTGACAAACAGATAATACACACTGAAGGTCACAAACTAAATAGAAATTGTAATGATATTATCAAGTTGAAGCTCACAAACAAAATAAAAACTGTAATGATATAATGAAATTAAAAGATTGGTATTTTTATAGAGCACAACAGCAACGGTAAGTTTTTAAAATACTCTGTCACATTAACGGTAAGTTATTGGAATTGCTGGTGCAGAACAGCTACTTCTCAACTTAAAATTGATATGTATATACGATGTATCTTTTCCATGTTGCATTTTGATGGGAATTTAAATTTATATCAACCTTCAATTTATTCGTAGTGCCACAAAAGGAACCTACCTATTTGAACCAGTTCGCAGGCCAACAAAAAATTGAAGCAGATTAAAGCAGCTATGTATGCGCTGGTTGACCGGTGGGACCCACCTCCAATGTAAACACACAGTGAAATGGTGAAATCTCGCGCAGGTCCTCAGTTTGGTGAAACTTTTGTTCCGTTCTCAATTTGATATCAGTTTGGTGAAAACCATTGGAGAGAGAAAAAATGGTTTTTTTCATCAAATTCAAATCTGATGCTCAATCTGATGCAACGTTGGAGATGGTCTGACCATCTCTAACGGTTAAGCAAATGTATCACCAAATTTAAATTTGGTGAAAAAGTACATCTTTTTTGGCTCCAACAGTTTTATCAAACTGATATCAAATTGAGAACAGTCCCAAATTTTCACCAAATTGAAGATGTGTTGTACCTTTCACCAAATTATTCTGCGTAGCCGTTGAATATGGACCCACTGGACGGCCGGCTGGATGTCTACCCGGATGACCTCCTCAAGCAAAATTTTGTGAAAATTTTACACTAGGAGGTCGACCCCTCCGGTTGACCACCTTTTTGTTTTCTCAGTAAAAAAAAAAAAAAATAGGGAAAGAGAGAAAGATCAGAACTAGGGTTTTTATTTTTTTGTATTGACTGATTGACCGGCCGGTCAACCGGTAGTTTGATAAAAAATCAAATTTCTCCGTTGGAACAAGTGATATCAAATAGATAGAATCGTCTTTTTTTTACTCAGATTTGATGATCCTATTATATTTGTTTTAAAAAGAATTAACCGTAAACATAATTTTAGAATAGAAACCATTCACTTATTGAAGACAAATATATCACTAATTTTTACAATGGCTCAAATGCAAAAGTAGAAGCAAAATTTAAAGTTAAATTTCTATTGGGCTATCAGCACACTATATAAGCAGCTAGCCATGTTTATGATTGATCTTTCATCTATGGGGGATTGATATGTCATGGTAGGTGCAGGGGCCGTACACATGCAAGCACCTGTTGAACAACACAACTTACATACATACGTATGAAAGTAAAATTGTAGAAAACATTTGAATAGATCAAAAAAAGCCTTCTCAAACAGATTACTGGTTGCTGTTCCAAAAAAAAAAAAAAAAACGTTACTGGTTGAAACCTGTAGGCGTATTTTTGGAATAAAAATTGTAGAAAACATTTGAATAGATTAAAAAAGCATCCTCAAACACATTATTATTATTATTATTATTATTATTATTATTATTATTATTTTTAACTTTTCACCTCATAAAAATAATAATAATAAAAACACTGAAAAAATTTTAAGATAAATTACAAATATATTTGTTAAAATTTACTTAAAATACAAACTAGTCCTTATGATTTAAAAATTTACAAATATTCTATTGTTAAAATTTTTTATTTAATAGAATTAACAAAAAAAAATTAAATTGTTCTCCTATACAATGATAAAATTACATAAATTATTAATTTAAATTAATTTTTAAAATTTTTAAAAACTGTTAATTAACTTAATAATTTGTTAATAAAAATCATTTATTATGAAATTATAAAATTCAAGAACCTATCACTATGTTTGGTTTTAATTTTCTGGATTCAATTTTATGAAATTGAGTTTTTTATTTTTTTGTTTTTAGTGAATATTTTTAAAATTTTAGCAGTTTTTCTTTATTTACTTTTTTAGATGCAACTTATTTAAATGTATTTAAAATGTAAAAAATATTTATAAAAAAATATTTTAAAGATTAATAAATATACAAGAATACAAAAAATGTACTGAATTTTAGTATTTTTGATATTTAGTGAATTTTTTAAAGATATTTTTTACAAATATTATACTTTTAAGTATATTTATATTAGGTATATTTAAAAATTTTAAAAAAATCTTAGAATATTAAAAAAAATTCTAAAATAAGAAAAACAAACATTTTCTAAAAAGTAAATCTTGAAAAATTTAATTAAACAAGCTGTATAATTTTTAAAATTACCTGAGATAAATCATAATTAAGTAAATTTAAAAGAGTGTATTTGTAATTTATGAAAAATGGATGTGTTGTTTATATGTGGTAATTTCCAAACACAATCATGCATGTGTTGTTTATATATGGTATCCCTATCAATTCTTCTGAGTTTGGCCATTGTTAAACTCAACGAGGTGTGAGACACGATTCAAGAAACTATGAATATTGAGACACAATTCTTCATCTCTGCAAATCAAACTCTGAATTTCCACCAAGCTACTCTGTAAAATTCACAACCAAACCAAACCCACCCACTAAAATGTCACTCTCTCTCCTCCTCCTCCTCATCACTCTCTCTCTCCTCTCCACCACCCCACTCTCTCTCTCCTCTACCACAAACCCACCAGACCGCTTCATCAAATCAATTCCACCACACCAGTCTCTCCGCCACTCCAAACCCCAAGAATACATCGAACTCACCCACCCACTTCCCTCCGATCACCTCATCCCTTCCTTCTCTCTCCAAATCCTCCACCACTACTTCGCCGACACCATCGGCCGCCCACCCATCTCCGCCCCCTACTCCCCTCCCTCCGCCTGCCCTCCTCCGTCGTCCTCCACTTCCAAGCCTCCTCCTACGGCGACCAGTACGACCGCATCGCCGCAATCTGGCTCGCCGGCGCCGAGATCCTCCGCACCAGCACCGCCGAACCCACCCCCGACGGCGTCTTCTGGAATGTCCATAAGGACGTCACCAGGTATGTCTCGTTGCTCCAACGGTCGAATCTCACTCTAACTGTCATGCTCGAGAACGTCGTTAACGACGTCTTCACCGGCGTTTACGACGTTCGTCTCACTCTCTTGTATTGCAAAAGTAACCCCGTTAGGGTTCCGTCATCGGCAGATCATCATCACAACAAATTGAGTAGGAAATTAGGGCTTTTGAAGGATTATAGATGTGTGGATTGCAAATTAGGGTTTGAGTCTGAGAAATTTAGGGGCAATACAGTGATTATGCATGAAGAAAAACAGAGAAATTCATTGAATTTGTATGAAACTCCGGCGGATTTGATAATTCCCATATCCAATGTGGTTGAGAATGAAGGGTTTTGGTTCAGAATCGAGAGAATCGGGTGTTCGTTCCAAGGGGCTTAAGATTCCTCGGAATACTTACAAGGCTGTTCTTGAGATTTATGTATCATTTCATGGAAATGATGAGTTTTGGTACTCTAACCCACTCGATTCATATATCAGGATGAACAATTTGACCACCGGGCGAGGCCATGGAGCCTATAGGGAGGTTTTCGCAACCATTGATGGGAGTTTTGTTGGGTCTGTGATTCCATTTCCGATCATATTCACTGGCGGAATCAATCCACTGTTTTGGGAACCTGTTGTCGCGATTGGTGCATTCAACGTTCCTTCGTATGATTTCGATTTGACTCCATTTTTGGGGCTTGTTTTGGATTGCAAGACTCATTTGTTTGGGCTTGGAGTGGCTGATAGCATTCCATTTTGGCTTGTTGATGCGAATTTGCACCTGTGGTTGAGTCATGGCTCATCGGCAATCAATGCACAATCTGTTCATACACATACTCCGTCTCTTTCAATCAAACGCAGCTCGGTTTTTGATCAACTTGATGGATCATTTAAAATAAGAGCAAAGAGGACGAGTTGATTCTTGGGGTGGGTGAAATCAAATGAAGGGAATTTGACTACTCATGTCTTGCACCATCTCAACTTCAAGAACTCGATAAGGTTTGAGAGAAATGGAACATATAAATTAGTTCAACAAAAAGTGAAGACAAAGACTGAAGTGAAGGTAGAATCTGAGATGGGTTTGTTGATTGGTCGCGTAAGGATCAAGAGGAGATACCCTCTTAGAGTGATCACCTCAACTCTACCCGGATCAAGAAGCAATGTGTATAAGATGGTCACAAATGTTTCTCATTCATTGACAGAGAAATTGTCTAGCAGTCCTCAAAGCTTACTGGTTGGAGCTAATAACAGGCCTAGAGATACCAATATACAGCAGCAACCTTGCGAAGATGAAAACAAGACAGCCCGAAAGTAAGGGACTCCCTTCCTATTTACCCAGGTCATGGACCTGTCTTGGTTGCATAGATAGGACCAAGGAAGACCCCTTGGCTTGGTACAAGGCACAACTCTAGCTATGGCTTTCGCCGTGAGAAGTGTGAGAGTTTGTGGTTAGGCGTCTAAGAGTGGAAGAGTTGCTGAGGTAAACATGAACATGGCTGATAGCATGCTATAAAGTCTTGAGAATGCATGTCTTAGCCAAACTGAACTGAGAAGGCAAGTGCATCAGCAGGTATTACTACTACAATTGCATTTGCTGAAGTTCAAAAAGGAAGTTGCTGAGGAATGTTGTCAAATAGATAGTATAGTGCACATACTGAAGCACTTGTGCCAAATAGATAGTATATAGTACATGCAAAGGGACACGTGGTAACCTCAGCCCGGTAGTTGAAGACAGAATATTCCATATGATCCTTAGGGACGCATGTCTTTATCTTATTTGGCCACTTAGTATCCTTTGGTATCAAGGAAAAACCTATAAATAAGACCCATTTCCCAATATCAAGGGGAGAACTTCTGAGGATTTGGGGGACATGTTGCCCATTTGTGCATTGTCATTTCCTTCTTGTTGAGCCATTTGCTCCACCCTCACCCAGCTACTCATCCTCTAACTTTCTCAAATTTGTTAACTCATTAACATAGTTTTGCCTCTTTGATTATTCTCATTAATGTCTAGCATTATTGTTTTGAAAATGTCTTGGTTCACATTAAACACACCTCTCTGTCCAATTTCCAAGAGAAAAGGAAAAGCTGCAACAGCCAAAGCTGCAACAATCAAACAGTTTGGAATTACAATCTTCTTGGGATCTACAACACGAACAAAAAAAGAAAATTCTCTAACTTTCTCTTTTACTTTTCACCAAAGCTGCCTTATTTCTGTTTTCTCTTTATTTTCCAACTAGTGATAACCACGGAATATGTAAAAAAATTAATAATACATTTTTATATAAAATAATATAAATTATTAAATTTTTATATACAAATTATGAAAATAAAAAAAATTAAAATTTATAATTTAAATCCCATAATTTTATCACAATTTATTTATTATTTTTTAATTTGTCACAAAATTTAATTATGTAACTTTTAAAATTATAAACTTAGGTAAACTCAGCCTAAGCAATTTGAGTTAAGCTTAAAATTTTATAAAGATTGAACAATATGGCTTTTAATTAATTGATGATCTATCTAGAAATTTAAAAATTTAAATTAAATTTGAGTGGATTTGGACAAAAACATCAAATAACTTAAGTAACCAAAACAAAAATATATATATAAATTATTTGCTAATTTATTTTTTAAATAATAAATAAAATTAATTAAAAATATAATATTATTAATGAACAAAAGAAAAAGTAATATCTTAAGATTTCTAATAGAATTTTTCTTGAAAATATTTAAAAAATACACCTTTTAGAAAGGGATCATCGAATAAAGAGTTATTTAGAAAATGTCATATTAGCTTACTTTTTTATCTTTTTATTTTTTTTAGGTCGCATCACATGTTTACTTTTCTACATATCTTTTCGTAAAAAATAAAAAAGTATATCTAATTATCTTTTTTGAGCTAGATCATATCTACATTTTTCTGTACCTATTTTCGTAAAAAGTAAAAAAATATACTTATTTAACACTTTCCAAACTACCACTAAGTTGATATTAAAAAAATTTACCTTTTATAATAGCATAAATAATTTAAATATAATTTTTTAGAAATTCTTTTTAAATTAAAAATTACAATAAGAATAAAAAAAAAAAGATAAGAAGAAAATTTAATATCGTATTTTCCTTTAATCTGAAAATAATTCTAGATTAACAATAAATTATCACCTATAACCCTATCTTTTTTAAATAAAAAAAGTTTAACAACCTATCACTTTTAACAAAAAAAATTAACGTTTCTTTCTAATTTATTTTAACAAAAATAACTTCTTAACCATTTGAGTTAAAGATATTTTTATTCTTTATTTTAATTTCTTTAATTGACAATTGAGATAATAATTTTTTTTTAAAAAAAAAATCTAACAAAATCGACCATGTTTGGTAAGTACAAAAAAAAATTATGTTTTGTTCTTTTGTCAAGAAAAAAAAAAATATTAAAAAGTATTATTATTCAAGTCCTTATAGTTTAGAATGCTATAATTGTTTTTATAAAATTAAAAAAAAAAACATTAATAGCAATTAATAATTTGAACACATGTATTTAAAACAAAATTATATTTAGATTAATAATATTATGATGCATCATTATGACACGTGAATATTGATCTCATTCTAATTATAGTAATATAATTTGAAATTTTATTTTATGATTAAATAAAGGATGCAAAATTTAAGGAATCCAAATTTAAGTAACATAATTAAGTAAGAATTTAAATTTGAAATTTTATTTTATGATTCAATTATAGTAACATAATTTAAGTAAGAATCCAAATTTGAAATTTTATTTTAAGAATATAAAATTAATTCATAAACCAATCATATTGTAACCTAGAATTGCAACTTTTAACCTTCATGAAATGACAATTAGTTTGCAATTATAATAGTATATAGATATATAGATTGATCATGGAATAGATCATTGTTTAAAAGGAGAATTTTTTTTAAGGTCACTGGTATTAAGATTTTATAACATAAATGACACTTAATATTTTCATGATGTCTAAGGTTCCTCAACATCTATCCAGAGAAAATTCGATTAAGAGAATTTATTTGGACAAATCACAGAGAAAATTTCAAATTTCTCTAAACACATCATAGAAAAAATCTCACCAGAGAATTTCTCTGGATTCAACCTAGAGAAATTTCCCTCTCCACCCTAGAGAAATTTACTCAACCCCAGAGAAAATCCCTTCCAACTAGAAAAATTCATTTGTGTTGTCTGCGGTTTGATGGCTTCAGTGATTTGGATGCATATTCACAGAGAAAATCTCACCAAAGAATTTCTCTGGATTCAACCTAGAGAAATTTCCCTCTCCACTCTAGAGAAACTTACTCAACCCCAGAGAAAATCCCCTCTAATTAGAGAAATTCACTTATGTTGTCTGCAGTTTGATGGCTTCAGTGATTTGATGTAACATTATTCTTATACTACAAAAAGAGACTTGATCCAATAACTATATTTATGTCTATATTCATAATGAATTCAACATACAAAGCAATCCTTGAAATTTCTCTAGATTCAAGACCTTGAACATTCAAATTTCTCTGGACTAACATCAAATTTCTTTGGATCTCTGGATTAACATCAAAAACCCTTAAACCTTTTTCAAATTTCTCTGGACTAACATTCAAATTTCTCTGGATCTCTAGACTAACATCAAAAACCCTTGAATCTTTTACAAATTTCTCTGGACTAATATTCAAATTTCTTTGGACTAACATTAAATTTCTCTAGATCAACATTCAAATCCCTCTATCTATCCAGAGAAAATTGAACACTACAGAAAAAAATTAAACAATGCAGAGACAATTAACCAAACCAGAGAAATTTTAGCACAAATTTCTTACATAGAGTATTGAGAAAGGTTTAATAGCAAGGTGGTTTTGTTTTCACTGCCCTGAGATTATAAGGAAAGGTTCCTAATAACAAAAAGTTAAATAATAAAGAATTTCTGTAAACTTGCACTATTAGTAGCTTATGATCATAATAAACAAATTGAACAGCTTCAACTAAGAAGGTAGTCAAGAAGTTTCTCAAATCTTGATTCAACCATCTACTTGTCACAAAGAGCACCATTAGAAGATTTTAGTTTCATGAAATTTTATGACAGGTGAATTCTATCTAAAAAAGTGACAATATCCCGAGACTTGTTTTGCATTATCCAAAAGTCAGTTTTCTTTCTTAATTTTAGAACTTACTTGTATCTTCTTTGAATGAGAGGCAAAGTAATGGAGAAAAGGGTATCTTTCCTTTCCTCTCCAAATGAGTTGGGCTTAAGTTCTTGTTACATACTAGCATCCTAGATTTAATTATGTTGGAGACCCTTAAAGCATCACAGACCCATGTTTAATCATTTAATTTCTTTTCGTTAAAAAAAATAAAAATTGATGTTGTTTGCTCTGCCATGGAGATGGTCTGCTTAATACAAAAATAGAAAACTTAGTTGGAAAGGAGAAATAAAAAAACAAGAGGATCAATTGCAGATATATGTTTTTGAGCTTCATCTTCCAAGTTATGCAATTCGTAATATAGAAATTTAGCTCAATCAATCAAAATTTATATATTTGTCTCATATAATAGTGTACAAGATTATATGTAACGCCCGCATCCTTTAATCCTTTGGAGAGTATGTTTACTATCCTTATTTTTATCTTGAGAGTCTTTGGAGTTGTTGTCTATTGGTTTTGAAGGAGTACAATCCGATTTAAACTCGTTGGGTTTGTTCGTTCGCGTTTGTTCATGTCAAAAGTTCCTTGGAAACTTAGAAATTTTGCCTTGGGGTTGACACCAGCCTTCCTAAGAGTCGACCCTTACCTATTGGTGAAGTTTCAGGGGGTGTCACTGGAAAATAGGGTAGACACTAGTCTGGGGAGGGTTGACCCTCTTATGTTGCAGAATTTTTGTGTTAGCTGCTGGAAAATAGGGTCAACCCCCTCCTGTCTAACGGTCGACCCCCTTGCTTGTACCAGATTGTCTTTTCTACATAAAAGGGTCGACCCTCCTGCCCAAAGGGTTGACCCCTGCGTGTTTTTTTTCCCAGATTTTTGGGCTAGTTTAGGCCCTACCTTTAGGGGGTTTTGGGCCTATTATTTTATTGACCTTAGGGCTACTTCTCTACTACTATAAATAGGCTTCAAACATATTTCATTTCACTTTTTCTTCTTTTTCCTCTCTTTCAAACCGTGAGTTCTCTTCTCTCTCTCTAAAACTCAAACTTTTTCACTAAGGGTTGGTTTGGGGTGTCCTAAAAAAGTGCACTTTTTGTCTTTTTGGACTAAAAAAGTTAAGAAAAAAATATGGAGGTTTGGGTTAACTTTTTGACTTTTTATGGAAAAATGTGTATCAAAAAATTGTATAAATAATTGTATAGGGGAATAAAGTAATGGTATAGGCGTACAGTGGGGAGCAGCACGGCAGAGAGGGTGGGTAGGAGATTATTGACTACTTCTCAGGCAATATACTGGATGGTTTTGTTCGGCCTGTGGGGGTCATCACGGGTCCCATTTTGATAATCTGAACCGTTCCATGTGTATGAATCGTCGAGTACTATAAGTCTATAAAAAATCACGTTGATCGGATATCGATAGCTATCTGATCGGATTTGTTTTTTTCAATCATTAATTATAACACCATCCATTTGTTGTACATAACTGATTTGATCATATAGTTATCGATATCCGATCAATGTAATTTTTTACAGACATATAATATTTAACGAGTTCTATATATTGAACGGTTTAGATTATCAAAATGGGACCCGTGATGGCCTCCATGGGCTGAACAACAGTGTGTGTGAAAATCACACCGAATCATTTCATTTTTGCCAATAGCCGCTGCACAAGCATCAATTCAAATTGTACTTTTTGTAGAAAAATTAATTTTTAAAATTTTTTTTTTTGGGTGAATAATGATATCTTTTTGAATTTTGGAGTAACTTTTTGGCTTATTTAGGATAAGCCAAACCAGCCCTAAGATCTCTAGATCTACTCACCTAGAGTGATCTTTTCACCATGGTCCTTTGAGAAAGAGTGTAGATCTTGTCGAGGGCTTCCTCTTGGTTCGATTGGTTCGTGGTTTCATCGCCATTGATTTTTGGGTCGTCATCTCTTGGCTTCAAAAGATAGGGGTTTCTAGTTTTCTTTCAATACTCTCGTTTATGGATAGATTTGTGGTATTTTCTTTATCTAAATACAAAAGTTCACATTTTTATGCATATTGTGATGAATCATGAGATTGGGGGTTAGGGTTTGAAGAGAGTTGGGTTTATTTGTTGGGTTATTATCTTGAGTTTGGGTGTAAAAGTAATAGAAGGGTTGGAATAAAATGTGTTTTGTGAAAAACTTTAACTTCTCTTAAAAACCCTAGCTTGGATCATGAGGATAGTTAATGGTTTTGCTTCAATTGATAGTAGAATCATGAAATTGAAGTGTTAAATTAACATGTACAAGTTTAATTGAAATTTTAAAGAGTTTGTAAATTTACGTAAGAGTTGCAATTGAACCGTCAATGTTAATGTTTTAAATTATGTTATAATGTGAACTAAACTTGGAGGAAAAGAAATTACTAATGTTATGGATGATAGGAGATTTGTGTTGAAATGGCTGTGTTGAATCTTGTTGTGTGTATGTGAGTTGTATTGGGTATGTGGTGTTAGGTTGGTTGAGTTGTGTTGTATGGAAATTGAGTTGTGTTTGGTTGAGTTGAGTTGAGTTGAGTTGTGGTTGGTACCCGCGCGGGGAGTTGAAAAATAGTTTTTCAGTGCCCACGACCGGCCGTATCATAGCCGGTAAATGTGAGGGATGGTTTTAAAAATTGAAAAATAGTTTTTCGGTGCCTACAACCGTTCGTATAGTAGCTGGTAAATGTGGGGGTGGTTTGAATTCAAGGTGCCCAATTGCCCTGTCTAGGCTTATCGCTGGACAAATGTGGGAAAAATATTTTTGGGTGTCCATATAGTTTTGCCGTATTGTAGCGGGCGAAAATGGAAAAATGTTTTTGAGTGTCCACACAATCCTGTCGTATAATAGCCGGCAAAAGTGGAAAAACGGATGATTTTCAAAAATGTTTTGGGTGTCCATGTCCTGCCATATAATAGCCGGCAAATGTAGGAGATGGTTTTAAAAAATTAAAAATGGTTTTCAGAAAAAAGATATGGTTTTTGAGAAAATGATTTATGGGAGTTCACTTCCCGCCGTATAATAGTCGGCAAAAGGTGGAATGTACTATGAATTGGGTGTCCGTTATCCCGCCATATCAAGTCGGCAAAATGTGGAATGTATTGTGATGTGTGTTGAGGTCGGTGATGATATATGTGTCTTGTGATGAACTTATGAAATTACCATTTGATGTGTAAATTAGTATGGAATGGAAATGCTATGGAAATTATTTGAAACAAATAGATAATGAAATGGTAACTGGATCAGGGATTGGTGATAAAGAACTCACCGGGTTGTTTGTACCTATGAGGAAAACTTAAGAGTTTTCTTTTATGATTAATTGAGAAATTGAATTAAAAGGATTTATTATCCTAGGGATATGTTGAATTATGATTGATAACACACATGTGGATATGAAGTAGTTATGATATGTTGAATTATAGTTGATAATGCAAATGTGGATGTGATGTAATTGTTATTGGACTTCTGCATTGAAGAGTTATAGCAATAAAGTATTGATAGGTGGGAATGGAGTGTGTGAGGATTGTTTTGAGTATTAAGTGAACATGAACTTGAGGTATGGAGTTTTAGTAAATGCAATTAGTAAAGGGGGAGAATGAGAATAAAAAGAAAAATGTTAAGATGAAAATTTAATAAGGAATATTTCAAAATGGGTTAATAAATTTAAAATGATGTTGTTCCTTAAATATATTCATTTTCCAAAAGGATTTATGGTTTTCTAATAAAAAGGGATAGTTTTGATAGTTGAAGGTTTTCTTTAAATGTTCAAATAAATTTTGAGAAAAAAGTACTCTACATATGATATTTTGAAACTACAAGATATTACTTTACTATATGGTATCACCTTGCATCCATGATCATTTTTATCTATAAGATGGTTATTGTTTTAGAACTATGAGATTCCTACTAGGCAATTGTACTTACCCCTTGTTGTTTCATTTTTTTAACAGGAAGAGATTTCGGATTGATTGGTTGAAGGATTAGAAAGTTCATGTATACCTTGAGTGTAATCTCTTTGTACTTTGATGTTTGTAATTATTTATTTGTAACTCCGTAGCGGGAGTTTGGCATGTATTATTATTATTGTTGTATTCATCATGGGAGAGACATGTATTATTATTAGACGAAAGCGTCTATATTACGCAACACAAATTATCTGACTCTATCTCAATGGGTGTCTGTCTTGGATGGCGGTGGTGTGTGGGAAAGACCCTCTGTGGAAAGACGAATGAGAAGGTGAGACAGAGAGAGAGGTGAAGAAGAAGAGAGATGAGTTCTATGAGTGATACCTCCTTGTCCTCCTCCCTTCCCTGCTCCCTTATTTCTCACTAGGTCGTGGCGCCTCTACCGGCCTCTTCAGTGCGACTGTGCTCTGTGTCATGCCTTCGCTCTGCGCCTTTTGTTTTGTCCTTTCACGACACCTGCTTTCACACACCTAGCAGTATTGAGGCGTTCGTGGGTATTGAGGCTCTGGTTCTCCCATTGGTGGATTGGCCCCTTGTGGCACCTTTGGGCACCTGACTTGCCTTGCTCGCATATTGAAGAAGATCAATACCAAGTCTACACAGGTGTTCACCATGATCATGTGAATGAAGACAGACCACCTCGGCGACTACTCTCACTAGATCCACCATCGATTCAGGTTGAGCATCTTGAAGCCTGACCCATGACCATTCTTTCTAAATCATCAACCTAGGAACCATTCATCTCGGTTCTTGGTCGCCCATCGCATCTTCTTCCATGCCTTCCTCCCCCGGCCAGTCATCAAATAGTCGTCATAGGACTTCCGGCCGTCGACCGAGAAACTTCTTCGGCCTCGTGGCTACACTCGAACTCCGAGGTCTCGACATCATAAAAGTCCCTAAGAACGAAAGAATTCTTCGGCGCCAAGCACTCACCTTAACTTCTCAGCGTCGCCCATTTCGGCGTATTGTCATACAATCTTCCCCTCTCAATTATGTTTCTATTACTCAAGGGTAATAGACATTTGTAATTAATAATAATAATAATAATAAAAATTGACCTAATTTACAGGCTTTTGGTAATGTTTCCGAGTAATTAAAATTGGGGCGTGACATTATACATATATACATATATATTTATATATATACATTTGTTTGTATGTATATATATTAAACAGCTTCAACTAAGAAGGTAGATTCAATTTAGGAAACAAGCCAAACATCTCATACAGCGTGTAGTGCACCCAACCCAACCATAACCTTCAATGAGAGAAGAGCAGTGAAGAGAGAGAAGAAGTGAGACGTGAGTTTGAGAGAGAGAAAGATGTGAAGGTTTGAAGCCGTGAGGTATACCAAATTTCTCTGTAATATATGGGTATGGAGTTGAGGGACCTTAGACATCATAAAATAATATTGTGGATCTCTTCCATTACTAAAAGTGAGAGAGGGATCTTAGACTAATTTTCCTTATTTTAAACTTATATATTATGGGATAAAGCATTATAATTGTAAATTAAAATTAATGGAATGTTTTTCATATTTAGTGTCCCTCAAATTTGAAATTTGAAATGAATTAGTATACTTTCTATTTTTAAATTTATATATTTGATATACTTTCCATTTGAAAGTCATAAATCAAGATATATATATATACATTTGAATGAGAGCTATAGAGGATTTTTTAAATTATTTAAAATCAGAAAATTAGAAATTTTAGTTTGAAATATTAGAACTCCCACAAGATTTGTGCTTAGAAACCCCTTTTTACTTATATAATATATACATATAGATAGATAGATTTAATATGAATTTATATTTATTTTAGATTTTTTTTAATATACAAATTATTTTTTTTAGATTTTTTATAAAAAATAATTTAACAATCACATTAGTAACCATAGCGTATGAAAAAAATTGAAAAGGATATGGTAACAAATATGGAGGAAGTCAAAAGGGCTTGTGGGTTGGGAGAAGTTGTAGCTCGACTTTCTTCGCGCCCCCTTTCGGAGAGCTTGAATTGGTCCTACTGTAGACGTTCCCGAACGCCTCGGGAGGGATAAGCCTCCCGTTCCGTTCATTTTGGGCTCACTACAGTTCAGGACTCTAATTGTCACGGTTCTCAATCTAAACCAAAGAGTCCAAATCCAGCAAATCGTTTTGAGAAAAACAGATTTTTCAAAGAAGTGCCAAACATGGACTGCTTTGCCAGATACAGAGTCGCCACTTAAATATTTTATTTTTGGGAAATTTAGGAAACCCTGACTCGTGCCTAAGGCCACGTGTCCATCATCACCAAAGTTGTCTCGGCTCAGGAACTTGGGTACGATTGGGGAAGGTCACTTCGTAAGCACCCCCGCTCGCCCGATCAAAGATAGGTCCCACAACTTTCTTGCTAACTTAGCATGAAACAAAAATAGAATAAAAATACAAGAAAGTTAATTTTTCTATCATTTACTTCACTTTCGTGTCAAGTGCACAGAGTAAAAAAATTTCATATTTACTGCAATTATTTTGAAATTGCCCCCCATTAGAATGCTTGTCATTTCTCTTTCATTATTTTTGGTGTTGGTGTTGGTGTTGGTGTTGGTGTTAGTGCTGGTGCATGATATACAACTCCCTACTCCATTAAACTTAGATATGAATAATAAATAATGAATAATGATCCATATGACGATTGCAATTACAGCAGGCTGACCCAATTCAGTTCACTTTTAATTAAAAAAATAAAAATTTCAGAAAGTTGGATTTGTTTCTTTCTAGAGGTGGTTGGTTGTAAGTCCTAACCCCTGCTTTGGAGCTACGATACGAGGAGGAAGCTGACACTTCAACCCCATTCGTTTTCATTCAATCTACGCAGCTGTTTTTAGGTTCATGCATGCATTGTTACTCTCTACTCTCCCTAATCATTCATTCATATATTCATATTTTTACTTTATTTTTTATTTTTATATATATTTTTTAAAAATAATATTTTATTATTCACCAATAGAAAAAATACGAAAAGCAAACCTTCAAACTTGACACAATAATAATGTTATATTTATCATATATTTATATTATATTTGTAATATTTATGGAGATTGAATTAAATACTTTAAGCTAGCGGGAATTTTGCAATCATATGTAGGTCATAGCATGTGAGTGTGGACTATGGAGTTGCAAATATCACATGTATATATATATATATATTTTGTCAACATTTTCAGTAGTTAAATTTGTTAATTTACTAGTGAAATCAGTGTACCACTTAAAGGGTGGCCGTTGCTCCATCAACTCAAATTCTTAACATTTCTTCATTGCACCCTAAGATGCAACTATACGCTAACTTGCCACAAGAACCTTGGCTCACATGGTCATATTGACTAACTTGTATTTCTAACATAACATTGTGAATTAATAATAGGCAACAAGATCATTGCCCGAATTAAAATGGGGGAAAAAAAAAATTGATTGAACAAGGATTCTCTCTCTGTGTCTATCTTCCAAATCCAAGGGCCACCCAGTACTACAACCATGTGCAACAGTCAGAGAAGTGAGAGGTTTTTGTGTTTAAAAATAAAAAATAAAAAATGTGCATATGGTGAGAAGGGATCATGTGATCAAGATGCAAAGGAAACGTAGGATATATATAGTCTATATGTACTTTCTTTTTTTTTATTTTTATAATTAGGTATCTAGACTAATTTATATGTACTTTAACTAATCTCAAAATTCTAAAATTAACGACTGAGTAAACTTCTAGTGATCCACTATAATCTATATATACCCTTTAAGAATGGGAAAATATAGAAAAAAGAGAAGGGAAAAAGTTTCAAAAATGGAGAATCAAAATAATTACTCTAGTGGAATGAAAAAAATGCCCCTTCCCCACTCTCTTCCTTTCATCCTCTTCCCAATCCACTCCTTGTTGGCTACCCATCCCCTACCCAACCTGGCCACTGCCAACCCCACCCTCTCGCACTCTCGTTAGTTCTTTTTCCACCTTCACTTGCTTTTCCCCACCTTAGCCCCTTTTCCCATTACCACCATTGCGACACCCCAACTTTTTTCATAATACTGCAACACCACAAGTGTGAGAAAGAGAGAGATAAATAACGAACCTTAGATCTTTGGGGGTTTCAGTGATGGGCGGAGAGAGCGCGAAAAAAAAGGGACAAATTTGTGAAGACATCATATTTTTTAATTTTCACTCCTATAATAATTATAATTATAATTGATTCTCCATCTCTATTAATTTAGTTTTGGCGAAAAAATAATTTTTTTTTCCTATAAGAAACCATAGGAATTATAAAGACCATCATTGAATCTAAGAATTATATACAACTATATTAAATAATGTCTTCATACTATTAAGTATTGGCATCGAGTCAGGCTAATGTGGAGTCTAAGCCTATTTGCGGGATTTTTTTTTTGAACATGTTCGAGCCAGGTTGGCTAGTGGGTCAAAATACTAGATTCAAACCCTATTCGATGAGCTTGGCCCAAGCAAATTTGTAGATAGGCTCGACAAGTCATTTTTTACGTGTCAGTTCAAATCTTTGATTATTTTTCACTATATCATGAAGTGCAATTTCACACTAATTTGCCATAAGGGCCTTTGACGCTAAGCTTACTACTAACGACCTTTTATTTTTGGCAAAAAGTGGAAAATAATCGAAAATGATATTACCACTTTACAAGTGAGCATACAAAGAAAGAAAGGCATACCTTAGACTAGTAAACATGTAGCCAACTTGACAACCCCATAACTTTCTACTAACTTAATGCCCAGCTTCTTGTTTGACCTTTGACCATGTTTGACCATGTAATCAATGAGATACCATCATTACTATTTATTTATTTATTTTTAATCTACTCAAATTGGAAAGTGGTCCACATTTTATTTCCTTGATTGCTGCATCACATGATCTCCCTTTCTTAATTGATAAATTTTGAACAGAGGTGCTACGGACCACCAATTTAAGACCACCACTCGGAACCCTAATGACGATGTACCAAAAAAAAAAAAAAAAAAAAAGAACCCTGATGACGTAAACTTTGAAAAACATTTCAAAGAAGTTTTGCAAGGAAAATATTAGACACCTCAGATGTTTTATTAATATTTTTATTAAATATCTCATATAGTTGTGAAATTTATGTTATGTAAATTTTATGTGAGTTTTATATTCATATAAGATATTTAATAAAAATATTAGTAAAATATTTAAAATCTCTAACATTATTCATTTTGCAATGGACAGTCCGTGTGTTCACACACTGTCTGGGACAAAAAAAAAAAAAAAAAAAAAAAACTCGGCAAAAAGTGCTTTGACTCACTTTTTTTTTCTCCCTCACATTCATGGCAAATTCACATATTAAATTCACCATTTCACAACATTCTACCACACATCCCTTGCAATTCTTCCATTAGTTCAACCTCTTCACTGACAAACCCATCTGGGTCTTCAGTTTTTCCAAACCATACGGCGACCCTCACCAATGTGACCACTCCACCACTGCGACCGTCGGCACCCTTCGGACTCCTCTCCCCTACCCCCACCAGCTTCGGCCAATCCAACACCACCTTTCTTCATTCTTCTTTCAGATCTATTTTTTCAGAGCAAAACTTATGTACAAATCAATAACTCCCCAAAAACAATATAAGGAAAGAAATAAAAAATCAAAGAAAAGAAAGAAATTGAAGCAACCAGAACTAGAGTGTTGAATCTGGATGATTTATATTGTTTGTTACTGTTAATTGAATAACTCATGGTGGGTTTGCTTCAATTTTGTGGTGGGTTTGATAGTTTTTAGAGGGAGAAAGTGGGTTTGCTTCAATTTTATAGTGGGTTTGGTAGTTTTTAGAGAGAGAAAGTAGAAGGAAGAAGAAGAGAAAGCTGAAGAGGAAGGAGGAGGTTTTGGTTTTTATCATTTCTTTCTTTTTTATGGAGATTCAACACTGTGAATTTGTGGCTTGAATTTTAATTTTTGTTTATTTTTCATTTTTGAGCCTAAATCATCAGATTTTGATGATTATAACAAGTTCTTTTTATTAATGATTTGTTGGGTGTTCTTCTAAATCTACTTTGGGGGGTAAATTTGCAGATTTTATCTTTGATCAATGGGGAATCACTAGTCTCGTTGAAGTAGACCGGTCAACATTGGGAAGAGATAAGGGAGGGAGAGAGAAGAGAGATCAGTCGTCAGGAGAGAGAGAGAGAGAGCAATATAGCACAAATAAAAACTCTTGAGAATACTCGAACACAAGCCTCCCTCCTTGTAATGATTAAGATTTACCCTAAGAGAATTTAACGATTCAGATCACTTTATTTAAAAAAAAATTAAATTAAAAAGTTATTTTTTTTTAATAAAGCGATTTGGGCCATTAGATTCTCTTAGAGTGAATCTTGACCGTTGCAAAGAGGGGACCAAGTAGAGAAGGCAAGAAGCGAATCCTTGCTTGAGAATACCCACCCAAAAAAAACTCTAAGAAAGAGAAGAGAGAGAGAGAGAGCGAGGGGGAACGTAACTGACTTAGACATGGTCTATCACGTGACCCATATCCACATCATTAGGAGTTGAGTGGGGCTCTCAAAATGGTGGTATGAAGCATTAATCAATTTCGAGTAATGCCATACAACTAAAATTTATGTATACTTTTTTTTTTTTAATATAGAATAATAAATCTTATTTATATTAATTCATTGAAAAAAAAATATCCATCACAGTAGTTTATGGTTTTAAAATGAATATAACTTCTCTCCAATTATAATACGTGAATTGAAGAGAACAATTTATTTGTTGTGGGCCCATCTAGGAATCATTTCAATAATTCTAATCATTTATTTTGTAATACCCTTATAACAAATTGTTGTTGAAAAAATTATATTGATCGAATATCGATAGTCATATAATTAAATCATAAGAATATGCACAAAAAAAATAGGCAGTGCATTCTTAAAATTAGATTTCAAGTGTGTGATCCGATTATATGATTATCGATATTCAATTAGCTTAATTTTTTTGCTTGTATGATCTTCTGGATAGGTCTTACAAAATAAATTATTTGAATAATTAAGATAGTGAACCCACAATAAGCAAACTATACCTTCTAGTCTCCAATCCAAATATATGGATGGGAGAAAAGCTATGTTGCTATAAAATTGTCGTCGTGACATTGAGTTGTTTTGAAAAGATAGTTAAAAGTTAATTTTTTAATTTTTTTTTTTTAGTTTTTATTAAAAAAAATATATGTAAAAATGTGAGAGATAATGTGACTTAAAATGAATTAAAAGCTGGAAGAAGTCATATTTCCAAAATAGCCTATTATTCATGTAGATGTATTTTTTGTGTTTAACTTTGAGTATGTTTAACATCTTCCATAAATTTATTACCTTAGCTTAGTTTTGCGGCATATGCAACTGGAGTCTGAATCTCAGACGGTACAAAAACCAAAATGAATAAAGAAGACTTGATAATTGTATTGACTTTAATGTTGTATTTGGTTGGAAGATTTGAAAAATAATTTTAAAAAAAAAAAGGTAAGTAAAATATAAATTAAATATACCTACATTCACATAATTTCACATACATTTTTCTTTTCCTTTTTTAAATTCCTTCTCAAATTTTTTAACCAAATATAACGTAACAGACCAAAAGCCACCATTAGTCAAATGTTTAATGAGTTCTGCTTGTAATGCATTAATTATGTTTATGCATTATGTATTTGTAACTTTAACCTTTGGTCTAGTGGGTGATGATTGGGGCTTAGAGGTTTGCTCCCTTTCAGATCTCAGGTTCGAATTTCCTAGCTACCAAATGTATACCTTGGAGTCACGAACCGCAAGGCGTAAGTCCTGTTTCGGAAGGCGCAAATGCATACTTTGAGGTCACGGACCGCAAGGCGCAAGTCCTATTTTGGAAGGCTTATTCGGATTGCAGGGCGTAAGTCCTGTTTCGGAAGATGCAAATGCATAGCTTGAGGTCACAGACCGTAGGACGTAAGTCCTATTTCGGAAGGCTTATTTGGATCGTAAGAACTTAGTCTGATATGCGTAAATTGATCAGACCCTGAAAAATCTAGAAACCCTAGATGTTGATTTGTGATTATGTACCAATTTTAAGCAAAATATAACAATCTCAATCAAACAATCAAGAGAAAGAGACACAAAGATTTTACGTGGAAAAACCACAATTGGACACCTTCCAATTGTGATAAAAAAATCACGGGCAACAGCCACAAGAACAATCCACTAAGAAGATTTAAAGGAATTACACAGGTATACTCTCAATTATCTAGCGAATTCACAACGCCTAATTGAACCAACCTCTATGTGCCTCTTCCAACCCCATCTTCAGCACGGAATTGTCTTTCTGATGAGCCACTCCGAGTTCCACCAAAGCTTCAGGCTCGAATTCTTCAGAATTCACAACTGAAGAACAACTCTCTCTTTTGTGTATAACAAACAAACCTTTGATGTACTCTCTTTAAACCATGAGTTGAATATTCAATAAAACATCAAAGAAAAATAACAAAATATCCCAAGATATAAACCTTTAAGAACCAAAAAGAAGATCTGGAGGACTTCAATCAATTACTTAGTTTTGGGAGAAAATCAAGTATTTATAGAGAACCAAAAGTAATCCTAGATTGGAAAGAAAACAAACTCCTTGAGAAATCCGGATTCTGAGACTCGCTCGAGCGAAGCTTTCCTGGCTCGAGCGAGGAGAGTAATTTTCATGATTTCTACTAGTGCCTTGACTCGAGCGACCGATCACTTCTTTTAGATTTTTGTATGGACGCAATCCTTGGCTCGAGCGAGAAAGTCTTAGCTCGAGCGAGCACTCCTTGGCTCGAGCAAGCAACGGCTGACATGCAATTTTGAATGCAATTTTGAATTTTGCTTCGGCCACGAGCTGTAATAATCAGCGAAGTGGCAATCTTGAAAGCATTAACATCACAAACTTCTCTGCAAGGCTCGATTCGGGTTGGATTCGCATCTAATAAACTCATAGCCTCACTGAAATAAAAATGCGAATAAAATTACAACTCAAAGGAGTTTTGTCAAACGGGGTTGCCAACAATAAAAACCTAACAGACCCTACATAAAAAAATTAAAAAAAAAAAAACAACTTTAACCTTTAAAGTAAAACAAAATGGCTTTTTTAATTCTCCATTCGTAAATAAATAAAGGGTATTTTGTTAACAACACTGGTAGAGAGCCATAAATTCAGCGGCTCAAATGGCTCAAATTGTCCAAAACTGCGTCGTTTTGGGCACAACACAACACAAAACTACGTCGTTTTACTCAATTTGAGCCATTTGAACCACCTTTTTTAGGGCCCCAAACATTATTCTTTTGGTAATTGTGAAATGTAGCTGCTCGTAATCAATGACCAATTAGGTAGTAGTATAATTTTCCAGGGAAAGCATTCGGACTCTCCTTTTTTTTTAATCCATTTTCTTCTTTTACACGGCCAGCTAGGTTTCCATTGTAGCTAATTTTTTTGGAAATCCTATATACTAAAATCCAAAATTTCTACCCCGCAAATAAAGTGAATATACTATAATAGGGTTGCAAAACCAACCAACTTATCTGATTTCATTTATGTTTCACTTGTTATGCAAATAACTCAATTTTAAATGCATTTTAAAATTCGCAAAGTTTACAAGTCAAGTTTGAAAAATTAAACTATCCTAACTTGACTAGTTAAAAAATTATTTGAGATTGACTCGTTAAATTTTTCAAGTCAGGTTCAAATAACTTATTATTTGACTTGACTCACCTTATTTGTCGTTCTAATTATAATACACACAATTAATTATAACCAACTTTTATTTGACAATTTATTAGCGGATCACCAAAATAGATCAAAATGACCTATAATCTCACGTATAATATGCAACCAAAATAACCCATGAAGAAATCATTCCATTCTAAGTCAAATATATAGAAATACTGTGATATGATAATAAAAGATGTGAATTATTCTAGATTCTTTTAAGTGCATTGAGATGTCAATTTGCAGGGCTTAGTAATAATAACAATAATTTATGTCTATAAAGAAATGGGCATTTCACATGGAATTTGTTGTTGTGCCATCTTCCACGATCTTCTAAGCACTCCCCCAAATTCAATAACAACAAAAAGTATACATACAAAGAGAACAATTTTTAAAAAGGAAAGAGGACAATTAATAACATTAAATAAACATTATGATATGACGATGATATATAGAAAGATATATTGTACAGATACCAAAGCCAAGCTGCAACCTGCAGTGCAGCAGGGACTTATTAATTACTTGAAAAGAACCAGAACGAGATGCTCCCCTCCCCTCCCCTGTTGGGTTTTGACCGTTTTGGCAGTTGCAAATAAATTAATTAAGGGTCCTGTTAACATTAGTGTCATCAGAGAGAGGCAATAAATATATATAGAATTTAAGATATTTTTCACTTATTTTTTCTTTAAAAAAATCAGTATTTTCAAAACACTTTTTTTTTTTCTTTCTAATTTCAAAACTAAATAATACATAAAGGACACTTGTTAGTATTTTTCATTAATTAACTGAGCTCTTTGCATTAATGGAGGTGAATGTATTATACGAGATGATATATTAAATGTGATATATATATATATAAGTGTATCATAATTCAAATTTTTTTATTTTATCTCCATACATTTCCCATAATTTTAAACTTAACCCTTTTTTTATTTATTTATTTTTATTTTTTAAATTTTATTGGTAAAAGTTAGTTGTTAGATTAGTACCTTAGGAGTCCATTTGTTTTGGGTTATAGGAGATGGAATTGGATTGGGATGGATGTGGGATCTAATAATATTGTATTGGTTTGCAAAATAGGAAAGTAAATTCACAATACCTTGGGACTATGATAGGCCTCCATGAATGAGATTAGTAGTCCCTATGGGAGATGGTATTAGAAAAACAATCCATTGGGATTAGAGGGGGATTTACTATTTTGCTCTCTATTATCCTACCTAATTTATTTACTCTACTTGATTAATATGGTCTTTTCTGTATCATTTTTTTTAATTATTTAACTATTTTTTACTCCACCATTCTTTATATCAAAATAATTTAATATAAAAATATATTAGTATAATAATATTTATACCAAATAAATTATATTAAAAAATAAAATAGTACCAAAAATATATATATATATATATATATTTATGAAATATAATTTTTAATATTAAAATACGTAATGCATCTATTAGTTGGTATAAGCCCAAATTTAATAGTAATACAATAAGGATATTTGTGAAATTTTACATGATTAATCCCACTCTTATCTCTTAAAACAAACAAGAACTATTGCTAGTCCACTGATTATTAGTAAACACAATTTTTCTTACTCCCCACACTAGCAGTCTCATCACTAATAATCTCACTCAACTTACCTCGGAAAACAAATGGGCTTTAGAGGAGTTGAATTCTCACCCTCTACTTACAAACACTAAAATCTTGCATTCTATTCCACTCCTAACCAAAGGGCTAACTACACAGGATACAATCCCTTGGTTTTAAACATATCCTCATTACTGACATCGGGTTATCTTTTTATGCCCCCCACCTTTACAAACCCTAAATTACACACCCATCTCAATCACCACCTCTGAGAAAAAAGGGGTGTAAAAAGTATATTTTATGGGGTATAGAAACACCCAATAATCTATGGTGTCTTCGTAATTTGATACCTTGAATTTCTGACATGATTACGTGACAAGAAGTGCATTGAATCTTAAAGGATGCTTCATACATAATTTTTGTACACAATGAGGTGGCTCATTGGGTACCTTTTACTTCAAAACAAAATACCATTGAAAATAAATTTATTTATAATAATGATATATATCATTTTTGTAAAATTTTTTGGTATGATTTTTATATATGAATAGATTTTTTCTTTTTGAGAAGTGAGAATGCATATTCAACACAAATATTGTTAGTAAACATTAGAGTGACACAGCTGCAATGTCTAATTAATTGCTGAAAGAGTGAGAGCAGTAAAAGAAATGTACAGAAACCAATGGGTGCCAAACTTCTAAGAATCTGAAAACTACTCATCCGGAGATTTAAACAAAAAAGAAAGAAGAAGGACAGAGACCCCCTCATGGTTGATAATTTTATAGGCAGTTGCACTCTAACACATACAATTACAAATGAAATTAGTTATTAGATTTTTTTAAAATAAGAAAATGAGTGGAGAAGAATCCAAAGCAACCGCTTCCCACTTGCAGCCTCTTTAAATATGTGAAGCACCACCACCACCCCCTTTGAGCTTCACACACCAAACAATCATTTTCAACAAGTGGAAAGAAAGTCACACACACAACACTCACACAGCCCCACCAACATATATGGATTCATTGAAGAAGCCTAACAAGATCAGTGAGATAGTTAGGCTTCAACAGATCCTCAAGAAGTGGAAGAAACTTGCTACCACCAACAAAACCACCACCACCATTAAGCGTACTGCTAGCAGCAGCAGTATCAGTAACAACAACAATGGTGGCAGTAAGAGCATCAAGTTTCTGAAGAAAACATTGTCATTCTCAGACTACACATCCACTAATTCGACCAATGAGGCTGTTCCTAAGGGGTTTCTGGCGGTATGCGTGGGAAAGGAGCTGAAGAGATTCATAATTCCAACAGAGTATTTGGGACACCAAGCATTCCAGATACTACTGAGAGAAGCAGAAGAGGAGTTTGGGTTCGAGCAAGAGGGAGTACTCAAGATTCCATGTGAAGTCCCTGTGTTTGAGAAGATCTTGAAGATGGTTCAACACAAGAGGCCTCAGGAGCCAGAGCAGCTGTTCTTCTTGCATTTACATTCAGGGTTTAATAATAACATGATTGACAATGAGGACGACAACATGAATTTTGGCATTAATAATGGTTGTTACAGCTCCCCCGATTGTGAGCTTACCCCACCCTCTCACCATCCTCAGTTGTGTAGATGATCATCATCATCATATATCATCCTTCCTTCTTTACATATTTTTCTTTTTTAATTTTTTGTGAAAAGGCAAACGCATCCATCATCAGGCAGAGAGAGAGCAGAGGATCCAATAGTAGACTTGAATAAGACCGATTTCCCTTTTTTTTTCTTTTTCTTTTTTTTGGAGATCAATCAAGAATTCGAGATGTGGTGTATTTGTTCCTTCCAATATTTACTAATCTTAATTCACTTGGAAGAACTACTTTATTATATATAAATGTGAGGGTAATTTATATTCATGAAATTGGGCCGAGCTAGGTGTAAGGCCGAGGTAGGCTCAGGAATGGAGGATACCCAGTTAGAAAGGAGTATGGGCGATTCGGTGAAAAATGGGCGTCGATTGCCGGTGCGGCAAGTATTGATTTAGTCCGGTCCTAGTTGATAGACCAGTCGTGAAGTCATACCGGTTCTTATGTGCTAGGTCAGTCATATATTGATGCCGATTGCACTCGTTAGTCCGGTTGAGCTCTCTTATGGTTAGCTCGGTTGCGGCATGGGAAACCGAGGTAAGAGAAGTAAAAGCAAAGTCCAGACTATGGGTTACTTCGGTTAGAAAGTAGTTCGGCCATGGCAAGAACCATCTCACTTGGTTTAAGCAGTGAGGAGGGTGTTGGAGGATAAGCATTATCTTCCAAGAGTATGAGTTCTAGGAGGACTCCATGCAAGGAGGGGTAATCCTAGAAGGACTCTACACATGGAGGAATGCTAGTCTTAGGAGGACTCTTCGCATGGAGAAGTTAGAGTCCTACTAGGACTGTGTCACGCGAAACCTATATAAGCTCACCAATATCACCTTTGGAGAGGTAATACAATTTTGCTCCCTGAAAACATTGAGCTTTTGCCTTCTTGTCTTGCTTACTGACTTAGGCATCGGAGAGGTTTCCGGCACACACCCGCCGGCTAGCTCACGTTGATATTTTCAGGTGGTGGAACGACATCGTACAGAGGAACGAAGACTTGGTCAACAGGATTATACGAGAAGGTGAAAATCTTTCCCGTACAATTGGCGCCGTCTGTGGGAATAACAGACAAGAACAACCTCTTGATCAAGCTTTCTCTCGAACATCAATGGCAAACAACGAAGAACTGCCTCAGTCCGCCATTGACGGATTAACTCCAGAAGGAGGTGCAAGGCGCGAAGGCCTACCTTTGGTCCCTCCTATGGCGAGCCTGGAACCACAAAGGCAGAATTCCAGGAGGGATGCGAGGGGACGAAGGAGGAATGGCAGCCCTCATCCCTCTCGTTCGCAAAGCCCAGAAAGACAAAGGCGCAGAGTTGATCCTCAAATTCTGGAGGATCGCGTCAGAGAGCAAGACGAACTGATCCGTAAGATGGCGGCGGACATGGAGTCACTGAAGCGCCAGATGAAAGGAAAAGAAGTGGCGACAGGAGAGGGGCGCAACAAGACGCCTCGCCACTCCGAGGTCGTGGTAGGAATTCTACACCTCTCAACCGAAGATGAAGCCTCAGGACAGGCGACACGCGATCCGTAACTTCCAGGACTCGTCACTCCAGGTCTGAGAGGACGAGGCCTGAGAGGTCGTACACTGAGGGGAGTACCTATTGGCCTTCACATACACACCATACGAGGTCCAGACAAACGGAATTACCTAGGTCGTCCGACCTAAGGTCCATGTTGGAAGAAAAGGCACGATGGAAGGAGGACGCCAGGGCGCGCGATCCCCACAGGGTTCCTGCCTTGCAGCGATTGGCTCCTCGGCCCCATGAAAGCGGCGAGGTTGGTATGCCAAGGCCGCGCTTGGCATCTGAACCAGCGGATAAGGCATTGGCGAGGCTGCAGACCTCACCATTCGTCCCCGAGATTGAGAACGCGCCCCTTCCGTCAGGCTTCCTACAACCCAAGTTCACGACGTATGAAGGAAAGACAGACCCTTACACCCACTTGAGCCACTTTCGCCAGGTTATGGCTGTATATCGGCGGAATGAGGCGTTGATGTGTATCCTATTCCCCTCAAGCCTCGGCGACCTAGGCTTAACTTGGTTTGAGAAGCTTCCAGAGGGCAGCATAGCCTCCTGGGCGCAATTGGCAGAGGCATTTGTAACGCGGTTCAGAACGAACACAAAGACCCCGGTGGAGATCGACCAGTTGCTCTCCATCGACATGGGCGACAAGGAGACTTTGAGGTCGTACAACAGTCGCTACTGGGAAACATTCAACCAGATTGGGGACTGCCCAACCAACCTCGCCATTGCGCAATACAAAAGAGGTCTTCCAGTCGGGAACAGACTGAGGGACTCTATCACCATGACGCCACCTCTCACCATGGAAGCCCTGATGGAAAGAGTGCACCAGCACATCAGGGTAGAAGAAGATGGCGCTCGTGCCAAAGCCAAGACTGGCGCGACCGTGATACCAGAGAAGAAGACTTCGGCAAAAGTCAATACGGTAGATCGCCGAAACCGAAATGGACGGGGCAGGCGAGACAATGACGAAGACCAGGACAAGAGGTGGTTGAGGGTCCGCACCGCCATTACCACAGTGTTCAAAAAACCGATCTACCGTATACTCAGTGAGATTCGAGACGAGCCTTTCGTCAAGTGGCCAGCCAAGCTAGGCGAGGCCCAGAAGGACTATGATGACAGATCCAGATGCACCTTCCACAAGGAAAAGGGGCACCGAACTGAAAACTGCGCGCTGTTGAGGCAACATCTGGAAGAATTGGTGGCGGCAGGCCACCTGGATAAATACATAGAAGGAGGAGCGCAGCCAGCCCCCCAAGACCACAACCTCCCCAATGGAATGCCGATCGACGCCCCGCCACAAGGCACCATCAACGTAATCCATGGAGTCTTTGAACCAGAGCGAGTATGCGAGCTCAGAGGTTCAATCAAAAAGGCAGAGCACTTGAAAGAGGTGCTAAGTGCCCAACCAGTCGTCAAAAGGGGGAGGACAGAAGCCACAAACATCATGTCCTTTTCAGATAAAGACTTGGACAGAATATATTGCCCACACAACGATGCCTTGGTCGTCACTCTCCGAGTCAAGGACTTTGACGTCAAGCGGATTCTGATTGACCAAGGTAGCTCGTGCGAAATCATGTACTATGAAACCTTCAAGCAACTAAAGCTGCAAGATAAAGACCTGGCCCCAGTCCCCTTTGATTGGATTCAACTCTATCTTGGGAGTGGCGGTCGGCAAAATCATCCTTCCAGTCAGAGCGGGAAGTGTCACGAAGCAAGTAGAGTTCTGGGTGCTGAAGGTCCCCTCCACCTACAACATCATCTTAGGCAGGACATGGCTGCATGCCATGCGCTCAGTGGCATCCTCCTACCACCAAGTGATGAGGTTCCCAAACGACACCGGAGTAATAGAAGAGGTTTATGGGGACCAGATAATGTCCAAGCAGTGCTTCGTCGCAACGAATGGTAGCCGCGCTGCCAAAGGATATGTTCATTCGGTTGAAGAACCAGAGAGTAATGAACTATTCGCGGATGTTGGCAAAGCAGCTGATCAAAAAGCAGTAGAGGACCTGGTAGAAGTCAGAATAGATGAGAAGAACCCGGAAAAGTTCTTCCTTCTTGGATCGTCGTTGTCCAGCACTGAGAGATTGGAAGTCTTGGAATTTCTGACCTCCAACATCGAAGTGTTCGCCTGGACCCCATACGACATGCCAGGCATTGATCCCAACTTCATTTGCCATCAGCTCAACGTCCACCCTTCTGCTAGACCGGTCATCCAACGCACTCGCAGATCGGCACTCCACCACGCCGAGATAGTGGCAGAAGAGGTGGGTAACTTGTTAGAAGCAGGGGCGATTAGAGAGGTGCACTACCCCAGGTGGATCTCTAACACGGTAGTAGTGCCAAAAAAGAATGGGAAGTGGCGCGTCTGCGTCGACTACAAAACTGTCAACAAAGCATGTCCAAAAGACAGTTTCCCCCTGCCAAGGATAGATCAATTGGTGGACCTAACAGCAGGACACAGCAGGCTTAGCTTCCTTGACGCATACAGAGGCTACCATCAGATAGCCATGCACGAACCAGATCAGGAAGTAACGTCCTTCACCACTCCAAGAGGACTATATTGTTACAAGGTCATGCCCTTTGGCCTAAAGAACGCAGGGGCGACATTCCAGAGAATGGTCACCAAGATGTTTGAGCCATTGTTAGGCAAAACAATGGAGGCTTACATCGATGATATGGTGGTCAAGAGCAAGAGTGAGAATGACCATCTCAAGGACCTAAGCGAGATGTTCGAGATCCTGAAAAAGCATAAGTTACGCCTTAACGCGTCGAAGTGTGCTTTCGGAGTGGGATCGTGCAAATTCTTGGCTTCTTGGTGACCAATCGAGGTATAGAGGCGATCTTCGATTCGTGATCAAAGCAATTCAAGAGTTAGAGGCCTAACTCAGTGAAAGAAGAGCAGCATCTCACCGGCATGGCGGCAGAACTTAACCGATTCATCACCGGTCTTGAGAGTTCGCCCATTCTTCGGTCATTAAAAGCTAAGTTTGAGTGGGACGAAGAATGCGACAAAGCTCTGGCCAGTCTGAAGGAGTACATGTCTTCTCCTCCATTACTCGTTACCGCCATACCTGGGGAAGAACTCTTCCTCTATTTGGCGATCTCGACGCTTGATGAGTGCAGATTGGTTCGGCGAAGGAATCCAACACCGCCTATCTTCTATGTCAAGAAGACATTCTCGGGAGCGAAACAAGGTACTTGCCTCTAGAGAAGTTAGCACCGGCCTTAATGATGGCCTCCGAAATTGACGACACTACTTTCACGCCCACCATTGTCGCCCTCACGGCCTTTCCACTAAAAGCTTTGTTTGAGAGGCAAACTTTTAGGCGGATTTTGAAGTGGGCGGTGGAGTTGGGACAATATGATGTGAAGTTCCAACCCGTAACCGCATGATAAGAAGGCCCAATCTTTGGCGGACTTTCGCAGAGTTCACCCTGAAGCCACCAAGTCGCCTAATCGATCCGACCGACACAACCAAACTAGGGTGGAGATTGGCCGAATAGCGCAACCCCTAGTACAAGCTACTCACCAGAGCCCAAGGCGCAGAGTAGAGAAGGCCAGAGGAGGCCGACCTTCGCACCAAGTCAAAACTCGCCAACAAGCGAGGACTTGAGCCCATCGAAGACAAGGGCGATCGCAACTATGGACTTTGAAGAAGACATTAGCAACTGGAAGACCCCAAGGCATCATCTCGATCCCTCACATCTTTGGAAGTTGTTTGTTGGGGAGATGTGGAAGCTCTTTGTGGATGGGGCATCCAACCGACATGGCGCAGACTTGGCATAGTCCTCATCTCTCGCACGGTCTAGTGGTGGAACAAGCGATCAACCTTGGCTTCCCAAAGATCAAACAATGAAGCAGAGTACAAGCGCTTCTAGCAGACTCAAGTCGGCTACATGAAGGCCACCGAACTCATGGTCTCTGATGACTCACAGTTGGTGGTGAATCAAATTTGGCGACTATGAAGCAAAGGATGAAAGAATGGCTAAGTACCAAGACTTAGTCAGACAGAGATCAAGAAGTTTGAAGTCGTCGAGAATAGAGCAGAATGGCGGGAGGAGAAATGAAGCGGAGCGAACTTGCGAGCCGCCTCAATGGCAAACACTTCCATCCCTCATCCGCTATTGATCGATTATCTGCCCAGACCCAGTATTGAAGACCCAGAAGCTGAAGAGGTATGTTGTACGGAGTTAGGTCCTTCTTGGATGGATCCCATCATCTCGTTCTGAAAAGACGGCACTCTACCGGAAGATAAGAAACAGGCCAACAGAATAAGAGCCAAGTCGCAACGATTTTGGCTCTCTCCATCCTTAGCTTTATACAAGAAGTCGTTTTCAGGACCTTACTTAAAGTGTGTTCACCCCAGCAAGGTGGAAGCATTCTTGTTGAAATACATGAGGGTGTATCGTGACCATCAAGGAGGAAGGTCATTGGCATACCGAGCTATTTCACAAGGATATTGGTGGCCCTACATGCAAGCGGATTCGAGAAGTATGTCAAAAGTGCGAAAAATGTCAAGTTTGCACATCAAATACATCAACCTCGCCAGAGAACTCCTACCTCTCACTAGTCCGTGGCCTTCGCAATGTGGGGCTTAGACATAGTGGGACCACTCCCAACAAAGACCAGCAATAGGAAGTTCTTTCTTGCAGCAGACTACTTCACAAAGTGGGTGGAAGCAGAGGCCTTGGCGTCAATCAAGGAGAAAGATGTGAAGAAGTTTGTCCGCGTAACATCATTACTCGCTTTGGCATACCAAAAGCACCGATTTCGCATAACCAAGACTCATTTGATGGCGAATTTTCGAAACTTTTGTGAAGAGTACAAGATAGAGTTCTACAACTCCACCGCATATCCCCAAGCAAATGGACAGCAGAGGCGCCAAACAAGGTAGTCTTGGGCGGATTGAAGAAAAGGTTGGAAAAGCCAAAGGCAAGTGGGCGTAAGAGCTCCTCATGTTTTATGGGCTTATCGACTACGCCACGCGATCAACAGGAGAAACACCATTCTCCTTAGCATATGGCATGGAAGCGATCATCCCATTAGAAGTTGGCCTTCCTACAATTCGAGCGAAAATTTTGATCCAGACTTAAATGGCGAAGCAATTGCATTAGAACTTGACCTCGGAAGAAAGAAGAGAAAAGGCATTAGTTCACATCGCTTCTACCAAAGAAGAATTGTCCAGAAATACAACAAAAGTGTTCATCCAAGACAATTCAAGATCGTGCGATCAGTGGTACTTCGCAAAGTTATGGGCAACACATTGGTCCTGTGAGATGGCAAGTTAGGTCCCAATCGGAAGGTCCTTACAAAGTGGTCGGACTAGCGGGCAAAGGGCATACCACTTGGAAGATAAGGACAAAAGCAATTCCTAGGCCTTGGAACACGGCCAATCTCAAGTTATTTTATTTTTAGCCTTTTCTTTTTTGAACATGTGTAATTTTCTACTTTCTCAATAAAACAAGTCAATTCTTTTCAGTATATTTGTTTTCCATAGAAAGTAGTTTTAGCAAGTTAGTAGCATTGTAAACATAGTTGGCCGGAATAACCAACTATTAACCCTCCTAGGCCCAGGATCAGGATCCAGGCCGCAGGACGTTTGGTCGGAATAACCAAACACTCTATTCTAAGTTGGCTGGACAAACCAACTTAGAGGTTGGCTGGATTAAACCAACACTTAGCCAAAGTATGGGAATGGCTACATAGAGGTTGGCCGGATTAAACCAACCTTGCACTCTTCACCAAAGTATGGGCATGGTCAAGAGTGGTTGGTCGATTAAACCAACTCTTTGTACTCTTCACCAAGTAAGTTATATCATTTGAAGAGTGGTTGGTCGATTAAACCAACTCTTTGTACTCTTCACCAAGTAAGTTATGTTTGAAGAGTGGTTATCGATTAAACCAACTCTTTGTACTCTTCACCAAGTAAGTTATATCATTTGAAAAGTGGTTGGTCGGATTAAACCAACTCTTTGTACTCTTCACCAAGTAAGATATATCTACCGAGAGTGGTTGGTCGATTAAACTAACTCCTTGTACTCTTCAACCAAGTAAGTTATATCGGCCGAGAGTGGTTGGTGTGGATTAAACCAACTCTTTGTACTCTTGATCAAGTAAGTTATATCTGAAGAGTGGTTATCGATTAAACCAACTCTTGTACTCTTCACCAAGTAAGTTATATCGGTGAAGAGTGGTTATCTGATCAAACCAACACTTTGTACTCTTCACCAAGTAAGTTACATCGGCTGAAGAGTGGTTGGCTAGTAAGTTATATGGTGAACCGAGATCACAGCTGTGTAATCAAGTTCATGGAAAAGTAAACATACAAGCAGGCAAGTACACAACCGGAATGAAAGTTCACAATTTTTTCATTGATGACAAATGGAAGTACAATTGAGGGGCCACAGCCCGGTTACAGGCATCGAAAACCGAAGTACAAGAAAGGAAAAAACACAAAACACAATCATCCAAGGAGTGCATCTAGTTCGGCATCAAGCTCGGTTTCAGCAGCTGCTTGGAGACCGGCTTGAGGAAGGAGCCCGGTTTGGACAGTGTTGTCAGCTGGCATCTCGTTGGTTAAATCCACTGTTGGCTCCAACCGAGCTGCTTGATTGCCTTGTTGATCGGTGGCAACCGGGGTCAGAGTTGGCTCCCCCTCTTCATCATCATCATCTTCATCATCATCATCTTCTTCGCCCCCAGACCCTTCTAGGAATGCTTTTTGGAGATCGCTCACAGATTGCTCGAGTGAAGCTTTAATAGAGTACGGAGGAGCGTTGTAAACATCGGTGTCGAGTACAACCGAAGCTTCCACCGACTCCGCCAACCGTGACTTGAAGAAGAGATCCTGGCCGCACCGCATTGGAGCATGTATGTCTTCGCCTCCTTGAAGCCTTTGCTTTTGGCCTTCTTCACTCCGCCTTGGTCTATCTCGGCGTTTTCTTGGTCTCAACTGGGCCATCTCCCATAGGTAATAGTCTTTCACTTCGTCACGGCTTTTTGTTTGTCACCTTCACCGAGGTGACCAAGTGAGACGTGATACCTCGGCCTCCGTTCGCCGCCTTTGTTTTGGGCCCGTGTTAGTTCGGTTGCCTTTACGCGGCCTTTTCATGGTTCGCTCAAGGCGGTCTTATTTAAGTTCCATCACTTGCCGTGTGCAAGCGTGGTTTTCAAGAGCCCGCAAAAGTATGGTAAGTTTTTCATTGTTGACCGAACCGAAGTTGGACAAATTTTAGAGACGAAAGGACCGTATTGCTTACCACATCATGGACTTCAAGCGCATCGGAGTGACTTTACTGGTGTTGAGCTTCTTGGAATGGTGCTCCATGTCTTTTGAAGGCACACACCTCTCGCCAAATTGAAGGCCGAAGGTGGTCCTTATCCGAGACAACGAGTCATCCTCGTTGATAGCCGTTGTTGAAGACTAGGGGAGCCCATCGGGGGTCTCAGCATCGGTTTGAGGACTCCTACCGGAGTTCTACCGGTAATCGCTGTGTGGGTTTGGTGGCGTAACATTCTCATCTTCATCAACAAGTTGTGGCCGTTTGTTCGGTCCGCACGCTTTGTTTCACGGGGCGAAGGTCGCTGCGATGGAAGAGCCACCACGGCCGGGTCGACACGCCTGTGGTACTTCGGCTTGTTTCGGTGAGCATGACCCTCACTGCTTTTTCTTCGCCATCTCTTGTTCGGGGTTAGTCGACAAGGACGATTTCGCAAAGTTGGTGCGGTTCGTGGGTCTTCGAGGAGAAAATCGGTTACTCTTGCTTTTAAATCGGAGTATCCAGAGGTCGGCTCAAGTCAAGAAGTTTGGCCCAACTCCTTTCTTTCACCCTAATGCGCTTTGAGTAATCGAGATGTTGGGGTGGTTGTAGTTGAAGATGAGGTGGGACTTATCTCGCAAAAAATAGATGACGTGTTAGTTCAATAGAGAAAGGAAAACCGAATGAACAATGGTAAAGAATGCAACCGAAGTATGAATACCGCCTCTCTTTCTTCCGCTTTATTCTTTGGCCCGATGTGGGCTTCGAGGTCCTCAAAATTGTTCGAAACCCGTAAGAAGTCGTCATCATTAACGTCTTTATCCTGTGTGCTTTATTATCTTTTCTTTACCTCTACAAGACTCTCAAATAGTAGCACCAACCTTGGTTTTGGATCCTATTGAATATTGATGTAGTATCTCGCCAGCACCTAGGTTCGACCGGTTTGTTGGTTTAGAGCATCTATGCCCATTATATTTCGGTATGTAATGCTGGATAGTTGAGTTGGGCGTAGTCCGGTCTCGCCAAGGAATTCGCATATTAGTGGTCGGATCGAATCGAGTCCTGCTTTCTACTATGGATTGCAGGGTCAATGGGACAAAGCCTTCTTCGTCCCTGTGGGTCGACTTTGTTCGGCTAGTTCTAAATTTACATCGGTTGGAATGTTGTCTCGTTCTCGAAAACGCTAGACCGCTGGGGTTTCTACCAAATGTCTCAGATTTCCCCATTTATTCTATAAGTTATGAAATAATTTATCTCGGTTGAAAGAGCCTCAAGAGTCCTGGCCGGACGACAGAGGGAGTGCCCGCAACCTAAGTCCGCAGTTGAAAAACAAGGTGTCAAGCACAGATCGAAGACCGTGCTACAAAAATAAAGCAAGAAAAGGTTGGTTTTATTTCGGCTTTGCAGGGTGCTACGTTATCTACATCGGTTTATGAAAGGTGCTCGCTATCTCGGTTTATAAATGTTTTTATTCCGGTTGCACTTTTGGTTTTTCATCACTTCGGTTAGGCCACGAGGGGCAGCTTTCTGAGTTCGGTTTTGGAACTCAGAAGGCTGGCTTGGCCCCCAAGGACTAGCCCGGTTGGGAGCTACAATACCTATTTCAGGCATGTTTTCATTTCGGCTAGGGTGAATCAGATTCTTACTTGAAACTACTGTAAAATATTCAAGCCCTAGTCCGGTTCCGGTTTGCCTAGATTTTCATATGACAAGAACAGTATCCTAGTTCGGTTACAGCGTGCATAAAGATCAAAAGAGTGTTCTACTGACTGAATCAGCGTGTTCAAGGTGTTCTTGAGAAGTTCTTTAGAAAGTACAGACGTGGATGAGGAAGAACAAAGTGTTTTGCAAAAATACATAGAAACATGCTGCTATAAGTCAAATGGAATCACGAACGAGAAAACAAGAGAAATAAATTGGAGTTGCTTACCAGGTGCAGAGGATGGAGAGAAGATGGAGAAGATGGAAGCTTCAAAAACAGCAGGGGCACGAGCTCGGGAGCAGGAAGAACAGAGAGAGTTCAGAGGTGAGAGAAAGAGGAGATGAACAGGAGCAAGCAGTGTTTCAAAATGGAAGGTACTTTTTGTGAAAAGGGCCAAAAGAGAGGGAACTGCTCAAATTTTATGAAACCGATGACGCGCTAAATTTGGTGGGAGCCAATCGGAGGTCGCCACGTGTGCAGGAAGGACAATCGATTCAGTTGCTGTAAATTGAAGAGACGTTTTTGACCGGACGTTCACACCGGTTCAAGTTTAGCTCTACCGATAAGCTAAATGGGATTTTAGCTCTACCGATAAGTGAATGTGTTTTAGTTTCTACCGATAAGCTAAATATGTTTTAGCTCGGTTGGACAAGTTAAATGGGGGCTAGTTCGGCGAAGTGATTGAAACCGAAGCTCGGCCATTGTCGTAATCCCTATCACGCTTATGATGGAATTAAGGGCAATTGTGAGGTAATTTATATTCATGAAATTGGGCCGAGCTAGGTAAGGCCGAGGTAGGCTCAGGAATGGAGGATACCCAGTTAGAAAGGAGTATGGGGCGCTCGGTGAAAAAATGGGCGTATGCATTTCGTTGCGGCAAGTATTGATTTAGTCCGGTCCTAGTTGATAGACCAGTCGTGAAGTCATACCGGTTCTTATGTGCTAGGTCAGTCATATATTGATGCCAGTTCAGACTCGTTAGTCCGGTTGAGCTCTCTTGTGGTTAGCTCGGTTGCGGCATGGGAAACCGAGGTAAGAGAAGTAAAAGCAAAGTCCAGACTATGGGTTACTTCGGTTAGAAAGTAGTTCGGCCATGGCAAGAACCATCTCACTTGGTTTAAGCAGTGAGGAGGGTGTTGGAGGATAAGCATTATCTTCCAAGAGTATGAGTTCTAGGAGGACTCCATGCAAGGAGGGGTAATCCTAGAAGGACTCTACACATGGAGGAATGCTAGTCTTTGGAGGACTCTTCGCATGGAGAAGTTAGAGTCCTACTAGGACTGTGTCACGCGAAACCTATATAAGCTCACCAATATCACCTTTGGAGAGGTAATACAATTTTGCTCCCTGAAAACATTGAGCTTTTGCCTTCTTGTCTTGCTTACTGACTTAGGCATCGGAGAGGTTTCCGGCACACACCCGCCGGCTAGCTCACGTTGATATTTTCAGGTGGTGGAACGACATCGTACAGAGGAACGAAGACTTGGTCAACAGGATTATACGAGAAGGTGAAAATCTTTCCCGTACAATAAACAAATTTCACATTAAATTTTCTTTTTACAGATACAAAGATAGTAAAATTCATAATGTCGTTTATGTATAACAATTTTCTTTTCTCACAAAAGTGATTCTTCATTAAGGGCTCTACTGTCAGTCTTGTTTTTTGTGATTAGTACCAGTTCTGTTTCAACCAGGTTACATACCCTAAAAAAAAAATTGCTTTTCTTTCAATATACATATATATATATATTAAAGCATCACTCATTAGAATGACTTGACAATCTAAGCACCTCTAGTGCCATTCAAGGTGAATGTTGCAATTGCCTTGCCATTCATTTAAATTGCCCCATAGCTGCTCTCCTTTCTCACACTCTTACGAGTGGGTTAGACATATAAATTATATTTAAAACCTAAAAAGAAAAGAATACATTAATTATGTGCACTTTTATATGAAAACATAATATATTTATAGACTAAGCTATGAAAAATTGACACACAACAACGCACGCACACCGGGGCATACGCACAACTGTACACCCCAATTGTATGTGTGTGTATATGCATATTAAACTCTATATTTGAAGTACCACTTGCTGTGTACTATACCATGCATTCCTTAATCATGTTCTCTTAATTAATTGTGTGTATTATTTAGCGTTTATTCCTTAAATGAAGGATCGTATAGATGTCCGAACTGGCCGACAGACTACCTATTTTACCGTTTGGTGCACATTTCTGCACTTTGGGAATTGAATTTAATTAATTTGATCATAAAACTTGGATGCATTTATTTTTAATTTTCTCCTAATCATGTGATGGTTGGTTATGTGCTAAAGTTCAGTAGACTAATACGTAGCTCATTATGGTTTAATTGTTGACATCTGACTCATCGTTGAAATGCTTCATCTCTAATCATTCACACAAATCATTTTATCACATCCATCCATTACTGATCATGAAAATCAATGGAAGTTACTTAGCGCTTGGTTATAACTAACGGTCCTGCTATCGACTGTTTAAGGGTAATTCTATTTACACATTCTTACTTATCTTTGTATACATCATTTACTCAGTTTACATTATACACAAACTAAAACTTTTAATTTTGTCTCAATACACATTAATAATTTTCAGATAATACTAAACTACCCTCATCTTCTCCAACAAATCCTTACCCTAACCATTGTCGGCAACCACTGCCTCCCACTAGCGCCGTTCCCTTCTCAGCCTCTCTCAACCTCCCACGGCTGTTGCCTCTCCCCTACATTCTTCCCCACCCGCTACTGCTTCCTCCTCTCCATCGCCGCCCTCAGATCGGATCTGTGAAGAACCCAGTTGATCTGATTAATAATGGACTGCCATCTGCAGTTGCCATAGCCCCTTCAACACAAACATCTTTCAGCTCAACATAATGTTTAAAACTAAAGTTATTAGAACAGATGAATGTTAAGAGGTCTGCCACTGAAATAACAGATGCATATCCAAGGGCGCACCTAGGGCTGGGCATAGGTGGCTGCAGCCTAGCCCAAAATTTAAAAAATCTATAGAAATTTTTTTTTCCAACCCAACCCAGCTCCAAATAAGAGCTAATAGTTTTTTTGTTTATTTTTTAGATAGGCAGTCCAATAGCAGCCCAATACTTAACCAAAAAAATAGATAGGTAGCCCAATATGTTTGTATTTGTTTAAAGAACAAATCTTCTAAAACAATCCTTACATCTTTCAATAGATAGGCAGCGGCTCTCTCCGTCGTCTTCAGCAAACTGCAGCAGCTCCACTTTCCTAATATTTTTGGTAAGTGTAATTAACCAATTATTTTATTTTTTTGGTTGAGAATGGATTTGATTAACAATGGTTTTGAAATTTTGTCTTTATGCAACAAATATTATATTGCTCTTAGTTTTTTTATGATACTGTCTTGTTGAATGTTCTATATTGCTCTTAGTTTTTGAACTTTGAAGTAGTTTTTTGGACATATATAAAAATAATGAAAGTTTAAATAAAAATTATTGAGGATATATATAAAAACCTTAATATTTAAAATTATTGAGAATATACTCTGGTTTAATATTAAATATGACTAAATTTTAAAAAAAAAAAAAATTAGGTTATAAATAATGGAACCTCCACACTCAAAAAAGGCAAAACCCTTTTCTCATTCTATCAATCAAAACAGAAGTCTAGTAGTACAGCATCCAATGTTGTTAAAATCTCATTTTCTGATATGCAACCGCCTTCCATGCCTCAAGCAAATAAACCAAGCAAATTTGATTCAACTATTATTGAACGAGATCCTGGTTTACGCTTTTGTGAAAATTTGGTTAATCAACGGGATAAGGTTAGACGAGCTTATGTGAACTTGGGGCATTATCAACCTAAACTTGAGTATCCTAGGTCCTCATTTGGAAAGCAGAATCGCCAATTTTAACATATTTGGTTTAAACAATTTTCTTGGCTAGAGTAATCTCCTTCAAAGAATAAAGTATATCGTTTTTCATGCTTTTTGAAAATTGATCTAGATTCTGTAATCGATGAATTCGAATCTTTAAAGACTTGTCGAGCACAATAAATTTAGATATTAGTCTAGATTATATTATTAAATTCTCTTTTTTCTTATGTGGTTATACTTAAAATATATTATAATTTTACCTTAATATTAGCCTACCCCATCGACGAATCGTAGGTCCGCCCTTGCGCATATCCCATAAGAGGCTGACAATCAACAACAGTTTGTGAAGCAAAAGATGGTGGTGCTGGGAAGGGCTGGACTTGAAGAGAATGGAGGCATATCAAAGGAACACCTTCATTTAATTGCCACAACTGGTCTCCCAATGGATATATTGGAGGAAAAAGTTCTTACCTGTTCAAAAAACAGAAGAAAGAGATGAAATTTAACAACATATATCAAGTTATGCCAGATTAATAGCCATAACTGGATTTCTATGTAATGGATGCCGGTCAAGAGGAGAGGAATGCTATGAAGGTAGTGATGATCGGAAGGGAGGGAGGTGACTTCTGGTGGTCGGAAATGGCAAAAGTTAGGGTTGAGTTGGGAGGTTGGGAGGGACTGAGAAAGGAAGAGGTGTGTTGGTAATTTGATTGAATGATAGAAATGTAATAAAAAAAATTTAAAAAAAAAGATATGCACTGAGTTAATCAAGTGTGTGGAAATAGAATTTCTCACTATTTAATGGTTGTTCCTTAAAAATTCACAAAATGTTCTGTTAAAAAAAAAAAAAAAAAATCACAAAATGTCAAAAGAATTTTGGGAAGAAATCATTTACAAAATTAAACGCAATATTCTCACATAAGGTAGGTCTTACTTTTTTTGTGAGTTTAATAAATATATAAAAGGAGTATATCTGATTCTGTGATTAGTTTCTGTACAAAAAAATGATGTGAAATAATTATAATTATAATATATCGTTCACGTATTCTCATATACTTTTATGGTTTTTTTATAAACATTTTGCATATTTTATATATTTTTTATACACATACCAACATTAATCACCACCCAACAAATGTTAGCGTTTCGTATAACAAAAAGTACGTAATTTCTACTTTGGTTCATATATAGGCTAGAATACTTGATGTTTAATGTTATATCACGAATGTCATATTTATCATATTTTGTCGGGTAATATTACAATATACCCCTTCAAAAACAAATATATCATATGTAAGTTATGACATGTTATAGTATTAATACCACAAAGTGTCATAACCGAATCACTTTATGTTATAACTTAATAAATCATAACAAAACAACTTTGAGACATATCCAACTTTCAGATATAACCAAAGACCATGTGTTGCAATAACTTTGGTGGACATCAAACGCTACGTACTTTTCTACTCTTAGTTAACAAAATCATTTTTAATTAATTAAATTTTCTGTAAAAGATTCTAAACAGTTCCTTAAACTAATTAAGGAACTAAAAACAGAGCTTTGTTGAAGTTGAATTCCCCAAATTTTTTTATTACAGAGAAAAAATTGATTCAATTAATACTCCGACTTTGCCATATGCCTATACACACACACACATTGGGTGATGTATGGCAGAGCTTGAGTTATTTACTTTTGATGAATAATACTACATACTCGGAAAAAAAAAAATCTCTGAAAATTATTCAGAATTTATAATGTATAGATCATATTCATTCTAATTGTAGCTCACAACACATCAAATTTAAATATACAACATACACTCACTTTCTGAGTGAATTTCAAAAAAAAAAAAAAAATCTATAGGTTTCTTCAAAGTTGTATGGTTTTTGATGGGTTTTTTTTGTGAGTGGGTTGGTGCATTGCCAGGCACCTTGTCAATATGACCTCAAAATCATCCTCCTCACAATTAGGAATACTCAATCCACCATCATGTTGGTACCCAAATTCCTCAGCTGCCTTCTCCATCAACTCCTTAAATTCAGGCATGGACAAGTAGCATGCCGGGATCACGTACCTCTGTAGCTCCGGCCCCACGTATACTGCCAAATATCCTCTTGGGACTTGCACCACCGCTTTCCCTTTACCATCTGACAGCAATGATTCACCGCCAATCAACAACTCCTTACCATCACCATCACCATCACCATCACCATCAGCGGAGTAATACTCTGGATGATCAGAAGGATTAAGATTGGGCTTGTTAATCGGTCTGCTTCTGCTGCCTACATTAATCAAATTTAAAACTTTGGGTTTGCAATTGTGATGCATGAGGGGAACCCAACATAACCTTCTCAGAATGCAATTTCGCCGGATTATGGACCCAACCAAACTCTTCTTCGTTCCGCTCCTCCTTGTATCCTCCATCATCATCATAATTATTGCTATATATATATATTTATTATGGCATTTCAATTAATCCAAAACCTCTTATTACCACTATTATATGTTGCCATCACAAAAAACACTTAGGGAGTACTATATGCTATTATTCATTGGATTGAGGAAAGATCCATCATCTTTCATGGATTACCCAATGAAGCAACCCTAATAATATTAAATTCACAACCATATATACTGTCTATACATTTATAAAAAAATAAATAACGCAATGTATAATTATTAAACATTATAAAGCATATATATGATTTATGAAGATTGAGCTGATCACTGAATTATAAGCTGGGCATTGGCAATTGATAAAATGACAAGTGATGTATATATACTTCATATATGTAATGTGTACGTATATACCAGTATTGATCGATTATGAAAATAATGTAAATATTGTTTTCTTCAAAAAAATTGGAAATTCTATACCAGTAAAAAATGGATTATTAGCATTTGAAATGCATTCAAAACAAGATAAATCCATTAAAACAAGAAAAAGACACTCCTGTTGTATCTCTGGCAAGAAGTAAGAGTACAAAAAAAATGTTCATGCTTTGTTTTTGATGCATCTGAAGGGCTCAGAGGGCTGCCTTTTCTCCTTTTTCTTTTTTTTGGGTGTGTGTATGTGTTCCACTAATTTTGCTTTGCTAAAAAATTAATTTGGGGGGTTTAGAATAATATGGAATCAATTTCAATGGTTGTGTGTGTATTTTAGATGCAGAGAGATCACCAAAATAAGAAGAAAACAAGCTGTTGCATGGTGGGCAAATCTCCTTCTAAATTTGGAAGCTGATACTGGTTGGTTTTAGCACTGCCACGTACGTAACAACTACTCTAAATTTGGGGGTTCCATCAATTTCATATTGACAGCCACTAAATAAGGTTAATTGTTACTTTGGTTTGAATTTTATTGTCATGCCACTTTTGTAGTTCCTCATTTATGGGAGCATCACATAACTAATATCATGACAATATACTCTGGAATGAACGCGTTTTCTGCCTAGGATTGGATGGTTTAGTTCAGCCCCATGGGACACCACAGGCCACATTTCAATGTTCCAATCATTAATTTTCTATGCTATCAAGTCTAAATCATCTATGAAAACATTAAAATAATTTGATAATCGTAGTCACTTACTTTAATTACTACATTTGTTCATATATTTTTTTGTGTGTATGTGTGCACGGACGTGTAGATGATTTTCACACTGAAACTTAAAAGATTAATAAAATCAAATTATCAAATAAGATATGTGGTGCACTGGGTCCAATCTACACAAGCCCAGTCCCTTAGGAATTGCATACTAAATTTAAAAATACTAAAAATCTCAAATGTTTTATCAAAATTTTTACCAAATGTCTCAAATGATCATGTGAGTTTTTATGTGAATCCTACACTTAAATAAGACATTTAATAAAAATATTAATAAAATATTTGAAATCCTATTATTACTCTAATAAATTGTCATTCATGGATTTTTGTTTGCCGTTAATAACGGCTACATTTTTGGGCATTGGAAATGTCTCAAACCGTATAGTATTTTTTTTATTTTTCCAGGCATTAATGGAAATGAATGAATGAATTGAATTGGGGGGTGGGCAAGTCAAAGTGCAATGCATGAAGCTGCAAATGTTACCACGGACTTCCACGTATGTCGCATTTATTTTTTGAAAAATGCTATAGGTTCAAATTTTCTACTAAATAAATAATTAAATGTCTCACATGGGTATGATTTACAAAATTTCATATAAAACATTTGGTCATTTATTTAGTATCCCTAACATTGCCCTTATTTTTTGGATTTTGTTAATAAATATCTTAACGGCGCTCGCTAAGAATGTAATAAATGTCATTAACTAACCCTATTACTATAGAAATGTATTTCTTTTTCTTTTATCTTTTATCTTCTTTTTTTTTTAATCTTTTCATTTTCTACCCGGATATTCTTTCATCAATTAATATATTAGATAAATATTTAGCAAAAATGTAAAATACACCAACAATATTCTTTTTAGCCATATTTAATTAAATTTGCCCCTTATTGAAGTGGTAAAAAAACAAGGCACATGATAAAATGTTAGAGTCATAAGAAAAAAAATTATAAGTGAGCTCTTTAGATGTTTAAATATTATTTATAATTTTTGAGTTTTTTTATTTTTTTTTATATCTAAAATTATTGCTTTTATGATGAACAAAATGTCATAAAAAAGGGAATATTAATGCATTTTTTTACATATTAAATATGTAAAAGCATGCATTAATATTCTAATATTATTGGTGTATTTCACGATTTGCTAAATATTTATCTAATATATTAATTCATGAAAGAATACCCAGGTAGGAAATGAAAAGATTAAAAAAAAAAAGAAGAAGATAAAAGATACAATAAAAAGAAATACGTAAGCGGGTAGTTTTGTCTTATTAGAAAAAATCTATGTTTTTGTGCTTGTACATTAAATAATACTATATGCACTAATTAGTATACACACTAATATACCAATAGATAATGTGGCATAATTTTAGAAGTTTCAGGTATTTGTAATTTGTTTAATAAATAGGGTCATTAATGATATCACAACACTAGTTAGTATAAATAGGATTATTAATGATATCATAACATTAGTTAGTATATTAGTGTGTACACTAATTGGTGCATGTAGCACCACCGTTGTCCATTTATAACTTTTTCTTTTATAATAATGAGATTAGTTAATAACATTTATTGCATTCTTAATAAGTAGTTAAGGATATTTATTAACGAAACTCATTTTTATTTTTATTTTTTACTTGCAAGATAATAAGAGAGAATTTTGTAAACATCACTAGACAGCCTAGGTATCAGTGGGAAAAAAATAAAAACTATTAGGAGCATTTCAATTACACATTTACTTGAGAAAATTTAATCATTAAATTTTAAGTGTTACTGAATATTTTGACACATTTTAAAATAAGGAAACAAACAAACAATATGCTACACCAACTATAGAGCACATTGAACCAATTAGGTCTAACTTCGTTGGTTATGATGATTTTTTTAAGGGTTTAATATTAAAGAGGAGGTCATGCGTTCAACTCTCATAAAAAGGTTGAATTAGGAGGTAAACATTTAATACTTTATTAAAATAGAAACGTAAATTTTCATAATGTATTAATTTAATAATTAATAATTGACTTTTGATGATAAAAAATTAAGAGGGGCTATGTGTGTAGGTAAAGGAGGGAAGGAGGAGGATCATAATAATATAATAAAGAAAAAGATAACAAAGTAGTCCAGGTGTAAAAATGGCCCAAGGTCTTGTTTGTTGTTAAGTGCACAAACATAATTTATTCGTAATATAGTGAATATTGTCAGAAATGGTTTGGAAAAAAATATTTTTTTCCTCAACTTTAGACTAATTTTTAAGTGGGACTTATACGTCGAAGTTGGCAGGTCTAAGTGGTAATGCGTTCTATGCCGCGTTATGATTCATGTAGCATATTTGGTTGCTCAAAACTATTATCGGGTGAATGGAAAATTGAAGCCAAAGTGAGCTCCATGAAAACGGTGTTTTTAGTGAAATGTGAAATTTTTATAAAGGTTTGAGTTAAGGCTTGTCCCACATTGGCTTGGTAGAAAAACTTTTGTGGGTTTATAAGGCTTGAGTTTGCAACTTAGGGAGGGACCCAAGGAACACCCCAAGTTTGTAAAAGGGAAAAGTTATGGGCTAGACCTATTGGACCTAAAAATAAACATGCACGCGCCGCTGGTCGGTCGGGCAGGCTGGGTTTGGGCGCGAGTGCGTGGTGTAAGGTTGGGTTGAGCTTGTCTGGTCCAATACTTACCTTTTTGGGCCAAAAATATTAAATTTTATTTTTATTTTTATTTTTTGTTTGGAAATAAATTCTGTCCGATTTTATTTCAAATTCTGTTCAAAATTCAAACCTGTATTTGTTCATATCAAACCAGATCTGTCCGAACAGGTGCCATACCTGTTGGATTCAAACCGAACAACCACTATTTTCATCTATAAATAGGCAGTCCCTCAATTGATTTTTCATTCAGAAATTTCATCCTAAATCTGCTATTGTTCTTTGCATTCTTGCTGCATTATTTTCCTTGTGAAAAAAAATATAAACACTAAGTGTATTCGTTGTGTGAATAGTTTGTAGTGCTGTTACTATTCACTGTTGATCATTTTATCCTAGGAGATAGATGTCCATAATCTGAAAGCACCATGGAGAGGACGAATATGTCTTAAGGATACAGTGTTAAACACTAAACTTGATCAAAAATTTGTTCGAGAAATTAATTAGGTAAGTAATTAATTTACTTGTTGTTTTATTTTATTTATTTATTTTTATACACTGTTTTGATTTTTGTAATCAAACAGTTTCTCTCATTTCCTTTATTTACTCTATGTTCTATTTGATGAAATTTTCCATTCACCCAGTAATGGTTTTGAGCAACCAAATATACTACGTAAATCACAACGCGACATAGAACGCATTATCACTTTGACCCGCCAACTTTGGCGCATGAGTCCCACATAAAAATTAGGCCAAAATTTAGGAAAAATCTATTTTTCCAAAACCATTTCTAACAATCCCCCACATGAATGGAATTTGATGACAACGGAAATGCAACAATATGCAGAATTTGTCGAAAGAGTATAAATCGAAAATATGTTGCATTAGGATAAGTAACTTTCGGCCTTAAACCTTCCCTAGTGATAACCTATCGGACTTAATAGCTAACCAATGGACACGATGCTTTGAATTGTTCAGCTATTTGTGTAAGCCAAGATAATAGATTTCACACAAAATATCTTCTGACACATCGTGGTTCTCTCGGTTGTGTTCATTTTGGCCTTTAATGCTCCTAGTTGTTCATGAGTGTTTCTAGAGAATTTAGCCTCTTCATTCTTATAGAACCAACTCCAGTTCGACACTTAAATAGGGGATTCTTATTATGAGTATCTCTTATAATCGTTTTGATTTTTATGCCTAAATCAAAATATAAGTAATCCTTAAAAGCAAAGCTTATCGTTAAACCCCTACATACAACACATGTTGCAGATATCACTCTCATCATAGAAATGGGTAGGGAATTTTAACCCCTTGGTGATTTCTGGTAAGCCACATATAACTTAGTTATCCCTTTGAACTTAGTTCTTGGGATCTCCAGTCATTTAAGTAGGGTTACCATTATGATAATTCTTATGTAATAGGCTTTAATCTCATCCCCTTTGATAAACTATACACTTACTCTTTAATCAAACATTTTGTTAACAGATCCGCAATATTCTCTTTAGATTTTATATAATTTATTGAGATTATTCCATTTGAGAGCAATTGCCTTACGGTATTATGTCAGTGACGAATATGTCATGACTTACCATTGTACATGTTGACTCTGTGCCCTACCTATTGCAGATTAACTATCACAATGAATGCAAATAGCGGGCACAAGTTTTGGTCACATTACAATGTCTTCTAGGAAGTAGTGAAGCCATTCTGCTTCTTCTCTTGCTTTGTCTAAAACAATGAACTCCGATTCTATTGTGGACTGTACGATACATGTTTGTTTCGTAGATTTCCAAGAAACAGCAGCGCCTCCCTAAGTAAAAACATATCCACTAGTGGATTTTGAATCTTTAGTATCCGATATTCAATTAGCATCACAATAACCTTCTAGTACTGCAAGATATCGAGTAAAGTTCAAATCATGATCACGGGTAAATCTTAGATATCTGAAGACCTAAATAATTGCTTTTCAATAGTCTTCTCCGGGGTTACTAGTGTACCTACTCAATTTACTGACAGCATAAGCTATATCAGGACGAGTGCAATTCATTAGGTACATTAGGCTTCCAATGATTAGGAAGTATTTTAGCTGAGATACCGCACCACCTTTATTTTTTGATAAATAAAAACTAATGTCTACAGGTGTTCTTACTACATTCATATCATCCTTGATAAATTTACTAAGAATTTTCTCAATATAATGAGATTGAGATAATGTATATCTATTAGATGTTTTAGTAATTTTCATTCTTAATATTACATCTGCAACTCCCATATCTTTCATATCAAATCTTTTATTCAACATTTACTTGGTTGATTTGATCATATTTTGACTGCTTCTAATGATAAGCATGTCATCTACATAAAGACAAACGATGACATAATATTTGTCAGTGTTTTTAACATAGACATACTTGACACATTCGTTTATCTTAAACCCATTAGTAAGCATAGCATGATCAAATTTTTCATGCCATTGCTTAAAAGCTTGTTTTAATCCATAAAGAGATTTTAGAAGCCGACAAACTTTCTTCTCTTGTCCTGGCACTATAACCCCTTTAGGTTGCTCCATATAGATCTCTTCTTTTAGATCACTGTTTAAGAAAGTTGTCTTAACATCTATTTAATGTATCTCTAAATTATACAACGCTGCTATCGCAATAAGCATACGGATGGATGTTATTCTTGTCATAGGAGAATATGTGTCAAAATAGTCCATACATTCATTTTGTCTATAACCTTTTACCACAAGTCTTGCTTTATACTTATCTATTGAACCACCTGTTTTCATTTTTCTCTTAAATATCCATTTGTATCCAAGAGGTTTAGAACCAAGTGGAAAATCCACCAATTCCCAAGTATGATTTTGCATAATGAATTCAATTTCATTGTTAACAGCCTCTTTTCATAAAGGTGCTTCAGGACCTATCATAGCTTTCTTAAAGCTTTGAGGTTTATTTTTTAACAGGTATGCCAAAAAATCTAGACCAAAGGATTTTACTGTTCTTGCTCTCTTACTACGTCTTGGCTCATCATCAGTTAAATCCTGTTGGTCGAGACCATTACTAGTCTTTTGTGTTTGATTGTCATTAGTCTCTTGACTCTGTGTACAATCATTAGTTTTTTTATGTGAACTTAATTCATGTCCTTTCTTATAAGGAAAAACATATTCAAAAAACACAGTATTCCTTGACTCTATAATAGTGTTCATATTTATATCAGGTATTTCTGATTTATAAATCAGAAACCGATATGCACTACTATTCTGAGCATAACCAATAAACACACAATCCACTGTTTTTTGTCCTATCTTAGTCTTTTTCAGAACAGGAACTTCTACCTTTTGCCAAAACACCCCCATACTTTTAAGTATTTGTAGGAAGGTGGTCGACCTTTCCACAATTCATAAGGAGTGCTGTTAGTTTTCTTATGAGTTATTCTGTTAAGAACATAATTAGCAGACAATATTGCTTCCCCCAACAAGTTTTGCGGTAAGCTTGAACTTAGTAACATGTCATTGATCATTTCTTTAAGGGTTCTATTCTTTCTTTTAGCAATTTCATTTTGTTGTGGAGAATAGGGTGCTGTAGTTTGGTGAATAATGCCATGTTGTACCCAAAATTTATTTAAAGGTGCATCATATTCACCACCCTTATCACTTCTAACCATTTTAATGGTTTTACTAAGTTGATTTTCAACTTCAATTTTGTAGAATTTAAACATTTCCAAGGCTTCATCTTTATTTCTAAGTAAATATGCATAACAATATCTTATGCAATCATCGATAAATGTTAAGAAATACTTTTTGCCTCCTCTAGTTTGAAAAAATATAAGATCACATACATCAGTATGAATTAATTCTAGAGGTTCGGTTTTTCTTTCAACTGATTTAAATGGAGCCTTAGTTAGTTTCGCTTCTACACAAATCTTACATTTGTGATTAAGATATTTCAAACTTTGGTATATAATCCAAACTAATTAATCTATACAAAGTATCAAAATTTACATGTCCTAATCTACCATGTCATAAATTTGACTCAAGAATATAAGCAAAAAATATGTTATTCTTATTAATAGCAAGTTTTGGTACAACTGTCATTATATTTAACTTAAAGTGACCATCGCTCATGTATCCCTTACCAACATACATACCACTCTTTGTTATTACAAATTTATCAAACTCAAATACAAGCCTAAAATCATTTTTACTTAACAAATAACCAGAAACTAAATTCTTTCGGATGTCTGGTACATGCATCATGTTGTTGAGGGTCAGTTCCTTATCCGATGTCATCTTCAAGACTACTTTCCCTTGTCCAGCCACAATAGAAGTAAAATAATTTCACATGAAAAGTTGTTCACCATTTGCAGCCTCATTATATGTAATGAACATCTACTTGTTTGCGCAAATGAGATTAGTTGCCTCAATGTCAACCCACCATTCCTTGAGATTTCCAACTAAATTAGCCTCAGACACCACAGCAGAGAGATTGATGTCATTTACCCTATCAGAGATATAATCAAGTTCTGTCACATTGGCTTGATTGGTAGTCTTCTTGCTTGTACTTTCGCGATCCTTCTTAGAGCGGCGGCAATCAGAAGCTCAATGTCCGGTCTTGCCACAATTATAGCATTTTCCTTTGAACTTCTTATTGTCATTGTTGTCACCTTGTCTAGAAGCATCTCCAACAAACTTAATCTTTTTGTTATGTGGTTTGCGCACATGTTCAACCACATTAGCTTTGGACTCAATGAGATTTTTACCTCGAACTGGGGTCGGTTCTATAAGAATGAAAAGGCTAAATTCTTTAGAAACACTCATGAACAACCAGGAGCGTTCAAGGCTAAAATGAACACAACCGTGAGAACCACGATGTGTTAGAAGATATTTTGTGTAAAATCTATTGTCTTGGCTTACACAAACGGCTGAACAATTCAAGGCATAGCGTCCATTGGTTAGCTAATAAGTCCGATAGGTTATCCCTAGGAAAGGTTCAAGGTCGAAAGCTACCTATTCCGATGTAAGATATTTTTGATTTATATTCTTTCAACAAATTCTGCATATTGTTGCATTTCCGTTGTCATCAAATTCCATTCATGTGGGAGATTGTTAGAAATGATTTTGGTAAAACAGATTTTTCTTAAACTTTGGTCTAATTTTTAGGTGGGACCTATGTGCCAAAGTTGACAGGTCAAAGTGGTAACGCGTTCTATACCACGTTGTGATTCACGTAGTATATTTGGTTACGCAAAACCATTATCGAGTGAATGGAAAATTGAAGCCAAAGTGAGCTCTATAGAAATGGCGGTTTGGTGAAATTTCCATTAAGGTTTGAGTTAAAGCTTGTCCCACATTGGTTTGGTGGGCAAACTTTGAGTGGGTTTATAAGACTTGGGTTTGGAACTTAGGGTAGGCCCCAAGGGGCACTCAAGTTTTGTAGAGGGAGAGGTTATGAGCAAAATGGGTTAGACCCATTGGACCCAAAATAAACACACGCACGCGCGTCACCGTGTAACAACCCTAACCCAACGTTAATCCATGATTTAATGTGTCTAATAAGTTATTGAGATCAAATCCTGAATTAATTGCATGTGTGATGCATTATTTATACTTTTATTTGTCTTTCATAGGAAGATATGTTCATGTTTTCGTTTCGGTTTGCAAATTGAAGGCCTTATCGGCATCCGATTCAAAAATTGACTTGATTTATGTGTTATTTGGAATTTTTAGAATTATATAGTAAGTTTAATTGAAATTCAATTCAGAAGGATTAAATTAGAATAATTAATGCCCAATTGATTAATTGATCAACAAAGTAATTAGGCCATTAGCCAAGCCTATATAAGGCCACCTCAACACCTCATATACACTTTTTGCACTCCTAATTCCTCTTGATTAAGTTCAAACGTGTAGAGAGAGAGAGACTAAGAAGAGAGTGGCTTCAACATAGGAATTGTTTGAGAATTTGGAGATTTGGCTAGGAATTTCAACCAAATAACTCTAGAAAGACTATAGTTGAGCATCTAAGGTAAGAAATCTAATCCGTAGTTGTGTAATTGAGTTAGTTTTTGTAAGAATTCAAATAAAGGAGGTGAACTAACATGAGAATGAGCTAGGATTAGAAAATTGTAGCTTAAATCATACATGCATGTGCATATCATGAAGTTTTGAAGTTGTTTTACAAGAATTCTCACATGCATGTTCATATCTTAGTTTTGTTCAAAGAATTCAACTTGTTTTTGAGCTTAATGACTCATTTGATCAAGTTTTGGAAGGTTGGAATTCATGACATTACATGCAAGTTATGTTATCTAAGTTTTAAGTTTTGTTTACTACAATTGGCATAGTTTTTGGGCTTGATTTTGCAAAATAGTTTGTAATTCATCATGTACTATAAGTTTCTCAATGTTTTACTAAGTTTTGGTCCAAAAGGATGTGTTTTGAAGGATTTGAAATTAAGTTTTGAGCTTGGGAACAAATTTGGAAATTCTAGAATTCTGCTCCTACGCTCGAGCAAAGGAATCCACGCTCGAGCGACCACTCTAAGTGCGTGTACTTCCGCTCGAGTGTGAAATACATGCTCCCAGAAGTTATTATGTTTTGCAGTCCGCTCGAGCGACAAAAGTTACGCTTGAGCGAGGGTATGTCTCTCATACTCGAGCGAGCGTCGAGCGAGCATTGAGCGGAAAAATCAAGCAACCAGCATTTTTTGCAAAGTTTACAGACCGCTCGAACGAAGGAATGTACGCTCGAGCCACCACTCACATTTTGCATGTTCGCTTGAGAGAAGAAAGCTACGCTCGAGCAAGACCCTTGTTTTCAGCAATTTTTGTTAAGTGTTTTTAAATGTATTTTTACATCCTCATTCCATCCTAGGCATTCCTAGGCCAAGATTAAGGCCTTATAATGAGAATAAAAGTAAAAACACACCAAGATAAGAAAGATCAAGGTAAATATTTCTGGGTGTGTAATTCAGAATATATTCGTTTTGTACTTATGTAGGTCACGCACCGCAAGATATCTGAATTACTAACTCTATTCATCTGTTTGGAGCCATTTGTTATTTGTGAGTAATAACTCTGTAAAGTTATGTTAGACTTTGATTATTTTCTGATGATACGACATGATTAGTTTTCTGAAATACTATGTTTTGTGTGAATGAATGATCATCCAAGTTTCTGAAATGTACTCGTGGCATCCATAACATCATGTAATATTTTGCGTCCCTTTATGGGTCATCAGGTCCCTTTATGGGTCATCGGAATGCCTTTACGGCCGTCTCTTTCTGGGTCATCGGAAACATCTCTATGCACACGAGTCATCAGAATGCCTTATGGTTGTCCCTTTATGGGTCATCAGAATGCCTTCACGGCTATCCCTTTTATGGGTCATCGAATTTGTTAACACTAATGGATGTGCCACGTACTATGATGTGAAATGTATGAATTTGTTCTGATTTGAAATTTGAATATGCATATGACGCTGATTTGTAACTTTATGACGGACATCATTCACTTAAACCCTTTACTTTGTTATTATTTACTGGGCTCTCGCTCACTATTTATATTTTATGTGTAGGTGACCAGACGTACGACTAGGCTTAAGATGATGCCTGAAAAGTTTTGTGTTTGTCAGCCACTGTAACAACGCCCGCGGGGGACCTCGCCACAGCTCGGACTCGATTTTTGTTGCGGTTCTCAATCTCGAACCAAAGAGTCCAAATCTGGCAAATCGTTTTGAAGGAAAACAGATTTTTTGAAAGAAGTGCCAAACATGGACTGCTTTGCCAGATAACAGAGTCGCCACCTAAATATTTTAAAATGGGAAATTTAGGAAACCCTGACTCGGTGCCAAAAGGCCACGTGTCCGTCATCACCAAAGTTGGCTCGGGAACTTGGGTACGATTAGGGAAGGTCACATCGTGAGCACCCCCTCTCGCCCGGTCAAAGACCGGCCTCTACTAATCATGATATCTGATTTTGAAAAACATTGTATGCTCTTATTCCGATTATTAGCCTAGGATTACTATGTGATGCTCATGACAAACAAGTATAGGCTGGCCGTCGAATTGGAACAAAACATTTCATGTTTGTTTGTGAAAGGTGGTTTGCTACCCGGTAGGCTTAAAATCTGATTTTGCCACAATCTAGTGGGCTTAACAAACAATCGATGAATTGCTCCAATTCAAATAACCCAACCTCCACCCAGGCATTCAAGGCGGTTATATCACATAAGCATTTAGCCTCATGGCAAGCATGCTATCATGGCAACACTCACGCATGCAAGGATGCTAAAGCATAACCACTTCGAGTACTCCAAGCCAAAACGAAGCTTATTAGAAATCATGCATGATCCTAAAATATCTGAGAATGCCTAATGCAACACATGCAAAAATGCAACTATAGCGGCTCGGCTATTCTAGAGATGGCATATGAAATGCAACTAACATGTATTCAACTTAGAATTGAAATACAAATGCGGTTTGTATGATGCGCGAGCCGATGCATGCAATCTGAGATGAATGATGCAAACATCTTTGTCATCTTTGTATGCTAATTGAAATATGCCCTATATCTAACCATTCAAAGCGGGTAAATAAAAGGGAGAAAGAAATGGGGTTGGAAGACATACATCACACTCACACCCTTATTACATTTATGCCCTCATGGAGGGTCCGAATAAATAATATCTGAGACGAATAAAAGAATATCTGATCCGAAATATCTGATTCTAATTAATTAACAAATTAATTACAAAAAATTGAGGCTGGCGTGCAAGCCGTGGACCGCCTCGCTTCGGTGGATAGTATATCTTTGCTTTCGTGGAAATCCTTTGGGATGCCTGATTAGCCTCTGTTGGCAGTTTTCCTCGAATTGCGTGCGATTAGGAAAGTCGATAATTCTTCATTTTTCTTTAGCGGAGGCGGGGAAAAGGGCATATGATGTATTTCACAAATATATGCATGTCTCGATCCTCGCGCCACCAATCACGCATATCGATGCATGATGGCGAGGAGGATTTGCACAACTCAATATTGGGATGAATACACATGAACTACGAAAAATGGGATGCCTCGAAATGCGTGCCGCAGCACGCAAAACCGAGGCGATCCGAAGATGAAAATCGGATAAAACCGGCAGTGCCTCAAAGTGCGTGCCTCACGCGCATAAGCGAGACGAAACCAAAAGGGAGAACAGATAAAACTGGAGTGCCTCGAAATGCGAACGCTCGGGCACGCATACCGAGTCGATGATGTACGATGCAAGATCGGATAAAACCGAAGTGCCTTGAAATGCGTGCACGCAGGCACGCAAACCGAGGCGATGATGTAATGAGAAAAGCGGATAAAACCAACGTGCCTCGAAACGCGTGCCTGGTAGCGCGCAAATCGGCGATGATGAAAGAATGAAAATCGGATAAGGCCGAAGTGCCTCAAAGCGCGTGCCACCGTAGCGCAAATCGGCGATGATGAAAGAATGAAAATCGAATAAGCGAAGTGCCTCGAAGTGCGTGCCTGGTAGCGCGCAAATCGAGGCGATGATGAAAGAATGAAAATCGGATAAGACGAAGTGCCTCAAACGCGTGCCTACAGCGCCGTCGAGGCGATGATGAAAGGAGAAAATCGGATAAAACGAAGTGCCTCGAAGTGTGTGCCTGAGCGCCGCAAATCGGCGATGATGAAAGAATGAAAATCGGATAAGGCGAAGTGCCTCGAAGTCGCGTGCCTGAGCGCGCAAATCGGCGATGATGAAAGAATGAAAATCGGATAAGGCCAAACGCGTGCCTCACAGCGTGCCTGGTAGCGCCAAATCGAGGCGATGATGAAAGAATGAAAATCGGATAAAAGCGGAAGTGCCTGATGCCAGCAACAGCGCAAATCGAGGCGATGATGAAAGGAAAATCGGATAAGACGAAGTGCCTCAAAGCGCGTGCCGTAGCGCCGCAAATCGAGGCGATGATGAAAGAATAAAATCGGATAAAACCGAAGTGCCTCAAAACGCGTGCCTGGTAGCGCCAAATCGAGGCGATGATGAAATGCAATGAAATGGCATACGGAATCGGGATGGACTTACACCAACATGGGAGAGCCTCAGCTCACTCACATAGGAGGCCGTCGGGTAAAAATAAAGCTGCCTCGGAACGCGCGCCCGCGGGCACGCAAATCGAGGCAATGGCATACAAGCATGAAAATGCAAAATGGGCTTTCGCCAACATGAAAGGGCCTCAACCACACTCACATAGGCTAGGAATGATAAGAATGAGAGGTGCCTCGAAGGCGTGCCATTGGCACGCAAACCGAGGCAATGCAAAATGAATCTTAATGGCACGGGAAATGATATGCAAGCATGGTAATGGAATTTCAGCACTTAAATAAAGGGGAAAACAGCCCCGAAACAATTCGAAATAACACTCGAAGCATGCATTCATCCCGAAAGTACGAAATTAAGCCCCGAAATGGCCTATAGCCATGCTATACATGCAAAATATGATCATGGCAGCAAGAACAGTAGCAAGGCAGTCCCAAATATGGCATTTTTTCAGTAATAAACATGGCCAAAATGCAAGCATAGATATGGCAACAAAAGCTCGCAAGAATACGGTAAAAGAGAGGATTTTCAAAGCAAGTAGTATATAGCAAATTCAAATAGAAAAATTTTATTCTACAACATTAAAGAGGACCCAAAAATAAGCATATATGCAGAAGATGGCAGCCTCTAAATCATAAGACAAACATGCTAGAAATGGAGGGCAAAATGGAGCCACAAAAGGGTATAACATAAGACATGCAATCTATACATCAAATGACCAGACCTTCTTCATGAAAAATGTAAAGGGGATCAAAATAAGACTAAAACCAGTAGGGGTCGAGGTCCCAAAAACAAACACAAATAGATCAAAAATTGCATACAAAATATGGCCTACTTGATGAAATTGAAGGAAGTGATAGATACAAAGGCCAAATGAAGTTGAGCCTATCTACAATGTTGTAGAGGGGCTCATTTTAAGCACAAAATCAGTAGGGGTCGGACCCCCAAAAACCAACACAAATAGGTCAATTTTAGCATGCAAAAATGTTACCAACTTGAGGAATATTGAAGGAACTAGTGTATACAAACACCAAATGAGGTTGGGCCCTTCTACAAAGTTGTAGAGGGGCTCATTTTAAGCACAAAATCAGTAGGGGTCGGAGCCCCAATTCTCAACCAATTAAAGGATAGAAAAGGATCAAGAAAATGCCCTAAAAGTTGGTTTTGAATACTTACCCTTGAAGACTTGTCTTTCTTTGCTTCTTGGCTTGGATTTGTGGCTTATCAACCTCTGAAATCCACTTCCTTGCTGCTGGAATCGAAGTTGGAATGGTGAGGCTTAGGGTTGATGAAGGAATCAAGCAAGAACTTGAAGCTTTTTGGAGTTTTAGCTATGAAGATGGAGGTTTTTGCCTTGGTGTTCTTGAAGAGATTTTTCCAACCTTGAAGAAGGAGGGAGGGCCTTCAAATAGGCAAGAAAGTGGGGTGTAAAGGGAGGAAAGCATCCAATCTTTCCCTCTGAAATGTCCGGATGAGGAGACACTTTGAAAAGCAATTTGGAGCAGTGGAGCAATTTGAAGTCTGGCCGGCAGTAGTTTTGCTCAAGATGGCTGACCACCACCCACCATGGCCGGCCACCACCTCCTATGGCGGCCGACCACCTCAAAAATCAACTCCAAAATTTCTGGCCGACCACCATACAAGAGTGTCCTCTCATGTGTGTAGAATAAGGCCACAGGGTCGGATCTTGGCAACACTGAACCAGCAGTCAGAACATAGAGCTTGAAGGAGAGGCTCAAAAATGAAAGGCACAATTACTGGCCGACCACCATACCAAAGTGTCCTCCTAGATGTGTGCAACAAGGTTCCAAGGCCGGAAATTGGCAACACTGAAGCATGAGTCACAACATAGAGCTTGAAGGAGAGGCCCAAAAATGAAACTCACGGTTCGGCCGACCCGATGGTTGGTAGGGTCCTCCAGTCCCTCATCACAGATATGTAACTTTGGTTGGAAGAAAATACCCCAAGGTGTTCAACATTGGCGGAAGTGAGCAAAGCAGACTCGGGAGGAATGGCCCAGTTATCTGGGATAATTGCTGGCCTCCCACCCCCAGTGATCTTCCCCGATGTTGAAACAGAGGTACACAATTTTGAACAAAACTAATGAGAAATGAACGTCGGGGCCAAAACCAAGCAAATCGGGATCCGAAAATGAAAGTCTTGGGAAGTGGTGTTCGGCCGAAGTGGGTATCCGCGACCCAGTGTCCTCTGGAATGACAAAACAGAGGTACTGCCAAAACCGGAGAAGATGGATGCGAAATGAATGCTCGGGACCAAAAGCTCGGTTTGGGGTCAGCAAACTATGAGAACCGAAAGTGGCATCTGACCCTGAAGTGGGCATCGAGGGCCCAGGGTTCCTCGAAATATTAAAACAGAGGCCTCCGCAAAAAACCGGAGAAGGCTGACGCAGAATGAATGCTCGGGACCAAAACCCGCAGATTTAGGTCCAAAATTCTGAGCACCGAGTGGCATCTGACCCAGAAGTGGGCATCGAGGGCCCAGGGTTTCTCGAAATGATAAAACAGAGGTTCCCCGAAACCGAAGAAAGCGGATGTGAAATGAATGCTCGGGGCCCAAATCACGCGATTCGGGGTCAAAATGGGTCATAGAACGCAGTGGTGTTAATGCGAAGTGGGCATCGAGGGCCCAGTGTTCCTCGGAACACTAAACAGAGGTCTCCGCCAAAACGGAGAAGTCGGAGATGGTTAGGCGGTCCCGAGCCGAGGCATGACCCTACTTAACGGCAAGGAACCGGCCCAACGGGCAAAATGGCCTCTGACCACGAAAAAGTAGCCCACGACCAGGAGATAGTCTACAAGACCACTCCCTTCCTCGGGAAAGAAAAGCAGAGAAACAGCACGGTTATGGCAAGAGACAAGGTAGAAAGAGGGTTGAGTCGGGAGGCGGGGCCTGGCCCGAGACTTGACGACTTGATGCAACATCACCGAGTGCTCTATCGACATCTGAGTCTTAAGGTCGGTCAAAAATGGGGTGTCTCTGATTGCCCTCTTTGTGAACTTCGGAAGTCAAGAAGTGGCGGGAGTGAATGTCAAAGCCAGAGGCGACCCATTTTGACAAGGTAGAAGACTTAGACAAACATCTGAGGTAAATAGAGATATGTGCCCATGGCGGGGGCCAAATGCAAAGTGATAGGCGAAGCGGATGATCATGCAAATCTGACAAGTTGTAATGAAGCGGTATTGACAAATAGATGCAGTTTTAAGCAAGGATGCAAAGCAAACAACTACATTTCATACGAGTTAGGAATGCGGAGAATCATTCAATCCTCGTCGCGTCTCACGGAGAAGATCTGATACTGCGATTAAATGCAGTACCGACCTCAAATGAACCGTACATACAATATCGTGCCTGCAAAATAGAGAAACGAAACAAGAACAATATGCCGACAACATACATTCTATGTGATTCCTATGATTCCAAAAGTTCGACACACACAGTGCCGGCGAACGAATGCAACGTAACGCGAGGAAAGGTAATGCGTGACAACGCATGTTTATGCACAGAAAGTGCGGTATATCAAGAAATCATGCATGATAATGCAAAACAATCACGAGAATGCGAATTAGGGCGGATAATGACAAATGAGCACCGTCGGGATGCGGTTGTTGCACAATAACGAATTTGGAAAATCGCATTCGTGACGGTAACGATCATGACCTCTCGATTTACATTCCGGGAGGTCACGACATGATTAAAATGGATACCTCGATTTCGATGAATAACGATGAGACACATGTCAATAATTGCAATTAAAGTTTAGTGAACAATTAGCGAAAGTGTACTTTTCTTCAACTTTTTCGGGTCCCGGGAGCTACGAGTTTCCTCAAAAATTGCAGAGAGGAAGGAGAGGGAGGGAGGCAGGTGGTCGGCCAGCCCTCTGGCCTAGGAGAGGCCATCGGGCAGGCGAAAAAGAAGAGGGCGGCCCGGCCGGGTTAGGTGGCGTAGGCCACCTTCTAAAAGGGGCAAAATGGTCATTTGGCATTTTCTATATATATGCACCTCCATTGCCTCGAAATCACACCCAAAGTTGCAAAACTTCTTCCTCTTGCTCTCTAGGCCACTTTCTCTCTCGGATCTGCATTTTATCTGGCGTCCCTCGGCCTCCCACGCAAGTTGTTTTTGAAATCTTTGATTTAAGCACTTTGAAGCGACTAAACTTGACTTTGGGGCTTCTCTTCTCATTTTCACCACTTGAGGTAATTTTGTTTCAATATTTGGAAAATTTTCCGGGGTTGACTTTTGTTGACTTTTCATTTCGAGAGTTGACTTTTGTTGACTTTTTCCAATTTTGGCCCATTTGCTCATTTTGCTCCTCTTTCTGATTTCTCGCAATGGCGGTCATTTTCCTCACGACGGAGGTTTTCGGTGCGGAGATGATTTTGACTTTATGGTATTCCGTAGTTCGCCTTTCTTTCGTCGATATGCTCCGTGGTTCATAGGCTTCCGAGCCACTTTCGCCATTTACCGATTTTAACGATCGAGCACAGGGGATCTTCTCTTCACGAGGCGGGCGGCACCTCTCCTATGATCAGAGGTATTTTATTATTCGCATCTTCGTGCATTACGTACCTTTGCTGCTTAGACACCACGGTTTAGCTTACGACCGATGCTTGTATTTTGAGCATGTGACTTAGCCACTTGAATTTCACGAACACTTGGCGCATTGAATAATTGTGAGCGCCTGTGCACCTTAGTTAGAAATTGAACACCTGACCCTAAACTTGAAGACCGAACACGCCCAGTTGATTTGAAGTGAACACACTGACTTGACGTTGAGTAGAACACTCTGATCCTTGATGTTGAGTAGAACACACGGTCCCAAACTTGAAGCGAACACCGACCCGCGATGTTGAGTAGAACACGATCCCAAACTTGAAGCGAACACACAACCATCGATGTTGAGTAGAACACGCAGATCCCAAACTTGAAGCGAACACATTGCTTGATGTTGAGTAGAACCTGGTCCCAATTTGAAGCGAACACGGCCATTGCTTGATGTTGAGTAGAACACAGTCCCCAATTTGAAGCGAACACATTACTTGATGTTGAGTAGAACACACAGTCCCAATTTGAAGCGAACACCTGACCCATTGATGTTGAGTAGAACACCTGATCCCAAACTTGAAGCGAACACACAGCTTGATGTTGAGTAGAACACACTGATCCCAATTTGAAGCGAACACATGACTTGATGTTGAGTAGAACACACGATCCCAATTTAGGCGAACACACAATTGATGTTGAGTAGAACACACGGTCCCAATTTGAAGCGAACACAGTTTCTTAATCGATGTTGAGTAGAACACAGTCCCAATTTGAAGCGAACACACCTAATGATGTTGAGTAGAACACCTGATCCCAAACTTCGGATGTCTTGAAACTTTGAACCATGACCCAAATACCAAATTCTTGAACCACGGCTTCGTTTTCACTTCATTTGCACCTGACTCATTTTTACTTTTGCACCTGACTCATTTTCACTTCATTTCTTGATCCATGCATTGATTCATCTTGAGTTCGTTCTCGACGATCTTGAGGTATAGCTCCGTATGAGAATGGTATTTTGAGCTTAGGAATTTGTCAGGATTGGTCGATCTTGCGGGATTTGGGCCATTCTGCAGAGGGTTATCTCGTTGCCTCATTAGTAGGACCCTATTTGCGACTTTAGCGAGAGGTGGTGGGACACTACCAATTCCTTCCATTTTTACTGCTGACGGGGACATGACCATGACCATTGGATTCGCTATGCTCACCGGCCTAGACTTAGGCGGTAGGCCCATTCCCTATGACGAGGATATGGGTGAGTGGCAGGCTGCCTGGATGCATTTGTTGTTGACACACTTTGTGAAGCGAGAGGTTGGGAGAGTCCGATACTCTGGTTTGCTTCCTATTTCCGTGACCCACAGATGGAACTGAGACTCTGAGGAGGCGGAGCGACGCCGTGGTTTCCTTATGTACCTCCTCGGGACCACCTTGTTCGCCGATAGAGGGAACATGGTAGGGTTGTACTTATTGAGCGCTCTGGTAGACCTATCACAGGTGAGCCAGTATGATTGGGCGTGGCCTTTGGCTACCCTTCTTGCTACATGTTGTGATCTCTACCTGAGGGACTTACTCGGCTGACTCTTGGAGGCACAGGAGGTACATTACATCCTCTTGATTCACACTTTGCTCCTCATTACTTGTTCACTTTGCACACAGGCGCACTTTGCATTACGTATTACGCCTTTAGCACTTTGTACTCACACTCTGCATTGCCTTTCTCGGTGTGGGTGTATGTGTACTTCCCACATTGGCCGGAGATGGAGGTGGTGGGACCTCCTATGACTCCATTTTCTTTGATGTTTGAGGCGAGCACTGGCGAGGCCTCGAGACTCTCTCCTCTCTGCGGCGATACTTTGATCTTGTTCGGCAGAGGTATTGCTTGAACTCTCAGTTCCTTTTATTTTTATCTTTGATCTGCTCTGTATATCTGATTTGTGATTTGTATACTGGTTATCCACAGATCTTTGGCGACCTTAGGCGATCTTGATGTGAGCTCGAGACTCTATACCTGGGCGTCGAGTTGTGGTCGATATAGATTCTGCTCGAGGACGGTCGGCGGGGTTTGGTTCTGGGGAGCGTTTTGTTGTCGAGATATGGGGCGATTCTCAGGACACTCCTGCTGTGCCTCCGGACACCATGCGGATTGGCGATAGATTATCCACGAGGAGGTCGAAGCGGTATATGCGAAGCGATGATGCTTTGTTGCATCATCTCGATGGGAACTCGCCACCTACGCCGCATATATTTGATGCCCGCAGCGGGAGTGCGAACTCGGCACGGACCTCTCTTGGTGCGCCGTCTTGAGTCGCGCCCATACCTGAATATCCTTCTTCTAGCGGTGGCGAGATCGAAGGTGAAGGCGATTCGATCCCTCAATCCCTCGTGTCTTGACCATCGGGGTGGCGGACATGCAGCCGAATTAATGACGGCGATTTGGGGCGCCTTACGGTTCGATAGAGCCTCCTCTGCACGATCACGAGATATGTTAGAGACCTGACTTCGCCCGGTATGTTTTGACTTTGATTTATCGGTCAAATATTTGAACATTGATTAAATTCTTGATAATTTTGCATTTGTATTTGCGACCTCTGTTGAATATCTGGACGGTTGCTCGGGATCTTGGCCTCATTCGAGGGCATGATCTTCTGGAGGCAGCGAGATGAGCATCGTGGGTGTGGAAGTCTTGTCCATTTTCCTGTACTAGCATGTTTACGATGATACTCGGTTTTAGACCTTACGCTATATTGATAGTATGTGTAGAGCACATCGACACACACCCTTTTCACGTGCATTTACACCGCTTTTTATGCTTGAGCGATGCATTGCACTTTGCATTTCGGATGCCTCCGTATATGCTTCCTCACGGGCTAGGCACGGGGCCCTCTCGGAGAGGTCGAGGTGCTAGACCTACAGAGTGCGAGGCTGGAGGCTGGACCATCCAGGTCTCATCGAGGAATTTGGCGAAGGAGGGTCGTCTCATGAGCCTTGAGGCACCCATCGTCGAAGATGACGAGGAGGAGATCGCAGATCATGTGTCGTGGCGTCTCTGGAGAGGAGGCCACGGTCTTGGTTAGAGGCGGAGGCGAGCTGAGGGATCCGGAGGATGGCGGCTCCGATCCGGATGGTGATGATGATGTGGAGATTATCCATGAAAGGATGAGGGGCCTCCCCTTCTCGCTCGAGAACCTTGATGTTATTTCTGCTTTATTCTACTTTTTAGCTAGTAGTTTGCGACACTTTGCACATTTGTTAAGCGGTTTATTTTACGTAAAACTTGTACCTTTATTTTGTAAGACATGATGAAATGAAACGACTTTTGAAAAGATGTTGTATTTGAAATTCTCGACATCGCATCGCATTATTTTGCACAAAATGGATTTGAATGGAAATCGCCTCATGTATTTACGGGTTAGGTGGGGCAAGCGCAACAAAGCAAAACAAAAGCGACTCACTAAGAAATAAAAGCAGAATCTTAGCGAGTTTACAACTTGATAAACAAAGTACAATAATGTTAACGACTCAATAGACAAGACTTAACAAAATTGTGTAATAAAAAGTAACAACTCAAAAGCATAAAAGCAGCGACATTTCGACAAAACTTACAACTCAATAAGCAAAAACAACAACTCGATAAGCAAAAATATAACACGATGCCTTTGCGGATGGACTATCGGATAGTGGAGTGTATCCAAAATTGATAGGCACGGATGCCTTCTCTGTAGGAGACAATCAGTTGCGAGGAGTCCACTACTGCTATAGGTAATGTTTCCCACCCAAGCTCACTTGTATTTGCTTACATCACTCGACCCTCGGGCTCGACTTTTCTCGCAAAAAAAAACCTTATCTTACTTTTCTCTCGTCGTACATCTCTCTATTCTTTATTCTCTCATTTTTCATCCCTCCCCCAGATATAGTTGATGGAGAAGTTGCAAGTTGTGGACTCTTGCCCTGCCTATTCAGCCCGCGGCTACTTCTTTCGGCAACGCCTAGTTAATGCTCCCGATGAGAGCTGGTGGTTCGAACGGATGCGCAACTTGTCAGCAGATCGCATTGCATGGCGCCGTCCCTGGCTTAATCTTTCAGCGATGAGTTCTGACAAGTTCGGGATCTTGAGATCCGTCTGATGGACTTGACTCACTGTATATTTTATCTCCAATTCCGTACTCCGCGCTTGTTCGGTCATACAAGCTGGGCCTAAGTTGGCATCTGAAGCTTTGACTAGCTCTCGGGCGCAGGACACTGACTAGACTATGCCCCAGTTTATTGCTTTATTAGTACTTTCAAAGTTTTCTAAGCGTGAGTGTAATGAAAAACAACTTCAATTGTATGCAAGGGCAAAAGAACTGTTTTGAAATTAATGAAATTGAAGGTTGTAGTCTTGAAAACCCCGCTTTTGGTCCAAATATGGTCTTAGTTGTGAAAAGATTAATTTGAACAAAGTCAACTTTTGAAAACTTTTCAAAACTATTTTCGATATGGATCAGAGCTGGACACGCTGAAATCATCCTTTGAGATACACAACCCGAATCCTAGGCGGAAAGTTGCCTAGTTTGAATGATGATGCGCAACACTCCATTGCAGCGGAAAGTTGCCCTAGTTTGAATAACCTTTGTCTGGGAGATCGTAGTGAATCTTGATGAATAAAGATGGTGAGGTGATCAAAATGGACTAAGTTGATCGGGAAAAGATTGTGGTGAACTTCAAAATGAAGCGCCTCGTATCCCAAAGATGAGAATCAAGTCTTCGTAGTTCGGGCTCGAGTTCGCTCAGTGTTTTTGCTCTCCTTTGCGCTCTAACTTTTGCCAAGGCCGCCTTTGCGGGTTTTCAACCTTCTTGAGCTCGGTTTTATAATTTTCAAATTTTCAATGCTCGAGTTTTTCCTAGGTCGCCCTTCGGGTTTTCGGCCTAGCGAGCCTCTCAAGGGTAGTATTTCTTCAACTTGTCCATATTGATCGGTTGGGAAAACTCCAAGCCATCTAGATCCATCGAACCAACTCCACTGACCAGATTGACTTGATGATGTAGGGACCGGTCAATTGGAGTGCGAACTTGCCCCTTGGGTCGTGGATGGGAGCTTCGGTTGTCTTTGAGTACCAAATCTCCTTCTTTCAAGTTCTGGACTTAACCTTCTTGTTGAAAGCAGGCGATTCTGCGTTGATAACCACGAGCGTGGATGCAGTGCTTTCAATCTCCTTTCATCAAAGAGCATGAGTTCTTCAAATCTACTTTGCTGCCAATCCGCTTCGGCTATCTGGCATTCGGCCAATACTCGCAATGATGGGACCTCAATCTCAATTGGTAGAACGGCCTCCATCCCATAGACTAATGAGTCTGGTCGCCCGGTAGAAGTTGATCGAAGTCCTGTAGCCCCATAGAAACAAGCGGCAACTTATCCGGCGATCCTGCAGGTTTCCACCATCTTACGTAATATGCGCTTGATATTCTTGTTGGCGGCCTCAAGCGCTCCGTTGGTTTCTTGCGGCGGTAAGTAGGCGACTTATGAAAAGCCACGTTGTATTTCTCCAACAAGTCAATCACCTCCTTCTTGAAGTGGGAACCATTATGCGAGACTATTTCATTCGGGACTCGTGGCGGCAGATGATGTTGTTCTCGATGAATTTTGCAGCGTGTGAAGCTTTCAACCTTGCATAAGATTGGGCCTCAACCCACTTTGTGAAGTAATCTATCGCTACGAGGATGAACTCATGCCCATTTGACCCTTCGGCGTGGCGGCTCGATCACATCAATTCCCAGACGAGAAAAAGGCCATGGCGAAGTCATGTTGTCTGACTTTGTGGCGGAATGTTCATGCGATTTGCATGAATCGACATTTAATGGCATCGCTTTGACGAAACCGATACAATCCTCCTCCATGGTGGACCAATAATAACCTTGCCTAAGGATCTTCCTAGCCAACATCACCCCACTCATATGTGCACCGCATTCACCCGGGTGGATGGCTTCCATCAGACGCTTGGACTCTTGACATCAACACACGTTTATGCATTCCCGGATGACCTCTTCTATCTGATTTACCCGCGAGATGATGGCTGGGTGACATTCTTCGATTGCCCTCTTGTCTTTGGCATTTACCTGGCGGGTATGTTTACATTTCCAAAAGTTCGGATGTCGTAATACCGGGGTGTTCGTCACGAACTTCATCTATGGCTGCAATCGACTCATAGGCGGTCAATTACAGTCGATAATATTTGGGCGCATTCGGACTCCGTGGGATGTCTATCATGGATGATAGAGTTGCTAAAGCGTCTGCGAACTTGTTGTTCTCTCTTAGTAGATGTGTAAAACTTAGTTTTTCAAACCGAGGAATCGGCAAATCAAGGTTTGGTGATACATCATCATATTTTCTTCTTTTACTTTCCGGTCTCCTTTAGCTTGAGACACAACAAGATTGAATCTCCGATGGCGTCCGGTAGTCTTGCCCTAATTCGAGTGCTTCCATACCGACAATGCCGCTTCGTGATACGCCGTTATTTGAGACTTTGAAGCGGAGTTTGAAGGCTAGAGGATCTGAGGAATTGTCGGTGCTATCGGCAACACTCCTATCCCATACCCATGTTGATTTGGCGCTCCGTCAAAGTACATTAATCAACTTTCCTCGTCGATATCTTGAAATTGCTTCATCTGGAATAGGTACTCAAGCTTCATCCCCTCAGCCGGATGGTGACAGGAACTACGCTCTTGCTCGCCCTTCTTGACTTACGGCGTCACATATGTAAGATCAAATTCGGAGAACATGACAACCAACGAGCTAGCCTACAAGTGGCTGGTTTCTCGAAAAAGATATTTGATGGGATCAAGTCGCGAAACCCGGCATTCTGAGTGAGCTAACGGTAGTGCCATGACTTCTGGTAGCCCATACGAGCTAAGCAAGCCTTTTCGGTGGCGTATCTGGGTTTCATACTCTAGCATTTTCTTGCTCAAATAATAGATGGCTTTCTCCGCCTATCTTGATTCTTGTGCAAGCATCTGACCCATTGTGGTCTCGATCAGCGGTACAAAATCAACGGTTTCCACGATTACGGTGGTGATAAAGCGGGTGGAGTTACGTAGATATTCTTTATCTGTTCAAGCCGACTTGGCACCGGCCGTCCCATTGGAATTTCTTGCCTTTCTTGAAGACCAAAAGTGGTTCACAAGTCAAGGTTAGTTTTGAAATAAACCGTCTTATGAATTGCACTTTACCCGAAAGCCTCGCACCTCTTTTAGGTCTTTGGTGGTGGCATTTCTAAGATGGCCTTGATTTTGGAAGGTCGACCTCAATGCCCCTTTGTGTGTCGAAACTGACATTTTCATTTGTAACACCAAGCGTACATTTACGAGGGTTTAACGCCTTTGAATTCACGATCCTTTGGAAAAACTTGCATGGCGGTGTAATAGCCCTCTCTTTCTTTGGACTTGAAAATCATGTAGAACACATACACAACAACCTCTTTATGGATCATATCATGTAGTATTGTGGTCGCGGCCGTTGATAAGTGTGACATTCTTCAACCCAAACGGCATGACCCGATAGCAATATGTTCCCCACGGGGTGGTGAATGCAGTCTTCTCTCTGTTCTCTGGTGCCATCACGATCTGGTTATAGCAGAAGCCATCCATGAGCGAAGCGGTGCATGCCTGCTTTGTAAAGTCCACTAGCTCATCAATGTGGCAAGGAAAGTCGATCGCCTTGGATGGCTCTATTTAAATCCACGAAGTCTCGCACACGGATCTTGCCATCTTTCTTGACACCGGCACTATGTTGGCCAACCAAGTGGGATATTACGATACTAGCGAAGCTGCGTCAATTTGTAGTGACCTCTTCTTTGATCTTGAGAGCCCAATCGGCGGATCCTTGAGCTTAATAGGTCGGACCTCGGGGTCAAGGGGATCGATCTTTACAATCTCGGGATCGATTCGGGCATGTCTTCGTAGGACCGCGAAAACATCTTTGAAATCTTTTAATAAAGCGACTAAGCGCTCGCGTTCCTCGAAGACAACGTGGACCCGATCTGGACGGTAGCGGGTCCTCCTCGATCAATATTCACGAAATGATTTCATCCGTTAAAGGCTTAACAAATCTCTCTGCTCTTGCTCAATTAGGCGTTGTAAAACCGGAGGAACCGTCCTCGACGTTTTGATCAATTTTTTGAAAGTCTGAGTTAATGCAATAAATTAGGGGCCTGAAAAGTACTGGAAACCACATTCACCTCATTCTCATTAAGTTCATCCAGATCATCCAATTCGCCGGTTCGCAGACTCAAAGAAAAGGAAAAAACGACTGGACAAGACTCGGCATCGGGTTAACATCCCGAAGTACAGACTTCGAGACTCGGTCGGTGGAACTGATTCGACTCAGAAGACTGGGTGGAATCAGATACCGGGTCACTACCTGACTCGGAACTGCTGGATAAGAATCCCTCCTCGTACTGCCAAATGAGAGAGGATGCGATCGATGCGTCCAAGATAGCTGCTGGTTGGCGCGGCCGTTTCATCTCAATCACGGAAGCCGCGGCGTTATTCCCCAAGCAATCTGGTCGATCGGAGGATCGAGAGGAACATGCAGCGCTACCCCACTTCCAATTCGGTGCCCTCGGGACTCCGCCTCGATACCTTTCGATCTCGGTTGTTGGAGTGCATGCGCTCTTGAGCGTCATCCGGATAGTTGCGGTTGAAGAAGATTTGAAACTGCAGCGCTTCCTCCGCGTTCAACCATGGTTACGGGAAGCGCAAAATGGAAAATCTTCCCCTCGGAATGAGCGTCCGTTAAAGTACCAGATGGGCCTATGCATTAGATCAAAAGCTTCGGCACGCTTTGCCATACAACCTGGCCATTTCCTTTCCTTTCCTCGTCGGTCTTCTTTGGTAGGCGGATAACCTAATCCAAGGTATGTGGATTATGTGGCACTTGCCAATCTTTGCGATGCCTTCGGCCGCTTCTTCCCAATCCCATCGAGGATGTCTTGTAGCTTGTTCATGAGGTAGGCGGCAAGCGACATACAAACCCTCATTTCTGACCATTATGTTTTGTACCACAGGCCTCGGCCAAAGTAAATCGATATAAACATATCTTCCATGCCGTGTTCAATCTCCGGGGTGGCGTAGATACCTCCGGAGGGATGGATTGATGAGTTCCCAAAACAATGGCTACTCCTTTCCAAGGGGTATTTCACCATTTGATGTAGAGTAGACGAGGCGGCCTTCACTGATGCAACGAGTCGCCCCAAAGCATGTTGAAAGATCAGGGACCTCCAAGACATGAAAATCTATTTCGTGTTGTCGGGCCCAATCTTGGTTTGGATTTTCCGTCCCCAAGACATCCTGCTTGTATTATCATATGCTCGATTACTTGAGTAGTCGGTGTGAAGTCATGAGCTTTAACCCGATTGCATAGGCGTTACGGCGGACAAACATTGATAGCGGACCCGGTGTCAACAAGAACCACCGGAATCCATTTGTCCTGCATTCTCTGAGAGATGTAGAGAGTGCATTATGGTCCACGCCCTCGGCGGCAATTCTTTAATAAAGTAAAGGTCAATCTTGGGGAACCTCCTCCGGGAAGACCAAACCAACTAGTTGTTCGGCGTAGTTTCGATGGAAAGTTTCGCTCTGTCCATGGCAGATAAAACTGACTGCCGGTGCACCCTCGAAGCCATAGCGGTCCCCAAATGGAGATATGCGCTTGTATTTTCTTTAGCTTGATCTGACCTCTTCTTCCACTTGCTTCTCTTTCTTTCTCTGCCTCCTTATCTTTCACGATGCCTCGGGTTGATCAAGGTGTGGGGCTTGAAATACCGCCCACTTCTAGTCATGTGGTCTACCTCCTCGAGGTACAGTCTTGTCCGGTTGGCCACTGCCCGATCTTAAATGTGTGGGCAAGATACAAGTCGTCATCTTCCCACCACATTCCATTAGCGTCTAGCAGGCATCTGTCCGGTTCTGGTTTATTTGTGCTCTCGGTAATTTCATTCCTCATGCTCACAGCATGTTCAGTCTTCGTGCCCGCAGCACTCTCAGCTCCCTCATGGTTCTTTGCTTTTCGGGCTCTCTCAGAGGCCCATCTCTTTTCTTGTTCTTCCGGAACAAGCATGCGGTTCTCAAAATGTTTAGTTCTTGGCGAAATTCTTCGTCTGCGGCGCTCTCCGGCAATGTCGATCCTCGGCCCTTAGGCCACAAATGGTACAATATCGGTGATCATCCAACCACGGCGACCTGTGACTCCTCATCTTCGAACCAATTAATCGGAGCATCCCCTGATTCCTGCTCGTAGAATTGAAGGTTGGCGAAGTCCTTGTCCACCATGATCAAATCATCCCCGATTCAAGCTTGTCCTCGGAGCATACACAACTCGGCCTCTTCCCAAGAACCCCATACTCGGCTTAGGCGGCTCATCGACAAGATATACCCACTCGGATCATAAGCTCACTTGGTGAATTCTCGAGATAGCTCCACCCCAGATTCATCAGTTCTGCTCTCCTCAGAACCCTGCCCCATTCCATTCTCGGTGGACACCACCTTTGCCTCAGGTTGGGTTGGGGAAGTGTCCAACACGCACAAGTCAGTGCTGTCGGGAAGGACCACCTCTGGCTTGGGTAAGTGGGAGGGAGTTATGTAAATACTGGGATCGTAAGATGCGCCCCCAGTGCGGATAAGGTTGACTCTTTTTGGTGGATCTTGGTTGTGTTTGGGAGTGGGTTGTTTGTGACGTTGGGTCCTTGAGGAGGTAGAATGATGTTCTTGTCAATGAGGTCTGAATCTCATGGCTGACTGTAACATTGGTCGGTGTCATGACCATCTTCTTTGGTGGTATTGGCAATATTTGGTGGATTATGGGAAGGGAGTGGATTCGGTAGAGGCCTCGGTTCCAAGGGTTTGGTGCCTTCGACTAGAACCCGAGGACCTTAGACAAAGGCATATAGAGTGGGGAGAAGGTTCGTTGGCCCCTGGGTTGGTATCTTGGGGCTTGATTCTTTGCTCCGAGGCATCGAGAAAAAAGGTGTGGCGGCTGCGGACCTTGGTTGGGAAGGGGATTGGTGGTGACCATTCCGACCTCTGAAGTTCTTGTATTGGCGAGCCACTCGGACTGCATTGGTATTAGATTAAATGTTCTTGGTGATCCGATCTTGGTCAAGCAGACCTGTTTCATTGCATCCTCTATCTGCATCCCCATATCATGCGGTCTGCGAAGGTGGGGAAAGGGATCAAAATCATCTTCTTCATTAATCTTTGGTGGAGATTGCGCACAATCATCCGAATTTGATCTCTATCGGTTGGCCTCAAGGTCATCATCGATGCCTTGGCTCTCCACCGGGTGGAAATCGAAAAAAGACTCTTTAGGCTCTGCAGTCGTCTCGAGATCACGAGTCGTGACCTCGATTTGCGTGTTGTATGAATATTGTGCAAGGAAGGCCTCGGCCATCTCATCGGTTTGTTTCACATCATCATCAAGTTTTGAGTACCAAGTGGATGCCACACCGGCGAGGTTCGACCGAACAAAGAAAGCTTTGCGGTCGGGTTAGGCCCATTGGTCTTAAGGCGTCGAGAATAGCCGGAGGTGTACCATAGGATCCTCGGACCCATGACAGCGATCGTACTGGGGCATTTTAAATCTGTCGGGCAGAGTCACGGCCACATCAGTATAGCCGTCTTCAATATTTGGGATGGCCTTCGCCCCTTGAGACTTCTTAAAGAGCTTCTCCAACTTGCTCAATTTCAGAGCTGTCTGGTCTACCTCGAACTCAAATGGAGAGTCCGGGTGCTTAGGGGTAATGTTTTTGGACAGTTGTGGTAGAAGCGGGGGCGGAGCCAGCCCCGTTGGATGACCTGTGTCCTCTTGAACGTTTGGGGGGGGTGGCAGAATGTTCTGTTGATTCGGAAGGGCATTCTGGGCAGTCTGGGCGTTTTGAGGGTTTGGAGGGGCATTCGGCGGCGGTATTTGTTCAGTAATGGGGCCGGCGGAGGAGAACGATTTGAAGCGACGCCAGCGTTCTGCTGTTATGTCAGTGATCAACTCTGTTGGGCCATGTGGCTTTGTTATGCAGAAAATTCCGCCTGGCGGATAGCGTCATCTTGCATTTGCTTCATGCTTTCAGCCATCTGGCGCATCATCGCCTCTATTGTTGGGTTCTGTTGTTCCATCTGAAAAACTGGCAAGGGTGTCTCTATAGCAGAAATGGGAATCTCAACCCGACTATCTGTCTCTAAAGTAGACTGCTGTGCCAATAATCTCTGCTCTGATGGACTGCGTTTCCTCGGTCTCCTTCTAAAAACCGGGGGTAGTGAATGGAACACCGGATGTCCGTCAACTAGATCCTCGGATCGAGTAAGTCGACGACCTCGTGTCCAGATTGCTTGGGGGGTATCGACGGGTTCGGAAGCAATTGTGCTACAAACTGTCCTAGCAAAAAGACAAATAAAGCGAAAAAGCAATAAATAACCAGAAATAAAACGGGCAGCATAACGACTTAAATTGAATACACCACACACAGTCGGGTAAAAAAATGGGCAGCATAACGGCTTAAATTGAATACACCACACACAGTCGGGTATACAACAACACACAGTTGGTAAGCTGGCTATACACTGCCCTCAAATACTGGTCAACATTCCTGTATCCATTGTTACGATAAATCGAATCAATCGATATCCGGACAAGCGATTCCCAAATCTTGGATAATGCCCACTGATTCCCAAATTCAAAAGCGATGCCCGAACTGATGCCCAAACTCATACTGATACATGCATTCCCTGTAGAGGCACACTCTAACAAGCACATAGCAGATAAGGAGAGCCAAAACACCCCTATGTTGGGGTAGGGTTTATCTGTCCTATTTTGTCAGGGACTAGGGTTTCACTACGCACACAGCGACTTCAAACAACCTATAAACGGGTAAGCAACCTGTCCTAGTTTGGAATGGTCACTATGGATCTGAATATGCACTAGGTCGAATGGTCAAAAAGGGTGCCCCGGTAAAACCGGGGTTTGTGTTCCCATCTTGGCGAGCACGTAGCAAGCAAGCCTTATGGACATGCCTTGACAAGACAAGCCTCAGGCAAACCGCTCAGGAATAGCAGATGACAAACACGGTGTCCTAGGCGCACCAATGCAAATGCAATGCAAAGAAACACACAAATGTAGTCAAAACCAAATATCAAGAGTTCGAGTCAAGTTCTCTAATTCCCCAGCGGAGTCGCCAGAAACTGTAACGCCAGCATGAAGGACCTCGCCTGGCTTCGGACTCGATTTTTGTTGCGATTCTCAATCTCGAACCAAAGAGTCCAAATCTGGCAAATCGTTTTGAAGGAAAACAGATTTTTTGAAAGAAGTGCCAAACATGGACTGCTTTGCGGATATGAGTCGCCACCTAAATATTTTAAAATGGGAAATTTAGGAAACCACGACTCGGTGCCAAAAGGCCACGTGTCCGTCATCACCAAAGTTGGCTCGGGAACTTGGAGTACGATTAGGGAAAGGTCACATCGTGAGCACCCCTCTCGCCGGTCAAGACCGGCCTCTACTAATCATGATATCGATTTTGAAAAACATTGTATGCTCTTATTAGATTATTAGCCTAGGATTACTATGTGATGCTCATGACAAACAAGTATAGGCTGGTAATGCGAATGGAACAAAACATTTCATGTTTGTTTGTGAAAGGTGGTTTGCTACCCGCAGTAGGCTTAAAATCTGATTTTGCCACAATCTAGTGGGCTTAACAAACAATCGATGAATTGCTCCAATTCAAATAACCCAACCTCCACCCAGGCATTCAAGGCGGTTATATCACATAAGCATTTAGCCTCATGGCAAGCATGTTATCATGGCAACACTCACACGCATGCAAGGATGCTAAAGCATAACCACTTACCGAGTACTCCAAGCCAAAAGCAAAGCTTATTAGAAATCATGCATGATCCTAAAATATCTGAGAATGCCTAATGCAACACATGCAAAAATGCAACTATAGCGGCTCGGCTATTCTAGAGATGGCATATGAAATGCAACGGCTAACATGTATTCAACTTAGAATTGAAATACAAATGCGGTTTGTATGATCTTGAGGCTAGATGCATGCTGTCTGAGATGAATGATGCAAACATCTTTGTCATCTTTGTATGCTAATTGAAATATGCCCTATATCTAACCATTCAAAGCGGGTAAATAAAAGGAGAAAGAAATGGGGTTGGAAGACATACATCACACTCACACACCCTTATTACATTTATGCCCTCATGAGAGGTCGAATAAATAATATCTGACCGAATAAAAGAATATCTGATCCGAAATAATCTGATTCTAATTAATTAACAAATTAATTACAAAAAATTGAGGCTGGCGTGCAAGCCGAGGGCCTCGCTTCGGTGGATAGTATATCTTTGAAATGCTCGAGAAAATCCTTTGGGATGCCTGATTAGCCTCATTTGCGGTTTTCCTCGGTGCGTGCAGATTAGGAAAGGCGATAATTCTTCATTTTTCTTTAGCGGAGAGCGGGGAAAGGGCATAGCGATGTATTTCACAAATATATGTATGTCTCGATCCTCGCGCCACCAATCACGCATATCGATGCATGATGGCGAGAAGCGATTGCACAACTCAATATTGGGATGAATACACATGAACGCTGAAAAATGGGATGCCTCGAAATGCGTGCTTGCAGACGCATAAGCCGAGGCGATCTTGAAAGATAATCGGATAAAACCGAAGTGCCTCAAAGTGCGTGCCTGGTAGCGCCAAACCGAAACGAAACCAAAATGGAAGCAGATAAAGCGGAGTGCCTCGAAATCGTGCACAGACGCATAAGCGAGGCGATGATGTCTGATGCAAAATCGGATAAAAGCAAAGTGCCTTGAAATGCGTGCACGGACACGCAAACCGAGGCGATGATGTAATGAAAAGCGGATAAAACCAGCGTGCCTCGAAAGCAGCGTGCCTGGTAGCGCCGTCGGCGATGATGAAAGAATGAAAATCGGATAAGACCAAAGTGCCTCAAAGCAGCGTGCCGGGCGCGCCGTCAGCGATGATGAAAGAATGAAAATCGGATAAAAGCAGAAGTGCCTCGAAGTCGTGCCTGGTAGCGCCGTCAGCGATGATGAAAGAATAATCGGATAAGGCCGAAGTGCCTCGAAAGCGCGTGCCTGGTAGCGCCGAAATCGAGGCGATGATGAAAGGAAAATCGGATAAACAAGTGCCTCGAAGTGTGCCTGGTAGCGCCGTCGGCGATGATGAAAGAATGAAAATCGGATAAGCGAAGTGCCTCGAAGTGCGTGCCTGGTAGCGCCGAAATCGGCGATGATGAAAGAATGAAAATCGGATAAGGCGAAGTGCCTCAAACAGCGTGCCTGGTAGCGCCGAATCGAGCGATGATGAAAAGAAAATCGGATAAAAGCAGCCGAAGTGCGTGCCTGGTAGCGCCGTCAAATCGGCGATGATGAAAGAATGAAAATCGGATAAGGCAAAGTGCCTCGAAGCGCGTGCCTGGTAGCGCCGAAATCGGCGATGATGAAAAGGAATCGGATAAGGCAAAGTGCCTCGAAAGCAGCGTGCCCGGCGCGCCGTCGGCGATGATGAAAGAATAAAATCGGATAAAACCGAAGTGCCTCGAAAGCAGCGTGCCTGGTAGCGCCGAAATCGGCGATGATGAAATGCAATGAAATGGCATACGGAATCTGGGATGGACTTACACCAACATGGGAGAGCCTCGGCTCACTCACATAGGAGGCCGTCGGGTAAAAATAAAAGCCTCGAAACGCAGCGGACATAAATCGAGGCAATGGCATACAAGCATGAAAATGCAAATTGGGCTACGCCAACATGAGAGGGCCTCAACCACACTCACATAATTTTAGGAATGATAAGAATGAGGTGCCTCGAAGTCGTGCCCATTGGCACGCAAAAGCCGGCAATGCAAAAATGATCTGAATGGCACGGAAATGATATGCAAGCATGGTAATGGAATTTCAGCACTTAAATAAAGGGAAAACAGCCCGAAACAATTGAAATAACACTCGAAGCATGCATTCATCCGAAAGAAAATTAAAGAAATGGCCTATAGCCATGCTATACATGCAAAATATGATCATGGCAGCAAGAACAGTAGCAAGGCAGTCCCAAATATGGCATTTTTTCAGTAATAAACATGGCCAAAATGCAAGCATAGATATGGCAACAAAAGCTCGCAAGAATACGGTAAAAGAGAAGATTTTCAAAGCAAGTAGTATATAGAAAATTCAAATAGAAAAATTTTCTTCTACAACATTAAAGAGGACCCAAAAATAAGCATATATGCAGAAGATGGCAGCCTCTAAATCATAAGACAAACATGCTAGAAATGGAGGGCAAAATGGAGCCACAAAAGGGTATAACATAAGACATGCAATCTATACATCAAATGACCAGACCTTCTTCATGAAAAATGTAAAGGGGGTCAAAATAAGACTAAAACCAGTAGGGGTCGAGGTCCCAAAAACAAACACAAATAGATCAAAAATTGCATACAAAATATGGCCTACTTGATGAAATTGAAGGAAGTGATAGATACAAAGGCCAAATGAAGTTGAGCCCTTCTTCAATGTTGAAGAGGGGCTCATTTTAAGCTAAAATCAGTAGGGTCGGACCCCCAAAACCAACACAAATAGGTCAATTTTAGCATGCAAAAATGTTACCAACTTGAGGAATATTGAAGGAACTAGTGTATACAAACACCAAATGAGGTTGGGCCCTTCTACAAAGTTGTAGAGGGGCTCATTTTAAGCACAAAATCAGTATGGGTCGGAGCCCCAATTCTCAACCAATTAAAGGATAGAAAAGGATCAAGAAAATGCCCTAAAAGTTGGTTTTGAATACTTACCCTTGAAGACTTGTCTTTCTTTGCTTCTTGGCTTGGATTTGTGGCTTATCAACCTCTGAAATCCACTTCCTTGCTGCTGGAATCGAAGTTGGAATGGTGAGGCTTAGGGTTGATGAAGGAATCAAGCAAGAACTTGAAGCTTTTTTGGAGTTTTTAGCTATGAAGATGGAGGTTTTGCCTTGGTGTTCTTGAAGAGATTTTTCCAACCTTGAAGAAGGAGGGAGGGCCTTCAAATAGGCAAGAAAGTGGGGTGTAAAGGGAGGAAAGCATCCAATCTTTCCCTCTGAAATGTCCCCGGATGAGGAGACACTTTGAAAAGGGCATTTGGAGCAATTTGGAAGCAAGCGTGTCTGGCCGGCCAGTGGTTTTGCTCAAGGTGGCGGCCACCACCATGGCGCGGCGCCACCACCTCCTATGGCGACGCCCACCTCAAAAATCAACTCAAAATTTCGGCCGACCACCATACAAGAGTGTCCTCCCTGTGTGTAGAATAAGGCCCTAGGGTGAATTTGGCAACAGAACCAGAGTCACAACATAGAGCTTGAAGGAGGCCCAAAATGAAAGGCACAATTTACGACCACCATACCAAAGTGTCCTCCTAGATGTGTGCAACAAGGTTCCAAGTAGGAAATTGGCAACACTGGCAGGAGTCACAACATAGAGCTTGAAGGAGGCCCAAAAATGAAACTCACAGTTCTGGCCGACCGATGGTTGGTAGGGTCCTCCAGTCCCTCATCACGGATATGTAACTTTGGTTGGAAGAAAATACCCCAAGGTGTTCAACATTGGCGGAAGTGAGCAAAAGCGGGCTCGGAGGAGCGAAACCGGTTATCTGGGATAATTGCTGGCCTCCCACCCCGATGATCTTCCCGATGTTGAAAGCAGAGAATTACGCCAAGTTTGAACAAAACTAATGAGAAATGAACGTTCGGGGCCAAAACCGAGCAAATCGGGATCAAAATGAAATTGGTGCGGAAGTGGTGTTCGGCAAGTGGGTATCCATGACCCAGTGTCCTCTGGAATGACAAAAGCAGGTACCGCCAAAACCGGAGAAGATGGATCGAAATGAATGCTCGGGACCAAAAGCTTCGGTTTGGGGTCCAAAACTATGAGCAAAAGTGGCATCTGACCCACGAAGTGGGCATCGGGGCCCAGGGTTCCTCGAAATATTAAAAGAGGTCTCCGCCAAAAACCGGAGAAGGTGGACGAGAATGAATGCTCGGGACCAAAACCGCGCGGTTTGGGTCCCAAAACCTATTCTGCACGGAAGTGGCATCTGACCACGGCGGGCATCGGGGCCCTGTTTCTCGAATGATAAAACAGAGGTTCTGCGAAGCAGAAAGCGGATGTGAAATGAATGCTCGGGGCCCAAATCACGCAGCCGGTCGAAAATGGGTCGCCGAACCTAAGTGGTGTTCGTGCGAAGTGGGCATCAGGGCCCCAGTGTTCCTCGGAACACTAAAAGCAGGTCTCGCCAAAACCGGAGAAGTCGGAGATGGTTGTGCGGTCCCGAGCCGAGCCTACGACTTAATGACAGGGCCCTGAACTGACTCACGAAAAAGTAGCCCACGGCCACCGGGAGATAGTCTACAAGACCACTCCCTTCCCTCGGGAAAGAAAACAGAGAAAAACGAGTCTGGTTCGCAAACCGAGACAAGGTAGAGAAGAGGGTTCGGAAGTCCGGAGGCAGGGCGCGCGGCCACGACTCTGAGACTTCGGAACGAGCACAGTATGCAACATCACCGAGTGCTCTATCAGCGACATCTGAGTCTTAAGGTCGGTCAAAAATGGGGTGTCTACAGCCACCCTTTGTGCTTCCCGAGGAGGTTTCAGATCATGATAAATCCCGTGGCTATGTTTTTGTATTTAAGACTTTGGTTCTTTTGTTTTAATTATGGAAAAATTTATGCTTATATGTACAGTACTTTGAGTGACGTGTATCAATTGTATCTTTTGACATCACATGTATCTTTATTAAAGTTTAAGAATATCTGTCTCATGTATGTCTTCACAACTCAATGGACTATGTATATTTCTGTTTATTGCTTCCTCAGCCCCTAATTATATGTTATTCTGTTAAGAGGCCTTCGGTAATCCAAGGGTTACTGGCTGGTTACAACGCTAAACCTATAGGGACGGGTTTGGGTCGTGACACGTCGCCACCGTCTGGGCGAGCGGGCCGGGCTGGGCTGGGCTTGCGCGCAGATGCGTGGTATGAGGTTGGGTTGGGCTTGTCCGGCCCAATATTTATCTTTTTGGGCCAAAAATATTTGAATTTATTTTATTTGTTTAGAAATAAAAATCTGTCTAGTTTTTTATTTCAAAATTTCAATTGGAAAAATTCATAATTTTGGCTTGCACCTCTTCAAATTTTCTGAACAGTTCCATACTGTTTAAGTTCAAACCCAACAAGTTCCTATCTATTTTAAACCGAACAAATTCAGCAAATTCAAACCGAACAGGTTTGATTCAAAACTAAATAGGTTCTATACCTGTTCAAATAGGTTTGGTACCTGTTTAATTCAAACCGAACAGCCACTTTTCCATTTATAAATAGGCAATCCCTCATTTGGGTTTTTTCACTAAATTTTCATCTTCAAATCTACTATTGTTCTTTTCATCTTGCTGCATTTTATTTTTTTGTGAGAAAGAGTGTAAACACAAAGTGTGTTCGTTGTGCGAATAATTTGTAGTGCTGTTATTATTCGTTGTTGATCATTTTATTTTGGGAGATAGACGTCCACAATTTGAAAGCACCATGGAGAGGACGAATCTGACTTTAGGATATAGTGTTAAACACTGGACTTAATCAAATTTTTTGTTTGAGAAATTAATAAGGTATGTAATTAATTTACTTTCTGCTTTATTATTTTTCTGTTTCAGTTTTTGTTTTTGTTTTTATAACAAAATAAAAATCTGTTTTTATTTATTTATTTTATATTATGGTTTGATTTTTGTAACCAAACAATCTCTTTCATTTCTTTTATTTCTTCTGTGTTCTATTTGTTGTTAAGTACACAAACAGAATTTATTCATAATACAGTGAAGATTGTCCAACAGGTCTATGGGGGGCCGAAGCCTTTCCTCGGCCTGAGATGGGTGGGGCCCATTCCAACCCAGTTAGGTCGGGCTCGAGCCCAATCCAAGACCTTGGGCCTGGGCCTGAGCCTGAGCCTGAGCCTTTCATTTGAAGCTGGCCTAGCCCATTGTCCCATCCAAGTCCAAAAAAATTTTGGCCCTGCGAGCAGCCCGGCCTGGTCCTCCCCATCTGTCAACAGTCAAATTTAAAAAAAATAATAAAAGGCAAGTTGCAACGGTTAAATAATTAAAAAAAATAAAATAAAATAAAAAAATAAAATAAAATAAAGGCTTGATATTGCAACAACGGTAAGAAAAAAAAAGGGGGGGCGGTCATTTCTTTGTATGGAGGCAGAGCTGATGCCTACCCCCTGCCAATGCCACCCTACTCTCTACCCGTTTGCCTTGTCATGCAGCATCACTCACATCATTGCAATTTGCAATGAATGAAAAAAATAAATAAATGTCTTCAAAAAAATTTAATATTAAAAATAATTTAACAATCATATTATCATTTAACACAACGGTAATTTTTTATTTATTTATTTATAAATTTATTTAAATCTTTCAAACTTCTATAAATATCCACATTTTCCAAAATAAATCTCACAAACGATTCTCTCTCTTAAACTGTCAATCTCTCTCAACTCTCAATTAATTTTGAAGTGTCATCTCTAAGTGACAATTGCAATTGTGCAACAAGAAACTTTTATTAAAAGAAGCTAATTTTTGTATCACATTCAGGGGTCGGTAACATTAATTAGTTTAATTAAATTTATTAGCTACTCATCTTTTTTTCAATAATTAATTTTGAACATATATTACTTATTATTTTTACTCATTATTTAAATTAATTGTTAGTTTTTATATATTATTTTACTTACATTACTATGGATCCTAATATTCCTAATGTTTATTTCGATGTTGATACATATACCACATAACATGAATCTGTTGATTCTCCTTCTAATATTCATCTTCCAATAGTTGGATCATCATCTAGGGGCACAACCAGTAGTGTTTGATAATATTTTGAAAAAATATCTATAAATAATCCAGAGATCATATGCATGCGCTTACGAGAAAACAAAATTATAGTGAAAACAATAGAATTCAAAATGATTTGGATGACATATCATCGGACAACGCGACTAAAATGTCTGTCTCCTCCGATAATTGATCAACAATTTATTTTTTACTATTTCTTTTCGTTATTTTTTTGTATTAGATTATTAAGGTGGAGTATAATGCAAATGATTGGTAGGCTAATAGGTGCCAACTTAGTTGGGATATACTTGACCTATAGTGATGCAATTGCTCTACTATCATCAATAATCTATACCTATTTTATTTAATGATATAAATTTTTGTAATATTTTATTTTATTTTGAAATAAAAATTATTCATTCAATAAATATGAACTAAAATACTCTAGTATAATTTTTATTTTATTTTTTATCCCTAATAAATATTCTACATAGATAATGTATTTATCGTTTATTTTTTCACAAAAAAAGGCTCGCTCAGGCCTGGCCTGCAGCCCAAGCCTAGGCCCTAGGCCCTACTCTAAGTGGGACTGGGCGTGGGTCTAGGCCCTACTTTTCGACCCATGGGCCGGGCCAGCTTGGCTTGCTAAAAAAGCAAGAGCCCACAAAGCCTACTTGGACCGGCCCAAGCCCGAGCCCGAATGGACCGACCCGGGCCATTATTACATCCCTAAGTGTAGTGTATTGTAAGTCCACTTACCACCGCCACCACCAGAGAGAGCATTACATGTACGACAAGTTAGTGGGAACGTAGGCGGAGCATATCATTATCACATATCTATCTATAAAAGCATCATATCATTATCACATATCTATATATAAAAGCATCATTTAGCTGTTTGAGATTTTTTTATTTTTTTATTTTGTCTTTTCATTTTAAATAATTTATTAGTGGTTGCCTATATTTTGAGTGAATTTTTTTTCATAATTACGTGAACAATTATGAAATATAAATATTTTATTTTTTAACAAATTACAAATACACTCATAAAGTTTGTTTAAAATAAGAATTGGTCCTATAATACTATAAATTACAATTACGTTTGTTATAAATTATCATTTAACACAATACTCAGGGGAAAAAAAAAAACCAATTCTCTTATGCAATAATAAATTATCAAAATTATTGATTGAAAATTACTTCTCATATCATTAAAAATTATTAATTGACTTAATGATTTATTTATTAACAAAATGGTTAACTGAAAAATATTTTTCATATCATTACAAATTGTTAATTTATTTGATGATTTACTTATTAATAAAATTGATCATTCGTTATGCGAGTATGATTTATGTATTAATAAAATTAGTTATTTGTATATATATATATGTATGTATTTTCTTTTGCTTCTTTATTAGTTCAGTGAATTATCTTAATAGTAGTTTTTTTTAGATGAAATAATTGTCTTAGTATTTGTTTTATATTTATCTGTTGAGAAAAGTTACACACTACAAATTTTTTTTTTTTATAAATTACAAATAAATGTTAAAAACTCATAAATTCACCCGAAATGATATGGTAATAAAATTAAAGTCTCCATCATTGGTTGTGTAACAAATTAAAAAATGATACATAACATACCACATAATTCTATTATATACCTAATGATTTATTCTATTCAATTTTATAGAACAATATTTTAATTTTAAAAAAATTATGAAAATACAAAACTTAAATATATTTTAATAATAGTCTGTGTCTTGCACGGGACTTCTTAAACTAATATATATATATATATATTGTTTTTGTTTTTGATGATTGTTACAATACATTACATTGTTGAATGCAAATATATATCATACAATATTATCTAGGTTACTGATTTGAACAAACGATTTGCCATTTTAATAATACTAATGAAAAACTACTATGTTTATGGAGTTATTAGTTATTGTACATATCACAGACATAGTTGAGTGTTATAGGCCCAAACTGTTTTTTGTCTTATTTATCAACTTTTTGCATGTGGGCTTAGATACTAGTAGTAGTGAGCCGTTTAGTTTGAAAATTTCAGTTCTGGAATAAGCTCTCTCATCACCATTACTCTTACATATCGAACATCGGAACTAATCAGAAAATGATGTATTTTTGTGATGCATAAGTTACAAATGGTTATTCATTCAGTCCAAACAAAAAAAAAAAAAAAAAGTTAGAATGTTTATGCTATGTAAAAAGCACTCTGATTCCTTATGGTTGGTAATGTTTATGGTATGTATTATACCATTTTATGACAAAGACTACAAATGAAAAATTTATGGTGTCCATTCTTAAGGTGGAAAGATACAAATCATTGTCAAGAAAGAAAGTGATTTATGAGCGATTCAATTTTTAAATCCAGTGATGTGTCAACAAAATGATTAGTTAATGATTAGAAAATAAATAAGAAAGAAAGTTAACTTAAATATTTTAATAGATGTCACATTATTGAGTATAGAGAGTGAGTCTAATTTTTAGATCTAAATAACAATACTCTTATTGAGAATTATTTGTAATGAAAAATGTTTCAACATATTATAATGTTTGCCATAGAAGATTTATGTTTTGTTATGATATAATAATGTCTATGAACCATAACCACTCTCTTCGTCATATCCAATCTTTTATCTCATAACGTTATTCATAATGCCATCACATACAATACAACCCAATCCCCTCCCTCAAAAGAATAATAATAATAATAAACAGATAAAATAAAATCAAGCAAAGCAAAAAAAAAAAATTTAAATGTGTCGAAGACGGCATAATGACGTTGAAATCTAAGTAGATGAGGAAAGCTCATATGGGCCTATATAGATACGTGTTGGAAAATTTTATTATTAAAATTCAAAAAAAAAAAAATACACATAAATCCATCAAAATGATGTGACTATGATATTAATATTTCTAAAATTAAGAATCGTTTGGGACGTTTGTTTTTAAATAAATGAGAGTTTAGTGCACAAAAAATTTTATAAACTGTGACACAAGAATCAGATAAGGAGTGGAACATATTCTATTAAACGTATTCTGTTAAATTATTAGTCATGTTTGGGAAGTTGGTTTAGGGTTTTTTTTAGACTAAAATCTCTAACAAAACAAAACAGATTAAAATAGTGAATAAAATAAAATATCACATCAAACTCATATTCTTTTCACTTTTTCTCTTATAAATATCATATCCAACTACAAAAAAAATCTAACTATCTTTTTAAATATAAAAACTTTAATCTATTAAAATAGTTAAAAATTAAAATAATCAACACTCCAAACGAGGCCATTATGTGTCCAAACATATCTGAAAATGAATTGCTCCAATTCAACAACATTATTTTGTACAAAAGTTTATATATATGTTTTTCTGATGATGATGATGATGCCGTATAATAGGTGAGGCCATTATGTGTCCAAGCATATCTGAAAATGAATTGCTCCAATTCAACAACATTATTTTGTACAAAAGTTGTTTATATATATATATATGTTTTTCTGATGATGATGATGATGATGATGCAAGATCATAGGTGTTCGATGACATGATGATGCTATGTATATATCTAAATGGAAAAGCCTGTGATCCTAGGGGTGTTGTACCCTATTACAAATTGATGTAATATTAATCACAAAATACGTAATTTCATTATAAATTAACATAATAAAATGTTCAAAATTTTATAATTGATAGTTACAAAAATTTGTAACTTCATTAAGACAGTTTTTTATTACGCAAATTTATAATAAAATTACATATTTTATAATTGATATTACAAAATTTTATGATAAAATTATATCAATTTATAATAAGGTACATACAACATGCACCCCTACAGGATTTCCCTATATAAATAAATACCTAGTGGAAATGGAAGTTAAATGGGGGCCTAAGAAACCAAAGGGGGCAAACAGCACTAGGCCATGTCATTTTGCCATTGCAAAAAGGATATATGTCATCTCATGTAATTAATGTTTTTTTTTTAATAACTGAATGTCTAAAACACTTTATATACACTTCGACTAATTTTAAAAGGCCAAATCCACTGCCCACTTGCAAGAGTTCTATTTAAAATCAGAACAAACCCTATACGAACTAATTTTAAGAAATTTATTACAACTAGTAATATTAAACATGAGACCTAGAGACAACACATTCTCAGGTCCAAATTATGTCTTAATGGACATGTTTGATTGGGTAGATTAGAGCATAGGATTGAGATTATTAATCCGTGGACCCAATTATTCTATATTTGTTTTAACATTTTGGTTTAGGATTATTAATCTAATGGATAATTAATCCAACAAATTTGTAAGATTATTAGTAATGAGGTAGGTATGGGATTATTAATCTAATGAATATTAATCCAATTGAATAGTGAATACCACACTAATTTAATAGAATTATTAATACTTTACTATTAGTCTTGTGAATCAAACATGACCAGTGTGTGTGTGTGTGTGAGAGAGAGAGAGAGTGAGGGAGAGATCATTAACAATGGAGTTATGTAACCAAACCATACCCATATGCGTGAGTTGCCTTTTTCTTTTTTTTGGAAGGAATTGTGAGTCGCCGAGTTGTAACAAGAAGTATCAACATTGTTTGAATAATATTTTATATATATGTACAAAAAATATTCCCAACTTTGTGAACTCAAAAATATTGTTTCAATCTCCTCGTGGACTCAAAATTTACTTTGTTGCTTTGCTTCTTGTTTCTATACATTATATGATCTTTAGACGATGTCTTTAGTCTTTTTTAGCTCCTTTTTCTTATTATTACAAGTAAGCGCATAATAGATAAAGAGGACAAATTTTACTTTACTCCATTTGGTTTGGGTCACATGCACTTTATCCTCTTAATATTTAAAAATGACCACATAACCCCTACCCCCTACGTGATTTGTAGACTGAAGTGTACCATTAAATATTTCGACTAACTTAACAGCAAGTGAAACACAACATTCTATTTAACTTAACAGCACGTATGACACACGTGACAAACATTAGAGGTTATATGCTCATTTACAAATTTCAATAGAATAAATCGCACATGGAATAAAGCACATAGGTTAAAGTGCATTTAGTCTTCCAAATAAATCACGAAAATTCAAGAATATTTTAGTCTTTTTCATTAAATTGTTAATGGACTTAACGTTGCACTTCAGTCTACATGATCAGTTTTAAACGTCAAGTGATAAACCGCATATGACCCAAATCATAAAGGGTAAAGTGAGTTTGCCCTAGACAAAAACAAACATATATATAGGAGTACGAATAGCAAAGGAATTGGTGTCATTATTATTTAATTAGGAATCTAATAACAACAACACACTTAAATCCTTACTTTGGGCTGGGTTCATATCATATATACAACTATTAACCATCAATCAACTATATGTATCTTTACTATATTCATAATTTATTTCGTTTTCTTTCTTAATTTTTAAATTTATTAAAAAACCCAATAAGCAAGCTGTCTTCATTTAAACCTAACCAGCATCTAACACGTAAAAATCCTATGCGTCACAATATGAACACACACGAGGGCGCACACAATATATAAAAGCAGCAAGAAGCAGCCGGCTCCTCATCATAGACCTCTCTCTCTCTCTCTCTCTCTAGAGTATTCATGGCTTCAATTACAATGAAAAAGGTGGAAAGGTTCAGGCAAATAATAAAGCTAAAACTAGTGATGAAGAGGTGGAAGTCCATAAGCCTCAAGCGCAGTGGGAAGCTACTCTCTTCTTCCTCTAATAATAACAATGACAATGGCATCTTCTTAGACTCCCACGATGGTACCAGTAATAGTACCGACACTGCTGTTTCTTCTACTCACCAAAATCACATTCCTCTGGGCTTCCTTGCTGTCTACGTTGGATCAGAACGAGAGCGGTTCTTAATCCCAACTCGGTTCTTGAACCTGCCCATCTTCAAATGCCTTTTACAGAAGGCTGAAGAAGAATATGGGTTCAATTTCACCGGAGGGATAGCACTGCCATGCAAGGTCGACTTCTTCAGAATAGTATTGAAGCACCTTGAGAAAGACGAGCACAAGTTTGGTGGGTTGAAATTAGATGAGTTCTTGAAGATGCTCTCAAAAGTAGTCAGTAGTAGTACTACTACTACTAGTACAAGCACTAGTTTTGATTGTTCATGCAGCAAGCAAGTTAACTACTCTTCTCCTTGTCATTCCTTCACTCCTATGTTGCAGAAAACGAGGGTTTGAGGGTTGAAACCACCTTCTTCTTCTTTTTTTGTGACAAATAAAGATAATTTATTAACGAACGAGCATGAAGACAATGCAAAAAATACTGCTGAAATTATCAACAAAACCCAAAAACTAAGCATGAAGAACATCTATAAAATCCACAAAAGCAAACAAATCGGGAGACAATAGTACTCGTCACCCAACTATACAGAATCACCAGAAACTGTGCCTTCATCCAAGCCATTGGGTCATCCACTCCTTGAAAAACGCATCAGTTCCATTCCAACTAAACATCCACATTAAACACAAAGGTGCCAAAGTCCATGCCTTCCTACACCTCTTCCCAACCAAACCAACACCCACCCCCCCCCCCCCCAAGTGTGATTGATGCCCCTTTTGTTTTTTGTTTTTTTAAAGGTGACTGATGATATTGTCATTTATCTGTTCTATTTCATTTTCAAATTTCAACATTCTTTGAGTCTGTTGTTGTTGTTCGGTACTTGGGTTGGGTCTAGTCTGAGATTTCAAATGTGATGTAGAAAGATAATAAATTATTTTACTTGTTATGATTTTGTAAGAATTCATTGTGTTTAAAGAAAAGGCTGATTGGGTCAAGTGTTTGATGCTAAATGGAGTATTACTTTCTATGGTGGTGACAGTTAATTTTGATTATTACAATATTAAAATTTAGAAATATTATTTATCGGTCAGGGTGGGGACAGCACTTCAAGATTGGAGGGTCCATAAGAATAATAATAGGGTGAGTCACAGAGTGCGGTGGCTCTAACCGAATCAGGTTATAAAGGGTTTGTAATAAATTTTGAATTGTTTAGTTTTGAGATTTTTAATACTTGATTCCTGAATTTATCTACTCCATGTTATTTATTAAATAATCAATCAATTAATACTCAACCCTCTTACGAGCTATTTTTTAAAGATTTTTGGCATTTTTCTTAATGAAATATAATCACTAAAACACTACTCATTATAGGCCAATAAACACCCTCACATTGCCAATTTAACTTGAATCATATGTATAAAAAAAAAAACACACACACACACACACAAATGGGTGTTGTGTTAAATCCAAACTTGAAAAGCAAGCAAAGATGTTTTAATTGGCTTTTTATTACCAAAAAAAAAAAATTTAATTAAATATTATTCATATCATCTATCACCTTCAGCTCAAACAAAAACATTAAGAGGTTGCATTACATAACTTTATTTCAAGCTCATAAAACTTAAAAGAGCACATATGACTACCTGATGTGGGATGGATTGACTGATATGATTCTCTTGAGGGAAGGCTACAGAAATATATATATATATATATATATGGATAACAGTAGTAGTTTTTGGGATAAGTTTGGAGAGTCCATGATCCCCCCTCATCCCCAGCTCCTGTTTATCACTGAATATTTTACAATTTTAATTTAACTCTGTGTGTGTGTAGAATTCGAAAGTTATATAAGTGGTGAAAAATTCACATGAAATATTTTAGTAATTTGTAATTTTTTACCCTTACATTCTATTTATTTGTAAATTTTACTTTGAAAAAATTAAGACATGTTGGGTCAAGTTACCCTTCCCCTACTTTTGACCCAAACTTGATCAAAATTTTTATTTCCAATCTCAGAACTTACTATATTTAAAAAATAAATAAAAAATCCAAACCCATTCCATTAGGATCCGGAAGGTCACGGACCAGGTTGGATTTTTCTACTATCCCTATTCCCTACTTTGTTCCAGCATTGGTACACTATCACATTCATATAATGACTAGATAGAGAGCATTTTTTTCTAACATTTCTTATTTTCTTTTTCAATCAACCAAACAACAAGAAACCTCAAATCCTTTCTTCTAGGGGGATCCAATAATCCAATTCCCTTTTGTCCTCCTCCCCCCTTCCTTTCCTTTCCTTTCCTCTCCTCTCCTCCTACGATCCTACCAATACATAACAACATATATTAGGCACTCTTCCCTCCCCCTTCCTTATTAGTTCTAGGTCTTCACAAGGTCATTTCCAACCTTTATTTATAAAATTGAATAAAAATTGAAATACATTTGATATGGAAGACAAACTCAAATTTTTTGAGTAAAAAACTATCAAGTTTTGAATGGATGGTAAGAAAACTTTGAATAAAAGAAACCTATATTTTTTTTTTTGATTGAAATGAAATGAATGATGAAAAAAAAGGTTGTCAAAATTTGGTATTTTCCATTAACTGGAAATTAAAGGAAATTTAGGGGAGTAGTTTTTTTTTTTTTGATTTTTTTTTTAAATAATTTAATTATTGATTGATTTTGAAGAAATAAGAATAAGATGATAAGATGCACAAAAAATTGTTAAAGTTAATAAAGATAATTGGGGGATTTGAGATTTGATCGATAGATAGGATGGTGTGGTGCTAAAAGTTGGATTCCTCCGTCAATTGGGTGCAAACAAGACAAACAAAACAAGGAAATGATGATGAGACGTGAAACAAGAAAGAAAGAATAAAGAAAACAAAGATGGCATGAGATAAGAGATAGAGAAGAAAGAAAAAAGAAGAAGAGGAATTTGAAATTCAAAAAAATTCAAATAATGAAAGGGGGGAAAGCATGTAGAGAATGCGAGGATCTAGGAATATCAAGATCGAGAGCCTGGTCAAGAAAATCAAAGAAAAAGAAAAGGGAAAGAAAAAAAAAAAAACCTCCAATTTCAAAAAAACGTAATATTTATCTAGGAGTAGGTTAACTTAGCACTTTTAAGAGTAGAACAGTGATAGATTTTTCCAACTCCCACTTCTCTTCTTCTATCGATTGCTTTATTTTTTCAATCTTTTGTTCTTGTTTAAGTTCTTGTAACTAGTGACAAGTAACAATTCATTCGAATTAATACATATTCTTTTCTGTTCTATCTCTTCTTTGCCTAATTACCTCCAAGGAAGTCCTTAATCTGTTTAAGGTATAGAACTCAACCACAAAGCCTAATTTTTATTTGTGTTTACTTGAAATGTATTTGAGTCTGTCCATCAAATCATTGTCGATTGGGCTTAAACTAAATTTTTACCAACATAATTGGCACGTCTAGTGGGACCATTCTAACTTGGAGTAATGGTGAAGAAGAAAACTGAAAAAAACTGAGACTGCTGATGCTAGCAAGAAAGTTACTGATAAGTCAGGCCTTCTGAGAGATCCAAGTAAGAGGCCTGCTGATAACACAGGGGTTCCTACTGGTTTCCCTGAATTTGGGAAAGACATGTATGTCATTGGGGACAGCCAGTCAGTGGCAACTAGATACGGAGAGAAGTTGAGAGATGGCCAGGATGCAACTAATGGGGGCCAATATCATGGCCTGGTTGCTGAACAGATAGAGGAAATGATCGTCCAGATTGGCCTCACCTTTGAGGTAAGGCCAGAGCATCTCACAAAGAGTATAAGGGCAAAACTCAGAATGCTTGGGGGATTCGGCCCCACTTCCAGATAACTGGCAAAACACCAATGACAAGTGAAACCTTAAGAAAGGCAAAAAATCCAGTAAACATGCCTTCTATTCAGCCAGCGAGGAAAAATATGCCAATGACCCATCGACAATATTCTTTTGATTTATCAAACGCAGATGCTTTGTTCAATGAGTTGTTGACTAGGGAATTCTTAAAATTATCCCAAAAGAAAAAGATAGAATTGGCAAAGAATATTGTAAGTGGCGTAATTCATTCAGGCATTCCACTAATAACTGTGTAACCTTTCGTAATTGTGTGCAGGACTTGATTCAGAAGAAATGCTGAAATATGCTGAGAAGGACAAAGGGGTCATGGCTGTCGATGGAAACCCTTTCCCAGAGGTGGTAGATATAAACATGGTGTCTGCCAGTCTAAATGAACACACCCAAAATCCAAGGGTGTTGCTAAGTGAACTGGAAAGAGTTCACAACTTGAGGAAGGTGCTGGTAGCTGAAGGAAAGAACCCAGTGGTCGATCAGGACCATTTTGTATGTTTCAGGTGCGGAACAGAAAAGAAGAAGGTACAAGCCATTGTGGTTGACAAAGTACAGAAACAGGTGAAAGATTGTGGCCTGAGGCTTTCATACCATGGGCCAGCAAGATTTGCAGATTTTTAATGGTGCGGAGTTGTTATATAATGGAGTAGACCCAGGGATTTTCACCACTGAAGTTGCAAAATATGGAGAGAAAGATGGGCCTTTCCTCTACCAAGGGGTACCAATGACTCCTTGTTTGGAAGGGGCCAGTGCGGTCAGAGCCTATCTAAGACAGCACAAACAACATAAGTAGAGCGTCCAGCCAAGGAATGTTAGGACTCAAGGGTCCCATAATCAGGAGGACAGAACAAATCCACATGGCCTGGAAAGGAGGCCAAGAGAAAACATAAATGTTAGGCCATACAGTGGCCCTACAGAACCCATAGCCTTTGATAGTCCCAAAATGGTCAGGCCTCCAGTGCCACCACACTATGGCTGGTAGGGGGTGGTACATCCGACGTTTCCCAGAGGAGGTTGGAGACCTATGGGAGTAGAGGAAGTTTCATGCAATGATGTCCAAGCTTGAGGATCAGGGCCTAAAAACACCAAGGGCTCAGAATCTAACCTGGCCCAGGGAAAAAAGGAATTCCAAAGTTTGTGTACCTAAGAACGCAGTGGTGTTGACACCGAGAGATGGTGCTAAAGAGGCTTCCATGCCTGTAATAGCCTATGAGAAACCCATAACCATCACAGAAGAGGCTTTGCTGAGACAAAGGATTAAAGAATTAGAGAAAGAGCTTCAGGTTGATGATAAGGCTATGAGAGGAAGCCAAGAAGTGGCTCCAGAAGTTAAGATGACAGAGCCTACTGGTATGGAAAAAGATGAGGATAAATCAGAAAGCTCCGAAGATTTTGGAGAGAAAATGGCCATTCAGTTTGGCAGTTTCCCCCTTGCTGATTGCAATGTGGTCATGGCTATTCCCAAAAGGTTTCAAGCCAGACCAGACCAGCCAACACACTTGGTTGGAGATGTTGAGGACTTTACAAAAGCAATAGCTCAAATAGCAGAGACAAAGGCCAGGACGGCAGATTGAGGTGGTCAAGTCTATCGATGAAGACCAGGTAAGCCTGGGGAAGAGTTGATTAAACATTTAAGGCCTTTGTATATACAAGTGCACCTGGATGGAATACCTGTCGACAGGGTTTTGGTCGATAATGGGGCTATTATTAACATCCTCCCTTCCAAAACTTTGAGGATGCTAGGAAAAAAAATGGAAGATTTGATACCCACTGACATCAATTAGTAATTTTGCAGGGGGTTCATCTGATGCCAAAGGGGTGGTAGTTCTAAGGTTGCAAATTGGGACAAGGGCCATGAGTACCACCTTCTTTGTGGTCGATTCCACCTCAAATTACAACCTATTACTGGGGAGAGATTGGATCCATTTAAATGGATGCGTGCCCTCTTCACTACACCAGGCACTTATTTTTCTGACCAACCAGGAAGGAAGCAAGACCAATGGGAAAGATGGCATGGAGGTTTACTGGGCTAATGCTAACCCTTTCATAGCAGATGTGCACAACATTAAGGCAGCACTGTATGAGGAAAACTTGGGACCAGTGGAAGTGGTGTCTAAAGAGATGAAGTCACAAGACAGGAGCATTACTCCTGAGGAGTTTCAAACCTACATAGATGAGAGATTTTGACAGATTGGCCAAGACTTGGCCAAACCCAGCCTGATACAAAAGAGGCAGGGTGAGCCAATCATTGAGTTGGCAGCTGAACCAGATTTTTGAGTTTTGAGTACAGATAATGAGGATGATGTTAGTGTAGTTTGATTCACTTTCTTTAGATAGTTTTGTTACTTTTTTGCAAACAAAGTCAGTACTAGAATGTTGCCTTCCTGTTCATGGGCTGAGTGTGTAGTTGACAATAGCCCTCTTAGTTTTAAGGAGATCCAAGCAGAACCTGCTACGTTAGATGACCTCAAAGCTAATATACAGGGTCCTTTAGAGGAATTTGATTTAGGGGATAAAGTGTAACAACCCCAAAATCCGTATCTAAAATTACCCTTATGCCCTTGTGGGTTAATGCCTTTTTAATTTAATGATATCTGTTTGAATGGAAGAATTATCTGTTGGGTCACGGCTTTAAAATTGAAATTACCGACCCTTACAGGTTCAAAAATCACAATTGAGTACTTGGGTATGTTAATGGGAATTTTTAGACCTATTTGGGAAAATTAATTGGAAATCCAACTTGTCTGATTCGTTAATGTACGTTTGGGTGGTTAACTTAATACTGCCAATTGAAGGCCTTAGAGGCTTCAAAAACCAGAACAGAGGACATATTTATGATCAGCTCAATTTTTAGAGTCACCTAGGAAGTTTAATTGAAATTTGATTTTGTGCGATTCGTAAGGGCGTGTTTGGCCTCCTTATTGTGAAAAGCTTAACTATGTGTATATTTATATATATGGAGGCATGTTATGTGTGTTGGGAACTCAAGATATTTGAGCCAAAAAAATATCTAAGGTAGAAGAGAAGAGAAACGTGAGAGAGAAAGAGGGAAAGAGACCAAGATTCTTGAAGAAAAAAACAACTCAACAATCATGGGGGTTTGGAGATGATTAAAGGGAATTGAAGAAAGAGAAGGGGAATCAACCATGGAGGCTTGAGGAAATGGAGGAGAATTGAGAGGAAGACCAAGATTGAACTAAGGTATGATAATTTATCTTGAATCCTTGTGTTTAAGACATTAATTTCATGAAATCATAATGATATGGAAAGATTTGAGACCATTTAAGTTAAGGTTCTAAGCATGTATTTAATTGAATTCAATTTAAAGAATGAGACCTTGGGTTCTATGGTTTGTTTATGATTGGGGCTCAATCTTATGAATACCATATGAAATGCACTTTAGAATTGTCCAAAGAATAAAATCAAGCAAGAATTAAGTGTTGTGGGTTGTGGGTTGTGTTCTAAGACCCTTGAAGATTATGAAAGATTAAGCATGAATCTTGAACCTTGAAGCAAAGATTGATTTGTTTGAAATGAAAATACATTTGGTTAATGTTAAATTATCATGTTATGAGGCAATTTTACATGTTTTTAAGTGATTTATATTAGAAACTAAGCTTAAGAATGGAAGAACCAAGTGTTGGAGCAAAAAGAGCCATTTTCGGACTCCAAACTACGAGTCGCCGCTTGCGGGTGGTCTTCCCTGCGTCTTGCGCTCTGATACCAAAACCAAAATTGAATTTGCTAAAAAGACGTTCTCCAGACGCGGGCGCCGACCAAAACCAAAATTGAATCTGCTAAAAAAGCACGTTCTCCCGCACGTGCGGCCCCATTCCCGCACGTGCGGGGAGACAGCTCTGTTTAGCCAACTTTGAACAAGCATATCTTTTGCATCCGGACTCCGTTTTGAGTGATTCTTGAGCCTAAAATGAAGCCTCGGAAGTCTAGTTTCCAATGGTAGTGGTCTCACTCCAAAATTCTAAATACAGAAATAGTTATGCCCAAATTAGTGAGAGTTGCTCACTTTCTGTCTACCGGTTTTGTACCGTTTCTTCGTCTGAACCTTTCTCCTATCGCTTCCTCTTATCTTGAGGCATGGATTATAACCTATGGAGGACTAATGAGTCTAAAACCACCATGGCTATTGATTAAAGAATAAAAAAGAGATTGGTTTTATTCTCATATTCTGTTATGGGCATTATGTTTGTAGGTCAAGACGAGGACATCGTTCCACCGCTTCAGAGACCTACCACTGTGAGTAGTAGTACTGTAATCGTACGTTTTCTACCGTTAATAATTCTTATTATTAACTCTGCTCTTTGCAAGTAATTACGTTAACGGTTATGTTGTTTGGAAATTGGTGAGAACGTTGAAAGACTTTGTGTACATCGGCATGATTCTGGTACTACTCTGCATTCTGGTTACAATTAATAGTTAGCATTAATGCACTACAACTTGTAAGTTACTTATGACTCCTTATAAGAATTACATACGAATTATTAATACTGTGCAATTGATTAATGAAAAAGAAATTGGGAATGTAAACCCTGCTTACGGAAACATGATATTTTGAATGTCCTATTATGGACTCCTATAATTTGGTTGATTCGATGCATGTTTTATGACATAGATATCTGCCTAGGATGGCTAATCGAAATGAATAATCGGATAGAACCACGGGTCGCATTATACGTCAAAGAATTGAATATCAACAACATCGTTATATGACCCATGTTATGGTGTGAATTGGTCCGCTCTCATGAATAGTATTGTAATGACGCATGTGTTTCTGTAAACAATTATTATTAATGCTCAATTATACGCAAGATAACTGTGTCCATCTATAACATATGCACTACTTACAGCTAATGATGGCCATTGGCATTCTGTTATTGCATGACAATTACGAAACTACGTGAATGATTCAAAGAATGTAAATGAATGATTGTCCACATATATATATATATATAAGTATTCATGGCATCCTTAACACAAGGCCCTTACCCGGGGGCAAAAATACCGTGGTCTTATGGCCCTTGCCCGGGGGTAATAATACCGTTGTTCATGTATGTTATGCTACACTATGACACTATATGGATGATTTGGTCTTTAAGACCTAAGGATTTCTGGTATAGAACAAAGTGCTGTATGGAACTAAGTGCTGATATGCGAGTCACCTCTAGAATCCGTACGAGCCACCTCTTGAGTCCATACATATATGAACTGAGGCCTATGGCCGTTCTGTGAAAGTTAAGAGGCCTATGGCCGTTCTGTGACATATGTGAGGCCTATGGCCAAACTGTGACATCTGGGCCTATGGCCATTCCGTATGATTTGTTAGTATGAAACAAAGTGCTGCACGGAACTAAGTGTTGCAATGCGAGTCACCTCTAGAATCCGTGCGAGCCACATCTTGAGTTCACACATGCATGAAAAGGGCTTAATGCCATTCTGTTAAAGGGCTTAATGCCACTCTGTTCAAGGGCTTAAAGCCATTCTGTTTAAAGACTGGGCCTAAGGTCGTTCTGAAATTAGTACAGAATCAGATTAACTATAAGTTCTCTGCATTTATATACCTTGTGATTCAAGTTAGTTATTGGATTATCACGTACTATTATTCATTGAGCTTTGCTCACTCTGTTTTTATATATGTTTATGTAGGTGAGCCATCAGGGATTGACACTAGAATTGTATTGGGGTCAACCTGTTTGCCAAGCCGCCTGGGGTACGCCTCCGTGTTGAGGCCTTAATTTTGATTACTGGGAGTTATGTAATTTTTGGAGTTTTATTTAAGTTTGTGTGAGATCTGCATAGTTTTGTGATTGTATATGTAATTATGGGAATGTATGTAAAAGCGAAATTAATTAAGCCATCATGTATGCACAAGCTCAATGGATGTTGCCTTTTATTGATATTGCTTCCGCTAAAGGCCCCGTATGTGGTTAAATATTATTCTAAAATTTCTATTTTGAGGCCTACGTACAGGCCGGTCATGGACCAAACTTTTAGGGGCGGGTTTGGGTCGTGACATAAAGCCTGCAAGAGACCTATTTTTTTTAATGCCAATTTATCTAATAAATACAAGGAAAAGCTAGTTAGCCCTCTTTTTGATTACATGGACTGTTTTGTATGGAACTATGATGAAATACCTGGTTTCGACAGGTCATTGATAGAGCATAAGCTTCCAATAAGAAGTAATTTTGTTCTCCACAAACAGCCCCCAAGAAGAATGTCCAATGAAATTGCCTTATTGGTAAAAGAAGAAATTGAAAAATTGCTTAGGGCAAGGTTCATTAGGACTGCCAGATATGTTGAATGGCTGTCCAATGCAGTGCCTATTATGAAAAAGAATGGCAAATTGAGAATTTGCATCGATTTCAGAAATTTAAATATTGCAACTCCTAAAGATGAGTACCCAATGCCTGTGGCTAACCTGTTAGTTGATTCAGCAGCCAAACACAAAATTTTGTCCTTTATGGATGAACACGCTGGGTACAATCAAATCTTCATCAACCCACAAGACACCCACAAGACACCTTTCAGGTGCCCTGGGGTCTTAGGCAATTTTGAATGAGTGGTTATGCCATTTGGCCTAAAAAATGCAGGGGTCACCTACCAAAGAGCCATGAACTTAATTTTCCATGATTTAATTGGAAAGTTTCTAGAAGTATATATAGATGATATGGCCATTAAATCAAAAAGTTTTGATGAGCATTTAGACCACCTTCGATACACCTTTCAGAGAATGAGGTCTCATAGGCAAAAATGAACCCACTGAAGTGTGCGTTTGGGGTGTCTGCTAGAAACTTTTTAGGTTTACTGGTTCATCAAAAAGGCATAGAAGTGGATGCCAACAAGGCCAAAGCCATATTAACAGCACCACCTCCAGCCAATAAGAGAGAAGTGCAGAGTTTTTTAGGAAAGGTAAACTTCTTAAGGAGGTTCATAGCTAATTTGGCTGGAAAAACTTTGGCCTTTTCACCTTTAGTGAAAGCTAGAGCAGACATGAATTTCAACTGGGGGAAGCCATAGCAAGAAGCTTTTGACTTAATCAAAAGGTACTTGGCAAACCCACTAGTACTAATGCCTCCCATCAAGGGGAGACCACTAAAACCGTATATATCAGCTTGTGAGACATCCATTGGATGCTTACTAGCTCAAGATAATGAGAGTGGCCATGAGCATGCCATCTATTATCTTAGCAGAAGACTAAATGATGCAGAAACCAGATATAACTCAGTAGAAAGACTATGTTTGGCCTTATATTTTGCTGCCATCAAGTTGAGGCATTATATGTTACCATCAGAGGTATGGGTGATAGCACAGACTGATGTAATTAAATATATGTCGTCCCAGCCTATTATAAGAGGAAGACAAGGCAAATGGTTGTTGGCCTTAATAGAGTACTGCTTCAAGTATGTTCCTCAAAAAGCTGTCAAAGGCCAAGCCTTGGCTAATTTCTTGGCTGAGCATCCTAGTTCTTCTGTCGATGAAGACCTGTTCGAGGTCAATTTTGCAGAAAATACACCTTAGAAGCTAATGTTTGATGGTTCTAAAACAGAAGAAAGGGTTGGAGCTGGTGTTGTGTTTATAGCACTTAATGGCCAAGTGCATCAGTTCTCATATCAGTTGGATGAACAGTTTTATCATATCCAATAATCAGGCTGAGTATGAGGCCTTGATTATAGGCCTAAAGCTAGCTATAGAACTTAAGATCACTAGCTTGCAAGTGTTTGGTGATACTCAGTTAGTGATTAAGCAAGTTAGAGGTGAATATAGTTGCAAGCTAGTGATCTTAAGTTCTATAGCTAGCTTTAGGCCTATAATCAAGGCATCATACTCAGCCTAGTTGCACCAGCAAAGCTTTAGAAAAGTAACTGGTTGAGGTACAGTGGCTAGAAAGTTTTTTCAGCCATGTAAGTTTTCAACACATGTTTCGACTAGAAAATAAGCAGGCCAATGAAATGGCCCAGGCAGCCTCAGTGCAGAGGATCCCAAAGGGGAGCCAGGAAAGAATAATCAGGATTCAAAAGAGGAATTTTTCCAGATTAAGGGATCGACAGAGAAACTTCCTGCCAGTGAGGCATTTAGAAGTGGCAGAGGAAGACTGGAGATACCCTCTGATTAAATACTTGATGAGTCCTAATGAGAAGGTTAGTAGGCAGGTTAAGTACCAAGTCTTGAATTATGTCATCATGGGGGATGATTTGTTGAGGAAGGCCCATGATGGTACGACATTGTGTTAGAATATTATTATTATTTGGGTTATTATTCTGTAATTATTTTGTGCCTTAAGGCTACCCTTGTAATTATCAACTTCATTAATTTAAATAGGGGATGATATCCTAATCATTCTCTAATCTTTGAATTCTCTAAAATAACATGGTATCGGAGCCTAACCCTAAAACCTAAATTCCTCTACCCTACAGCCCACCGGAGCCACCACACAGTCGTCACAAGCCACCACAGAGCCAGTCGTTTCACCACACAGTTGTCGATACCCATACAGCCCACCGTTAGCCATCACAGAGCCAGTTGTTACACCCTTAGCCTCATCGGCGACAGTCGGCCACTGCCGTCAAGCCTCCTGGCCTTAGTGTCGTCGGTGAGTGACGAGAAAGGGTGTGTCCTTGTCATCTGTCCCTGTCGACTTGGATGATGCATCGCTGCATCGCTGGTTCTCTCTTCGTGATGATGTATTGATGACTCGCTGATAGCTTTGTGGTCTGTATTCAACTAAGTTGCTTTTCCCTTTAATTAATTTATTTATTTATTGTAAAACAAAAAAACAAAAAAAAAAAAGCAGTAAAGCAACAATAGGATTGATGAGTTTTTAAGTCTTTAATTTTCTTAGTAGTCATTGTGTTTTGTTTTTGTTTTCCTTCATGTGTGTGATTATTTGGTTTGGTTGTTTAGTTTTTTTAGATCTATGACCGATTCCCCCACCATGTGTGTGTCACCTACTTCTCAAACACCTAAAGAGAGAGCCTATACCTACCTACTATGACCGATAACCCCAACCCTTGTCTTAAAATCACTTCTCTATTTAATTTTAAACTACTATCTTCGTGTGGTTGCATTGCAGAGTTTGACTATGTTTTTGAAAAGCAGAGGGAAGATGGGGTATATGGATCGCAGGATACAAGCACCCAGCACAACTGACCCAGGTTATGACCAATGGGAGATTAACAACTCTTTGATTATGTTTGTATTCCTTCATCTTATTGTAAAACAAAAAACAAAAAAAAAAAGCAGTAAAGCAACAATAGGATTGATGAGTTTTTAAGTCTTTAATTTTCTTAGTAGTCATTGTGTTTGTATTCCTTCATCTTCCGGGTGTGATTGGCACTAGTTTGGTTGAGGGTTTAGTAGTACAGTATCTATGACCGATTCCACCGGTGTGTCCACTACTTCTCAAACACCTAGAAGTGAGAGCTTTCCTATACCTACTACTATGACTGATAACCCCAACCCTTGTCTTAAAATCACTACCTCTCTATTTAATGGTCAGAACTATCTTGCGTGGCTGCATTGCAGAGTTTGACTATGTTTTTGAAGAGCAGAGGGAAGATGGGGTATATGGATCGCAGGATACAAGCACCCAGCACAACTGACCCAGGTTATGACCAATGGGAGATTAACAACTCTTTGATTATGGGTTGGCTTATTCATTCGATGGTACCAGACATTAGCGAGGGCTACTTATCCATGAAGGCTGCCCAGGATGTTTGGGAGGCTATGGCTACCACCTATTCACACAAAGGGAATTTCTCACAAGCATTTGAGTTACGCCGCTCTATTGAGAGCTCTATTCAGGGGGAGCAAACAATTCTTCAGTACTTCACCTTCCACACCAACGGCTGGAAACGCCTTGATCACCAGTAGGACTATAAGCTTGTTTGCACTGCTGATTCAGTCGGGTACAGGAAGTTCATCACACAGGAACGGGTCTTCAAGTTTCTGGCAGGCCTCAATGTGGAGTATGATCCGGTTAGGAGTCGAGTTCTGAGTATGGACACTCTTCTTTCACTTCAGGAGGCATTTGCCTATGTACAGAATGAGGAGAGTCGCTCGTCTGCTATGATGTCCCCTGTCTCTACTGACCGCTCAGCATTACTGTCTACCTCTTGAGATGGTCTCAGCCTGACTCCCATTCCTCCGTCTGCCACCAAGGAGTTTGTATTCTATGATTACTGTAAAAAGCTGCGACATACTCGTGAGACATGTTAGAAGCTTCATGGGAATCCATCCGGGGGTCGAGGTGATCAGTCTGGTTCTAGAGGAGGTCGGTCAGGCCAGTCTCGAGGACGTGGCTCCCATCCACGGGCTCATCAGTCTAGTGCCGTCGATACACTTGATGCTACTTCCGCTTCCGTTGGCCAAGCTTCTTATGGTCTCGGTGGCATGACTACTCCTGAGCTTGAGGATGTTCTGCGTCAATTGCTAGACCGACGGTCTTCTACTGCTCCCAGTACATCTTTCTCGTCATTTGCCCGCTCAGGTAACTTAGCCTCTTCTCCTCGTGTTTTCCTGTCTCATAAGTCTTTGCCCTGGATTATTGATTCTGGTGCCTCAGATCATATGTCTGGATCCTCTGACCTTTTCTCTGCCTATAAGCCCTCTTCAGGTCAAGACAAAGTTAGGATTGCAGATGGTACTATTTCTTCCATTTCTGGGAAAGGTTTAGTCCATGTCACTCCTACCATACCTCTATCTTCTGTTCTCCATGTTCCCAATTTCTCTGTTAACCTATTATCCTTGAGTCATATTACCCAGGATTTGAATTGTCATGTGATGTTTTTTTTCCTGATCATTGTCTTTTTCAGGACCTTGTCATGAGGAGGACGATTGGCAGTGGTAGTGTAAAAAATGGTCTCTACTTCCTGGATTAACCGGACAAGCTTGCTCATTCTTTCACCACGAATCCTACTACCCAAGATGATTTATGACTGTGGCATCGGCGTCTTGGGCATCCTTCTTTTTATTTACTTAAGCATTTATTTCCATCTGGTTTCATCAACAATAATGTGTCTGAGTTTCTTTGTGAGTCTTGTCAACTTAGAAAACAACACAGAGCTTCTTTTGCTCCCAGTTTTAATAAAAGTTTAGTTCCTTTTTCATTAATATATTTTGATGTTTGGGGTCCCTCTCGTGTTATGTCTGTGAAAGGTCATCGATGGTTTGTTACATTTATTGATGATTTTTCTCGTACTACTTGGATGTATCTCATGAAAGACAAGAGTGAAATTTTCTCTGTGTTTCACAATTTTCATAAGATGATTTGTACTCAGTTTAGGGCCATTGTCAAAATATTTCGTTCTAATAATGGGGGTGAATACACAGATTCTGGGTGACATGGCTCGATGCATGTGTTTTTCTATGAGTATGCCTCGGTCCTACTAGGGCGATGCTGTTTCTCACCGCTGCCAATCTTATTAATCGTCTCCCTACCCAAGTCTTGCAAAAACATGCTCCTCTTCAAGTCCTCCTAGGTTCCCAATCCTTATTTTCTATTCCTTCAAAAACATTTGGCTGTCTGTTTTGTCCATAATCACTCTCCTACTCGTGGTAAGTTGGATCCTCGCTCCCTCAAATGTGTTTTCCTTTGTTACTCTCCTTCTCAAAAGGGGTATAAGTATTACTACCCTCCTTCTCGTAAGTGGTTTGTGTCCATGGATGTCACATTCTTTGAGTCCCAGTCCTATTTCTTATCCTCTCCAGTGTCACAGTCCTCTCTTCAGGGGGAGCCTTGGTGTGAAGTGAATCCTGTGATTCCTATGGTGAAACCAGTTGTTCTTGCACCACCACCTCCTACTGGGACTATAGAACCCAATGTCACCGAGGATAGGGAAGGACAAGTTTATGTCACGGACAAAGACAAACAGAAAGTTAACTGGATACGAGAGACCACTTCTGTTCCTCCACTGTCATCTCCTGCTTCTGATGAGGGACCAGGTAACTTTAAATCTCTTGAGTCCATTGATCTTGACGTTCCTATTGCTAAGAGAAACGGTGTGAGATCTTGCACTCAACATCCTATCTCAAATTTTGTATCCTACTCTCATTTGTCATCATCATATAGAGCGTTTGTGTCAAATATTTCCTCTATTAGCATTCCTAACCATTTTCAGGATGCTCTTGCTACCTCTGAGTGGAAACTTGCCATGATTGAGGAAATGAAAGTACTTAGGAAAAATAGTACTTGAGAATTGACTAAGTTACCTAAGGGCAAACGACCTGTGGGATGCAAACGGGTGTATACTGTGAAACACAAAGCGGATGGTTCTATTAAGCATTACAAGGCTAGACCTGTGGCAAAAGGGTTCACTTAGACATATGGTGTTGACTATCAAAAGACCTTTGCACCTGTGGCTAAAATGAATTCAGTTAGAGTACTTCTCTCTCTAGCAGCTAATCTAGATTGGCCACATCATCAGTTTGATGTAAAGAATGCATTTCTCCATGGTGACCTTGAAGAAGAGATCTATATGGACATTCCTCCTAGTTTTGAGGATTATCAGACAGAAGGCAAAGTATGCAGGCTTCGGAAGTCATTATATGGTCTCAAACAGTCTCCAAATGCTTGGTTTGAGAGATTTACTCAGGCTATGCTTAAATATGGCTTCAAACAGAGTCAGGCAGATCACACCTTGTTTGTGAAACATTCCTCACGTAGTAAGACTACAGCACTTATTGTTTATGTAGATGACATAGTTCTTACGGGCGATGATAGTAAGTAAATACCTCTGTTGAAGAAATATTTAGCCAATGAGTTTGAAATCAAAGACTTGAGAAGCTTGAAGTATTTTCTAGGAATTGAAATTGCTCGCTCCAAGGGTGGGATATTTATCTCACAGAAAAAGTATGTACTGGACTTGTTGAAGAAAACTGAGATGCTTGGCTGCAAGGCTTGTGACACTCCACTGGAACCCAATCAGAAATTAGGGGATGATAAAGGAGGAGAAGCTGTTGATAGAGGAAGTTATCAGCGATTAGAAGGTAAGCTCATTTACCTATCTCACTCCCGTCTTGATATTGCTGTTGTTGTCAATGTGGTTAGCCAGTTTATGCATGCTCCCCATCAAATTCACTTCGAGGTTGTCATGAGAATTTTGAAGTACTTGAAGTCTGCTCCTAGTAAAGATCTTTATTTTTCAAAGTATGATCATCTTCGTGTGGAAGCCTATACAGATGCTGACTGGGCTGGATCAGTAACTGATAAGAGATCGACTTCAGGGTATTGCACCTTTGTTGGAAGCAACCTAGTTACTTGGAGGAGTAAGAAACAGAATATGGTTGCCAGGTCAAGTGCAGAAGCTGAGTTTAGAGCTATGGCACAAAAGATGTGTGAGCTCTTATGGATCAAGTTATTGTTGAGTGATTTAGATATTGATCAGACAGACTCCATGTGATTATACTGTGATAATAAGGCCGCTATCAACATCGCTCACAATCCAATTCAACATGACAGGACAAAGCATGTTGAGATTGATCACCACTTCATTAAGGAGAAACTCACCAGTGGCACAATATATACTCCCTTTGTGCAGTCTGGTGATAAACTTGCGGACATCCTCACCAAGGGAGTTGGGAGTAAGGAATAAGCCATTTCATGACATTTTAGGCAAGCTGGGCATGAGAAATATCTTCGCACCATCTTGAGGGGGAGTGTTAAAATATTATTATTATTTGGGTTATTATTCTGTAATTATTCTATGCCTTAGGGCTACCCTTGTAATTATTAACTTTATTAATTTAAATAGGGGATGATATTCTAATCATTCTCTAATCTTTGAATTCTCTAAAATAACACATTGTTGTGTGTAGGGCAGAATGAACAAATGAAGATTATGAATGAGGTGCATGAGGGCATATGTGGAGCCCATCAAGCTGGAGAAAAAATGAGATGGATGGTCAATAGATATGGCTATTTTTGGCCAGCAGGAGAGGTAGAGGAAGAGAGATGCTAGCAGCAGTGCCAATCTCCCTTGGGGCGTCAGCTATTGAAAAGGGTGCCAAAAGAGAAAAAAAAACTGTAAGTACAAGGGGACAAAGTAAATAGCAAAGAGAAAAAATAAGGAAAGCGCATATCTTACAGATTTGGCCTTGTCGATGGGAAGGAGAGAGGCAAGACAGGTATTCTTCCAGTGGCCGGTGGAAGATGACAGCACTAAGGATGGTCCACCAGTCCTTAAATCTGTTGCTCATACCAGCATTGGCTGAGAAAGCGTAGAAGCTGGGTTGGTGTAGGAGTTTTCAGTTCTCAGTCAAGATGGCATAAGGAGATGGTTGCTCAGTAAATTGAACCCTAGCATTTACGTACTCATGCATGGTAGGATGGACATAGGAAAGAGCAATACTCTGGATTAGGCCAAATTGCCTGGCCCATTGGTAGGGGTTGTAGCTTTCAAAGCTACAGGTAGAATGTCTGTTATTAGAAAGGGAGCACCCCACCAAGATGTGCCTGGGTGCAAGGCAAATACTCCAAATTATTTTTTGAGCTTGCCTTTGATCACCTGTTAAGGAGGTTAAAACAGCATACATGTAGGATAGAGAGCAGAAGAAAAGAGAAAAGATTGGAAAGGAAGGGAAGGAATTCTCTCGATAGTAAAGTTGAGAAAGGTGGAAAAATAAGGAAATTTGGCAATAAACCCCTCTTAACTTTCTTTTCTTGTTAAAAGGACAACAAAAAAAAATTAAGTACTTTCAAAACCCCCTTCTAATTATAAAATTTTATATAAAGGACAAAATTTGTTATTTGAATATTTTATTTGACCATTATACCCCCTCTTTCTTCCATTTCTTTTACAGCACTCTCTCTCTCTCTCTCTCTCTCTCTCTCTTTTCACCAACTCGATGGTTGTTCATCGTCTCCACCATTTTCATCATCTATCAGCGTCGCTCATCCTCATCGTCGGCCGGCAATCACCATTTTTACCGTTAAACCACTATCATCTCATATTTGATACCTACGAACTCATATTTGAGATCAATAACTTCATATCAGAGATAAAAACAAACTTGGATTTGACAGAAAAATAAAAAATCGAGATATTGCAATGAAAAATTAAGAGTTTTTTGTTTGTTTGTTCATAGATCTAAAAGTAAAATTTAACTCTGGTTCGTTCATGTAATATGTACTATGTTTTCGTAACAGTAAAATTTTACTCTAGTTAACAACATACTGATCTGCTTAAGGATAGTAAAATTTTACTTTAAATCACAGTAAATTTTACTTTGAATCAGAGTAAAGTTTATTATGATTCAAAGTAAAATTTTACTCTGAAACAAGCTGCAAGGATGGCTTTAAAGGAGAGTGTTGTGTCATGAACCAGAGTAAAATTTTACTATTGAAAGAACAAAGCATCATGAGAAGAAGAAAGAGAGATAGAGAGACAGAATTCGAAAACAGAGGATGAAGAGAAGAAGAAGAGAGAGCATAAATGGTGAGTGACACACACACACACACACACACACACACACACACAGCACGGACCATCAAAACCAGAAAAGAGAGAGAGTAAAGGATATCAGATTTCAGGTTTGCAAACCGTCGCAAATCGTCATTTTCTGGTGACAACAATTGTGAATGATCTCAGATCTGAAGTTGTGGATACAACAAATGATGGTGGTGATGAAGACGGTAGAGAAAGAGTTCCATGGTGAGTGGCGGTGGTGACGATGGAGAGCAACGATGGCACCGATGAAGAGAATAGTGACAAGTGCGAAATAGAGAGGAGAGATTGAGATGAGAGAGAGTGATTACAAGTTGATACACACACACACACATATATGAGGGCATTATAATAAAAGAAACAAATTTTAAAATATTAGGGGGTTTTGAAAGGATCTATATAATTTTTGTCCTTTTGAAGGACAAGTTAGACACTGAGGGGTTTATTACCAAATCTCACGAAAAAATAATGTGCAAAAGTGACAGAAGGAGGAGGTCGATGGGAAAGAAAAAATTCAGCATAAGTTTCACATTTAGGAGTATAATCTACTCTCCTATTGGACATGATTTCTGAAAAATAAGCAAGAAACCAGGCCTGAAAAAGCCAGAAGGGGCCTCCCACACTCTTGACTAATCTTTTTGTCGTGAAAGGACGAGAGGCCTCTATACATTGTAGCCAAAAGGAAAGGGACAAAGGCTAGTTGTCGACCCTCTTGGATCAGAAGAGCTAGAGTGAAGTATTCTTTGGTGATCGTAGGGCCACCCACACAAAAAAGGAAGTAGCATAGCCAATATAGGTAGAAAGCAGTTTTTTCAGTTACTGTGGGTATGCCAGTTTTCTTATAATAGTCCGAAATAAACTTGTTATAACTGCTGCTTACTTTAACATCACGCTTGACCTCTGGGGTTTTTAAAAGGGCATGAATATCCTGGCCAAAGGCAAGAAGGCCAGTGAGATGCATAACATCAAGGATGGTAGGAGAAGCCATACCAGACTTGAGCATCATGGAATTGCAAGATGTCAACTAGAAGCAGGTGGCCGCACCAATCAGCCAAGGGTCCATCTCAAACGAAACAGTGGATAGTTGGATGGCATGATAGATACCCAAATTTTGCCACATATCCCCTTCAAAGGGGGTCATCCTCTTCACCCAAGCTACCCAAGCTTTAGTCGGTTTGGGCCATGATCTGGGCCCCATCAACCAGTTCATCCATGAGAGAGAAGACTGGTCTAGAAGAAGAGTTTCTCCATCAACAATGGGGTAGTAGGGGGTTAGACCGTTTGGAAACATGGTCAGAACACAGGGGCCAAGCTTCCTAGCACCAGCAGTAAGACTGGTTGTTATTTGAGAGTCGAACTTGTTACTCTCAATAAATTGAACAATTTCATGGGGAAACCAGCGAACCAGATCGGAACTGGAATTGGAACACATGACTGGAAACTTAGGTTTTTTTTCGAAGAGGAAGAGCTTGTTGCAAGAAGGGGAGGAGTGCTGCAAGAAAGAAGGAAGGAAGTAATGGAGGGGGAGAACTTGAAAAGCTTAAGTACCTTCTTGTGGGGGCCCAAATGAAAATAGATTGGATAAAACAAATAATGTTAGGGGCCTGAGACAAAGATAGGCCCAAAAGGCCAGTAAGAGGCCAAAAAAGAGTGAAATAATTTCAGAAAACAGAGATAGTCCCAGAAGGTCAGTAAGAAGCCTAAAAAGGAGGAGAATGATGTTGGCCCAAAAAAGAAAAAAGGGGTTAGAAAGAATAAATCATTCAAGGCAAAAGAGCTTTTTACCTTGAATGAAGGGGGGCATTGTTGATGCTAAAAGTTGGATTCCTCCGTCGATAGGGTGTAAACAAGACATAAGGGATGACATGGCATAGGTGACGTGGAAAGAACATAAAGTATTGGCTAAGATGGTGCGAACAAATGATGGGATAAGAGATATAGAAGAAGCGGATCAAAGAAGAATTTGAAATTCAAATACAACTCCTGGAATGAAGGGATAAGCATGCAAAGAATCCGAGGATCTAGGAAGATCAAGATTGAGAGCCTACTCAAGAAACAAGTACAAAAGAATGCTGAAGGCAGAAGAAAAATATCTCAAACCTCATTGACAAGACGTGATATTTATCTAGGAGTAGGTTAACTCAGCACTTCTAGGAGTATTACAGTGAAAGATTTTTCCAACCCCCTTCTCTTCTTCTGTTGATTGTTGTATTTCTTCAATCTTTTGTTTTTGTTTAAGTTCTTGTAACTAGTAACTAGTAACTAGTGACAAGTAACAATTCATTCGAATTAATACATATTCTTTTCTGGTCTATCTCTTCTTTGCCTAATTACCGCCAGGGAAGTACTTAATCCGTTTAAGGCATAGAACTCAACACAAAGCCTAATTTTTTATTTGTGTTTACTTGAAATTTATTTGAGTCTGTCGATCAAATCATTGACGATTGGGCTTAAACTAAATTTTTACCAGCAGATGGATAATCACAATTCTTGAATGCAGAGACATAAATTGATGATATTTTTTTTTTCCAAAAAAGAAAAAGAAAAAAAAAAAAAAAAAAAACTCTTCAGGCATAGAAAAATAGAGATGGATCAATGACCTTGACTCCGGTTGTCTATTATAATCTGTATCATCTCCGATTTGAACAACAAAATAAATAAATAAAAAGACAATTAGTGAGAAGGAGGAGAAGAAGTACTGGTGGTGATGGAGCGAACAGCATTCCAGATGTGGGAGAAGGCAGCTGCAACGTGAGGGAAAAGGGTGCCAAGACCACGAAGAGTGGCCCCGGAGGCGACACCTATGGCGAGGGTTTGTGGGTAACCGGGCTTGGAGTCGAGCTTCATTTCAAGATTGATGAGGCGGGCGTTGATCACATCCAGCTGCTTTCTACTAGTTTCCGCCATCACCATCTTCTTCTTGGTGTCGCTACTATTGCTAATCCCCCTGGAGCTGGAAGAGCTGGTAATCCTGAAGAAGAGAGCCTTCTGGAGATCTTCAATGACCTTGACAGAAGCCTCTTTGCTCTCCATTCCTTGAGACTCGTAGTAAGCTATCAGCTCTTGGGCCGTCGGTAGCTTTCTCTTCTTCTGGTACTCGGAGTTAGTCTCCTTGTCCTTGTCCTTGGACAATGATCGAGGTGGCTCCATGGCTTCCGCCTGCCCTCTCTCTCTAAAATCCCTGTTGTCTCTCTCTCTCTCTCTCTCTCTCTCTAATGCTTTTGGACAAACAATGAAATGAAATGAAATAGCTAGCACCGCACTGCCGATTCGGTTTCATCTCCACCCCCACGCAAAACCCTTCATACATCACATACAACTTGGTTGGGTTGGGTTGGATTGGGTTGGGGTTTAGAAGATGTTTTCTGGACTGGGCGGCCTTCTTGAAGCGTGGCCCAAATGACTTCACCCAACCCCACCACTCCCATTTCCAAACCCAAACCCACCACATCTAACATTGTAAGTGATATTTATATTTAAAATATATACATATATATATATATTACCCACCACATAAATGAATAATATTACTACATATATATGTTTCAAGAAATATATAAAAATAGTACATAAATTGGGTATAGAATTTCTAACTATCAACCCTCAATGGAGAATCTTTAACAAGACCTGTAAAAATTAATAAAAACTCAGCAGCTTAACACAAAAAATCACATTAAGATAAGATTGGCAGAAGAATGTCAAGTGTTTTCATAAAATATATTTCGTCATTCATAACAATCAATCTTCAATTCAGTTCTCCCATCCCATCATTAGTTCTGACACAGAATTCTTGTTTAGCTCTCTGCACAATGGACATACAACAATCCTTCCATCTTTTTCTATATTTTTTCCTTTTAATTTAATTTCATATTTTTCTCCTTTTTTTTCTAATAGAATTGTCAAGTTTATATCATCCAAAAGGGCGAACAACTGCCCCAAATGGAACACCCCAAACGTGGTGCAAACATCTTTTCATTTGGAGTTCAATTCCTGTAAATGCCAGGGGAATTTTTATGCCCACCTTCTCATTTTGTAATTATGATTATAAATACTCCCAAACATGCCTTCTCCAAGGACATGATATGTGTGCTCCGAAACCATAAGTTTGGATTTTGGGCATGGCCTGCTGAACATATAAAAACTCAGATAACTACCTAACCCAATCCATCAATCATGCACACAATTGAACTCTTTAAGTGCAAAAAAGAAATTTAAAAAAAAAAAAAAGAGAAGATTAAAAATGACTCTTCACTAAAGTAAGCAGTCAGTTAATTTCTTATTCCAATTAAGAAAATCTTGTATAACTATGAATCAGGCAACCTCACATCACAATACCCATCTCCATATGTGCAACAAAAAGCAAAATTTAAGGGGGGACTGAGTGCTGTATGACAAAAAGGACTACTTAGTTCTGAAGATTAATAACTCTCAAAGAAAGATGGGAGCCATGACGAGAGTTATCGTCGCCAGCATTTTAATGAGGACGTGAAGCGAAGGCCCTGCTGTGTCTTTAAATGGGTCTCCCACACTGCAAATCAATAGAATAATAAATAAATAAATAAAAAGTGTTAAAAATATAAAAGGAATGATAAAGAATAATAAAAACACCCGCCAGCATAGAATTGTGGTAGTTTAGGAGTGATCATACAAGATTCTTCCTCCATACCAGCTGGACAGCAAACAAGACAATATGCCGACAACAAAGTTCCCAAAGCCATTTCCCGGCTCAAACCTTGGATAGACAAATGTTTGAGAGCATCACTCAATGAATTAAACACTAATCTCATAACTAATGTCATCAGTGGTATTTCTACTAACATTTTTTCTGAGTAAGCCATCTTCACCTATTTACTTAAACTACAGAAAGATGAACTTGTCAAATGCAATATGAGTGACATGAACATGGCTATTTAGGCTCTTCCCACATTTTAATAGTGAAGCTATAAAGAAATGAGATTGAACTCATTTCTTCTCCGCCGTCTTCTTGTGTTTGGTTATCTTTCTCTTCTTCCCCCTTTTAACTTTTCTGGAAAGTGTAGATTTTAACATGTTCCTCTTAAACAAATGTCTAGTAGCACTATGGACCAAAACAACCACCGCCACTACTATTACTACTAACATAAATAGTGATGTAATGCTTACTACCATGACGAGGACTGAAAATATCACAACTATAAATTATAATTACAATGCTACTTACGTATCGCCAGTAATTGCTGCTTTATGGCAGTCACTCCCTTTGCCTCCAAGAGCACCAGTCTCTATGTACTTCTTAGCATTATCCCATGCACCACCAGCAGTGTTCAGAAAAAGGGCCATAAGAATCCCAGAAACAGTTGCAAACATCAACATAGCAGCAACAACCTTAGCCCCAAGTAGAGGATGTCCTGTATAGAATCCCAATATCCGGAATACAAGACCTGTATAATGATACAAACAGATTTCACCCTAGCATTTATATACATGAAGGGGGGGAGGGGGGAAACATGATGAAAAAGAGACTAAAACAATTAGTGACAATGTTCACAGCTTCAACCATATTTAACCCAAAAAGCAAATAAATACTTTTGGATTTCAAAACCTCCGTTATTTTCATGGTTAGGTGCCAATTACTTAGTACCTAAAATGGATACATGCCAGGCTTTCTATTATATATAATTCCCAAACGATAATTTTCACTTTAAATGCATAAACCCTTTTGTCACATGCAATATCAACAACTCCCAAATAAAAAGTTGATCCTGATAAAATAATGATATTTGCCCATGTCAACAGACTAAATCTTAAATTTTGCAATAATCATATAGATAGCTTTCTCACAAGAGAAAAAAAGTACATAACTCACCAACAACTATAGGAGAAACAATAGCCAAAGCACCAGGTTTTATCATCTCTCTCAAAGATGCGGATGCCACGATGGCAACACAACGACCATAATCTGGTTTCTCCTTGTAGTCCTGCAGCAAGCATGTTCAATTATAGCATGGAAACCCAGATTCATAGTACAATGTAGAGATCACTCTAGGACTCACCATTATACCAGGCCTCTCAATAAACTGTCTTCTTACTTCATTAACAACCTCTTGAGCTGTTCGGCCAACAGCAGCACAGGCCCATGCACTAAATAAGAAAATAAGCATAGAGCCCAACAATCCACCAACAAATACTTCTGGGATGGCAATGTCAACCTGTACATAGTAAGCAGTTGTAAAACAAAGTCACAGTGCAAAAGTGAAAGAAACATGAGAAAACATACAAAGTGGGGTTACTGTATGAACCTACCTGGTTAAAAGGTACATGAGCAAATGTAGCTACCTCATCCATATACGCACTGAACAGGAGGAAAGATGCAAGTGCCGCAGATCCAATGGCAAATCCTTTTGTTGTAGCTTTCGTGGTGTTCCCAACTGCATCAAGTACATCAGTGATCGCCCGAACACTTTCAGGCTGTAAGTAACATGTGTTAATTATATGGTCCAAGTAGCCAAAAAGAAAAACTAAGCAGAAAAGTCACACTTTCAGATAGGGTCAACATTTCCAAAGAATCAACAGGGTTACCTGCTGACTCATCTCTACTATGCCACCCGCATTATCAGCAATTGGACCAAACATATCCATGGTGAGAACATAAGCTGCAGTGCTAAGCATCCCCATTGTTGCTACAGCTGTTCCAAACAACCCACCAGTGGGATTTCCAGCATCATCAACCAGTCCAGAAGTTTGACCAAGCCAGAATGCTGAAATAATAGATGCACTTATAACGAGAACCGGAAGAGCTGTGGATTCTAGCCCCAAACTGACGCCAGCAATTATGTTAGTTCCATGCCCTGTGGAGCTAGCAAGCGCTAATGTGCGTACTGGCTCATGCTTGTAATCAGTGTAGTACTTAGTGATCCAAACAAAAACATATGCTGTCATAATTCCAACCAAACCACACAGAGCAAAGTTCAACCATGCTGAAGGTGCTTGTTCAGTATACAGCATCCACCGTGTAGACTGTCAAAATAGTGCAAACAATAATATAGAGAGAGGGAGAGGGAGAACTTATAGATAATGCAACCAACTATTATTTGAAAAAGAAACTCAACATGTTCTAGCAGTAGATTAAAACTATTACCAGTCCAAAAGTCACAACGGCTAAAAATATTGTAACAGAATATCCTTTCTGAAGAATTGTCATAGGATCCTCCATGGCACCAATCACTCCGGAATCACGTGTGCCACGTATTGAAAATATTCCAGCTGACGATATCAGCAGGTCGAATGAGTGAACAACGAGAGGAAACAAAATGAAGCCCGATGGATCTGCATGTAAGAAATAATTACTGGATTGCATAAGTTTAAGAAAGTAAGAGAAACCTCATTCAGTACAAGCCACAATTAATCTGTAAGAAGAAGCATCACAGAATACAAATGTCCCCAGGAAAAAAAAAAAGAAAAAAGAAAAGAGCCAATGGTCTGCTGGTCTACTGGTATCTGGTGAATCCTGAGAAATCACTATAAAGAGGTCATGGGTTCAAAACAATGGGTATAGGGTTAACAAGACACCTTAACATTTTGTCTAAAAATATAGGAGATGAGATGATGGCATGTCCCCCTTTTGGAAGGGCACACCGCTTGTTTTATGTCGGAACTACTACATAATCTCTCGAGGTTAAGGGGGTTACAAATATTACCATTGTGTGGAAAAGAAAAAGGGCAAGATTAATTCAAATGAACTCTTTAGTAATAAAGGACAAGCAATTAACAGACAAGCACCACAATACATAACCCATAGCAAATTTGCAGTGAGAGAGAGGCACTACAGAACTCCATATACAAATATCTATCTATATAAAGACATTGGTCACTTGCCTTCAATTTTGCAGCGTTGAGCCATTGTTCCTCCAAGTATCATGGCACTAATTATTTCTGCTGCAATACTTTCAAAAAGATCAGCGCCTCGTGCCGCACAATCGCCAACATTGTCCCCAACCTGCAATGTGACAAAAATTAGTTCCATCATCACAGATTCATCACGATGACAAATGAAAAGAAGAATCACACAATTTATGCGGGATTTTATATTTTTCACAATCAATGAGTCAAACAGAGTGTTACATGGACTCTTCTATTTTCCCCACAGTACCCGTGTTCACCAGATATGACATGAGTAAGAGTGTGGGATATGTGTCCGACACTGTAGCCAATTTAGACACTCAGATCCTTTAATTTGTTACAATATATGAGAACAAGAAACTCACATTTGCTTGTAAAGTAATATTTTTAGCCTCACATGAATTAGATATAGAAATTTCATATTTTTCGTGAATCCTATTCAATTTCAAGTATTTTCTATATAATTTACAACATTTCATCCGGGAATATTATATAATATGCAATATATATGCGTATATGGTGCGTCCCCGTACCCATATCCTAAGATTTAAATTTATGAAGGTCTGACCCTTGGATCCGCACCCGCACCCGCACCCAATACTTGTACCCGAGTCCATGTATAAGTCAAATAAGCAGAAGCTACACTGCCCTTCCGGACCATTCTTTTTTTAATAAATAAGCCTAATGTATTTTACAAAAAGGAGCAAACTCCATGTTTAAAGACAGTATACGCCAACTGAAGCTGTACAAATACAACACAACAATGACTCCAAAAGGAAAATGAAATCTTGAGAAAATTTCAAAAAGATACAACACATTATAAAGAGACTAATCAGCACCCCCTTCAGAGCCAGTAAGATAACTACTACAGTTCAAAAATTCTTCAATTATACTCCACCCCAAATTTAGAGGGAAAACACTAAGAAGCTACCTTCCCAAACAACCTTCCTGCCCTCCAATTGATGAAAATGGTTAAATCAACATCCCTTCAATGAAGCTTCCAGTAGCCACCTGAGTCCTCCACAAAAGGGCTGGTCTGCAATATCAATTGGGCATATTGTCCTCACTTATACACCTAAGATCTCCCTAGCACATTTTTAATGTTAAACTCAACACATGCACCTGCAGGTTGGGTTTGTGACAAACTCTCCCCCTTTTATCTCTTCACACCCTTCCGACCAAAAAAAAAATTTTGCCTAACACCCTTACCAAAGGCCCAATCAATCACAAATATCACATTGGTTTGTGGTCAATGACCTCAAACCGTAGTCCCCACTCTTTCATGTGCATCGGTTGCCTTCGATACCAAAAGTAACCACAATTACTCACAAAAAGGCCCAGCCTACTATTTAAAAAAATCGATTGAGTTCATTTTCCCCAATCATAAACTCACGATTTCCCTTACAAACTTCCAATGTTGAACTCATCATATGCACATACGTCACTACGTGTTAAAGATCGTGACAAACACTCCCCCTCTATCCTCTAGCATCCTTACCAAAAACCCAATCAATCATAAATACCACAATCAACTCGTGGTTAGCCCTAATATAAAGACTTCATGCTAAATTGTCCCGTCCACACTGTCATGTGCACAAGCAGGCTCCAATACAACTCCTTTGCACACTTCTGTTGTGGACTCAATACAGACTGGCACAGATTGGGGTCCTGAAACTTATATTCCCAATTTAATAAAGATCTATTTTTTAAAGAGTTACTTCAAATAAAGATTATTTGATTATAGTCATCGCAATCTTGTATTCCCAATGACAGTTCAAATTTCTTCAGGTCCTTGTCATGCAGTGAAGTAATTTTTGCTCAAACCCAAAGTGAAGTTCACCTAACACAATCGATGATATCTAGCCCTTCAACCTATAGCCAAGATGTATAGTCTACAATTCTCACAAGAAAAAACCTTCAGCGAATTAGCAACCATAGTAGCAAACCAAGTACCATAATCCACCAATTTTATTTACTCCAAATTCTAATTTATGTGTACAAATCCAACCTCATACTCTGAATTCATTCCAAGCTGCAATACTTTCTATGTATGCATACCTAAATGAAGAAGACAAATAAAGAATTGATTAAATACCAAATCCGCAATGACAGCAGGATTGCGAGGATCATCTTCAGGTATCCCCTGCTCTACTTTCCCAACAAGGTCAGCTCCAACATCAGCTGCTTTTGTGTATATTCCACCACCCAACTGAGCAAAAAGGGCAACAAATGAAGCTCCAAAGCCATATCCCACAAGAAGAAGAGGCACTGGGAGAGAAATAAATATAAACCAAGCAACAGACAATAAGTACATGTTGATTCTAAAGCCATGTAACCATAAGCAGATGCTAGCTCAAGAAATAAGAATACACAAGCCATAAACAGACATAGGGTAACATGTTAAAAGAACACTAAAAGAAAATCCCCATAAATAGATGCATACTCAAACTGACACATGCATATGAGCAGACATCTGTCCAAACCCCAATTCCAATCAATTATTGACAGCTCAAATGAACATTCAATTTCTAGTATACAGTTCAAGCAGAAGGAAATCTCAAAATTTTAGTGCATTATTTACAAAGGCATTTCTCTTTTTCAAGGAAACGGGTATCAAAGGCAAGACAAAACCCAAATAGGTTTTCTATACATAGTATAAACTTGTGATACCTACAAGTTTACAATAAATCATATCACTTTTAGATACACAATATGATGGATACGGTTGCAACCTAGGGAAATGTACCAAACTAATGAATCAAGAAACTAACTTAATTCATGTCACCTTGTTTATTTTGTAATACATGGTTAACAATAATCAACCACAATCTAATCATGTAATGCATCGTTTCAGCAGGACCAACCATGATAGCAACCGACTATCAACCATTATATTACAACTGACAGTACAAAATCTACTGTTTTTTTTTTTTTTTTTTGGTGTTGGTGTTGGGGGGGGGGGAGATAAATTATAATTCTTTTTAAAAAAAGAGAATGAAAATTATTAATCTACCATTCTGTTTTGCTCATGACAAATATTTTCATTATGTTTGCAACCAAGTCCATTTGGAAATTGTAAATTCCCTCCATTCCAAACATTGAAAATCCCATTTTGAAATACAATTTCATTAAATTTTGTCATTCCAAACACACTGATCCTTTTTAATAAACACTTCTTGGAAGTAGAAAGTTTCATTTTAATAATTTAATGAACAAGAGAATATGACACTCACAATCAGTGACTTTCATTGAACCTGGTGTGTCAACACCCAACCAAACATAAAATGTGGAATAAAGGATGGCAACCCCAAGTACCGCCATGCCAACAACCACCATAGCTGAAAAACCACCAGCACGGACCGCTATCTGCACATAAAAAGTAGCTGACTAAGAAATCTGAAAGTGTTTTCAGTTGACCATAGAGTAGAGAAAAAGACAACCTGCAATGCCTCTCTTGCAGAACGTCTTGCAGCACTTGAGACTCGGACATTTGCACGAACAGACACCCACATACCAACATATCCAGCAATACCTGAACACATAGCCCCTAGAAGAAAAGCAGCAACAGTAATATATGCAGATGTTGTCCTGCATAATCATGGTGAAAAGATATATTTTTTTCAGCAAGACTTTAAGGTGACATAAATAATGCCACAAATGCAACATCAAAATATCTTCCATCACCTCCCTAGCCCAGAAGCCTCTTGTTGAGGAGTTGTACTCCTAAATAAATATATACAAAGGATCACCAGTGCAAGTAAAACTGCCATCTTGGAGATAGTCCCATACTGGGTCCTGAAGAATCCTTCAGCTCCATCACGTATTGCATCTGATATCTAGAAAATAAGATGATAAGCTCAGGAAAGTCAGGGCAGAGGCTTAAAAATGATAGTATTAAATATGTCAAATTCTCCTTTTTACTTTGATCATTCTTAAATGCTAAGAAAATTATACTTCAGCGCTGAATTTAACCTGGATGATGTTGATAATTGAAACTATTGCATAGAAAAAGTGCTTTTTTGCTTTCAACATGACCACTTACACATAACTTCAGCTTCTTGGAACAGAACGGACAAGTCCAAATAATTGGCTTAACCACCAACAGAACTAGATGGCAGTTCAAGGTGCTTTTGAATCATCAGACAGCCAAAAAGGCTTACATAAAAACATTTGAACAAAGCATTTGAAACTACAATTTTTGATATCCTATCATTACTTCTTCAGTCTTTATCATCTCTCAAATTTCTACCAATCAAAAAAGTAATGTTACTTTGGCCAGCAAGCTGATAAGTCAATCCCCATAGAGAAATAAAGTAAAAGGGGAAAAAACTATAAAAACAGCGGGAAAATAAAAGGAACAAACCTAAAACTACATGCTCGATATCACCCGAAGTCTTATAGGTCAGAAGTTCAAACCCCAACAAAAATCTCTTAGAATTAGGCATATTTTCTAATGTTCTTAAATGCACATAAATAAATTTAAAAGAAAAGGAAGAAACCATTTTCAAGACTTCGGATAAGGTCCATGAATACCATTTTGCACCATTCAGTTTTATCTAGAGCCACAAAATGATATAAAAAGCAGGCATCTAAGTTCTCTTCCTCAAAAACCAGGAACTAACACTTGTACTGCCTAGTAGAAAGAAGCTCAACTGCTAGAAAATAGGCAGGAGTAGTCTGACACCCTAGAAATGCACAGTTACTAAATACTAGACTGCAGCCATGGCACCCATAGGCCCTTACGGTCATTTCAATCAGATGGAAAATTATTATATTGACAAATGTAAATAACATTCCAGAGTTATTAAGAGGGAAAAAAATAAAAATTAAAAAGATCAACACAGTGAACCAAAAACTTGGAAGCCAATTCTACCTGAACCATCTCAGAAGGTCCTTCATCCTTTGCGAGTACCCACTTAGTGAGATATATTGATATGAGAAAGCTGATGATGCAAACCGTGAAGACAAACACAATAATCGGAGAGGTACTTGCTCCAATGTAAAAGACAGCTCCTAAGCCCAAGAGTACAAGTATAAAAAGAACTCGAGCGTTTATTCTCATGAGAATTCGAAATATCTGCACAAGAAACCAACCTGTCAATTTTTAAACAAGAAAAACACACAGACAGACACGAGAGAGACGGAGAGAGATTCAAAATATATAATGGGGGTGTTTGTTTGAGCTTTTTTTAGCTAACTTATAGCTTCTGGCTTTTGAAAAGCTATTTTGGACTGCTTGGTTAAACTTATTTCAAACAGTTTCTAATTCTAACAGCTTATTTTAAGTCAAAAAAGCTGATTCTAAGAAACTACTTACCCCTTATTTCTGATTATCAGCTTCTGCTGTGGACATATTAATTTACGGTTATATTCTTAAATTTTTTTATTTTTTTATTTTTTAAAAATAGAAAAAGACCTAAATGGACTATAGAATATTATTATTATTTTTTATGAGAAATGTAGACAAGTAGTGAATAATAAAAATAAAAATTAATTGAAAAAGCTACTTCACAGCTTATTTAACAAACACTACTCAGCAACTTAAATCTATAATCTAACAGCTACACTAAACAGATTAACAGTTTTTTATTAAAGTCATAATCTATAATTTATAATTTGTTTTAACAGCTACACCAAACGGGGCCAATAAAAAGCAAAAACTTGTAAGAAATGCACATCTCAGTAAACAAGAACAGAAAAAGGCCAACTAACAGATAAAAGAGAATGATTCACAGGCAACAAAATACGACATTTTATTTTAATGTTATTACAAGACATAACATGCTACAGAAGACACGATAAGAATATTTAGATATTGTCCTTACCAGTGGGGTGTAAGGTTTACTGCGCATGTTGGGAAAAGTCCTTGGCCTGTCTTGGTAAGGCCCCAAATTGCCACTCTCCATTTCGTCGTCCATTGACACAGCATGGGACGAATTCACTCTCCGAGCTACAGGGAAAGGGTTGAACTCGCCAACTTGGGGCAAGTCACCCCCTGAACTTGGTCGCTGAATTTTGAATGTTCTTAGTTGGACAACAAATATATCTAATTTTGTACTGCTAAAATATCCATCAATTTTTGTCTAGGGCCCGTATGACTTCTAATCCTTTGCTTCCTTTCTCAACACGTAATGAGTTAGATGATATTTGCCTTTGCAAACCTTCAATACAGTCAAGTTTTCTGTATATACATATTCCCCAAAATATCAATACAACCAATCTCTATTTACAAGGAAGCATTAAAAAATAAAAATCTACACATTGCAACAGACAATCAATGCCATAGATTTTACTGAACCAATAATAAAAAAAACAAGTGATAAACAATTGCAGAAACCACAATAGACTGCTACATTAACACATCATTGCAAATGTCACCCTGTGGCTCACTCCATGTGCAGTTTTCACCATGTCATTTGGAAATAAGCACATCACTCATGTGGTTTGTCAAATAAGGCGTACTATCATACATTTCCGCCTAAGTTAACAGAAAGTGTGAACCCCGTGTTGGACATAAGGGGATTTATGTAGTAAAACACAAAGGAGTAAAATGCATTTTGAGTCCAAAAATACACATGGTTTACACAGTTAGGTTATATACATAAGGGTATTTTGATCTTTCAGTTAAGCCGTTGACTGTATAAACCAAGCAGTTTAATCCACAAACACGGGTTTTATGTACTTACATTTCCAAATGTCAGGGGTAAACTACACACGGTGTAAACCAGTAATGTGAAATTTGCTCTAAAAATTAATAAGCTCTATGGCTTAGGCAGAGACCCCTCAACTGAATCTAATCTAGAGCGAAGATGGGAATTCGGATACCAGATAAAAGTGAAATACAATATTTATTTCCAAATCCACGCACTTAAAATAGATACCCCATACCATACCAACAACAAAAAAAGAAGGGGAAAAAAATACCCTAGATCTAATGCCGTTACCAACCATGTTAATCAGAATGGGAAGATCTGAAAGAAATTAGCTCACTTGGGTCGCATAGGGAGGATAAAAACACAGATCACAGCAACAAAACAGCCTCTCCTCCAATCGCAATCAGGAATAGAACAACGAATGAATTTCTAGAGATATATAGAAGATCTATAATGATGTATAAATAAATAAATGAAAATAGATCAAAATGCCCCCAAAAAAAAGGGTTAAAATCCAAGGCAACGAACGAATTAAGAACCTGAAGCGAGTAAAATTGAAGTCTGTTTTGAGAGGGAGAGAAAAACTTTGTGTAACCGCCACTGACGAAAGCTTCCAAGGCCTTCAACAGCTCTACCTTCCTCCCTAAAATGTGTTGTCGTAGACTTTCGGAGAGAGAGATACTCTATTCTATTACTATTAGACAGACAGACACAGCGAGGGACAGAAAAAGAGTGGAGATCGAAAAATGTCAGTCAACATCTGGAACAAACTCGTGAATTATTTATATATCCTTATACTGTTAATTTTAATTTATTTTTTAGTTATATGGCAGTGCATGAGAGGTTTACTTGAGTTTACTAATTAATTGAGCGTAATTGAAGTCAAATCAGAAAACTTAAAAATTGATGAACTTTGAGGAATTATTGACAAATAGGCCAAGTAAATTTTATTGAACGTCGAGCAGATATCTCTAAAGAGAGTTTCATAAGCTTATACGAGGAGGCTTATATCATACGAGTGTACGAGGAGGTTAACCGTTACTTTTAGAAGAGATAAAACCTTCGGATGAGATCCATTCTCCGAAGTATTGGCTTAGTCTTGAAAGAGTTCGGAACCACGAACCTAGAGACTTATTTAAGCTCAGACTCAAAATGATTCGAATCCACGAACCTAAAGATCCAAAGTACTTGGTTTCGAATGGATTCAAACACAATCTAGAAGTCACACCATTAACGAGTCCCAGAATACTTGCGGGCTCAGAACTTTCTAGAATCTACGCACCAAAATAATAGGCGTGACGAAGTCCGAACAAATGACCCGATCCCAAGGACAATGAGTGAAAATAAATTCACTCTCGGTTAAACTAGCCTATACCCAGGTCGAGGTGGCACGATCTAGAGGATCCCTGAGACTCGGCAATATTTGCGGCAGGGCGTTTTCTTAAACTACTCCGGACCCTTCTGCGGCAGAGCGTCCTCTGGAACTGCTCCTTACCCTTTGGGATGATTTTGGGATTATTGGTTAGGTGTGGTTAAGAAAAAGGGTTCCTCGGAGAGGTCATGTAATAACCCGACCCTCGTATGTGATTCTGCTATATTTTAGTTTTTACTCAATGCTTTCAACTGTTTAATGTGAAACTGCATGAGAATTTAAGTTAAGTATAGATGGCTTATGAGTTGATGCTTTATGAAATGAACATTATCTGTTAGGCAAGAAAAGTATCTGCTACTATTAGAAAGTTAAAACAGAAATTGGAAGCCTTAACGGCTTAATTATCTGAAATGGATTATATATCTGTGATCAGCATAATTTTTAGGTAATATTAAGCATGTTTGCGAAATTTCAATTTCGAAATGATTAAACGATTCACTTTTGTCTTATTCTCTTATAAGGATATATCTATATATATATATATCTATACCTAAGCCCTTGTTGACATAGAATCAACGAAAATATCTCCTTAGAAGGGGGAAAAAACGTGAGAGTTTGGGAAAAGCTCTCCAAGGGAAGAAATTGGGAGATTTGGTGAAGATTGTTTGAGATTGAATTCAAGGTAAGCTCAAGATCTTCTTGTCAAGCCAATTTAGAGTTTGTAATTTATGTTTATGTTTGATCCATGTATGCTTCATGTTTGATTTATGAGGGCATCTCATCAATTAATTATTTTGACACTTAATTTGGGTGTTATATGAAATTATACTTCAATCCTTGGTTTTATACCATCACTTCATGGAATTATGTGTATATCATGTGCTATGTTTCAAGAACATGAAGAACTTGAATCCAAAAGTGAAATTTGAGAGAGAGATGGCTTGCTTAAGTTCCTAATCTTGTTTAATTTGTCATGTTCAAGGTAGAATCCATATTATAGTGGTGTTGGGTTGAAAAATGGTCTTAAATTCATATGGAATTGCATGAAAATGGAATGAAGTTGTTAAATTCGAAGTTCAGAATTCCAAAATCTGCTTGGTCCACTCGAGCGGCGGAAAGCCTGCTCGAGCAGAAAAAACCATCTCCCAGCAGTTTTGCACATTTTACAATCCGCTCGAGCGGCCAAAGTGGCGCTCGAACGGGGGACTAATTTTCAGAAAGAAAATATGCTTGTTCAGTTTTGCGTGCTTGATTCCCTAATGGTTTTAGAATATGTTTATGATGATTTTAAGTTAGTTATCAATTCATGTGAAGTGTAATGATGCAGGAAATGATTCCCCAATGATTTACGAAGAGAGCAAACTAATTTATAAGTTATGATTGTGTGCAGGGCACACTCCGGAAGAAACTAGCACGCCATCACAATGTTGTGAGTAATAGTACTTCAATGTACCTCCATCCGTTAATAATTATTATTATTGACGTTATGATCCTTATTGTAAGAATCATGTTTGCATAAAGTTATGTGCTATATGAGAAATATTATGAAATTATGAAAACATTGAAAGAGGTTGTGAAGTCATGTACGTTTTGTGTGAAATCTCGTGATTTATGGAACGCATCAAAGGAATTGTGAAGTTGTGAACCTATGTGGCCAAGAGCCAATTGTGAACTAAGAAGTTACGAGGCCAAGGGCCGATATGTGAAATATAATTTGTGAACTTGTGAATTGTGAATATAAAGGGGCCGAAGGCCATTACTATGAGTTTTGAAATTACAAAACCCAATGGCTCTTTTGTGAATATGTGAACTCCTCAGGCCAAGGGCCAAATTACGAAATTGTGAATCAACAAGTTGTTCTAAAAGTTATACAGAAGCAGACTAACTACATGGTTATTGTGTCATCTTTGTTTTACATGCATGTAAGTACTATTGTTCACTGAGCTTGGCTCACCCTATGTTATGTCTGTTCCTGTAGGTAACCAATCAGGAGGTCGATCTTAACTCGGCACCGTCACACTTTTGTCAGCCTAAGCATAGCCAAGCTTTGGGTCGAAACCGTACTTTTGTGGAATTGCTAGACTATTGCTTATGCTCTAGCTTTTGGCCTAGACTATTATGTACATAATGTTTTGTTATACGCCCAACTTTGGGGCTGGATTTGTATATGCATGTATATAACTAGCTCTCGAAAGTGTATCTCCTTTGGTTTATCTCTTTTGGGTTATTCATCTTACGTGATGTCTGTGGTCCTGGCATGGTTTAGTCGCTCAATGGATGTCATATTTTCTTATTATGTATTACTTGTTGTTACTGCTTCCGTTTAGGCCCCTACTTTCTATATATATAGCAGGTTAAGTGTCCTTTTCTGCATGGGTCATGCCCAAACTTCCAGGGGCAAGTTGGGAGGGGAGGTGTGACAAGTGGTATTAGAGCACGAGTTGTTATCTCACACACGGGTCCATTGAGCTTAGGGTGTCTAGAAAAGCTTTAGGCATTTTGCATGACATCCTGAAAGTATATGGAAGAGCAATGGCAACGTTACGTGTACTCTGATAATGCTAACAATTTTGAATCATGTTTCCTGTATATAATTGTTTGTTGTGTAGGAAATGGTGAGAACAAGGACAGACGACGCTGAAGATACTACTTCTGCACGGTTGGATAGGATGGAGAGAATGATTATGGAAATAGCGGAGACCCTACGACAACAACAACAACCACAACAGCAGCAACGGCCACTAGAACAACCGCCACCACCACCGGTACCTCCATTGGCAGTACCAGATTTTCATACTGAAGACCGAACCATCACCCTTACTAAAGAGTTTAAAAAGATGAAACCGCCAGTCTTCAAAGGAGGCATAGAACCAATGAAAGCTGAGGCATGGGTGCTGGGAATTGAGAAACTATTTGAAGTGTTCCCTTGTACAGAAGCTCAAAAAGTGCAATTAGCTGCTTTCACTCTTGAGGATGAGGCGCGGAGATGGTGGATGCTCACAAGGACCGTACACCCCGGATTAATATGGGATAGATTTCTAGAATTGTTCTATGACAAATACTTTCCTCAAAGCATGCGAGATAAGAAGGTGACGGAATTTGAAACTCTTAGACAAGGAAGCAAGACTGTTGCAGAATACGAAGCTCAATTTGTAGAACTAGCTCGATTTGCGCCGCAAAATTGTATGACTTTTTGGCATTTGGTTATGAATCATGTTGAATTGGTTATTATTTAGTCATGATTTATTATAATTGTTATTTTAATTATGATTGAAGGCTTCTTTGGTTTGATTATGTTTCAAGTCGTGCTTGACAATCACTTAAAGATTATCACCACTGATTATGTGATTATTTAATTACAACATATTATGATTATAATTTTAATTATGACCAAATATATTTTTAGTTATACCTCAAATTGTTTTATTATAATTTATTAAGTTATGATAAAAAAATACTTTAATTACGACACCTTGTGTATCATAATTTACAGATATAGTACACTTCTCTTTTTTAGTATATTGTAATATTACCCAATCACATTCAACTCTTATAAAGTTTTTAATAAATACAATTGACTCAGGGTAATGGGACAATTAAAAATAGTATCAATATAAAATAATTTTAAAGTGATGAACAATTTATACATTATATAATCACTTTACAATTATTTTGTATTAATATTATTTTGGATAAATTGACTCTGGGTGATGAGACAATTACAAAAAAATAGTATCAATATAAAATAATTTTAAAGTGATGAACAATTTATACATTATGTAATCACTTTACAATTATTTTGTATTAATATTATTTTAGATAAATTATAAATACAATATTTGAGATTTTATTAAAATACGAATTGCCCTTATGATTTGAAAAATTACAAATACCTCTTGTCAAAAAATTGTATTTAATAAAATTAACTGAAAAAATGAAATTCATAACTGTCCTCATATACAATAATAAAATTACATGAATTATTAATTAAAATATATTTCTAACATTGTTAAAAGTTGTTAATTGAGTTAATGATTTATTAATAAAATAGGTCATTTGTTATAAAATTAGAAATCTCAAGGAATGAAATGTAATTTCCACAACCACAGGAGGTGATTCGTATTTTAAACAAAACGGGGGGAGTGTATTTATAACGAGGGCTGCTATTAACACCTTCTTATTTCTTTGTACCCCCCATACTAAATCCTAAATTTTAAAAAGATTTATTTTAACACCTCACTAAATACAAATTTTATCTTTATTCATAATATCATTACACCCACCTAATTTTGCATATCCTCTACTGTTGAAAAATGACAAGTCGACGACGATTCTCTCATGCTAAAGAATGATGACGATCATTCTCCTGTTGAAGAACAACAACGATCCCTATCTTTCTCTTTGATTTATTCGAAGCCACTGTTAGTGAACGACATCATCTCAACTAACCTCTTAATCGACTCGTTGGAAATCTCTTCGACTTGTTAGAAATATTTTCTCAAGTAACCTGTAACAACCCCGACTCGTGAATAACTATTAATCCATGATTAGACACGCCTAATATGTAATTAAGAGGAAATCATGTGTTAATTACATGTGTTATTTGCATTTGTATCTGTTCGCGGTAGGAATATATGTTTGCCTTTCTTTTTCGTTCTGTAAATTGAAGGCCTTATCGGTATCCGATCATGAAATTGACTTAGGTTATGTGTTATCTGAAATTTTTAGAATTTTATGGTAGGTTTAATTAAAATTCGATTCGGAACAAATTAATTAGAATAAATAATAACCATTTGCTTAGTTTAAGCCAAGATTAATTAAGTCAACTTAATGGGACCTATATAAGGCTCATGTATACTCTTGCTTACATTACACACTCTTGTTCCTTTACTGTAGATACTCCAAACATGAGAGAGAGTGAGAGAATTAGAGGATGAGAGTTTATTTCAAGAAGGAATGGAGGAATTGTTAGGCAATTAAGGGGCAGTTGGAGAATTGAGCTAGGACTCACCAAGAATTCAAGAGAATTTAGTTGAATTATGCAAGAATTGAGCTAGTGAGGTAAGGAGGAACACACCATGCATACATGCATATTTTCTTCCATTATTGAGCTTAATTGCTAATAGTTCTCACATGCATGCACCAAGTCTACCATAGTATTGAGAATTCATCATGTTTTCCATCAATTTGCCTTCTTTGATCATGATTTAGAAGCTTTGAACTCATTCCATTGCATATATGATATGTTTTTAAAATTTTGAGTTGCTTTTGAGCAATTAGCAAGCTTTTGGGCGTTGATTTCATGAAATGATCTTCAAATCTCTATGTTTTCCAAGTTTAAACATGTTTTCTCAAGTTTTGGGGCCCAAAGGTTGAGTTTTAAGGCATGGAATTCAAGTTTTGGACTGAGGAGTGCAATCTAAAAATTCTAGAATTTGCACTCTCTACTCGAGCAACAGATCTTGCGCTCAAGCGACCACTCTGTGATCTTGCACTTCCACTCAAGCGACCAAAATTTGGTTCAAGTGAAATATAAGCTCCCAGAAGTTTATATGTTTTACAGACCACTCGAGTGACAGAAGCTGTGCTCGAGCGAAGACCTCAGTTACATGCTCGAGTGACCATTGAGCGGAAAAATCACACAACCAGTACTTTTGCAGAGTTTATAGACCGCTTGAGCGACAGAAGTTGCACTCGTGCGACCACTCACATTTTTGCATGTCCGCTCGAGCGAAAGAAGTTGCGCTCGAGCCAAACCCTTATTTTTAGCAAGTTTTGTTAAGTGTTTCTAAGTGCATTTTAGCATCCTTATTGCATCCTAGGCATTCCTAGGCCAAGATTAAGACGTAGTAATAAGGGTAAAAAATAGAAACACACCAAGATAAGAGAGAGATAAGTCAATTATTCCGGGTGTGTAATTCAGTACGTATTCGTTCTGTATTTGTGTAGGTCATGCACCACAACATATTTGATTTGCCTACTCCATTTGTTTGCTTTGGAGCCAACCGTGAGTAATAACGTAGTAAAGCTATGTTCAATTTTATGTATTTTCTGTATATGGAATAAAATCTGTTTTACATAATGTTATGTTCTGTATAATGAATGATTCTCCAATTCTGACAAATATTTGTGGCATTAATTATGTGGTTCAAGTATGCTATCTGTACCTGGACCGGAGGTTCCTTTATGGAACTGACAAGTTATCTGTTCCTAGTCCATAGGTTCCTTTATAGAACTGATAAGTTATCCGTATCCGGCCGGAGGTTCCTCTATGGAACTGACAAGTATGATCTTTGATACTCTATATGTGATCTGTTAGCGCTAATAAATGTAAGATTAAGTATGAATTTTGATTTCTGTAACGACTCAAACAAGAATGTGACTATGAATTTGTTTTCTGTTTACCGAATTAGTTGTGGGACATCATTCAGTTAACCACTTTACTCTGTTATTATTCACTGGGCTTCCACTTACTGTTTCTATTATATATGTAGGTGAGCAGGCGCGTGACCAAGCCTAAGCTGCTGCCTAGAGAGTTTTTGGGTCAACTAGTCACTGTGCCTCTCGAGGAGGTTCCCGTCTGATTTTGTGAACCATGATAAAGATGTTTCTGTTTTGTTTTACTTTGTTTTTGTGGGCTAAGTCCTTTAAGACACTATCTATATGACAATACATGATGTAAAAGAAGTTTGATATTATGTATATAAGTTTTAAATCTCTATCCCATATATGTTAGCACAGCTCAATGGATTACGTACATTTTGTACATTTGCTTCTGCAACCTCTATTTGTATGTTATTCTGTTCAGAGGCCTTCGGTAATCCGATGATTACTAGACGGTTATGACGCTGAACCTATAGGGACGGGTTTGAATTGTGACGTACATTTTCTTTTTTTGGTTTATTTTGGGATAAAACCCTCAATACAAGGGGTTTTAGAGGGGAAAACCCTTAGAAAAAAAATATAACTAGGGAAAAAACTCTACAAAATTGAACTATTTGGCATACTAGTGCTAATTGGATATAGTATTGTTTGGAACCCATCTTCTGAACTAAATGTTTATGTTTAGCATTGTGTTACCAAACAAAACCTTAACAGTCGGCAAATCAATACCGATCAAGTTCAAACGAAACAACAACAATCGTTAATGCAACATAGATAAACTTACCAATGCAATGCCAACTTGATCAAAGTTGTTGTCATCGTCTTCTATTGCTCTATAAGTATCAATGAATGGTGAAATCTTAAATTGATATGTGGTATGAGTAGTGTAAACGATTTGAACATGCAATATTGAACGACTTAAACAATAAAAAGGAATACGTTTAGGGTGGTGATGAAGAGGAAGACCTTTAGGGCTTAGGTTGTTGATGAAGATGGACTTCATGTGACACCCCCAATTGTTTAATTAATTTAATAAATAAATAAATAAAATATTTAATTTTATAATTATATGTGCTAAAATGTAAATTAAGGGCATTGTTATTACCAAGACATAACAATGTGATTAGTATATTTTTGGGCCAAACCAAATATAACCATGCAATTAGTAACCTATGTAGGCCAAAGTAAAATTAAGATTAAATGATATGAGTTGTAAGCTAAAGAGATTAGCTTACCTTGAAACAAAGATGTGGCAAATGGTGAGACAAGCAACGTAGGAAACCTAAGGGGCTAGAGATGGTACCAATATACCTTAGCTTAAGTGAATCAGCACAGTAGCCAACTATATAAGGAGCTGAGATTGTAGCAAATGAACATAAAATAAAAAATAAAAAAATACACGAAATAGTAAGAGAAGGTGGAACTCGGAGGGATCGAAAAAAAATAATAGGAATTGATATTGTCACGACCCAAACCCGCCCCTATGGGTTTAACATCAGAATCGCCGATGAATCCGAGATTACCAAGGCCCGCTAATGATGTCTGATAAAACAAAATCTGAGGGCATGGTAGAAGCCAAAATAGTAAATAAACAATGTCCAATGAGCTGTGACAGTCTGCATGCAAAAAGACTTTTCATATATATATACAGTCAGTGACAAAAATAGTATGTACATATATACAATCATTTAGTTCAAGGACCTAGTCCCTATGAAACAGTAGTAACAGTCTGTACAGTTATACAAAATAGACACAGAGACAAACGGGGGAAAATAAAAACACCCCTAAGCCATAGCTTGGCAGGCTCGGAACCTCGCAGTGAGGCACAGTGGTTGGCTTGAAAAAAAGAGGAGTCTAATCCACGCTCCTAGTTCCGGTCTGGTGCCTGAACACCTACATATATATATATAAACAGTGAGCTAAAGCCCAGTGAATAACATAATACGTAAAGAGGTTAAAAATGAATGTCCTTACGGTAATGAAAACAGTTCATTAATTCAGTATATCAGTCATTCAGTCATATGTGGTACATCCATTAGCATAGCAGTACGGTAAACAGTTGGTCTTGAAAGACCGAACAGTCAATGATGGCCATCAATCAGCAAACAGTAATGGTTCCAACAAGAAACCGAGATCTACATAATGATAACAAGATCGATGAGTTGCTAAGGATGCCACAATACAATTCAGAATATAGGACATATATTCATTCAGTTAACAGTAGCAGTTTAGAAACGGCACAGTTCAATTGTTCAGAAGATAATTATTTTTGAACATATCTTTACACAATTGTTACTCACGAGTTACGGGTTCTGATTAGGCTAGAGTCGTCTCGATTGCCAACCCTACACAAAGATCTGATTGAACACACTAAGCTACACAGTTGGGAGAGATAATAATTTAATCCCTAATTGCCTTGGTGTGTTCTACATCTATATCCTCATTAAAATGCCTTAAACTAGGCATAAGAATGCTTAGAATGAAATGAGGATGCAAGGATGCACCTTTAAAAGCATTTTCAGAATTTTCAAAAAAACAAAGTCCCGCTCGAACGTGGATTTCCCCGCTCGAGCGGCCATGCAGACAAAGGTTCCCCGCTCGAGCGTCACTTTCCCAACTCGAGCGGACTGTAAAATATGGCAAAGGTACTGGATGCTCAAAAATCACGATCGATGGGCGCTCGACACCCGTTCAAGCGCAAGACACAAGGTCCCGCTCGAGCGTCAATTATTCCGCTCGAGCGGACTTCAAAACAGTACAAAGTACTAGGAGCACGAATTTCACGCTCGAGCGCTAGTAACCCCGCTCGAGCGTGAGTTCAAAACCTAGAATTCCTAGATTTGAACCTCAAGCTCAAATTCAACTTTTAGCAACTCAAAACTCGACCTCTTGGGCCCAATTTATGGAAAACACTTGTAAATACATAGAATAACATGATTCAAAACTCAATTTGTAAAATCAAGGCCCAAGGGTAGCTCAATTACATCCAAATTTCAAACCACTTTTCATGGACATGAAGAACATGCAAACATGCATGAATTTAAACCATTTTAAAGTTTCAATGCTTGCTCAAATGAGCTCAAATCTTGCAAAAACATGATGACAACATGAACTATAATATTATTTTGAATATGGATGTGAGGAATTATGAACTACAACCTCAAAACTTCAATATATATACATGCATGTAACAATTAAGCTTCAACACAACAATTTGAGCCATAAATTGGCTCTAATCTACAACCTTGCTCTAAACCAGGCAAGAATCAATTTAAACCCAAGAATGAGGAGATGAATTTCTACCTTGAGTCTTGAATTAAAGGTCTAGGAGCTCAATTGATCACAAACTCCTCCAATCTTCTCAATTTCCAAGCAATACAAGATGAAGCAAATTGAAATCACTCTTTTCTTCTCACTCTCTCTCTCTCTAGTCGACAATCACAAGGAACTTGGCTGATGAAATGTTTTGTTTACATGTATAACAAGGCTCAAGTATGTTGGCTAAGTGGCCCACTTAGTGGCTTTATGGTAAATAAGGCCAATTATGCAATTTAGCTTATTTTAATCTAATTTAATCATATCGAATCAGTTTTCAATTAAATATACCATAAAATCATATAAAATCTAATTAACACAGAACATCAATCGTTTTCAGATTCGGCCGCAATAAGGCCTTCAATTAGCAGTTTAAACGTAAAAACATGAACAGATAATCAAACAGGCAACAGATAGAAATGCAATTAAACAGATACAGTCAATCAATCGGTTTCAGATTTCAGTCGGTTAGTTCAATATTTCAATCAGTTCCATTACTTATCATAATCAGTCTTAGTTTAGCAGTATTCGGTAGTTAATCGGTAAACAGTGACGAGGGTTGTTACAGATATTAAGGTGAGTTATATTATATCTTAAGTAGCCATAAATTATTTTATTATTTTATAAATTATTTTATGCAAATCATTTTTTTTTTAATATTTTAATTATATTAACATTCAATTATGTTATTCATTTTATGAGCCCTGTTTATTTAAAATTGAAACCCATGAATATGATTGTTTAAATTTTGAAATTTATTTGACAATGAGTATATAACTATTTATTTTTATAAGTACCACCATGGAGGTCCCATGCCTTGGAGGACTTAAATAACCATTAACCTTCTGAATTGTCACTTTAGTGACCCGACGAGTCACATGCCTTGGGTGACTTAAATAACCATTGGCCCTCTAATTAGTGTTATAGAGATTCCGGTTTTGACCTGACCTGACCCTTGTTGTCATTTAGATACGGGTTTCTTGGTTTCATACTGTTGAATATATCTTGCTTATCTTATTTTCCCTTAAACTTGGCTTTGGGATTATTGTGGTTGTGTTTGGAATAGGTTGGTTGTTTGATTTCCCAACTTTTGTTACCCAAAATTTTGCTCTTCCGCTCGAGCAACACTTTTTGCACTCGAGCGAGCTTTGTAAACTCTTAGTACTTTTACAAGTCTGTAAAACTACTGGGAGAGTGTATTCTACGTTTGAGCGGTGTTTCCTACGCTTGAGCAGGTATGCGCTCGAGCGGCCATTATTGCACTCGAGCGATGTTCTTCTGCTTGCAAAACTACTGGATGTATGTATTCTGCGCTCGAGCAGTCATTTCTTGCGCTCAAGCGGAACAACTTATTGTGTCTAACGCTCGAGCATCAACTCTTACGCTCAAGCTAACTGTGCATATATCAGTTCGTAGTAGCCTCATTTTACATTAGTTTTCCATTTCTTTTTCCCTCAAAACCTTAGATCGAGACTCTCTCTCTCTCTCTCTCTCTCTAAAACTCACATTCTCTCTATATTTTCACTTAGATCTAGTGATCTCTCTACTCGTGTGCCTTTGTTAAAAAGTTAGTGCATCTCAAGAGCTCTATTTTGGCCTGATTAAAGCTTGGTTTCAGCTTTTTGAAGTTTTTTATCTCACTCTTTGGTCTTCTAAGCTTGAGGTAGGGACTTTCTACATTCTCTATGAGTTTTAACTTGATTATTCCTTGATGTGTGAGAAACATTGGGTTTTGAAGTGATTTTAACAAACCTAGGGTTTGGGGTTTAAATTCAAAAGAGAGGTTTTAAAAAGGATGACTTGGAAATGATCATGGAAATGAATATGAACTCGTGTTGTGATAAAATAGATGATTTGATGGTTGGATTGAGATTTGGGAGGAAATGGATTTTTACCTTAAAATGTTCAAGTAATTATTTTGCATAAATAATCAAAATAATTAAATTGAAAATGGGAATATGAAATTAGATGAATGTTGATATAAGTGGTGAAGTTGGATGTGTATCATCTCCTACCTATGAAAATTTGAAAATTTATTTGTTTATGGATTAGATATCTGTTTAGAAATATCTTTTTTGGGCTATCAGTAGAGGATAACCATGATGGTTGTAGAATTGCATGGGAATTAGGTGAATTGAGACTAATCTCTTATTGATTGTCATTGAGTATGACTGTGTTTAATACATTGTATATGTATAATGTTTGGAAGGAGAAATGTGATGTACTCCATGTTTGAGAGGAGAAAGGGGATGGACTCTATTGAATTAAGTTGGTTTGTGCATCCAGGGTAAAAGTCCCGAAAACATTGTGTATACATAGGTGTTGATTCCTACAGACGAAATTTTCGTAAAATGACAAATTGAAGTGTTTGCGTGTAATGATTGTGTGGTAAGAAACCACTGAGTTATAATCTCAGTTTGGTTGTTTGGATAACAATGGGTATGACTTATGAATTGAAAAGATATGAAATGACATGAAACGAATTGATATAGAATGGATTAGGATATCACACTTGACATAATAAGGATTTGGGAAGAAGAGTTGTAAATAATTTTATCTTTGAGCATTAGCTATGTACATTATGTTTATAACCTTGTTAAGGTTTATATATTGTGTTAGATTGTTTCTGCTGAGTTTTGGCTCACCCTATTGGAAAAAACCATTTTTAGGTGCCGATGATATGCTTCCACCAAGGCAGTATCTTTGAGGGATTGGGAGCAGGAGCTTCTATTTTGTTATATTTATTTTGTGTAGCCAAGAGCTTTAAATTGTGTTGAGCTGGGCTCGCTTTTGTTGTAACCAAGAACTATCTTGGAAAGATGTAAGCTTGTAGGGCATTTATTTCGTTAATCATTTAATTTGGTGCCATATGCTATAGATTCAGAATAGAGCTTATGAATGTGTAATACATGTGTCCCTTTTGTAAATTAACTCTGATTAATGGAAACCTAATACTCTATTTATGTCTTTTGTATTAGTCTTTACTGTTGACTTAGTATATTATTTTCGGGGCATTACAAGTCACTTCGTGAACCTTTATCTGTCATGGATCCATTGACCCTCTATTCTGTTATGTATCGTGATTATGATTGTTTTGCATATATGATTTTTGTATTATATCTCTGTTATTTAAAACAATTTATTCGAACAAAACTATTCATTATTTAGCCTAAATAATTATCCATGGTAATTTGTAAACCTTTATACTCTTAGTATAATATTTATCACGCCGCCACGTGCTTATAGCTGTTAAAACTCTTTTTTTTTTCTTTTTTTTTTTCTCTTGTGTTTATTTGTAATTATTATCTGACTTATGTTACATAAATAATAATTCCCATGTATGCTTCAGATATTTATCTATATCATTTATTTCATTCTGCTGCATTATTTAATTTAGTTATTTGGAACTAATCTTAGAAATTTTAGAATTTAACTAGTTGTGAATCCAACTCTAGGCACCGGGGTGGGTCGTGACACTTCAGCCATTGTTGAATGGTTTAGTGGGATTGGAGGTGGGTGTATAATATTGTAGAGTATTATTTTAATGGTCTTTATTTAGTAGGCGAGTGTTCCATTAAAAATTGTCCTTTAATATAATTTTTTTTAGGGTATAATTATACTAAAAAAGGGGGTGAAAACTGGAGTGTCCAAAGAGATAAGGTAGGTGTTAATAGCAGCCTCTTTATAATTTATCCTATTATTTTCGTAAATTGTTTACTATTCCACTATTTTTTTTTTTTTTGTTAGGCGACCATTATGAACTTTAATGAAATAGGGAAATTCCGCTTACATCACAATTTTACCTATTTACACCTCTTTTCTCATTACACCTTTAAGAAATAATTAAAATTCTCATTACACCATTTATAATACCAAAATTAATCCTTTTCAAAACCCTTTTCAAAATTCTTATAGATTTTTCTTATTACACCTATTCCTTTTGAATTACTCCGGTGTTATGTTACCGAACAAATTATATTTATTTAGCCATCTGTTGTTGCACACTTACAGATTCACTTTTCTCAAAACATCATTTTTTTTCTTTCTAAATTTATGATGGGCCTGTTTGGTTGTACATTGCCCAACAATTTGAACTATTCCGGTGTCATATTGCCAAACAAATTAGATTTGTCTAACCATCGGTTGCCGTATGTTTACAGATTTACTTTCCTTAAAACATCAAGCATCCATAAAAAATGAAGTGTACAAAAACATTCATAAAATTTGCCAATACAAATATTTTCAAATTTATTAATACAAATATATATAAAAATACACTGAGATATTATCACAATTCATCTATGTTAATAGTTTCAGTAGTTACTATATCAAGGTTGACAAGTGTAAAAAGTTTATCAATACGGGTAGTATATGTTTTCTCCTATCCATCAGCACACGAGTGATGAAAACGAATCCAATTACTTACTTTCGGAGGTACTGGATGATCAGGAAGCAAATAAATGTAACAAACTTCGTTTATAGAGCTGTGCAAAATATTGCCCAATCTGCTAAAATCGCACTAATTCGCATCAATCTGCACCGCTCTATCTGCTAATCACGGTTTAAACTTTAAAATTTATAAACCGCCTTTGAAATCGTTCCGCTCTGCTATAATTAATACATATATATTTTTTAACCTATAATGAAATATCAAAGTAAAAATGAGTGCAAAAGAAATTTAATATGTGAAATTTATTACAAATTAGTAGTTATATATTATGTAAAATTTGCTTGGGTTATATATATAAATAAAAAATATTATGCAAATATATTATGTAAATACTTGATAATTGATTAGAATATTCTTCAATTCGCCAATCTGTCCAAAACTGCTCAAATCGCAATTTGCCAATCTGCTAATCCACCATTCAGTACATAATTTTACTCTTAAACCGCTTGAATCGCACCACGCATACCCCTACTCATTTGTAATGAATTCATGATTGTAGTTTATTAACAATGCACTATTAGTTTTACTACAATGAATAGAAGCATAATCATTTAAAGCAAAAAAAATAAAAATAAAAATGTTAGAAAAATGAAATTGGAAATGATTAGCAGTGAGTTACCGGACATGTACTTTTTGTTCGACAGTAGGTTACTGAACATATATATAGTTTTTGTAGGTTATTGAACAAATCTTTTTTGTTCAGCAATGGGTTATCGGATATGTAGTTTTGTTCGACAGTGTGATTATGGACTATTTAATTTTGTTCGGTTCTAGTATACTGAACAAAAAACGAACAACCCTCTTAAAAAATGAAACGAAAATATAAAAAACAAAGGAAAAAAACTCACCATTTTAATTTTTTGCTAGTCATTCATCATTATTTATTCGTCCATTAATTTATTTTTTGATCAAAACACTATGATATGATTCTTACTTTTTGAAAGTAGATGTATGGTAAAGAAGAAGAAATGAGAAACAAAGAAATAGAGATTGAAGTATAATGGGTGTAAAGAGATAATCAAATCTATTTAATCTTTACATTTTGTTCTCCAAGATAATTTCACATATGAGTAAAATTGAAAAAAAAAATTCTCAAAATGAAAAGAGATAAATGTGGTGCGTAAGTAGAATTTCTTGATGAATATTGCCAACATCATCAAATAAACATATGATATGACGAAATTAACCATCATATAAATATAAATAAATAAAATTGTGCCTCTCATTAATATGAATTTGCATATCTAAACAGTTGCCACAGGTCATCAATTTTTTTCAATTGATGACAAAATATAAAATATCTAATGTATTCACAAATTATCTTTTATATTTTTAATTTTTTTACCTATCTACTTGTTATTGACTCTTTACATAACTCACAAAATTTTTGTTTGATTTAGTTTTAAAATCATGGTTTCAATGTGGAGTTATATTTTGAACAGCAATGGTTGGTGGCCTGAAATTCAGTGGCTCGAACGGCTCGAAACTATCAAAACGACGTCGTTTTGGGTGCAAAACAAGCCAAAGCAGTTTCGAGCCATTTGAGCCACTGATTTTGTGGCCCTCAATCATTTTTCTATTTTGAAAGATAAAATTTTAAAATGAGTTTAGAAAAGAAAAAACTTATTGGGTTTTGAGTTTTGGAAAAAAAAATTTGAATTTTGAGTTGTACTTTGAAATTGTTTTGGGTTTTTTTTTTTAAAAAAATATTTAAAAAATACTTAAATTATTTTTTTTAGGGTAAATATTTTTTTATTGTAAATATTTATTTATTCTTTTTAATGTGCGTTGTATTTATTACATTTATGCACTGTATTTTTTAAATATTTAAAATTTTTTAAAAATTTAAATTTTTTATTTTAAATATATAATTTTATTTTAAATATTTTCTTATTTTAAATATGTTATTTTATTTCTTAAATATTTTAATTTTTTTAAATATTTAAGTTTTTTTTTTAATTTTTTTTTTCTAAATTTAAAAAAAAAAAAATGGATTGTTGATATATATCTAAATCATAACAATTTATTTGGCCAATACTTAAAAAAATAACAAAATATTTTTTTCAAAAAAATAAAAAAAATAAAAAATATTTTTCTTCAAAAATAAAAAAATCTGAAAAAAATATTTTAAAAAAAATAATAATTTTAAAGAATATATTTTTGTTAAACTTTTTCTTTTTGGTTTTAAAAATAGAGTTTTGAAAAGAGTTTTGAGTTTTGAATTTTGAAGAGAGTTTTTGAATTGAGTGTTTAGTTATAAGTTTTGAATTTTTTTGATTGGAATCATGGGGCTTTTTTCAAAATTAAGGCAAAATAGCAACTTATTTCTCAAATTAGGCCTAGTCTGGACGAATTTCCAAACTAGGCTAAAACGTGGTTATGAACTACGCTTTCACTATTTATCTGACCCTCCCGTTGAAAATTTCTAAAATCGTAAAAGCGTGGTTACAAACCACGCTTTTAAGTTATTATTATTATTATTTTTCATAAAACGTGGTTTTAAAACATGCTTTTAAGCAAAATGTGAAAATGTGTTTTCAAAACATGTTTTCAACAAAAAAAACCAAACCCAACACTCACTCTTCTTTCTCACACACGCTCGCTCGCTCACTCTCTCTCTCTCTCTCTCTCTCTTTTTGACACATTCACACACTCACGTCCATATATAATTTTTAATATATATAAATTTTATTTTATAAAATTGAGATCAACATTAAATATATATATATATATATATAATAATTTATAATAGCAAATAATAATCAACTATATAATTTTTAAAAAAAAATTTTTTTTTTAATTAATTTTTTTTTTCAAATAAAATTAATTGAAAAAAATTTTGTTAGTAAAATTTTTAAATTTTTGTTTAAAAACCAACATAAACTCATTTTTTGAATTTACGTTTTTTCCTCAAATTTACAAATTGAGACAATCATTTATAAACTAAAAAAATTATCAAACAAGTTTTTATGATAGTTTTTAAATTTTTTGAAAATATAAATTGAAAACTAAAAACGAAATGGTTACCAAACATGCCTCAGATGGTAAAAATGTCGTAAAATTAACAAATAATTAAATAAGTTACCAACGTAAGAAATGACTTATCAAAATATTTTTAGGCTATGTATGGTTTGATTTTTAGAATTTTTTTTTTAAAAATTAAAAATTAATTTGGTTAAGAAATAAAAAATAAAAAATAATTATCATTTAAGGGTAAAAAATAATTATCATTTTAACTTTTAGGCAGGTTATATACATACATATGGTTGTTTCAATTTAATTTGTAAAAAATTATTTCTAACCACTCAAAAGATAAAAATTATATAAAAATGATTTATATTTACAACAATTATAAAAATTATATAGTTGATTATTATTTGCTATTATAAATTATTATTATATATATTTAATATTGATCTCAATTTTATAAAATAAAATTTATATATATTAAAAATTATATATGGACGTGAGTCTGTGAGTGTGTCAGAGAGAGAGAAGAGTAAGTGCTGGGTTTGGTTTTTTTTTTGTGTTGAAAACGTGTTTTGAAAACACGTTTTCACATTCTGCTTAAAAGCGTGTTTTGAAACCACGTTTTATGAAAAAAAAAAAAAACTTAAAAGTGTGGTTTGTAACCACGCTTTTACGATTTTAGAAATTTTCAACGGGGGGGGTCAGATAAACGGTGAAAGCATGGTTCACAACCACGCTTTAACCTAGTTTGGAAATTCCGTCCAAATTAGGCTTAGTTTGGGAAATAAGTTATTATTTTGCCTTAATTTGGAAAAAGGCCCGGAATCATGATTATAAAATTAAACCAAATGCTACCTTAGTGTGTCATGTCATGTGTCTTTTTATTTTCTTTAATTCTTCTCTTTTTTCTGTCTTCTTCTCTCAAATCTCTCAAATTTAATTTACATAATAAAAATTAATTTCTATTGTTTTTCTATAAAATTATTATTTTTTCACATGTTCACATTATTTCCTTTATTATTCTTCATCTCCTGTTGATCCTATTTGATAGTAATTAAGGTTTGGTTTGATTTGATTTGATTTGGTTATTATTCTTCATCTCTTTTCTGTTACGATAGCATATTTGCACTCTTTCTCTTTTAATTTATTTTTCTTTCATTCTTGTTTTTTTATTGGTAAGTTCTCATTTGTCATAATATTTGATTTTTTCTTTTCTTTTCCTATTTCTCTTATAACTCTTCAAATTGTATTTTTGTCTCATTGTATTTTTATCTCTGGTGTCACAATCCAAAGCCACTTTTATATTATATATATTATACCCTATATACCACACCCACCACATACACCCCATAGCCATATCAGCACCCAACCGCTCACACTCTGAACAAGTCGCCAGCGTCATCTCTTCCTCCCAATCTAATCAGCCACAAGGCGCCACGTCCTGGCGCCTCCCCACCATGGCCAAATTTGCTTCCAAGTTTCCACCACTAAACGCCACCCACTGGCTACACCGTGATCTCTGGACCCTCTCGACCATCGACATGTCCCCGCATTGATCCAAAATTAACTATCCCGACGGTCCGGCACCATCGGAGGTCCGGATTGATTGATTCATTCGCCTATGCCGCCGGTCCGCACAACCTCTCTGGTCGCCGCTGCTTCCGCGGCTTTGGCGCGCCCCGCGCCCGGGTGGCGCTCCTGCTCATACCGCCTGGTGTCGCACCAAGCCCAAGTTACCCATCCCGTGATCCTCGACACCGTGACAAGGCGACCGTCACATGTGCGTGACCCGAGCATCCGAACCGGATTAGGATAGCTTCTCCTACATTTATATACGACACGATAATTACGACGTGTGCTGCTGATCGAACGCGACCCGGTTCGACACGGCATATCATTGTCCGATCGTCGTCGTCGCTCCTTCGGATTCCGTTCAAGCTTTCTTGGTTACCTTCTCTTCTTTGGCACTTCTCTCATTTCTGGCCCTTAAAGCTTCGCGCTTGCGTTCTAATAAATCTTTGTCAATACTAATCTCGATACTTGAGGAGCTTTCTCTTCTTCTTGCTGGCTTCTTTTGTTTTTTGTGTGTTTTCTAATTCATTTTTCTATTATATCTTTATCAAAGTGCATCATTTGCAATATTCGATTCATAAATGCGATGACCATGATCGCACCATTGCGATCAAATGATCAATTGCATACGACAACCAATACAGTTACCAGTGCATGTCTTAGTTTCTTCTCTTCTTTACCTCTTGATCCGACGACCTCCTCACCTCCTCTCAGCTCATCCCTCTCTTTTTCTAGATCTCTCTCTCTCTCTCAATTGATATCCGACTTACCACCTTGAGCTGAGGGGGGGGTTAGCTATATATTATTATATTATATATTATTATTATTTTCTTATTTGTATGTATTGTATTCTCTCTCATCTCTCTCTCTTACCTATCTCTAGGTTCTCTCCAATCTCTATCTCCTTACCTATCTAGGTTTCGAATCGCAAAATCTCAGTCATTGATTAATTTTTCACACGAGTACCTCTAAGAATTGTTGTCTTAATTTGACTTTGTTATTAATACATATTTCTTTGAAAAAAAGTATATACGATTTTGTATGTTGAATATTACTTTTATTTTCTATGCCTTATTTTTTTATCTTGCATTTTTTAATTTTTTGATATTCTGGGTCATAGGGCAACCTCAAAATAGTATATTTACGAGAAAACAAACGGTAAATGACTCACAATAATATTGCTCATATTTTGTAATCAAAATGTTCATAGAAATTTAGAAGACAAAAATTGTGAAAACATATCTGTAAGTAGGGTAGGGCCACGTGGGTCTAGGATATTTGCTAATATTTGGGAAGTGTCTTGGTGTAATTCACTTTATTTACAATGTGTATATGTATTCAGAATCTATACACTTCAATATATGTAATTTGTGATAAGTGACACATAAATTACACTCATTTACAAAACTATGATATTAATAATAATTTTTCTAATAATCTACAAATAATTAACTCAATTGTGACATTGGCGTAGCCGTAGGTGTAACAATTTAATGGCAACTCCTCAACCTGCAAAGTGTTCACCAATTCTAACATTCACACCAACCAAATCTGAACATGCTGCTTATTTAAGCCGATAATAATATTCATAAATCAAAGCTTCATCCATGGTAGAAATCATCAAACAGCTAAGCAAATAGCTTTCACAATTCATTTTTTATGCACACAGACTGTTCAAAGAACATTAAAGAGATATAGTTGATGTAGTAGGACTCTTAATTTAATTCATTGTAGAGGGAGCTGCATGAATCAGGGTGGTCCCCATGCAAGCTTGAGCTGATGCCATGGCCATCTGCTCCATCTTCACCCCAGCATTGCACATGTTAGCAATGGCACGCATGTACGTCATTCCATACCTTGACAGAGATCCACAATGTTCCTCATAAGTCCTCACCTGCATGAAACAGAGTTGAAACCAAATCACTTTATTGTTGTTGTTAGATTTATATATATATATATATTTTTTGCAATGATATTGATAGGATAAACATTTACATACAAAAGCATGAAATAGATGAATAAAACTCACAAGTGTCTTCAAGCAGTTCCAGTCATCTACAAGAGGTTGTCCTGCAGGTCTAACAGTTTCCAGCATCAGCAGCCCATTTTCAGATTCGAACAGAAGCTTCGCAATAAACATCATAATATGGTCTATGTGCAACCTTTGATTTAACTCATCAATTAATTGCTTCTGAGCCTCAAGTTTCTTTTCAGAGCCTTTAGGAGCTTTGCGGAACTGGAGAAATAAATATAATTTGTTATGAATCGAACAGACAAAAAAATAGGGAAATGACGCATATACTCCACTTTTAACCTTTTACGCCCTATATATATTTTTTTTGGGTCTTTCAGCCTCTCACTAGAAAGAGTGTGAGAGGCTAAAAGTGAGGTGTGATTATGATTTTCCCAAAACTAAAAGAACAAAAGTTTAATAATTTTTATGCAGATAACAAGTTCCAAAGAAGTTGTAAACCTAAGTTTGGTATAACCAGGAATTTTCAGTTTAATGAAATTTTAAAATAATAAAACAAATAATTAAAATACAAGAGACCTTGTGCCAAAAATGAAGGAGGTCAGCGTCATGTTGGCTAACAGGCTTTGAAATTGATGTCGAGGAATCGTGTCTCATAAAAGTATAGTTCTCATTTGCAGGATTTGTACCCAAATAATCGTACAGAGACTTCTTTCTAAGGCTCAAATTTCCATACTGCATAACATGGGAGCCGTTTTCTGGATACTCATTTGATGTCCTCCTCCTCACCTGTGAATGCAATTATGATAAATCATTTGGACTGGCGGAGTCCATTCAAAATATTAAAGGATATCAAGGATTGCTGCCCAGTACACTATGTAAATGGTTTGTTTCCTATACTTCATGATACAGTGGAATATCCACTCAGTTTCATACACACTTCAAAAGTTCTCTCTTTTATAATTTAGTTTGTTTTCAACTTCTAAAAAAATTCCAATACAATGAGAACTTCGATATTTTACCACTTCATATTGTTGCTCCAGAGTTTCAGTACGCAAATCATGCTTGTCACTGCCCAAATAATGAAATACAGAATAATAAGCAGAAAGCAAAGGATTAGTTGTGAAACACTTTCAGGTTCAAAAGTGAAACGTTAAAGAAAGAAAAGGTGGTTTCCAGGAGCCTCAGTTTTCTTTGCATCCAAAACAGTAATTGTGAGGTAGTGTTTGGTTCATTAGTATAAAGTATAATGAGCATTCCACTATCATTCTCACGTTTTGTGTACTAAAAAAATAATGAAAAATACATTGCAAATGGAATCATCATTCACCATTGTAAGTGAATGGTCATTCCATTGGAAGGCGAAAGAATGAGCATTGCATTCCATTCCAGTGAACCAAACACAACATAAGAGGCTATATTCAAAATTACGGTACCTGTCTTCCATCCAAGAAACACTATACAAGTCACCTAAGCAAGTGTCATATTCTGGGGCAACATGAGGATAGTCATCGGGACAATAAGTTACAAAACTGTTCTCTACTGCATTGGCTGCTGTGGTTGCATATATGTTTAATCCTTCAGGAAGAAGGCCCTCAAACATGCTCCCAGATTCACAGGCTTCAAGATAGAATACCTAAGGTTTCATAAATAAACAACACATTACCAAGTAAGAGCTCTCTCCAAAAGTTATGTAAGCTATACTGTTAATTAATAACAGTGCAAGAACGATGTACCATGCTTTTGAAGGTATTGGACTCGTGCTTTTTCTTCAATACATCAATGAGATCATTAGCATAAACATAATCATCATAAGGCATCGCTGATTAAAAATAACACCATCAAAACCACTAGTTTAGCTTTGATGAATAGTTCTAATGCATCTTTAAAATGATGTCTGTCAAACATTACTAGTTTTTTTGTACTTCAAATAAGTTGAAAATCCATTTAGAGTCCTTGGCATACTGTGTAATATTGCAAGATCATGAACATTAATTCAAATTCACAGAAATTATTGAGCTACTAACCAAGCACCCCGGGACTGCCATGATCAGTATAATATATGAAAATATGATCCTCTGGACCACTATCCAAAACCTTGCCACTACCTCCTGTAAGAGCAGTTTTGTTCGCAAGTATAACAGCATAAAGGTTATGGACATTTGCATTATGTCCAGTATAATCCTACAAGAACAGAATTTTACACATTAAGAATATGAAGTAAAATTTCATAGATATATTCAGAAGCTAAGATTCAAGATCGAGAAACAGAAGGACCTTGGGTACTCCTTCATAAACATCTTCACCTTGTGGCCTATTTATGATGATACCAGGCCTAGGGTTCTGTACATTGAATGCAATGTCGTCGTACATGAAAACAATGATATTTTCATCTTTCAATCCACCTTTCCTCAGTAATTGATAGGCATGACATACATCAGCCTAAAAGAAACTCAAAGAAGTCACTATTACTTATAAATCTACCAATTCATTCAAACAAATTTAAAAACAGTATAAAAGAATGGGAGTTAAATGTCACCTGATGCCTATAATTCTCGTAACCATTTGAGCCTGCAACCAAAACTGCCCATCTAGTTCCCTTTGCACCAACATGATAAGATCCTGTTTCCTCTGATGATAACTTGAATGAATGCCCATGAAGCTGCTGACTCTCAAGTGAAAAGCTTAAGAGTACAAGAAAGAGGAGTACGCCAAGACTGTAACTAGTCATTGTAATTTCAACAAGCAAGGAATGCCTGTGGGTTGAAGAGCTTATTGATAAAGGGAGATTTTGTTGGTTGGTAATGATCACAGATCGCCACAAAACTTGAAAACTATGTCACCAAAGTCACCAAAACCTGTGAGTTTAGTTTCATTATCAAAATTGGCAAATGAGTCATGGGATTATAATTTGGTTGGCATGCATTTCATCTATCTACCCATATGGAAAAATAATAAGAAAACAACAGACAAATACAAAGTTAGCAAGTTATTTTGTGACAAATCTGACTACATCTTCTATGCTGTCCACCTATCAACCACCACAAGCCTCCACAAACATGCTCAGATAAATAATAATTGTATTTTATCCAGAAAACCATGTGGAAGACTTTACTCCAAACAAACCATTATGTAACAATAGGACAAACCTATTTAGGAAACAATTGTAATCTGTTCATAACTAACAAGGAAACTTTAGTGATAAATGGTTTGCAAAATATAGAATTCACTCTCATGTGAACAAATAATTCATTAAAGAAAAGATGCCAAAAAAGGGCCTAATCAGTAAATCCATGAATCTTATGGCTTAACTTGTCATACACAAATACTTATTTAACTATCCTCCACATAGAGTGTCTACGTGGCATACCTCTTTCTCAGTAAATTCTAACCACCACCTAATTAAACAAGGGTAATGTACAGTCAACCTGTTTTGACAATTAATGGTAGCTTAGGTCCTACTCACAAAACTTTAAACCCATAAGTCTTACGTTAATTTTATATGACCAATCTACCCTTACAAATTAAAAAACACAAAGCATTTTGTTCCTCTCTCTCTCTCTCTCATGCCCTCTCCAGCCACCACCACTAAACTACCACCGGCGACCTTGGCGCTAAACCCCACCAGCGATCTCCTTCCTCCAACGGCGACCTCCCTCAGTTGCCCCCTTGTGCCTTTTCACCCCTCTTGCACTTCACCCCCTGCTACAATCCAACTATGTCATCGCCCATCACTTTTCGCTGTCGCGGTCGCCCCTTGCTCACCGTCGCCATCACCGCCTCTCACCATCGTGACCCCGTCATGCCTATCTCGAACGAGATCTGGAGATTTCTAGATCTCGAAAGTGTGGAAGGAGGAGAAGGTGAGGGTAAGAGAGAGAGAGTAAGAGTAGATTGATAATATTCTCGATTTTAACCATGAAAAAAATTGAGAAATTTCTCAAAACTGATAATATTCTTAGTTAATACTAAAAAAATTGAGAAATTTCTTAGTTTTGATAATTATAAACTGAAATCATTCACAGTTCTAAAATTGAGAACATTCTCAGTTCTTACCTACAGACTAGATCTTCAGATCTCAAATCCAACATTCTCAATTTTGAGATGTTTTGATTTCAATATTCGGTTTGATTTGTTACATGTTGCTTATGAGTTTATTAACTGATCATCATTCGACTTGCAAATTGACGTGATCTATCAAAAGGGTAGGAACGCCGAATTGCATTCCAAAATGGGACTTGTGCATCCAAAAACTGTTATACAGGACTTGAGCTACCATACCACACTTGCTGTCATTAAAGAAAAATCTTATTCATCTCAATAAGAGAAAAACTAAGTGCACAGAAATGGTGCACAGAATGGGTCATAGACAAGACACAAAGGGTGGGTCTCACCAGTGTGGGACCCACATGTGGGACCCACCCTTTGTATTTTGTATGTGACCCAATCTGTGCATCATTTCTGTGTTTGTAGCAAAGCTCTCTCACTAAATTCCAAACTTCATAACTTGATGACACTTAAAACTCATTAAAGCCATCATAACTACTCTCTATTCCTAGTCAATTTCAAATTTTATATTTAAATGAGACCTAACCCATTAAGGCAGTCTTAAATTACTCTTTCTATCCCTCAGGCACACACTCAAAGTCCTTTAATTTTTTTCTCTCTGTTGCTAAGTAAGAATAAGTATCAATAGAAGCATCAAAGGGAAGAAGCCCATGTACACTTGCCTCAACTCTACAAAATCCAAAAAAAGGTCATAGTTGGGAGTCACCCCACCCAACAACCAACTATACAAGATAGCCAGAAAGGAACCACCCAAATTACCTTTTCGATCGTTTATCCATAGATTAATACCATAATCCTCTGCTTTTTTTTTTTTTTTACATTGCTTTGTGGATGCATCATGATTAAATACTATTCTTCACTTTTTTTCCTCAAAAGGGTCATAAATGATCCAAAATACGACAACTCCAACATTTCTATCCACTTTATTTATTGGCAATTTTATTGTGAACATTTGAAAAAATTATTCTCCAAGACAAAAAGAACTAAAAATTGTCATAAGAAAAGAAATTTAGTATTTTGACCGAGTTAGAGTAGCATGAACTCAAATACAGGACATTTAATGCATATGCAATAAAGAAGAGGAAGAACAAAAAATAAACTTTCTAAATCAGAACATGGGAGAAAACATCCTAACCATCTTGTGAAGAAGTAAAGTAGTTACCCGAAGGCCTTCATGGCATATAAGAGGAACCAAACCTTGATAAAGCCAGAATACAAACACCAGTGCAAACTCAATATCTCACATGACCTCCATACCCAGAGGCTTTAATCTCGCACTCCCTTGTAAGTGCTATAAAATGAACAAGGGCAAGCTTCTTTATAGAGAATTAGTGCAGAATGGACGGTTTGGATTTAATCTTGGGTATGAGAAAGAAAAGGACAAAAACTACAGATAATTATGTCATTATTCGGCTAATTTTTTAAAAAAGAATCTTACTCTCTCTTGTAAGTTCTCTGAAATGATGACGAGGAAGCCAGGGCAAAATGGATGGTTTGGATTTGATCTTGGGTATGAGAAAGATAATGACAAAAACTACAGATAATTATGTCATTAATAGGCTCCCCCCCCCCCCCCCCCCCCTTTTTTTTTTGAAAAAACAAAAATAAAATCACAGATCACTGGGAGCCGCTCTTCAACAAATTGCAAGCTTGTCAATAAAAACTTTACCACATTGACCAACACAAACTTGAGGAAATGACTAAATGGAAAGGTTTAAACATCATCTATTGATACATGATATCAAGAAATCTTCTAGTTACAAGCTATTATTACAATTGAATCCTGACATTTGCATTCCTCTTTTAATAGAAACATTCATATACACCCTAAATAGAGGTACAATCAAATATGTTATGTCCTCTTTTACCAATCCATTCTTCACATCTCAGACAATAATACCTGCAGTCCATAGACTCCACACACACAAGGCCATATAACTACTGCTATATTATGATCATCACCTGAACCTTCTCTTCTTGAACAATACTGCTTCTCTTCGAATATTACTCAGCTTCCTCATTTGAAGCTGTCTTGAGTACTTTGCTCCTCGAGACCTGCCCTTAACATGAACAGACACTTCTCTGGTCTTCAACCTTAAGTGATGGTGGTGGTGGTGGTGATTGTGACTACCATATCTATTTTTAGGACCCTGTCTTAAAGGGTAGAAAGTGCTCTCCGGTCTATCCTTTCTCTTCCTAATTAGCTTCCCCCTAATGACACTTCGATCAACATCTAGAGATGTACTCTCTTCACTGGAAGAACACCCTAACTCAACATCACGAAAGCGGCGCCGGCGCTGGCGTCGACGGTTTACCCGCTTGACATTCTTTAACTTATGACAAAGAAAACAAGTGAAATCTTCCAATGCGAACCAGTATGTCTCACATGCAGCCCAACACATCTTGCAAAGGCTTCTTCCTATGCATTGGCATATCCCCAGCTTGAACATTAGATAGAAGAACATTAAAGCTGGGCACAAAGAATAAATAAGTAATCAATCATTGACAATCAAACAAACGTACACTAGTTAAAAAACTAATTTAGACTTGTAGCAATAACCTTGCAGGAGAAATATTTTATCCTAAAGATCCACAAATCAACTAAGTTTCTTGAATGAGCCAAACCAAAATAACCACATTGGTAATGGCTTTGGAAGAGAAACATGGGGAAAAGCATTGAACAAAGATAAATTGGGTCAGCACTCACAAAAAATAAACCCTTCTACATTAAAATTTTGATACGAAGAAAATTTAAGATAACCACACGTTAAACCAGCAGCATCATGACTGGAGCACAATTTCAACAATTAAATTACTATCAGAGTGAAAAGAAAAAAGAAGAAGAAGAAGAAGATCAAAGAAAAACTTACTTATGTAACAAAGCCCCAAAACCATTAACAGTTTCACCAGATCGGAGATGCACATATGCTCGATAAAACAAGTTATATCCCATGTTCCTGAACAAACACCCCTGCAGAATTGAATTGATTGGTCAAAGCAATTTCTGAATTGCAGTCAATATAATAGGCCCATATATGTGTAAGATTTTTGAATAGCTTTCTGTATCTCAAATATTCAATGTGTATCAATACAATGTGTACATCTGATATATATAGTAATTCTAGACATAATCCTAAATAGGAAACAATATTCACAATACTAATATTATTCTCACACCCCCGCTCAAACTCAAGGTGTTTGAGGAGAAAACACTGAGAGTTTGCCAAGAAGAAACTGAAACTGAGCAGTAGCGTGAGTCTTGGTAAAGAAGTCAACAAGCTGCAGAGCCGAAGAGATAAAAGGAAGCGAGATAAAACCAGACTACAGATGCTGACGAACAAAGTGACAATCAATCTCAATGTGTTTGGTCCGCTCATGAAAGACGGTATTATGTGCAATCTGAATAGCACTGCGGTTGTCACAATAGAGGGAGGTTGGAGAAGACTGAGGGACGCCCAAGTCAGAGAGAAGACAACGAAGTCAGAAAACTTCAGCAGTAGCATGAGCCATAGCACGATACTCAGCTTCAATAGTAATGCGAGTAACAACAGTTTGTTTCTTGCTTTTCTAAGAGATCAAGGAATCACCAAGAAACAAACAAAAACCAGACGTGGACTTGTGATCAGTAACATCACCAACCCAATCAGAATCAGCATAGGCTACCAAATCCAGAGGAAGTAGAAGACAATAGTAAACCCTGAAATATAGTACCTTGGAGATAGCGAAGAATCCGAACTAATGCAGCTCAATGTGTGGAGCGAGGAGCAGAGACAAATTGGCTAACTACATGAACAACATAGGCAAGACCAGGACGAGTAACCATCAAATAGACTAAGTAACCCACGAGCTCTCGATATAAAGTAGGATCAACCAGAAGAATACCATCAGTAGTGTTGAGCTTTACATTAAGCTCAATGGGGTAATCAGAAATCTTAATGTCAATAAGACCGGCACGATGAATAACCTCATTGGCATACTTAGCCTGAGAGAGAAAGTAACCATTGGGAGAAGAAGTTACCTTAATACCAAGAAAATACCACAACGGGTCCAGATCCTTCATTTCAAAGGTACAGAAAAGATGCTGCTTGACCTTAGATATAGCAGAAGAGTCAGAACCAGTGATGATCATATTATCCACATACAATAATAGCGCAACAAATCCAGCAGAGGTGTGGAGAAGAAATAAAGCAGAGTCCTAGGCACAAGGATTGAACCTAAGCTCAGTAACAGCAGTCTGAAAGCGATTATACCAAGCACAAGGAGATTGCTTCAGACCATACAGAGCACGGCGAAGGCGACAAACCTGTCCAGAGGAATGGTGAAGGCCAGGGGGAGGATGCATGTAAACCTCCTTAGTAAGATAGCTATTAAGAAAAGCATTCTTAACATCCATCTGATAAAGAGGCCAAGAACGAACAGCAGCAACGGAGATCAAGGTTGTTAAAATCAGGATCCTAAGTAAGATTGGTGAGAGGGTCTGGTGGATCGGATCGAGGATCGTAAGATCCTATTTTCTATTAAAAAAAAAGATAAAAACAAAAATAAAAATGATACATATTAAAAATAAAGTGAAAAATCATAAAATCTACGATCCTACTTGCGATCCTACCTACGATCCCATGCGATCCTACACGATCCTACTTACGATCCTGTAATAACATCGATCCTACAACGATCTGGATCGTTTTGGCAAAGTAGGATCGTGATTTTAACAACCATGACGGAGATCAAACTACGGACAGTAGTCATCTTGGCAACAGGAGCAAAGGTCTCCTCATAATCAATACCATATTCCTATGAGAAACCTTTGACAACCAGACGAGCTTTGTAGCGCTCAAGAGAACCATCAGAATGAGTTTTGACTTTGTAGACCCATTTGCAACCAACCAATTCTTACCAGCAAGCAAACGAACCAACTCCCAAGTACTAGTTTTCTATAAAGCAGACAACTCATCCTTCATAGCTTGAACCCAATGAGGATCTTGACAAGCCTTTTTGTAAGACTGAGGTTCTGAAAAAGAGTGAATAGCAAACAAAAAAGTATGATAGGAAGCAGAAAAACACGTATTAAACCAACCTAACCTGTTTGGAGGATGACACGCTCGAGTAAGATATCGGTGTGCAGCAGGATCAGAGTCGGCAGAAGTAGGAGGATTAGTAGTAGGGGTAGAGACAACTGGTGGAAGAGGAGCCTTGTGACGAGAATAAACTAACAATGAAGGAGGAGGAGAAAAAACTGAAAGAGGAGAAGCAGCCAGAGGTGAAGTAGGAGGAGAAGATAAAACAAGCTCAGGAGGAACTGTAGAGATGTAGTCATCAGACGGTACCTTAGAAGGAAATGGGTCAATGTGAACCAAATCCTCTTTGGAAACTGGAGCAGTGACAGAAGGAAGCTGAAAGTAAGGCAGACGTTCGAGAAAAGAAACATGACGGGAGACATAAAGTCGACAGGAAACAGGATCGTAATACCGATAGCCTTTTTGAGTACGACTATAACCCAAAAAGACACAGAGGACAAATCGGGCATTAAGTTTGGTCCTATCTTTCTGGAGAAGAAAGACAAAACAGGCAGACCCAAACACACGAAGGAAGGGAGTAGTTAGGAAATTGGGAGAACAAAGCCTTATAAGGAGACCGACCAGAAAGAATGAGAGTAGGCATGCAGTTGAGAAGAAAAGCAGCAGTAAGAACTGCCTCCCCCCAGAATGGAGCTGGAACTGAGGCAGAGAGAAGAAGAGACCTAACTGTCTCAAGGAGATAACGGTGTTTACGCTCGGCTCAACCATTTTGGGCAAGTATATCTGTATAGGAAGTTTGGTGAATGGTATCCAAATTGGCCAAATACTCACAAAACTCAGTTTTAAAATATTTCCTATCCAAGTTAGACCGTAACACTTTAATTGTAGACCTAAACTGTGTAGTAATCATAGACTGAAAGGTACGGTATATCTGACAGAAATCGGACTTATGAGTCATAAGATAAACCCAAGTGTAACGGGTGCAGTCATCAACAAATGACATATAGTATGCAGAACCCCCTTTGGTGAGAACAGGAGAAGGGCCCCAAACATCAGTATGAATTAAAAAAAATGGTGTATCAGATATAGAAGTGTTTTTATGAAAAGATAAGGCTGTCATCTTGGCGAGTTTACACCCCTGACAATCAGTAAGTTTACTAGAAGAAACTTTACCCAAGATACCTGATTGAGCCAAAGACCGTAAACGGTCATCAGACAAATGCCCTAATCTAGAATGCCACAAGTAGAAAAGACTGGACAGAAAATCTAACTGAAAAGAGAAAAAGGCAGTCGGAGAGGTTGTTAAAGGCAGATACAAGCTCTCTACCACATGAAGGTCCCCAACTTTACGACTATTCCCAATCTGCTGCTTAGACATCTGATCCTGCATAGAACAAATAGAAAAGGAAAAGATAACATTAAAACCAGAGGTGTCAAGCTAACTAATAGATAATAAACTGACAGATAACTGAGGAACATAAAGAACAGATGGAATAGAGACAGCAGACATAGTAGACGATAGGACAGACCCAACAGATATAACCGACATACCAAACCCATTAGCAGTATTGACAGTAATAGGAAAGGGGGGAGGAGTACAATTTTGAAGTAAGGAGAGATGGGGAGTCATATGATGAGAGGCACCAGAGTCAAAAGCCAGACAGAGAAAGAAATACTTGAAGAAGACCCAAGCAAACCTGAATGAAGAGAGGAAATAATAGAGACAGACAGGGATGGCTAGGAGGTACACAATGTATGTTGAAGCTGACTAATCTGAGTAGTCAAGGAAGCTAAGTCAGGATTAGGAGTCGAAGCAAATGCAGTAGAATCGGCGGGAGGCCGAATGGTACTCAGAGGAGGAGCATATAACTTAATCAGCAATTGCTGAGAAGACGAGCTAAACACAGACAAAGCAGACAAACATCCCTTCTTGGGACAATGATACTTCCAATGACCCTTCTGATGGCAGAAGACGCACTTATTTGAAGCCAGTGGCCCTTTCTTGGGATTTGTAAAAGATTGGAGCTTATGGGTATCCGACATTAAAGTGAACCAAAGTTATAGAATTTTGGGGTCAAATTATAATAACGAGAAATATACCATTATCTCAGTACTTAGAACACACAGGGAAGAGAGCCAATCCAAGTGTAATAGTCATGTAATTTTGGGGTCAAAGTGTAAACACCAACAAATCAGTTATATGTATCAATACCAGGACTGATTGTGAACCAGAGAAGCTTCAAAAGACAGGACGGAGTTGCGATGGCTAAAGACGATCGCGGGGTGAGTCACAATGGCTGTGGACGACGGCATAAGACAATCGCGACCTGAATCAGAAGCACGGCGATGACGTTTGCGAACCAGAGGGATTGAGTTCGCGAACTAGAAGTACCAGAACTAAGTCACGACGAAGCAGGGGACTAAAGCTGATCACGAGTTGCTGATGATGACTGAAGGTGATCGCGACCCACGAACCAGAGAGACCCACGAACCCTAAGTAGCGACTGTGAAGAAGACCAGAGAACAGGGACGACTTCGAACAACAAGCGACAATTTCGAACAACAGGCGTGGACGCCGGCCAGACTTAGGGTTTCAAACATGGCTTTAATACCATGTAAGATTTTTGAAAGCTTTCTGTATCTCGTATATTCAATGTGTATTAATACAATGTGTACATCTGATATATATAGCAATTCTAGACCTAACCCTAAATAGGAAACAAGAATAAACCCTAAACCAATCTTAAATAGGAAACAATATTCACAATACTAATATTATTCTCACAATATGATCAAATGAACCTTGGAAATTATGGTTTTGTAGGTAAAACATTAGGATCTTATTCAGATGCAGATGAGTTTCATCAGAAAATCACGATTAATTAAAGTAGATGTCAACCCCCACAGTCCTGGAAGTGACTTGATTGTACATGAATTTATTAGATCAATATTGGACTAAAAAGTAATATGGTCAAACATGGGATCAATTAAAGGTGAACAGCAGGGATATTTCTCATGCAATTCTCACAAGAATCTGGGAAAACCTTCTTCATATTCACGACTTGTGGTGATCTAAAGCCATTGTAGTGCAAGCATACGAAGAACAATTTAAACATGTATAAGATGCGGCTCACTAACCCGAAATTTCTGGATTTTGTAGTTGATAAGTATTCAAACAAAAGGGAATATGATTTATGGTTAATTAGTTTTGCCATTATAATCAGGATTAATTGCATTCATCTTAACCACATATGGATGGAATAAATAAGCTAATATACACACACAACACAATGGAGTTTGTATTGTGTTGACATCTTTAACTGGCCACTTAATTATGCTAATGCGAATTATATTTGCCATTAGTCAAGGAGAGCAATAGAAGTAAAACTTAAGGAAAAAAAAACATCCTTACTTGCAAGATCCTCCAAAAACAGCTTTTAATGGAGCTACAAAGGCATTTCCTAAAAGAGTTCCAATGCCATTTGCAGTTTTACTAATCACAGTCCCCATTGTGACAGAAGTCCACAATCACAATCTGTCCAAAAGCCCACAGAATCGGTTAGCAACAACTTCAATCCTATAACCAGTGAGAGAATAAATAAGAATAAGAGTAAGAGTAGTCACTTCAAAATTGAGCAGCATCAATTCGCAGTGTTCATGTTCTCTCTCCTACTCTCTGTCTCTCTTGACTTTAGAAGTCATAACATTGCAATTTGCAACTGATTAAACTTTAACCAGTGGCACAATGGGAAACAAAATTCATTTTCACGAGGTGCAAGCGTCTCTTGGGTTTGGTGTTGGGGTTGCACCAAAAAGATTCTCATGTGTGTAGTGCAATTTTATTTTATTATTTTATCTTTTTTTGACGCCACAAAATCCAGAATCAATGTCCACACAATCAATATCCAAGTATGTATACATGTATATAGGGCTGCAAACGAACCGAGCCGAGCCGAGCTCGGCTCGTTTATTAGAGGCTCGTTTATTTTATCGAGCTCGTTTATGAGCTCGAGCTCGGCTCGCCTGCTAATTTGAACTAGGCTCGAGGCTCCTCGATAATTTTTTTTAATATTATTTATATTATTTAAATATAAATATTTAAATTAAAAATATTATTTATTTTATTTAATATATAAAAATGTATTTATATTATTATTTATATATATATTTATATATTTTAATATATAAATAATGTATTTATATATATTTATATATTATTTAATATATAAATAATATATTTATTATATATTATTAATATAGATAAAGTCCGAGCCTAACGAGCCGAGCCTATTTACTAAACGAGGAGCCGAGCCGAGCCGAGCTTGTTCAGTTGGTTTCTACATGTATACCTGTAGGACTATAAAATTTGTATAGGAGGCTTAAAACACTTTTAAAACACAATTATCCCTACTATACTAAATATTAACAATAATATCCTCCATAGTTTTGACAAATATCTATAAATGATGATTAAATACTCCTGCCTGTGAACTTTATGTTGTGTTTAGTTGGGGGATTTGAAGAGGGATTTGAAAAAGAAAATGAAAAAGTTAAGTGAAATATGAATAAAATATGTCTATATTTCACTAGTTTCACACACCTTTTTTTCTTTCCCTATCCAAATCCCTTCTCAAATCCCCCAATCAAACAACTTTCACCTTGGTTTACACACGTTTTCCCTTTCCCTTTCCCTTTCCAAATCTCTCCTCAAATCCCCCAAGTAAACACAATATTAGAGTAAAGATAGAAATTTTCTATTTGGATTACTGACAGGTGTTCTTAAATTTGTTGCAAAACCAACGAAAAGAAAGATGTTAAATTTGTTGATTTAACTTTTTGAAAATGTCACTAAAAACTAATTATTATACACACCGAAATGTGAGAGAGAGAGAGAGAGTGTGTGATTTTGTGAGAATGGAAATATAAGATGACAGAGAATCTGAGACAACATTAAGATTATCAAAGACAAATATCAAAATTATACAAAAATATATATGAGTGGATTTCATATATATATATATATATAGAGAGAGAGAGAGAGAGAGAGAGAGAGAGAGCAGCGGAGAGTAAAGTAAAGTTGGAGCAATAGAACTACTTACTTTGTAGTATTCCCAAATGAAATCGAAATCAAAATCAGAAGTTAACGAATGAAAACTATTTCCAACAGTATCATCTATCTATCTTCTATGCATCACACTACTATGATTCCCCATTCCATTCAATCCCAGAAGCCCCTCCAAATTTCAGAGCGTCATGTTCATTATTTATTATTTAAAAGAATTCATATTATCGTCCCACAAGCGCGGCAGTTGTTATGTGAAAAATTAAATAAATCTAAAAATCCCAATTACTTACCGCGTCTTCAAAGCTCCCTCTTATGTTTTAGGCCAAGTTTGGGAAGTTTAGAATAAGTACACTTTTTGACTTTTCTTGTATTATGTGTAGAAAAAATAGAGAGGAGATGTTGATTGATGTGACTCAAAAAAGATAAAAAGATAAAATAAGTACACTTATATTGGGATGCCAAACTTGGCCTTATCAAATAAAAAACGTATAAAATTAGTGTTTCAACGTTATTATTAAGTTAGTGTCAAATTAAAAATATTTTAAATTTTTTATTAAATTGAGAATGTTAAAATCTTTTTTTAAATTATTGTAAATAACTATTAGCTTTACCAGTGATGCATGAGTACTGAACAACTGGTCAGATGTGTGGCTAGTTATCCCTTCAATCAACTTCTCTATATCTAAAATAAATATTTACATTGGCCGGTCGACCGGTCAAACATCCCCAGTTATCTTTTCAATTGACCAATAATTTGATGAAATCTCAAGTTATTCCTTTAGAATGCGTGATATCGGATAAAAATTTTACTTGAATTTAATAAAATAAAAGGATAAATGATGGAGAAAGTACACAATTCAAGAACATAATTTTTAAGGTAAGTGCCACCCAGTGCCATGGGGTACTTATTAATATTGGAAAAGTAAGAAAAAAAAGTATTGAAAAAATATCTTTTATCTTTCTCTTGTGTTCTAAGATACTTGTTAGCAAAATGATTTCTTAATGAAAAATTTGCTTGCCAGTGATTTCTTTAAAATTTAATTATAAAATTATGAAAAATTTAGAATATTACACGTTTATAGAGCATGCCATTGATTTGAAAATATTTTTTTACTCTTACATTAACAAGTAATTTCTTCATTTTTAATTAGTGACAAATAATATAATCTCAATAATTTTAAAAAAAAAAATTTCAAATGAGAGTCACTGTTATAAACCTAGTCATATATTGTTTTTGTTCACACACTCAAATAATGTAAGAATAAAATTATTTTATTGTCAATATATCGTTTGATCATTTTAATTATAAAAATATATATATTTACAATAAACAACAAAGTAAAATCATACAATATTTTTATTTAACATTATACAAACCATCACACCATATCTCCTCCACCACCACCAACTCCTTCCATTCCCCCCCTCCCCTCTCAACCCTTGTTCCAAAATGTGCTTGGTGAAACCACCTACTCCTTCCATTCCCCCCCCACAACCCTTGTTGTAAAATGTACTTGGTACAATCTAGCATGAATATTGACTGCGAGTGTCTCATGCAAGCATATACTGTGGATTATCACATTTGTAACTTGCACTTACGTTGAGTACATTCAAACACGGCAAAATGGAAACAATTGTGATGAGGAGGGGTTGGGAGTCAGAATGGCCTCCATGGCTAGGGCTTGTTGGGTGGTGTGAGGGGAAGCAATGATGCATTGGGAAGGATGGCAATGGCCATGGTGGGAGAAAGATTGGAGAGTCGCAAGGAAGGTGAGAGTATCGATGGTGGTAGCCGAGAAGGGTGAAACAGAATACAAGGGGATGAGGGGAGGGGGAGAATTTGGCCACGATCACCAACAGAATGCCAACATTGATGACAATGACTACCAACAGAATGCCAACATTGATGACAATACGATCATGGTAGAATAGGAAAACTAAAAGAGGAAAAAGAAGAGATAAGACATTATAGATAATATAGGATTGAAAGTACTTTTTGAATCTTCCATGTATATTAATATTTTTTTAAAAGATATCCATTAAAATGGTATTACTATTTATCCTACATGCCACTTTTCTGATATTTCTCTTTTTATTTTATTAAAATTAATTTTAATTCATTCATAAAAAATGATAAACCACCCAAAATAATCCATCCGTAAGGTGAGACAGGATAAATTATCCCACCCGAATTGAGGATGGAGGCATAAACGGAACATAAGACACCCTACAAAAACAATGCCATTATCATGGCTAGAGGCAGTTGCTTGGACCTATGCCATCTGCACCCCTGCAAAACTTACCCTTTGGCTAGAACTGCAAGAAAGTAAAATAGTAACAATAATTGACAACAGAAATAACAAAAAATTATTATCATATAGCGAAATTGGGCACGTCGCAATTCTAATGAAAATCTGAAGTATTGAAGCTAAATCTATCCAAAATATTGTATACTACTGGGAGGTTATACACAAGCATCAAATCTTCTTATGGATGAGCACAAATAATTTCATTTGCCTTCCTTGCAGAAATCCAACATCCAAACTAGGGCCAAGAACCGTATATATGACCATGAGGATGTAAACTTAAAAATATGTTAAAATTTGTCGGCTATTTTACAAAGGAGCCACTATAATATGCATACAAAAGGAAGCATTTATCATATACACACAGCATTCATTGAAGATTAGGGGGAGGGGAAACAATCATCCTTCCAACACCCATAAACTCGGTTGCAAATTCCTCATCATTCTTACCCAACATATCTTTCAAGCTACATTCTTCCATGCTCCTTCCCTTCAGCACCCAGTACCTGGGCTTGATCTTCCTCTCCAGTGAGTAACTGAAATACCTTGGATAGTCCACCACCTCCTTTAAAGGCTTTTCCATGGTGTTCACTAGGAATTCTAACTTTGGTCTCAAAACCTCTTCAATACTATAGCCTAGTAATGGTGAGAACCTACGGACCATAAACGCAACATCCCTCTGTGACAGCCCCGTCTTCATTAAGTACTTCATTCTGCCAAAACACATCAAATTAAGTCAAAACATAAGAGTAAATTGACCACTGTTCAGTGGAAGCTTGATTGGTAAAATCAATACTAAAGCACACTAGCAGTCTTAGTTGCCACCAAACTCAATCTGGCAGGGCATGGATAGAAATGACCCAGAAACTCATGGGTTATGGCCCAAAATCTGATTTTGAAAATTATTTAATTTGTTGCCATGAAACGGCAAACAGGAGGGCAGGTCATACAATTTTGTACACCTAACCAAGCCTTTGATAATTTGTTGATTTCATGCATTTCACAATCCTATGGTAAATGAAGTACAAATTAAACAGTTAGATTACTGACATCATGTACTTGAGAATTAAGAGCATTACCGAGGAAGCAGGGTTCTGTCAACATCACATACAAAAAGCTCTGGATATTTCCTGATAACCCGAGGAAGATGGCTCTTAGAGATACCAATAGTACTAAAGAAATCAAGTTTCTTATTGAGAGTTCTCTCAATGCTTGTAGCAAAGATTTCAGGACAGCGACCAAGTACGCTACCAATTGTTTCCTCATCAAGTCCCAAATCTTTCAAAAATGACACCACCTGTACATGACAATAGTAAGTTTCCAACTAAAAGACTCCAAAGAATCTGTCAATGCAGATAGCAAACACTATGTAATTGTAAACAATATCATAAAAAAAAATAGTGACATTCTTGGAAATATTTTGTCTGGGGGTACTGTTGGCAAAAGTACACGATTGGGTTCAAGCCCCCCAAGGAGCTTGAGAACCAGCTGCAACCCCTTCCCCACTCGCATTCTGCAAATAAATAAATAAAACAAATATAGCTGCAAAAATACAAGTAATCAAGGCCACCTAAATTAGATGAATACAGCACCTAGGAAAACACCTGAAACCCGACACACTTAACCGAGTTTACGAACAACAAATTCTGCCTCTAAACTTTAGCTGGTCTGCATAACGTTAGAAGTTGTTAAAAGGTATAGCAATATCAAAACTCTCTCATAATGAGACTCACTTTGCAAATGACTTTGGGCTTTAGGATATAATTAGCTTTACATTTCTTGTGACTTGCCTAAGCCCTCAGTCATTCAAAATCTCTGTCCTGTCATGGGACTAGAGTACCAGAGAATTACTAGCTATGGCAATCACTTATTATCATAAATCAACACACAAAGTATCTAAACACCAAAATAGGACAGTAAAACTTCTCCAGAATCAAGAATCTTCTAAAGACTTTATCAGAAGAACCCAAGGACAAATGTTACACAAATGTGTATCAATTATCACCATTACTTCATTAACATTCTACAAAAGGACAAACATGTTACAACCCAAGAGAAAGAAAACTTGCATTGATATGCACCCACATCCCTCATGCATGCCAAAGAGTCATTGGAACACATTTCAGATTTTTCAAAATTACACAAATATGAAATAATTTCTTCAGTTAATTACACGAAGCAACAAAGAATGAAAACCAAGGGGAACAAAATAGATGAAAGGAATGACATCATGAATCACAACTCCACGGGAAGTTCAAGATTAAGAAAAGAATGGACTACGAATTCTTGGTATCTATAATGCAAATAGAATCATGGTTCATGGCATAACAGCTTCTAAATTATGAGGAAATTTTTTTGCACATAAAAGCTAAGACATGCTTTCTCAATTACTGACCTGCAGAAATTCCTGAGGTTTCCGCAGTAACAGCTGAGGACTTGTGGCAATGACCTGACCTAATTTCTTGTTTCTAACACCTAATTCACCAAACTGTTGTACCATCAACCGCAGCTTGCCAATTGAACAACCCAAAAGAAGAGGCCAGCTTTTGATTGCAAGATCAATACTAACTTTTGGTACCTGCATAAAAATTAAGAATGCATCAAATGTAACATACCTGGTATCAAGTAATTACAAGCCAATTTGTCTTTTTAGTAAAGTACGGAGGAAGAAGAGCTACACAATATCACAAGGGAAATTTATAAAATGGCATATAGGAACAAATGATGTTCCATACAGGTTCCAAGTAGTACTAGGAAAGCAAGAAGGAATTGAGCTGTGGAGGATTGCAAAGCACTCCCTCGGGTTTAATATCTCATAGTGTTATCGGATTACAACCATGTGTTTTGTATGGTAAGTCTGCTCGGAAATTGATATGCCTACAGAGAAATGAATATAGAGCAAAAATTCCAGCTTCTCCACGATCATAGTCATGAAGAATGATGAAGACATTTGTCCAATAAAAGTAGAGCTAGAGTCCAGCTGATGAGAACTAAGATCCCTAGTAGATATTCTTCATCAAGGTTTGAAAGGCAAACTAATTCCGTCAATGGGGGAGGAGGATAAAGATAGAGAAATCGGGGAGAGGGAGACAGGGTTGCTGAAATTGATGAGAGGGAGAGGAGGACAAGGTGGTGAGCTTGTAGAGGAAGGGGAGGTATGGTGGTGCTGGCATAATGGATTTGGGTTATGTCTAAGAGATCAGGGTTGGGAATTGGGGAATAACGATGTGGAGGGTGGGCTTGAGTGTGGTAAGAGGCATGGTAGGGGTGTGAGAAGTATTATTGGAATTAAAAGAGGAAAATATCAAGGTTAAAATTGTAAAAATATACACTCCATTAACCCTGTTAATCCAACAACATTGACAAGGGAGGTCAATGTCATTTCAAAAGCCACAGGGGAGGTCTCTGTAATTTGTAAAAAACCTCAAGGGAAATAAGTCTAATTTACCCATAAATATATATATCTATATTGATATTGATATATACGCTGAAATACTAACTATTTTTTTTTTGCATTTTTACATTACAAATTACGATATCAAAATAGTAAGATATTATTTTCCACATCCTATATATTGGAAAAGAAGTGTGAACAAAGTGTCCTATACATCTATTAAAAAAAGGTTTATTTAAAAAGAAATTGAAGGTTTTAAGTTTTAAAGTTCCTAAAATAAAAAAAACTTGAAGGAGGAGGAATTAATAGGTATAAATCCATATTGTTTTGATATTAATCATTGATTTTTTAAGTTATTTTATTTTTTTGTGTGATGTATTTCATGTGTGTATAAGTAATGGACATGCATTCATTCAAACATCCAAAGTGTGGCTGATTTTAAAAATATAAAAAAAATGGAATCATTTGGATGCATGTCGGGGTGTGTCCAACGAGTGTTGGTGTCTGACACAAAAATGGAACATTTTTAGAAGGGTTCATGCTTCTTAGCCACTACATTGAACAAATAACACATGTAATAGACACAAATCACAACCACTAAGGACAGCCAAATGATTTATTCAGACATAAATGAGAAGTGTATTGCCGGCAAAACTTGGCCAAGCATGGAATTATGACATATTAAAACTATTACCGTCTCCATATCAAAAAAAGAAAGGATTTCTTCATAGTTTTCTTGAATGCCTGTAGAAAGAATCCATGGATACTTCAGCAACATCCTGCCAAATTCTTTATTTCCTGCACCTACCTGAAAGACATGATGTGGATAAAAGCTGAAAATCATAAGCAGACAACATGTCAACAACACAAATCATAAATCCACAAAGAGTGAGTTCAATATGTGTTTGTGCACGTGAGACGTGTTTGTGTCTGTATATAAGATAACAAACAAGGAAAAGTTATTTATAGAATGTGTAATAGTTAGTTACTATGATAGTGCTATAATGCAGCAGCAATAAAAATCAACATGATAACAATGCTTCTAAGACCAATAGATGTCACAAAGCAGAAAGGCTCCATAGCTTAGAAATTTATTGACTAACCATAACCCAACATCAAACAGTATCATACATTTCAAAACAACAATTAGCTGACAGACTAAGCATTTAGGATGACCAACTCCACCATTTCTAACCCTAAGACAATCTGTCTTCTACATGTACTGAAGATCATGGAACTAATTGATCAGCATAATTTCAGCTCACCTATTTCTTAAACAATATGAAGCTATGAGCCAACTGGAAACAATGCCAAAATAGTCCTCATGTCCCAGATGCTCCCATGCATAGTCTAACAGCAGATAAAAGAATTCAATGTTACTTGCATCAATTCAATATTACCGAAATTGGTTTAGGCATATGCCCACAACATCATAAAGTCAAGCCATTTCATAAAATTTGGCAACTAATTTCCAATCTGCCCTCAAAAGGTGAAAACTGCAAACACCATTTACATTGACCTACAGACTACATCTTGAAAAGTGCAGACATTGTAAGGAGTCAAGGTTGTAAAACAATGACATAGCTTGAGCAACCATGAAATGTACACCTCAAGTAATGATGTTTTGGAAGGGATATGTTCGTAGAGAAGAGTAATATATATCTTAACATATTCCAACACAGGCAAAACAAATATATGCCTTCATATTAAGAAACTAGTTAATTGCACTATGGCCTTATTAATCCTACATTATCTTAATTATTAATCCTTAATTATCTTAAGAATGAAACTGCATTTAAAGTAAAGGATACCTAGAAACAAGCTTCAGTGCAAATGTCAATACAAACTACACGTCCTTGTTACAATGTGTAACTACATATATATAAAAACATTTTGGTTATAGGGTGCAATCAACATAATAAAAAGGCTGCCATCTAGAATATATTGATACCTTCTGAAAAGCTTGTATCCTTGGTTTAATATCCTTCTCGATGTCGTAGAAAAAAATGGGTGGAAACAATAGAAGAATATTTCTCATGCACCCTCTAGGCACTCCAATATCTTCAAGGAATTCCACCATTGGCTTCATATGAGATTCCAATGATAGCAAAAGAAGACGTGGAAATGATTCAATGAGGTATCGAAAAGTGGCATCTTGGGAGCCCAACACGTCCAAACCTCCACGCCTTGCTTCAATCTGCAACATAAAATTGAAAATACTGCTTTTGACATAACTAAATCAAGTAAACATAATGAAGTTCATCTTATAATGCATGAGTCATAATGAATAAATAAAAAGAACCTAAGACACTTGTATCTCAAAAGTATTGATTAGTTACAAAAATTTCAGGGAGACATACTAACCTTCTCAAAAAATGATAAGGTTTGTTGCACATCCTCATCAACAGAAATTGATAGGTACATCATCATTCGGCGAGCATTCTTTCCAATAAGCCCTTTATCGTCACTGTTAGAAAAGAACATTTCCTTCACATACTTAACCTATAAGCAAACGCTGAATAAGCAACACCTCTAGACAACTAAACTAAACGACAAAGCTTATTTGTTATAAAACCAGGCTCCGAACATTAAAAAAAAAAGTTCGGTGATAAGAATCGTGCAAAGCTATTTACTTAACTTTAGGCATAGACTAAGTGTTGAAATTTAGGATTTATTTTAGCATTAATTTAGGGCATGAAATATGTAATTTTGTTATTTTTAGATGTTTTTGGGGTCATGAGGGGGAAAATGAATTAGGCCTTGTATAATGAGTACAAATTGAAGTATGAGGAAGAGCATTGATCTTGTTTTTGTTGTTGTTCTTCTATGTTTGATTCTCCCTACAATCTTGCTGCATGATCTGGTTAGATGTTCATCAGGACGATTACTCTGATCTATGAAATGCAGTGTTTTCATAAATGAAGCAATTTGTGAAAAAGTTTATGAATTATTTGAAGTTGTATGACCAATATTTATTAACTTGGTTAGTTATTTATTGTTTTGCTGGTGATATTGTGTGGAAATACACATCACACACATACTTTGTTAATCAAAGAATAGACTGTAAGTTTTCTAAACAAAACTGTATATTAGATTGCTTTGAACAAAGAATACATCACACAAATATATAGAATGCTAAATCCTAATCCTAAACAAAATACACCACTGATAGAGAATGCTATTAGATATAGAACACTAATACTAATTCCTAATCCTGAAAGGAAAAGGAAAACGAACACTATTATTCTCACACCCCCGCTCAAACTCAAGGTGTTTAAGCAGAAAACACTGAGAGTTTGTCAAGAAAAAACCGAAACTGAGCAGTGGTGTGAGTCTTGGTGAAGAAATCAGCAAGTTGCAGAGTTGAAGAAACAAAAGGAAGTGAGATAATGCCAGATTGTAGATGCTGACGGATGAAATGACAATCAATCTCAATATGCTTTGTTCGTTCATGAAAGACAGTGTTATAAGCAATTTGAATAGCACTGCTGTTGTCACAATAGAGAGAGGTCGGGAAAGACTGAGGGACACCCAAGTCAGATAAGAGACCACGAAGCCAGACAATTTTAGCAGTAGCATGAGCCATAGCACGATATTCAGCTTTGGCAGTAGAACTAACAATTTGTTTCTTGCTTTTCCAAGAAATCAAGGAATCGCCAAGAAATATACAGAAACCAGAAGTAGATTTACGATCATTAACATCACCAGCCCAATCAGCATCAGCATAGGCCACCAAATCTAATGAAGAAGTAGAAGAGAATAACAAGCCCTGTAAGATAGTACTACGAAGATAGCGAAGAATTCGAAGCAAAGCAGCCTAATGTGTAGAGTAAGGAGCAGAAACAAACTGACTGACCACATGGACAGCATAGGCAAAATCAGGGCGAGTAACAGTCAGATAGACTAAACAACCCACAAGTTCGCGATATAACGTAGGATCGGCCAGAGGAACACCATCAGTAGTGTTAAGTTTCACATTAAGCTCAATGGGGGTATTGGAAAGCTTAGTGTCAGTAAGTCTGGAACGATGGATAACCTCGTTGGCATACTTAGCTTGGGATAGAAAGTAACCCTTGGGAGAAGAAGCCACTTCAATACCAAGAAAATACCGTAATGGTCCCAGATCCTTCATTTCGAAGGTGCGGAAAAGATGCTGCTTGACCTCAGAGATAGCAGTAGAGTCAGAGCCAGTGATGATCATATCATCCACATATAATAAGAGAGCAACAAAACTAGTCGAGGTATGTCTCAGAAATAAAGCAGAGTCGGAAGCAGAAAGATGAAATCCAAGCTTGGTAACAGCAGTCTGAAAGCGATCATACCAAGCAAGCACGAGGAAACTGCTTCAGACCATACAGAGTACACCGAAGACAACAAACTTGGTCAGCGGAATGGTGAAGACCAGGGCGAGGACGCATGTAAATCTCCTCAGTGAGATGGCCATTAAGAAAAACATTCTTAACATCCATCTGATAAAGAGGCTAAAAACGAATAGCAGCGACAGAGATCAAAGTACGGACAGTAGTCATCTTGGCAACAGGAGCAAACGCCTCCTCATAATCAATACCATATTCCTGGAAGAAACCTTTGGCAACCAGACGAGCTTTGTAGCACTCAAGAGAACCATCAGAATGAGTCTTGACTTTGTAGACCCATTTGCAACCAACCAGATTCTTACCAGCAGGCAAAGGAACCAACTCCCATGTACTAGTTTTCTGTAGAGTAAACAACACATCCTCCATAACTTGAACCCAATGAGGATCCTAACAGGCTTCCTTGTAAGACTGAGGCTCTACAAAAGAGTGAATAGCAGACAAAAAAGTATGATAGGAAGCAGAAAAACAAGTATTAGACCAACCCAACCTGTTTGGAGGATGACGCGCTCGAGGAGGATATCGGTGTGCAGCAGGATCAGAGTCGTCAGAAGCAGGAGGATCAGCAGTAGGGGTAGAGACAACTGGTGGAGGAGGAGCCTTGCGACGAGAATAAACTAACAATGGAGAAGGAGAAGAGGCCGAAGGAGGAAAAGCAGCTAGAGGTGAAGTAGGAGGAGAAGATGGAATAAGCTCAGGAGTAACTGTGGAGATGTACTCATCAGACGAAACCTTAGAAGGAAATGGATCAATATGAACCAAATCCTCTTTGGAAACGAGGGCGGTGAGAGGAGGAAGTTGAAAGTAAGATAGATGTTCGAGAAAGGCAACATGGCGGGAGACATAAAGGCGACGAGAAACAGGGTCATAACAGTGAAAACCTTTCTGAGTGAGACTATAACCCAAAAAGACACATAGGACAGACCGGGCACTAAGTTTAGTCCGATCTTTACGGGGTAAAAGGACAAAACAAGCAGATCCAAACACACGAAGGAGGGAGTAATTAGGAGTTTGAGAAAACAGAGCCTTATAAGGAGCCCGACTAGAAAGAAGAGGGGTAGGCATACGGTTGAGAATAAAAGTAGCAGTAAGAACTGCCTCACCCCAAAATGGAGCCGGAATGGAGGCAGAGAGAAGGAGAGACCTAGCTGTCTCAAGGAGATGACGGTGTTTGCGCTCAACTCGACCATTTTGAGCAAGTGTATCAATACAAGAAGTTTAGTGAATAGTACTCAATTTGGCCAAGTATTCACAGAATTCAGTTTTAAAGTATTCCCCACCCAAGTCAGGCTGCAACAATTTAATAGTAGACCCAAACTGTGTAGTGACCATAGACTGGAAGGTACGATATATTTGGTAGAAGTTAGATTTATGAGTCACAAGATAAACCCAAGTGTAACGGATACAGTCATCAATAAAAGACACATAAGGGATACCTGAAGAAGGGATACCTGAAGAGGATCCAAGCAAACCTGAATGAAGAGAGGTAAGAGCGAAGGCAGATAGGGATGACTGAGAGGTGGACATGATATGCTAAAGTTGTGCAACCTGAGCACTTAGGGAAGTCAAGTCAGGATCGGGAGCCGGAGTAAATGCAATGTAAGCAGTAGGAGGTCGGAAAGTACCCGAAGTAGGACCGCGGAACTGTGTCTGAGAAGACGGAGCAGGCTGACGCCCCTTTTTGGGACAATTGTTCTTCCAATGACCCATCTGATGGCAGAAAGCACACTCATCTAGCCCTAATGGTCCTCTCTTGGGTTTCGCAGTGGCCTGAAGCTGATGAGAAGGAGGGGTCGATAACAGGGGCGGCTTGGCAGGAGCTAAGAACACAGAAGGAGGCAAAGTCTGACTGGCCATCTTAAAACGGGTTTCCTCGGAGAGGAGTTCACGAACAATAGCATCCACAGAGGGAAGAGGAGATCGGTGAAGGATGCCACCTCGAATAGCCTCATACTGAGGGGAGAGAGCTATTAAGAACTGGACTAAACGACCTTGTTCCCGAAACTCAATATAAGCGTCTAGTATCTTGAGACTAGGTGGTTCTATAAGAGCCAACTGATCCCAGAGACCTGTCATCTCAATATAAAAGTCCTGAATAGTTTGATCCCGCTGACGAGTACTCTGAATAGTTGTTTCCAACTCATACCGCTTGGCAAAGTTAAACTGCTGATAAACACCAAGTAAATAATCCCACACTTCCTTGGCAGTACTGTACTTGGGAAAACATCATTCCAATACGGTCATCCACAGAATTATGAAACCAAGTTAGAACTTGGGCATTATCACAATCCCAAGTGTCACAGGAAGATAGATACCCTTCTACCTTCTGGTCCGATGGACGAGGAGCAGAACCAGAAACATAGCCCCATTTTTTTTGACCAAGAAGAAAATTCTTCATGACACTGGCCCAATAGGTATAATTGCCATCAGTGAGTTTACATTTGATGGCTTGGATTTTAGTATCCGACATTGTAATAAAACAAAGTTTGTAATAAAGAGACAAGTATGGGGCTTGAGTGCAATATTCCTGAAATAGGGTCTTAAATAGAAATAGCCAAGTTGAAGCACAAAGATTGCGAAGCAGAGAGAGAGAGAGAGACTGAAGCTGAGATCGATCTTCAGACAGAGCTCGCGAAGATCTCAGACAGAGATCGCGAAGCACAAAGGAAAACGAACACTAAAGCTGAGATCAATCTTCAGACGGAGCTCGCGAAGATCTCAAACAGAGATCGCGAAGCACAGAGGCAGACGAACCAAATTAACCAGAGAGCCGAAGTAGATGGCTGCGAATCAAATCAGACAGAGATCGCGAGGAAGAGAGAGGCCTTCGCAAGACGAACCAGAGAGGGCTAGGGTTTCGAACCCTCGCGAGTCTGGAGAGAGAAAAGTCGCGACTCCGATTGTGACAAACCAGTCGAACCAGAGAGGGCTAGGGTTTTGAACCTAGCTCTGATACCATGTAAGTTTTCTAAACAAAACTGTATATTAGATTGCTTTGAACAAAGTATACATCACACAAATATATAGAATGCTAAATCCTAATCCTAAACAAAATACACCACTGATAGAGAATGCTATTAGATATAGAACACTAACACTAATTCCTAATCCTAAAAGGAAAAGGAAAACAAACACTACTATTCTCACAATGTGTGGTAAAGTGGTTTGAAAATACTCTTGGATCCAATCAGACGCTCTTGATCTTTTGATTGTTACTTGGAAAAGAGATGAACACTCCAGTAGGAGGTGCCGGAATTAGCACTCCGACGGGCAAGTCAGTATCCTCTCCAATTTAACTTCTATGTCAAGTTATCTTGTAAATTCTCACATACCTCATTTAGCTAACATCCCTCCCTTTTTATATTACCTCTAGGCCCGAGGGTTGGGCCCACTCTTGATCTCACACGTAGTTACCTAGTCGTCCTTCTGGTTGAGTAATGACTCCTATTCGGCTCCTTATATGGCCAATTCATTTATTCGGCCTCATGAGCCCTTAGTCAAGGCCGAATTGCTTTTGGCCTGATGTCGATCAAATGCCTCGGCCTCTTCTTAATTGATTTTATTCGGCCTCCACAACATGAAACACCCACACAATGTGGGTATTTTTTTCATGTCTACATTTCACCTAATTTCACATACTTTTTCCTTTTCCTTTTCCTTTTCCTTTTCCTTTTCCCTTTCCCTTTCCCTTTCCCTTTCCCTTTCCAAATATCTCCTCAAATCTCCCAAACACAGAGTATTCCAGTTTTCTTTTGATAAGTATTCCAGTTTTAGCGAACAGACAATTGACAATTGTTTGAACTTTAACTTGTGCATCCTCAAGACAATGAAAATAATAGTAGTAGTAAGTAGTAAGCAGTAGTACCTTGTGAATGAGGTTGGGAAGAGTCTGGGAAGAGAGATAGCGGGCCAAGTGAGTTGCGGAAGGCAGAGTCATGCCAAGGCTCTCAAGGAAAGGAAGCATCCCCTTATCGCCTTTCTCCATGCCCATGTAATACACCTTCTCTTTTAATGACAACAGACTTTTCTCCTCCTCCTCCTCCTCCTCCTCCTCCTCCTCCTCCTCCTCCTCCTCCTCCTCCTCCTCCTCCTTTTCCTTTCCTATATTTTCATCATCATTCCTCCTTCTCCTCCTGGACCAGGAATTCCAGAGAGAGAGGTCATCCAAGTCGCGTACGCTATCAATAAGCATGGCCAAGTATTTGGGAGATCGCATTGCAATGTGGATCGAGTCCTCCTTGGAAGCCCCAAACTCTTGAAGAATTTCGGAAACTGCTTCTCTGGCATCTCCATCTTCTCCATCTTTGAGGGTAGAAGAAGAGCAGCTTTTGTGAGCGCCGTCATCGTCCTCGTCGGGTGATTGGTCGTCGTCGTCGTGGTGTTGTGGGAGAGAGACGGCTCGCACAGGGCGTGGCTGTTGGGGATATCGATTATTAATAATATTATAATTATGAGGAGCAGGAGGAGGAGGGTAGTCGAGTTTTGGGCGGCGAAATGAAAGGTTTAAACAGAAGATGAGCCTCCGATTATTGTTGGAGTGGGAAGGTGTTGGTGGTGTTTTTGGTGAGCAGGATGTAGTAATTGTCAAATTCCTTGGATTATAAAGGATTTTTGTAGTCATTTTCGTAACCATCATCTCTCTATCACTACAAACTACTAACAACTACCAAAAAAACCCTAACCTCCTCCTTTTCCTCACTCGTCAACAGAGGTTTTCGTTTTCTCAAGGAGACAGAAGATGAAGAAGACACCTACACCTACTATGCGGCTGCTACTACTACTACTCACTACTACTGAAATGATCTTCAATTCATTATTTGTCACCTAATAAAACTTCCAACAATGAAAGAGATGAATTTGGTAAACAAATAACCAAATCCCACATGCGTGTGAGTTTTAAAAAAAAGTTTAATCATTTTGTTTGATAGAAAATTTGAGACTTATAATATTTTTTTATTTGTAAATGTTCTACCATGGTAGCAGAAAAAATTAATTACTCATTAATAAAAAATTTATAGCATTAATAATTAATATTTATAATTGTTTCGTAATTTTTTTTCCTCCCTCCGATATCCACTTCCTAGCAGCTCTACACAATAAAAAAAAAATCAAGAAATTATCCATAATTTGCACAATTTATTCTTGATGTTAACCCCACAAAATACACCTCAAACACACACCCTAGATTAAGAATTCTAGACACTCTTTGGTTTTTTTATTCTAGGTCAGTAGATTTTTTGTTTTAAATAATCCTACATACTTTGGTATTTTTGGAACATACATGTCAACAGAATCACAAAATCTACCATTCAATATTAGCAATTTATTTTATTTTTTGTTGCACGGTAATACAAATAGTGTCAAATTTTTTTCAAAATTTAAACTCAAAATACACAACTACTTAGCCAAAAGGTTGGTTAGTAGTAACCAACATTTTATGAATTACCAATTTTACACAAACACAGTCAGTGAGAGACAAAATTTTAAATCTTTAACTACTTTTACACATAAGACCTTATTTTATTTCACTGTCCCACCAATTGAAAGAATGAAAACAAAAAAACCCACAAATTTTTATTTTTTTAAAAAAACTTTTATAGATTACCCCTCTTGAAACATCAATCTGTATGATCAAAACCATATATATTTTTTTAATAATAATAAAAAAGAATAAAATAAAATTTTAAATTTATTTTAAAACCAGCTGATATGCATCCCAGTAGTCCCAGCCTCTCCACTGAAAACTGAAACCCAGCTAGCTCTCCCAACATCCCATGCATGCACCCTCAATCAATATTCTTCTTCTTCCTCTTCTTTTAATATTTAATTAATCTTGGCCGTCAGGGGAGTGGAAACAGATCGATCAAACCCAACACAAGCTAGGCGCTGTTGTCTCGTCCCCTGCTGATCTCGATGATAGATGATCTCCCCTTTCATTTAAATTAAATTAATTTAACTCTTCAATCTTCTGAAGAACCTCCTTCAGATCCCACCTTTTCGCAGCATCCTCTTCACAGCAGGCCACTCCAATCTTCAACAGTTCTAGCATTTCTCCCACTTGATCATGACCATCAATATTATTATTATTATTATTGTTCTTGGTACCCATCTCTTTATCAAACACTCGGGCAGTGTCTTCCTTAGCAATGGAGTCAACCCAACTTGTTAACTCTGCGGCATCGGTGCCTGATTGTGCAATAAGGTAGTTTGCAGGGAACTTGCCAGTGAGTATCTCTAATATGAGTATTCCGAGGCTCCACACATCGGTCTTCCTGGTGGTTCGGCCTTGCTGGGCGTACTCAGGAGATTTGTAAGCCACCATGATCTGCTGGGCGCGTTCTAAGTTGACCACAGGGACTAGAGTGTAGTCCATCAAGAGGGGCTCCATGGATTCATCAAGAAGCACATTGGAAGACTTGAGGTGACCGTGGGGTACGATTAGGCTGGGCAGCTCTTCGTGCAGGTAAAACAACCCCCTAGCTACTCCTTTCACTATTTTCAACCGCGTCGCCCAATCAAGCCCTGGCTGTTCCGCACTATGATTCCCTATTGATCAGGATTCAGCATTCAACACCAACATCAATATACGCCATGATCATCAGGATTCATGAATATAATAAACATTAACACTTCTTGTATGTATGTATAATGTATGTACACACAATTCCGATAAAACAAAATGAGACACAATCCTCTCGCATAGGATGAGATGGGATGAGATCCACACATTTAATAGGACTCATTTCATGTCATATAGTTGTGCCCCAGGAATTCTGTGCACTTCAAATTTTTCTAAACATAAACATAAACCGAACAAACAAGGGGGCAGGGAATATTGTATTATGATGAGAACAATAAGGTTAAATTATACTTCGTACTTTTTATCCTTTACATTAAATCCTACTTTGATATCTTCAAAAAAAAAATTTCAATTGTAACCATGGACCTTCTGCATTTGCAGATCTAGCACTTTTGTCAGTTTGGCATTGAATTGTCTAACAAAATTATCATGTAACCTTCGCATGAGGTATTTTTAGGACAAAAATGTAATTTTCATGTATTTTTTGCTTTTATATTTTTTCATAACCTTTTCTTTCTTTTACTGTATTTTCTAAACTCACCACCACCAACCATCCCTTTCCCGGGTAGGTTTAGAAAGAACAGTAGAGGGAGAAAACACAGTGAAAAAAGAAAAAACAAAAAAATGGAATAAGAAGGAAATGAAAAAAAGTTACATTTTTGTTGTAAAAAATGCATCATGTGAGACAATTTCCTTTAGACAATATGACAACAAACTAAAAAAACTGGTGATTGTCTGTACGATTGGAAAATGAGAGAGTAAGGTGAAATTTAATGAAAAGTACAGAAATGCAAAGGGCAATTACCCGAAGAGTAATTATCTAGGAAAACATACCATGAAGGTGACTGGCCAAGCTGCCATGGTGCACATAGTCAAACACCAACAACTTCTCCTCCTTTCTGTAGTAATAAGCAACAAGAGGCAGCAAGTTAGGATGGCCCAACCTCCCTAGCCTTCTCATGTGTTCATGGAACTCTTCTCTACCACAGTTGTTCATGTGCTTGAACCTCTTCACCACCACAGCATGGCCATCCATGAGCACAGCCTTGTAGGAAGACCCAAAGTTGCCACTCCCCAACACCTCTGCAGAGGCTCTCAGCAAGTCTTGCAAGTCAAACCTCTGTCTGTCGTCCCTCACGAATGACAACTTTCCATGTTGATCACCCCTCTTAGAGTTGCCACTCACGCTCATATCAGGTGATGACCCATACTGTTGTTGTTCCGCAACTACAACTGCAGCTGGAACTGGCAAACCCGTGGCTTTTAAGGAGGACGAAGATCCTAATTGAGGTGTCATGGAGCTGCGACAGTATATGATTAAAACCATAATGATTGCTGCCAATGCTACCAAACAACAAATCACAATTAAAATTATTTTCATGGGAGATGATTTTTGGGGGTCACTCGGAACAGCCGGGGATTTGCATTCCAAGTCGAGAGGCTTCCCACACAGATCTTTGTTGCCTGAATTGTCCACAAAAACAAACAAAAAAACAAAAACAAAAAATGTGAGATGAAAATTGAATTTTTCCCCAATGGAGAAGAATGTTTGTGAAATGCAATTCACCCTTTCTTTTAAAACATCAAAATGGAGAAGAGCGTGTGGTCCATGTTGTTAATGGTGTAAGCTATTCCCAAATACATCAAGGCATGGCAAGGCATGATAAATTCGGATAGAAAACAAAAGAAAAGATAGAGGTATTTTGAGAGAAATGTAAATAAAATAGTGGGTTATTCTCTTCTCCTTGGCAAACATAAAGGTGAGACAAAAGCATAAATCAATTCTTATAAAAACTAACAATTATTAACTCCATGTTCTTTTACTTTCAAATCAAAAAATGGGTTTTAAGGGGGGAAAAAATATATTCTTAATTTCTTTCCATGTTTTCTTCTATTGAAACATTCAAACAAGTGATATGAGAAAGGGAAAAAAAAAATTTAGAACTATGTTTTCTTTTACTTTCCGAGCAAATCATCCAATCAGCATGAGCTATTAGGAAATGAATGTGGATGGATCATTCACAAAAATATTCTTTTAAGTGCATAGAATTTGATCATAGAATTCAGGACGGCCCTGTGGGCAAGCAAGAGAGGCCTACGCCTTGGGTCCCAAATTTAGAGGGAAAATAGGGGTCCCAAATATAATTTTGTATTTCAGATATAAAAAAAAAAAGACCCAAATATTATAGGCCCAATTGAACATGGGGCCAGAAAAAAAAAAGAGCAACACAGTCCCAGATTTTTATCACTAAACTATAAAGCAACAAGACTAGATTTTTAATTTTTTTGGATATTTGCTATAATTGCTTCCTATTTTAATATATGAAAGTAAATTTTTGTTTATAATTTTAATGATTATATATACAAGTAAATTTTTTTACGGTTACAAACAAATAAAAAAGTTGTTGTAATTTTTTTTTTTTTTCCCAATGTAAGAGGGGTCCCATTTCTGAAGTTCACCTTAGCCCCCTAAATCTCAGGGCCGGCCCTGATAGAATTGGACATAGTCCTGAGGTATCCCTTACCAAATGTGAGAGATTTGTGCATGCAGAAAATTAAGATCAGGATCAGGAGTCATCATGCAAGCATGGAGATGTATACAAATAGTATATATAATTTGGGTAATGAGATTTTTAAATTTTTATTTCAGCAATGCTAGTTAGTCAGAAAATTTACGTAGAAAATGATTATTGAGAATTTGAAATCAATCTAATGAAGAGGAAGAGGAAGAGGATTGATCATCGTCGTCATCATCATCATCTCCTAATTAATTTGGAAAAGAATGAAAGATAGATAGACCTGAAAATGAGGTAGGGTTGAGTTTGGCGAGAGTGGGTGGGATTGGACCCTCTAATTCATTGTTAGAAACATTGAGGATTTTGAGATCCTTCTGTTGAAGATCTGGGATGGCCCCTGTGAAACGGTTGCCATCGAGCCTCAACTCCAGAAGCTTGTTGGGATGGGCAACCGATGAAGGAATGGTGCCAGTAAACTCGTTGTGAGACAAATACAACTTCTTGAGAGAACCCATCCCCGTAAACGCATCGTCCGGAATCTGACCCGAGAAATGGTTATGAGACAAGAACAAGGACTTGAGGGATCCAAGTTTCTTGAAATCTGGTAATCCACCTTCAAAATTGTTGTTCATGAAGCTGATAGTGCGGAGGTGGGGCAGGAGGAGAAGGGAATCGACATCGATATCGCCAGCGAGGGCCATGTTCTCCAATTGCAAACCCCAGATGTAGCCTTGGGAGCAGAGAACGCCGATCCAATTGCCATAATTACCAGAACAGGGACTCGTGGTTTTAGGATCATTGTTGTTGTTGTTGATGTTCCAGCTACGGAGAGCATCCGCATTGGATAGAGAGGACTTGAATTTGATGAGGGCGTTGGCGTCGGATTCCGCATCGCCGAGCGTAGTAGAGGAGAAGAACAAGAGGAGGAGGAGGAGATTGAGCCAGAGCAGATTGAGCAATGATGATGTTGATGTTGTTGTTGGTGGTGGTGGTGCGCGCACAAGAGGGGCTGCGTGCGCGCCCATTACAGGAGATGGGGATGTTTCGAGGACGATGACAACTCGAAACAAATCCTTCTTCCCAATGGAATATTATTCTTCTTATTATTATTATTATTATTATTATTGTTGCTGCAGGATTCTATTCCAATGCCAATGATGATGTATAGTTGTTGTGATGGCATTGGCGTTCTTTTGTTTTCCTTTCCCTCCTTTGTTTTTGGGTCGCGTGTGTTTTTTTTTTTTCCTCTCCTGAAATTTGGGGAAGAGAGAGAATTGATTGGATGGGGGTGTGTGTATGAAATTTAATGCATGCCAAGAATAGAATAGAACAGTGAATTGAGAATAATCTACTCCTCCAGAGAGAGAGAGAGAGAGAGAGAGAGAGAGTGGAAAGTGGGGAGGGAGGCATCATTGCATCATGTATGTATGTATGTAGTTGCATTATAGTGTCAAGAACTTACGTTTTATCTTTACGTATTTTTTTTTTCTGATCTGCTTTTGTTTTCCACTTACACTTTTTTGTTTAAGTGGCGCGTGGTGTCTTGGCAGCGATGGTTACACTTAAAAAATCCATATATGTATAGTTGTAGTAGTAGTAGTAGGCACGAGACAGCAACGACACATATTTGTTCATTTCCTTCCACATTCAAGGTTGGCCTCTGAATTTTTCATAGGTGCCCCCCCTAAACACGGACCAACTAAGCTTTTATTTGCGCATATTTATTCATTTCCTTCCACATTCATATGTAAAAGTTTGTACCTATAAAATTTGAAGTTTATAATACATGCTGTGGATGTACCTAAAAAATAAATAAATTTATGGTAAATTACAAAATTTTACTATAAATAAATAAATGTGTAATTGGAAACTCCTGCTACAAATTTTTTGAAATTATGGTTGTAATCTTGTAACTTTTTTTTTTTTTTTTTGTTACAGGGAAATCCTCTCACTCTCCCGCAGGTCCAAGGCAGCGCCCCGAGGAGATCACCAAGGTGTCCTGTTGTTCGTTCCGAGCCAGAGACTATAACTTGAAAGCTTGTCCCGACCTCACAAGCCAAGCTTCGGTAAGTCAGGACTTGCATTCGGTAAGTCAGGACTTGCACAGCGGGGGAGAATTAAACCCACACCAAGTAGCTGATAAGGCATCCTTGAGGTCAACCTCCTAACCAACTGTGCTACGCCCGGGAGATTGGCCCAGAGGGGATTCGAACTCAGGACCTAGAGGCTTAAACCCCATGCCCTTACCAAGTTGCCACCCACCCCTGGGTTGTAATCTTGTAACTCATCTTTATTGTTGAGCCAAATTTATTGCCAAAATATTATAGTTCAATCTTGTACCAAATTCAACTCAAATTTTTATAAAATCATTTTTTGTCAAAACACATTTTGTGCCTAAAACTAAACTGTGTTTAGGAATGGCAATGGGGTTTAATGGGGTGAATATTAATTCCCCATCTCCATTCTCCTATAATAAATTTTTCCCATTCTCCATTCCCCATTCCCTATGGGTACCACCCTCCCCATTTCTTAATGGGTTTGGAATTTCCCCAACCCAATTTAATCCCCATTTTTATTTTATTTTTATTTTTTATATTTAATGTTAACAATAATTTTTTTTTATATATATTTAAAGGTTCATAACAAAAGTTAAATATACCTTCAATCTTTTTTCTTTCTTTTTTAATATATTTAATGTTAACAACATTTTTATTTTTTTTATTTTTTATTTTTTTTAAGGTTCAAAACAAAAACTAAATATACCTTTAATCTTTTTCTTTTTTTTTAAATATATTTAATGTTAACAACTTATTTTTTTATTTTTTTTTAATATTCACAACAAAAGCTAAATATACATTCAATCTTATTTTATTTTATTTGTTTCAATAACAAAATCAAATACACATTAATTAATTAATTAAAAAATTTGTTTTATAATAATCAAATATATAATTTTGAGACAATCAAATAAGTTTTAGTAATTGAAAAAAAAAATGTAAAAAAATGTGGAAGATTAAAAAAAAAATTACAACCATCTCTCTCACTCACTCTCACTCTCACTCTCTCCTCTATATGTTATAAGAACCTGTTTATAATGTTATAAAAGTCTGTTTGAAGAAATAAAATGTGAAAGAACCTGTTTGAAGAAAGTGTTATAAGACCCATATTAAATTATATCAGGGCATAAACAAGGAATTATTTGTTGATCTCTTAGCTACGGACATTTTAGACATTAAACCATCTTTCTCTTAGCAAATTTCAACCACTCATTTTAATTTATTCAAAATCTAATTATACCTTTAACAAATCTGAACCACGCATTTTAAGATATCCATGCCTTATCACACCCAATCCATCCTCTATCTTCTTCCTTTAGTCCCCCAGGAATTTTGTTATTTGTTACTTTTAAAAAACAAAAAAATAGTTTTTCAATTAAATTTTTACTAATTTCACAACACCATCACGACTATTTTCACCTTCACTATCACACTACCATCACCATAGCCACTACCATCATCACTGCCGCCATTATGTCACAATCTCTATTTTCACCTTCGTTCCATCACCACCACCACCAAATATAAAAAAATATATTTTTAATTTTTTTTATAAAAAATATTTTTCATTAAAAAATATTTTCTATCTAAATAAATGAAGCATAACATTACTGTTCATAACTAAGAAAAATTCTTTTATTTTAAAAAAAATATTTAATAAGACTTTGTATTCCCTTTTTGTTTTTCCAGCAAATAAATCTTTGTACCCATGCTTTCTAACCAATCACGACTCATGCTTGTTTCGATTCTCTACAATTTCCTTATTTTCAAATACATTCATATATATATATATATATGTTGTATAGATTGTGTGATAACATAAAACGAATAGATTCATACTCGGTAATTGAAATTTCAGAACAAGCAAACCATTCTGAAAATTACAATACATAACAAAATAAAACAACATAGAAAAGCAAACCGAAACCTGCACTAGACAAGAATAATTTGACAATGTTAATTAATGTGTATTTGATTTTATTGTTGAGCCAAATAAAATAAAATAAGATTGAATGTATATTTAGCTTTGGTTGTGAATCTTTAAAAAAAAAAAAAAAAGTTGTGAACCTTAAAAAAAAAATTAAAAAAAAAACAAAAGAAAAAAGATTGAATGTATATTTAGCTTTGGTTGTGAATCTTAAAAATAAAAAAAAAATGGTTCTGAATCTTAAAAATAAAAAAATAATAATAATAAAAAAAGATTGGCTGTATATTTAGCTTTGGTTGTGGATTTAAAAAAAAAAAAAAAATTGGTTGTGAACCTGAATAAATAAATAAATAAATAAAAGAAAAAAGATTGAATATATATTTAGTTTTGATTGTGAATCTTAAAAAGATAAAAAAATAAAAAAAAAGGGAAAATTAATGGGCACCCATCCCCAAACCATCTCCTGTGGATAATTAAAGAATATCACTTACCCTACCCAATAGATAAGAAAAAAAGAAAAAAACCCATATATTTGGATTGGGTCTCCATAAATACTCATATGATAAATTATCCATTGCCATCCCTAACTGTGTTTCGTATTAGAGTAAACAACTTCTACAAACCAAAACTCACAACTACAAACTCTAAAATTATAAATAAATAAATAAATAAATAAAAATCTATAAATGACAAAAAATTAATAATACTAAAATTACAATTGCAGAAGTTAAATCACACTAATAATCATAATTTATCCACCTTTAAAAAATAAGATATAAAAAATTAAGCACTTATTACTCATTTGGTCCAGTGACAGAAAACATTTGGTTGATAATCACTGTGTTTGGTTTCAATTTTCTGAAAATTAAGTTTTTTATTTTCCGTAATTTTTATTTTTATTTTTAGTGAATATTTTTAAAATTTTGCAAATTTTTTGATTTTTTTAAATGCACCTTACTTAGATGTATCTAAAAAGTAAAATATTTGTAAAAAATCAATAAAGATATAATAATACAAAAAATGTACTGAATTCTTGTGTATTTTTGATATTTAGTGAATTTTTTAAAGATTTTGTTCACAAATATTATACTTTTTAAATGTATTTATGTTAGGTTTATCTAAAAATTAAAAAAATTACTTAGAATATTAAAAAAAAAAACAGTGAAAACAAAAAAAAAACAGAAAAAACAAAAAATTTCAATTTTTTAAAAAGTGAATAGTGAAAAACCAAACCAAACAAGCTGTAGTATTAAAAAAAATAAAAATAAAAGTTAGTCAAAACCCTTCCATTGGATCCTTATTTGATAAAAAAGATAGTCCAATTTATTTTGTTTTATAAATCTCTAAAGAAAATGAACATAATTGAGTAAGAATAATTTATTTTTTCGTGAATAATATTATCAAAATAATATGTTACTGTTTACATTAATTTCAACATAATATTATTTAAAATTTTAAAAATACTAATTTTTATTAAAACTAACATCTAGATCAAAAGCTCTATTATTTTAAAATTTAATATTTTGATAATAATGATATGTGTTAGACTTTTCAAGAATTTTTTTTTATATTTGTCCTTAATGCATTAAAATTTTATTATAAGAAGATTTTGACCAAATCCCAAAACAAAAAATCCAATCTTTACACTAATAATCACAATTTATCCATCTTACTATTTTCCTCTTTCCTTCCATCAGCATAATCATCATGCAGGTTAAGAACATTTTTATATGTATTTGTTGAAAATAATAATCATAAAAATCCTTTCATCCCTGTAAAATTAATTGGGCTCGGACAACTAGTATTTACTTCCAGGCTGAATCTCAGTCACACTGAGGCCCGGCTCAGCCGTATCTGATTGACAGACAGGCCTTCTAATGACCTGTCAAACAAAAAATGCAAGTTCCGGTTTCAGCCATTCGTGAGAACCATCTGGTTAGTGATCTAGTTTGTAGTAAGCAAATAATTAAAATATAGGCATCTTGCCCAAAACCAAAATTTTAAAAGTTACTATTTCATTAAAGGTATATCTTGCCAAAAACCACAAAATTAAAAAAAAAATTTTAAAAAAGTTACTTCATCATCCACCCACAATCTCATGTATAACAAACTAAAGGTTTTTTTTTTTTTACTACAAACAAAACCAGAAGAGTAATATGTAGGCCAAATGGAATTGTATAGACAAAACTACTGTCCTGAATTAAGAGTATTATCTGGTTGGATGACGAGAACAAGATTTTCAAGGTGACATGCCACTCAAGCGTCTCTGAAGCACCTCAACAAGTACATCTCTGCGGATTTCCTCTTCTTTTGCAGCCTCTACATCTTTCAATTTCACAACCCCTTCATTCAGTTCACGCTCACCCACGATTACCATCCATGGGATCCTTGATGCTTTGGCACGTTCAATGAGCTTCATCATTCTTTTACTGACAATGTACTCTGCTTTCAATCTGGCACTCCACAATTCACTAACCAGTTCTGCTGCAACAGACAAGTCGTCTCCCAGGATACCCACTAGGACTTGAGTTTCAGTAGCTCGGGTAGCCTACCAAACAACACAAACATCAGTGCCTTGCCTAACACTCAAGATTTCTTTCATGTCTAATAATTAATCAATTACAAATAAACTTGCTCTGCTAACACAAAATATAACCATGACAGATCTACAGGGGCATCTCAAGAAAAAAGAACAGACTGCTACAAAACGAAGTCAGGGAAGAGCATGAAAGAAGGAATAACTGTTCATGTCTGCAGTTTTTGAAATAAGGACTTGGAGCAGACGAGATTTCATGTGGGGTGTCCAAACATGGACAACATCATAGAACTAATCAGTGTGTTTGGTTTGAGTTTTCTGAATTAAGGTTTTTTAAAAATTGAATCTTTTATTATTCGTATTTTTTTTGTTTTTAGTGAATATTTTTAAAATTTTAAGCATTTTTTTTTACTTTTTTAGATACATCTTATTTAGATGTGTCTAAAAAATAAAATATTTTTGAAAAAATATTTTAAAAAATTAATAAATACACAAAAATATGAAAAATGTACTAAATACAGAAAACAAAAAAATAGAATTTTCTGAAAAATATTCTTAGAAAACTCAAACCAAGCAAAGTGAATGGTCTTCACTGCTACGTGAAAAGAATAACAAAGACCATGTATGATCCTACCTCTTCCTGTGGCCAATTGTCAAAATGACAGATTGGGGTGTGTCTGACTTGTGTTGACATGTCTCGCACACGTCAATGCATGTCTGACAAGTCCCTGTGTCTATTACATATCAAACATGTGTACATCTGCCTAGGGTTGTTTTTATTTTGGTTACACTCCTAGGGCATATTATGTCAGTGCATTACAGTATGATTTCCTTTATTGAAGTTTTCCTTTCCTTGTTGAATTGTTGTTGATAACAGGATTACTAGCAATTACTTGCTTGCTTAGCGATGATTTTGCATGAACTTTAATGACAAAATCAAATGGGATTTTGTGTTTAAAATTTACTTCAGGCCTATTCAAGCTTAATTAAGATTGATATGTTCTAGCTTTCCAGTTATTTCTTCACAGAAAATGGACTATAGCCTCAGTGTACCATTAATCTGACAATGATACAGTGAATTATATATGATTTATCCCAAAAAAAAAGAAGATAAGTGTATTATATATGGTACAAGTACATTGACTAAAATAACGAGTGTTACTATCACCTGATTCTGGTCTTTCTGAAGCTGCTCCATTATAGTAAATACTCGTTCTATTCCCAGACTGACACCAACTGCAGGTACCTGCTTTGTACCAAACATCCCTATAAGGTTGTCATAACGTCCGCCAGCAGCAATAGAACCAACCTGAGGACATACATAAGTTGGAGTAATTAGGACAATTGCATTTACGCTTAAATCCAACTGGAAAACAACTCAAACATTTGAGGTATGCTAGGAATAAAATTTTGTTTCTTGTCCATTGAAATAGCTCAAATGATTCTGTTTCCCGAGAAACCAAAACCGAAACAAAACAGCTGTGGAATATCAAAATTCTAATGTTTCTAACAAAACTCACACAAATTCACTGCAACACTATGAAACATATTGAAATAACGAGTTGTTTCAACACCTATTAGGAATATCAAACAATGGTCGTTCCTATTTGCCTTTTTATCAAAAGAAAATTTTTGAGAACAAAAAAGATTTACATTTAAAGAACCTAGAAAGCAGACAATGAGAAATAGAGGAGAAGATAAAACAAGCATGGTAAGTCACTTGTTACCACAAAGTACTTTTTTCTAAGAAATATTGTCAATGTGTTGCTTTTGATTAGAAATAAACAAGAAATATTCTTACAAAATAATATAAGAAGTATAAAAAGGCACAACAGAGGATTAGAAGCTTGTTGCCCATTGGGATTTGCATGGAACTCCATTATATATCTTCTTTTTTTGGTATTGAACGCTCACTAAGAAGGAAAAATAAATAACCCCTTCCCCAACCAAGTCTTTAAATCTTTTTGTATTGAGCTTCAAATATTCATAGACCTCAACATGTATGTAAACATTTGTGTTTGTGAACATTTATTGAGAATGTGTTGACATTTATATAGGTTTTAGATTTTGTTTGTAAGCATTTGTATACATTAGTAATTTCTTTTGTCATTTCCCTTATGTTTCCGAAACATTTCCATTTCCAGGCTAATCAAGATGACAAACCAAAAAGATATTTTGATCCTTGGAGGAATTTGACCATACCATACCAATACAATTAGACATAGCCAATTATTGACAAACCAGGCTATCCAGAATAATTGAAGTAGCAGCTCTCAATTCTCAGTACTAATAATAGAGAAACCAAGACTAGTCCTTTATCATCATGAGTAACCATACATAAAATACCATAATAAATACAATCCACATATAACCATACAAGTATGGAACCAAAGAGGCTAGCAGGGGATAGCAGAGGTTCTTCACAGGCTACATCTTAATCTTAGAAAAATCCTTTGCCATATATTCCTTTTCTGAAGTCCACAAGGTGAACAACATGTAAAGACTTATTTTATTTTATATTGTTAATTAAATCAACTCTAGTTTAAAGAAAGTGCTCTACGGGACACCACCATCAAATACAAAAGCAAGACAATCACATAAAGAAAGTTTAGCAACTAAATCAAAGCTATACCTGTGTAGCCCCTTTAAAAACAGCTTCAAATATGACTCCAGTATAGTAATCAAGACCTCTAGCAAGACTCAAATCAAAAACCACTTTGTCAATACACTTCGACTTTTCCAGAGCTTTAAATAGAATCTCCAATTCATTCAGTGCAACAAGAGATCCCTGGTTTTCTAGGAACTTGCTCCCTTCCTGTTTAAGCTTAGATAAAAGTTCCAAAGGATGCCCCCTTTCCTTGACGAAAGTGCCAATTTGATCTGCTGTCTCAACAATTAAGCCCTTCTCTTCCACCTGGCACAGAAAAAAACATAGATTTTATCATCAAAATGTAGCATGTCAATTATTTAGACTCAAACAAAAATAATATCATAAAATGAAGCAAAATCTAACAAGAATTGTGAACTTTATAATCGATAATAAGTTAATAACTCAAGATCAACAAAAATACACAAAAACAAATAAATCTATTCACAAAAGACATTTTATTTTTTGATAAATAAAAACTTTTTTAGAAAGCACATAGAGAGGGATGCAATCCACAACTAAAATAAAACCTGTGTTACCAGAAAACGCTAATACCCTTGCGAATTACGTATTGATATGCACGTTTCGAAACATGGTATACTTCCGTTCTAAAACAGTAAATTTAGTGATCCAAAGCAATCCCAAAAGTTATTTTTCAATATATGTCCTTAAATGTTACCTTAGGAGGAAATTTTTTTTTTTTTAAATGAACTAAAATCTACACTGAGATAAGTTTTGACAAAACATAAACATCAAAAAATGGGTTATAATGCTCATAGAAAATATTGCATTTTATTGGATATCTATTAGTATAAAACAAAAAATACTTCAGAAGTACCTTATATTCTTAAATATAGTATATACAAATGTACCCCTATCGTACTACATTTTAGAGCATATGGCGTACCACATTCCTATTCTCATTCCATGTACTAGAACGATCTACGTTCTAAGTAACATAGAATAAAACAAATATGAATACCTACTAGGATTCAAATACTTGTCAAACACATTTTATTCAGATTAGGATTCAAAATAATGCATTAGTATTGATTATAAAATTAGGATTGGACCTATGCAGCTGAGCTTTTATTAAATGTTCCTAGGTTTCTGAGCCCCATTAGCTCTACTTGCAATACACAAAAAAGGGGTTCTATTTCAATCCCCCCCCCCCCCCCCCAAAAAAAAAAAAAAACTGCCAATCAAATATCAAATCAAGGTCCCAAGCCTAAATACCAATCATGCTAACTCCGACAACAGGCAAGCCCTTCATGCAAGAAAGTCTAATCTTCCAAAAACTTCTTCAAAAAATTTATAATATATGGCACCTAAGAAGCATAGACACAGATACGGATGCGGACACGGGACACAACGATTTTATAAAAATGGAGACATAGACACTGCGGAGACACAACAATAAAATATGTTTTCATATATTTTATTTACTATCTAGATTAATATTACATCCATAAACAATCAATATTAATAAAAACTAACTCTAATTCTATTTTTTTTTTAAAAGCACTTTTAAATTAACACTTACAGTTTATATATTTTTTATGGATGATCTATTAAGTATTTAAATCTAAGAAAAAAATAATAAACATTCAACATTTATCAAAAGCACTAAATAAAATGGGGAAAAAGACAACTTGGCAAGTCCCTAGTGTGTCCCCGGCGTGACCCCTGAAAATCAATTAATTAAATAAGGAGACACGCCATGTGTTGTGTCCCATACGTGTCCTCGAAGTGTCTGTGTGTTCGACATGGATACGGCATTTGTTTTGAAGTATTGGTGTTTCATAGTATGGCACTAACATTTGTCATTTTTACAAAAGAATTGCAATTCTTGTACTTAAAAAATTATCCTCTTTATCCATATTAATTTGGACAGAAGCATTGGAATCATCAATATAGCCACCATATGGTTCCTGTGTCTCTAGCTAACAGATTATGACCAAACACCACTTATAATCACCAAATCAATATGTTCAATAATTGTTAACACAAGCATAAATTTGTCTTGTGCAGCACCACCTCTGGCCAAAAAAATGACAGCATTTAGCTCAAAGCCAAAGGAGTTGAGCCACCTGTCTCTCGACATAGGACACTGTGCATTGCTTAGTTGCCTCAATAGTTCGATTCCCCTATATAAGGAGACCTCTTCAATGCATGCAACTTGCAAGCAATCACCCATCAACCTCCTCTAACAAGATCATAAGTTTTCTCTCTACTGCCTCTCTCTCTCTCTCTCTCTCTCTCTCTCTCTCTCTCTCTCGGTCTAAGACCGTCACAGCTCTCCCCTCCCCCACCTTTGGTGGTCCCTTGCCATCTCAGTACCTACCATCTTCCCAGAAGACTCCACGCGGGCCACCTCAGGGTCAACCATCCACACATTTCAATCCTAGAGGAGGATGTTAAATAGCATGCAATCAATCTCCCCTTAGCATGTGCCTTCCCCAATATCATTCAAAATCATCTTAACTGGGGAAAGGAGGGGGAAAAAAGGCAGGGCATTCTAATTCTTAACTTATTTTAGGAAACACACAGAATCTCTAACTATCCCTTATGAATTTTCTTTAGCAAAGAACATAACTCTCTAGATCAATGGATGATGAATGTCCTCACCATTTCTTTTTTAACCTGCTCGAATGATTGCTTGTCCAACTTGTCAATACTGGAACATATAGTTCTGAATTTTTCAGGTGGCACTCCACAAATATCCAGCATGCCATCTAATAGCTTCCGATGATTCAATTTTACCTGTGAAAATATATAAAGAAAGAAAGATTAAAAGATTAAAAAAAAAAAAAAAGAACAATTATTATGCTGGAGAGCACTTTCAGAAATTCAAATAACAATATGCAGGTGAATATAGAACATAAGCAGGGCTGTTTTAATGAGAAATAGCAGGGCACTGATCCAAGTGCCCAACTCACTTGACACCACCAAGATTCTTGGGTACCAAAGCATAAACTTAAAGACATATATTGATTCTAAGCATAGTTGTCAAATCGGGATTTGAATTGTGAATCGAAATGGTATTGTTCCGAATCGTGAATCAAATTGAATCGTGAATCGTAAAGATTCGATCACCTTTTTTTAATTACATAGAAAAATATATCTGCACACTTAGATATTAAATACATCTAATAAATATGAAATATTTAGACTTAAATCAATGAAAATATTGTTTTAAATGATGATCATGTGGTATGGGTAAGAAGTTAACACGGGTTCCCATATTTACCACTTCACATTTTTCCTTTTTTGATACTACTTCTTATCAACCATTCTTAATAAAGAAAGCAAACATAGACAAATTTTCAAGTTCCAAATAACAATAACTCAACAACAATGTTTTTAACTTTTTACAAGGTTAAAAAAATAAAATTTTCTAACTATTTCAAAATTCTCACTTGATGCCTTAAAAAAATTTCATTTTGTAAATGCAAGTACTTAGATAAAATTGAATATGTAAAGTTTAGAATAATGTAGAGAGAGAAAGTTCATTTTTTTTATGCAAAGGTTTGAGTATTTGAGAGTAAATAGGGAGGGAGAAAGTCAAAAAATGGCATATAGTAATCCTAAAGACCTTTAAAAGGTTGTGTGAATCCTTTTCCAACAACAAAAAACCAAAAAAGAAAGCTATCAATTTTAGCGAATCGAATCGATTCACGATTCACCGATTCGGTTCACCGATTCACCTACGAGTCATAGCTATTTGCGATTCACACAATCTATTCGTATCGATTAGCTACTGAATTGAATTGAATTGAATCGTACGATTCGAATCGCGAATCGTATGATTCGAATCGCGAATCGTATGATTCTAATAATAGAGATTCTAAGCATCCTCTTAATAAGGCAGTATCATACATAATTCCTTAATCATGTTTTTGTAATATGACTTCTATTTTAATGGTCAAATACTAAAACAATATTACAGAAAATATAAGGCCAAAAAACTTTGCTTTAGTAGTAATTTAAATCTCATATCAAGTATTAAGTGTGCAAACATAATTGAATGCAATACAGTCAACAGAATGATTTGAAAATCTAAGTACCTCATAATCACCAATATTTAGCTCGTCCAGCAGTTCAGTCATAACCTTTATGACCTCAAAGTCTGGCCCCATTGCCTCATATTGACCAGCAATATCAAAATCACATTGATAGAATTCACGGTATCTTCCCTTAGATGGGTTATCTCTTCGATAAACCTTCGCTATTTGATACCTTTTAAATGATGTAATACCATTCATAGCCACATATCTAGCAAATGGAACTGTTAAGTCATACCGCAGCGAACAAAGCTCTCCACCCTGTCCTCACGTCCAACAAAAAGTAACAAACTAGTTAGATATTCAAAAATTAACTTCATTTTTTCATCTAACAATTTTACTATGCTAATAAAACCAAAGTTCCAGGTCACCATGATATTTCCATAAAAGTTGGACTTCTTGGCATTTGATGTAACTCTTGCCACTATTGAAGCCAATGTTTTTTCTTTTAAGCATCATGTCATGGCCAACCTTTTTAATCTACAACATCATATACACATGCATATTGAAACTCCAGATTTGCTCATTAAACATGAGATAACTTTGCTTATAAGCTTCAAAAACAATAAGCTAAAAAGAATTTAAATCTGCACGATTAAGTTATTAAGAGACTCCATTTGCTTCTTGATGTATATATATAACAATACTTACAATATATTGTATTAGAATAGATCATGTAAAAATGAAAACTGATATAAAAAATATTAAAAAAGTGTGACAACATACAAAGATATGTACAGTAAGAAATTTATGGTTTGATGTGTCGCAACCCTTTCCTCAATCATATCATAAAAAAGCATTTATCTTACAAGTTATTAGATTCCATCTTGAAAATTTTGAAGTTCTTATGAAGGACAACTAGAAAGAAAGAAAAGAAAACGAAAAGGCTTTTTAGATTGCCAAACTTTAGTGTACTCAAAAGAAATTCATAATGCATATAGAAACATGCATTCTAAAATATAAGTCGTCAGGTCTAGCATTTTCTTCCAATTTCTCTCTTGATTAATAATAACTGCCCACCCCTAGACAAATTTGTCCTTTTCTTCTTCACATGCTCGTTGTGCGTACCGGGTTCCGCACTAGATGAAAGTGGACCGGGGCTCTGCTCACAGTTGGACCATCCAGGGACTGTGGCTCCTGCAACAAGAACCACCGTTAGAGCTGCCCGGCCGGGGTTGGCCGGATAACCCCTCCGGCGTGGTGATCAGTGATCGGTCTATAGAGCCGAATGGATATGTATGTATGGTGTAGATTGGGGTTGTTCAGTTACCTTCAATGTGAAGCTCCTGTTGTATATATAGAGTTCCTTACTTGCTTCTCAAGGTGAGTTCATGGAGTATAGATGCTGCCAGGTGTCCTTCTAGCACTGTTCCACGTGGTAGACCACTTGATAGCTGCCATCCCTTGTATCTTCTCATTGTAAGCATGCTCATAACAAACCACATTCCATTGGCTTAACAACTTCCGTGATTTCAGGTGTGGGGGACCTGCTGAGGTGGCATCCTTCACATGCTTGCACTCACGGATCCCACGTTCCTTTATGAGGCTTCTCTAGTTCGGTACTTAAGTTCTTGATTGATCTTGGTATATATTGGCTCGGTCTTTTCGAGGCTTGTTTACGAAGAGATTTGGGTATTAATCCGTTCCCACTCTCCCGTCTGCGGCTTCGGCAGATCGGCCTTCTGGTGGTGACACCTTACTTGCTAGTTGGGCCCAAATGCTTGAGATTTGGGCGTACTATTGATCACGGCTGGGCTCGATTGATCGATCCATATACTCATCGACCCCGTGGATTTGGGCTTTGCTCGGATTAGGCCGTCCCAGGCTTGGACTGACCCATTTACATTCAGACCCTTCATTTGCCCCCTAGCTCGCGCGGGGTTCCCCAGAGCTATCGTTCGCTGCCAGCGTCGCGTCGTTTGACTTCTCCCGATTCGGCCTTAATGTGGTTCATTCGACACACGGTTCTGCATCGTCCTTTCATGTGACCGCGTGGCAACGCGATAGGTGTCACGAGATTATGCGTCGATTCCATACTGAAGATCGTGCTTTGTGTGCCTGCACGCCGACTAACGCAATAAATGCTCAGGCTGTTGATTCAAATCCTTTGATTTGATCTCCTCGTCCCTCCTGTGTGTTCCAAAGAAAGAAAGAAAGAGAGCCTCTTCCCATTCAGCTGGATTGATAGCGCCGGTGCTCCGCTTGGGCCATTTTTTCATCGCTGATTCTTGCTTCGTGGTTTCAGCCGTAAGTTTTCTTACGATTCTTCCTCTCTTTCTGTCTCTTTCTTACGTTTCTGCCCCACTAGTCTAATTAAATGGGGAAATTTCGTTCTCTGGTCGATACCCCGGAAGCCATGGCCGTGTTTCGTTTAGATTACAACATTCCTCATGATGTTACCACATCCTTGGCGAAGGTAGATGCCAAGCGCGCATGGGCACGAGAACACCGTTGCCTTTCCGTCATTTGCTATCGTCGAGGAGGTGCGGTTTCCTCTTGACCTTGTTATTGCGCCGCTTCTTGCATCGAGTCGATTGACCCGATGCGGTGTCGTAAATCTTTTCGCGTTATGCGTAGTGTATGCGCCTCGATAGGCGCTTAGGTTTGAATCTTGATATTTGGGATATTACGGGATGTTACACCCTTTCTCACAATAAAGACCATAGTACATACTACCTTCGTGTTAGATTCTGGCGATTGTCATCTAGTCACCTGATTGGGACTCGAGACAAACATAATGATGATTTCTTGCAAGTTGGTGGGGGCGGGAGTTTCTGTCGGGACGAATTCGATCGAGAGGATGCCACAGAAAGATGGCTATCCAGGTCTGAGTCTCCCTTTTTCTTTTTTTATGCCTTATATGTTTCTTACTTCGTTCTGAGTATTGTTCTGATGGTTTTGTCTTCTTTTTTTACAGGACCTTCCCGTTTCCACCGAAGACCGAATCGGAGAAGCTGGAAGCCATCAAGGTTGCCTTGAGATACAAGAAAGTCGCTCTGAGTTGTTGGATTATCGGTCAAGTTCTGGATTCTGTTATCTTAGAAGAAGCGAGACTTCATTCTTTGCTCTTTTGGATTAAATCTGAGAGGCGAGGTGTCTCTTACTTGCAGTTAAGGCGCCGCCTTTGTTGAAGATCTTTGAGGGCGCCTTCCCTTGATTTCGGAGGCGGATCGAGTAAAAGAGGAGGTCTTTGGTGGACTTAGATTGAGGCCTTGAGCCCTAAGCTTTGCAAGTCCCGTGGAGAAGACCGAGACGAAGAGCCTCGTGGAGGTGAAGATGGAGGTTGGGGCCACGGGACCCGATGCTATCGCCGTTGAGCCCTCCGCTTGATCATTGCCGAGCAAAAGGAGGAGAAGAAGCAGGAAAGGCGTGGTGGGGAGACCTCTCGGGACCCCGTTGAAGATGAAACTTTTGAAAAATGGGAGCCACCGATATCATATGATGGCAGCCCGTCTCTACCTCGATTGTTGTTGCCTCGCAGAGTTTGCCTTTAGTTTAACCAAGTTTTGTTGATGCGTTGATATGGCTTTGGACATAATGGGCCTCGTGATATTCCTATCATGAAGGGACCCTTCAAATGTTGACCGTAAGTTGTTTTTCCTTAGCTTCACTATTGCATTGCTATCTTCGTTTTCTAAGATTTTTTGTTGTCCTTCACGGTGTATCGGAGAATGCACTGTCCATTACCCGAGGTGAGGAATGGAAGGGCGTCTTTGGAAGCCGCAATGAATGCGAAAGCGGCCGATGAGTCTGGAGTCGGAGAAGGAAGGACGCCTTGAGAGGGAGCCTTCCGTTTGAACAAAATTCGCGTCCATTGAACAATCGAAGGAGGTTGCCATTGGGGCCCAAGCTCAACTTGAGGAAGGTGGCGCGGAGGCCGTTATTCTTGTAATGGCTGCCGGCGTCTTGCTGCTGGAGGCAAAATCTTGGCAACAAAAGTGGGATGAATTTGGAGCCGCATCTGAGCGAGGTTACGGTCTTTGCGAGATAAGCTTTTTGCGAAGAATTTGGACGGTGCCTTAGGCTGCTGCAATGGTTCTGAAGGCTCTTCTCTGTATTGTGATGTCCCTGTTCCCTCGAAGTCCTCCGGTTTGAAGACTGCTCCTATCCCTGCTGATGTTTCCCCTGAAGATGACCCTGTGAATGAGACCCAGAACATGGATGTTGCTACTGAAACGATGGACATTGAAGGGGTTGCCACCCTGGAAACCGAAGCCACGGAGGATGTGGTTAAGGTAGCTCCTACTCCTCAGGAAGTTGGAGCTCCCTCTACTGCTCCTCCCGCGGATGATCTTGACAAAGTTGCTGATGTTACTCCTGAACTGCCTGCTGTTGATGAAAATTGATTGTTGAAAGGTTGAAAGTTGCACCTTTTGTATTTCTGTTCTGATGGAGACAATTTCTTTTCCTTCTTTTTTTTTTTTTTTTTTACTGCTGGTTATGAGGCCTTCTGTGCCCTTTGCTTGGATGATATGACTTCCTTTTTTCTTGAACTCTGCAATTTGATGTTGTTTTAGCTGCTATGTTTGAACATTTCTCATACTTGTTTGCCCCCGGCCGAGCATTGTTGGGACCTCGGGGCCGAATAGATGCTCGGTCTGGCTCTGTGTTGCTTTTTTTAAATGGATGTTACATGCGATTCTATGTTGCTTGCCCCGTAGAGCATTGTTGGAACCTCGGGGCGAGCAATTTGCCCGACGTGAGTGGGACTTAGGGCGGCGATGTTTCGCGTGGCATTGCCCCCATTTGCCCCGGTAGAAACCTTTATTAGGACCTCGGGGCGAACTAGTGATCGGCGTGGCTAACGGTCTTACTTAGGTCGAGTTGGTTTTGTAAGAAAACAATTGTTTGCCCCACCGAGCTAAGTGAGATCGAAATATTAGTCTGTTTCAACTCTGCTCGTTTGAATCTGTCTTGAAGTGTTGTTGCATTGATACTTAAGAAATTATGTGGGTGCCTGAGGCGTGTGCTTTGGTTATATCGATGTAGATTCCACTAAGCAATGCCACTTAACTAAATGGAGATGTTTTCTTAAGATATATTAGTGCGGTTTCCACCAAGCAATTCCACTTGGCTAAATTCAATCCGGTTGCCAAACATTTTCCACCAAGCTATACCACTTGGCATGTTTGAGTGCTAGCGAATTTAAATTCGTTCGATGGATTAAAGCGGGCCATTTGGGTTAAAAACCAAAGTTAATTCCGTTTGATAAACATCAAAGCTAATTCCGTTTGGTAAGAACCAAAGCTAATTCCGTTTGGTAAGAACCAAAGCTAATTCCGTTTGGTAAGAACCAAAGCTAAGTCCGTTTGGTAAGAACCAAAGCTAAGTCCGTTTGGTCAGAACCAAAGCTAAGTCCGTTTGGTAAGAACCAAAGCTAAGTCCGTTTGATTAACATCAAAACTAATTACAAGAATTGAATAAAGCTGAGAGGAATGGGAAAATATTTGTATTGGTCGACAAATAAGTGCCTTTACATCCTGATAAAGAGGCTGGAAAATGACTCTACTGGTAGTACTTCTTGAGATTTGCTATGTTCGGGGCGGTATTGCTCGCCATTCGGATCCTTTAGGTAGTAAGCTCGTTTCCAACTACGGCTGTGATTTTGTAAGGACCCTCCCAGTTCGGCCCAAGTTTGCCCTCGCCAGGCACCTGTTTATGATCCATGACCTTCCTCAAAACCAATTCTCCTGGCATAAATTGCCTTGGGAAAACTTTTTGGTTAAAACTTCTGATGAGTTGTTGCTGATATGCTTCAAGCTTTGATCTCTTGCCTCTCTTGACCCTCTGCCATATCTAATGCTTGCGATGGCTTCCTCGTTAGTGGAGCTTTCAAATAATTGATCAGAAGAGTTGGAGACCTACTTCAAGTGGGATGATGGCCTCCATTCCGTAAGTTAAAGAATAAGGTGTTTCTCTGTGGGGCGCCCGTCTTTGTAGTTGATGAGCCCATAATACATGTGGTAACTCTTCTCCTCCCTTTCCTTGGGCGTGCTGAAGCCGTGTCTGTACTTCATTGATGATGGTTTTGTTCGATGTACGCGACCATTGCTCTGTGGATATCCGGAGAGAGTTCCTATATTCGATTACGAGGTCGACGCGAAATTTCTGAAGATCTTTCCATCAAACGAGTCCGTTGTCGCGATTAGTACGCGGGATGCGAAACGCACTACCACATTCCTCAAAACAAACCGTTTTGTCGGCCTCCTTGATATTTGCCAATGCCTCAACTTGACCCACTTGGAGAAATAGTCGGTTCGCAATGAAGAATCGCTGTTCGATTGCCTCGCGCCAATGGTCCAACAATATCCGACCCCATTGCGCCAAGGGCCACGTTTGGTGAGTGGGGTGAGAGTTTTGGTGGTGATGAATGAGTGGAGCAAATCTCGACATTTGTCGCATCTCTGCCGTACGGCATTGTGCATCTTGTTGCATTCGTGGCCACGATGCAGGTGTGTTAGGGCTCGGTCGCCGGTGACCTCCGCCGTGGCACCCACAAATCCCATCGTGAATTTCATAGAGAACATTCTCAGCGAGATTCGGATGCACACATAAGAAGTAGGGGCCGAGGTAAACGTCTGTAAAGTTTCCCGGAAGGTGAGATCCAAAATCGGTGACTTATGCTGATTTTGTTGGCTTCCTTTACGTCTTGAGGGAGCTTGCAGTTTCAAAAGACCGATATTGGATCCATCATTTCGGCTCTAAGTTGTTGCAGAGGATTGGAGATGCGATACTTGGTTGGTATGAACTCAACCCAAACTTTTCAAGGCGTCCTCTGTGTCCTTGATGAGCCTAGGCATGCGAGAACATCTGCGTGCATTTGTTTTGTCTGACCGATCGCTCCACTCGTATGGATTGAAATTTTCGAGTAGGTCTCGGCCTTGCTGCGTACATAGTCATCCTTTCATCCCGAGTTTCATAGACCGGAAAATTTGGTTTACTACTAGGCGTGAATCCTGAAAACAAGAAGCATTACGCCTTTGAAGTGTTGGCGCTCATAAGCCGGCTAATAACGCCGTATTCGGCCTCGTTGTTGAAGCTTTCGGCCAAGCACGAGAGCTTTGTTCCCGAGATAAATCATACGGAGAAATAAGGACTACTCCTTCGAGCCTCGGTTATTAGACGAACCATCGGCGTGGAGTTGCGGATGTTTCCAATAAAGAGTTTCCATGCTTCGGTACTGGGTTTTCTTGTTCGGCGCATGGCACTTTTTGTCGAGCTAAGGTTCCACAGTTGTACTCTGGTAGGAGTGAATTCTGCGACGAAGTCTGCCAAGACACTGCCTTGATTGCGTTGGTGATACCTAATGTCAAACTCACCAAGCTCTACCGCCCACTTATTGTTCGACAGAGAAATCGGCTCGGTGAATCTGAGACTGAGGAATTCGGTGAGGACATTAATGGTGTGCCCTTGGAAGTAATGTTGCAACTTTCTTGAGGCTATAAGCGTAGCGTAAGCCAACTTCTCTAGTGGTAGATACCGTGTCTCGGCGTCTAGTAGAGTTTTCTTGATGTAATACCTGGTCTTTGCTCCTTATCAATTTCCGTATAATCTGGCGCTCACGGCATGATCGACCTCGCTAGATAGAGATCTGACTCCTCTCGGCTCCGGAGTGGATAATAGTGGGGGTGTACTGAGGTATCTTTTGAGATTCTGCAGTGCTTCAGTACATTCACTGTTCCATTCAAATGCTGCCTTTTTCCTTAAAAGCTGGAAGAAGGGTTTCATCCGATCTGAGGATTTGCTGATAAAGGTTGATCTCGGCCGCCATCGGCTAGTTCTGCAGTTCCTTAGACTTTGTTGGCGCCGAGGTTACGTATGGTCTGATTTGATCGGATTCGCTTCAATTCCTCTCGAGTGACCATGTATCCCAGAACTTCCTGTTCCCACCTCGGCGCGCCTTGGCGTTGTAGTGGTGGGCTTCGGGATCTTGAATACTTCTCTCAAGTCGTGAGGTGGCTTGTAGCGAACTTGCTTTTCACCACCATATCGTTTATATAGGCTTCCATGGTTTTCCCAGTTGATCTCTGAACATCCGAGTAATCATTATTTGGTAGGTCGCTCCGGCGTTCTTGAGGCGACGGCATTACCCTATAGCGATAAGTCCCTCTTGGAATGATGAATCTTTGTCTTTTTCGATCTGGGCGAGCAGTGGTATTTGGTGATAACCGCTATAGGCATCGAAAACTCATGCGCTCATGCCTGTTGTTGAGTCTACTAGGCGATCAATGCGAGGCGGAAAACTATCTTTAGGGCGAGCTTTGTTCAAGCGAGGTGAAATCGGCGAAACTCTCCATTTTCCGTTCTTCTTCTTGACTACAAGCTGTATTGGACAACCACTACTTGGTCTTGTACTTCTCGATTGCACTGAGGCGAAGTTTTTCGACTTGGCGATCCTTTGCCCGGTGTGCTCGTGAGGATCTCCGACCTTTACATGCGATGGGCGGGCGAAGGATTGATGTTGAGCTTGTGGCACGCATAAATTCAGGTCCAACCGGGGTACCATATGCTGACCACGTGAATACCTCCATTTTTTCCCTCAGCAGTTCCAGCAGCTGAAGTTTCTCATCAGCGCTTAGCGAGGTACCGATAAGGAAGTACTTTTCAGGATCGGCTTCTTCTATTAGGACTTTCTCCAAATCCTCCACCATTTTTTCCTCTGGAGTTCCTCCCACATCTTCCAAGACTGGCTGTTCGGCCACTTCCTTTGTCTGTGCATTCTTGAGTTGCTTTGTTTTAACGCCGCCATGAAGCGGTGTTTGGGCCAACTTGGTCCCGAATCTGCTCTACTCCGTGTTAGTAGGAAAAGCGAATGGTGATGATAGGTTGAGGGCGCTTCCATGCGATGAATCCATGGGCGGCCAAGTATGGCGTTATAAGGGATGTTGTGTTAATAACCAAGAACTCTATCTGGAGGGTTTTGGTTCACTCTGACCAGCAACACTATGCGGCGGCGGCCACTCATTTGTGAATTGAAACCGACCAGGAATGCGGCTGGGGTGAGATCTTTGCCGGAGAGGCCAAGCTTCTGAACAAATCATATCTGATATGTCTGACCTTTGCACCTACGATCTACTAGGACTCGTTTCACATCAAATCGTTTCCCAATCCCAACAGTTATGATCAATGCATCAGTGTGTGGGTGCTGTATGCTTTCTAGATCTTTGCTAGTAAATGAGACAGTACATAGGGAGGATTTTGGTACGGTACGTACCTTTTTCGATGCTGGCTCCACTGACATGATTTGCTGAATTTGGGCTGCCTTAGCGATCTCTTCTTTCAGCGTTTCCTCAGATTCCGGAGCTGCTGTCCCATGGATGACATTTATTATCGTAGGGGTGGGTGCTCTCGTTCACTTAGGAAGTGGGTTCCCAACTCGGCTACCTCCTTGCGATCTATGTATTCCCTCAAGTGCCCGTGCCACAGGTCCTCCAAGTGTTGCTTTAGTGCTCTGCGATTAGTCATGTGTCCTCTGTCTTGATGGTAGGTGCACCTAAGCTTCGATTCTGGCATTTGGATCTCCCATCATTTTTGGCCAAACAAAGAAGGGCTCTCTCTTGATCTTCTCCAGGATTCGGTAGATTGGCTCTTTGAACACGGTCACAATAGCTTCATGTGATTTAGCCTTATCGACCTCATTTATCGCAATCCCTCGGTGTTCTCCTCGGTCCGTTTTCTTCTTCGCATTTGCTGCTCGCCGATACTACCTCAATGGGAATCGATCGTCCTCGGCGAGCATCTTGCTCAATCTGGCCTTGCGCAAGTCTTTGAGAGCGGTGGCAGGCGCTTAGTGAGTGATTGTCTTAACTTACTTTCGGACGCAAACCATGTTTGAAGGACATGATGACCATTTGTTATTTGCACATTTTCTTCCATATCGTTATACTCTTCCCATTATCTCCTAGCATAACTGACTAGTGTTTCCTCTTGCTCCTTCACGAGGCGAGCATTGTGTACGGCTCTTTCGGGATCTTTGTGTTGGAAAGCGAACACGGCTAAGAACTCTTGAGCTGCTTCGGCTATGAATTGATCAATGAAGTCGATCGAACCATCAGTCCGATTTCTCCCAAAATTTGGGCGGAAGACTTTGCACATCAGTGCCTCATCTCGGCTCCAGAGGGACATCATCTGTCTGAAATGACTGATATGGGTTAGAGGGTCCGACTTCCCATCGTAGGAAGTGAACTTTGGTGGAGTAAACTTCTTTGGAGGTCTCATGGCCTCTATCTCTGGAGAAAATGGCGAGGAGACAAATCTGTCCAGCGCTCGATGTTCTCTCTGGTGAACAGTACGGTCCAAATGATCCGATGTTGTTAGATTCTGTCTATGCCAATCGGCCAATCTGAAAGGTCTGAGGAGGGTATTCGGTTCTTGACTACCCGTCTTCGTCTCTTAGCCCTCCTGGCGTGACCCACGGGTGTGACTACTTGCCGCCTCGCTGAGTTGGGATTGGTTGGCTTTGTTGCGGAATCATTCTGGGGAGTTTCTTTCTTGGTAATTCCCTAGATGAGCTCTTCGTTGCAAGCGGGAAGGCTCCGCCTCATCCTCTTCTCCGTCGGATCACCCAACACTCTCTTTAGTTGAGCCTTCAATTCTGTATCTCCATTCCCATGGAATCTATAATTCGATCTCTATAATCCTTCTCGAAGAAATGATGAAAGAACCTCCGGCGAAGCAATCGATGTTAAACAGACTCGGGGTCCGATTATTGTTTCGGTTGCTCCTCGGAAGCGCCGAGTGCCAAACCTTTTTCCTTCGTCTTTTAAAATGCGGAGTATGTGATGAAGGCAAAACGTCCTCAATCCCCATTCTTGGCCCGAATGCAGAGCTTAGAGATGAAAATGATCCACGTTCACCGCACCAATTGTGCGTACCGGGTTCCGCACTAGATGAAAGTGGACCGGGGCTCTGCTCACAGTTGGACCATCCAGGGACTGTGGCTCCTGCAACAAGAACCACCGTTAGAGCTGCCCGGCCGGGGTTGGCCGGATAACCCCTCCGGCGTGGTGATCAGTGATCGGTCTATAGAGCCGAATGGATATGTATGTATGGTGTAGATTGGGGTTGTTCAGTTACCTTCAATGTGAAGCTCCTGTTGTATATATAGAGTTCCTTACTTGCTTCTCAAGGTGAGTTCATGGAGTATAGATGCTGCCAGGTGTCCTTCTAGCACTGTTCCACGTGGCAGACCACTTGATAGCTGCCATCCCTTGTATCTTCTCATTGTAAGCATGCTCATAACAAACCACATTCCATTGGCTTAACAACTTCCGTGATTTCAGGTGTGGGGGACCTGCTGAGGTGGCATCCTTCACATGCTTGCACTCACGGATCCCACGTTCCTTTATGAGGCTTCTCCAGTTCGGTACTTAAGTTCTTCAGTTCGGTACTGGTATATATTGGCTCGGTCTTTTCCAGGCTTGTTTACAGAGATGGGCTGGGTATTAATCCGTTCGGCCCACTCTCTGACTCGGCCCTTCGGCCATAAATTGGTGACACCTTGCTAGTTGGGCCCAAATGCTTGAGGATTTGGGCGTACTATTGATCCTGTTGGGCTCGATTGATCAGTCCATATACTCATCTGACCCACGTGGATTTGGGCTTTATCGGATTGGGCCGTCCCAAGGCTTGGACCTGACCCATTTTACATTCAGACCCTTCACTCGTCAACACCAATACTTCTGCAAAATTCTTAAATACACTCGCAAAAAAAAAAATGACAGGCCTAATCCACCAATGCCACTTCCTAGAGATTAAGCCAACAAAAGAGGATGCAATAAGGTGAATACACCCAAGATCCTCATAACATCCATTCTTTCCACAATCCAGCAACTTTACAAAAAAATGAGTAACATCTCATCTGAACATTAGACTACATTAACCAATAACGTGATCCCATAGCTTCCCAACTATATGAAACTCCATATCATCCTTTGTTAAATTCCACATCAGTGCCACACCACATCTAATAACCTTTTTGCTACTACTCACATCACCTAAGCAGATCTTCAAAAAAGTAATTATAACTTCAATGAGCATGTGTCATCCTCTGGATGAGATTTGAATTATTGAAGTCCTCTTTCAACCATACCTCACTAGATACCTCCATCTTCACAAATTTTCCAAGCGAAGACTTTCTCCTCTCCCACTCCCAGAGTTCCATACCACTTTGTATTCTTCCTAGTTATGTCTAATCTTATTCCAACTATAACTAGGACTTCAAATAGGAAACCTTGACCTTCTTTACTACTAAAACTATTATATACCTATCAAAACCCATGTATAATGACACGTTTAATAACTTGACCCAAAACAAGATTCATGAATCCATATAGAACTCAATACCAGCAAATTTTAAAATTACACAATAACCTTTTTCTTGTACAAATCAACAAATAAACAAAAATTAATAAACCCAGCACTATACTAGTTTCAAATAAACATAAACAAAGACCTTAAAGAGCCTAAACACTACCATAGACACTTCCCTTTGGACAAAAAAAAAAAACTTCTTGACATCATGGTACCCATAGCCTTCTCTTTAGGCTTCCGAAACCTATTATACGCATTTAGCCATTTAAGAGATGTGCCGTTATAGTCTCAAGAGAAACTTTGAGCTACGCTACAAAAGTCTCCAATAAGATAATACTCAAGATCAAGACAACATAATAAACAACATGAAATTTGGAATAAAAGGCAAAGGTCTTGTATGGAAAAGAGGTTCAACTTCAATTAGGAACAAAATAACCCCTCAATTTATTATGCCAAAACTAGCTGGCAATTGTTGTAGAAAGACAAATGGAATAAGAATACTCCAAACATTACACCCCCACGTAAATGACCAAGGAAACAAGAACTTTCATTCAATAGCCCAATCAAACCATGTGAATCAACCCTACCTTAACAAGCATTCCACATTTTGCAAGAGACCAAATTCAATCAGCATTGTGTTAGAAATTAAAAGCATAGCTCGAAAAAGGACAATGACTAATTCCTTTGACCAATTAAAATTTCAAATAGAACTTCAACAAAAAGAAAAGAAGAGAAAAAGAACAGGACGCCATTTCAACTAATAACATATTTTACCTGATCAGCAAGATCATAAATCAACTTTGAATCTTCCCCGTATTTTCCCATTAAAGTTTCTCTCAATTCAAATGCAGGAGTATCCAGTGCCATGGCACCGTGCCTCTTGAAAACTTGCGCTATAATTGAGAATGCTTTCTCCCTAATGGCCATCTGTTCTTTTGCAAAATCACGAGTACCCTGATATGTAACAAAACCATGTTGAATATAAAAATGCTGCAAGCTCATTCACTCTGAAATAATTTAACTACTTTTAATCAGGGAACAAAATAAATAACAATTAAATCAACCGCTTTATAATGATAGTTGATAGGAAATACAACTTCAAACAAAATCATAGCCTAGACAACATAACTAGCAACAGAAAACCTAGTCAAGCTGTAGAAAGGAGGGGGCTAGGGTTGTGAGAAAAGAGCCATTCTATAGGCACAATGCAACAAAAATATAACTACAAAGAAATATGTAAACATGCCCCAAAAAGACCTGACCAAATTCCAGCTAGCACAAGGGGGCTAGGGTTGTGAGAAAGTAGGCTTCACCATTTGCACAGTAACAACAACCAATAAAAGTGGACTCTGGTCTCCCTTTGCAAGTTCAAAATCTCCTTCATCCTATGCCGACACAATCCAATTCCTTGTTTACTTCCCTAACCTATCCAACCTTAGATTACAATGTGTCCTAAGCCAATGAGTCAATGACTTGGAATATTTTAAAGACCCAATAAAAGCAGTCCAACCTCCAGTTTATCTGTTAGGTCCCTACCACAGACAATGAATGGATTTTAGTGCACAACAAACCAGACGAAATTTAAGCAAATGATCTTAAATTTGGTGCACAACAAACCTGTCAACATTTGTTCCTAAATGGACTTTTGCTGGAAAAAGGGAAAAAATGGAGATAGTTATATAATTCTAACAATGCTGTATGTAAGAGAGGGATAATCATGAAAGACAAGGCAATATGGGCAGTCAAAAATCTTGATTAAATTTTATGCCCCTACCATTGCTGGATCTAGGTAAATCAAAAAATCATTTGTCCTAAATTTAAGCAAAACAAACCAGACTAGCCCGATCCTAGGTCATAAAACACGAAGCAAAACTTGTCCCAGTATCACACCATTAGAACTCTACTTTCAAGAACAATGTACAACAACAGAATTCTATTTGTCATTGTGCATCATATCCCTAGTGAACAAAAAAAAAAAGTAATAAAGAAAGTCCAAAAGACATCAATGTTTTTGTTTATTAATTGGCCATCAAAGAAGAACTATGTTATGAATTTGTTGCATGCGTGCGTGCGTGTGTGTGTGTTTGAGAGAGAGAGAGAGAGAGAGAGAGAGAGAAGAGAGAGAGAGTGCAATTTCTTGTTCATTTTTCCCAGGATTCAACGGATACACTTTTGATCTTTGAGAAAATAAACACACAAAATCACACCTGGAGTTTAATAAACACACAAAATACAACCTGTAATTTGACTCAAAAAGTACAAATTCATTAACTCTCATTACCTTGGGAAGCTTGGGAAGTCTCCTACTTTCATTGCTTTCCACGAGCTCTTTCACTTTCATCAATAAGCTGGGAAAGCCCGAGTGCTTCGGGTCGAAGAATGAGAGAAGATCACGCGTCCATTTCTCCAGTAGGACCAAATGATCAACTGCCTCACCTACTCCACTCTGCAACCTATCCTTGATAAACTGCATTAAAACAGAAGTCCCTTTTCCTAAAACCTTCTTTTTCTTTTCTCTCTTCTCTGTTTTTGCAGAAACTCCATTCATGGCATTACCCTGAAGTTTTTCTGTTAGTTCATTCCCCTCGAGCGAAATAAAAGCTGTTGTTGCCTCCCAAGCAAAAATCTTGCTCACTATTTCTGATAATCTATTAAGCTCGTGAAAGAACTTGATGTACTGCCCTCTAAAACCGGCTTGCGAAGAGGACATAAGCAAGTCCCCCAAACTATCAACACTAGGGCATTCCCTGCCGAAAACTTCATTCAACCCAGAGCGGAGATCAACATTACTCATTACATCAATGTTAAGTTTTGCACGGGACCAGCTACTCATGCCCAAATGCCTCAGGGCCTCAGATAAAGATGAGAAAACCGTGGCCAATGCCTTGCCAGTTCCACCGGTAGTTTTAACAACAGGGGAATTCAATTCGGAACGCATCCTCGAGTGCACCAATCTGGAAATCTCCCTAAAAGTAGCATGGACCTGGGGAATCTCAGAGACGGAATCGGAGTGGAGCTTGCCAACCAATTTGGAGCCAACGAGCAAAACCTTCAAGTCACTAGCGACGGCAATCTCGTCCTTATTAGCAGAGGAAGCATCACCGGAGTCTGTCAGATTATTAAATGCGGAGACGTCGGCTCCAGAGGCCTCGCAAGACAAAGCGGCCGCGGCGTCTGCGATGGCAGACAAGGTGGAGGACTGGTGATCGAGAATTGCGCAAATGCCATCCAAGATAAACAATGATTTATCCAGAACAAAGAGTTCATCGTCAGTGAGATCAAAGGCACGATCAAAATCTAAATCTAAATCTAGGGTTTTATTATTGTTGTTGTTGTTGAGGGCATCGGAGATAAGAAGAGGGAGGGTGGGTCGAATACCACCGGAGAGCAAGAGCTTGTTCAAGAGAATGAGGAGAGCAGCTCTGGATTCCTCAGGGGATAGATCCTTCAGAAGGGAAAACTTGAACTGGGAAGACGGAGGAGGAGGAGGAGGATTCTTAGGATTGGAAAGCCTGTCAAGGACCGATGAGTCGATTCGCGACCGAGAGAGGCCATTGGCGACGGCGGAGACGATGGCTGAGGACAGATAAGCGCCTTTCCCACCCACCGTTATCACAGACACTTCGCGTCCCTCAGCCGCCATATCAATACTTACCAATGTCAACCAGAGTTAGTGTGTCTGTCTAAAAGGAGGGAGATAGAGGGTGATGCTCGAGTTCTAAACCTCTGAACCTGTCCCACGAATTATGTATTAGGGTCCCATTTTTTTACTATTTACCTCTGAAATTATTTTTTTAATTTCTCTCCATGCACACATCTAATATATATATATGTTTTAAACATTAGAAACATTAATATATAGGGCAAATTTCACATTGCTCTTGTGGTTGGTAGGCTAAAACGTACATTAACTTTTGTTAACAGGAGTTATAATGTAACAACCTCTTGATTATCGATAACCCTCTTGAATTAGCTCTTGTTAAACCGAATTGATAATAGTGATAATTGGATTAGAATGGGTGATTGAAATGAAATTGAATAAGTTTATCTATTGAATTGTATATTGCATCTGTTTGATTATTTGATTATCTGTTTGAATTCGTATGTTTAAACTGCTAATTGAAGGCCTTATCGAATTAAGGCAGATTTAGAGTTTTGGGATCAGTAGAATATTTGTAATTTAATGGTATATTTATCTGAAAATTGATTAGGAATGATTAAATTAGATAAAAAAAATGAGTTAATTGCAAACTTGGACTTATTTACACCTTTGCCACCTAGTGTGCCTTTGTTTAGTGATTTGTAGGGCTTTGTATACACTTAACCAAAACATTTGCTCAGCCACAATTGAGAGCCTAGCCGACCAAAGAGAAGAAATAAGAGGAAAAATTGAATTCATCTTGTGGATTGTTTGGAAATTGAAGAATTCATAACATAGGTTGCTAGATTAAACTTCTAGACAAGTGATTGAAGACTTAGGTAAGGAAATTCACTTTCTTCTTGTTGTCTTTGAGTCCCATCTTGCATGTATCATAGTTATAGAGAAGTTAAGTCATGAAATTGCTCATATATGTTGAATTGAAACTCCATTGTTGCATGCATGCTTGAATTGGTGCATTTTGAAGTTGAATTTTTGATGGATTGTATGCTCATGTTTCTAACAAAGTCCATGTTTTCATTTTGTTTTCCAACTATTGAGTTCATTAGAGCAAGATTTGAACCTTGAATTTGGTTAAAAGCTCATGCATTGCATGTTTCAATTTGTTCTTGAAAATGTGTTTGAATGTTGGATTTAATTGACTCACCTTTGGGGCTTGAATTCATAAATTGGCTTTTGAAACTTGTTATACATTGTTTTGGGATGTATTTTCCAGAATTTGGGCCCAAGAGGTCGAGAATTGAGTTGAGAATGCTTGGTTTGAGCTTGGCTGAAATTCCGGCGAAGAATTGGTGGCTCGGCGTAAAAGCATCGATACTTTTTCTTGTTTCATCGGACGCTTCGGCGAAGGATTGTTCGCCGAATGATTCGAAGGAAAGACCCTTTTCAAAGAACTTTTGAAAAATGCCTTGTATTTTGCATCCTCATCCCATCCTAGACATTCTTAGGCCTAGTTTAAGGCATCTTAATGAGGATTTAGACATAGAACCACAGAAATTTAGGGATTTAATTATCATCCTTCGATTGTGAAACTTAGTGTGCGTTCTATTTGTTAGGGTTGGCTGACTCGCTCTAGCGCTATAGCCCAATCTCTGTGAGTAACGATTGTGTAAAGATATATTCAAAATGATTATCTTTTGAATATATTGTTTCTTGAATAAATGTATGTCCTTGTGGCATCCTTAGCACTTATTGTTTATGGAACGATTGATGGCCATCATTGGACTTCTTGTTTATAGGCTAATGGATGTATGATTGACATTCATTCATAACCTCTTTACGCTTTATGTTATTCACTAGGCTTTTTTATATATATATCTAGGAGCATGGGTTGGTCCCTAGTTTTGTTTCCATGCTATGGCTTGGCGTGTTTTATTGTCTCATCCTTACTACTTTGTATTCGTTATCGAGGATTAGGTCCCCTGAATGTTTGTATATGATTGTATAACTAGGTGAATGCATGAAAAATGTTTTCAATGGGCACTAGTTATTTGGCTTCGCCTTCCGCCAGTACCTGTTTTTTTTGTATTCTATGTCATGTTGCCCTTTTGATAATCTGGATCTTGGCGATTCTGATGCTAAACCCATAGGGCCGGGTTTGGGTCGTGACATGTAAATTGACAATTATACCCTTCTCTCTCTCTTTTTATTCTATTCTTCTTCATCATAGAGTGTTATACCCTCCCACCCTCTCTCTTTCTCTCTCTCTCTTCTCTTCTTCTTCTTTCATACCCATTCAACAAATTTCCACTTCCATTCAACAAAATACTTGATTTAGCTTCATGCCACCAACTCTAATACACACATACATATATATAAACCTGCAAATTGTATATATAATCTATATATATGTATATATATATATTCATAAAATCTGTTAAGATGTTTAAGATCAAACTATATTAAAAGAAATATAAAAAAATATATAGTTTTTATGAAGTGTATATATATGTATATATTCACTGTTATATATTTATGAGGTTTGATCTTCAATTTAAGAATGAGCTCAAGAGAAAAAAAAAAAAAAAACCTACAGATCTAATGATGTAATTGATGCTAGCTTTGAAAATTAAAACCAAACAAGCCTTAGTTTGTTTATGTTGAATTAGATGTAGCATTGTGAATTTGATCATGGAGGTTTGTTGATTTGGGTTATGTGCAGAAAGTGTGGCTGGATAAGAATACATATTATATACATATATATACATTGGCTTTGTTGATTTGAATATATACATATATACATTAATTTTTGATAGAAATTATGCTGTTTAAATTAATTTAGGTTTTTGTTTTGGGTTATAATTTTAGAGAGAGAAGGAAAAAGACCAATGCCATGCCTTTGCAAATTTAAAGATGTTCTAGGGGTATTTTGGTCTTAAAATGTAACTTACTCTCTTTGAATTACACAACCCATTAACTTGGATGGAAAAGTGAACAGTGCATTTTAGTCCACCAACCACAAAGGGTTATGTGGTGATATTCGAATGTCAGGGGATAATCCGCATATGGCCCAAACTATAGAAGGTAAAGTGAAGTTTGCCGTAATATATATTTAGTGTATATATATATATAATTTTAATAGTATCCTCATCTTCAATTTAATTTAATTTTTTTTTTCCATCTATCAACTCCTCTTTCATTGTCATTGTCACCATTCTCAACATTCTATCAGTATTACTGCCACTTTCAACTATCACCTTTTACCCTAAACTTCCATAGTCAATTTCAAAAGTGAGTGGTTCGCAACAAATGTTGTGAGAATGTATAGTTTATAGTGAAAGGCAGTTGCAGTAGAGAGAAAAATAAACTATGTGAGGAGATGGCGATGGAGAATGGTTATGGTGTCTTGGAATTAAAGTATGGATATAAGAAGATAAAATTATTATGATATTTTTATTATAAGACAAAATCATATTAAGAAAAAATTCTTTAAGTGTATGAACTGAAATGAATTGATATGTGGAAATAAAATTATTCTCATTCAACCAATGATAGAAGGGTAAATTACACTCACCTCCCTAAGAAATGTTAGAAATCAATACTTTTAGTTTTACAAATTCAACCACAATGATATGGTAAGGGAATTATTGAGTGTGTAATAAATCAAAAATTGACAACCATTATATCATATCATTCTGGGTCAAATTATGAGAATTTTTTGTGAATTTCAAACATTTTTCCACAAATTGACAAATTGTGTTTGATCGCAAAGCTTATTTGGTTTTTTTTTTTTTTCAATTTGTGTGGCCAAAAAAAAAGAAAAGAAAAGATAAAAAGAAATGAGATTTTCTTTGCAATTTGTAACTTATTTGAAACCTTAGGTATGGATAAAGAGCCCCAATCTCTTTTGCTTTAAATTATAATTTTTTACTAGTATCTTTAATATTTGCATAACTAAAAAGTTATTGAACAATCTATTAAACCAATTATATTGAACTTTTTTTTAACAGATTATGAGAAGTGCGGAATCAAAAAATGTATATATCACTATATTTTTTGCCATCATGTAGTACTGGTGAAAATGGTAACATTATTTACCTTCAATTTTTTTAATAATGATTACTTTTAAATAAAGAATCAAATATAAAAATTCACATAATCAAGAATACAAAATGATGTTAAAAATATATAAAATATTTTTTTCTTCTTCTCAATTTCTCCTGTCATTTGCATTTGTATTTTTCTTTTTAAAAATAATCTCTACTACTCTCTCATCTATACAAAATTTTATATAGTCACTCATTCTTTATATTCTATTTTCCACTTCCACTTCCTTTTTATTTATTTATTTATTTATTTTTTATATTCTATTCTCCACTTCCTCTTTTTTATTTTTTTGTTTCTCTACAAAATTCATGGGTTCACATTTTTTTCACTTTCTGTCAATCTTAAATTATTTATTTCATCTATTTAGTCCATATAAGGGCATCTTCAACAGTTCACCAATTTTTTTATTAAATTTGAGTAAAAAAAAGGTAAGTTCCTCAATCTAATATCAGTCATTCTAACGGTGCACTGTAGCTTTCATCAAAAGATAGTAGACGTCCGGGGGATGACCAGCCGATCGACTGGACAGGGAAAATGAATTTTTTTCCCCCTCCATTTATGTTTTCCAATTCATTTCCCATTTCTTTTTCCCCCAATTAAATATTTTCATTTTTTTTTGCCTCCAATAATGATTCCAAAAACTGATATAAACACATTAACTCATGTACCATATACCAGAAAAGAGATACGTTATATCTGGACCCAACCATAAACTAAAAGTAGAGCATGATGAATATCTCAAATTCTTACATGTTCACTTCATTTTTATCCTCTTATTCTTCTTCATCCTCTGATGATGTGTCTGATGATGAAAAAATGGTCAAACTTTTGGGTGTTTATGAGAAAAACAAGGCTAGTATGGTTCAGATTCTGTAATCAACTGATCAATCAAAGAAAAGAGGTGGTTCTATTGTAGGACATAATTACATATGTCGCGATAGATAGAAAGTTCATGAACGATTGTTTGCGGATTATTTTGTGGCAAATCCAGTTTATTCACCTGTGACATTTCAGAGACGTTTCAAAATGCATCGTCCTCTGTGTCTCAAATTTTGAATGGCATTGAAGCACTCAATCCATATTTTGTTCAAAAACAAGATGTAGCTCATATCCTTGGGTTGTCTCCACTGCAAAAGATGACTTCAACATTGAGAATACTATCATATGGAGTGGTAGCAGATGTAGTTGATAATTATGTACGTATTGGAGAAAGCACGACAATTGAAAGTTTGCAACACTTTTGTAATTCAGTAATTGAAATCTTTAGACTTAAACACCTAAGATCTCCAACAATAATTGATATTGCTAGATTAGTTGCTATTAGGGAGGTTTGTGGGTTTCCGGGTATGTTGGGAAGTTTAGATTGCATGCATTGGGAGTAGAAAAATTGTCTAATGGCACGGCAAGATCAATATGTAGGCCATCAGAAAAAGCCAACCATCATTCTTGAAGCAGTAGCTTTTTATGACTTGTGGATTTGACATGCATTTTTTAGAATGTCTGGATTACACAATGACTTGAATGTGTTGGATCGATCACCCTTATTTTTTGATCTTGTCCAAGGTAAAGCTCCGCCTGTCCATTACACTATTAATGGATACACTTATAATATGGGTTATTACCTTGCTGATGGTATATACCCTCAAAAGACAATACTGGTTCAAACAATCTCTTCTCCCCACGGAGCAAAGAAGCAACATTTTGCAATGATGCAAGAGTCAGCAAAGAAGGATGTAGAGCGGGCATTCGGAGTGCTCTAATCCCGAGTTGCAATTATAGGTGGTACTGTACATTTTTGGGATCCGAAAATGCTTGGTAACATAATGAAGAGTTGCGTTATATTGCACAATATCGAAGATGAGAGAGAAGAGTATCTTGATTTCGATTATGATATTTCATCAACCAACTCACCAGTAGTACTTTCGTGTAACAGTAACAATGACTTCCAATCACTCATGTATTGTCATTTAGGTATTAGAGATGAGAATGCATATCATGCCTTCCGTAATGATTTAATAGAACATATGTGGCATCTTCATGATGAAAACTAACTTCACCATGTGGACGTGAATATGAACTTTTGGTTGATTTTTTCGATTGGGAGGTGATCACGCAAGGAAAGCTATCAGTGTTTGTTTGTTGTTAGTGCTCTTCACAATGTGCACATCCTTTTTTGCTAGTATTTTTGGTCCGTTAATTAACTTTGTCATTATCAAAAATAGTGTACATTTGTTACTAATATACTGATGTCATAATTTACTAATGTTGTGTTATGATATGGCTTTGGACTATTGATATGGATTCCTATAACATATACCTTACTTTAGTGCATAACAACTTTTCAAAATTTTGTATCTACATTTATTAAATTACAAATGACTCATGATTGTTATTTATATCTGTAGCTCGCCTTTTTCATGCCCCATCTCGGAAGTTTGAAACAAGCCCTACAGTATCGGACTCCCACGGTTCTGAATCTGATCCCACAAGTGTAATGTGAAATAGATAAACACCAAAGAGTCCAAATTCAGCAAATCTTTTAGAAAATTGATTTTGAATCAAATTGTCAAAAATGGACTACTTTGCCAAATACAGAGTCGCTACCTAAATATTTTATTTTGGGAAAATTTAGGAAACTCATGACTCGTGCCAAAGGCTACGTGTCCGTCATCACCAAGATTATCTCGTTTCGGGAACTTAGGTACGAGAGGGGAAGGTCATGAATACATTTGAGTACCCCGCTCACTTGATCAAAGATCGGCCACTACTAATCATGATATGATCTTTATCAACATTATATGCTCTTGTTCCGTTTATTAGGCTAGCATTACTATGTGATGCGCATACATAGACTAACTCGCAAGAATTGGAACACTTAAGTCATGTTCGTTTTGAAAATTGTTTCAAAATATGTACCACTTGAAAAAGTGATCGCATATGAATTTTGCTCAAATTATTCCAATTCGAGCAAATAGCCTTCATCCACAAGCATACAAGCAGTTTAGCACTTAAGCACTTAGCCTCATGGCAAGCATGCTAAACATGGCAACATTTACACTCATGCAACATGCTAAAGTGAGTAAAAGCTCACCTAGTACTCCAAGCCAAAATAAACAAAAGAGTTAGAAAAAATGCATGATTCCTAACTAGGCAAGATGACTAATGCAACACATGCGATATGCAATTACTAGGCTCGGCTAATAAGCATGGCATACGAATCAATTTGATAGCATGCGGTTTAAGCACCTTTCAAAGAAGTATTAAAACGACAATGCAGTTAGAATGATGAACTGAGCCTTGGTGCATGTAATTCAAATGGATGCAATCATGAAGTATGCTAAACAAAACATGATGTCCCTAAACTAACCATCGTAAGCTAGTAAATAAAAGGGAGAAAGACGTGGGGTTGGAAGACATACACATTATTACATTGCGCTCTCATGAAGGAGAGTCCGAATTAATAAACTAGCTAATTAACTAATTAATTAAAGCTAATTATTACAAAACCGAATGAATAACTAGCTAAGCTACTTAACTAATTTTTACAACACTTGAATTAACTAGTTAACTAAACTAATTAAATAATTACAACACAAGTGCAATTAAAATAAGTGATTAAACTAAACAATTAAGTATTAAGCTAACTATTCCGCCTCAGGAAGCGAGGTATGTTCATGCGCATGCTCGGTTTCCACTTGAAAAGACCACTGTTTTGCTTCTGAATGCCTCTGTTTGCATAATTGAACACCAAAATTGTTGCTCACTCTGCTCTGCCTTACAAATATGCTACTGAAATTTGCATCAGTGGCCGGCCGGCCAGTGATGAAGGTTGTCGGCCACCTGCCGGCCATGGAAAATGGCCTGCCGGCCACTACTGCACAGGTTCATCTTGCTGCAACAAAGGACAAACAGAGCATATATAGGGTATTTCAAGGGTTTGTTTGCACAACTCACCCCTCCTTTTCATGAGCAAATCCAAGGAATAGTGAACTTAAGCCACAAACCACCAACTCAAGCAATCTCATTGCATGATGGCTTGTGAAACCAAGTGTGCAAGCTTAATAAATGCAATAAAATGAGACTCTCAAAAACTACCTCCCTATCATGAAAGATCAAGGGAAGTGATGACCTTGGAGACTTGAATCATTTCATCACTAGTAAGTATGAAATGGTCCAAGTTCCATGTGTTCAATTAACGTCCGATTGAACACAACCAAATTATTATCTTGCTCACTTTTAATTCCAAGTTACTCCATTTTAGTTTACCAACCATTCTTTAATTCAATTAAGTCCAATGGTGAATTAAAGTCCTTTAATGGAAAGAGAGCTCAAAACAAAAGTTGCTTTGGGTATGAAAGAAGCATCATACCGTTGGTAATGAACCCTCTAAGGTTGCAGAGATTATTAGTGCTGAAATGAAGTATGAAAAGCCCAAAATAAGTACTATCAACTCAAATAAGTGATGTCTAAGACTTAAAACATCAAGCTTATGAGGACTATTACACTAGAAGTATGCAAAACCAAGCTCAAATGCAAACAACAGCCCAAGACAGTGCTAAAATAGTCTAAAATAAGCCATAAAACATGCTGGAATTGAACTAAAAATAGCTAGATTAAAATGCTAAAACATGGCACCAACTAGGCTAGTAAGCAAGACACAAGGAGGGGAGGCTAACCCCTCCAAATTTAGACTTCAAAACATGATTTTGGTCACTGAAAAAGCTCTGAAAATCAATGTTTAAAAGCTTGGAAAAAGATAGTAAAAGGGTAGGAAACACAAGGGCAAAGGCCTCAAAAACAATGTATAAAGAAGGGCTATCAACCCCTCAACCTTTAATGGCCTTAAACCCAAGCTTCAACCCAAAAAACACAGAGTTTTGACAGCCCAAAACAATGAAAAAACAGTAGGAAAGAAAGCAAATAAAACAAAGCTACAAGTAAAGTCTTATACCTCTTGAAGAGAAAAAAGCTATTCCAAGCAACAAAACCAAGTAAACACATCCTCTAGAACTCAAACCAAGCTCAAGAATACCTCAGCTCAAAGATGAGAAGATTTGGTTAAGGGTGTATAGGAAAAGGTTGAAGATTTGTCGGCAAAAGTGTAGAGATTTGGTAGAGCAAGGAAAATTTTTGATCTCAAAATTGTCTAATCTTAAAACATGAAAGAGGGGTCTCCTATATATAGAAAACATGAAATTCCCTTACGGAGATCCAGCTTTACATGTGGGGATAGATGCATGCATCTGTGCAAACAGCTGGCACTACTGGCATAAAATATCTGCAAAATACACTTATGGCCGGCCGGCAGCCTAAAAGTAATGGCCGATAGCCTCTAAAAGTGGCCGGTAGGCCACCAAAAGCTGCAGGCTTGAAGGCTTAAGGCTTGGTCAAAAACTGGGACAACAAAGGTACAGGGTTTGAAAGGCTCAAAGTTGTGACATTTAACTGAGGACTTCGAGCACTTGGCGAGCATATAAACTCATCATCAGGTGTGCATGCGAGGATGTCTAAGTCGTAAGGGCTGTAAAAAATAGGGTGTCTACAGTTGCCCCTCTTTGACAGAACTCGGAGTCATGAAATGATTTAAGTGAATGTCAAAGCCTAGAGACGACCCATTTTGACAAGGCCGTAAGACTTGGACAAACAATTAGGATAAAAATAAATGGTTGCGCCTGCGGGTTGCTTATATATCCCTTTGTAAGGAATCAAACCAGCGTAGTTTTGGGGCAAAATGCAAATGATATGCACAATGCAACTTTGAAAGTGGGACTCACACGCTATGCGAAGCCGACTATTTTGAAAACTTATGATCATGCGAGATGATGTGATAAGCAAGAACAAAATGCGATAAGCAAGATAATGAGATAATAACACATGAATGAGCAGCTTCAAGATTCAAGCAACACATGTTGTTTGTTTTTTTGCAAAAAGAAGATAAAACATACTCTAACCATGCCAAAACACAAGACAAGAAAAGAAAACACCGCTCAGGGTTGTGTTTCACACATCTTGAGAAACTAAAAACAAAAATTGCTCGGGGTTGTGTTTCATATGTCCCGAGAAACAAAAAAATGAAAACTGCTCGGGGTTGCATTTCATGCGTCCCGAGATAACAAGAAAACTGCTTGGGCTCGTACTTTACACGTCCCGAGATGAAACCCGCCCAAGGCCACGCGTCATACATCTTGAGATAACAAGAAAACTGCTCGGGCTCGTGCTTTGCACGTCTTGAGATGAAACTCGCCCAGGGCCGCGCGTCACGCGTCTTGAGATAACAAGAAAATCGCTTGGGCTCGTGCTTCGTACGTCTCGAGATAAAACCTACCCAGGGCCGTGTTTCACAAGCCCTGAGAAACAAAAACTGCTCGGGCTTGTGCTTTGCACTTCCCGAGATGAAACCCGCCTAGGGCCGCACGTCATGCGTCTTGAGATAACAAGAAAATTGCTTGGGCCTGTGCTTCACACGTCTTAAGATGAAACCTTCCCAGGGCCGTGCATCACGCGTCCTGAGATAACAAGAAAATTGCTCGGGCTCATGTTTCGCACGTCCCGAGATGAAACTCGCCCAGGGCTGGGCGTCACATGTCTTGAGAAAAACACAGAGGTGTGCAATAGATGCATGAAGTGAACAAGTGTGATGATGCACAAAGTGAACAAGTGCGATAGATGCACAAAGTGAATGAGTGCGGTAGATGCACAAAGTGAATGAGTGCGAGTTCTTCTACCAAGACACAAATGACTTAGTTGGAACTCCTCTGAATGAACCATACATACAATATCATTTTCCGGTTTAGTATGCGATACAGTGACAATGCATGTTTTATGTGAGATAAATAACTGAGATACAATGTTAATTGAAGGCATGTTCTATGCGTTAAACGAGATGCATATTCTATGCGTGAAACAAGAGCGAAAGCATATTCTATGCGAGACTCATAACTGATGCAAGATGCACGTGCAATATATATGTGAAGTGAAATGCATATTCTACGTAATAAAGTGAAATGCATATTCTATGCATCAAAGTGAAATGCGTATTCTATGCAAGGAGCAAAGTGAAATGCATATTCTATGCAAGGAACAAAAGCGTAATTTGACAAAAATGAATTTTAGTAGCAACTTTCGGTTTACCTCTCAGAAGAGTTACAATATATTTAAAAATGATACATCTCATTCATGTTGACAAGTGATGAACATTGTGCACCAAAACATAGTTTTGAGCTTCCATAGAGACAATCTGGACCCAATAGTGAACTTTCCTTGCAACTCTTGGGAAACAAAGATACAAAATAACATCAAAACATAAAAGAAGGCCACCAGTCATTGGCCGGCCACTGCACAGCCTTGCCGGCCACCAATGTGCCTTGCCGACCCCCTGCCGGCCACCGATGGCAATTCGGGCAAATTCGTCTTTGCACACACGGGTCTTTAAGTATAAGCCACTAGGGCTCATTTCCTCACACCCATATGTCCGAAAATGCTCTCTCTTTCTCTCTCTCTAGGTGCTCATTCTCTCTAGATTTACGCTTTCTACGCATTTTCCAACACCCCACGCAAACTTTATTCGCTAAACCCTCTTAGCCCTCTTCACTGTGAACCGATTGGAATTTGATTTCAACACACTTTTCCTCATTTTCACCCTTCTAGGCTTGTTCCCCTCAAGTTTCTCTCGAGTTTTGTGCACTTTTCCCGGGTTTGACATTTTCACCCTCACTTTTCCTCAATCTAGACCCAATAGTGAACTTTCCTTGCAACTCTTAGGAAACAAAGATACAAAATAACATCAAAACATAAAAGAAGGCCACCAGTCATTGGCCGGCCAATGACCTTACCACCAATGTGCCTTGAGCCCTACTTAGGCCATCGATGGCAATTCGGGCAAATTCGTCTTTGCACACACGGGTCTTTAAGTATAAGCCACTAGGGCTCATTTCTTCACACCCATATGTCCGAAAATGCTCTCTTTCTCTCTCTAGGTGCTCATTCTCTCTAGATTTACGCTTTCTATGCATTTTCCAACACCCCACGCAAACTTTATTCGCTAAACCCTCTTAGCCCTCTTCACTTTGAACCTATTGGAATTTGATTTCAACACACTTTTCCTCATTTTCACCCTTTTGGTCTTGTTCCCCTCAAGTTTCTCTCGAGTTTTGTGCACTTTTCCCGGGTTTGAATTTTTCTTCCATTTTCTCTTTCTTAGAATTGACGTTTTCCAAGTTTACCCTATTTTCTTCATTTTCACCCACTTTTCACCCATTCTTTAGATGAAGAATGGTTCACCACACGACGGGGCCCCTCTGGAGGTTCCCTACGTATTTTCCCCTGTTCCCGAGGTGGATGAGCTGGTCATTGCCAAGGCGGCTGGAGGTATTGAGGCTGGCCTCGAGGCAGAGTTCAAGCTTGAGCCTGAGCCAAAGCCACTATCGGTGAGAGTACGGCCATTTGATCTAGAGAGGTACCATCCTTGCACAGACATCTTGCTAGCTGGTGGCATTAGGCGCTTCAGCGACTTCATTCTCGGTGTGTCGGAGGATCTCTTGCTGAGGGATGCATTTCTGCCTATCTTTACTTGCATTTCTTACATTGTCTTTTATCTGACTGTACTTTCATTCACTGCATTTCTTGCACTACCTTTAAACTGCATTTCTTGAACTGCCTTTAAACTGACTGTACTTTCATTACTACCATATCTGATTCATCTATTCTTTGCCACAGGGAGAGTCTTGTGTGTTTCGAGGGTACGGAGCCACGACTACGCGAGACTGGTACGATGAGCTCCCCACAGGAGTTCGTGACATCGTAGATGAGACCGGCTTCGGCCTATTCTGCTCTGGCCTGACGTGGGTTATCGCGAGCTGTTCTCTTCTGGGTGCACTTATGGAGAGGTGGTGGGACACCACTAACTCCTTCCACTTTTCTACTACAGGGGAGATGACTATGACTCCCTATAACTTCGCCATGATCACCGGCTTAGACGTAGGGGTGATCTGATCCCTCTCGATTCAGACATGGAGGAGTAGGAGGCGGCTTGGGTTGAGCTACTAGGAGCGCGTCCATCCATATACCGGATATGTATGGTCAGATATACCTGGTTCACTGATCAGTTTAGAGGGAGCGAACTCGAGATAGTAGAGGAGATAGAGTAGTATGCTAGACGCTTTCTGATGTTCGTCTTCGGTACCACCTTGTTTTCGAATAGGTGGAATATCGTAGGCTTATATCTGCTGAGCGCTTTGGTGACCTTTCCTTGGGTGCACTTCTATGATTGGGGCGAAGCTGGCCTTGCCACTTTATATAGATACATGAGCTCGACCTCCCATTTGAAAGGAGATTTGATTGGAGGCTACTAGCGAACTTGAGAGATATACATCTCAGTTCCCTCTTTGCACTTTACATTTTCTGCTTCATCTATTCAACACCTGTGCTTTCTGCTTTGCACTTTCTGCATCTGTTCGTACATTGTGCTTTCTGCTTTGCACTTTCTATATCTACTAACGTAACATATCACTGCATTTTCCTTGCAGTTGTAGGTCTATGCTTATTTTTCAACTCTAGCTTCGGAGCCCATAGAGGAGCTCCCGCTGGCAGTCCCTTACTCACGGAGGTATGACGGCCGGCACCAGTATAGGACTCGCGAGACCTTCATGTTCTTCCACCATTACTTCGACACTATGGCTGCTCATGAGTTAACCCGAAATTCAGTCATTTTTGCTTTACAACTGTTCTGATTCACATTTAACAACTGACAGCAACTAACAATCCGTGTAACCTCTATTTGCAAATTATGTGGCAGCCATGGGCCATGATGCCGGATGGGATTCGTGATCAGTACGTCGGGGCCTGGGCCACTTCTCGCTTTCGTATGCTACTCGAGGGCCTAGTTTGCCGGGCCTAGTTCCTGAACTAGCGGTTTGTCCGCCAGACTGTGGGTCTTCCTGACCCGATTATTCTGATGGCGTCGCCAGAGTCTATGCGATCAGCAGATAGCCTATCTATTGATGAGGTCATTCAGTTTATGGTGGGCTTGGATGCTAACTACATCCGAGCAGAGGGTGACTATGTGACCTTCATCCAGACACATTTCATGCCACCTTTGACAGGCCCTCGTGGAGGTGAGAAGGCGAGAGCTCCTCTTGCGAGAGAGGCGCTTAGAGTGACCGAGGTGACCAGGGCCCGTGCTTCTCGGGTGAGGCAAAGGATCGATTGGCCAGAGCTTTCCACTGCACTGATATGCTGGTGGCATACCAGGGATGTGTAGATACCCCATTTTTGACCGTCCTCAAGACTTGGACGTCATCGTTTGAACACTCAATGATTATCCATGTTCGTGTTCGTCTTGAGTTCTCGGAGGTTTCGACCGCGCGTCTTGCCTCAAGACCTCTCGACTTGTTTGTTTTGTGTTGGGTTTTGCACCAAACACTTGTTGTTTTGCTTCTGAGGGTAGGAAATAGCTTGTTGGCCATCCCCACACCTCACCGGCCATGGCTTGAGGCCACCGGCCCTGTTTTATTGCCATCAGCCATTAGTGGCCAACCGGCACTGTTTTTGGTCGACCGGCCATTTGTTTTGGTCGATTGGCCACTTTTTCTGGTTAGGACCCCTTGTTTTAGCTTCTTGAGGAAGCTTGAACCTTTTGAGCCCTTGGTTTAGCTTCTCCAAGAAGCTTGAACCTTTTGAACCCTTGGTTTAGCTTCTTGAGGAAGCTTGAACCTTTTGAACTCTTGGTTTAGCTTCTTCAAGAAGCTTGAACCTTTTGCACCCTTGGTTTAGCTTCTCCAAGAAGCTTGAACCCTTTGCTCTAGCTTCTCCAAGCTTCTTAGAGAAGCTTGGACCTTTGGGTTAGCTTCCTTGATAAGCTTGACCCCCTTGACCCTTTTTATGTTAGCTTCTCTTAGAAGCTTGGCACCTTGCCTTGGCCTATATAAGGAGAGTCTCTCCTTCCATTTCAAGGGATGAAAAATCTGATATATAAGATATATATATCACTCTCTCTCTATAGCTCCCTCTCTCTCTACATTTGGGTGTGTTAGAGGGTTCAAAAGGGTCTTGTTCTTGGCCTATTGCACGCCACTTCATAGCCACACACTTCCATCATCACTTGGAGGTTCTTGGAGCTTGTTTTCAAAGGTTGAGGGTTGCATTTTTTGGTCTAAAAGCTACTGGTTCTTGCTGGTCTTCAAAGGTAACCCTTTTTGCCTCGTTATTCCCCGTTTTTGCACACACTTTTAGCTTTACTTTTAAGCACATTTGGGATTTGTCATAAACTGAAAAAAGTCTTATTTTGAGCTCCTCTTGAAGTTTTTTTAAGGTCACTTTTGTATTTGGGGTCGTTTACCCCCTCTTAGGCCTTGTTTGGTCTTATTTTTGTGCATTTTTGGTGAGCTCCGGGACCACCTTGCTTGGGCCTCCTCACCATTGAAATCTTGAGGGATTTAAGTGGTGAGGATGGTGGTTTGAGGTCGTAAGAAGGAGAGGGCCATCCCCTCTCCTTGTTGTCTTCAAAACTTGTCATTTTTGCCTCATGTGTGAGCACGTTGTTTAAGTTCATGTTGGCCATGTCTTAAGTGTTATTTGTGCTTATTTTATCATGATATAGCACTGTTTTTAATTGGTTTAGACACACCATGCATGCTTAGCATACTTGTCTTGTAATGCCATGAAATTGCCTTAATATGTATCTAGCATTTAGACCACTATGCTTGCTTGTTTTGGCTTGGCTTTATGAAGCTTTTGTGCATGTTTTGATGTGATTAAGGTCTGTTTTTGGTCATTGGGGTCGTTCATGATTTTCTTTGTATAGCTACCATGTAATCCCCCTTATGAGCCTTGAGTGTTGACCCCTCTAGCATGCTTTACTTGCACTATTTTAGTGGTTTAGAACCATTGGCCATGTCATTTCAGTCCTCATGGTATGCTTGTATGCTTGCATTTGATGCCCCTTTCATGCTTTAAGAGGTTGGTGTTTCATGCTCCATGTTTGTGCCATTGTGTATGCCTCTAGGATTAGATCATTTAGATGCCATCTAAGTGGTTTTTTGGGGCTTACTTTTGCATGATTTGGGACTGTTTTGGTCCACTTTGGTCATTTGCTTCATGTATCACATGATCATAGTTTAAGTCCTTGGGCTTGGTTGCATGCCTTGCTTGCATTATAGTTTGATTTGGCATTATCTTCTACATGTTTTTCAGAGCTTACATTGCATGCCATATGCCCATGTTGTTCCTCTTTTAAGTGTGCTTAAAAGTTGTCTCTATGTGCCTAAGTGTTGGACCTTGCATGCATGCCTATTTGTATGTGTTTTGGTTTCCATTCTTGAGCATGTTGGCCACTGTTTTGGACCTAGTAGAGAGCTGTCCAAGTTAGTATAAAACCATCTTCACATGTTGTTGCTCACATGTCTTGTATATGGTTGCATGCTTGCTCCATTTCATTATGTTGTTACATGTTTGTGTGTTGTCCATGTTCATGTTTGCATGCTTGCCCTCATGTTCGTATTGTATGCTTAGTTCCATGCCTGGGTTGCATTGCATCTTGCATGCGTGCCTTGTCTCTTGACCAAGTGATAGAGATTGGGCTTTATGTGTTTGTTTGTGTGCTTTACATTTGAAATCAAAATGCACAACTTGGCTTCTTGGGCCATCACGCATTGAAATGCACGATTGGTGGTCCGAGGGTCGAGTCCCAAACTCCTTTAAGTCATGAACATGATAAGGAGTGGGTTGGTGCATACATTTGCTTGAAAATTCCATGACATACACTGCTTGCCCTCTGCTGCTGTCAACTGCAGGATCTTGAATGAAGTAATGGTCGGCCGGCCACTTACAGTGCTGACCGACCATCTGTGGCTGGCCGGTGGTCCAACATTTGGCCGACAAGAACATTCCCATGGCCGGTGGAGTTGAAATGTGGCCGGTGGCATTCCAAAACACTCAGGGAATAATTCCAAGCAGTTCTAGAAATTTGTGTGATCTTCAGAGAAGGAAGGCAGTGTAAATAGAGGCAACAGTGCTATGGCAGCGAGTTTCCAGGCAAGACGAGTCAAGCATGCATCATTCGCGCATTCCGAGGCAGAGCTGCGGTAGTCTTTTTAAGCTTCACATTTATTTTGTAATTAATTTGTTAATTAATCAAGGGTCTGTAATAATTAATTAGCTAGGATAGTTGATTTGTTATTCGGACTGTATTATTCTTTCGGTCCCTCCGAGTGAGGGCGTATCTGTAATAAGTGTGTGCATGTCTTCCAATCCCACGTCTTTCTTCCCTTTTATTTACCCGCTTATGATGGTTAGACTAGGGCATATTTAAATTAGCATACCTTATGCTATGCATGCGTGCATCCATACATTTATCTTACATGCACCGGGCTCGGCACATCATGCTAACTGCACTTGTATTTCAATTCCAAATTGAATACGTGTTAGTTGTAACATTTCACATGTCATTGTAGATTAGCCGAGCCTATCTTAGTTGCATTTTGCATGTGTTGCATTAGCCATCTTAACATGAACTAGGGTCATGCATATGATTACTAACTAGTTTCTGTTTTGGCTTGGAGTACTAGGTAAGCTTTTATGCTTTAGCATACTGCATGCGTGTGAGTGTTGCCATGACAGCATGCTTTCCATGTGGCTAGATGCTTATGTGATATAAACTGCCTGAATGCCTATGGGTGGAGGTTAGATTGTTTGAGTTGGGACAACTCGTTGATATCCGTGTTTTAGCCTACTTGCGAGTAGCAAATCTCAAAGCGTTTTCCAAACAAACGGATATGCAATGCTTTGTTCCAAATTAGGCGATCTAGTCTATACTTGTTTTGCTGTGTGCATCACATAGTAATTCTAGCTAATTAATCGGAATAAGAACGCATGTGTTTTCAAAAACAAGATATCATGGTTAGTAGAGGCCGATCTTTGATCGGGCGAGCGGGGGTGCTCACGAAGTGATCGTCCCCAATCATACCCAAGTTCCCGAGCCGAGGCAACTTTGGTGATGACGGACACGTGGCCTTAGGCGAATGAGTCAGGGTTTCCTAAATTCCCCTATTAAAAAAATATTTAGGTGGCGACTCTGTATCTGGCAAAGTAGTCCATGTTTGGCACTTCTTTACAAAAATCTGTTTTCTCAAAATGATTTGTCGGATTTGGACTCTTTGGTTCAGATTAAGAACCGTGACAAATTGAGTCCGAACCGTAGCACGGAGGCCCTCACGCGAGGCGCGTCTACAGTTTCTGGCGACTCTGCTAGGGAGATTAGAGAGCTTGACTCGAACTCGTGATATCTTGTTTTGATTTCACTCATGTGTTTCTTTGCATTGCATGTGCATTGGTGCGCCTAGGACACCATGTTGGCCATTTGCTATTCCTGAGCGGTTTGTCGGAGGCTTGACTTTGTCAAAGCATGCCATAAGGTTGACCGGTTGCGGGCTCTGCCAATATGGGAACACAAACCCCGGTTTTACCGGGGCACCCTTTTCGACCATTCGACCTAGTGCATATTCGGAATCCATAGTGACCAGTCCAAACTAGGATAGGTTGCTTACCCGATATAGGTTGTTTGGAACCGTTGCGTGCATAGTGAAACCCTAGCTCCTGACAAAATAGGACAGGGAAACCCTACCCCAACATAGGGGTGTTTTGGCTCTCTTTTACTTGCCATGTGCTTTTAGAGTGTATCTCTATAGGAATGTACATATCAGTCTGTGAGTTTGAGCATCAGGCCTGCGAGCATCAGGCCTGCGGGCATCAGTATCAGTGTTTTTGAGAAAATAGTTATATCTGCGGGTATCCAATTCAGTGTTTTGGGGCAGATATTTGGGGAACAGTGATCAGTATTGAGTACAGTCGTTCCGCTATGCTCATATCCGTTCCAGTGAAATTGAGCTGAGATGCTGTCTATTTTCTCTTTTGCTAGGTAGTCCTGGAACTATAGCTTCAGAAGGCTCCACTATCCCGCAGGTACATTGGACTTGTGTTGATAGACTTTGTCGGGTTAGAGATTCAGTTCAAGGGCAATCAGTGTTCCTTTGCCAGAGGGAGGGTAAACACGCCAGTCAGGCACAGATCATTAGTTCAACAGTCTTCGGATCAGCGGTCATTATCCATCTCACCTGTGTGCAGTTGGTTTGAGATATTTGTTTTTTTTACCTCAGGGAGATATACCGGTTGCTCAGTTAGACCAGGACAATATGTCGAGTCTGGAAGAGATGGTACGCCAACTCTAGGATACTATGAAAGTCATGTAGCAAGACGCTGTCTGTCAAGCAGAATTCGCCAAGCAACAGGCTGTGGTCATAGCCTAACAAGCAGACACAATTGCCAGGTTAGAGCAGCAAACTGGAGTATCTACTTCACACCAGGCTCCTCCTCCACTAAGAGTTCCCATACTCGAGGAGGCAACCCACGTCCAGAATGATACGGACATTCCAGTCGGGCCACCTCCGCCCCCGATCCTACCCCAGCTATCTAAAGCGCCGATCAACCTGCCGGATTCACCCTTTGAGTTCGAGTTAGACCCTACGGCGTTAAAAGTGAGCAAGCTTGAAAAGCTGTTCAAGAAATCTCAAGGTGTGAAGTCCATTCCTGTCATGACCCGAACCCGCCCTTGTGGGTTAAGGACATAACCGGCCAGTAATCATGAGATTACCTACGGCCTCAAACCAAACCAAACGTATTTTAACAGAGTTCATGGGGGCCAAACGGAAGCAATTTGAAACTTTGTCCATAGAGCTGTGCTTATATGCACATCATTACATACATATGTTAGTAACTTACATCCGAAAATGCAATAACATAAAAATTCTGTACAACCAGGATGACTCAATCTAAGTCAGCCAAAACAAAACTACATACAGACACATTCAAAGACTTTCCCCAACCTGACAAAATATAAATACATAATGAAAAGGCGAAGACGTGTCTCGTGCGTGAGACGCAAGGGCTGACTCCTCAAAACCTTAGTTATTCCGAATTGACTTCACTGAGGCTGGGTCTGGACCTCTCTTGGCTCACCTACAAACACATGAATGAGCGTGAGCGAAAGCCCAGTGAATAATATCAGATAAAGAAGATACACAAACAATATGTAAAACAATATGCTTCAAACGGCCTTGGGCCCATTTCATATTTCCATTTGTCATATACACACACAATTTAAGTCAAGTGACTATGGTTCCAAACATATTGGCCCTTGGCCCACTTGTCTTCCATTCGTGTCAAACTATCATTCATTTTAGACTTATCATTCTTATCAACTGGCTTCTGGCCCATTCATACTTTCGTATCAAACTGTCCTTTAGGCCTTTCAAACTTTCATTTGTGTCAAAATGGCCTCTGGCCCATTCATTCATGTCAATCGGCCTTCGGCCCAATCATTTATTAATCCGCCTTCGGCCCAATCATTTATCAATCGGCCTTGGCCCAATCATTCATGTCAATCGGCCTTCGGCCCAATCATTTATATCAATCGGCCTTCGGCCCAATCGTTTGTCAATCGGCCTTTGGCCCAATCATTTATCAATCAGCCTTCGGCTCAATCATTCATATCAATCGGCCTTCAGCCCAATCATTTATATCAATCGGCCTTCGGCCCAATCATTTGTCAATCGGCCTTTGGCCCAATCATTCATGTCAATCGGCCTTTGGCCCAATCATTTATATCAATCGGCCTTCGGCCCAATCATTTGTCAATCGGCCTTTGGCCCAATCATTTATCAATCGGCCTTTGGCCCAATCATTCATGTCAATCGGCCTTTGGCCCAATCATTTATCAATCGGCCTTCGGCCCAATCATTTGTCAATCGGTTGTCTATAATTTAAACTAGCAAACTTATAAGGAAATAAACAATTGGACAATTGACATGTCACACCCCAACCCGGCCCCCATAAGTTTGGGCATGACTAAAGCAGAAACAGACAGAATAACCTGCGTGGTATTCATTGGGGGCCTGAACGGAAGCATTAAATTTAAAACGACATCTAGAAATATCCATTGAGCAACTATCAACAAACCAGGACCATCTTAACATTGAACATAAGGTGACATACACACAAAGTGAGATTACATAAACATTTACAATCCAGCCCAGGTCTTAGGCATACAAAACATTAAATACATATCCTTAACCAGCAATGTGGATACCAAAAGTTACATATACAAGGTAAACTGATCTAATATGCAAGGGTTTCCTCCAGTGCCTGGTTATCCTTAGGCTGACAAAATGCATGAAGTGTACTAGATCGGCCTCGTCGGGTTCCTACAGAATCAGACAAAATTACAGAATGAGACAAGCTCAGTGAATAGTAGTGCGTAGTAATAAAATCACAATGTACAGTAGTATATGTATCAAATCAAACACCGAGATAGCAGATTGGCCTATTGGCCCAGATAGCCTTCGCAAGACAGAGATGTACCTTACGGCACAACGATAGCCTTTCTAAGACAGATAGTCTTTTCGACTGGGTAGCCTTGCATAAGACAGATAGTCTTCGACTCGGTAGCCTTCATAAGACAGATAGTCTTCGACTCGGTAGCCTTTCGACACGGTATACTTAATATGGTTTCCACTTTGCATTCCAGATCATTACATAATTTACAATTATGTCTTACGTAACGTATACATAAATATGTATGTAATGCACTATTACTCACAACGTTAGGCGGCGATTAGTTCCTTCCGAGTGTGCCTGCATAATATCTTCGATAAATTAGTATCCTTCCTTTAAATCCTTATCAGTCATTCCATATGTCATATCACTATCATAAACTCATCAGAAAAACATTCTAATAGCACCAAAGAGTCAAGCATGAAAAACTGAACAAAACAGAGTTTTCTCAAAACAAGATTCGCCGAAGGTAGCTTTGTCCGCCGAGCGACAAAGCAGTAGTGCTACCAAAAATACTGGATGGTCGATTTTCACGCTCGAGCGTAAAGTTCTCCGCTCGAGCAGACAGGGTAAATTTCGTAAAACCGCTTTGGAAGGTGCCACGCCGAGCGCCTCGACCTCCGCTGAGCCGACGACTACCCAGATTCAGGGCAGCCCGATCTCAAGCCAAAATTTCATCTTTCAAACCCAATTTTTCATGCAATCAAAGGTGAAATTCATGCAATACTTCCACTTAACAACACCACAACATGGAGGAAAGCTTAATCATGCCAATTTAGACCAAGTTAAAGGCTTCAACAAGCCAACACTTTCACAAATTCCATCCAATGTCCCAAATATATTTAGGTTTTACAAATTCAACAAACACATCACATAATATTAGCATGAATGCATGGATTACTGAGACGCAATCTAACATGGATGCCCGAGATGTCAAAATACCCAATTAATGAGAAACCCTACTTAGAGCAAGTATAGAGCATCCATGAATCAAACACAAATATATATATATATATATATATCTCAACTCTTAAGTGGCTACACAAGAGAACTTGAATTACCTTCAATTAGATCACACAAATCCAATAAGTTGAAGAAGCACAATTTCCCCCAATTCCTCACCCACGTTTCTCTCTTCTCTCCTTCTTAGAGTCCCACGTTTTTGATCTCAAGTCCCACAAGTCTTAAACATAAATATAGCAATATATATAAGAGCATAAAAGACGAAAATCAATCGCTTTATGGTGCCGAAATTAAAATTTCACAGAACATCCCATTATAGCTTAAAAATCATGTAGATTCCAAATATCAAATCAATTTCTGCAAATTAAATCTCTAAGATGCTCAATTTCCATTTTAAGTAATCAAGTGTAACAGATACGTTCTAATTCAACAGATAGAAACTCATATCTCTAAGTTCCATGCTCTTTTACTATATTTTCACATAGATTTTCACAATAACATTCAAAGACACGTAATAGGAATTATACTGACAAATAGAATCGAGATATGAGGTCGGGTATTACACTCTCCCCTTATTTAAGTTTGGTCCTCCAAACTTGCTTTTACCTTAGGGCGAAAATAGATACGGATATTGATTTTGCATTTCATCCTCTTTTTCCCAAAGTTGCCTCGGTCCGTAGTGCTCTTGCCACTCCACTTTTACCATTGGAATTTCTTGCCCAGAATCGTTTCACCCGACGATCCATAATTCGAGTGGTTTTTCTTCATATGTTAACTCGGTTAGCTCAACTGATGATGGTCAATAATATGGGATGGATCCGAAGGTACTTTCATGAGCATAGAAACATGAAATCGTTATGAACTGACTCAAATGTGGCGGAAGGGCAACTCGATAAGCCATCGTTCGACTTTCTCAGAAAATCTGAAGGACCGACATATATCGGGTGTAAGTTTACCCTTCTTCCCAAATCTTGGGTGACCTTTCATTGGGGTGACTTTCACAAAGACATGACTGCTTTCATCAAATTCCAAATTCCTTCGCTCGGTTATCTCAGAACTCTTACACGCTTTGAGCAGCCACTTTCTCGAATCATCTTCACTTTCTCGGTAGTTAATTGAACGATCTCTGGCCCTAACAAAGGCCTATCTCCTACCTCAGCCCTGCACACTGGTGAGCGACACGGTCTCCCATACAGGGCTTCATAAGGTGCCATTTGAATACTCGAATGGTGGCTATTGTTATCTGTGAATTCAATCAATGGTAGATGAGTCTCCCGGCTCTCTTGAAAATCCGTAACACACATGCGAAGCATATCTTCTAACGTCGAATCGTCCTTTCGGACCGTCCATCGGTTTGAGGATGGAAAGCATCAACTTGAACTTCAATGCACCCATTGCATTCTCAGAGACTCGCCAAAACCGTGATACAAATTTTGGGTCTCTGTCACACAATTGAAACCGGACTCTGTCAAGCCTTACAATTTCATCTATATAGAGCAAAGCAAGTTTGTCGGCGTTATATTGGGTCTTCACAGGCAAGAAATGGGCGGATTTGGTTAATCGGTCAACAATAACCCATATCGAATTCATACCTCGAGGCGTCCGTGGTAATCCTACTACAAAATCCATCGTTAGGTGTTCCCATTTCCACTCCGGAACTGGAAGGGGTTGTAACAACCCTGCGGGTTTCTGATGTTCTGCTTTAACTTGCTGGCACTGCAAACATTTAGATACAAACTCTGCAATCTCCCTCTTCATACTTGGCCACCAGAAATGTTGTTTCAAATCTTGGTACATTTTGGTACTTCCTGGATGTATTGAGACTCTTGAGGCATGTGCTTCTTTCATCAACTTTCTTTTAAGTTCTACCACATTAGGGACACACACTCGACTCTGAAATTTAAGTAAGGAATCGGTCAAAGTAAATCCCGTCTTGGTTTTGCCTCCATTTCACTACATATTTTCTTGAGGCCATCGTCCTCCATTTGACGTAGCTTGATCTCTTCCAATAGTGCCGGTTGAGCCATCATTGCCGCTATTGTTGCTCTTTGCCCAGGTAGTATTAAGTCAATTTCCATCTTATTCAGGTCCCCTATCAATTCTTTATTTTCGTCAATAGACTCGCCATTTTCCCATATTTTTCCGGTCGAAAGTGCTCACCGTGTTCGCTTTGCGGATGATAGTGAAGCCGCAAATCATAGTCTTTAATAAGTTCTAGCCACCGCCATGATATTCAACTCCTTTTGGGTGAAGAGGTATTTGAGGCTTTTATGATCAAGATAAATATCACAAGAGGTCCCATACAGATAATGTCGCCAAATCTTTAACGCAAAGACAATCGCCGCCAATTCAAGGTCATGTGGGATAACTTTTCTCATGGGGTTTAAGTGAGAGGCGAGGCGATAACTCTTCCGCTCGCATAAGAACACAACCCCCCTTATGTGAGGCGTCACTATAAATTTCAAATCCTCGTTACTGGATGGTAATGCAAGAATCGGGCGGTAGTTAACCGCTTTTAGTTCGAAAAAGCAAATTCTCTCTGCTCACCCATTCAAATGCAATGCCCTTCTTTGTTAGGCTGCGTAAGTGGTACAAAGAATCTTAGAAAAGTCTTGGACAAATCTCCGATAATAACCTCGCTAGTCCCATAAAATCACAGACTTACATTAGTCGGGGTTGGCGGTTTACTATTGCCTCAATCTTACTTGGATCATGAAACTCCTTCTTTAGTTATGACATGACCCGAAATGCCACTTCATGTAGCCAAAATTCACACTTCTTCGCTTATGATGCTTCTTTTCTAGGAGAGTTTGGAGGATTCGACGAAGATGATTTTCATGAGCTTCGCATTCCTGAATAAATAAGGATGTCATCTATAAAGACTACTACAAACTCATCCAGATAAGGTTTGAAGATTCGGTTCATCAGATCCATAAAGGCTGCTGGTGCGTTTGTAACCCCAAAGGGCATAACCAAAAATTCATAATGACCGTAGCGGGTTCGGAAGGCTGTCTTCTCGACATCTTCGGCTTTAACTTTCAATTGATGATACCCATCAAATCAATCTTAGAGAAAACTCGTGCCTTTGTAATCGATCAAATAAATCATCAATTCTCGGTAAAGGATACTTGTTTTGATTGTTACTTTATTAAGCTCTCGATAATCTATGCATAACCAAGTGTCGTCTTTCTTCTTCACAAATAGATCGGTGCACCCTGGAGAGACACTTGGACGAATAAACCCTTTATCCAAGAAATCTTGAAGTTGACCCTTCAATTCCTTCATTTCACTAATGCCATTCGACACGGAGTTTTAGAGATGGGTTGAGTTCGAGATAACACATCAATTGTGAACTCTATTTCACGGTCCACTAACTCTCCCTAGCCTTTGGGAAGACGTCAGAAAGTCACAAACAACCGGAATTGCATCAATATTTTCATTCTCCTTTGGGCCTCCTGAACATTACACAAATACCCCGACATCCTTTTTGAATCAATTTGTAAGCCTTAGGCAGAGATCACATACGGTGGTGATGTCACTTCTTGACCCTGGAAGATAGTTTCTAACTGACCCGGAGGGTGAAATTTAATTTGTTTCATTAGGCAATCTATGGTAGCCCCGTACTCTCCCAACCAATCCATCCCCAAGATAATATCAAATGAAGTCATATCAAGTGGGACCAAATTAGCATATACACGAGCATTTCCAATGAGAATTTCACAAGTAGGATAGACAGAAGTACAGATCAAGGAAGTCCCCATAGGCGATGTAACACACAACACATAGGCTAATTCTATTTCAGGTGTATCTAAGTTCTTTGCAAATTGCTTTGACACAAAAGAGTAGGTAGAGCCAGAATCAAACAAAACATAAGCAGAGTGGCCATAAACTGTAAATGTACCTGACACTACTGTTGTTGCATTCTGTATATCTCCCGGAACCAACGCAAACACCCTACCTTGCTTCATAGTGTCCTTGTTATTATTTGGTTTGACAATGGATTTGGCACTAGGAGTCGGTAGACCCAGTGAGCTTGTGGCGGCCTTACTATCGGGTTGTTGATTCCTTTGTGACGTCCCCTAATCAAATGTCCTGTTTTTCCACACCGGAAACAAGCTCCAGTCAACCGATGGCAAACCCCACGATGTTTCAACCCGCATTCCTGACACTCAGGGGTCGAATTCTGAGATGTTGTACTGGTGAAGTTTCCGACTCGCTTTTGTTTGGCATAGTGGTTGATCCCTTAGGCCATTGAGTATTTTGCCTCTTCCCCTTCCATTCAGAAATCCGAGTCTGAGTAGCCAAATTTCCTTCTACGATGACAGCCCGCTCCAAGACATCAACGTACGTCGGTAACTTCAACACATTGATCCGATCCTGAATGGCATTCCGTAATCCTCCCTCAAATTTCCGCGCCTTTTTGTACTCTGTGTCTACCATGTGAAGTGCAAACCGAGCCAGTTCCGCAAACTGGGCTTCATACTCAGCTACAGTTTTGTTTCCTTGTCTCAATGTTTCAAACTCAGTTACTTTCTTGTCTCGCATGCTTTGAGGAAAATATTTATCATAGAATAACACCAAGAACCTGTCCCAAGTCAACTCAGGATGCATTGTTCTGGTAAGCATCCACCACCTCCGCGCCTCTTCTTCAAGCGTGAAAGCGGCAAGCTGCACTTTCTGAACTTCAGTACAAGGAAAGACTTCGAATAGTTTCTCTATCCCTAGCACCCATGCCTCCGCCTTCATCGGTTCAATTCCTCCTTTGAACGAAGGTGGTTTCATCTTTTTAAACTCCCGTGTAAGTGTAATGGTACGATCCTCAGCGTGAATATCTTGCATTACAGGTGGGGGTACTGGCGGGGGTGGCGGCTGAGGTTGTTGTTGCTGTTGTTGTCGTAGAGTTTCAGCCATATCTCTCATCATTCTTTCCATCCTATCCAACCGCACCGAGGTAGCATCTTCTGGCTCATCAGCCCTTGTTCTCACCATAGTCTACAAAACAAATCATTATACCATACACAAAGGTGTACAAGGAAGTCAAATTGTTAGCATTGGTGTCAGCAGCAGAAATCATATCACGTTGCTATCATTCCTACTTTCCTGTTTGATGCCTACTACACTAGACATCCTAACGCTCAATGGATCCGTGTGTGAGATAGCAACTCGTGCTCTGATACCACTTGTCACACCCCAACCCGGCCCCCATAAGTTTGGGCATGACTAAAGCAGAAACAGACAGAATAACCTACGTGGTATTCATTGGGGGCCTGAACGGAAGCATTAAATTTAAAACGACATCTAGAAATATCCATTGAGCAACTATCAACAAACCAGGACCATCTTAACATTGAACATAAGGTGACATACACACAAAGTGAGATTACATAAACATTTACAATCCAGCCCAGGTCTTAGGCATACAAAACATTAAATACATATCCTTAACCAGCAATGTGGATACCAAAAGTTACATATACAAGGTAAACTGATCTAATATGCAAGGGTTTCCTCCAGTGCCTGGTTATCCTTAGGCTGACAAAATGCATGAAGTGTACTAGATCGGCTCCTCAAGCTGGTTCCTACAGAATCAGACAAAATTACAGAATGAGACAAGCTCAGTGAATAGTAGTGCGTAGTAATAAAATCACAATGTACAGTAGTATATGTATCAAATCAAACACCGAGATAGCAGATTGGCCTATTGGCCCAGATAGCCTCGCGGGAATAGCTTTCGGCTCGGATGGCCTTGCGGCAACTGTAGTAGCCTTGCGTACAGATAGTCTTTTCGACTCGGGTAGCCTTGCGGCACGATAGTCTTCGACTCGGGTAGCCTTCGCGGCCTGAGATAGTCTTTCGACTCGGGTAGCCTTGCTATACGCAGATAGTCTTTCTTCGACTCGGGTAGCCTTTGACGCAAGTATCTGAATATGGTTTCCACTTTGCATTCCAGATCATTACATAATTTACAATTATGTCTTACAGAACAGTTACATAAATATGTTTGTAATGCACTATAACTCACAACGATGGGTCGGCGTACTAGTTCATACGAGTGTGCCTGCGCACATAATATCTTGATAAATTAGTATCCTTCCTTTAAATCCTTATCAGTCATTCCATATGTCATATCACTATCATAAACTCATCAGAAAAACATTCTAATAGCACCAAAGAGTCAAGCATGAAAAACTGAACAAAACAGAGTTTTCTCAAACAAGATTCGCTCGGCGTAGCTTTGTCCGCCGGCAGACGGTAGTGCTACCAAAAATACTGGATGGTCGATTTTCACGCTCGAGCGTAAAGTTCTCCTCGGCCGAGGACAGGTAAATTTCGTAAAACTGGAAGGTGCGTTTTCACGCTCGAGCGGCCCTGACCTCCGCTCGAGCGGACGACTACCCAGATTCAGGGCAACCCGATCTCAAGCCAAAATTTCATCTTTCAAACCCAATTTTTCATGCAATCAAAGGTGAAATTCATGCAATACTTCCACTTAACAACACCACAACATGGAGGAAAGCTTAATCATGCCAATTTAGACCAAGTTAAAGGCTTCAACAAGCCAACACTTTCACAAATTCCATCCAATGTCCCAAATATATTTAGGTTTTACAAATTCAACAAACACATCACATAATATTAGCATGAATGCATGGATTACTGAGACGCAATCTAACATGGATGCCCGAGATGTCAAAATACCCAATTAATGAGAAACCCTACTTAGAGCAAGTATAGAGCATCCATGAATCAAACACAAATATATATATATATATATATATCTCAACTCTTAAGTGGCTACACAAGAGAACTTGAATTACCTTCAATTAGATCACACAAATCCAATAAGTTGAAGAAGCACAATTTCCCCCAATTCCTCACCCACGTTTCTCTCTTCTCTCCTTCTTAGAGTCCCACGTTTTTGATCTCAAGTCCCACAAGTCTTAAACATAAATATAGCAATATATATAAGAGCATAAAAGACGAAAATCAATCGCTTTATGGTGCCGAAATTAAAATTTCACAGAACATCCCATTATAGCTTAAAAATCATGTAGATTCCAAATATCAAATCAATTTCTGCAAATTAAATCTCTAAGATGCTCAATTTCCATTTTAAGTAATCAAGTGTAACAGATACGTTCTAATTCAACAGATAGAAACTCATATCTCTAAGTTCCATGCTCTTTTACTATATTTTCACATAGATTTTCACAATAACATTCAAAGACACAGAATAGGGAATTATACAGACAGCAGAATCAGATATGAGGGTCGGGGTATTACATGACAAGCTTCAAAATATCGATACTACTCACAGTGATCGGCTGGTGGATTTGCCCTGGAGCTTGACCCTACACATTCCATGAATACAAAAGGGTCACAAATAATTCAATCGGTTCTTTAATTCATATATCCCTCTTTAGGCTTCATTCTTATCTTTTTAACTCAATTACAATGCTCAATGTATGCCTAAGAGTGTTCACAAGTGAAAGGGAACGGAAAACAGAACACATAATGCATTTTCAAAATTCCAGAAAATAAGGTCCCCGCTCGAGCGGACCCAAGAGGCCTGCAAAAGTACTGGTTATATCAAATTCACGCTCGAGCGTAAACTTTGCCGCTCGAGCGGAATGCTTGTCTACATAGCTCTCCGCTCGAGCGTCAACTTCCCCGCTCGAGCAGGCACCATGTCTGCAAAATATGCTGGGAGCATGAATTCCCCGCTCGAGTGGCGGTTCCCCCGCTCGAGCGGACACCATAAATTCTGGGTTTTCCAGAATGGTCCCCTGAGTTCATTTTTGACATTCAATCAACTTTCTTGCATGCTATGACACAAATCCCACATATACACATGCTAACATGATACTAATGCAAGATTACAACATTAGGAAACCCAATTTCACAAATTAACCATATGCATGCCCCAAAATTTACTCCAACTCATACATTCAAGGTTTCCATTTTAAATAAACAACATGCATGCCCAATTTGACTTCCATTTCCACTTCTAATGATGCAACTAGTGCACCTTCCCATGAAACTCAACAAAAACATGCTTGCATGTGGGGTTACACTTCTAATCTTTCAAAATTGCAATTCACATGCTAGATTTTGTGATTCCATATGTGTTCTTTACATGCATGCACATATCAAGCCTCAATTCAACAAAACCAATTCAATTTCATCATTCTCAATTACATTCATGTTCTTGATAATCAATCAACTCTAAATTTACAAGATTACTCACCAAGGAGCTTTAATCTCCACAATCTATGGTTGATTCTTTAGTGTGCCTTCAAGATCACCAAGCTTAAATGATCAAACTTCAATTTTTGAGCTCCTTCTCTCACTATGGCCGGCCCTCTCCATCTCACAATTGCAAACTCAGATTTTTGAAGTCAAAGGAAACAAATGAGGGTGTGTATGGCCCTGATATGGCTCCACTAAGCCATTATTTTAATGTTAAACAATTGGGCACTTAATTCATTAATTTTATCGATTTAATCTAATCCGAATCAATTTCCAATTAAATTTCACCGTAGGCTCTAAAAATTAAGCTAATCATAATGACGCAATCCATTTCAGATTTTGTGGCCGATAAGGCCTTCAATTTAATTTCCAAAGCAGATATTTTTACGGTGAACAGATAGGAATTCAAAACCACATATTTTCACATAATGGCTCACAAAATCATATCAAAACACATAATCATACTCAAATTAAGGACCAATTAGCATTCTATGGAACAGGGATATCACAATTCCAGACATTGAGGACGGGTATACCGACGCAGCTGTGACGCTGCCAGACAGATTCAAGATGCCACACATCAACCGATTTGATGGATCTAGGGATCCTATGGTGCACCTGAGGTTGTTTTCGGATATTTTAAGACCGATGGGCCTCACCAGATTACAGAAGCTTTCTTTATTCGGCCGGACCCTGTCGGGTGTAGCGGCCATCTGGTATGCAAAATTGGAGAACTCTGTGAAACAGAATTGGGAAGAGATAGCTGAGGCCTTTAGTGATCAATACTCTTACAACACACAGATTGAGGTCACGACTCGTGATCTTGAAATCACCCGCCAGGAGCCAAAGGAGAGTTTCTCAGAGTTCGTGATGAGATGGAGGGCAAAAACCTCAATGATGACTACAATGCCTTCCGACAAAGAGCAGATAAGGATGGTTGTGCGTAACCTCCAACCCAAGCTGATGCAAAAAATGATCGTCCTCTTCTTCTCCACCTTTTCAGATTTACATGAGATGGGAGTACAGATTGAGGATGCCTTGAAGCAGAGTTTGATTGATAATGACAGGGAGCAGCCCAAGAGGGTATCCAACCGCAGTTCGAATGCGACCACCAGTGGTGATGCAGCTGCAAGATCTTCCGAAGTGGGCATGGTCGCCACCACCACACCAAGAGCAGCCACCCCCTTTGTTGGTGCATCCAATCCAAACCCCCGAACTTCGGACTATCTACCCCGAGGCAAGAGGGTTTTCACCCCGCTTTATATGCCTCTGTCTAAAGCCCTGGGGGTTCTACTCAGGAAAGGACACCTGAAACTGTTAGAATAACGGCCTCTACCTGATCTTCTCCCTCCAAAGCATGACCCGACTAAGTACTGTTCTTTCTATCAACAAATCGGTCATGACACTGACAGTTGCGTTCGTTTCCGTCATGAGATACAAAATTTGATTGACAACGGGGTCATCCCCGCACCAGGTCCTGCAAAGTCTATCAACGCTTGATCAGTGAACTTGTGGGGGATAATGTGACTATGTGATCGGGGGATGAACCACCTGCAGGCAGCGTTCAGTTTATGGCACGCACTGTTTTGAGCATTTGTGAATGCTAGGTTTTGTACATTCTGGTTTGGGTATTGAGTCAGTTCTGTTGTTTTGTTTTGAGTCTGTCTCTTTGTTTTGAGTCAGTCTTTTCATATTGAGTTAGTCGGGTTTGTCTTGTTGTATCGAGTCAGTCCTGTTTTCTTAAGAGTCGGGTGATTTCGGGGATGTTACCTCAAACATCACTTGCTTGTTTTGTGTTTGTCTTTTCGTTTTCTTTTGAGTCTTTACGCCTTGGAGCGATAATGCTATGATTTGAATGAGCAGATGGTTTTTATGCTTTTGTGTTTGCTTCTGCCGTGTGCCAGTTGTGCCAGAAATTCTAAATGAGATGGTAGTATTTGACTAGAAGTTGTGTCTTTTTTGTGCCTTAAATTCATTGCATTGACCTAAGTTTTCCAAAACTTTTTTTCGAAACATTGTGATAAAAAACGAAGAGGAAGGAATTCCTCGGGTTTTGCAAAATTTGATCAATTGAGAGAAAGAGAGGCATGCTAAGCCCTTAATGATCGAGATCATGCTTGTTAATGTGAGTACTGAGAAGGATCCTGACTTGATTCAGATTGGTTCTACATTGTCTTCAGCGTAAGCAATTTGTCACTTTCTTAAAAGATTTCAAAAACTGTTTTGCGCGATCTTGCAAAGACTTGTGTGGAATGACTCTTGAGATTGTGCAGCCTAGGATCGCTCCCAGCCTCAAGACTCAACCCCTAATTATCAAACCTTGGACTTAAATTCAAAATGTTCAATGGTCAACTATAACGTGAGGCCTGTGTGGGCAGATTCAAAGCAGCCCTCGAGCAAGAGGCAAGGAAGTCAGATCAAGAAAATCAGATGTCATCAAAAGAAGCTTGCAAAGCTAGGTCAGAAGCACCCCTGGAACTAGGGGCAAAGAATTTCAAATGTGCTCGAAGAGCCGAAGATGGATTATTCCACAAATCAAAGAAGATCGGCAAGAATGCCAAACCCCAGAAGGGAGGAAAGAAGAAGACATTGCTGAAGGACAACTGAGTTCCTATCCACAACACTAGGGGCAAGTTCAGCCCCCATTGGATGGACTCCTACATCATCAGTGAACATCAACCATTCTTCTAGATTCAGATGACTTCAGGATCTCAAAACCATCTGACATGGACAAAGCTACACTTTTACCCTTGAGAGGCTCGCTGGGCCAAAAACCTGGAAGGGCAACCCAGGCGAAAGTTAGAGCAAGAAAAAGAATAAAAAGAAAAAAAAAAGAAAAATGCAAAGAATGAAAAAAAAAGAGGAAAAGAATGTAAAAAAAAAAAGAAAAAAAATGATGATGAAGAAAATGAAAAGAAAAGAAAAAAAGAAGAAAAGAATAAAAAGAAATGAAAGGAAAAAAAGAACAAAGCTCGCAAGGTTGAAAACCCAGAAAGGGCGACCTTGGCAAAAGTTAGAGCGCAAAAGGAGAGGTTAATACCCGAGTGTACCTTAACTCGAACTACGTAAGGCTTGATTCCCATGTTTGGGATATGTAGGCAACTTCATTCTGAAGTCCAGCCACAAACACTTCCAAATTGATTGTGTCCATGTAATGGTTCTCATCATCTTTGTCTTCTTTGAATCCGAGAGTTCGATTGCAACCGTCACTTTGAGGACTGTTTACAGTATGTTGCGGCGCTATTCAAACAAGGGGCAACTTTCTGTTGCCATTTGATGCGTTGCGGTGCCATTCAAATAAGGGGCAACTTTCTGTTGCCGTACAATGTCCTTTAGACAAGGGGCAATTTTCAATTGCTATGGATCCGAGGTTGCGCATCTCAAGAGTAAGTTCTGTGCTCGTTGAGCAGTGGTCGTTTGCAAAAAAATAGTTTTTGAGAATTTTTACTGAGGTTGACTAATTCTCTCGAAAATTTGCTCTATTTTTTTTTTCAAAAACTGGACCATATCTTGGACCCAAAAAGGAAAACTTTCAGTGCTCATAACCTGACTCGCATGATTTCAAATCAAAATCGAACAAGCATGTTAATCTAACTCTCATTTTGGTCAAAATTGTTTTAGTACAAAGCAAAAACAAAAAATGGTCAAAATGATGAAATAGGGGCGCAGTTGAGTCAGGTTTCCTGTCTTTTCCCCATTGTCAACGCACTTTCCAGAAAGGGCACTCTACCTGCCAGAAGAGGGCACAACTGAAGTTAACAGAAAAGGGCTGAAAGCTCTCTCATCCTCCAAGCAACAAGGTATCAAGCCAAGTATGAAGCACGAACTGGAATGGATCAAGATGTTCCGCTTCCTCGTCTGGACAGATCTAATCACGTCCAAACTCCCCAGCAGAGCATCTTCAACTGATGTCAGCTGTAGATTTGCTACACACCCAATTGTAGCGCAGCCCCTCTGTGGAAGAAACTCACTGTTGTGAACAAGAAGAAGAATCTAGCGGAATGCTAGGGGTAAGACCCCGCAACTTTCTGTTTATCCATCAACCACTCAGGGGAGGGATTAAAAAATGAGAGATTGAAGAATAGAGAGATGTGCGCTGAGAGAAAAAGTGAGGAAAAGGGCTTTTTAAGAAAAATAGAGATTGAGTGCTATAGTGGTGTGAGAATCACAAATGAGAGAGGGTGGGAAACAATACCCGGAGAAACTGGCTCCTCGTGTACTAAGAGGTCTCTTATTTTTGTAACACGTCTGTATGTCGTGTCTTTTGTTTTGTCTTAATTCTTGCTTTGAGTCGTTTCGAGTGTTACTTGATGTGTTTAGGTTGTTTATCTTTGTTTCCCATTGTTGAGTCGTGGTGCGCTGTTTTCAGTCGTAGGCTCAATACCCAGTTGAAAACTTATTTTCACTCTCGATTCCAAAAAATCGTTTTGTGCTCAGAGTGCTGTGCCATTCTCCGCATTTGTGCAAAACAAGATTTTTTCTTTCATAAACCGCAGGGTTCAACCCAGGTCACGTGAGAACAGTAGAACAAGGACCTATTTGAAGCTATATAGGTTCCAGACTGCAAAGCAAAAGAAAAGAAGGAAAATTTGGAGCATCTTAGTGTGTTTCAACTTCAGCAAATTCCAAGACTGCATTCCAGGTGCACCTTCTCAGGCCTCGCCATTTCTCTGGAGTATGAGTGTATCTCGACCCCAAGCTTAAGCCTGTTTCAAGTCAGAATAGCAATTAAAGCAACTGTAGATGTTATCTCTCGCCAATATAGACAGGGTGTCCCCTTTTGAGCTAAGCATGTTGCCAAGTCCTCTGAGAGGTAAATCGGAGGCACCAGAATACATGCTTAATGCCCCTCTATTGCATAGAATGTGCACTTTCATATACGCTTCTGTTTCATGCGTGCCGCGCATCATTATGATTCATGCATAGAATATGCTTGCTTTCGATTCCGCATAGAATATGCTTTGCTTTCAATCTTGCATAGAATAAGCTTTCAATGTTGCATAGAATATGCCTGTCTCATGCACAGAACATGCTTTCAATATTGCATAGAATATGCTTTCCATGTTGCATAGAAAATGCCCCCATACTTGCATAGAAAATGCATTTTATCACACTTCTTTTGAGCACCTCACTTGCATTGTTTTGCACACTCTTTATGTTGCGTTGTCACGCACACTCTGTTGCATTGTCATGCACCTTTTCACTTGCATTGTTATGCACACTTCACTTGCATTGTTATGCATGGTTCTAGTTGCATTGTTATGCACACTTCGCTTGCGTTGTTACGCGCATTCCACTTGCATTGTTATGCGCCCTTTCAATTGCATCGTTTTGCATGCTCCTTTATTCTGAAACATCGGGATACGTTCCTATGTTTCTCCTTCTTTCTGAAACACCGGGATACGTCCCTATGTTCCCCTTCTTTCTGAAACACCAGGATATGTCCCTATGTTTCTGCTTCTTTTCCGGAAACCCTGGAATACGTCCCTAAACACCAGGATACGTCCCTAAACCTTGGTATACGTCCCTAAGCACCGGGATACGTCCCTAAGCACCGGGATATGTCCCTATACTTCTCCCCTTTGGTTAAGAGCATTCGGAATACGTTCCAATGCTTATACCTTTTCGAAACATCGGGATACGTCCCTATGTTTCTCTCTTTCCGAAACACCGGGATACATCCCTATGTTTCTCTGTCTTTCCAAAACACCGGGATACGTCCCTATGTTTCTCTTTCCTTCAGGAACACCGGGATATGTCCCTATGTTTCTCTCTCTTTCCGAAATACTGGGATACGTCCCTATGTTTCTCCTTCATTCCGAAACACCGGGATACGTCCCTATGTTTCTTCTCTTTTTCTGAAACACCAGGATACGTCTCTATGTTTCTCCTTTATTTCGAAACACCGAGATACGTCCCTATGTTTCTTCCCCTTTTCCGAAACACCAGGATACGTCCCTATGTTTCTTCTCCCTTTCTGAAACACCGGGATATGTCCCTATGTTTTTCTCTCTTTCCGAAACACCGGGATACATCCCTAGGTTTCTCCTTCTTTCCGAAACACCGGGATACGTCCCTATGTTTCTTGTATGATCATAAGTTATGCTCGGCTTTGTGTATTGTCTTGCATTTTGCCCCCGCCCTCGGGCGCATATCTTTATCCGTAGTTTGTATGCTTTGTCTAAGTCTTCGGCCTTGTCAAATATGGGTCGTCTCTAGGCTTTGACACTCACTCCCGTCATTGTTATGACTTTCGAGTTCTGTCAAAGAGGGGCAACTGTAGACACCCCATTTTTGACCGTCCTCAAGACTTGGATGTCATCGTTTGAACACTCGATGATTATCCATGTTCGTGTTCATCTTGAGTTCTCGGAGGTTTCAGCCGCGCGTCTTGCCTCAAGACCTCTCGACTTGTTTGTTTTGTGTTGGGTTTTGCACCAAACACTTGTTGTTTTGCTTCTGAGAGTGGGAAATAGCTTGTTGGCCATCCCCATACCTCACCGGCCATGGCTTGAGGCCACCGGCCCTGTTTTATTGCCATCGGCCATTAGTGATGGCCGACCGGCACTGTTTTTGGTCGATCGGCCATTTGTTTTGGTCGATCGGCCACTTTTTTTGGTCGGCACCCCTTGTTTTAGCTTCTTGAGGAAGCTTGAACCTTTTGAGCCCTTGGTTTAGCTTCTCCAAGAAGCTTGAATCTTTTGAACCCTTGGTTTAGCTTCTTGAGGAAGCTTGAACCTTTTGAACCCTTGGTTTAGCTTCTTCAAGAAGCTTGAACCATTTGCACCCTTGGTTTAGCTTCTCCAAGAAGCTTGAACCTTTCTTAGCTTCTTGGAGAAGCTTGGACCTTTGGGTTAGCTTCCTTGATAAGCTTGACCCCCTTGACCTTTTTTATGTTAGCTTCTCTTAGAAGCTTGGCACCTTGCCTTGGCCTATATAAGGAGAGTCTCTCCTTCCATTTCAAGGGTTGAAAAATCTGATATATAAGATATATATATATATATATCACTCTCTCTCTATATCTCCCTCTCTCTCCACATTTGGGTGTGTTAGAGGGTTCCAAAGGGTCTTGTTCTTGGCCTATTGCACGCCACTTCATAGCCACACACTTCCATCATCACTTGGAGGTTCTTGGAACTTGTTTTTAGAGGTTGAGGGTTGCATTTTTTGGTCTAAAAGCTGCTAGTTCTTGCTAGTCTTCAAAGGTAACCCTTTTTCCCTCGTTATTCTCCGTTTTTGCACACACTTTTAGCCTTACTTGTAAGCACATTTGAGCTTTGTCATAAACTGAAAAAATTCTTATTTTGAGCTCCTCTTGAAGTTTGTTTCAGGTCACTTTTGTGTTTGGGGTCGTTTACCCGCTCTTAGGCCTTGTTTGGCCTCATTTTTGTGCATTTTTGGTGAGCTCCGGGACCACCTTGCTTGGGCCTCCTCACCACTGAAATCTTGAGAGATTTCAGTGGTGAGGATGGTGGTTTGAGGTCCTAAGAAGGAGAGGGCCATCCCCTCTCCTTGTTGTCTTCAAAACTTGTCATTTTTGCCTCATGTGTGAGCACCTTGTTTAAGTTCATGTTGGCCATGTCTTAAGTGTTATTTGTGCTTATTTTATCATGATATAGCTCTGTTTTTAATTGGTTTATACACACCATGCATGCTTAGCATACTTGTCTTGTAATGCCATGAAATTGCCTTAACATGTATCTAGCATTTAGACCACTATGCTTGCTTGTTTTGGCTTGGCTTTGTGAGGCTTTTGTGCATATTTTGATGTGATTAAGGTCTGTTTTTGGTCATTTGGGTCGTCCATGATTTTCTTTGTATAGCTACCATGTAATCCCCCTTATGAGCCTTGAGTGTTGACCCCTCTAGCATGCTTTACTTGCACTATTTCAGTGGTTTAGAACCATTGGCCATGTCATTTCAGTCCTCATGGTATGCTTGTATGCTTGCATTTGATGCCCCTTTCATGCTTTAAGAGGTTGGTGTTTCATGCTCCATGTTTGTGCCATTGTGTATGCCTCTAGGATTAGATCATTTAGATGCCATCTAAGTGGTTTTTTGGGGCTTACTTTTGCATGATTTGGGACTGTTTTGGTCCACTTTGGTCATTTGCTTCATGTGTCACATGATCATAGTTTAAGTCCTTGGGCTTGGTTGCATGCCTTGCTTGCATTATAGTTTGATTTGGCATTATCTTCTACATGTTTTTCAGAGCTTACATTGCATGCCATATGCCCATGTTGTTCCTCTTTTAAGTGTGCTTAAAAGTTGTCTCTATGTGCCTAAGTGTTGGACCTTGCATGCATGCCTATTTGTATGTGTTTTGGTTTCCATTCTTGAGCATGTTGGCCACTGTTTTGGACCTAGTAGAGAGCTGTCCAAGTTAGTGTAAAACCATCTTCATATGTTGTCGCTCGCATGTCTTGTATATGGTCGCATGCTTGCTCCATTTCATCATATTGTTACATGTTTGTGTGTTGTCCATGTTCATGTTTGCATGCTTGTCCTCATGTTCGTATTGTATGCGTAGTTTTATGCCTGGGTTGCATTGCACCTTGCATGCATGCCTTGTCTCTTGACCAAGTGATAGAGATTAGGCTTTATGTGTTTGTTTGTGTGCATTACATTTGAAATCAAAATGCACAACTTGGCTTCTTGGGCCATCACGCATTGAAATGCACGATTGGTGGTCCGAGGGTTGAGTCCCAAACTCCTTTGAGTCATGAACATGATAAGGAGTGGGTTGGTGCATACATTTGCTTGAAAATTTCATGCCATACACTGCTTGCCCTCTGCTACTGTCAACTGTAGGATCTTACAGGAAGTAATGGTCAGCCGGCCATTTACAGTGCCGACCGACCATCTATGGCTGGGCGGTGGTCCAACATTTGGCCGACAAGAACATTCCCATGGCCAGTGGAGTTGAAATGTGGCCGGTGGCATTACAAAACACTCAGGGAATAATTCCAAGCAGTTCTAGAAATTTGTGTGATCTTCAGAGAAGCAAGGCAGTGTAAATAGAGGCAACAGTGCTATGGCAGCGAGTTTCCAGGCAAGACGAGTCAAGCATGCATCATTCGCGCATTCTGAGGTAGAGCTGCGGTAGTCTTTTTAAGCTTCACATTTATTTTGTAATTAATTTGTTAATTAATCAAGGGTCTGTAATAATTAATTAGCTAGGATAGTTGATTTGTTATTCGGACTGTATTATTCTTTCGGTCCCTCCGAGTGAGGGCATATCTGTAATAAGTGTGTGTATGTCTTCCAATCCCACACCTTTCTTCCCTTTTATTTACCCGCTTATGATGGTTAGACTAGGGCATATTTAAATTAGCATACCTTATGCTATGCATGCTTGCATCCATACATTTGTCTTACATGCACCGGGCTCGGCACATCATGCTAACTGCACTTGTATTTCAATTCCAAATTGAATACGTGTTAGTTGTAACATTTCACATGTCATTGTAGATTAGCCGAGCCTATCTTAGTTGCATTTTGCATGTGTTGCATTAGCCATCTTAACATGAACTAGGGTCATGCATATGATTACTAACTAGTTTCTGTTTTGGCTTGGAGTACTAGGTAAGCTTTTATGCTTTAGCATACTGCATGCGTGTGAGTGTTGCCATGACAGCATGCTTTCCATGTGGCTAGATGCTTATGTGATATAAACTGCCTGAATGCCTCTGGGTGGAGGTTAGATTGTTTGAGTTAGGACAACTCGTTGATATCCGTGTTTTAGCCTACTTGCGAGTAGCAAATCTCAAAGTGTTTTCCAAACAAACGGATATGCAATGCTTTGTCCAAATTAGGCGATCTAGTCTATACTTGTTTTGCTGTGTGCATCACATAGTAATTTTAGCTAATTAATCGGAATAAGAACGCATGTGTTTTCAAAAACAAGATATCATGGTTAGTATAGGCCGATCTTTGATCGAGCGAGCGGGGGTGCTCACGAAGTGATCTTCCCCAATCGTACCCAAGTTCCCAAGCCGTGGCAACTTTGGTGATGACGGACACGTGGCCTTAGGCAAACGAGTCAGGGTTTCCTAAATTCCCCTATTAAAAAAATATTTAGGTGGCGACTCTGTATCTGGCAAAGCAGTCCATGTTTGGCACTTCTTTACAAAAATCTGTTTTCTCAAAATGATTTGTCGGATTTGGACTCTTTGGTTCAGATTAAGAACCGTGACAAATTGAGTCCGAACCGTAGCATGGAGGCCCTCACGCGGGGCGCGTCTACAGGATGCTTATTAGGTCTCGATTGAGCTTGCAGCGGCTGGGCAGGAGCTTGTCGGAGTTAGAGGCCTAACTAAGGTATGGAACGCATTTTACGACTTGTACCCCACATTTCACTTCAGATATATTCACTGCGAACATTGATCATTCAAATGCATTTGCAGGCATCCATTGAGTACACAAGGAGTGCTCTTGAGCTGATAGTCTCCTTGATGGATATGGTATAGATAAGGGAGACGCTGCTCGGTCTTCATCGCATTCTGATAATTTCTTCAACTTGCATTTCATGTATCAAATTTTCTACTGATACACTAGCATTTCCAACTGTAGTTTTTCCCAAACTGCATCTAACACACTACATTGGCACATTGTACTTACAAACTGTATCTGATTTCGGTATACACTCATTCTGCACACTATATTTGCATCTGATACACACACTACATACTATGCTTGTATCTGATACACACACTGCATAGTATGCTTGCATCTGATACACACACTGAAACTGATATGTGACAACTGTCCTTTTCAGATCCCAGCTATACCGACTGCTCCAGCGGCGGGAGCACCACCAGTAGCAGTACCTTCTCCAACAGCAGAGAGGAGAGGCAGAGATAGGGGCACTCGAGACCGAAGTAGTCCTCTCGAGCCCATCTTGCACGACGATGACGCTGAGACCAACGGCTTGGAGGAGGCGGCGAGTCAGCACTCTGGATCGTCTGAGAGTGAAGATAATGACACCGACTCAGGTTTCAAGAGCAGAAGCGATGATACTGAGGAGAGTTCTGGAGCAGAGGGCTCAAAGGCAAATTTAGACAGCGGAGCTTATGGAGATAGTGCCCCAGAGTCCTCTCCTCCGAGGAAGAGGGCGAAGAGGGCCTTTCGGGCACAAGATGACTGGCGTTGATTTTTTTTGTACTTTTGCTTAGTTTCTTTTTGTTTGTAGCATCAGCAGATGTATGGCTCCAGACAGGTTTTATTGCTTTAAAACTTGTACTCCTCTTTTTTTAAAAAAAAGCCATGATCGGAATAAAACCTCGTAGTTTTTATGAAAAGGTGTGTTGTTATTTTCACATCATGAGCACCACATATGCATGAAATGGACATAGGAATTGAAATAGCCAAAAGCGCTTGATTGAAACAAAATTCTTAATCAGGTAATGAACCGACCAACAAACAAAGTACAAAGTACAAAGTACAAAGTACAAAATGCAACATACAACTCGATAAACGAAATAACAACAACTCGATAAACAAAACAAAACAAAACAACTCAAATACAACTCAACAAACTTGCTAAAACCAAAAGGACTTAAAACAAGACCTTAAAACATACAAAGAGTAGAACAAAACACATGCTTTTAGCATTGTTTAGTACAAAGGTGGATAACAAGGCTGAGCGGAAGGCTGCCGACCAGAAGAGGCGTTTGTCGGCCACAAGAGATGGCCTGCCGGCTACCAATGTGGCCTGCTGGCCACCTGCCGGCCATCAATGTGCAGAACCTCTAAATTGTTGACCGTTGGTTCCCACTCACTACCTTATCTTCTACGAAAGGTTTGAGCTTCGTGAGTTCTTCATTTCAGCTGCAAATTCTTCACAAATGGAGCTATTTTTCGTCGAAAGACTCTCAGATTGGATTGCGACTTTAGACGGCTCGGAAAAGGTGAATTTCTAGGGTTTCGGCATAAATGCACTTTTTCGTTGAGCCAAATTCCACTTTGTTTTCTGTTCCTTTATGCCGCGGCTAGGTGCTAGGACCTGATTACACACGTCTTTAGCTTCGGGAGACAAGAAATGTGCCCGACAATTAAAGAATTTCAGGCATTATTGGAATCTCGACACGACGAGGAAATCATGCCGCAACCCCGTTTTGGCCACACTCAAGCTTTGGGACGGATGTGTGGGCTCACTCTGCATGAGGCTCGATCTTTGGCCCACAACAAAGAACTGGATATTTCCAGTCTAATTCATTGATTTTCTGACATTGTTGACCGCGGTGACCATCTTTGGCGGGGTTTTCGGCAACATGCCCTCTACTTATGTATGCTGGCTCATTTCCTTCTTGCACCTAGTTTTGGCGGGTCTAGCATCCGATTGATTAAAGTGGCCTAAGGTTTAAAAGAAGGCAAGAGTTGCATTGGTTTGGTGTTGGCCGAGACCTTGATGGGCGTAGACGCCTTCCATCGGTGAGAGATTACTAGATTTGTGGGTGTAGCTTGACTTTTTCGCGTCCCTTTTCGGAAGCTCGAAAAAAGCCCTACAGTTTGGACTCCCGTGGTTTTGAATCTAATCTCACAAGTGCAATGTGAAATTGATAAACACCAAAGAGTCCAAATCCGACAAATCTTTTGGAAAATCGATTTTAGAACCAAAAATGCCAAAATTGGATTGCTTTGCCAGATATAGAGTTGCAACCTAAATATTTTATTTTGGAAAAATTTAGGAAACCCTTGACTTGTGCCAAAGGCCACGTGTCCGTAATCACCAAAGTTGCTTCGGCTCGTGAACTTAGGTACGAGAGGAGAAGGTCATGAATTGAGCACCCCCGCTTGCCCGATCAAAGATCGGCCTCTACTAATCATGATATGATTTTTTTATCAACATTATGTGCTCTTGTTCCGATTATTAGGCTAGATTTACTATATGATGCGCACAGGCAAGTATAGACTAGTTTGCTCAAATTGGAACAATTCAATTTCATGTTTGTTTTGCGAAAAGGGTTTGATTTTGCGACCTCAAGTGGGTTTAACGTTTGCGAATTTGCCACTAAACAAAGTGTTAAAACGTACATTCGTTGAATCATTCCAATTCAAGCAACAAGCCTTCATCCACAAGCATCCAAACAGTTTAGCAAGTAAGCATTTAGTCTCATGGTAAGCATGCTAGACATGGCAATTACTCACACTTATGCAAGTATGCTAAAGTATTAAAAACTCACCTAGTACTCCAAGCTAAAAGAGAAACTAGTTAGAAAAAATGCATGATTCTGTAAACGTCCTCGAACGTCCCGGGAAGAATCCCGTTTTGTTCATTGGGCTCACTACAGTTTAGGACTCAATGTCATGGTCTTGTATCTAATCTCACAGAGTGCAATGCAAGACCGATGAATCACCAAAGAGTCTAAATCCGGAAAATCGTTTTGAAAACAGATTTTTAGAAAGAAGTGCCAAACATGGACTACTTTGCCAGATACAGAGTTGCCACCTAAATATTTATTTTGGGGGAATTTAGGAAACCCTGACTCGTTGCCTAAGGCCACATGTCCGTGATCACCAAAGTTGCCTCAGCTCGAGAACTTGGGTACGATTGGGGAAGGTCACTTCGTGAGCACCTCTGCTCGCCCGATCAAAGATCGGCCTCTACTAACCTTGATATCGAGTTTTGAAAACATATGTGCTTTTAAACCGGTTATTAGCCTAGAATTACTATGTGATGTGCACAACATACAAGTATAGACTGGATCGCCTGAATTGGAACAAAACATTTCATGTTTGTTTTTGAAAGCGGTTTGCCACTCGCAAGTAGGCTAAAAAAAATACAGATTTTGTCATCCTCGGGTGGGCTTAGAAAACATGGTTTTGCCACGATCTAGTGGGCTTAAAACTCACAGTCAATGCATTATTCCAATTCAGATAATCCAACCTTCACCCACAGACATTTAGGCAGATATATCACATAAGCACATAGCCTCATGGTAAGTATGCTATCATGGCAAACATTCACACATATGCAGTATTACCGAGTACTCCAAGCTAAAGAAAGGAACTAATTAGAAAACATGCATGAATCCTAACTATACAGATATGCCTAATGCAACACATGCAGGAATGCAACTATAATAGGCTCGGCTATTCTAAGATAGCATATGATGATGCTACAGCTAACACGTATTCAATTAAGAATTGAAGTACAATGCAGTTAGTATGATGCGCCGAGCTCGGTGCATGCAAAACAGATGAATGAATGCAAACATGCAAACATAAGTATGCTAATTGAAATATGCCCTAATCTAACCATCATAAGCTAGTAGATAAAAGAGAGAAAGACGTGGGGATGGAAGACATACACACACTCACGCACACTTATTACATAATTGCCCTCGGTTGGAGGGTCCGAATATATAATACAAACCAAACAAATGATTAACTACTTCAGCTAATTAAATATTACAAAACTTCTAATTAATTAACAAATTAGTTGCAAAAAAAAAAGAAGTGGCCGTAGCCCCGCCTCAGGATGATTGGATGATGCATGCTTGATTTGCCTCGCCCGGAAACCCGTTGCCATGCCACTGTTGCCTCTGTTCGCACTGTTCTACACCTCTGAGGACTGTGAAAAATCCTGAGGCACCACTGAACTACTCCCTGATCATTTTAGGATGCCACCGGCCAAGGTAAAGATCCACCGGCCATTGATAAATGGTCATCGACCAGTTATGAAGCCATCGGCCAGATATTTTTGGTCAGTCGGCACTGTATGTAGTCGGCCGGCCAAATCTTCTTGCAGAATCCTGTTTTGACAGCAGCAGAGGACAGACAGTGCATGGCAAGGAAATTTCAAAGCAATGTGTGCATGGCCACTCTCCCTATCATTCTATAGACTCAAGGGAGTGTGGCCCTCGGCCCTTGGGCCATCAACCACGCATTTCGATGCATGATGACCAAAGGCACCAAGATTGCAAATCAATGTAAATGAATGTAACAAACGAGTGAATGCTTTACACCCTATCATGTTGAGATCAAGGGCATCGGCGACCAAGGATTGAGACGCGTTTCGTCACTTTGAGTACGAACACACCTCCTTCCTCATGTTTGGTTTGACCCTCTAAACCAAACATGATGCAATGTATGTATGCAATATGGCTCAAGTGTACAAAATGGCATCAAGCATGCAATGTGAGGCTAAGTTAGCAAAACATGCCAAATGCAATGCAACCTATACATGCAAATATGCAATATGCCAAGCATGCAAAATCCAATGTAGCAAACATGGAAAAATATGCAATGGAACTAGCATGTGCCAACACACAATGAACCAAATATGCAACAAACATGCAATGGTGGACTTAAACCACAAAGGGAAGACCTAAGCCTTGCCATAAACAGTGGCCAAAAGTGATGGAAATGATGGACAAATGCTCATGCAAACATGCATACCAATGGGCCTAAAACTAAGGCATAAAAGGGAGCATTCCACTACAATTATCATGACCACACATGGCATGGATTATGCAACCAAAAACAGAGTTTCAATGCATCAAAATACACCCCAAAACCCACTGATATGGCAGCCCAAGGACTTAAACAAAAAAGGCATACACCAAGGACTCAAACATGGAGCATAGGACCACAACTCTTCAAGGCATTGAAAGGGTAACAAGTGCAAGCATGTAAGCATGAAGCATGGACTGAAATGGCATGATAAGTGATTCCAAATCACTAAAATAGCCTAAGTAATGCATGCTAAAGACTCACACACCCGAAGCCAACAAGCTAAGATGCAAAGAGGCTATACAAAGTATGGAAAGCATGACCAAATCAACACCCAACAAAACTTAAACATGATAAAACATGACCAAAAAATTCACAAAGCTAAGCCAAAACATGCAAGCATGGTGATCCAAATGCAAGATGCATCTCTAGGCAAAATAGAGGAATGCAAGGCAAGTGTATGGTGCATGCAAGGGGTCGACGAACCAACATGGAACAGAGGTAAAACATGCTAGATAAACACCAAATAACCTCTGAAATAAAGCCAAACAAAGCTAGGCATGCATGCTTTCCTTATGAGCCAAAACACAAGCAAATGAGACACAAAGGGAGAGGGGTGTCCCTCCCCTATGCAAGACCTCAAAACCCCTTCACCACCACTAAAAATCCTTTGGATTTCAGTGGTGAGAAGGCCAATACACGAAAGTTCCCAAAGCTCAACAAAGAAGGCACAAAAGAGGCCAAACAAGGCCTAAGAGGGGGAGGTCGACCCCAAACACAAAAATGACCTTAATGAAACATCTTAAACATGAAAAAATAGAACTTTTATCAGTTATACACAAAGCTCAAAACAACATGCAAAGTAGGTTAAAAGCTAGTGCAAGAATGGGGAATATAAAGCAATAGTGCTCACCCTTGAAGAACACTTCAAGAACCAAAACTCCAGCCCCCTTTTCTGATCAAAACCAACTCAAAAGCTCCAAGAACAACCTCTCAACACCTCAATAACCAAGGTATGGTGTAACACTAGGTGTCTTAGTGCAAAACTAAGAACAAAACTCACTTTTGGACACTCTAACACACACAAATGTAGAGAGAGAGGGAGATATAGAGAGAGAGTGGTGTATATGTCATATATATCTCTGATTTGCTGAACCTTTTCAAAGGAAAAGAGAGGCCTTCTTTTATAGAGCAAGACAAGGGCCTAAACTTCTTAGAGAAGCTAAACAAAAGGGGTCAAGGGGGTCAAGCTTTTTGAGGAAGCTAAGACAAAGGGTTCAAGCTTCTTCAAGAAGCTTAGAACAAAAGGGTGCAAATGGTGCAAATCCTCCATACACACGTGTATGGAGGATAGATTTGTGTGCTCCAGCTGGCACAGTTGGCATGCACAATGTCTAAAAAAGGCAAAAAAGAAGTCCCGGGTAGAAAGTATGGCCGATTGACCAAATTAAAGGCCGGCCGACCATCAAAGGTGCCGATTGGCCATCACCAATGGCCAGTGGCAAGAGAACATGGCCGGTGACATCATGCCTTGGCCGGTGGGATCCGGGGATGGCTGACAAGCCATTCTCTGCCTTCAGAAGCAAAAACTAACAAGTTCTTGGTCCAAAACCAAGCACAGAATAGACAAGTCAAGAGGTCTTGAGGCAAGGCGCGCGGCCGAAACCTCCGAGAACTCAAGATGAACACGAACATGGATAATTATCGAGTGTTCAAACGATGACGTCCAAGGCTTGAGGACAGTCAAAAATGGGGTGTCTACAGATTCCTAACTATGCGATATGACTAATGCAACACATGCGATATACAATTACTAGGCTCGGCTACTAATATGGCATATGAATCAATTTAAATAGCATGCGGTCTAAGCACGTATTCAAAGAAGTATTGAAATGACGATGCTGTTTGAATGATGCACTGAGCCTCGGTGCATGCAATACAAGATGAATAGATGCAAGCATAAAGTATGCTAATCGAAACATAATGTCCCTAATCTAACCATCAAAAGTAGATAAATAAAAGGAAGAAAGATGTGGGGTTGGAAGACATACACATTATTACATCACGCTCTCACGAAGAAGAGTCCGATTGTATAAACTAACTAGCTAACTGAGCTAATTATTACAAAACTTGAATGAATAATTAACTAACTATCTAAGTTAATTAATTAAGAATTTAACTAGGCTAAACTAATTAAATATTATAACACAAACTAATTTAATTAATCTAAACTAATTAAATGAGTAAACTAATTAGCTACAACTAATTAAGCTAATTTAAATATTACAACACAAACTAATTAGCTACCACTAATTAATTTACAACAAACACCTAATTAAATGCTAATTGAAACTAATTAACTAGCTAACTAGTCCCGGGAAGCGAGGGAGGCCCATGCATGCTCGGTTTCCACCCAAAGAATATCCGCTGTCTGCCCTCGAAAGCCTCTGTTTGCACAACCCTTGCACTGTTTCTGTCACGATCCAAACCCGCCCCTAAAAGTTTGGTCCATGACCGGCCTGTACTTAGGCCTCAAAATAGAATTTTAAAATAATATTTAAACATATATGGGGCCTTAGGTGGAAGCAATATCAATAAAAGACAACATCCATTGAGCTTGTGCATACATGATGGTTTAATTGGATTTAAGCATTTAAATACATTTCCAAATATACATATATAATCACAGAATTTATATAGATCTCACACACACTTACATAACACTTAATAATTTATAAGACTCCCAACAATAAATTAAGGCCTCCATGTGGAGACATACCCCAGGTGACTTGGCAGACAGGCGAACCTCAGTACAACTCTAGTGTCAATCCCCGATGGCTCACCTACAGAAATATACATAAAACAGAATGAGCAAGGCTCAGTGAATAATAGCAATGTAAGAAGGTTAATTGAATAAGCAAAACCTTGGATAAAATAAATAGACAGATACCAAACATATACAGGTCTTATCCATAACTATATTTCAATACGGTCTCAGGCTCACATATAATACAGACTGGCTTCAAGCCCATGCAGAATACAGAACGGCCATAGGCCCAACACATTATGTAGAGCGGCCTCAAGCCCAACAGATTATACAGAGCGGCCTCTGGCCTAATAGATTATACAGAACGGCCTTTGGCCTAACAGATTATACAGAGCGGCTGTAAGCCCAGATATGATACAAAACGGTTGTAAGCCCAGATATAATATAGATCGGTCAGAAGCCGGATATATCTGTAACGGTGAAAGCCCATATATATCTGAAGCCGGATATGATACAGATTGGCTTTAAGCCTACAGATTATACAAGAAGGCCTTAAGCCTAACATATTATGTAGAGCGGCCTCAGGCCCAGATATCAATAGATTGGCCTCGGGCCCATTATTAACAAACAGAATGATTCCAGATACACAAAGATATCATTGTTCCATAATATACATATGTTCAATTTGTTCATCATGAATTCAGATAATTAACTTGCAGATAACAGAACGTTAGTATTAACTATTAACAGTAACTAAAGCGTACTGCTACAGTACTATTACTCAATAGTGCACAAAGATTTTTCCATGGTTTATTACAAGTTGACATAGTTGTCTTGCGGATAACAGAACATTAATAATAAGTATTAATAGAAAGCAAATGTATCACTGCATTAATATGGACAGAACAATTCACATTGTAACGGCCTCGGGCCCACGTCTATTACTAGGGACAGAACGACCTTAGGTCCATATCGATGCCATTACTCAAGCATATCGATTAATTGAAGCAAAGCACAACATCAATGGAATAGACCATTCACAAATAACAATACATAAATCATAATCATAGGAAGTAAGTGAAACATATTGTTACACTACTATTACTCACAGTGATCGGCTCCCGGTAGTAATGGGACGATGTCCTCGCCTCGACTTACAAGTACAGTGCACAACACATAATATGAGATTATACTCAATCCTTTACTTATTCTCTTTGATCATTCAATCAATTAGCCATGGTGGTACCAAGCTCATTATTTCTTAATAAGTTATAATCCATGTCTCAGAAAACAGGAGAAATTGATGGGAAATGGTTTAGGTGCAGAAATGATACAAAACTGGTTGATAAAAAGTGAACAGCCGTCACTAATTTGGGCATAACTATTTCTGTATTTAGAATTTTGGAGTGAGACCACTTCCATTGGAAACTAGACTTCCGGGGCTTGATTTTAGGCTCAAGAATCACTCAAAACGGAGTCCCGAGGCAAAAGATATGCTTGTTCAAAGTTGGCTGGACAAAGCTGTCTCCCGCACGTGCGGGAAATAGAGCCGCACGTGTGGCCTTGGGCAGTTTGCAGTCCAAAAATGGTTGAAAAATTGGGACTTCTCATTTTCAAAATCAAACCTCAATTCCATGTAAATCAAAGCCCAAAACCCTTTAATACATAACAAATTTCACATTATTAATCTCCATCAAACATCATAACCTCAAAATAAACAAATATAATGACTTTAATTCTTCAATCAAGCAGCTCTTAGGAAATCAAGGTTTAATCAAATATATACATAGAACCCTAACTCAAATGGGTTCAAAGCTTCCCTTATTATCATGATTTCATGAAATTGATGCCTCAAACATAAGGATTCAAGATAATTTATCATACCTTAGTTCACTCTTTGACTTTCTCATAGTTCTCTTTAATTTCCCCAAGCTTCCATGGTTGATCTCCTTCTTCTCTCTTCAATTTCTTCAAGTCATCTTCAAGCTCCCAACAATGGTGAACTCTCTCTCATTCTCTCTTGGCCTCTCTTTCTCACGGTTCTCTCTCCCTCAGATATTTTGTTTTTGACTTCAAAAAGATGTGTTCACAACTCATATGGCATATCTCTATATATATAAATATATCACATACACAAGCTTAACACAAGGGAGAGCCAAACGTAGCCTTACGAATCGCGCAAAATAAAATTTCAATTAAACTTTCCAAATGACTCTAAAAATTGTGCTGATCATAAATATGCCCCCTGTTCTGGTTTCTGAAGCCTCTAAGGCCTTCAATTTGTAGTACCAAGTTAACCACGTAAACGTACATTAACGAATTAGACAAATTAGATTTCCAATTAATTTTCCCAAATAGTTCTAAAAATTCCCATTAATATATCTATGTACTCAATTCCGATTTTTGAACCCACAAAGGTCGTCAATTCCAATTTTAAAGTCATAACTGAACAGATAGTTCTTCAATTCCAATAGATATAATTAAATTAAAACACATTATCCCATAGTTAAACAAGGATGACTTCTTATACGCATTTTGGAGTCGTTACAGTTTTCTTCTCCAGATCAACTCTGCCATGCTTCACAAGCACACTGCCCAAAATTCATTGGTGGTCGGCAGGCCAAAAGTGGTCGCCGGCAGGCCACCATTAAGGGGTTGCTGTCCAACACTACTGGCTGACAGGCTAGTAACAATGGCTAGCTGGCCACTGATGACTCATCTTTTCTTGCTGCAACAGAGAGCAAATAGGGCAAAGAGAGAGAATTCTCACAGGTTGTATGTACTGTGTATCTCTCCTTATCATCAAAACATCTCAAAAGAGTGATACACTTAGTCCTCAAACCATCAATTCAAGCAATTTCATTGCATGATGGCCAAAGAACCAAGGTGTACAAGTTAATAAATGCACAAACAAGACCCCAAAAGACCATCACCCTATCATGCATGATCAAGGGCAATGGAGACCTTGGAAACTTGGCACATTTCATCACTTTGAGTATGAAATGTCCCAATTTTCCTTGTGTTCAATTAATGTTCGATTGAACACATCAAAATAAATCCAATTTCTTATCTTGCACACTTTTAGTTTTAACTTGTTTACACATTTTAATTACCTTTCCATTCTTTAACCAATTAAGTCCATTGGTGAGAAGTCCTTTAAAGGGAAGAAAGTGTCAAACAATGGGTAGTTTAAGGCAAGAGAGAGATATCATGCCGTTGGTAATTGTGGGGGCTGAATAATTATATACTAAAGAAAGCCAAATTTATTTGAAGGAAAATCAGGACAAAGATAATTCGGCTCTGTCCAAAGGGGCCTTGAAGCCAAATATTTAAATCGGCCATGCAATTGGCCATATAAAGAGCCGAGTGGGAATTGGCATACGACTGAAAGGCTGAATAAGCAATCATGCGCTAGATTAAGAGTGGGTCCAACCCTTGGGATCAGACACTAGTATAAATAGAGGAACATCAACCAAAGAAAGGTATGTGAGAATAGATTGAATAACTTGAGAAAGAATCAAACTCAAGAGCAAATACTAACCTGTCCGTCGGAGTGCTAATTCGGGCACCGCCGACTGGAGTGTTCATCCTTTTTCAGGTGGCAATAAGAGGATCAAGAACATCTTACAGGATCTTGGAGTATTTCCAAACCACTTCTCAACAATTGGCGCCGTCTGCGGGAATACTCAAGCACATCCATGGCGGGCCTAACAGATGATCCTCCGGTAGTTGCCGATGACATTACGCCAAGAGATGACATCACTCCAAGAAACATGCTTGGACCGGAGAATATCACCGCACGACAGGCCTTGAACTTCGACTCAGTAGCCCAGACCTCACCCTCGACATCAGTGCATGAGACAATGCAGACGATTGTGGATCAAGTAAAGCAAAATGAACAGCGGTTGGAAAACATGATGGCTGAGAATGAGCACCTGTGCTAGGATTTGGCTCTGGAGGTGGCAAAATCCCAATAGGCCGCGCCAAGACTAGGGTCGACCTTCGGGAAATAAGGATGGTCGATGACGTCGACTTCGGAAACACGATAATGACAGTGATTCTGACTCACCATCCCCGGAACCCAGAAAGAAGGGACGAGTCGATGTATCCAACTCATCCGAAGGAAGTCCGTATGTACGGCACAAGCGAAGGAGGAGAAGCGATGATTCAGATGAAGAAGATAAGCATGACCCTTTTGTGCGACAAATTGCAAGGGCAATACTACCCAAGAAGTTCAAAGCACCATTATTCACCCTGTATGACAGAAAATCGGACCCCACTGATCATATTCGTCATTATAAACAGGCGATAACACTGCATGCTGACGATGAAGCCCTCATGTGTCGAATGTTTCTAAGTAGTTTGGGACCACTGGCCGTCAGATGGTACTATAAACTGCAGCCGACATCGATTAAAAGCTTCCATCAACTCCAAAATTCCTTCAGGGTAAAATTCATCACCAATGAAATCCAGCCAAAGCAAGCCGATTCTCTCTGGGCAATGTAAAATTAAACCAGAAGAAACCCTTCGTGAATATTCAACACGTTATTGGGAATGGTTTTACCTGGTAGACGATGCCTGCAATGACTCCATGGCCATCACCACCCTTAAGATGGGATTATATCCTGATAGTCCCCTTCGTAGTTCGTTGACCAGACGGCCCTCCAAAACAGTCTGGGCGTTAATGAACAAAGTCGAAGAATATTGCAAAGTGGAAGACGATGCCTTGCGGGTTAAAGCTGGACAAAAAGCCGTTAAGACGGCTCCGCCTAGAATTGTTTAGCTGATAAGCATCGTGCCATCAAGGAGCCCCGAACCGCGAAATCGAGCTAAACGAGACAAAAGGCGTGACTCGCGTCGATCAAATGATCAATGTTCACATCAATCGAATGAACAATATCAAGTGGACAACAGGCGCACAAGACAATCGGACAAAAAGTACACGGAATTGGTAGAGCCGGTCAGCAAGATTTTGTCAAAAGTTCAACACTTTTCGTTCTTTAAATGGCCGTCCAAAATGATTGGACCTCCTGATACTAGGAGAAGGGACAAACGGTATGAATACCACAAGGACCATGGTCATGACATCGACGTTGTTATGCACTGAAGGACCACCTGGGGAAACTGGTACAAGACGACCGGCTAGCGCAACACGTCCGAAAGAATAATACATCGAACACGGTAGCCCTAAGGCCATATTCACCTCCACTTGGTGTAATTCACATGATATACAGCCTGCCGTCGTCAGCCGAGATACAGATAATTCAGTTACAATCTAGCCTCCAAAGGCTGGTCACACCAGCAAAACGGCCCCATGAAACTAGGAGGATCAGTTTTGACGACACCGACTTAGTTAGAGTAACTCTCCCACACGCCGATCCCCTTGTCATTGAGCTACGCATCAACAGATTCACCATTGAATGTGTTCTCATCGATCAGGGAAGCACTTCATAAATAATGTATTACAAGACATTTATCAAACTTGGCTTCACGGACTCGGATTTGTTGACGGCCGATTACCCATTATTCGGCTTCAACGCTAACCCTGAATATCCATTGGGTAAGATCACATTACCAGTTCGGGCGGGCACCAGATCAGTAGATGTAGAATTTCTGGTTGTCAAACTTCCATCACCATACAATCTCATCATGAGAAGAACTTGGTTGCATACAATGCAAGCTGTTCCGAGCACCTACCATCAATTACTTCATTTTCCGAATGAGTATGGCATTGAACAAATTCGGGGTTCTCAGAAATCAGCACAGGCATGTTACCTTGTTATTGCTGCAAAGAAACCAAAGGAAATGGAAGTGAATTCAATTGAAGTACCAGATCGGGTGAGCCTCGAGGATATTGGGAAGATCCCCAGCGAAAAGGCAACTCAAGATTTGGATTGGATCAAAATTAATGGGAGTCTTGACAAGTTCTTCATGATCGACACTTCCCTGAACGAAGTTGACAGGCACGAGCTTATATCCTTCTTACTCGGCAACCTCGACGTGTTTGCATGGACGCCATACGAGATGCCGGGAGTGGATCCGTTTGTGGCCTAGCACTGCTTAAACGTTGATCCAAAATGTAAACCAATCATTTAAAAGAGTCGTCGGTCAGCCACGGAGCATGCTTCTGCCGTTGTTGAGGAAGTTAACCGATTGCTTGATGTTGGGGCAATTCGTGAAGTTACCTACCCTACATGGTTGTCCAATATGGTGGTTGTAAAGAAAAAGAATGGATCGTGCCGTGTTTGTGTGGATTTCACGGATTTAAACACAGCCTGTCCTAAGGATTGTTTTTCTCTCTCTCCAAAATAGATCAACTTGTAGATGCAACGGCGCATCATCAATGTATGAGCTTCTTGGACGCCTACAGAGGCTATCACCAAATTGCCATGTGCCCGGAGGACCAAGAAAAGACTACATTCCTCACCCCGAGAGGAACCTATTGCTACAAGATCATGCCTTTTGGGCTGAAGAATGCGGGGGCAACTTACCAGAGACTAGTTACTGCCATGTTTAAGGAACAGCTCGACCACGCCATGAAAGTATACATTGATGACATGGTGGTCAAATCCAAAGAAAAGCACGCCTATCTAGCCGACTTGGCAGAGACATTCGACATTCTTCAAAAGTACAAAATGAAACTGAACGCCTCAAAGTGTGCATTCGGCATCAGTTCGGGCAAATTCCCCAGCTACATTGTTAACCACCACGAAATAGAGGCCAACCCGAGGTAAATCACGGAAATTCTAGAACTCGGCTCTCCTCGGTCGGTCAAAGAGGTTCATAAGCTAATGGGAATGGCCACCGCGCTCAACAGGTTTATCAGCCATTCCACTGATCGTTGCCGACAATTCTTTCATACACTTCGGCAAGGTAAAGCCTTTGAATGGACCCCCGAGTGCCAGGCCGCTTTGGATAGTTTGAAAACTTACCTCCAATCAATACCACTCTTGGCAATCCCCTCGGCAGGTGATTCGCTTATTCTGTACCTGGCGGTATCTGACCGAGCGGTCAGCGCCGTACTTTTAAGGGAAAAACTCGGGGAGCAGCGACCAGTTTACTATGTAAGCAAAGCAATGGCTGATGCCGAAACACGCTATCTACCAATGGAAAAGCTCATCCTTGCTCTCGTTATGGTTGTAAGAAAACTAATGCATTACTTTCAGGGACATACCTTAGGGGTACTAACGAACTATCCCCTCCAGTCAGCACTTCGCAAGGTGGAAGCATCAGGGAGCATTTCGAAGTGGGTTTTGGAACTCGGCCAATATGATATCCAGTATCTGCCTAGAACTTCCATCAAGGGGCAAGTTCTCGTCGATTTTGTAGCCGAATTCACAGGATGCCCCACCGACTTTAAATCCGATCAAATGCAACCTAAACCCAACTGGAGGATATATGTTGGAGACATTTGGTAGATGTACTGTGACGGGTCATCCAACCAACATGGCAGTGGGGTAGACGTAGTAATCATGACCCCCGAAGGGGCAATAATCGAGTAGGTGGTCAAACTGGGCTTTAATGCATTAATCAATGAGGCCAAATACGAAGCATTGTTAATCGGCCTACGGAATGCACTTCACCTTGGTGCACGACGGTTGCTTGTTTTCTGTGACTCGAAATTAGTCATCAACCAGTTGAAAGGGGAATACGCAGCTAAAAATGATTGCATGGCAGCCAACATGAAAACGGCGAATTCCTTGCTCGTGAAATTCAACCACCATGAATTGAATCAAATAATCCGATATCAGAACACACATGTGGATGCCTTGGCTTGCCTAGCCTCTGCCATCGATTCAGAAATCAAAAGAACAATCGAAGTAGGATTTGTCCCTGAGCTAAGCATTGCCTCTTCTGAACCAGTACAGATTAACATCATTGAATCAGGTCTAAGATAGATGGACCCCATTGCTGCATTTCTTTCCTTAGAGCAACTCCCAACGGATAAGAAAGAAGCCCACAAACTACGAAATAAAGCCCTGCGATACTATTTGGATTCGCATGGAAAGCTATACAAAAAATCCCTTTCTGGACCGTACTTGGAATGTGTTCATCCAGACAAAGTTGAGGAACTCTTGGCTGAAATACACGAAGACAGCTGTGGCGCCCATTCTGGAGGACGCTCATTGGCCTATCGAGCTGTAACACAAAGGGTATTATTGGCCAACCATGCGAACAATGCCAGAAGTTTTCCCCTTTAACTCATCTGCCTACCGAGGTGTTAAGCTCTATCACTAGTCCTTGGCTGTTTACTCAATGGGGACTTGATATCGTCGGACCATTACCGCGGGCTCCAGGGAACAAGCGATTCCTGATTGTCGCAACAGATTATTTTACAAAATAGATCGAAGCAGAGGCATTAACATGTGTTCAAGATGTCGATGTTAAGCGTTTTGTATGAAAAAACATCATAACACAATTCGGCATACCAAGAGCACTTGTCTTAGACAACGGCACCCAATTTGATTGTGGCGTCTACTGAGAATTATGTAACACGCATAGTATTAGGCCATACTTTTCCTTGCTAGCCTATCCACAAAGCAATGGTCAAGCTGAGTCCTCCAATAAAATCATCCTGGATGGCATCAAGAAAAGATTGGAAAAAGCTAAAGGTAAATGGGTCGAAGAGTTGCCTAGTGTGTTGTGGGCTTATCGCACTACTCCAAGGCGATCAACTGGGGAAACGCTGTTCGCTTTGTGCTTTGGAACCCAGGCAATTCTCCCCCTAGAAATCGACCTACCTACACTAAAATCCAAGGTTTTTGATATGGGCCATAATGACATGATGTTGGCCTTAGACTTGACTCTGATCGAAGAATGCCGAGATCGTGCCTTAGCATGCATGGCGCAGTATCAATAACAACTCACTAAATCATACAATCAGCGCGTAGAGTTGCGTCGTTATATACCTAGAGAACTGGTCCTCAAGAAGGTATTACTTGCTACCAAGAATTCGACAGACGAAAAATTAGGCCCCAACTGGGATGACCTTTATCAGGTTGATTCAATCTCCGGAACAGGGGCATATCGGCTCAAAGACATGGTTGGGAGAAGTTTGCCGCACCCCTGGAATTCCACACAGTTGCGCAAATTTTATCATTAAGCCAACCTATACGGCATGCTAGCTTGCTTCGAATTTTCGCTGATGTATGAACTTTTGCTGATATGTATGTATTTCTTTTGAATTCCCCATTGCAATTCCCTTTTTTATCCTAGTCTTGTTAATAATGGTTTGATAACAAATAAAAGATTCGAAATCCGGAGCCCCATCCTTGGTTGCCACCTTTGGGCCGAATAAGCCTTCGAATTCGGAGTGCCCTTCGTGGATGTCACGATTGGCCAACGCTAAAAGACTCCGAATTTGGAGCCCTATCCGTGGTTGCCACGTTTGGGCCGAATAAGCCTTTGAATTCGGAGCGCCCTTCGTGGATGTCATGATTGGCCAACAATAAAAGGCTCCAAATTCAGAGCCCCATCCGTGGTTGCCATGTTAGGGCTGAATAAGCCTCCAAATTCGGAGTGCCCTTCGTGGATGTCACGATTAGCCAACGCTAAAAGACTCCAAATTCGGAGCCCCATCCGTGGTTGCCACGTTAGGGCCGAATAAGCCTCCAAATTCGGAGCGCCCTTCGTGGATGTCATGATTGGCCAACTCAATCCCGTGGATGTCATGTTTAGGCCAAATAATCTTTTGAATTCAGAGCAGCTTTCGTTTATAACCACGAATGGCCGAATAATCCTCCGAATTTGGAAGGACCAAATTTGGCAATATAATGGTTTGGATCATTGTACGATTACGACAAGAAAAAACAAACATTAATCGAAACAATATAGAAAATGTTTATTTCATTAAATAAAGCCTAAATACATGACTTTCGACAAACTTAAAGGGTACAATGCATATCGACATATAAATTTATTCATCACCCTCTTCTTCATTGGTCTTCTCGGCATCATAAGCTTCGAAGGGAAATTTGTAATTTTGATATAGAGGTGACGCTGAGTCGATACCCGTGGCTTGCAATGCCTTAGTCCACCCATGCTTAAATCCACAATTTTCGCACTGACAGACGTCCTTAGCTAACTTTTCTTTCGTCTTATCGATACCATTTTCCGGCCGTCAAAAAAGCCTTCATTGTAGGCCTTTATTCTTATCGCTTCTCTTGCGAACATGATCGTCGTATCTCGATCGGCAATGGCATGATCTAAAAGCTGCTGGTTTACCCTTTCCGCCACGATCGGGTTAACTTGACTTGCCGACTGCGTTTCGGAAGTTTTTGCCTTTTTTAATTCGTTCTCGGCTTTTTATGCACGTTGTTCCAAGCTTCGAATGCGGCTATCGTTCTGCTCTATCTCCCTTCGCGCGGCATGAAGACGCATGCCAATTTCATAAGAGGTGTATAGACCTCTCACCGCTCCATGGACACTTTCCCGAAAAACTTTGTAGTCAGGCCAATCAACCATTGATTGTTGGACCTTGGGCTAAAAAATCTGTCGAGCAAACTCAACTACCACATTTGGATCGCAGATGATCGAATCCACTTCAGTCATCGGTCTATTCCCAACGAAAATTGAAAAGTTCAACGGGCGCGGAGGTCTACTCGGCTCACTTTGCGCAGCACTCTGACCACCGGTATGACTCCTTGATCCCCCCGGTTGTTGCACCCCATCCCTACGAGACTTCACTGCGTCACCTCTTCTAGGGGACCTACTCCAACGTCTGGGCGACCGACGTCTCTTTCTCCCCTCCACTACTATATCCCCCATTCTTTGAGTTTTACTTCCAACAGTGCAATGCATTTCAGCGTGCAGTTCAGCCAAACTTCTTACTTCTCATTTACTATTGAAGAACAGCCTCTGCGACATCTATGGTCCAACTCACATTTCTATTCTTCCTACAATTATCGATTTTTGTCGTCTGCGCCAGATTCATTCCATGACGCCCGCAGCTTCTTAAATACTAAATACCTCATTCATTAATTATGGATGCAGTATTTTCGATGCGCCCAATAGATAACCCTGCGTCTGTAGCAGGGTTTGAAATATGTCCAAATTGACACATGTTATTCGGCGTTGGAACGATATGCCCAAATGGGGCAAGGGCGTCACTATAATCGGCATCTGATGATATAGCCGAATGATAATACATTACCTCATTTGGCTAGACGTTTAGGTTTGAGCCGAATATTTTATTCACAAGTTGCAACTTGTAAGGCACACATAGCATTCGACGTTGTAACGGTATGCCCAAATGAGGCAAGGGCGTCACAATAATTGGCATCTGACCATATAGCCGAATGATAATACATTACCTCATTCAGCCAACGTTCAGCTTTGAGCCGAATATTTTATTCACAAGTTGTAACCTGTAAGGGACACATGTTATTCGGCGTTGTAACAGTATGCCCAAATGAGGCAAGGGCGTCACGATAATCGGCATCTGACGATATGGCTGAATGATAATATATTACCTCATTTGGCCAAACATTTAGCTTTGAGCCGAATATTTTATTCACAAGTTACAACCTGTAAGGGACACATGTTATTCGGCGTTGGAACGGTATGCCCAATGATAATACATTTTATATAGAGGTCACGCTGCGAGATACGTTATTCGGCATTAACTTGTCTAAACTGGCAAACTATTGAGCTCGGTATACAATTTTATAGCTGAATTGAGTTGCGTTTTATTTTGATTAACTCAAATTAGTTATCGCCTACTGGCATTGCACTCTCAAATTAGCACATAGAAAGTAGACAAAAAGACGATTTTCATTAATAAATTCAGTACAATCAGTCATCATTTTACGCATGAAAACTGCCTTACAAAAATCTACAAAAAAAATTACATACAAGCAAATACTAATCAAAAAGCAAAATTACACAAAACTACGTATTCCTCAGGGTCAGACTCCAGCGGCTCAACCTCTAGTTGCTCATATGAATCGGCTACTCTAATACCACATTAGCGGCTGCCAGAGCTTTGAGCCAGCCGTGTTTGAATCCTCAATTCTCAAATTTAGGTACTTCCTCCACATATTTCTCCAAGGCAGTGTTCTCGCCGGCATTGAACGCTTTGGAAACCTTGGAGTCGGCAATCTCTTTCACCTTCTTCAATTCTTCCAAATCGGCCTCCAGCTTCGCAATCGCTTCCTTGGCTAACTTTAGGGTTTCTTCACTAACATTTGCTCTATCTCGGCGACTGTTTTAAGAAGATCTGAGTGTTTAGTCTTCTCTTTCTCGACATTGGCCCTTGCTCGCTCTTTCTCCGCCTTCTTGGCTTCAGAGTCGGCCCTGAGAGATGCTACCGCCAGTTTGGCCAATTCCTCTTTAGCCTTGCCCTTTTCGGTTTCAATTTTGGCTTGAAGTAAGCCGATTTTCTCAACGACATCATAATGACGGCGACTGATCTCTACGATCCTGCCTGCCGCCTGAAGCAAAGCACGCGTAAGCTAATCGGCATTATTTAAGCCGAATAATGGGTTATCGGCATTATTTAACAAAACAATACGTGAAGTACATACCAATACCGTCGACTAAGCAGCTAGCACTATCAACACCACGTCTGGCTTTGCACGGAACGCAGCCCTATCTACTGGCAAGGATATCGACAAGGCCATACTTAAGGCCACAATGGGGTCCTTTAAAGCCGATGCGTCAGCTGAAATCGGCGTGTTCTTTATTTTAGGTTGGATAAATAAACAGTGCCGTTATATCCTGCGATTCTTCTATGCATAGCCGTTCATCGACTAAGTCTTTAGAGGAATCGGCTCCAACCTTGACGGGGCATTTTTCTCCCCTCTGTTCGGCCAATCGATTGTCCGATTACTCAATGGCTGACTCATCCACAATGACTTGCTCTGTTTCTTCAACAAGAGTTGAAGAAGTTTTAGCCTCAACCGGAGCCGGAGAAAGAGAATCAGTCTGAACAGGTGGTGGGGGCTCAGACCTGGCGGCCTCGGCCTTCCTTCGAGCTGCCATCTTCTCGACATTCTTTCTTCTGGCCATCTGTGCAAGGGACTCCCCGGCTATGTTTTCAGGATCCGTGCTAGGAAGATCTCCTAAATTGGTGAAAATATCATCTTCCAATGATATGTCAACCCAGCCTGAAGTGGACGGAGAGTTAATGCCGACATCCTCAAAAGCCAAGTTGAGAGCCGCGTCGACGTCCTCCAAATCGGCCTCGTTTGGTTCGGCGACCCGATAACGAACTTCACCTTGCTCCAAATCCAAATTTCCAACACCAATTTCCCTAAGGTTCTTATAGTTCGAGAAATGAGTGCCGTGAGCTGTTGTTCGCCCTTCAGAATCGGAATGTGATCTGCAGCCAAAAAAGTGGCGTATGTAGGTTCGTATCGCAACAGTATATGGGCAGCCCACCCTTGTTTTTACAAGTTGGGACGGCCAATAAATTCTAGCGCAGTTTTGACTTGTTAAAGTACAACATCGTCATTCGAAGCAAGTACTTTCTTCAAATCGTTACCTGCACAAACTGAAACGATTAGTACATGGGATTTAAGCTGAAAGAACGTTTAAGAAATGCGTGGAAAAATGGGACTACACGGCCGCCTAGTTCGCCTTTTCGTCTAGGCATAGGATTTAGGCGATCTTCGCCCTCGCCGAATTCCCAGTTGCCTTGGACGATGACCATGACATCATCAACACACTTGCCAGAGCTGGCAAGCATAGTTACCAAATGGTGGTCGGTGTCCTTAGCCCTAAGAAAGTAGCGTCCCTGCCGACCAGAGGATTTGGTCGTGGCATAACAATGCCGAATAGCAGAAATTCCAAGATTAAGCCTAAGTCGGTGGTTTAATTCTACTATTCCCATTATGATTTGGTAAAAGTTTACGTTAGGTTGAGAAGGGAGTAGACCCCAGTAGCAAAGAACGGCCCTAAAAAATGGGTGAAAAGGGAAACAGACTCCACCCTCAGAGATTGACAGGTTCTGCCCCGAGGGCCTTGCTACTATAGTTCGGACTCAAATGTCATGGTTCTGAATCTAATCTCGCAAAGTGCAATGTGAGACCGATAAATCACCAAAGAGTCCAAATCTGGCAAATCGTTTTGGAAAACTGATTTTTAAGAAAGAAGTGCCAAACATGGACTGCTTTGCCAAATACAGAGTCGCCACCTAAATATTTATTTTGGGGGGATTTAGGAAACCCTGACTCGTTGCCTTAGGCCACGTGTCCGTCATCACCAAAGTTGCCTCGGCTCGGGAACTTGGGTACAATTGGGGAAGGTCATCTATGAGCACCCCCGCTCGCCCGATCCGAAGATCGGCCATTACTAAACATGACATCTTATTTTTTTGAAAACACATGCATTCTTATTCCGGTTAATTGGCTAATCTTTATTACGTGCTGCGCACAGCAAAACAAGTATAGACTAGATCGCCTAACTTGGAACAAAGCATCGCATATCCGTTTGTTTGGAAATGGTTTTGAATTTTGCTACTCGCAAGTAGGCTAAAACATGGATTTCGATAAATTATTCCAATTTAAGCAATCCAACCTTCACCCATAGGCATTCAGGCAGTTATATCATTTAAGCAAATAGCCTCATGGCAAGCATGCTATCATGGCAACACTCACACTCATGTAAGATGCTAAAGCACAAACGCTTACCTAGTACTCCGAGCCAAAACAATAGCTAGTTAGAAATCATGCATGATCCTAGTTCATGTTAGGATGGCTAATGCAACACATGCAAAATGCAACTAGAATAGGCTCGGCTAATCTAATAATGGCATGTGAAATGCGACAACTCGATACATGTATTCAAGTTGGAATTTGAAATACTATGCAATTAGTATGATGCGCTGAGCCCGATGCATGAAATACAAATGAATGTATGCAAACATGCTGACATAAGTATGCTAATTGAAACATGACCTAAAACTAACCATTGAAAGTAGGTAAGTAAAAGGGAGAAAGACGTGGGGTTGGAAGACACTCACACACGCACGCACACTTATTACAAAATTCACCCTCTCGACGGAGGGTCCGAATAAATAATACAAACCGAATAATTAATTAAGTACCCTAGCTAATTAAATATTACAAAGCCTTTAATTAATCAACAAATTAATTACGAAACAATCTAAGTATGAGATTAAAGAGGCCGCGGCAGCTCCGCCTCGAAATGATTGGATGATGCATGCTCGATTCGCCTCGCCGGAAACCCGTTGCCATGCCATATGTTGCCTCTGTTTGCACTGTTTTATGCCTTTGAAAACTACATAAGTCCCAAGGCTGCTTCTGAACCACTCCCTAAGCATGGTGTGATGCCACCGGCCAAAAGATAGGACCACCGGCCATGGAAAGATGGTCATCGACCAAAAGTGGGGCCATCGGCTGGACTTTTGTAGCCGGCCGGTGGTGAAGATGGCCGACCGGCCATTTATTCCTGCAGAAAACTGTTTTTGCTGCAGCAGAGGACAAACAGTGCATGGCAAGGCATTTACAAGACAATGTGTGCACAACCACTCTCCCTATCATGCTATGAGCTCAAGGGAGTATGGCTCTCGACCCTCGGGCCACCAATCACACATTTCAATGCATGATGGCCAAAGGTGCCAAGAGTGCAAATCAATTTGAAATGAATGCAACAAAACACATGAATGCCTAGAACTCTATCATGCTTGATCAAGAGCGTCGGCGACTAAGGGTTGGGGCATGTTTCGTCACTTCAAGTACGAAACGTCCCTCGGCCCTCATGTTTGGTTTGACACCCCAAACCAAACAAAATGCAATGTATGTATGCCAAATACAATGCAAAACATGCAACCAATGTAACGCGACGTAAGCATGCTAAATGTAACATGACTCGACGTGCACACGAGGTTAAGGTAGCAAACATGCCAAATGCAATGCAACCTAAGTTAACATGTGACAAGATGCAAACTAACAAGCATGCAAGGCGCAACCTAGGTGTACAAATATGCAAAGTGATAGGCATGCAACAATGATATCAATCATAAGGATGCAACAACATGCAATGCGATAAGCATATAACAAATACACAAACCCATGATCCATGGACTTACATTAAAGATGGATGGACCTCAGCTGTAACAAAACAGTGGCCAAAGTGCCAAGAAATGATGGACAAAACACACCCAAACATGCGCATGTAAAGGTCCAACACTTAGGCACGAAAAAGGTCGACTCTTAAGCACATTTAAAAGAGACAAATATGGACAAATAACGAGCATGATAAGCTCTGAAAATATGCAATGGATGATGCCAAATCAACCAAGCCATGCAAGTAAAGCAAACAAAGGAGCCTAAAACTTGAGACTAGTCAAGGCGCTCAAGCCATGGCTATGTGAAGCAAGCCCCAAAGGGCTAAGGGGACCTAAAACAGTCCCGAGGCAGGTCCAAGCAAGACCAAAAGTGAGCTCAAAGCTAGCCAAAACAAACTAGAATACAAGGCCAAAATAATGGAGCATGCAATGCTATCAAAGAGGTGTTATACTATGCCTAACACAACCAAACATGGCATGATTTAAGCAATGGAAAACAGAGTTATGGCATGTTGAAACAAACTCAAAAACCCACTTAGATGGTATCTAAATGGTCTAAGCATAGAGGCATGCACAATGGCCCAATCTTGAAGCATAAAACACAAACCTTCTAATGCATGGAAAATGTTATGAATGTGAATGCATGGCCACATTATATGGACTGAAGTCTCATGTGAAATGATGCCAAATCATGAAAATGAGCCAAGTAATGCAATCATGCGACTTAGGCCTTCAAAGCTAACAAGCTAGGATGAACTAAGGCTATACAAAACATGACATATATGATCAAAACGACACCAAACAGAGCTTTAACATGCTAAAATATGACTAAAAGTTCCTTTCGGTCGAGTCAAAATATGCAAGCATGATAGTCCAAATGCAAGATACATGTTATGGCAAATAAGAGGATTGCAAGACAAGTGTACGGTGTATGCATGAGGCTATCAAACCAACATGAAACAGAGGTACAACATGACCAAACAACACCAAATACTTGCTAAAATGGAGTTAAAACAAACTAAGTAAATATGCTACCATTATGAGCCCTTAAGGCAAACAAATGAGACATAAGGAGAGAGGGGTGTCCCTCCCCTGTGCAAGACCTCAAAACCACTTCTCTACCACTGAAAATCCTCTGGATTTCAGTGGTGAGAAGGTCAAAACAAAAGGGTTCCAAAGCCCAAAGAGGAAGGCACAAAAAGAGGCCAAACAAGGCCTAAGAGGGGGTAAACAACCCCCAACCAAAAAGTGATCTTAAACAACCATAGCAAGCATACAAAAACAGAACTTTTTGTAGTTTAGAGTCAAGCTTAAAACAATATAGAAGTATGTGTAAAAGCTTAAGCCAAAATGGGGTATCAAAAGCAAGTTGACTCACCCTTGAAGAACACTTCAAGAACACCAACTCCAGCACCCTTCTTGGATCAAAACCAACTCAAAAACTCTGAAATCAACCTTCTAGTGCCTCAGCAACCAAGGATAGTGTAGTGCTAGGTGTTTGTGTGCAATAATAAGAACAAAACACACTTTTGAGCTCAAACACACACACAAATCTAGAGAGAGGGAGATATAGAGAGAGATATATCTAATTTCTATATCAGTTGGCTGAACCCTTGGAAAGGGAGGGGAGGCTCTCCTCTTATAAGAAGTCCAAATTCTAAAGCTTCCAAGAGAAGCTAAGCAAAGGGCAAATCCCTCCATACATGTGTATGGAGGGGGTGAATTGTGGATGCCAGCTGCACCAGCTGGCACAAAATATCTGCATAAAGTAGATGAACAGGGTTTGGCCACCAAAAATGGCCGATCGACCAACATAAGTGCCGGCCGACCAAATATTGTGCTGATCGGCCAACACTTTTGGCCGATGGCAAGAAAAAGGGGTCGATGGCATCATTCCCTGGCTGGTGGGTTGAGGGGATGGCAAACAAGCCACCCTCTTCCCTTAGAAGCAAAAACACAAGTGTTTGGTCCACAACCAAGCACAAAACAGACAAGTTGAGAGATCTTGAGACAAGGCGCGTAGCCGAGACCTCCGAGAACTCAAAACGAACACGAGCATAAATGATCATCGAGTGTTCAAACGATGACATCCAAGTCTTGAGGACGGTCAAAAATGGGGTGTCTACAGGGTGCAGATCGAGGACGCTTTGAAGCAAGGTCTGATTGACAATGACAGAGAACAGCCCAGAAGGACCTTTAACCACAACACGAATGCAGGCACGAGCAGTGCTGCAACTGCCAGAGCCTTATAAGTAAGCATGGTCACCAACACCCCCCCAAGAACCCTTACAGCTACACCCTTCACCGGTGCGTCCGGAAGCAACTCACAAACGACCAAGTACCTACCTCGAGGCCAAAGAACCTTCATCCCATTATACATGCCCTTGTCCAAAGCTCTGGGGGTTTTAATCAGGAATGGGCACTTGAAGCCCCTGGAGCCGCGGCCATTGCCAGAAACACTTCCCCCCTTCCATAACCCAACCAAATACTGCGTTTTTTACCAACAGCATGGTCACGACACCGACCATTACTTTAGATTGCGTCATGAGATTCAAGATCTCGTTGATAACAGGGTGATTGTGCCTCCAGAGAAACCCAATGTCATAACTAACCCTCTCCCACCACAGAACCAAGCTCCACCTCCCAAACACATCAACTCAATCCAAACTGGGGTCGTGTCATACGACCCTAGCATATACATCACCCCGTCTCATCTACCCAAGCCAGAGGTGTTCATTCCTGACAGCACTGACTTGTGCATGTTGTACATTTCCCAAACCCAACCTGAACCAATGGTGGTGACTATCGAAGATAGAACAGGGATGGTTTCGGAGGAAAGTGGGGCTGTTGATTCAAGGTCCGAGGAAATTGGGAGCTGTGCTGAGGAGGTATATAATCCGAGTGATTACATTATGTCAACAGGCCAAGTTAGACCAAATGTAGAATTGCCAATGAGGGCAGAGATTTGTGTTGTATCGTGGGACGGGCTCGATTAGAGGGTAGATGACTTAGCAGCTTTGAAAGGGGGCATTGCTAACCTTCAGTTTTTCAACGAACAAGACTCAGGAGACATGACAGTCAACTGGTTTGATCATGATGGGTCAGCAGAGGTTACAGGGTGGCTTGACGACCAACTAGATGTTATTGAAGAATCGCAGCCAGAACAGGGCTTGTCAGGGACAAGGACATCAACTGTGGATGGAAGGGTTGGAAATCAGAATGCATCACCGGAGAGCACCGGTGCCAAGAATTTCGCTCAGGATTTGGGTATTTTAAGTATAGGAGATGTTGAACAGCAGGCTGCACTGGAGCAGTTTGAATGGGAAGGGATCGAAGATTCTGAGAGAGCCAGAAAGGCCAAAATAGGGACTGAACATGCTGTGTGCACAAGAACAGAGTGTGCTGCGAGTACATGGACGGAAGGTGCTGTGGGAACAAAGATAGTTGTAACGGAGCCGGACAGGTGTCTGTTGGCTGCCGATGGAATGTGGTGGGAAGACGATGACCTATGTCTCGCCCACACCGATGAGGACTGGGGGAGCAATCAACCGGATGATACCTAGTATATTGGTGAAGTTGACCATATGACTAGGAGTGGGCGGTATTTCAAGCCCCCGCACCTAGATCAACCAGAGGCGTCCGGGAAGGACAAGGAGTCGGAGAAGCAGAAAGAGAAGCTACTTGAAGAAGAGGCCGTGCTGAAGCAGTTGAAAAAGATACAAGCAGACATCTCCATCTGGGGACTGCTTATATCTTCACTGTTCATAGACAAGTTGTCCTATCAACAATAGACAAGGCCAAACTCTCAATAGACACCACGCCTGAACAGTTGGTGGGATTGGTTTTTCCGGGAGGGGCTTCCTCGATGTTGAGCTTTTCTGACAAGAAACTGCCACTTGAGGGCACGAATCATAACAAACGGCTCTACATCTCTGTGGAGTGTAGAAACAAATGGATACCGGTGGTTCTTGTTGACACGGGATCCGCTATTAACGTGTGCCCATCAAGGACGGCATATGCAATCAGGTTGAAGCCCGCGGACTTCGTGCCAACAGCCCAGGTGATAAGGGCATATGATAACACAAGCAGAGAGGTGATGGGGATCGTGAAAATTCAGACTCAGGTTGGTCTAGGACAACACGAGATTGACTTTCATGTCTTGGACGTTCCCGCAACCTTCAATTTACTCCTGGGGCGGCCGTGGCTGCACCAGGTGAAGGCAGTCTCTTCCACTTTGCATCAGATATTGAAATACCCTCACAGGAAGGGGATGGCTATAGTTTTTGGGAATTCGTCAATCCATCTGCCGCTAGAAGTGTCTACACCGGTTTTGGAAATCGAGCATGGCACGGAGGATGTGTTCCTATTGGGTTTTACCCTAGCCGAGGCCCGGGTCGTACAGAACATCTTAGCTGTTGATGAAGGGTTGTATGTTAGTGCTCAGTCAGTATACCTCATGAACAAACTCTAGCACATCCCTGGGATAGGGCTAGGAAGAAGTGGCCGGAAAGGCATTGCAGTATCGGCCGGAGTGCCGTACAACCCACATACCTTTGGTTTGGGTTATCTGCCCACCAAAGAGGACTGGGTGAGGAAAGGCAAGGAGATGGCTGGGAGAGCCAGAGCAAAGCAGGCGAGGAAACCTTATGAGTTAATGCATCGACCCATCATGGGTACCCTAAACGGACGCTTTGTCCGGGAGGGGGAGGATTTTCCATTCTGCGGCTTCCCAGAGCCATGGTTGAATGCAGAGAAGCGTCGCCTGCCACGGTTTGAGATCTTCTTTAACCTACAGTTATCCGGGGATGATGTTGCCGAGAAGCAGACAGACCCATCAGCTGAAGTTGAGTAGTGTGGAAAAGTGGATTCTGAGAACACCGAGATTGAAATAGGGGTAGTACTGGCTTGTCTACTTTTAGATCCTCCGATCGTACAGAAGTGCTTGGGGGATAACTTCTCGGTGTCCATGATCGGGAATGAAACGGCTGCGAGCCCACCTTCAAACATTTTGGATGCATCCATCGTACCCCCCCTCATTTGGCAGTACGAGAAGGGATTTTTATCGAGCAGCACTGGGTCAAGTAGTGAGCCGGAATCTGATTCCACCGAGTCTGTGGAGTCATAATCAGGTTCCAGCTCGTCTGAGTCTGAGTCCGGTATTCTTGGGGGTGACAACCCGAATGCCACAGTCTTGTCTAGGTTGTCTTTTTCTTTTTCTTTTGAGTCTGTTGTAACAGAGGAATCAGATGATTTGGAAGTGATTAATGAGAATGGAATGGCTATGGTTTCTGAGTACTTTTTTGTGCCTTTGATTTATTGTATTAATCAAGACTTTCAAAATTTTGATGAAAACGGCGAGGAAGAAATTCCTCCGGTTTTACAACGATTAATTGTTCAAGAGCAAGAGAGACTTGTTAAACCCTTGGTTAATGAAATAACTACCGTTAATGTTGGTAGTAAGAAGGACCCGCAGCTGGTCCAGATCGGGTCCACGTTGTCTTCGGAGGAGCGCGAGCGCCTAGTCGCTTTATTAAAAGATTTCAAAGATGTTTTCGCGTGGTCCTGCGAAGACATGCCTGGAATCGATCCTGAGATTGTATAGCACCGGATCCCTCTTGACCCAGAGGCCCAACCCGTTAAACAAAACTCAGAAGGATCTGCTCGGACTGGGCTCTCAAGATTAAAGAAGAGGTCACCAAACAAATTGACGCAGGGTTCCTGCTGGTATCTGAGTACCCAACTTGGTTGGCCAACATAGTTCCGGTGCCGAAGAAGGATGGCAGGATTCTGGTATGCATGGATTTCAGGGATTTGAGTAAAGCCAGTTCGAAGGACGACTTCCCTCTACCGCATATCGATGAGTTAGTGGACTTCACTGCAGGGCATGCATTGCTCTCATTCATGGATGGATTTTCTGGCTACAATCAGATATTGATGGCACCCGAAGACCGAGAGAAGACTGCTTTTTCCACCCCATGGGGGACATATTGTTATAGGGTGATGCTATTTGGGTTGAAGAATGCTGGAGCTACATATCAACGGGCCGTGACCACGATATTACATGACTTGATCCACAAAGAGGTTGAGGTGTACGTGGACGACATGATTGTCAAGTCCAAAGAAAGAAAGGGCCACTACACCGCCTTGCAAAAGTTCTTCCAAAGGATCAGAGAATTTCGGTTGTGGCTGAATCCTCAGAAACGTACGTTTGGTGTTACAAGAAGGAAAATGCTGGGGTTCTTGATTACACAGAGAGGTATCGAGGTCGACCCTTCCAAAATCAAGGCCATCTTAGAAATGCCACTACCAAGGACTGAAAAGGAGGTGCGATGCTTTCTAGGTAAAGTGCAATTCATAAGACGGTTTATTGCTAAATGAACCTTGACTTGTGAACCACTCTTTGGTCTCCTAAAGAAAGGAATGAAGTTCCAATGGGACGGCCAATGCCAAGCTGCTTTTGAACAGATCAAGCAATTCTTACAGAACCCACCTGTGTTGTCACCACTTAGCCGGGGAAACCGTTAATTTTGTACCTTTCAGTGACTGAAACTACAATGGGCTGCATGCTCGCATAGGAGTCCGAGGACAAAGTGGAAAAAGCTATTTACTACCTGAGCAAGAAGATGTTGGATTACGAGACCTGCTACACTCCACTTGAGAAGGCTTGTTTGGCCTTAGTATGGGCTACCAGGAAGCTGCGGCACTACCTGTTAGCTCACTCTGTAATGTTGGTTTCAAGATTAGATCCCATCAAATATCTCTTCAAGAAACCAGCACTTACGGGTAGGTTAGCCCGTTGGTTGCTTCTTCTTTCCGAATTCGATCTGAAGTATGTGACTTGCAAGTCAGTAAAGAGGAGAGTGGTAGCAGAGTTCCTAGCTGATCACCCAGTTGAAGGGGATGAAGTAGTTGAGGACTTATTCCCAGACGAGGCTATTTTGCATATCGAAGACGAAACTTGGACGATGTACTTTGACGGAGCGTCAAACCAATACGGGTATGAGATAGGGGTGTTGCTGATAGCACCCGACAATTCCTGTATCCCTCTAGCATTTAAACTCTGGTTCAAAGTCTCGAACAACGAAGCAGAGTATGAAGCATGCATTGCTGGTTTAGAAGCCGCCCTAGAACTAGGGGTAAAACGGTTGGACGTCATCGGGGACTCGAACCTGGTTGTACCTCAAGCTAAAGAAGACTGGAAAGTCAAAGAAGAAAAAATGAGAATGTATCATCAGACCTTGGACTTGTTGATTCCTCGGTTTGAGAAGCTGAACTTCGCTCATCTGTTAAGAGAGAACAACAGGTTCACAGATTCACTAGCAACTCTATCTTCCATGATAGACATCCCTTTTGGAGTCCAGATGCGTCCAATCGTCATTGACCAGAATTTGAGCCGGCTTATGAGCTGATTGCTGCCATAAATGAGGTTCAAGATGAGAATCCCTGGTATCACGATGTATGGAACTTCTTGGAGAAAGAAGCATATCTAGCGGGGCAAATGCCAAGGATAAAAGGGCAATCAGAAGAATGGTTGCTCAGTTCATCATCTGCGGAGGTAAACTGTATAAGAGAGGTTATCTGGGAATGCATAAACTGTGTGTTGATGCCGAAGAATTGAAGCGCTTGATGGAGGCCATCCATGGAGGAGAGTGCGGAGCGCACATGAACGGGGTGATGCTAGCCCAGAAGATCCTTAGACAAGGTTACTACTAGTCCACCATGGAGAAGGATTGTATCGGCTTTGTTCGGCGATGCCACAAATGTCAGATCCATGCAAACCGCATGAACATCCCTCCGTCGAAGTTGTACAATATGACTTCGCCATGGCCATTTTCAGTTTGGGGAATCGATGTGATCGGGGCTGTCACTTCGAAGGGGTCTAATGGGCATGAGTTCATTCTGGTCGCGATAGACTATTTCACAAAGTGGGTTAAGGCCCAATCTTACGTGGTGTTGAAGGCTTCACATGTTACGAAGTTCATTAGGAACAACATCATCTGTTGCTACGAGGTCCCGAACGAGATTATTTCAGATAACGGTTCCCACTTCAAGAAGGAAGTGATTGACTTGTTAGAAAAATACAACGAAGAATCGCCAGGGCTTTCAACAAGAAGGTTAAGTCTAGAAATTTGAAGTAAGGAGATTTGGTGCTCAAAGACAACCGAGCTCCCATCCATGACCCTAGGGGCAAGTTCAGACCCAATTGGACTGGTCCCTACATCATTAAGTCTACTTGGTCGGGTGGAGCTGTCGTTCTGATGGACCTAGATGGCCTAGAATTCTCATAGCCGATCAATATGGAAGGGTTGAAGAAACATTATCCCTGAGAGGCTCGCAAGGTTGAAAACTTGAAAGGGCGACCTAGGCAAAAGTTAGAGCACAGAAAAATTTGAAATTATAAAAACTGAGCTCGCAAGGTTGAAAACCCACAAAAGGCGGCCTTGGCAAAAGTTAGAGCGTAAAAGGTGAGGGTTAATACACGAGTGAACCAGAGTCGAACTACGTAAGGCTTGATTCCCATCTTTGGGATACGTAGGCAACTTCATCTTGAAGTCCAGCCATAAACATTTCCCCGATCAACTTTGTCCATGTGATCATGTCGGTCATCTTTGTCCATTCTGCATTCAAGAGCTCGGTTGTGATCTCCAGTGTAGTGCTATTCAGACTAGGGGCAACTTTTCAGTTGCCGGGATCCAGGGTTGTACATCTCAGTGATAGATCTCAGGCATGTCCAGTTCTGATCCATATCGAAAATGGTTTTGAAAAGTTTTAATAAAAGTTGATTTTGCTTAAATTAATCTTTTACAACTTAGACCATTTTTTAACCAAACGGGAAATTTTCAGTACCCACAACTTTCAATTTTATTGATTTCAATACAGAGTTCTCCTGCTCTTGCATACAAATTGAAGTTGCTTTTTATTACACTCATAAAGAAAACTTGAAAGTTCTGATTAAAGCAAATGAATCATGGGCATAGTCAAGTGTTCCCGCGTCCCCTCCCAGAGTTGGTCAAAGTCTCTGATGCCAAGCTGGGCCCAATTTGTGCCTCTTCATTGAGCAAATCTATGCACTCATCAGAAAGGGTGTAACTGAAAGTGGGAGCGGGGGCCAGAAGCTCTCTCGTTCTCCATGCTGTGGCATACCGAGCTAGCTGTGTGCCTCAGACCGGAAATGCAGCTGGGTACTCTATCCCCTCTGCTGGGCAAATTTTATCATGGCCGAACTGGCGCTGGAACCGGAAAGAAAAGTAGAATACGCAGTGTGTCAGGCCAATCAACTAAATTCCGGTCTGTCGGGACATGCTGTAGCTCATTGCCGGTAGATTGAGCCAAGGACAACGCCAAGCAATATGGTCTGCGGACAAACTGCACATCCAGTCGAACCACCATACCTCATCAAGGGCATCGACTAGACGTCACCGGAAGAAGTAGCCGCGAGCTGAGTATACTGGGCAAGAGTCCACAACTTGATTGTCCATCAACCACACCTGGGGAGGGATGGAAAATGAGAGAATAAAGAATAGAGAGGTGTACGTTGAGAGAAAAGTGAGAAAAGGGTTTTGTAAGAAAAACCGAGCCTGAGGGTCGAGTGATGTGAGTAATATATGTGAGAAAGGGTGGGAACATTACCTGTAGCAGTAGTGGACTCCTCACAAATCTGGTCGTTTCCCGGCGATGGAAAGCATCCAAGCCCATCAATGTCTGTCATGGGAATGCAGCTCTTGCCCTCTTTCAAGCCTTGGGCAACTTCGATCAAACGAACGCTAGGCCCACTGCAGCCTGGGGCAAGCAAAAAGTAGGACAACATGCACAAGCAAAGGGCATGTCGCCGAAAACCTTGCCAGTGGTGATCACCGCGGTCACCGGCATTGCAAAAATGATGAATCAAGCTGAGGATGTCCAATTCTCCGTCACAGATCAAAGACCGAGCGTTGTGCATAGTGAGCCCACACATTCGTCCTAAGGCTTGGGCGTGGCCGAAGCGAAGGTGGGGCAAGATTTCTTCGTTGCGTTCGGCTTGGAAGTCTTCGAAGGTAGGACACATCTCTTGCTCGCCAAAACTAAAGACATGTGTTACCGGGTTCCAAAACCTTGCCGCGGCATGGAGAAACGGAAGGTGCAGTGGGGTGTGACTCAGCGCGAATAGTGCATTTATACTGAAGCCTCGGAAGTTCAAGTTTTCCGAGCCATCTAAGGTAGCAATCCAAGTTGTGAGATTTTGGATGAGAAATGCCTCCATTTTGATGTAAAACTGAGATGGAATGAGAGAACCACGAAGCTGGAACTTTTATGGAGGACAAGGCACTGTTTGGAGGACAAGTGTCAAAAATCTAGAGGTCACCATGCCAATTGGTCGGCCGACCACTTTTTCTGGTCGGCCAGCCAGTTTTTCTGGTCGGTCGACCACATAACTGGTCTACTGAGCAAAAAACAGGTCGGCCAGCCATTTTTGGTAGTCGACCATGGAGAAAAACTGGTTTTTGGCCTTTTCCTAGTCTCTAAAACGGAGCTCCTAGCCTTTCCATGTGTTGGGAGTGTTGAAGGTCCGAGTTTACCTCTGTTTCGGATGTGTTCCGTCGCCTCGTTTGTCCGAAATGCATTTGCTTATCGAGTTGTTAAGTTTTTCTTATCGAGTTGTTAAGTCTTGCTTGTCAAGTTGTTAAGTTTTGCTTATCAAGTTGTTAAGTTATGCTTATCGAGTTGTCGAGTTTTGTTCATTGAATTGTTGCTCTTTGTTTATCAACATTATCGAAATTTGCTTATCGAGTTGTAAACTTGCTGAGGTTTTGTTGTTTCTTAGTAAGTTAAGCTTTTTAGTTTGCTATGTTGGCTCATTACCTGACTTGGCAATGTACAATGCTCGATTTCCATTCAATCTCATTTTTGTGCAAAATGATGCGATGCGATGCTAAGAATGCAAAATGCAACACTTTTTGAACAAAAAGCTATTTCATTCCATCATAACTTCTTTTGTTACAATATTTTGCAACAGGGTACAAGTTTTAAAGAAAATAAAACTGCCTAAAGCTGATGTGCTACAACTACTAGTAAAAAAAAAGAAAAGAAAATAAAGCAAGAACATCTGTATCAGTGCTGTCAGGCTCAAGATCAGGAGGCTCTCTTCATCCTTTTCGGCTGAGCAGCCTCTGCACCACCTCCACCAGCACCACCATCCGAATTGGAGCTGCCGTCCTCGGAACCCTCTCCGATATCACCTCCACTTTCAGAACCGGAGCCAGAGTCCTCCTCTCTGCCTGCGGATGTCTCCAATTGAGGATGCGCGGACTCCTTCTCCTCGCTAGACTCCTCATCATCTCTAATAGGCGCTCTACGCCTACCTCGGCTGCGAGTCGAGTCCCCTCTCCCAGCCCCTCGAGAAGGCCTGGATAGCCCGGCCTGTAGTGGTGGGACCTGAAAAGGACAGTTTGAGTGCATTAGCCAGTCTGTATATCAAACGTAGATGCAAGAATGCTACATAGAGTGTGCGCATGCAGATACAGTATATGAATGTGGTGTGTGTCAGATGTGCTCTACACATGCAGTCAACCAATGTAGTGAAATATTCAATTTCAGTATGTCATCAGAAGTATGATAAATGCAAGAAAATTGAAAAGTACCGAAACGCCGACGATGAACAACAGTGTCTCCTTCCGCAGGACCATGTCCTCGAGCGAGGCCACCACTCCCAGCAACCCATCAGTGTACTCTCTGGGAGGCTGCAGACGCAAGTTCAAGTCATTAGTGAATGAATGAATGTCTAAGTATATATCTAAATGATGAATTAAAACCGTGAAGCATACCAATGGTGAGTCAGGGTCACTGACGTATCGGTGATCTGGCCGCGGAGGCTCTAGCGGGATCTGGTATGGTGTCCCATACTCCCAACCATAGCCCTTGCCGGAAGATCCGCCATCTCATCTTGGCAAGTAGGGCATCAATCCAAATTTCACCCTCGTTGTGCCGACTCCGCTAGTCGTAGGAATGTCTCTAGCTCAGACGTGACTCGAGGAGGGCACGTCAGTAGCCCTCCTCCTGGGGGCATGGACATCTGACAGCGGAGGCATCAAGTATGTATGGCGGTATGTCACATACTCTCCCTCCTCCAGCAACAAAACTGCATCAGTACCCAACATGAGCTCCTCGACCTCCCAGGGAGTGAGTCTCTCAGTGGATCGCATGTCCTCTGGAGATGCTGAGGGGATGCCCTGATCAGGGTTGCCCATTGTCTAACGCATGAAGCAATTCCCCAGAAACCAGGCCCTGCCAACTGGCCCCTCAAATAAAATCCTGTATCGAGAAGCGGCCCATGCCCTAGGGAATCAGAACTGAGCATCTCCTGACAAGGGTGCCCAGGGCTGCCAAGTGATCTGCGGATAACAAGTGCATAAACTGATTAGATGTCGTAAATATGCAAGATGAACCAAAGCTGAAAGCATGACGAACTGAGAGTTTTGGATTACCTCCGTCGGCCGTACGGTATTGAAGAACTGTCAAAGATAGGGCAAAGTCTCCCGAGTCCTCGGCCGGCATTGACCCTCAAATCTGCGAGAGAAGGGGATCTCCAGACGTACCTTGACCTCAAGCTCAGGAGCCAGCGTCGGAAAGTAGGCATAAACCCATAGTTGTGAAAAAAAAAAAAACAACAACAAAGGGTCATCGAATATAGGATGTATAGAAATGCGAGAATCTTGAGTGCAAAAAGGTAGAATCTGAATGTAATGTGTGCGATTAATGCAGTAAAGATAATCGAAATCAGAACTGTAAATCAAGAGGGTAGAATGTACCTCCCAGGCTCTCCAGTAGTCGCCTACTATGTTCCCCCACCCGTGGGAGGTCGCGCTCATATAACAGTAAAGAGTAGTGAGGCCGGTACCACCCCAATCATACTGGCTGACCTGTGATAGGTCTACCAAAGCACTGAGCAAATAAAGTCCAACTGTGTTCCCCCTATCGGAGAATAGAGTGGTCCGGATGAGGAACATCAAAAAACCCCAGGCATACTGCTCTATCTCCTCGACAGTCTTAGCATAGTCCTCTTAAACCATTCGGAGAACCAGGTGTACTTGACTCTACCTGATGATCTGTCTATCAGCAGGCGGGCTCCCAGTAGATAAATCCAAGCCATCTCTCACTTGCCCATGTCTGCATCATAGGGGACCGGTCGGCCGGCCACGTCAAGGCCCGTCAACATAGAGAAGTCATACAGGGTCATCGTTATGTCCCCAGTAGCTGAAAAGTGGAACGAGTTGGTGGTGTCCCACCATCTATCCACAAGTGCCCCCATGAGGGTCCTACTTGCCGGATAACGTGATATCCCCGCGCAGAAAGGTCCAAATCCCGCCTCGTCCACGATGTGACGTACAGCATCTGGGAGCTCCGTATACCACTCCCTAGCAAGGATCGATCCATAACCCCGTGTGGAACGAGAAGATACCTGCATTCAGAATGAATAGATGTATTCAGTTTCAAAATAGAATGTATGAGCTGCGTGCAAATGAAGTAAATGAACTGTGTGTTCAGAAATGAAGTGAATGAGCTGTGTGTTCACAAATGAAAGTGTATGAGCTGCGTGTTCAGAATTGAAATGTGTGAGCTGTGTGTTCAAAGTAGAATGTATGAGCTGCGTGCAAATGAAGTAAATGAACTGTGTGTTCAGAAATGAAGTGAATGAGCTGTGTGTTCACAAATGAAAGTGTATGAGCTGCGTATTCAGAATTGAAATGTGTGAGCTGTGTGTTCAAAGTAGAATGTATGAGCTGCATGCAAATGAAGTAAAATGAACTGTGTGTTCACAAATGAAAGTGTATGAGCTGCGTGTTCAGAATTAGAATGAGCTGTGTGCCCGAAAAAAATGTGCTGTGTGCCCAAAGAATGAGCTGTGTGCCCGAAGAACGAGCTGTGTGCTCGAAAAGTGAGTTGTGTGCCTGAAGAATGAGCTGTGTGCTCGAAAAGTGAGCTGTATGCCCGAAAAGTGAGCTATGTGCCCGAAAAATGAGCTACGTGCCCAAAGAATGAGCTGTGTGCCTGAAAATGTGCTGTGTGCCCGAGATAAACTATGTGGTCAGGATGAACTGTGTGTTCAGAGTGAGCTGTATGCCAAATTAACAGAATATTGTGCTATGAGCTGTGTGCCAAGTCAGCATCATATCCTGAATAAGCTGCATGTCAAATCAATATCGTGCTATGTGCGAGCCGTATGCCAGAAAAGCAGAAGTATTGTGCATATGAATGTGTCTAGGGCAAGCAGATAAAATACATTGCGAAGGCATGAAATATGCAGGAAATGCAGAATACATTGCAGAGGATGTAAAAGGAAGTACGTACTTCTCGCGCCTGGTGAGATAGATGAGACTCTGGCTCCTGTAGCAATAGGTCCGTTGGTGCTCGCCGCGCGAAGTCGGTAAAGCGATAGAAGGTAGTAGGAGGTAGGACGTGCTCTTGAGGGTGGTACCTCTCCGGGTCGAAAGGCCGAACCCTCGGAGGCAATGACATGATGTCTGGCTTGTCCCCGGCATGTGGAGAACCTTCGTCGTGATGAAAGTGATCTACTATCCGAAGAAATCTGCAAAAATGAGCAAAAATGAGCGAAATGAGCCAAAATTGCAAAAAGTCAACAAAAGTCAACTCTTGGGAAAGGAAAAAGTCAACAAAAGTCAACCCCCGAGAAAATGTGCCAAAGTTCAAGACAAACATACCTCAAGTGTCGAAAATGGAGAAAGAAGCCCCGAAAACAAATTTTAATCGGTTCAAAACGAAGAGAATTGAAAGTTTTCACGAAACAACTTTGCGTGGGGCATTGGAAAACGCATATAAAGTGCAGATCTGAGAGAGAAAAGGGTCTAGGGAGCAAGAGGAGCTGATTTTGGCCTTGGAGGTGTGAGTAAAAGTGATTTAGGTAAGTGGACTTAAAGATCCGGCCTTAAAAGACCAAATTGCCCCGAATTTCTGTAAACTGGTCAGCCAACCAGTTTTTCTAGTCGGCCGACCACCTTGGTGAGCAAAAACTGGTCGGCCACTAGCCTAGGCGGTCGGCCATCCTCCTGGATAGTCTCCAAGGTCCCTTTGTTCTCCCTATGTATTTTGGTGATGATTGGAGTCCTCGGTTCTAGAGAAAGTACAAGAAAAGTGCACTTTTCGGCGCGAAATGTCTTCGCGGGAACTTCAATTCAAGTCTTCGATGCGTGGCTTGTCGTTACTCGCCACGAGCAAGGTGTATCCTTTTTTAGTACGTTGCGACCCCTCCAAGAGGTAAATCGGAGGTCGCGTTTGAGTTGCTCTCTTTAAGGCTTGTACTTCTTTACTCAGCATTTTGTTTCAAACATGCTTTTAAAGTTGCACTTGTCCTACATTGTTATGCACACTACTTGCATTGTTGTGCACGTTTCACTGGCATTGACATGCACTTATACTTTGCATGTGTTGTCACGCACGTTTCACTTGCATCGCTATGCATTTTTCCATCGACACCATATGTGTCCGCATTTGATATGGCGTTGCTAACTATATTGTACTTGTTAAGTTTCTTTCTTTTGCAAGCACGATATTGTATGCACGGTTCATTTGAAGCTGGTGCGACCAGACGAACCGGAAGGTATTGTATTCTCTGCATGAGACATAGCGAGAATTGTATAATTCTCTTACATCCTTTCTGCATGTGATGTAGTTTGGTCTGTATTCGCTTGCTTAAATTGTCACATTTATCGTGCATATGTGCTTCGTTATAGCTTTCTTTGCATGCTCATAAGTTATGCTCGGCCTCGTGCATGTCTCTTGCATTTTGCCCCTACCTGCGGGCACATCTCTTTGTTTATCTCGCCTGTTTGTCCAAATCTTCGGCCTTGTCAAAAATGGGTCATCTCTGGGCTTTGACATTCACTCCCGTCACTTATGACTTTCGAGTTCTATCAAAGAGGGGCAACTGTAGACACCCCATTTTTGACCAACCTTAAGACTCAGACGTCATCGATTGAGCGCTTGGTGATTACGCATGTTGTGCTCGTTTTGAGGTTTCGGAGTTCTTGGCTGAGAGCCTCGCCTCTGGACCTCGGGACCCTTTGTACTTTGACTCGGTCCGCAGACCAAGTCTTGTTTTCTCTTCCCGGAGGGAGGGAGAGGTCTTGTAGACCATCTCTCAGTGGTCGTAGGCTACTTCTCGTGGTCGTAGGCCATTGTTCCCATTTGGAGACTAGTTTCCGATTTTCGGAGCCGTCGGCCATGCGCCTCGGCTCGGGACCGCTTAACATTCTCCGTTTGGCACGGTTTTTGGAACACACCTTGTTTCCTCTATCTAGAGGGACACTGTGGTCTGGGAGACCACTTTTTTGGTCGTACGCCACTTTTGATGCTCGGCAGCTAGTTTTCGAGGCTCCCGGCCTCGCGTCTTGCCTCCCGAACCCTCGTCTTGCATCTGTTTTGGTTTGTCTTGGGTACAAACCTTACTTTCCATGTTTGGGAAGTGGTGCAAGGGTGGGAGACCAGCTTTTATCCTTGGAGACCACTTTTCTCCTCGCCAGCCGGTTTTCTGGTCGGGAAACTGGTTTTCTTAGTCTTTGGGCCACATTTTCTGGTTTCCCACCCCACCATTGGCTTGCTTTTAGTGTGGAGACCACCAATCCCCCCTGCCGACCACTTTTTTACCTGGGAGACCACTTTGGGTGGTCGGCCGACCACTAAAAGTAGCAGGCCGACCACCTTTTTTGGTCGGCAGCTTTCCTCCTGTTTTGTCAGACTGAATGGATGCCAGCTGTGCCAGTTGGAGGGCACAGACTGTATCCTCCATACACGTGTATGGAGGGATTGCATCCAAGTTTTAGCTTCTTGAGGAAGCTTTAACTTTGTTCCTCTATAAGAGAGGCTCTCCCTCTCCATTCCAGAGGTTCTGAATTTTGCCTAAGGCACAAGTGTATATCTCCCTCTATATCTCTATATTTGGTGCCTAAAGTGTGTGTTGTTCTTCACCTTTGCACCCCCAACTCTTAACCATACACCCCATCATTGAACTGAGGTTCTTGGAGGGACCTTTTTGGAGGTTGAAAAGCTATTTTTTTGGCTGAGAAACTTGCTGGTTTTGCTGAGCTTCAAAGGTAACCTCTTTTTTCCCTTTTAAGGTTTGTTTTGGTTTCTCTCTTGGTCCCATTTGCATGCTTATTTGGGCTTAGCTTCCAACCGAAAAAAGTCTTTTTTAAGGTGCTTGTGATGTTTGTTTAAGGCCTCTTGGGTGTTGAGGGTCTTTTATCCTCTTGCATGCCTTGTTCAGCCTTGTTTTGTGCCATGCCTTAGAGCCTTTGAGCTAATCCTTGCTTGGCCTTTTAGCCACTAAAATCCAGTGGATTTTTAGTGGTTGGCATGTGGTTCTGAGGTCCTAAATCAGAGAGGGGTGACCCTCTCTCTTTTTGTCTTGTTTACTTGCATTTTTGGCCTATCAAAGGAGCATACATTTTCATACTTTCAAGGCTTGGTTCAGGCACTTTTTGGTGACTTTTAGGGCCTGCCTAGACTCTGTCCATGGTTGGTTTGGTCGCCCTTGGCATGCTTCTCATATGTGTAGTGTATTCCCATTTATGGCTCATCAAGGTGGCATGTCAATCTAGCATGTTTTAGCTCCATTTCAGTGGGTTTTTGGTCATCCTTTGACATGTCATGGCTCTGTTTTTGATTGGTTTGGTAACCTCTCACATGCTCCATATGTTTGTAGTGTAAATCTTGTTTACTAGCTTGGTTCGCATGATGTTTTGGCTCTTTATTCTAGCACATTTTGGCTTTGCTCCAACATGATTTTGTTCATATTTTGGACTACCTTAGCTCTGTTTTGAGGACTCTCGGTCGAATGATGCTTGCCATACATACTTGTTGTGTAATAGCCTTGACTAGCTTTGAGTTTTGAGGTCTCTTGCATGCTTAACTTGAGATATTTGCATGTTTTGGCTTCATTGGGAATGTTATTTCAGAGCATGTAGGGCTGTTATACTTCTACATTTTCCACTCTTTAAGTGCTCTTTAGAGTTATGCTTTTATGCCCTATTTGTGAGCCATTGCATGAGCCCCATTTTTGTGCCTTTCAAAGCCATCATCCCAACTCATTTTACTACTATTTTGGCCTGCATAGGGTCTGTTTGGGGTTGGTTCGGTCATTTGAGCATCGCCTTGCATGCCTCTAGTGTAATATGCTTCACTAGCTTTCAATACTTGAGCCTTTCAACATGCATTGCATGAGTTGTTTGCATGATTCAAAGTCATTTTGTATGCCATTTCAATGCTGGAACACATGCCATTGTACTCCATGTTTCATCTTTTCAATGCTCTTGGAGAGTTGTATTTTGTGCCTTAGGCTTGGGCCATTGCATTATACATGTTTGTATGTGTCTTGGTACCTTGATTTCATTATCAATGGCCTCTGAATTGGACATGGTTGAGGCCTATTCATTTCGGTTTAAGTCCATTGCGCATTGGGTATGTCATGTAGTTCGTAGCGTTGAGCATGCCATGTTGTTACATGATTGGTCATTGCACTTGTGCATGCCATTTTCATTGCATTATGTATGTTGGTTACCACATGCATTGTGTATGTTAGTGTCATGAGCATTGTGCATGCCATATAGTTCATAACATCGTGTATGCTAGTTTGCATATTTGCATGATCATCCCTTGCCTGCTTGCATGTCCAAGTTGTGTTGCATTAAGTTGCATGATTGAGTCGCATTGTGCATGCCATGTTTGTTGCATTGTGTTTGGAATAGGCGTTGGTCCAAACACGGGAAACGAGGGACGTTTCATACTCGAAGTGATGAAACGTACCTCGATTCCCGGTCGCTGACACTCCTGACTATACATGATGGAGTTCTAGGCTTTAGGTGTTTTTATGTGCATTCATTCCATATTGAGTTGCGCAATTCGGCCCCTCGGCCATCATGCATTGAGATGCGTGATTGGTGGCCTAAGGGTCGAGACTTGCACTCCCTTGAGCTTATGTAATGATAGGGAGGGTGGTCGCGCATACATGTGTTGCAAATACTTGGCCATGCCCCTTTCTTGTCCTCTGTTGCAGAAAACCAGAAACCAACAAAAAGCGGTGCCGACCAGGATAAAGTGGTTGTGACCACTTTTTCTGGTTTTCACCACAAAAAGTGGTCGGCAAGTGGTCTCCAAGGCCAATATCTGGTCGGCAGCATCCCTACAGATTCCCAGGGTGGAGTTTCATCTCTCTGGAGCTTGGTGCAAGTTTCTGAGATCAATTGCAAACAGAGGTAAATCGGGAACAAGGTGACTTGAGCATGCATGCATCCTTCGTCATCCAAAGCAGAGCTGAGGCAGCCTACATCATATAGTTTATATGCTTATTTAATTGCTAACTTAGCTTATTTGTTAATTAGTTAGAGCTGTGTAATAATTAGCTGTAGCTTGTTATTCATTATGTTGTGTAATAACTAGTTTAATTAGATTAGCTTAGATTAGCTAGTTGGTTCTGTATTATTCATTCGGATCCTCCGTTGAGAGGGCACAATTATTGTAAATAAGTGTGCGTGTGTGTGATGCATGTCTTCCAACCCCCATTTCTTTCTCCCTTTTATTTACCCGCTTACGATGGTTAGTTTTAGGGCATGTTTCAATTAGCATCCTTATGCTCGCATGTTTGCATCCATTCATCTGTCTTGCATGCACCGGGCTCGGCGCATCATACTAACTGCATTGTATTTCAATTCCTATTTGAATACATGTATCAAATTGCATTTCACATGACATTTTAGAATAGCCGAGCCTATCTTAGTTGCATTTTGTACGTGTTGCATTAGGCATTCTTGACATAGCTAGGATCATGCATTGATTTCTAACATAGCTTTTGTTTTGGCTCGGAGTACTCAGTGAGTGTTTATGCTTTAGCATCCTTGCATGTGTGTGAGTGACTACCATGATAGCATGCTTGCCATGAGGCTAACTGCTTATGTGATATAATTGTCTGATTGCCTGTGGGTGAAGGTTGGATTATTTGAATTGGAACAATTTAATGATTACGAGTTTTAAGCCCACTTGAGAGTGGCAAAATCATGTTTTCCTAAGCCCACTTAAGGGTGGCAAAATCCGCATTTTAGTCTACATGCGAGTAGCAAACCGCTTTCAAAAATAAACATGAGATGTTTTGTTCCAACTTAGGCGATCCAGTCTATACTTGTATGCTGTGCGCATCACATAGTAATTCCAGGTGAATAACCGGAATAAGAGCACATGTGTTTTAAAAAACAAGATATCATGTTAGTAAAGGCCGATCTTTGATCGGGTGAGCGGAGGTGCTCATTGTATGACCTTCCCCTCTCGTACCCAAGTTCCTGAGCCGAGGCAACTTTGGTGATGACGGACAAGTGGCCTTAGGCACGAGTCAGGGTTTCCTAAATTTTCCAAAAATAAAATATTTAGGTGGCGACTCTGTATCTGGCAAAGCAGTCCATGTTTGGCACTCCTTTCTAAAAATCAGTTTTTCAAAACGATCTATCGGATTTGAACTCTTTGGTGATTTATCAATCTCGCATTGCACTTTGCAAGATCAGATTAAGAACGGTGACATTTGATTCCGAACTGTAGTGAGCCCAATGAACAAAAAGGGATTTTCCCAGGACGTTCGGGCGCATCTACACCTACATGTAAGCGTTGGTTTCTCAAAGAGATATGTGATGGGATCTAATCTCAAAACCAAAATTACGGAGTGAGCTAACAAGTAGTGCCTCAACTTCCTGGTGGCCCATACCAAGGCTAAGCAAGCTTTCTCCAGGGGGGTGTAGTGGGTCTCATAATCTAGAATTTTCTTGCTCAAATAGTAGATGGCTTTTTCTACCCTATCCTCAAATTCCTGAGCAAACATACATCCCATTGTTGTGTCTGTTGCTGACAGATACAAAATCAAAGGCTTCCCTGGCTCTGGCGGCGACAACACAAGTGAATTCTGAAGGTACTGCTTGATATGCTCAAAAGCGAATTGACACCGATCATCCTATCAGAACTTCTTTCCTTTCTTCAAGAGACCAAAAAGTGGTTCACAAGTTAAGGTTAATTGTCACGCCCCAAACTCGCCCCTAAAAGTTTGGGCATGACCACTTCAGAAACGGACATAAAACCTAGTGAATGTAATTGATGGGGCCTGAACGGAAGCATTTAATATCATATAATAGCATAAAATAATATCCATTGAGCTACCACTACTATGGCAGGATCGCAAACAGAATATAATACATGAAAATAGCTATGTACATATATCTATAAACATTATATACACATCAATCTTAATAGACATTTAGGGTACAAATTAAAAATTTAGCAAAACTCCATACTCAGGAATTGACAACTGGGTAGCGGAAGCCCTGAGTTAAGGTTGACCTCGTGTTGAGTGCCTCTGTAAACAGACAAAATCTGAGTGAGTAAAACTCAGTGAATAGTAGTACATAAATAATATAATGGTTAACTTGAATGATAAAGCATATAACTGTAGAGGCATATGATTAACTACAATCTGTAATTACTTCCAGAACAGCCGTGGGTCCAGTTTCTTAACAGAATGGCTTAAAGCCTGTTAATGTACAGAACGGCCATAGGTCTAACAGAATAATATGAACGCCTATCGCCCGAAATAGCAGAAACTACTAGCGCCCGAAATAACGGAATGGCCTAACGGCCCAGAAATAGCAGAATGGCCTAGAGGCCTAGAAATAACAGAACGACCTAGCGGCCCAAAAATAACAGAACGGCCTAGCGGCCCAGAAATAACAGAACGGCCTTTCGGCCTAGAATATACAGAACAACCTTTCGGCCCAGAAACATATACATAATAGCCTTTCGGCCCGTAAATATCTGTATACATAATTCCTTCTAAATATTCATAGAGTGCTAATAGCAACTATTAACAGATTAGACTTCATAATGCAGTCACATCCCATTTGTTTGTCATAAATTAATGTCACTGATTCATAGATAACAGAATGTTATTACATATTAAACGAGTTCAGAAATATGTAGATACCGTAGTCTCGTAATGCACTTACATTCCACTTGTTCGTCATAAATCCATACAACTGATTTACAGATAACAGTATGTTAGTATCCATTATCAACAATAAACAGAACGTAGTACCCAGTAATGCTCTTGGATTTTCCCATATTTTCTTATAAGGTGACATAATTATCCCACAATAACAGAACAACACTATTAACAATAAACAGAAGGTAAATGCTCCATTACATTAATAAGAGTGGAGCCATTCATATCATAACGTGAGTCACATAATCATGTTATTGACATTCAATTCTTTCTCCGGATTGAGTCATTCAAAGGTTCATCTGATATTTAACATAATTTCACAATGGTTATTAACGTACAAAACAACCCGTAGTCTTATCCAATTATTTGTTTTGATGATCCACTCTAGGTAGATATCTATATCGTGTCAGTGTGTGCCAAATCCTTCAATGTTTACATAAGTTCACACTAATTCTCATTTCACATACTTCTTAACTTAATTGACCACGGAGAACAAAATGTTAATAAGAATCATTATTGATGATAAATAATGTTCATTAGAGTACTATTACTCACAGTGTTCAGGTGCTTGGTCCGCCCCCGCAGCTGACCCTACACAATTCACGTAATTCAAACATAATTTATCATAGTACATCCCCATTCAATTCAACATTATTCAACACAACATAACTTCAACAAAAGTCAACATTTAGTTCATCAACACCATTTGTAATTTAACATAATTGTACGGGGAACAAATATTCCGGCAAGCCCGTACTCCTTTCTTCCGAGTTTCGTTTCTGTCCGATCACCTGAAAGCACAACGGCGGTGAGCTACCCGGCGGTGTGTGGCCGGAAAACCCCTCCGACGATCAAATTAGCACACACCTAGGGATAGAGAGCGAGAGAGAGGAGTGTTTGAGTGTAAGCATTTACTTACAAAGTGTTCGTCTCTTACGTATGGGGGGCGCAGACATGCCTATATACCCTCTGCGCCCCATATCCACTCCCAGTCATCTCCTGACACGTGGCTCTGCTATCCCATCTGTCAGCGTAAACCTTGCTGAACATCACCTAATCTCAATTGGAGCTCGAGCTCCTCTATCCATGGTCGGGCTGTGCTACATGCCCAAGCACTTCACTGGCTAAGCTCAAGAGAACCGGGCTAGGCAGCATCTCGGCAAAGCCATGCCCAGGACATCTCGTGCTCACCTGTGGTCGACCTTCCTACCGAGCAAACAAGTATCTCGGCCGACAACGCCTTTCCGGGCGCCGGTCATTTAACTTGATTGTGGTCGGCTTTCCTGCCGAGCAAACAGCTACCTCGGCTGATGACGCCTTTCCGGGCGCCGTTCAGTCAACCCGACTGGCTTCGTCTATGCCATATATGTAGCTTGGTCCAATCGAGCGTTGCCTTAACCGAGCAACTTCTTTCAGGACTAGGCGGCGCATACTTGGCCCAACACCTGCTCGGCCCAAGTCCTAGTAGCCCAATTCTGGGCGGATCGCAGATCATCTCGGCCCAATGCCACATTTGGCTCCCAACACGCTTTCGGTTGTTACAGGCCCAATTCGGATCATAAATCTCCTCTCAATTGCCCTTAATTCCATATTTGAGCGTGTTGGGATTACCTATTCTGACCGGGGTATCTCCTCCTCGATCCTCAGCTTATTTATCGTCAACCGGGCTGGTTGGCATGCCTGCCCTCTGGCTAGCCCGGTCTCGGTCAACGCCCCATTCTGATCTTGCTATCTCTTCGTTTTGCCCGGCTGACGCCTCACTTGCCCCCCGTCTCTTCAACTCTGACGCTACCATTAATGGTGACAGGTGGCATCCTCTCATTGGTCCTCGAGCAGCCAACCAGCCGTCGTAAGAAATTCAAATTTTTGGCGGCCTCGCGATGCCTATATACATGCCCCCCTCACTTTCCTTTCTTCCTTACTGATCTTCTGCCATTCCAAGCCTTCCAGAGCTCTTGCCCATCTCTTGACGTTGCTGATCTCGAGCTCGAAGGAGAAGAACTCACTGCCCCAGCCTGGTAAGTCCTTCAACTCCCCTTTTATTGTCATTTTCTTTGATATTTCACACATTAGGGTAGAAAAACATAGCTTTTAGGATTTGGGCACCAAAACGATCTGAAACCTTTAAACGTTCATGGTGCTCTTCATTTTTCCTGAAGAACACCAAAGAACTGGGGCGGACCGGGCTCCTGGTCTTCATTTGATCCAAAAAACCTTTACTACCGAGCAAATAACATGTTTGTCACAAACCCAGCAAAAACCGAGATAGCAAAAAGGACCTGGTCGTTCAACCGGGCTAATATCTAGCCTGCTTGGGTGACCGAGCTCCTTGATAACCTTAGACAACCGAGGTGGTTTGGCACTCTTTATGATTGAGCTAAAGTCAAGCTCAATTTGTGCGACCGCGCTCACACTCACACTTGCCATCCTTTTCCTGCAGAGTCCAAGGGAACCTTTGACCACATCTGAGGCTCTCAAGACCGAGCAACATCCAATTAGCACAGTTCCAAACCCCTCAGCCGAGATACACTAGCTCGGCCACATGGGGAAATTCCGCTTCCTAGTGGACACTCCAGCCGCGCTGGATGCGTTTAGAGAGGAGTACGGCATCCCGGCCGACGTCCATCTGGAGCTGGCGGAAGAGAAGACAACACCCTGGGGCAGACTTGACCAATGTCCCTTCACCGTGCTGTCAATAGTAGAAGGAGGCCTCCGCTTCCCAATCAATCCCCTGATGACCGAGTTCTTGCGCCGGACTGGGCTAGCACCAACCCAAGTATCCACCAACACCTACCGAATAATAAACGGCTTGCACGAACTAAACAATCGGCTAGGCATAAGCCTAGGTTTAGCCGAGATCCTTCGCCAATACACATTAGGCCACACCGGCGACGGTCTCGCCTATTATCTTAAGATTAGACCGGGTAGAGAGAAAATCGTGACCGGCACTCCAGACAAGGATCTTCATGACGATGATTTCTTCTGGGTGTCAGGCAATTACGAGACAGCCACGGTACCGGGCTGGATGATAAGCAAAAACTTTGGCAGCACATGTAAGCCGCGCAAATTAGCTCGGTCGATTTACTTTCTTCATGTTTCTGTACTTAATCATTTTCTCTAGTCTCTTTTGCAGCAATCCAAGCCTTGCAAGCCAACTATCACTTTCCCAACGTTGAGGCAATCAGGACCGCGCTTCGCTACCGTGACCAAGATTGCAACCAACTGCTCGGCTACACTCCCACATACAGATACTCCGCTCCCCGCTGGAGTAAAGTCACAGACTTCCTTCGCGCTCCATCACCTCCACTAAACCCAACCTTGCCAGACGTCCCCTTTATCCGCTTGACAGAGGATCAAGAGATGGCCAAACGAAGCAGAATCAAGAACCTGCTCACCGCCACTTCAGCCAAGATACCGAGCGTGGTTATCCGCTCTCCAGCCACCGGACAAGCAAGTGACGCCGTGATCGCTCTTTCTTCCCCAGCAGCCAGGCAATCCAGCAAGCAACCAACTCATTGCCGGGCTAGCAAAAGAGCCCGCGCGGATCCGTCCGCCGAGCTGGTGGCCGAGCTCACTACCGAGCAACCATCTGAAACAGCTGACCCAGTACCGGCATGGCGTCCACAATTGAAACACCGGGGAAAGGACATCCCGGCAACGGCGTTGATCAAGGGTGACAAAGAGCACTTGCTTGCCTTTGATCTTTCTAAGGTGCTGCTACTACCGAGCGACGTGGTCGGCAGCGACCATGTTCCTGACACTCGGTTGATAAAGTCATCCGTCAAGTCCATGGCCAGGGTAAGTCTTAATCTGCCACTGAAATTTTCGCTAAGTGTTTGTCCGGTTCCTTCGCTAATCAAATTAGCTTTTTGCAGGCCATTCAAAAACAACACCTGGTTATGGAGCGCATACACCGGCTACGGCAGGCCCATACCGACCAGATGCAAAGTCTCTAGACCGAGCTTGGCTGAGCAAAGTCCTTGCTCGAAGCTGCCAACTCTGACAATAATAGGCTGCTCGGCCAACTTGATGCGGTCGAGAAAAAGAAAGACGAGCTCCAGGCTGAGCTCGATGCACTTAAGAAGTCCAGAAAAAAGGACTGCGAGGATGCCAATAACGCCGGCTTCAACGAAGCCGAGGAGAATTACAAGAAACAAGTCTTCGCCACACAAGACATTTACTTCAAGGCAGGATGGAAGGCTGCCTGTCAACAGCTCGGTCAGGGCCCTGATACTAATGTGTTTGCCTCTCCACCGGCTGTCTTCTTACCAACATACCTCATTCCATATGCCAATGACGTCTTCAGTGCACTGCAAGCCAAGGCCGAGGAAGGACTTGAAGAAGAGGGTGGGGAAGATGTTGAAGGAGAGGACCAAACCAGATGAGACCGGTGTCTGTGACTGGACGACCGCCACGGTTAACCTGGAGCCTGATGAGGAGTTCCCTGATCTCTCCCCCCTAGCTTAGGTTTCTTTTCTTTTCGTTTTGTATGTTTGCTTTCTTCATTTCTGATGTAACCGGGCTCTATCCCCACCTTTTGTATTGACTTTCTATCAATGTAAAACTTGATATTTTTGCTAAGTGTTTGCACGGTTGTCATCAATTCCATCTTCAGCAAAACATCTTGGTATAAATCATAAATTTGAACACTTCGTCAACCGGAATGCATAACTCGGTTGAAGTACTTAAGCAACTTCATAAACCGGAATGTCCATCTCGGTTGGTAATAACGAGTTGAACGAACCACCAAGTCTGCCAACCGGAGTAAGTCATCTCGGTTGGGAATAACTAAGTTGAACAAAACGCCAACTTCTTCAACCGGGATAAATCATCTCGGCTGGGATGGCTTAAGTTGGACAAAACACCAACTCTTCCAACCGGAGCAAATCATCTCGGTTGGGAATCTTAAGTTGGACAAAACACCAACTCTTCCAGTCGGAGCAAATCATCTCGGTTGGGAATCTTAAGTTGGACAAAACACCAACTCTTCCAGCCGGAGCAACACATCTCGGCAAGAAATATCTAAGTTGAACAAAACATCAACTCCACCAACCGGAGCAAATCATCTCAGTTGGGAATCTTAAGTTGGACAAAACACAAACTCTTCTAGCCGGAGCAAATCATCTCGGTTTGGAATCTTAAGTTGGACAAAACACCAAGTCTTCCAGCCGGAACAAAATATCTCGGCAAGAAATATCTAAGTTGAACAAAACATCAACTCCACCAACCGGAGCAAATCATCTCGGTTTTTACATTAAGACAGCAATCCAAGTGCTAAAGCAAAATCACTTCTATATATTGACAAAAAGAATTACATTCTGAAGTGCAAGCCAAAAAATTCCTTTGCACAAGAAGAGAAAGCTAAAGCTAGAAATAATACAGGTTGGCCGCATTCCATGGCCGGGGTATTGCTCTTCCCTCAAGATCCTCCAAGTGGTAAGCCCCCTTGCCCGCCAGACCGGTGATCTTGTAGGGTCCTTCCCAATTTGCCCCTAGTTTGCCCTCACCTGGCACCAGGGTGTTGCCCATAACTTTCCTCAAAACCCAATCACCAACTTTGAACGGTCTGGGGTGCACCATCTTGTTGTACTTCTTTGAGAGCTCTTGTTGGTAGGCGGCCGCGTGGATGAGAGCCTTCTCCCGACGCTCTTCCACTAGGTCCAGCTCCAAGGCAATTGCCTCGGCGTTCAGCCTGCTCAAAACTCGCTTAGGGTGGGCATGCCAATTTCCAAAGGTATGACCGCCTCCATGCCATAAGCCAAAGCAAATGAAGTCTCCCCGGTAGATCACCGCGGGGTTGTTCGGTATGCCCAAAGGACGCTGGGTAATTCCTCAGACCATTTTCCTTTTGCCTTCTCCAGCCGTTTCTTCAACCCATCAAGAATAGTCTTGTTTGATGCCTCGCACGACCATTGAATGTGGGTAAGCGGAGTGGAGTTGTAAAATTCAATCTTGAGATCTTCACAAAATCCTCGAATAGGCGTATCACAACCGGGTGCCATTGTCAGAGATCAAAATCTTTGGGACGCCAAACCGCGTGACTACGTTCTGCCACACAAACCACTTCACGTCTTTCTCTTTGATTGTTGCCAAGGGCTCAGCTTCAACCCATTTCGTGAAGTAATCTGTGGCCGCAATGAAGAATTTCCGATTACCCAGTGCTGTTGGCAGTGGCCCCACTATATCTAGCCCCCACATGGCAAAGGGCCAAGGACTGGTGAGGGAGAGAAGTTCCCTGGCAGGCTGATGGATTTGATGGGTGAATTTCTGGCATTTTTCGCACTTGCAGACATATTTCTGTGTGTCGGCCTGCATGCACGGCGACCAGTATCCTTGCAAAATAGCTCGGTAGGCCAATGATCGGCCTCCTATATGACTGCCGCAGATACCTTCGTGAATTTCGTACAAGAGCGCCTCTACACTACTTGGGTGCACGCACTTCAGATAAGGACCAGTGAAGGACTTTTTATATAACGCACCAGATGGAGAGAGCCAAAACCGCTCTGACTTCACCTGGACTTTGTGCGCTTCCTTCTTGCCGGGTGGTAGAGTCCGATCTCTGAGGAACAAGATTATGGGGTCCATCCAGGAGGGACCTAGCGCGGCGCAGAGTACATCCGTCTGCCCGGCGTCTTCAATGCTTGGCCGGGGAAGAAAGTCAATTAACAGGGGGTTTGGAGACGTACTATCTACCATCAAAGCGAGGCCGGCCAGTTCATCAGCTCGGCTGTTTTTTTCACAGCCAATCTGTTGGACTCTGATTGCCTGAAACTGCTTGATGTGTTCCCTAACCAGAGCTTGGTACTTCGCCATTCTGTCATCCTTTGCCTCGTAAATCCCAGAGACTTGGTTAACCACAAGCTGGGAATCACTGTACACCATTAGCTCGGCAGCCTTCATCTGAATAGCGCTCTTGAGCTCGGCCAGAAGGGCCTCATACTCAGCCTCGTTGTTAGATGCTGGGAAGCCAAGGGTGATGGAATGTTCAATGGTTAGGCCATCTGGGGAGATAAGAACGATACCTAGCCCGGCACCGTGACGGTTGGACGCTCCATCAACAAAAAGCTTCCACATTTCCCCTATAAAAAGCTTCCAACAGTCTGACGGGTCCTGAGAGTTGCGAAGGGTGATGGGATCACAGTTGCTCGGCTGTCCGTTTTCAAGTTCCGCGTTGACTGGTTCTACTCCAGCCCCCCTTGTTGATTTGGCACCGGACTCCGCAAGTCAGTCTAGAATGCCTAAGTCCGTAGGGTCAATCCATGCGGTATTATGGCTCAGGCCGAGTAGTTCTATTACTTCCCCCCTGGTGATGCAGTACCGGACAGAGTGGGTGGGACAACAACACCCGACTCGGTCATCGTGTCACCAGTTGACGGAATTGTACAAGCTGAGGGCACTTCGGTGGGGCACGCAAATTCCGCGTCGCCAACTCCACCAAGTTTTTGTATCTCGGTCAGGCTTGCATTCTCTTCTTCTTCCGCCGCGGCAATATCGACCGGGCATACCGGATGGGTACCTGGTGAGAATTCCGCAACGAAATCGACCAGAGTCTGGGCCTTTATAGCTGTGTGCGGCTGGAACTTCACATCAAATTGTCCCAATTCGACCGCCCACTTGAGGATTCGGCCAGAGAAGTCCGCCCGTTCAAACAAGGCCTTAAGGGGAAACTCGGTCAGTACGATGATGGTGTGGGCATGAAAATAATGCGCCAACTTCCTTGAAGCCATCATCAATGCCAACGCAAGCTTTTCCAACGGCAAGTACCTTGTTTCAAAGAAGGTTTTGACATAAAAGATTGGGAGGTGCTTGATTCCTTTTCGACGAGCATCAAGATCGATCAAGGTCAGGAGACAAAGAAGGTAAAGATAGAGTTCCTCACCCGGCTTAGGTGTAACCAACAGTGGTGGAGAAGACAGATATTCCTTGAGCTCGGCCAAAGCTTGGTCACACTCTTCGTCCCATGAGAACTTGGACTTCAATGCTTGAAAGAAAAGGTGACAGCGATCTGATGACCGGCTTATAAATCGATTAAGCGCGGCGGCCATCCCGGCCAGATGCTGCATGTCTTTAGTTGAGTTGGGCTGCTTCAACTCTTGCACGGCCCTGATCTGACTAGGGTCTGCTTCGATGCCTCGGTTCGTGACTAGGAATCCCAAAAATTTGCTGGACCCCACGCCAAAGGCACATTTTGACGCATTCAAGCGCAGCTTGTGCTTCTTTATGATGGCAAACATCTCGGCTAGGTCGGACAAATGGTTTGCCTCATGTCGGCTTTTTACCACTATATCATCGATGTAAGCCTCCATTGTCCGGCCAAGCAAAGGAGCAAACATTTTGGTCACCATTCTCTGAAAGGTTGCCCCGGCGTTCTTCAAACCAAAAGGCATGACTCGGTAGCAGAAAAGTCCCTTTGGAGTCGTGAAAGAGGTGATCTCTCGGTCAGGCCCATGCATGGCGATCTGATGGTAGCCGCGATAGGCGTCCAAGAAACTGAGCCTATTATGTCCAGCCGTCAAGTCCACGAGCTGGTCAATTCGTGGTAAAGGGAAGCTATATTTGGGACAATCTCGGTTGACTGTCTTGTAATCAACACATACTCGCCACTTTCCATTCTTCTTGGGAACCACTACTGTGTTGGAGATCCACCGAGGGTAGTGCACTTCCTGAATTGCTCGTGCCTCAAGCAAGTTTTTGACTTCCTCTGTTACTACCTCGGCGTGATGCAACGCCAATCTCCTTGTTCGCTGGATGACTGGCTTTGCTCCAGGGAAGACGTTGAGGTGATGGCAGATAAAACTTGGATCGAGGCTGGGCATGTCGTAGGGCGACCAGGAAGAACTTATCCGGTTGCTCCACATCGATTCGCACCTCCACCAAGTCCTCCACAGCTTTGTCTTCTGCCTTGGTGCCCACATCCTCCAGAACTCCTCGGTCTTCCGGTCCTTCTATCATTTGCACGAAGCCTTTGGCAGCCCGACTTCCGTTCACCGCCACGAAGCACTGTTTGGACATGACTTGATCCCCCTAGATCTCCTCGATTGCCCCCATAGCCAAGGGAAATCTCATCACTTGGTGGTAGGTTGATGCTACAGCTTGCATGGCATGAAGCCATCCCCTTCCAAGGATGAGGTTGTAAATCGAAGGCACTTGTAACACCCAAAACTCCACCTACTTGACGACGGATCCCGCTTTGACTGGCAGGATAATCTTTCCCAAGGGCCACTCTTGCTGTGAGTTGAAACCAACAAGTGGTGAAGTTGCCGGAGCCAAGTCTGTCTCTCAGAGCTTGAGTTGCTTGAACGCGTCGTAATACATGATCTCGACCGAGCTTCCCTGATCGATCAAGATTCGTTTGACATCAAATTCCTTGACGCAAAGTGTCACTACTAGGGCATCATTGTGCGGCGTCTGGATACACTCTAGATCCCTTGAAGTGAAACTTATCACATCTTTCTCTTCGGTCTTCCCCCTCTTGATGGCGGATTGTACCGAAAAAACTTCCCTCATATGCTCTGCTTCCTTGATCATACCCCGGAGTTCGCAAACACGCTCCGGTTCCACTATGCCGTGGATGACATTAATAACTCCTTGTGGCGGCGCATCTCGGTCATCCTGTCCCCTGGGATCAACCGGAGCATGATTCGGCTTTACGCCGCCATCAATGTAAAGGTCTAGGTGCCCGGCCGCGACCAGCTCTTCTAAGTGTTGCCTTAAAGGCAAACAATCCTCAGTCTGGTGGCCTCTCTCCTGGTGGAATGTGCAACGATACCGCGGATTGTAGCTCTTTTGTCCATCGCCCAACTTAGCAGGAAACCGAACATACTCCTCGTCTCGGATTTCACTAAGTATGCGATAGATTGGAATCTTGAAAACCGTGGTGATGCCAGTTCTTGCCTTCAACCTTCTGTTGGCATCCGCAACATCATCTCTGGTGTAATCATCCCGGTCGTTCCGACGTCCTCTACCCCGGTTCTTACAATTCGAACCACGGTCTGATTCCTCTGCTCTGTCACTTGAGCGGCTGGACTCTTGTCCAACTGCGTGCACCTTGCCTGTTGTCTTCTTGTCTGTTACTACCGGAGTTGTCTTCGCGGTAGATGCCGAAGCATCATCCTCAACCCGGATGTGCTCATTGATGTGCTGCATGAGCTGGCCCATGGACGTCGGCTGATGCATGGTAAGCGAGTCCATGATCTATGTCAATAGGAGACCACACTTGTACTGAGTGATTGCTAGGTTGACCGGGCAATCTAAGATCTCATTGAAGGTCTTTCAATATCTGGAGTTGTATGCCTTCAATGTGTCACTCGGTTCCATCTTGACACTCAATAGGTGATCCACTTCCTTGGGTGTCTTGGTGTTGGTTTTGAAGCGCGTCACAAAGGCTTCGGCCAACTGATGCCACCTCTCTATACTTCCCTCCGGCAGCCTTTCGAACCACTTCAAACCCAGTTCGCCCAAACTTGACGAAAAGATAAGGCACATAAGAGCGTCATTCCGCCTATGTCCGGCCATGACCTGTCGGAAATGGCTTATGTGCATGTAAGGATCCATCTTCCCATCGTACAATGTGAACTTTGGCTGGTGGAAGCCCGACGGAAGAGGTGTTGTCTCTATTTCCAGGGAGAAAGGGGTGGTGCTCAACCTTGCCAAGTCGGAATCCACCAGGAGCGATGCTACTTGGCGGGGTGGAGTCATTCCGACCTCCTCGCTGGCATGAACCCCATAGGATAACCGTTGGAACGCCGGTATCCTTTGAGCCTCCCGCTAGTGAGCCCGCTCCTTTAAAACTGCCCGCAAGTCTTCTGTGCAAGCGAAATAGGAGTACCTCGACGTCGTCGCCAGACGTGAGGGTTGGTAAGTACTATCTTCTTGTACCGGACTTCTCTGCGCATCGAATCGCCAACCTTGTAACCCGGTAATGGAGATGGGCCGGAGTGTCGGCCCGACTGAGCGAGGTTGGGCGCCTTTGTGGTCTCCCACTCCAGCTACACCCGTCCCTTTAACATGCCGCTTCAGCTCCTCCATCTCTGCCGCCATGCGTCGGATGACTGCATCCTGGTCCTTCAGTTTGTTCTCCAGGCGCCTGGCGTATGAGTCTCTCCGCCGCCGATGTCCGTCTAGACTCCGTGAATGGCCATGACTCCTGCTGCGCTTATCGCGCACGTCATCCAACTGTCCTCCTGGGAATGTCTCCAGGTTAGACATCGGAATCACGTCGGGATGCCCCTCTCTCCGCCTGCCGGACTCCGACGTGACTCTATCGATGGCGGACAACGGGAACTCTTCGTTGTTTGCCATAGTCGGCGATTAGATGAGCGTGGAAGACAAGGTTTTATCTGCAAGATTTCCCACAGACGGAGCCAATTGTATGGGGAACAAATATTCTGGCAAGCCCGTACTCCTTTCTTCCGAGCTCCGTTTCTGTCCGATCACCTGAAAGCACAACGGCGGTGAGCTACCCGGCGGTGTGTGGCCGGAAACCTCTCCGATGATCAAATTAGCACACACCTAGGGATAGAGAGCGAGAGAGAGGAGTGTTTGAGTGTAAGCATTTACTTACAAAGTGTTCGTCTCTTACGTATGGGGGGCGCAGACATGCCTATATACCCTCTGTGCCCCATATCCACTCCCAGTCATCTCCTGACACGTGGCTCTGCTATCCCATATGTCAGCATAAACCTTGCTGAACATCACCTAATCTCAACTGCTAGCCTTCTCTGCTAGAGCTCGGCAGCCGAGCTGCTCTATCCATGGCCGGGCTGTGCTACATGCCCAAGCACTTCACTAGCTAAGCTCAAGAGAACCGGGCTAGGAAGCATCTCGGCAAAGCCATGCCCGGGACATCTCGTGCTCACCTGTGGTCGGCCTTCCTGCCGAGCAAACAAGTATCTCGGCCGACAACGCCTTTCCGGGCGCCGGTCATTTAACTTGACTGTGGTTGGCCTTCCTGCTGAGCAGACAGGTACCTCGGCTGATGACGCCTTTCCGGGCACCGTTCAGTCAACCCGATTGGCTTCGTCTATGCCATACATGTAGCTTGGTCCAACCAAGCATTGCCTTAACCGAGCAACTTCTTTTCGGACTGGGCGGCGCATACTTGGCCCAACACCTGCCCGGCCCAAGTCCTAGTAGCCCAATTCTGGGCGGATCGCAGATCATCTCGGCCCAATGCCACATTTGGCTCCCAACCTGCTCGGTTGTTACCTCGACCCAATTCCAGATCATAAATCTCCCTCTCAATAATCTAAAATAAATCCTTGAATTCCATTTCAACATTCCAAAACCGAGTTCATATCATCCATATCATTAATAGATTATTTCCCCAATTTTCCCTTCACATTACAGCATGAATTACAATGTTCATAACATAGTTCATTCGCAAATTAACATTATTTCAAAACATCTCAAAAATCCAATTAAACTTGTACACGTATAATTCAACCCATCAATTCCATGATTCTATTATCAATTTGGGCAAAATCATTATTTATCATTACAAATTAACCTAGGGTTTCCAAGAAAAATAAAGTTTCCATAAATATTCAAACTTCTCATACCATTACCTTACATCCAAATTTTCTCCTTGATTATACATCTAAGGGTCAGACTCCATCACCTTAACCCATCAATTGAACCCCCAATGTTCAAACTCGAAATTTCCAAAATCTCATAATTTCTTCTATATACTTATAAAATGAAAATTTGTACAATTATACAATGAAAATACCTCAAATCTATCTATGGATGTAAGTATTGAAGAGTATTAGAACCCTTATCTCAAGAATCAAAAAAGGAGCAAGCTTTGAGAAGAATTCTTCGCAAATCCGAGTTCCAATCGGGTAAAAACGTTGATCCTCTCTTGTTTTCCATCCTTGATGCAAAAACCATTGTGGATTGTTGATCAAAGTAGAGGAAGTCAAGGTTTTGGGGCTAGGGTTTCGGACTTAGAGTGAGAGGAAAGAAGAATGAAAAAGAAAATGTGAGAAAAGATCCAAAAAACCCGTTTTTAAGTTGCTGTTCTCGTAAAACCCGCTCGAGCGTCCCTATCCCCGCTCGAGCGGACCTGCTCCCAACACAGATTCCAAAACTTCAAACATGTGTAACTCTCTCATCCGGACTCCGTTTTAGGTCGTTCTTGTGTCCAAATTGAAGCCCCGGAGATAAGCTTTCCAATGGTTCTAACCTCACATTCAAATTCAAAGTGTGGAAAAAGAAAGGGGCAAAAGAGTGACTGCTAAACGTAAACGAATTGTTCGAATTAAAGTTCTTGGTCCAATCTTACCTTACTATCATATTACCACCTCAATCAATACACAAAAATAAAATAAGAAGGTTCCAAATACACTAATACAACACCAAGGGCAATCTTACTTTCCACGCTCGAGCGCGCACAGACCAATAAAGCAGTCCGCTCGAGCGCCAACTTCTCTGCTCGAGTGGAGATTCACAACTCCCAGAATCTCAGGTCGTCTGCAAAATTGTTGGAAACCCCAAAAGTCCGCTCGAGCGTCATCTCCTCCGCTCGAGCGGAGGGAAAAATTCTGGGTCGTCACATTAATTTTGCAATAAACCGTCTTATGAATTGCACTTTACCTAGAAAACCTCGCACCTGTCTTTCAGTCATTGGTGGTGGCATTTCTAGGATGACCTTGATTTTGGAAGGATCCACCTCGATGCCCCTCTGTGTGATCAAGAAACCCAGCATTTTCCCTGCTGTTACGCCGAAAGTACATTTTTGTGGATTCAACATCAGTTTGTATTCTCTGATCTGTTGAAAGAATTTTTTCAAGGCGGTGTAGTGGCCCTCTCTTTCCTTGGATTTGATAATCATGTCGTCCACATACACCTCGACCTCTTTGTGGATCATATCATGCAAAATTGTGGTTACAGCCCTTTGATATGTAACCCCAACATTCTTCAGCCCAAACGGCATCACCCTGTAGCAGTAGGTTCCCCACGGTGTAGTGAAAGCAGTTTTCTCTCTATCCTCGGGCGCCATCAGAATCTGGTTATACCCAAAAAATCCATCTATGAAGAAGAGTAATGCATGACCCGTGGCGAAGTCCACTAATTCATTGATGTGCGGCAAGGGAAAATCATCTTTCGGACTGGCTCTGTTCAGATCTCTGAAGTCCACACATACCTGAATTTTGCTATCTTTCTTCGGTACTGGGACGATGTTGGCCAACCAAGTTGGATACTCAGATACTAGCAAGAACCCTGCGTCTATCTGCTTGGTGACCTCTTTCTTAATCTTCAAAGCCCAATCCGGATGTATTCTCCGCAACTCTTGTTTGACGAGTCGAGCCTCGGGGTCAAGAGAGATCTGATGCTGTACAATCTCAGGATCAATTCCAGGCATGTCTTCGTAGGACCATACGAAAATATCTTTGAAATCTTTTAATAAAGCGACTAAGCGCTCGCGCTCCTTTGAACACAACGTGGACCCAATTTGGACCAGACGTGGATCCTTCTCAGTACCCACATTAAAAGTAATGATTTCATCAGCAAGGGATTTTGCAAACCTCTCATCCTCTCGATTAATCAAAATTTTCAAAACCAGAGGAATTCCTTCCTCTTCGTTTTCATCAAAATTTTGAAAATCATGATCAATGCAATAAATAAGTGGCATAGAGAAATTCTCAAAACCTGCAGTGGCATTCTCATTCACAAGGTCAAGCTCATCTAGTTCTTCGGTTACAACCACCTCAAAGGAAAAAGAAAAGGACGACCTGGACAAAACCTCAGCATCCGGGTTATCACCTCCAAGAATACCGAGCTCAAACTTAGAAGAACCAGAATCTGATTCCGACTCCACAAACTCTGTGGAATCAGATTTTGGTTTACTACCCGACTCAGAACTGCTAGACAGGTAGCCCTTCTCCAACTGCCAGACAAGATATGGTGCGTCAAATGCATCCAAAATGCTGCTAGAAGGGTTCACACCCGGTTGGTCCCCAATTATGGAAACGGTTAGGTTATCTCCCAAGCTCTCTGAGTCGATCAGAGGATCTGAAAGGAGACATGCCAGTGCTGCTCCTACTTCAAGCTCGTTGCTGTCGGAATCACTTTCTGTGCTTCGTTCAGCTTCAACAGTAATTGGCTCAGCCTTTTCCTCTGTATCACTGTTTTGCAGCTGCAAGTCAAAGAAAATCTCAAAGCTAGGAACCTGCTGCTTCTCAGAGTTGAACCAAGGTTCAGGGAAACCACAGAATAGGAAGTCTTCACCCTCCCGAACAAAATGACCATTCAGAGTTCCCCGAATTGGTCTGTGCACAAGCTCATGGTGCTTCCTGGTCTGCTTAGCTCTGGCTCTGCCGGCCATCTCTTTCCCTTTCCTAACCCAATCCTCTTTGGTGGGCGTATAGCCAAGACCAAAGGCATGCGGGTTATGTGGCACATCGGCCAATGCTGTGACGCCCTTTCGGCTACTTCTTCCTAATCCCATTCCTAGCACATGTTGAAGCTTGTTCATGAAGTATATTGATTGGGCACTAACATACAAGCCCTCATCAGCTGCCAAGATGGTTTACACTACTTGAGTCTCAGCTAAAGTGAACCCGAAAAGGAATACATCCTCTTTACCATGAACAATTTCCAACACAGGTGTAGTTACCTCTGACGGAGGATATATAGATGAATTTCTGAACACAATAGCCACCCTTTTTCCATGGGGGTATTTCAACATTTGGTGAAGGGTAGAGGAGACAGCTTTTACTTGGTGTAGCCACGACCTTCCTAGCAATAGATTGAAAGTGGCCAGCACATCCAGGACATGGAACTTAATGTCCTGTTGAGCTCAGCCCACTCGAACTCTGATCTGTACTATGCCCATAACCTTTCTGCTTGTATTGTCGTACGCCCGAATCACCTGGGCTGTAGGCATAAAATCTGCTGGTTTCATGTCGATAGCATATGCTGTACGAGATGGGCAGACGCTGATAGCTTACCCTATATTGACCACTACCACATGCACCCACTTTTCTCTACACTCAATAGATATGTACGGAGGTTTGTTGTGTGCTGAGCCTTCTGATGATAGTTCTTTATCTGAGAAGGTTAGAGTTGGCGCAACGCCTTCCAGGAAGACTAATCAATAAGCTATTCAGGAGTGGCATCAATGGACAATTTGGCTTTGTCCATCGCTGATAGCACAGCCTGTTGGTGCACACGAAAAGCCATAAGCAGACCCTAGATTGAAATATCGGCCTGGATCTTCTTCAGCTGTTTCAGCACTGCTTCTTCTTCCAACTACTTTTCCCTCTACTTCTCTACCTCTTTATCTTTCCCGGAGGCCTCAGCTTGGTCCAAGTGCAGCGGCTTGAAGTATCATCCACTCCTCGTCATATGGCCAATCTCTTAAGAGTACCAAGTGTTGTTTGGCAGGTTTTCACCCCAATCTTCATCGGTGTGAGCCAAAAGCAGATCATCGTCTTCCCACCACACGCCTTCGGCAACCGACAAACAATTGTCCGCTCCGGTCTAATCATTCCTTTATCAAAAACATCCCCTGCAGGGTGTTGAGATGTTCCAGCTTCCTGTTTGTCTTGATCATTTTCTTGCACAAACCACTTCAACGCGACTTCTTGCTCTGTATCCGCGGTACTTACGGCGCCCAGTTCTTGAGCTAAATTCTTAATACCGATGCTCTCTGGCGGTTTCCCCTTGTCCTCGGCCATTCCGGCCATTGCAGCTATTCTAGCTTCTTTTTCTTCAGGTTTTGGTTGAGTTTCCTCCTCTTTGTCAGGCTCGTCACTAAACCACTCGGAGTTGTCTGTCGACCCATTCAGATCAAACCAATCAATCTGCACGTCCCCTTGATCTTATTCATCGTAGAATTGTAGATTGTCTAAGCCTTCTTCGAGCTCCACTAGATCATCCAGATCTTGGCTTGGGCCATCCTCTCGAACCATATTAACCTTCGCTGCTGTCGGCAATACCACTTCAGGTTTGGCTTGATCCACTGGTACAATGTAACAACACGGGTCATACATCCCCTTAGATAAATTTGCAGAGCTCTCAAGTAATGGGCTAACACTCTCCTCCAAGGCTAATCTCCCTCCTTCTGCCACTGTCACTACTACGGGTTCAGGCTAAAGTATGGATGTGTCCATCATGCACAAGTCCATGCTTTCTGGAATGAACACAGCTGGTTTGGGTAGGTGAGAAGGGGTAATGTATACACTGAGGTCATAGGGGATGGCTAGTGTATGTATTAGATTTAGGTTCCGGGGTGGGGGAACTTGGTTGTGGGCTGGGAGAGGGTTGGTAGTTACGTTTAGCTTTTGGGGTGGTGCTATCACCTTATTGTCGATGAGATCTTGAATCTCATGACGCAGCCTGTAACATTGGTCAGTGTCGTGACCGTGTTACTTGTGAAAAGCACAGTATTTGGCTGGGTTGTGTTTCGGTGAGAGAGGATCAGGTAGTGGGTGTTGTTCTAACGACTTAAGATGCCCCTTTTTGATCAGCACCCTCAGGGCTTGGGATAAAGGCATATATAATGGGGTAAAGACCCTGTGAGATCAGGCCTACTTGTTTGAGGTTTGTGGATTTGTACTGGTGAATGGGTTGGCAGTCTTAGGAGCCGTGGTGACAACATTCACATCAAATGGTCGTGCAATTGTGCTTCCACTCGTGGTTGCATTGGAACTGCGTGTGAAAGGCCTTTTCGGTTGTTCCTTATCATCGGTTATCAACCCTGTTTCATTGCATCTTTAATCTGAACTTCTATCTCGTGGAGCTCAGTGAATGTGAACAATGGCAAGACAATCATCTTCTACAATAATTTCTCTTGCAGATTGCAGACCACCATTCTGATTTGGTCCTTCTCGGATGGCCTGGTAGTCATCATCGAAGCCTCGGCCCTCCACCTCGTTATAAAGTCTGAGAAGCCCTCATTTGGCTCCTGACAGGTTGTTTCAAGATCACGGGTTGTGACCTCGATCTGGATGTTGTAAGAGTATTGTGCGATGAAGGCCTCAGCCATTTCTTCACAAAGTCCCCCAGTTTTGCATACCAGATAGTCACTATCCCTGTCAAGGTTTGACAGAAAAAGAACTGCTTTTGAAGTCTGGTGAGGCCCATTGGTCGCAGGACGTCTGAGAATAACCGCAGATGGACCATGGGATCCCCAGAGTCATCGAACCGGTCTATGTGTGGCATCTTGAATCTGTCTGGCAGAGTTACTGCAAGGTCAGTATACCCATCTTCGATGTCAGGGATTGAATTCACACCCTGTGCCTGTTTGAGAAGCTTCTCTAGCTTGTTGACCTTCAGTGCAGTGGGGTCAACCTCGAATTCAAACGGCGCCTCAGTTTGGTACATTGGTGCCTTTGAGGCTTGTGGTGGAATAGGGTCTACCGGGTTACCTAGATTCTCTTGGACATTGACAGTAACTCTGGGTGCTAGAATACCCATTGGAGGTGCATGGGATGCAAAAGCTACTGTCGACTGTGGTTGTTGTTGCTGCAGCCTGTTTATCACTTCTGCTTGGTGGGCTGTAACTTCGGCTTGGCGGGCAGCATCTTGCTACATGGTTTCCACTATCTGTTGGAGATGACGGATCAATTTTTCCATACTAGTTGCAGGGTACTGAGTCATTTGAATAAGTGAGTGATCTCTTGCTGGCCTAGATGTACTGGATGTAAAAGATTGGTCCTGACTAGATGGAGGTGATTGCTGGACTGGTGAATTATGCCTTTCCCTCCTTCGTCTAGTAATCGGTGGGAGTGAAGCAAACACAGGCTGTCCCTTGACAAGATCTCTGGATCGGTAAAGTCTCCTTACATGGGTCCAGAGTGCTTGGGGGGTAACAGAACTGTCTGAAGCAATTGTGAGAAACTACCTTGTAAAAAGAAATAAAGCAAAAAGAAAGTGAAAATCAGAAACCGTATAGCACCTCATCTCAGATGTAAACAAGACAGTTGCAATCATAAGCTGTAGAACTATACTCAACACTAATTTCTGCCCCCAAATTTGATACCCAACTTCTAACCGATGCGTACATTCCTGTAGAGTTTCACTCTAAAAGCACATACCAGTTAAGTGAGAGCCAAAACACCCCTATGATGAGGTAGGGTTACCCTGTGCTAGTTTCGTCAAGAACTAGGGTAAACTATTCAAGCAAAGTGGTTTCACACAATCCTGTATTCGGGTGAGCAACCTGTCCTAGTTTGGAACATTCTCTACGACTTTCTATATGTAACTAGGCCGAATGGTCAAAAAGGGTACCTCAGCAAGACTACCTAATATACCTCTCATACCTAACATTGAGAAATGAAAGGAGGATCAAACGGTACAGCAGTAGTCCAGATCCAAGGGTTGTGTTCCTATCATGGCAGAGCCTGCAACCAGTCAGCCTTTTGGCAAGCTTTTCCAAGCAAGCCTTCGGCAAATCGTTCAAGAATAGCAAATGGCAAACACAGTGACTTTGGCGCACCAATGCAAATGCAATACAAAGAAACATAAAAGTGTAGATAAAAATTTCATATCATGAATTTCAAGTCAAGTTCTCTGAATCTCCAGCAGAGTCGCCAAAAACTATAGCTTGACTTTTTTACGCCCCTTTTCGGAAGCTCGAAAAAATCCCTACAGTTCGGACTCCCACGGTTCTGAATCTAATCTCACAAGCGCAATGTGAAATTGATAAACATCAAAGAGTCCAAATCCAGTAAATCTTTTGTTAAATCGATTTTAGAATCAAAAATGTCAAAATTGGACTGCTTTGCTAGATACAGAGTTGCCACCTAAATATTTTATTTTGGAAAAATTTAGGAAACCCATGACTCGTGCCAAAGGCCATGTATCCGTCATCACTGAAGTTGCATCAGCTCGGGAACTTAGGTACGAGAGGGAAAGGTCATGAATTGAGCACCCTCGCTCGCTCGATCAAAGATCGGCCTCTACTAATCATGATATGATTTTTTATTAACATTATATGCTCTTGTTTCGGTTATTAGGCTAGCTTTACTATATGATGCGCACAAGCAAGTATAGACTAGTTTGCTTAAATTGGAACAATTCAATTTCATGTTTGTTTTGCGAAAATGGTTTGACTTTGCCACCTCAAGTGGGCTTAAAGTTTGCAAATTTGCCACTAAACAAAGTGGGCTTAAAACGTACATTTGTTGAATCATTCCAAATCAAGCAACAAGCCTTCATCCACAGGCATCCAAGTTGTTTAGCAAGTAAGCATTTAGCCTCATGGTAAGCATGTTAGACTTGGCAATCACTCACACTTATGCAAGTATGATAAAGCATTAAAAACTCACCTAGTACTCCAAGATAAAGAGAAACTAGTTAGAAAAAATGCATGATTTCTAACTATGTGATATGACTAATGCAACATATGCGATATGCAATTACTAGGCTTGGCTACTAATATGGCATATGAATCAATTCAAATAGCATGCGGTTTAAGCACGGTTTCAAAGAAGTATTGAAATGACGATGCAGTTTGAATGATGCGCCGAGCCTCGGTGCATGCAATACAAGATGAATGGATGCAATCACAAGGTATGCTAATCGAAACATGATGTCCCTAATCTAACCATCAAAAGTAGATAAATAAAAGGGAGAAAGATGTGGGGTTAGAAGACATACACATTATTACATCACGCTCTCATGAAGTAGAGTCCGAATGAATAAACTAACCAGCTAACTAAGCTAATTATTCCAAACTTGAATGAATAATTAACTAACTATCTAAGCTAATTAACCATTTTAATTACCTTTCCATTCTTTAACCAATTAAGTCCATTGGTGAGAAGTCCTCTAAAGGGAAGGAAGTGTCAAACAAGAGGTAGTTTAAGGCAAGAGAGAGATATCATGCCGTTGGTAATGAACCCCCAAAAGAGGATTAAACCATTAAGCAATGAACCTCAATCTCAAGTTTAAACTATCCTAAGGTTGAAAGAACCCTCTAAACAAATAAAGAGTGAAGAAATGAGGGAGATTGCAGAGATTATAAGTGCTTAAATGAAGTGTGAAAAGCACTAAAACATGCAATGAACTCAAACAAGTGGTGCCTAAAGGCCTAAAACACCAAGCTTGTGAGGACTATTACACTAGAGGCATGCAAAACAGGACTAAAATGCAATAAACAACCAAAAACAGAGTTGAAACAGTCTAAAATAGAGCCTAAAACATGCTGGAATTAAGCTATAAAGGGCTAGAAAATTAAGCTAACACATGAAGCCAACTAGGCTAGCAAACAAGACACAAGAAGGGGAGGTTAACCCCTCCAATTTTGGACTTCGAAACATGATTTTTAATACTAAAAACACTTTGAAATTTAGTGTTCAAAAGCCCAAAAAAAGATAGTTTGAAGGTGGGAAACAAAGGTGGAAAAGCCTTGCAAGCAAGGAATAAAGAAGGTTGAGACACCCCCTAACCTTAAATGGCCTAAAACACCAATTTCAGCCCATAAAAACAGAGGTTTTTACAGCTCAAAAATAGCCCAAAAATAGTTTGAAAAGATTGAAAAACAAGTATGCAAAACAAGTTTAAAAGACAAGTATTATACCTCTTGAAGCAAAGAACAATTCTAGGCACTACTCCAAGCCAAAACCACCTTTAAGAGCTCCAAGAAGACTTCAAGGAACCTCAGCTCAAAGATGATCAACTTTGGTTAAGGTAGTGTATGCAAAAGTGTAGTGTAACTTGGCAAGTGTGTACAAATTTGCAAGAGAGAGAAAGAAATGTAGAGAGAGAGAGATTTTTGTTCTAAAATTTCTGACCCTCAAAAATGGGAGAGGAGACCCCATATATATAGATAAACAAGCATTTGGCTAAGAAAAATCCATCCATACACGTGTATGGAGATGAGACCAATTGTGTCAATAGCTGGAACAGTTGTCAACAAAATATCTGAAAAAAGACACTGGTGGCCGGCTAGCCACTTAGATGGTCAGCAACCTCAATTGGTGGCCGGCTGGCCATTAGGGGTTGCAGGCTTGAAGCACCAAGGTTTTGGGCTTGAAACACTGAGGTTTTAGTCCAAAACAAGGCACAAAATGGACAAGGCTTGAAAGCTCAAAGACAGGGCATCCCGTCGAGGACTTCGGGCACTAAAACGAGCTCAAAAAGTCACGATCATTTAGTACACGTGCGATGACATCCAAGTCTAGGGACGGTCAAAAATGGGGTGTCTACAGCGGGGAGTCCACTATTTCTTCAGGTAATGTTTCCCACCATTTCTCATATGTGTTTCTCATATCACTTAGCACTCATGCTCTATTTTTCTCTCAAAGCCCTTTTCTCACTTTTCTCTCAACATACATTTCTTTATTTTTTAATCTCTCTTTTCTTTCATCCCTTCCTAGGTGTGGCTTATGGATAAGTTGAAGGTAATAGACTCTTGCCCTGAGTACTCAGCTCAAGGCTATTTTTTCCACCACCGACTTGTGGATTTCCTGAATGAGAGATGGTGGTGCAATTGGATGTGTAACAGATCTACTGCTGACATAGCTTGGCGCTGCCCCTAGCTTAACCTGACCAATATGAGCTATAGCATGGCTCGGCAACTTGGCATTCAGCGAATTGGCTTGACACACTGCGTGTTTTACTTCCCTTTCTGGTTCAGACGTCAGTTTGGGCATGATCAAACCTGCCCAAAGGAGGGGGTAAAACACTCGGTTTCATTCCCCATCCGAAGTTCACGCTTGGCTAGGTACCTCACTGCTTGGAGGACGAGAGAGCTTCTAGCCCTTGCCTTTAGTTTTAGTTATGCCTTTTCTGGCGAGTGTTTGGCTTGGCTTGGCTCAAGGATAAGGCACAAACTGGGCCCATTTTGGCTTCAGAAGCTTCCACAAGCACAATGGAGGACGCAGAAGCACCTGACTCATCTATGCCCCAAGTTTATTGCATTGACCTTTCTTTTCAAGTTTTTTCAATGTAATAAAAATAACTTTGATTTATATCAAAGAGTTGGAGAACTTTGTATTAAAATCAATGAAATTAAAGTTGTGAGCACTGATTTTTTTTTCTTTTTGGTGCAAACATGGTCTAAGTTGTAAAAGGTGAATTTGAACAAAATCAACTTTTATCAAAACTTTCCAAAACCATTTTCGAAAAGGATCACCACTTGACACGCACGGAATCAATCATCAAGATGTACAACCCCGAATCAAAAGATCCCAACTGCCCCTTCATTGAACACCATTACTTAGCATTGTAATCAGCTATTCTCTCAGAGTGAAGATCGCAATCGAACCCTTAGGTAAAGGACAGACAAAGATGACCTAATCAGATACACGGACTGGATAGTTGATTTGGAGGTGTTTACGACCGAACTTCAGGATGAAGTTGCCTAGCCTACGTGTCTCGAAAATGGAAATCAGGCCTTACGTAGTTCGATTCAGGTTCACTCGAGTATTAACTCTCTCATTTTGCACTCTAACTTTTGTCAAGGTTTCCCTTTAGAGTTTTCAACCTTGCAAGCTCAGTTTTTCTTTATTTCAAAATTTTCATGCTCTAACTTTTTCCTAGGTTACCTTTCCAGGTTTTCGGCCTAGCGAGCCTCTCAGGGATAGTATTTCTGTAACTGGTCCATGTTGATCGGTTGGGAAAATTCCAAGCCATCCAGGTCCATGAGAATGACAGCTCCACCCGACCAGATAGTTTTGATGATGTAAGAACCAGTCTAATTGGGTCTGAACTTGCCCCTAGGGTCATGAATGGGAGCTCGGTTATCTTTCAGCACCAAATCCCCCTCTTTGAGATTCCGGGACTTAACTTTCTTGTTAAAAGCCCTACTTGTTAGCTCACTCCATAATTCTGGTTTCGAGATTAATGAAGTTTTTCAAACCAGAGGAATTCCTCAGGATCAATTCCAGGCATGTCTTCGTAGAACCACGCGAAAACATCTTTGAAATGTTTTAATAAAGTGACTAAGCACTCGCGCTCCATCAAAAATAACGTGGACCCGATCTGGACTAGACACGAATCCTTCTCAGTACCCAAATTTATAGCAATAATTTTAAGGGGTTTAGCAAACCTCTCCTCCACTCGATTAATCAAGTTTTTCACACTAGAGGAATTCCTTCCTCTTTGTTTTCATTAAAATTCTGAAAATCTTGGCCAATGCAATAAACAAGCGGCACAAAGAAATACTCAGAATCAGCGAAATTCTCATTCATAAAGTCCGGCTCATCCAGCTCTTCGGTTACAACGGACTCAAAAGCAAAAGAAAAAGAGGACCTGGACAAGACGTTGGCATCCGGGTTATCACCCCTAGGAATACCAGACTTAGACTCAGAAGAACTAGAATCTGATTCCGACTCCACAAACTCTATGGAATCAGATTCTGGCTTATTACCCAACTTAGAACTAGACAGGTAGCCGTCCTCCAACTGCCAGACAAGAGATGGTGCTTCAAATGCATCCAAAATGCTACTAGATGGGTTCACACCCAGTTGGTCCCCAATCATGGAGATGGTCTGGTTATCCCCCAAGCTCTTTGAGTCGGCTGGAGGATCTGAAAAGAGACATGCCAGTGCTGCCCCTACTCCAAGCTTGATGTTGTTTGAGTCACTTTCTATGCTCTTTTCAGCTTCTGCAATTGGTTCAGCCTTTTCCTCGACATCACTGTCTTGCAAATACAGGTCGAAGAAGATTTCGAAGCCGAGAACACGCTGCTTTGCAGAATTCAACCAGGGCTCGAGAAAGCCGCAAAATGGGAAGTCTTCTCCCTCCTGAACAAAGTGACCATTCAGCGTTCCCCGGATCAGCCTGTGAATGAGCTTATAGTGTTTCCCAGCTTGCTTGACTCTAGCTCTGGCTGCCATCTCTTTTATTTTCCTGACCCAATCCTCTTTGGTGGGCATATAGCCAAGACCAAAGGCATACAGATTATGCGGCACATCGGCCAATGCTGTGATGCCTTTCCGGCCACTTCTTCCCAGTTCCATTCCTGGCATGTGTTGGAGTTTGTTCATGAAATAGATTGATTGGGCACTAACATACATGCCCTCATCAGCAACCAAGATGTTCTGCACCACTCGGGCCTCGACCAGAGTCAACCCTGAAAGGAATACATCCTCCTCACCGTGAACGATCTCCAACACTGATGTAGTTACCTCTGGTGGGGGATGGATAGATGAATTTCTAAACACAATAGCCACTCCCTTTTCGTGAGGGTATTTCAGCATTTGGTGGAGGGTAGAAGAGACTGTTTTCACAAGGTGCAGCCAGGGCCTCCCTAGCAGTAAGTTGAAAGTGGCCAGCTCATCTAGGACATGGAACTCAACATCCTGTTGAGCTGGGCCAACCTGAACTTGGATTTGTACTGTACCTATCACCTCCCTGCTTGTGTTATTATATGCTCGGATCACTTAGGCTGTGGGCACGAAGTCTGCTGGTTTCAGGCCGATGGCATAAGCTGTACGAGAAGGACAAACATTGATAGCTAACCCGGTGTCAATCAACACCACCGGTACCCATTTTTCTCTACACTCAATAGATATATACAGGGGTCTATTGTGAGCTGAGCCTTCCGGTGGCAGTTCTTTATCAGAAAAGGTTAGGGTTGGTCTGGCACCACCTAGGAAAACTAATCCCACAAACTGTTCAGGGGTGGTGTCAATGGACAGTTTGGCTTTGTCCATTGTTGATAACACAGCCTGTCGATGCACCCGGGAGGCCGTAAGAAAATCCCAGACAGAGATGTCGGCTTGGATTTTCTTCAGTTGTTTCAACACTGCCTCTTCCTCCAACTGCTTCTCTTTCCGTTTTTTAACCTCCTTATCTTTTCTAGAGGCCTCAGCTTGGTCTAAGTGCGGTGGCTTGAAATACCGCCCATTTCTTGTCATGTGGTCTATCTCTTCAGCATACCAGGCGTTGTCTGGCAGGGACTCATCCCAGTCTTCATCGGTGTGGGCCAGATATGGATCATCATCCTCCCACCATACACCTCTAGCAACTAACAAACAATTGGTTGACTCTGTTCTGATCACTTTAACATCACAGGCATCCTCTGCGGGGTGTTGGGCCATTCCAGCTTTCTGGTTATCTTGAACCCTTTCTTGTTCAAATTGCTTCAACACAGCTTCCTGTTCTGTGTCTGCAATACTTACGGTACCCAATTCTTGAGCTAAATTCTTGACGCCGGTGCTCTTTGGCAATTTCCCCTTTTCATGGGCCATTTCGGCCATTACAGCAATTCTTACTTCTCTTTATTCCGACTTTGTTTCAATTCCTTCTTCCCTGTCAGGTTCATCACTTAACCACCCTAAGTTGTCCGTTGACCCATTCAAATTGAACCAGTCAATCTGCACATCCCCTTGATCTTGTTCGTCAAAGAACTGCAGGTTGTCTAAGTCCTTCTCAAGCTCTGCCAGATCATCCAAACCTTGACTCGGGCCATCCTCCCTAACCACACTGACCTCCGCTATAGTTGGCAATACCACTTCCAGCTTGACTTGATTAATCAACATAATATAGCAACACGGATCATATTTCCCCTCAGTCAAATCCTCATAGCACTAAGGCAGCGAACTCGTACTCTTCTCTAAGACCAACCTCCCTTCTCCTACCACTGTTGCCACCACAGGTTTGGGTTGAAGTATAGACGAATCCATCATGCACAAGTCCGTGCTTTCAGAAATGAACACCGTTGGTCTGGGTAGGTGGAAAGGGGTAATATATATGCTAGGGTTGTAGGGCATGGCCAGTGTATAGATTAGGTTTAGATTGTGAGGTCGGGGAACTTGATTATGGGCCGGGAGAGGGTTAGTAGTTACATTTGGCTTTTGGGGTGGTGCAATCACCTTGTTGTCGATGAGGTCTTGAATCTCATGATACAGCCTGAAGCATTGGTCGGTGTCATGACCGTACTGCTGGTGAAATGCACAGTACTTGGTTGGGTTGTGTTTTGGTGGAAGGGGATTAGGTAGTAGGCGGGGCTCTAACGGCTTGAGGTGTCCTTTTTTTTATCACACTCTCATGGCTTGGGATAAAGGCATGTAAAGTGGGGTAAAGGTCCTGTGGGATCGGGTTGGGATGTTTGAAGTTTGTGGAGTTGTGCTAGCAAAAGGATTGGCGGTCTTGGTTGTGGTGGTGACAACACTCACATCAGACGGCCGTGCAGCTGTGTTACCACTAGTGGTTGTATTGGAACTACACACAAAAGGCCTCTTGGCCTGCTCTTTTTCATCAATTATCAAGACCTGTTTCATAGCGTCCTCAATCTAAACTCCTATCTCATGGAGCTCGGTGAACGTGAACAAGGGTAGGACTATCATTTTCTGCAGTAACTTCCTGTGCAGATTGCGGACTACCATTCTTATCTAATCTTTTTCAGAAGGCCCTGTGGTCATCATTGAAGCTTTGGTCCTCCACCTTGTCACGAATTCTAAAAAGCCCTCCTTTGGCTCCTGGCACGTTGCTTTGAGATCACGAGTTGTGACCTCGATTTGTGTGTTATAGGAGTACTGTGCAATAAAGGCCTCAACCATTTCCTCCAAACTCTGCTTTATAGAATCCTCCATCTTCGCATACCATATGGCGGCTATACTAGACAGGGTCCGGCTAAAGAGTGAGAGCTTCTTCAATCTGGTCAGGCCCATTGGTCGCAGAATGTTTGAAAACAGCCGAAGGTGAACCATGGGATCTCTAGAGCCATCGAATCTATCGATATGCGGCATTTTGAACCGGTCTGGCAATGTCACCGTAGAGTCGGTATACCCGTCTTCTATGTCGAGAATAGAATTAACACCCTGCGCCCTTTTGAATAGTTTCTCAAGCTTGTTGACTTTAAGCACAGTCGGGTCAACTTCAAACTCAAATGGAGCCTCGGTTTGATACATAGGTGCTTTGGAGGCCTGTGGTGGGATCAATTCTGTTGGATTGCCCTGATTCTCAGTCTGGGCATTAGTAGTATGGGTTATGGCTCTGGGTGCTGGGATACCTGTAGAAGGTACATGAGATATAGAAGCTGCTACCGGCTGTGGCTATTGTTGTTGCAGCCTATTTATGACCTCAGCCTGACGAACAACATCTTGCTGCGTGGTTTTAACCGTTTACTGAAGGTGGTGGATTAGGTCCTCCATGCTAACCGGGGGATATTGTGCCATCAGAATTGGTGATTGATCTCATACTAGACTGGATGCATAAAACTGTCCCTGACTATATGCAGGTGAAGTGAAGGGTGACTGCTGGACTGGTGAATTGTACCAAACTCTTCTCCGTCTAGTAACCGGTGGGAGCGAAGCAAACACAGGTTGTCCCCTAACAAGATCTCTGGATTTGTATAGCCTCCTGACACGGGTCCAAAGTGCTTGGGGAATATCTGAACTTTCTGAAGCTATGATGTTATACTACCTAGCAAAAAGAAAGCAAAAAAAATCAGAAACCGCACAGCACCTCAGCTCAGATGTTAACAACACACAGATGTAATCAAAGCTGTGCATAACATATACCTTACTTTAGTACATAACAACTTTTCAAAATTTTGAATCTACATTTATTAAATTACAAATGACTTATATTGTTATATATATCTATAGCTCACCTTTTTCGCGCCCCTTTTCAGAAGTTCGAAACAAGCCCTACAGTATCGGATTCCTGCAGTTCTGAATCTCATCTTACAAGTGCAATGTGAAATAGATAAACACCAAAGAGTCCAAATCCAGCAAATCTTTTGGAAAATCAATTTTGAATCAAATTGCCAAAAATGGACTACTTTGCCAGATACAGAGTCGCCACCTAAATATTTTATTTTGGAAAAATTTAGGAAACCCATGACTCGTGCCAAAGGCCACGTGTCCGTCATCACCAAGACCGTCTTGGCCCGGGAACTTAGGTACGAGAGGGGAAGGTCATGAATACATTTGAGCACCCCCGCTCGCCCGATCAAAGATCAGCCTCTACTAATCATGATATGATCTTTATCAACATTATATGCTCTTGTTCCGTTTATTAGGCTAGTATTACTATGTGATGTGCATACACACAAGTATAAACTCGCAAGAAGTGGAACACTTGAGTCATGTTCGTTTTGAAAATTGTTTCGAAATATGTACCACTTGAAAAAGTGATCGCATATGAATTTTGCTCAAATTATTCCAATTCAAGTAAATAACCTTCATCCACAAGCGTATAAGCAGTTTAGCACTTAAGCACTTAGCCTCATGGAAAGTATGCTAAACATGGCAACATTCACACTCATACAACATGCTAAAGCAAGTAAAGGCTCACTTAGTACTCCAAGCCAAAATAAACAAAAGAGTTATAAAAAATGCATGATTCCTAACTAGGCAAGATGACTAATGCAACACATACGATATTCAATTACTAGGCTCGGCTAATAAGCATGGTATACGAATCAATTTGATAGCATGCGGTTTAAGCACCTTTCAAAGAAGTATTAAAACGACAATGCAGTTAGAATGATGAACCGAGCCTTGGTGCATGCAATACAAATGGATGCAATCATGAAGTATGTTAAATGAAACATAATGTCCCTAAACTAACAATCGTAAGCTAGTAAATAAAAGAGAGAAAGACGTGGGGTTGGAAGACATACACATTATTACATTGCGCTCTTACGAATGAGAGTCCAAATGAATAAACTAACTAATTAAAGCTAAAGCTAATTAAGCTAATTATTACAAAACCGAATGAATAACTAGCTAAGCTACTTAACTAATATTTACAACACTTGAATTAACTAGTTAACTAAACTAATTAAATAATTACAACACAAGTGCAATTAAAATAAGTGATTAAACTAAACAATTAAGTATTAAGCTAACTACTCTGCCTCGAGAAGCGAGGTATGTTCATGCGCATGCTCGGTTTCCACCCGAAAAGACCACTGTTTTGATTCTGAATGCCTCTGTTTGCACAATTGAACACCAAAACTGCTGCTCACTCTGTTCTGCCTTACAAACATGCTGCTGAAATTTGCATCAGTGGCCGGCTAGCCAGTGATAAAGGTTGCCGGCCACCAAAGGTAGTCTGCCAGCCATGGAAAGTGGCCTGCCGGCCACTGCTGCACAAGTTCATCTTGCTGCAATAGAGGACAAATAGAGCATATATAGGGTATTTCAAGGGTTTGTTTGCACAACTCACCCCTCCTTTTCATGAGCAAATCCAAGGAGTGGTGAACTTAAGCCACAAACCACCAACTCAAGCAATTTCATTGCATGATGGCTTGTGAAACCAAGTGTGCAAGCTTAATAAATGCAACAAAATGAGACTCTCAAAAACTACCTCCCTATCATGAAAGATCAAGGGAAGTGATGACCTTGGAGACTTGAATTATTTCATCACTAGCAAGTATGAAATGGTCCAAGTTCCATGTGTTCAATTAACATCCGATTGAACACAACCAAATTATTATCTTACTCACTTTTAAATCCAAGTTACTCCATTTTAGTTTACCAACCATTCCTTAATTCAATTAAGTCCAATGGTGAATTAAAGTCCTCTAATGGAAAGAGGGTTCAAAACACAAGTTGCTTTGGGTATGAAAGAAGCATCATACCGTTGGTAATAAACCCCCTAAGAGATTAAACCATTAAGTATGAAACCTCAATTTCATACTTGGGCAAGCAAGTGATTTGAAACCACTTTCAAGGAAAAATAAAAAAAGCAAAGAATGGAGGGAGGTTGCAGAGATTATTAGTGCTGAAATGAAGTATGAAAAGCCCAAAATAAGTACTATCAACTCAAATAAGTGATGTCTAAGACCTAAAACATCAAGCTTATGAGGACTATTACATTAGAAGCATGCAAAACCAAGCTCAAATGCAAACAACAGCTTAAAACAGTGCTAAAATAGTCTAAAATAAGCCCTAAAACATGCTAGAATTGAACTAAAAATAGCTAGATTAAAATGCTAAAACATGGCATCAACTAGGCTAGTAAGCAAGACACAAGGAGTGGAGACTAACCCCTCCAAATTTGGACTTCAAAACATGATTTTGATCACTGAAAAAGCTCTGAAAATTAGTGTTTAAAAGCTTGGAAAAAGATAGTAAAATGGTGGGAAACACAAGGGCAAAGGCCTCCAAAATAAGGTATAAAGAAGGGCGATCAACCCCTCAACCTTTAATGGCCTTAAACCCAAGCTTCAGCCCAAAAAACACAGAGTTTTGACAGCCCAAAACAACGGAAAAACAGTAGGAAAGAAAGAAAATAAAACAAAGCTACAAGCAAAGTCTTATACCTCTTGAAGAGAAAAAGCTATTCCAAGAAACAAAACCAGGTAAACACATCCTCTAGAGCTCAAACCAAGCTCAAGAATACCTCAGCTCAGAGATGAGAAGATTTGGCTAAGGGTGTATAGGCAAACGTTAAAGATTTGTAGGCAAAAGTGTAGAGATTTGGTAGAGAGAGAGAGAGAATTGTAGAGAGAGAGGAAAATTTTTGATCTCAAAATTTTCTAATCTTAAAACATGAGAGAGGAGCCTTCTATATATAGAAAATATGAAATTTTCTTAAGGAGATCCAGCCCTACACGTGGGGATAGATGCATGCGTCTGTGCAAACAGCTAGCACAGCTGGTATAAAATATTTGCAAAATACACCGGTGGCCGACAAGCCACATCAATGGCCAGTAGCCTCTAAAAGTGGCCGGCAAGCCACCAAAAGCTGCAGGCTTGAAGGCCTAAGGCTTGGTCCAAAACTGAGACAACAAAGGTACAGAGTTTGAAAGGCTCAAAGTTGTGGCATTCTGCTGAGGACTTCGAGCACTTGGCGAGCATGTAAACTCATCATCGGGTGTGCATGAGAGGATGTCCAAGTCGTAAGGGCCGTCAAAAATGGGGTGTCTACAATATCCACCATATATTAAATTACAAATGAATGCAGCACACTTCACAAATGAATTACAAAAATGAATATAGTATTAAAATATATATTACAAATCAATTACCAAGAAATTTGAGAAATACCCAACATTTGAAAATTCAATACCTTTGTGCAATCCAACTACTTCACCATCAGAATGTACATATGACTTGTAGGTTTGGCAAATGCCTCATGAAACACACACCACCATCCAACTACTTCATTTAAGAAATTTACCCACCTCATTACTTCCCTCCACCACCTACCTCATTTAAAGCTACTAACACTCTATATACACTCAATATTGGACAGAAATGTATGTCATTTTTAGTGAAGGAAGTGTGCATTGAAAGAAGCAGCAAGCCAGATGTATACACCCCATTTTTGACCGCCCTTAAGACTTGGGCGCCACTGATTGATCACTTGATGATGAAAGTTGTGCTGTTCAAATGTTCGATTTCTTCAGTAAGAAGAGCTTCTAAATCCCAACCTTGCACCCTATTTTGGACTGAAACTATTTTGACCAAAACTATTTTAGACCTTAAAACCCTCTCTTTCAAAATATTTTTGAAAATTCTTCTACGATGTTCCGAGTCTCGCATTTTGTTAAAAATTGCACTTTTCGGTAAACCGAGCAAGGACAAGTGGAAATAAATGGAAGAGAGGTGAACTCTTTGAAAAAATCTTTAAAACATCTTATTTAGAGGTTTGGAGTTGAAGAAAATTGGAGGAGAGGGAAGAAAATTCGTTGGGAGAGAAGTTGGGCGTTAACCGTTAAGGGAGAACTAAGCAGCCTCCACTAAATCAGGCCTACCTTTTTGTACACTTGGACTTAATTGTGGGGCCACCACCATTGGAAATTGGACTTTTGGGGGTTCATTTTACACTCAAGAATCTCCTAAAGCCCAGTACGAATGAGGGAGATATGGTTATTGGAAGTTAGGCATCCATCCGATTAAGCCAAAATTGAGTAACCTTCACTAAAATAGGCATATCTCTTATCACACTTAAAATTTTGATGTGAGGCCACTTTCATTGGAAATTAGACTTCTGGGGCTTCAATTTAGACTCAAGAATAACCTGCAAAGGAGTTCGAATGAAGGAGATATGCCGATTTGAAGTTGGGCCTAGAAGCAGATTTTTGATAGCCGAGCGGCCACCATTGATGGCCGATAATCCACACTTCTAGCTGGTCGGCCATTGGTGAAAAACCTAGATATTTTTGGCCAGATGTCCCCCACAAGCTCCTGCTATTCAAGGCTTGATATTTTCGACCTGTTAGGCAGTTTTTCTATATATACCTGGCTAAACCTCTTGATTTAAGGTTCAAAAAAATTCCAAAAGCTCCAATTCTTGGAACTCTCTCTCTATCTCTATCTTGCAACCTATACACCTCTCTCTACACTTCCTAACCCAATATTAGAGCTCCCCTTGCTGAGATTGTTGAGTCCTAATTTCAGTCCTTGAGAGTGAGAATTGGTTGGTTTGTGAATAAAAGTGTTATTCCTCTTCAAGAGGTATAATTTTGAGCACCTTGCACTACTTGTAACGCCCTCAAAATAATGACATTAAACCCATCAATTTAGACATGCATTGGTAAAAAGATAAACATACTTCTATTCATCAGAGTAATTCATTACAAAAAGTATTACATATTGACAATAAAAGTAAATGCCCTATGGGCTTATAACTTTCCAAGCCAACACTTGGTTACAAGAAATGAGTTCTAACTCATATACATATTATGCCTTAGGCCTGAATTTACGTGTAATACATCAAGAGAAAGCAACAACAAAAGTCTGCCAGCCTCTAGCCTCCCAAGCTATGTTCTTGGAGGTGGCATACTACCTATACCTGAAAATGATGTCCCATATAGAGTGGGCCACAACCCAGTAGAAATACACTAAACCAACTATGAACAATGACTAAAAGATTAGCAGTTGATAGATGGTCAACACTTTTACATCCTTTCACAACACATTACAATTTCACGACATTCAAGTCCATGTTACAATTCACTTTCCCTTTCATATTCAACTTCGAGTTTGAAAACAAGGCTCAGTACCCCAGCCAAAACATTTGATTAGATTATAGTTCATCATTAAAAACACTTACGAAGTCATGGTGGATATACATTTTGGTGCTGCATCAATAACATATAAAAATCATTCAATATATCTCAAATAATACACATTGTAGTGCTGTATTAATGAACAAAACACTTCCATACGTTTCAAATAATACACATTGTAGTGTTGTACTAATGAAACAAAACACTTCTATTTCACAGCTGATACACATTGTAGTGCTGTATCACTGTCACACAAAATCCGGCTTAGAGGTCCATCTCCCATCTTCCAATAAGCCGTGGAGTACATCCCCTATCTCCTCCCACACAAAGCAATGTATATAAGCAGTTATCATATACAAGTTTGATCAATCAATACAAAATTTCATGTATTATACCATCCACTATATCTAATAGCACACTCAATTGATTAGTTTTAGTTTGCCTAATCATCATGAATTGTCTACAACAATCAAGACTATCCTCCACCGATAGCCCAAAGCAGTTATTTCTAAACAAGAAATAAATGCACCAAATGGATATAACATCAACATTTTACATAAGTGAGCGATAAATAAATCCATCTACTTCTTTTAATCCCATACACCCCCGATTTCAACATTCTCAATTCAATTTCTCATTTCTCAAAATTAATTATACCAATTAATTTATCTATGTAATTAGGGCTTTATCCATAATCTACATAACAACCCTAAGGTTCCATTTTCTTCAATAGATCGACATTAATCTCATTTCTTTATGCCAAACATGCACATAGGTTCATATACATCTAAAACCCCATCTTTTGTAGAATTACACAACAACCCCTAACATATCAAAATGCTAAAATTCAAAGACAAAGCTCATAAGAAGGAGTAGGATATCCCTACCTCGAAGTTAAAGCTCCAACGGAGATGAAGACCAAAACCCAACGTGCTCCAAATTCCAAACTTTTCGGATCAAAACGTAGCCCTCGACGATCAACACACTTTTTACAAAGACACCAAGGAAGTGAATCACTCTAGCTAGATCAAACCCTAGAGAGAAGGGAGATATTTTAGAGAGAGGAGCTCTCAAAATCGGTTTTGGAAAAGTAAGAGAGAGAAATGGAAATGAAAAAAGTGATCAAAAAAGGTGAAATCCCGATGTGTTATACCCGTCTCCCCGCTAGAGCGTGGAAACCCCCGCTCGGGCGTCAGACACAGACTCACGCTCGATCATCAATTGCACACTTCCAGAAATTTTGCAGACATGGTCCCCGCTCGAGCGTCAAACTCCTCGCTCGAGCGGAGGGACAAAATCAAAGGTTCACGCTCGAGCGTCAAAACCCCTGCTCGAGCGTACGAAGACCTGCAGACAAAAGTACTGGGAAATGGAAATTTACGCTCGAGCATAGAAGTAACAACGAAGGGCCCGCTTGAGCGTCAAAACCCTAGCTCGAGCGTGAAGGCCAAATTCTGGACATCAACTCTAGGTTTCAAAACACAACCAACCTGTTCCAAACCTGCCTAACACAACCCAAGACTCAAATACAAAGAGTAAGGGAAGGAAATGAGAATGAGACAACAACACAACCATGGAACCAAGTCCAGAATACAATATACAAAGGAAAGGAAAACCGGGATCGCTATAACCCTCGCCCCTTAAAGAATTTCATCCCTGAAATTAAGAATATGCCAAAAGAACAAGGCCAACTAATCACATAGTACCCAACACCCGAGTACTAGGGAGGATCCTATCCTTATAACAAAGTCTCGATTTACTCTCACAAAAGGAAGGGCTAATTTACTCTTACACCCGAGTACTTCTTCCCTATCTCTCCTTGCTAATTTAGAAGTGTTTTTCAACTATTTTTATGGGCTGAAGCTTGTGGTTTAAGGCTATTAAAGATAGAGGGCTTAATCACCCTTCTTTGAACCTTATTCTCTAAGCCTTTCCACTTGTGTTTCCCATTCCTTTATCAACTTTTTACCACTGATTTTTCAGAGGTTTTCAGGGGCTAAAAATGTTGTTTTGAGGTCCCAAAAATCGAGGGGATAGCCACCCCTCTTTATGCTTGTTCACTAACTCAAAAGCTCCATGTTTTAGCTTATTGTTTTAGCTACTATTGTTTTCATTCCAGAATGTTTTCCAACTAATTTTGGGCCATAAAAACTCTATGTTTTTGGGCTGAAGCTTGAGTCCTAAGGCCATTAAGGTTTGAGGGGTCGATAGCCCTTCTTTGTACCTTGTTTTGGAGGCCTTTGCCTTTGTGTTTCCCACCCTTACATCATCTTTTTCAGGGCTTTTAAATACTATTTTTAGAGTTATTTTAGTGGTTAAAATCATGTTTTGAAGTCCAAATTTGGAGGGGTTAGCCTCCCCTCCTTGTGTCTTGCTGATTAGCCTAGATAGCTCTATATGTTAGCCTATTTTTCTAGTAATTTGTAGCTTAATTCCAGCATGATTTAGGATCTTTTTTTTTTTGGGATTGTTGTAACTCTGCTTTTTGCTGGTTAAGTCATTTGAGTCATGTATTGCATAGTTGTAGTGTAAGTCATTTCACTAGCTTGGTTTTTTAAGGCTTTAACCACCATTGGTTTGAGTTGATGGCATGTTTTAGTGTTTTTTCTCACCTAATTTCAGCACTTATAATCTCTGCAATCTCCCTCATTTCTTTACTTTTTCATTTGCTTTGAGGGTTGTTTCAACTTTAGGGTTGTTTAAGCTTGAGATTGAGGCTCATGCTTAATGGTTTAATCATCCTTTGAGGGTTCATTACCAACAACATGAAGCTTCTCTCATGCCTTAAATTACCCCTTGTTTGATAGCCACTATTATAGCCGAGCCAGCAATCATTGATGAAATTAAACAGAAACAGAAAGAGGATGAATTCCTCAAGAAGGTGATAGATGAATTTGAGACAAGTCTGAAAGTAGAGTTTGGCGTTGTAAATGAAGTGTTGAGATTTCAAAACCAAATGTGTGTCCCAGACATTCTGGAACTAAAGAAGAGGGTTTTTGATGAAGCCCACAAATCAGCGTTTGCTATGCATCCGGGTAACAATAAAATGTATTGGGATTTGAAACAGACCTATTGGTGGCCTAAGATGAAGAAAGAGATTGCAGAATATGTGTCCAAATGTCTTCAGTGTCAGCAAGTTAAAGCTGAACATCAGAAACCAGGCGATCTACTGCAACCTCTCCGTATTCCTGAATGAAAGTGGGAGCATGTGACTATGGATTTTGTTGTTGGCCGACCTCGGACTTCTCGAGGTATGGATTCTATTTGGGTTATAGTTGATAGACTGACTAAATCTGCATATTTTCTGCCTATGAAAACTACATTTAATGCTTATAGATTGGCTACTATTTATGTTGATGAGATCATCCATTTACATAGAGTTCCGGTATCTATTGTGTTGGATAGAGATCCGAAATTTGTATCTAGATTGTGGAAGAGTTTGCAGGAAGCTATGGGGACGGAACTAAGGTTCAGTACTGGATTCCACCCACAGACAGATGGGCAATCAGAATGAACAATACAGACTTTGGACGATATGCTTCGGATGTGTGTTTTGGATTTTCAGGAGAGTTGCGAAGACTATTTGCCACTTGCGGAATTTGCTTATAATAACAGCTTCCACTCCAGCATCGATATGGCACCATACGAGGCTTTGTATGGTAGAAGGTGTAGATCACCAAATTATTGGACAGAGGTCGGGGATAGAGCTTTACTTGGGCCTGAAATTGTGCAAGATACTTCTGAGAAAATCAAAACTATACGGCAAAGGCTCAAAACAGCTCAGGACCGACAAAAGAACTATGCAGACGTTCGAAGAAGACCTCTTGAGTATGAGGTCGGTGACCACGTGTTTACCCGTGTGTCCCCAGTGAAAGGCCAAGTCAGATTTGAAAAGAAGGGCAAGTTGTCGCCCCGTTACATTGGGTCGTTTCAGATTCTGGAAAGGCTTGGTCCAATTGCTTATAGAGTTGCTTTGCCACCAGGATTCGAAGAAATCCATAATGTGTTTTACGTGTCGATGTTAAGGGGTTACCTCTGAGACCCGTTTCATGTGATTGATTATCACCGGGTAGCTATTGATGAAAATATGGAACATGCCGAATGACCGGAACGAATCGTTGACCGACAAGTGAAACAACTGAGAAGCAAGTCCATCCCAATGGTGAAAGTGGAATGGAAAGAACACTATGGGACGGATGCCACGTGGGAAAAGGAGGATGAAATGCGACTGCGCTATCCACATTTGTTTCCCGACAAAGGTAAATTAAGTTTGAAGGACCAAACTTCCTAAAGGGGGGAGACTGTAATATCCTTGTTCTGTAGTATGCTAATTGGTCCTTAACATGAATATGATTATGTGTTTGATATGGTTTTGTGTGCCATTATATGAAAATATGTGATTTTGAATTTCTATCTATTCACCGTAGGAATATCTGTTTGATTGTCTGCTTTGGAAAATAAATTGAAGGCCCTATCGGCCACCGAAACCGAAATTGGTCGCGCCACTATGATTGGCATAATTTTTAGAGCCTACAGTGAAGTTTAATTGAAAAATTAATTTGGACCAGTTTAAATTGATTAAATTGATGAATTAGTACCTAATTATTTATTATTATTAAATTGGAATTAGTGGGGCTTTATATAAAGGGCCATATACACTCTCATGATTTCCTTTTGAGCTCAAAATCTGAGATATACATTTGAGAGGGTGAGAAGGCTGGCTATAGAGGGAGATGGGAGAGAATTGTGCAATTTTGGCCTTGAAGCTTGATAACTTTGAAGCTATACTCAAGAATTTGCTATTGGTTAGAGAAATTGAGCCTCTAGGTAGGCAATTGATCTTGAATTCAAGTTTGAATAATGGTCAAGAACATTGATTAAATTCATTATAAGGAAATTGAGTTGATTTTGTTGTATTTGAAGTCATGGAATGCATTCATGTGCATAATAGCCATGAATTTGTATAGTTGAGCATAAAAATTATGATCCATGTAGAATTATGGTTAGAATCCATGCTTGTGACCACCATTTGTACAATTTGAGTTGAAATGGAAGTTATATCTCACATGCATGTACCATTCATAAGAAGTATGAGCTTGAATGCGTGAAATTGTTATGTTGAAAGTGAATTTGGTGTAGATTGGCACATGCATGTGATTAATTTGTGAAATTGAGCTCCATTGTGTTGTAATTTGGTGTTGGTACCATGTTAGTATATGATTATGTGAAGTTTGAGCCAAAAGCATGCATCTAGAACCACTGAATATCGAATTGGAGCTCAAGAACATGTTCTGGAAAACCCAGAAAATTTGATGTCCGCTCGAGCGGGGAAACCGCCACTCGAGCGTGAATTTCGTGCCTCTAGTATTTTCGCAGACTTGGACGTCCGCTCAAGTGGGGAAGTTCACGCTCGAGCGGGGAGCTATGTAGACAGACCTTTAGCTCGAGCGCCAGACTTCACACTCGAGCGTAATTTTGATGCATCCAGCACTTTTGCAGACCTCATGGGTCTGCTCGAGCGGGGAAGTCCACGGTCGAGCGGGGACTCTGTTTTCTGAAATTTTGAAAAGGCATTCTGAATTTCGTTTTCCTGTCCTCTTTCACTTCTAAGTACTCTTAGGCATGCATTGAGCATTGTAATTGAGTTAAAGAGATAAGAATGAAGCCTAAAGAGGAAAATATGAATTAAAGAACGGATTAAATCATTTGTGACCCGTATGTGTTATGTGATGTGTAGGGTCAAGCTCCAGGGCAAACCAACCAACCGATCACTGTGAGTAATATCTTAACAAAGATATTTGAAATATGTTGTTGTCCAAATTACTTACTTCTATGTAAGTTTTATAAGTTCGTTGATTCGATTGGTGGACAATGTTGCTATGCCAAATGAATGGGCCAGAGGCCAGCTTGATCTAAATGATAGAGTGAATGGGCCAGAGGCCGTTTTGACAAGAATGAATGGATGGGCCAGAGGCCGTTTTGACATGAATGAATAGATGGGCCAGAGGCCGTTTTGACATGAATGAATAGATGGGCCAGAGGCCGTTTTGACATGAATGAATGGGCCACGGGCCGTTTTGACATGAATGAATGGGCCGGAGGTCGTTTTGACATGATGAATGGGCCGGAGGCCGTTTTGACATGAATGAATGGGCCAAAGGCCGTTTTGATACGAATAAATGAATGGGCCAAAGGCCAGTTTGACATAAATGAAAATATGAATTGGGCCTAAGGCTGTTTGAAGCATGTTGTTCTACGTATTGTTTGTATAACTCCTTTATTTGATATTATTCACTAGGCTTTCGCTCACGCTCATTCATGTGTTTGTAGGTGAGCCAAGAGGAGTCCAAACCCAGCCCTAGTGAAGTCTATGAGGAACAACAAAGGTTTTGAAGAGTCATCCCTTGCGTCTCACGCACGAGACCCGTCTTCGCCTTTTTGTCATTCTGTTTTATTTTTTCATGTGGGCGAAGTTTTTGAATATGTTGTATATAGTTTTCTTGGGTTGACTTAGACTTATACGATCCTATATGTACAGAACCTTGTGTAGTACATATTTTGTTGTGAGTTATTAATATGTATATGTATGGTTTGTTATGATATGCCATGTAAGCACAGCTCTATGGACAAAGTTTTAAACTGCTTCCGTTTGGCCCCCATTAACTCTGTTAACATACATTTGGTTTGGTTTGAGGCCGTAGGTAATCTCATGATTACGGGCCGGTTATGTCCTCGACCCACGGGGGCGGGTTTGGGTCATGACAGTTCAAATGTGCAAACAGAGGCTTGTAGTAGCAAGGCAGTGGCTTTTCGGGTGGAAACTAAGCATGCATAAGCCTCCCTCACTTCCCGGGATTAGCTAATTAGTTTAATTAGCAATAGATCAAATATGTGTTGTAATTAATTAGTTGTAGCTAATTAAGAGTTGTAAATAATTAGTTAGTTTAACTAGTTATTTAGTTTCATTTTGTAATTAGTTAACTAGAATAGTTAATTAATTCGGTTTGTAATAATTAGTTAATTAATTCAAGTTTTGTAATAATTAGTTAGCTTAATTAGCGTAGCTAGTTGGTTAGCTTTTATTCATTCAGACCATCCTTCGCGAGGGCGTAATGTTGTAATAAGTGTGCGTGTGTGTATGTTTTCCAACCCCACATCTTTTTCCCTTTTATTTAATCGCTTTTGATAGTTAGATTAGGGACATATTTCAAATTAGCATACCCTATGCTTACATCCATTCATTCGTATTGCATGCACTGAGGCTTGGCGCATCATTCAAACTGTATTGCCATTTCAATATCTTATTTGAATACGTATTTAATCGCATGTTGTTTAAATTGATCCATATGCCATCTAAGTAGCCGAGCCTTGTAGACACCCCATTTTTGACCTTCCTCAAGACTCGGTTGTGCTTGTAGGTACATCCGGACACAAGTTCGATTGCTCGTCGGGTATTCGACTTTTGCGGCGGAATGTCACAGGTTTGAGCTTTCCAGACCCTGTATCCTTTCTGCCCCATTCTTGGACCATGACTTGGTCCTTTCAGAATCTGTTTCTTGGTGCACTGCCGGCCACCTTTTGGCCCTGCCGGCCTTCACTTTGTTCCTGCCGGCCATTGATTGAGTCTGGCAACCATCAATGAGCCACTGCCGGCCATCCCTGATGGCTGGTAGCACCTCTGTCTCAGCAGGTTTCACTCCAGACATTTTGAGCCAGCTGGAATCCTTTTATCTGCCCTCCATACACGTGTATTGAGGGATGAAGCTCTTGCCAAGCTTCTTGAAGAAGCTTTGCATTGTTTTTCTTCTATATGAGGAGAGAGCCTCTCTCCTTATCAGAGGTTCAGCATTTTGGAGAAGAAATATCCCTCTCTCTCTCTATATTGTTGTTGATTTGTGCTTTGAAGTCCATTTTCCTTGCACGTTTACACTACAACACTTAGAGATACACTACCATCTTTGGATTGAGGTTCTTGGGAGGACTTCTTGAGCTCTGAAAGTAAGGTTTTACCCCCTGAAGTTGCTGGTTTCGAAGTTGATCTTCAAGGGTGAGCTTCTTCCCCTTTTTAGCACTTTCTTGTACCTCATTTTGGCCATATTTGCATATTGTTTTAGGCCTTTCTTTCAACTGAAAAAAGTCTTGTATTTAAGTGCTTTTGAAGTTTGTTTAAGGTCTTTTGGCTGTTGAGGGTCTTCAACTCTCTTGTTTGGCCTTGTTTTGAGCCATACCTTAAGGCCTCTGAGCTAGCCTTGGTTTGGCCTTCTAACCACTGAAATCCAATGGATTTTCAGTGTTAGACATGTGGTTTTGAGGCCTCAAATCAGAGGGGGTGGCCCCCTCTCTTTTGGTTTTTGTTTGCTTGCATTTTTGGCCTTCCAAAGGAGCATGCCTCTCTGTACTTTTGAGGCTTGGTTCAGGCCCTTTTTTGTGACTTTTAGGACCTTCCTTGGCTCTGTCCATGGCTGGTTTGGTCACCTTTTGTATGCATCTTGTATGTGTAGTGTAATCCCATTTGTAGCTCATCAAAGTAGCATGTTTGCCTAGCTTGTGATGAGTCCATTTCAGTAGATTTTTGGTGATGTTTTACCATGCCTTAGATCTGTTTTGGGTTGGTTTTGTCACTCCATGCATGCATAACACACTTGTAGTGTAAATCACACACACTAGCTTTGTGTGCTCCTTGAAGTAGCATGTCATTCTAGCCTATGTTGTGTCCATTTCAGCATGTTCTTGGGCTTGTTTTACCATGTCATACCTCTATTTAGGTTTGGTTTGGTTAGCCTTTGCATGCTCCATGAGCTTATAGTGCATTTCGATGAAATAGCCTAACATGCATCATGTTGTGACATGTCATTTTAGCATGCTTTTGGCTTAACTTCCTGAAGCTTTTGTCCATGTTTTAACATGCTTTAGCTCTGATTTTGGTTGTCTTGGTCATCCATGACTTGCTTTGCATAGCTTTGGTTCAATCTTGCTTGTAAGCTTTGTGTATTGAGTCCACTAGCATGCTCTACTTGGCCTATTCTAATGATTTGGCATCATTTATAATGTGATTTCAGTTCATGTCTCATGTCCATGTATTCACATTTCTCACCCATTCAATGCGTTGGAGGGTTTGCCCCTTTATGCCTTAACATGAACCATTGTGTATGCCTTCATGCCATAGCTTGTGAGCCATCATTTCAGTGGTTATTTGGGGTTATTATGCCATGATATAACTTTGATTTTTATTGCTTAAGTCATTCCATGCTTGGTCCTAATAGGTGTAGTGTAATTCACCCTATTTGCCTTGCATATTCCATGCCTTATGCCCTTCATGTTAGCACATTTTGGCTTCCTTCCTTGCATGTTTTAGTATTGTTTTAACATGTCCTAGGACTTTTTTTGGTTGCCTTAACCGTATACTTCATGTTTTGTATACTTGTAGTACAAATGCTCTTGCTTGCCTCAAGCTTTGAGCACCATTGCATGCTATCTTTGAGCTATTTAGATGATTTGACATCATTTAATACTTCATTTCAGATCTATAGCATTGCCATGTTCCCACTTCATTTATGCTTTGAATGCCTTTAAGTGTTATGCATCGTTGTCTTGTTTGCGGCCTAGCATTCATGCCATCTTGCCTAGGTATTTGAGCTCTGCCCATGTTTGGTTCGTGCATATTTTCCATGTATTGCATGCCTCCTTTGTAGTCCTCTTTGCTAGCTTAATGTTTTAAGGACCCTAGCATGCCATACTTGTGTTGTTTGAATGATTTGGCATCGTTTCTTACCTCATTTCAGTGCACTTAGTGTTGTTACACTTGCACATTTGTCACTCCTTAAGCACTCTAGAGAGTTGTGCTCTTGGGCCTCTTTGATGAGCCATTGCATTTAGCATGCTTGTGTGTGTTTTGGTGACTTAATTCCATCACCATTGGCCATTGATTTTAGGCATGGCTGAGGCCTATCCATCTTTAGTGTAAGCCCATCTTACCATGTTGTCACATGCTTGTCCCACTTCGTATGTTGTTGCATACTTGTCCGCCTTCACATGCCTTGCATGTTTGTATGTTCATGTTGCATTTTATCATGTTGTTCAAGGTTGTTACCTCACTTCATGTTTTTATGCCTGTTGCATGCTCGAATTATTGCATTGCATGTTTGCATGCTTAAGTCACATTGCATGTTTGCCATGTTGGTTTTGCATTGTTGTTTGGGTTAAGCGTTAATCCGAGCATGAGGAACGAGGGGCGTTTCATACTTCAAGTGATGAAACGTGTCTCAATTCTCGGTCGCCGATGCTTTTGATGATCCATGATAGAGTTCTAGGCACTTATGTGTTTATTTGTGCATTCATTTTACATTGATTTGCACAAGTTGGATCTTTGGCCATCATGCATTGGGATGCATGATTGATGGTCGTGGATCCGACTATGCCTCTCCCTTGATGTTTTGAGATGATATGGGGTGGCATAGTGCGTACATATCCTTGGGAGACCCTCCATTTTCTCTGTTTTGTGCTCTACTGCAGCTTGGTGTCCCAGCACATCAGTGGCCGGCAGTGCCTTGCAGATGGCCGGCAGTGCCTTGTTGTTGGCCGGCACCCCTTCATTTTTGGTCGGCAGTGGCTCCCCATGGCCGGCAGGCCACTGATGCATTCCCCAGGCTAGTTTTGGTAAGGTTCAACAAGAATTCCTTGAGGACACCCTGCAAACAGAGCCTCAAAAGAGCAACCGAAGAGCTTTTCGGGACGGCAACCGAGCATGCATCCTCTTCTCCTCCAAACAGAGCTGGAACAGCATTGTTTGCTGTTTTCCTTACTTGCTAGTTATCATCAATTTGTAATAATTAATTAATTCGTTAATTAGTTAATTGTTGTAATAATTAGTTGTAGCTAGTTATTCAATTCGATTGTGTAATAATTAATTAGCTTGTTAGTTAGTTAATTAGTTGGCATGTATTATTTATTCGGACCCTCCGTAGAGAGGGCCAATTTTGTAATAAGTGTGCGTGCATGCGTGTGTGCATGTTTTCCAACCCCACGTCTTTCTCCCCTTTTACTTACCTGCTTTTGATGGTTAGTCTTAGGGCATATTTTATTTAGCATCTTTATGCTTTGCATGTTTGCATCCATTCATCTGTCTAGCATACTTATGCTTCGCATGTTTGCATACATTCATCTATTTTGCATGCACCGGGCTCGGCGCATCATACTAACTGCATTGTATTTCAATTCCAAGTTGAATACATGTATCAAATGTTGCATCTCATATGCCATTATTAGAATAGCCGAGCCTATTTCTAGTTGCATTTTGCATGCGTTGCATTAGCCATCTTAATATGAACTAGGATCATGCATTGATTTCTAACTAGTTTCTGTTCTGGCTCGGAGTACACTGTAAGTGTTTATGCTTTAGCATCTTGCATGTGTGTCATTGATTGCCATGATAGCATGCTTGCCATGAGGCTATTTGCTTAAATGTTTAACTGCCTGAATGCCTGTGGGTAAAGGTTGGATTGCTTGAATTGGAACAATTCATTGAAATCCGCATTCTAGCCTACTTACGAGTAGCAAACTTCAAACCATTTTCAGACAAACGGATATGCGATGTTTTGTTCCAAATTAGGCGATCTAGTCTATACTTGTTTTCTGTGCGCATCACATAGTAATTCTAGCTAATTAACCGGAATAAGAACGAATGTGTTTTCAAAAATGAGATATCATGTTTACTACAAGCCGATCTTTGATCGGGAGAGCAGGGGTGCCCATAGCTGACCTTCCCCAATCGTACCCAAGTTCCTGAGCCGAGGCAACTTTGGTGATGACAGACACGTGGCCTTAGGCACGAGTTAAGATTTCCTAAATTTCTCCAAAAATAAAATATTTAGGTGGCGACTCTGTATCTGGCAAAGCAGTCCATGTTTGGCACTTCTTTACAAAAATCAGTTTTCCAAAACGATTTGCCGGATTTGGACTCTTTGGTGATTTATCAATCTCACATTGCACATTGTGAGATTAGATTAAGAACCGTGACAATTTGAGTCCGAACTGTAGCATGAGGCCCTCGGGGCGCGTCTACAAGCCTATTAATTGCATATTGCATGTATTGCATTAGACATCTTGTATAGTTAGGAATCATACATATTTTTCTAACTCATATCTTCTTAGCTTGGAGTACTAAGTGAGTTTTTAGTGCTTTAGCATACTCGCATGAATGTGAATGTTGCCATGTCTAGCATACTTACCACGAGGCTAAATGCTTATTTGATAAACTGCATGAATGCCTATGGATGAAGGCTTGTTGTTTGAATTGGAACGATTCAACAAATGTGCGTTTTAAGCCCATTTTGTTGAGTAGCAAATTATGTTTTAAACCTACTATGTTTGGTAGCAAATCCGCAACTTTAAGCCCACTTGAGGTGACAAAATTCAAACCATTTTCGCAAACAAACATGAGTTAAATTGTTCCAAATTGAGCAAACTAGTCTATACTTGCTTGAGCACATCACATAGTAATACTAGCCTAATAACCGGAACAAGAGCATATAATGTTGATAAAAATCATATCATGATTAGTAGAGGCCGATCTTTGATCGGGAAAGCGGGGGTGCTCAATTCATGACCTTCCCCTCTCGTACCTAAGTTCCCGAGCTGAGGTAACTTTTGTGATGACGAACACGTGGCCTTTGGCACGAGTCATGGATTTCCTAAATTTTCCTAAAATAAAATATTTAGATGGCGACTCTGTATCTGGCAAAGCAGTCCAATTTTGGCATTTTGATTCAAAATTAGTTTTTCAAAACGATTTTTCGGATTTGGACTCTTTGATGTTTATCAATTTCACATTGCACTTGTGAGATTAGATTCAAAACTGCGAGAGTCCGAACTGTAGGGCTTCTTTTTGAGCTTCCGAAAGGGGGCACGAAAAAAGCGAGCTACACCAAAGTTTAGCATAAACCAAATACAAATTCTGCTCCAGAAACGGTCAACCGAATGGTCAATCGGTGGGTCGATCGGCCAGTCAACCGGCCCTATTTGTTCTTTTTTTTTTCTTTTTTCTTTTTTCTTTTTTCTGTGTGCACTTCATTTTCTATTGCACTTTTGCACTACCTTTTCACACCATTTGGTCACCTTACACTCAATTTTAGCTCCTCTAAAATCCATCATTCATATTTAACACATTTCCAATCAAATTGAACAAATATTCACATCATGCCTAGAACCAAAAGACAAGACCAAAACACGGTAAAAGCTCCAACCCTCCACCACTCCAACAATAGCAACAGCCTCAAAGATCAGCTTATCCTACTACTGATTTTCTCACTTACAATCATGAACAAGCCTTTCAAAGCTTCTCCAGCCAACCTATTGTCACCAGGAGAAGGGTTAATCTTTTTGCTCAATATGATCCTCTATTGGTTAGCAAACTTAAGGCTATGGGGTGGCTAAATTTAATCCATTTACCACAAAAGATATATCCTTGTCTTGTGTCTTTATTTTATGTTCACTTGAAATGTACCGATGAAGAAAATGAAAACTTTAGTCTTCTATCTTATGTGAAAAGTAAGACTATTGAGTTTCATATCCCAACTTTGTCACGAATTATTGAGTTGAGTAAGGGGATATGCATATATATTTTCACAGTGAGTCTGACCTACTTGAATTTTGGCAATATAAGTGAAAAATATACTACTATCTGTGAGAGGAGATCAACCAGGAGTAATTTACAAGCAAAACATTTGAAACCCCACCTTCGTATTCTCCATCGGTTTATAGTAGAAAATATCACTCCAAAACGAGGACATTTTGATGTTGTCTCATATTTTAATGCATATTTGCTATATTGTTTTGAAGTTGGCCACAAATTGGATTTGTGTTATATACTAATGAAAGAAGTGATGGTTGCAAATCTTGGTCATATCACTGGCCGGTCACTACTTTTTGGGGCTCTGCTCACTAAAATTTTCAAATCTTTTAAGATTCGACTTGTAGGTGAAGCAGAGACTAAAATCTCTTCGGCCATTTCGGAGCACACACTAACCCAAGCTGGTGACGTTGAAAATTTATTGGGAAGTCTTAATGCAAATGTCCCACCTGATGATGCTCCCGAAGACTCCCATGACAATGCCATGCCAGCAACTGAAAAACCTCAATCCTTGACTGATTTTTTGGCTATGGAACAAGAACAACACAATCAGCGCATTCAATGGAAACAACAAATGGCTAATTAGTTCACTGCATTGGGTACTCAGTTCGATACATTTGCCACCGCTCAAAACTCATTAATTCAACAATTTGGTGAGTTTCGTTAGGATACTGAAAGACGTCATGAAGTGGCAAGGAATCGTATGGATCAAATTGAGCATCGCGTAAATGACATCTACCAGCACTACTTCCCTCCACCACCACCGGACGATGACTTTTGATATGTTTGGATGAGAGATTGAATGAAAAAAAAAATTAAGTGGTTTTTGTTTGTTTTGACGATGTACTATTACATTATGTATTTTCATTTTTCTATTTTTTTTACTACTTTTTAAATTTTGTTTGGACATTGTTCTTTATGAATGTAGTAGTATGCCTTTTATAACATATTGGACTATTTTCTTTCCTGGTGGTCATGTAACATGAGTAATTTGAACACTTTGTTACCAAACACAGAACAAATGACAAATGACCATGTTTTTAAAAAATATATATATAGAAACAATTTGTTACCAAACATGTACAAATTTTCACATTTTTAGATACAACATAAATAAATGAATCGTACGTAATAAAAATAAAAATATTTGTGAGCATGTTTTGAAGAAAAAAAAAAGTATACAAACAAAATTGATAGATATTTGATCTGTGAATGAAATTTTTTAAAACTACCTCTGTACAAAAAATTTTATACAAACTACCTCTCTACAAAAAAATTTATTTTGTGACCATGATTTGTGTATTTCTATCATTTTTCTTTTGAAAATTGATTTGGAGTAAGTGTGTTTGCATTACTATTTTTGTTTTTAAATAATAAAACCAATAAAAATAATTTGACAGATACAAATAATAGATATTGAGCTCTTCATACTAATTTTACATATACAAATAATAAAACCAATACACTTGGTACTAATAATAGACCAACCACATGTTATTTCTGAAATTTTGAACGCACCATCAACATATATATAATTCCAATAGATTTAACTATAGAAAATATATTAAAATGCAATACAGAAATACATTGCAAGAAATTGAATAGAAATCATGGTCTTCATGAAATAGTCAAGGAAATCTATTTGTTGATCGAAATAAAATTTGCCATTGAAGCTCTTCATAGTACGCCCTTTACATAAGATTTAAATTTGTCATGTCTATTCACATTATTTTATTATCCTCATTTCGTTGTTCTCTTTCATTCATCATAGATAATATTTTTAGTTGTTTCTCCCTATCCTCGACCCTTCTTCGACGCTCTACAACTTTCTGTTCACGGTCTATCACTTTTTGTTCATCTCGCTCAACAGTTCTAGCGGAGATAGTTGACAATACTTCAACAATTTTAAATTGGTTGGCAGCCATTTCATCATATCTAACATCGTGAGTTGTTTGATTCTTCAACTTCTCTTTCATAGCCTTAGTACCAATTGGTTGTGTTGATGTATTAGTTGGTTATTGGTCCTTCGCAATATTGTTGTTGGATTGAAAAGCCTCACCTTCAATTGCTAGATTCAAAAATGGATATGCTTGTTGCGTGGCTTTTTTTGGTTGTATTCTAAATTCATCTCACTTACAACTTCAGCACAAAATATCCCAACTTATATCAAATGTGAAGTGTCTTTTTTTCTGTATTGCATGATACATGCGCTTAGCTTCAACGACCTAAAAAATGAAAATTATAAACATTTTGATAACAAGTAGACTGCGCACTAAGAAAATTGATATTTAATAAAAAAAAATGAAAATTACCATGTCTGCTTCAGTAGTCCACTTTGTTGCATCAATTGGATTTGCTCAAGAAAATCACAAAATTTATTAATTGCGTTTTGCATAACAGACCAACGGTGAAATAAAGAAATATGGTTTCGATTTGATTCACCACTCAATTGTGAATTAAAATAAACGAGTACTCGTTCCTAGAATATTGCCATGGTTTCACTATTACCAGTAATGAGATCTTGAGAGACGACCATCCAAGATCTACATAAAGTTTCATCTTTTATAATTGTGAACGCTTTATCACGAGAAACATGAGAAGTTTCCGAAATAAAATTAATATCAGTGTTTTGCTCTGAAGTTTGTGATTCCTCAAACATTTCAAAATCTTCCATAGTTTTAAGAAAATTCAATAGGATACAACATTCAACACAGACAGTGAAATATATTGTAATGATATACACTGAAGCTCACAAAGAAATAATATACACTAAAGCTTACAAAGAAAATAGAAATTGTAATGATATTGTAAAATTAAAAACAAAAAGTGAAGATTAAAGTTAACCAGAACACAAAGAAAATAGAAATTATAATGATATTGTAAAATTAAAAGTTTGGTAGTCATATTTTATAGATCACAGCAATGGTAACTTTGTCAAATCCTCTGCAACACCAACGGTAACCTTTTTGGAATAGAGTTCCACCTACTAAACGGCTAATTTTGATACAAATTTAAATCTATATAGAATGCATTTTCCTCTGCTATCCATGGATCAATGTTCAATTTATTCTTGGTGCCACAAAAGCAACCAACTTTTCAAGTTAGTTCACAGGCTACTCTGCATTTTATGTGTAAAGTGAACGACTGGTGGGACAACCGGCTAGACGTCTGGCCAGTTATCTGGGAGGATCCACTTCCAACGTAAACGCACAATAAAATAATAAAATCTACCCCAATTTCTTAGTTTGGTAAAAGTTTTGACTCATTTTTAATTTGATATCATTTTGATGAAACCGTTGAAAAGATAACAGCTATCCTTTTTCATCAAATTTAAATTTAGTAATGAATCTGGTAAACCGTTGGAGATGATCTAATTTATGATTTTAATTCTTATTATAATACAGTTAGGGACAACCCGTCTAAATCTATACAGTGAAAGCCCAACTTATGAGCAAAAAGATAGGTGAAGAAGACGGAAGAGAGAAAGAAATGGATGGATTGACCCATTTTCACCCTGAAAATTGGTTACTGCATGGCACGTGGCAATTTTTCAGCAAAAATAAAAATTTCTATTAACAATTGGACATATTTGACAGTTTTTAATGTGTCATTAAAATTATACGAACTAAATTGATACAAGCAGGCCCACCAAAAAAAAAAAAAAAAAACTCCAAGAATTATTGGGCATAATTTGTCTAACAAACTTTTTTTAACAAAAACATATCAAACACCAACATTTCTCAGCATACTTTGCATCTGAGTGCCTCTATTACCTAAATCAACTTTTATTAATGCCATAGGTAGGGAGCTTGTTTTTTTATCATTCAAACTAACTTCCCCTTGTAAGCTTCTTTCCTTCTTTCTCTGCTTCTGCATAATCACTCAACAGGCACACTAGCTTCTACCTGCTGATACCTACCAAGCCATTCAACACCACCAGCCAGCTCGCCTTTCTTATGATTATTATTATCAAGAACACTGGAACTTGTTCCTCATTTATAGCAGGCATTCACTCGTTTGCATTACATGATCATCCAGACTAGCTGACCTCCCAATCACATGTCCTTGATTTTTATTTTTTATTTTTTGATCTGTTTGTGCAACCGACAATAGAGGTGGGGATATGCTGCTTCTCAAACTGATACGACACCAAGGTAAAAAGAATTAACAAATAAGATAAAAATCGGCTTCCCTAAAAAGAACTTATGTTACTATGCAAATCTTATATATATATATATATCAACAAAAAAAAAAAAAAGAATCAAAATCATTAATAATCATAGTCAGCCATACGACGAGAGGCACCTGGATCCTCTCTCATACTCGATCGCTGAACTACCCTGACAAGTGCCTGCACCACTTCGGACATTGGTGGTCGAAATTCTGGCTCCAGCTGAAACAAATATATGAATAAACCTGTAAGAATTTTGGAATGATACCAAATGACAGTAAGTGGGTTACATCATACTATAATTCACAAACTGCCGCTTCACCATCGCCTGCCCATTCAATTCCAAGACTCAAATGCACAAGCGAAGGATTGCATTGCACCAAACCAACTAGCTAAACCTAAAATATGAACCAGAAGTTGGTGAATGGAGACACCATGTATTTGGTCCGGAGCATGTAGCAGAGAAAAGGTACTCTTGTCCTAATCATAATCTATAAAGTACAAATCACCTAGACATTTAAGAGAGCCAACTTCAAACCAGATAAGGCCTGGATGACATATATTCTATTATATAAAGCACATGTCACAATTTTTTCTTTTCCAAATTATTCCTATGCAACTGCCTATATATAGCTATTTCAGATTTTGATTTCGAATTTCAAATTTTAACAACTTTTCTTCTTTCTTTTTTTTTTTTTTTTTTCCCTCCATTTAAATTGTTGATCTTTATAGCACTCCCATTTGGTATGCACATCATCTAGGCTGAAATTTTATAGCACACCCATTGGGTCTTACCTGTACACACAGAGCGATAATGTCAGCAAATCGAGAGACCGATTTAGGAGGATACAGTCCACACAAGGCAGGATCCACCATTTTCCCCAATGCATCGATATCATGGAGCTGTGGGGTGGCCCACCGGACTAGTGATTGTTCTAATCTTGGCTTTGAACTAGAAAGGAAGCAACAGAATGATTTCAGATAAAAATGAGGTGTCTGTGCAAGACCATATTAAAATAAATTTCAACCTCGAAAAGGCAACACACCTGTCGAAAGGCATTCGACCAGTCAACAACTCCAACATAACCACCCCAAAACTATAAACATCACTCTTCATTGTATAAGCTGAAGGTTTGGTGCATTCTGGAGCATTGTATCCACTCCCCAGATTTACGCTTGTACGCTGACAAAAAGGTCAATAAGGATAATGTAGAATATAGGCTTTCTACCTCTATTTAAATGAGCAAAAAAAAAAAAAATGTATGAAAGACGAACAAACCCATTACTGTTGTAAAAGCACAATGTGCACTAAACTTGAAGAATAAATTTAGTGCCAAAATCAACATAGAAGATGAGCAAAAAGAAAAGCTGCAAATGTGCACTTACATATAGCAACAAATAATGGAACACATTACTATGAAGTGTAGAAGACCAATTGCATAGTGTTATAAACAGAATTAGATATCTTAAATAGGTGGAATGCGAAGGAGGTGCTGGATATGGTGTTTCAAACTATTTTTTCAGATTGCAGTACAGAGGGATGATGCAACAGAGGTTGATTTCATGCATTCTAAAGGAAACTAGGTACTTTGGGATGTGTCATTCAGGTGAGCTTTAGAAAATTGAGAGGCTGAGTTGAAGGCTTATCCAAGACTTAAAGCATGTCATGTCATGCATAGGCAGTGGAGAGGACTCATGAAATGTGATACATCTATGCCTAACAAGTTTGAGGTTGCTGGGAGGGCTCTAGTGAGGATTCATTTCCTTGAACGGGAACATGGAACTCCACAACCACTTCCAAGGTTGCAATTGTTTTTGGATAGCAGCGCAGAGAAAAATCCTTATTTTGGATAATTTGATTTGATGTAAACACATTTTTAATTGGTGTTGGGAGGGAAAGGAATATGTGGACTCAGTTGATCACCTCCTCATTCATTGCAGAGTGACCAAAAAGATGTGGGGTTATGATATTAGTGTTGTTAGGCGTTCCTTGGGTTATCCAAGAAGTGTAGTACAACTTTTGCATTGATTGGGAGGGATGTCTGAAAATATAAAAGCAAGGCATGGAAATCAGCCCTGTTGTATTTGTTGTGGACAATTTGGGAAGAAAGGAATTGCCAATCTTATAATGGGGTGGAAGAACCGCTTTTCTAGTTAAAAATTGTTATTTTTTAACCTTTTGAAAAGCTGCGTATTCGCAAACCTTACGGTCAGGTGTTTTTCGAAATTGAAGAGAATTTTGATCCGTAAGAAGATGAATATTTGTGGGTGTACACAGAGGACATCTGATTTTGATTCCTTCTAATAAACTTTACTTCAAAAGAAAAACTATTGCTATATTTCAGTCTTTATCAAATAACCCCTGGAAGTCTATTTCTTCCAATGTTCAATGAAATAGCAACAAATAGAGTTTAAATCACTAGAAATAAATGGGACAAATCTTACAGGAAAAGCGCACCTGGGAGCAATTATGTATCACTAACTCCAATTTGCATGTCTTCTTAAGTTTTCTTTCTCTTTCTTTTTCTTTTTCTTTTTTGTTTTCTCTACATCTAATGAAAATGAGGAGAAAAAAAAAAGGGGGCAAAATCTATTATACCCACTTGTGATTTGGCCCTAGAGCACTTTACGCTCCCAACATATAAAAAAGCCAATCTGCCCTCCTACAGTTTTGGAATAAAGTGCTACCGTTAATAATTCCGTTCAAAATTAATGAAACTGTGGCACACAAGGGCATTTTGAGAGTTTGCAAGAAAAACAGTCAAAGTTTTTTTTGTTCAAGTAATTCAAACTCAAATTCCAATGTAAAATGATAATATTGCCCTTGACTTCATCTTCTACCTCCAACACATATAAAAACACTAACCCTAACTCAGCCACCTTCGCCATCTCCAGCCACCTCATCCACAACGTCCTGACCACTTTCCTTCTTCCCCGCCACCCCTGCACCACCCACCCACCCACCCACATACTTGACCCTCAAAATAGGGTAAATTACACCTTTCACCCTCAAAAGTTTGACTCGAATTTCACTTTGGTCCCTTCCCTCATCTTTTAATTGTAGTTAATAAGAAAATTCAATACTTAACTATGCTGTAAATTAATAAATTATGTCTCTAACGATTCATAATTAATAGTCAACTGCAAAGAGATCTATTATTTATCAAAATATGGTACCTGATGAAAGGTAGCCATGCCGCAATCTGAGAGATGAGGATTAAGCTCAGTGTCAAGTAAAATATTAGATGACTTGATGTTCTTATGAACAGTGGAAGGAGAACAAACCTCATGCAAGTACCTAGATGCAAAAAGTTGTCAAAAGAGCATTAATTAATAGAACAATTAATATTAATCGTGAAGGTACTCTCAATTAATCTAAAATTCAAAAAGGAGACAATGCTCATTGCCTCAAATCATGGACCCAACAATATTGATCAACTAGGAGCCTAGGACTTCCCATTAACAATTACTCTATTATTTAATTCCCGATGATAGCTGGTACACATCAGGTTTAAGTTTTCAAACAAGAATGTTAACAATGAAACAAAGCAGTAAACAGACAAAATTTAAACTATGACTAAACATGCCAGCAAACTAGAAATACAATTTCTATTGATATAGAATATTGATAGATAACCCAGAGCTTGGGCCATTAGGTATTGGCTTCTCTTCATTTGTACGTTATAGGTGAACTACATCTTTGACCTCAAGGCTATCTATGGGATTGAAGAAATGACAACAAAACATATAAATATAATATTATGTGTAATACAAACCAGACCAGATGAAGGACAGGTTAGGCAAACCATGCTTGGAGGTTGGCCTAAGCATGACAATAGAAAACTAAACCACCAAACCTTTAGACCAAACTAACCAAGGCTCAATTTTATGAAATTCAGGTTGGCTCAGGTTGTGATCAGTTGAGTCCAGCTGCCACAGGGTGTACCCTAGTATAACTACTTCCATTGCATTTTAAGGAAATATCGTCTCCTATAGGTGTCAGTCAAAGCTTTTACGATGATTGTACAAAGATGATTAAACACATTTCACTTGCTTAAGTTGTGACTACATGTAATGTCCGGTAAATTTACCCTCTTAATTAAGTAATTAACTAGAGCTAATTGCTCATGTATCTTACTAATTGTGATTAATTGTCACTCTTAATTAATTTAGTATGTTACTTGATTACATTTATTTTAAATTAAGGTAAGACTAATTGCATGAATTAATTGATTGGGTTTGGTGTGCCCACTCTGAATTTGAGCATTCTTTAATTATTTGGGCTTTGGGTGTCAAGTCCATGACTTAAGAACATTTGTTTGGGCTTGTTAGTGTTATTTGACCCTGTACCCATAATTTACCCAATTAGAAGTTGGGTATTTGACTTGTATAACTTAGGGGTTGTTTGAGATGACCTAAATAAATGCACTTTTTATCTTTTTACGAAAAGATGTGCAGAAAAATAGAGAGGTGATGTGATGGAAAAAAGATAAAAAGATGGATTATATTGGAGTTGCCAAACTTGACCTTAGATTCAACTTTGAGATGGAAAATTTCTCCATTTCCACTCCCTAGGACAGCAGGCTATGTTCCTCCCCTTTCCCCCCAACTTATTTGTTTCATTTTTATCAAATGTGTTTGGAAAGTGTTGAACCTGGTCTCAGTTTGCAATGTTCCTTATTAACTGTAAAACAAAAATGATGGCCTACATAATCGGAAAGATTACAGAACCATCAGATGCTGATCCTTTATATGATAAGAGGGAGGAAAATAATTCTAAAGTTTTTTCTTGGCCGTTGAATTCAATGCAACCAAAAATTAGCACTGGTTACTTATTTTTGAAAACAACGAAAGAGATTTCGGATGAAGTGGCACAAACTTACTCAAAAAAGGAAAACAACGCTAAAATTTATGACTTGAGGTATTGGATCCACAATAGTACTCGGGCTGTGTTAGAATAGGATATTATTAGTTGGGTTATTACTGTAATTATTCTATGCCTTAGAACTTCCTTATAATTATTAATCTTCATTCATATAAAAGGAGATGATATCTCAATCATTTCCTAATCTTGGTATTCTCTAAAATTATCATGGTATCAGAACCTAACCCTAAAACCTAAACCCATCTACCCATACTGTTACCCACCGGAGTCACCAACCACCACCGGAGACAACCCACGCAGACAACTCCATCCGGAGGGGTTTCGACTCAAGTCGAAACAGACCCAGGTCATTTCGGGGTGGGTTAATGCCTATCTAGGGTTCGCAACTCACCCTAGTTGGTCGACATCAGCACCGAAGATCACCCTAGGGTTCAAAACTCACCTGGGTTGGTCGATATCCTCATCGCAGGCCTGTCGGCAACTGGTGAAGGCTTGTCTCGCCTGGCCGACTGCCTTGGATAGTCTCTCTGCCCCAGCCGACAGCCCTATGCCTTCTTCGGCTTCATGTGACAGCCTCTGGTATTGTCTCTCTGTTCGTCACCCTTTGGTCTCTCTGTTTCATGCGACAGCCTCTAGTCTCTCTATTTCTTTGACCACTAGGTTCGGCCTTTGAACACTAGTCTTCCTATACCAGGTTTCTTGTTTGTTTGTTTTTTGTTTTTTTTTTTTTTATTTCGTCAAAAGAAAAGAAAAAAAAGAAGTAGAAGAAGAAGTAGTAGTAAAACTCTCTGAGTTTTTAATTGGGCATGTTTGATTGGGTGGATTAGAGTATGGGATTGGAATTATTAATCTGTGTGTTCAATTATTTCATGTTTGTTTTAACATTTTGATTTAAGATTATTAATCCAATGGATAATTAATCCAATAAATTTGTAGGATTATTAGTAATGGGGTTGGAGTTGGGGTTGGGGTTGGGGTTGGGGTTGGGGTAGGGGTAGGGGTGAGATTATTAATCCAATGAATATTAATCCAATTGGATAGTGAATACTACACTAATTTAATAGAATTATTAATACTTCACTATTAGCCTTTTAAATCAAACATGACTTTACGCTTTTATAGTGATAGTCATGTCTTTCCTTCGATCACCACCTTTCAGGTTTATGATTGACACTAGTTTTGTTGAGAGTTCAGTAGGACAGTATCAATAGCAGATTCCACCAATGTGTCTGTTACTTCTCAGATACCTAGGAGTGAGAGTTCCATTCTACCCACTACTATGACTGATAACCCCAACCCTAATCTTAAAATCATCACCTCTCCATTTAATGATTAGAACTATATAGCGTTGTCGCAGAGTCTGACTATTTTTTTGAAGAGCAGAGGGAAGATAAAGTATGTTGATGGTAGGATACAGGCACCCAGTACCACTAACCCGGGTTATGACCAATGGGAAATTACCAACTCTTTGATTATGGGTTGGCTTACTCATTCGATAGTGCCAAAAATTGGTGAGGATTACTTGCCTATGAAGACTACCCAGGATATTTGGGGTACTGTGGCTGCCACCTATTCTCGCAAAGAGAATTTCTCACAGGTATTTGAGTTGCGCCACTCTATTGAGAGCTTTGTTCAGAAGGAGCAAACTGTTCTTCAGAACTTCCCCTTCCTCACCAATGGCTGGAAAAGCCTTGATCACTTGCAGGACTATAAGCCTGTTTACACTGCTGATTCAGTCAAGTACAAGAAGTTCATTGCACAGGAACGGGTCTTCAAGTTTCTGGCAGGTCTCAATGTGCAGTATGATCCTGTTTGGAGTCGAGTTCTGGATATGGACACTCTTCCTTCACTTTATGAGGCATTCACCTATGTACATAATGAGGAGAGTCGTTGGTCTGCCATAATGTCACCTGTCTCTACTGACCGCTCAGCATTACTGTCTACCCCTCGAGATGGCCTCAGCCTGACTCCCATCCCTCTATCTGCCGCCAAGGAGTCTGTATTCTATGATTACTGTCGCAAACTGTGGCATACTCATGAGACATGTTGGAAGCTTCATGGGACTCCATCTAGGAGTAGAGGTGATCGATCTAGTTCAAGAGGAGGTCGGTTAGGCCAGTCTAGAGGACGTGGCTCTCATTCACAGGCTCATCAGTCTAGTGTTGTTGATACACTTGATTCTACTTCCGCTTCTGTTGGCCAGGCTTCTAATGGTCTCTATGGCATGACTACTCATGAGCTTGAAGATGTTCTACGTCACTTGCTGAACCGCCGGTCTTCTAATGCTCTCAGTACATCTTCCTAAGCGTTTGCCCGCTCAAGTAACTTACCCTCTTCTCCTCGTGTTTTCCTTTCTCACAAGTCTTTGCCCTGGATTATTGATTCTAGTGCCTCAGATCATATGTCTGGCTCCTCTAACCTTTTCTCTACCTATAAGCCCTCTTCAGGTCAGGACAAAGTTAGAATTGTAGATGGTACTATTTCTTCTATTTCTGGGAAAGGTTTAGTCCATGTCACTCCTACCATACCTCTATCCTCTGTTTTCCAAGTTCCCAATTTTTCTGTTAACCTGTTATCCTTGAGTCGTATTACAAAAGATTTGAATTGTAGTGTGACTAAAGATTTGAATTGTAGTGGAACTTTTTTTCTTGATCATTGTCTTTTTCAGGACCTTGTCACGAAAAGGACAATTGGCAGTGGTAATGCAGAAAATGGTCTCTACTTCCTGGATCAACCGGACAAGCTTGCTCATTCTTCCACCACGAGTCCTACTACCAAAGTATGACTGTGGCATCGGCGTCTTGGGTATCTTTCTTTTTATTTACTTCAGCATTTATTTCCATTCGTTTTTGCAAACAATAATGTGCCTAAGTTTTTTTATGAGTCTTGTCAACTTGGAAAACAATACAAAGCTTCTTTTGCTCCCAGTTTTAATAAAAGTTTAGGTCCTTTTTCATTAATACATTCTGATGTCTGGGGTCCATCTCGTGTTATGTCTATGAAAGGTCATTGATGGTTTGTGTTAGAAGATATTTTAATATTATAATGTGTTATAAGTTTTTTTTTTTTTTTTCTTTCCATCCAAGTTTTCTTTTCTCTCTCCAAGTCTTTGCCTAAGTCAAGTCTTTTTTTTTTGCCTCCAAGTCTCTTCCAAGAAACTTTCTCACCAAGTTTCCTCTCCTATATTTATCCTCCAAGCAACTTGTCCACCAAGCTTTCATCTCCTATAAATTGAGCTAACCTCTTATCCTGGAAGATAAAAGAAATTTTTGTTGTTTTATTATATTTGTGTAAGATTATCAGGCAAAGAAATAAAAAGTATATGTGATGAAACTTTGGATTCAACCAATTGTACAGTATTGGTGAACCATACGACTTAGTCGGGCTGTTATATCCTAGGAGGGACAAGTCCAGGTTTTTTCTGTTGCACCGGTATAAGGCTTTGCCTAACCGCAGAGAGCTTGAATCTCCTTAAAGAGAGCGAATTTCCCGTGCCCTTTCAATAGTTATTATAATTTTTATTATTTATATTTTTTGGTATTTTATTTGTAATTATATTTGTAATTTTCACCAACAATTTTAAGGAGATTCAAATAGTAAAATTCATGGAGCCAACATTGGAGAAGCCCAACGAGAACACCGATGATCTCAACAAGCCCTTCCGGTTCAAGGGAGCCCATTTCAAGAGATGGAAAGGCAACGTGCTTTTTTATCTCAGTCTCCTCAAGGTGGCCTATATCTTGACTGAGAAAAATCCGAACAAAGTCTCCACTGAAGAGATGACTGACGAGGAGTATGCCGCTCATCTTGAAAAAATCGAGACATAGAACACATATGAGTATAAATGTCGATATTATCTTTTGAATTGTCTTTCGGATCAATTTTATGATTATTATGATCCTATTTATACCACTGCCAAGAAAATTTGGAAAGTCTTACAGAATAAATATGACACTGAAAGGGCAGGCGCTAAAAAATATGCTGCAAGCTGTTTTTCCGCTATCAAATGATAGGTGGAAAATCAGTGGTGGAGCAAGTTCAAGATTTTCAGATGCTAGTGGCTGAAATTAGATCTGAAGGCATCAAAATTGAAGACAATCTTGTTGTAGCAAGTATTGTTGACAAACTACCATCATCTTGGAGGGAGTTTCAGAAATCAATCCGTCACAAGCAAAAAGACACGTCATTGGAGACTCTAATCACACGGATTTGGGTGGAGGAGGAAGCACAAGGACAAGATGCGCACAAGAGCTTTCCACTGCAAAGGTAAATTTAACTTCTGGAAATACTTTAGCTAAAGGTCGATTTTATAAAAATAATCACTTGAAGCCAGTTAAGAAAATTTGAAAAAATGCTGGAAGGCCACAAAATAAAAATTACCTGAGGCAAAAAAAATAGAACCAAGAACCCCCTTCATAAAATCTGACAAATGTAACATGTTTTGTGTGGCAAAAGTGGACATATTGCTCGAGCTTGTAAATTTCGAAAACAACAGTCTCGACCAGAGGCTAATGTTACCGTGGAACCATTTGTAGTTATGATTACAGATATTTTTATGGTTCAATCTGTGGAATGGTAGTGGGCAGACTCGGGTGCCAATAGGCATATCTACTATGATAAAGATTGGTTCAAAGATTTTACTCATTTTAATGAGGAGAGGACTGTTATGCTTGGTGACTCCAGTTTAACCAAGGTGCTCAGGTGCGGGGATGTCGAGCTGAAATTTACCTCTAGACGTGTGCTTGTTTTAAAAGATTTGTTGTACACACCGTCCATGAGGAAAAATTTGATATCGAGTTACTTGCTCAACAAAGCTGGTTTCAAGCAGACTATTGAATCTGACCAACATGTAATCACTAAAAAGGGCATATTTGTGAGAAAATGATATACATGTGATGGAATGTTTAAATTAAATGTTGAGAATAAGAAATCACATGTTTCTGCTTACATGCTGTCTTCTATGAATTTTTTGCATGCTCGTCTGTGTCATATTAATAGCCGATATATGGGAGTCATGAGTAGTTTAGAACTAATTCCCAGACTAACAAATAAGTTTGAGAAATGTGAAGTTTGCAGTCAAGCAAAAATAGCTAAAATGCCTCATAAAAGTGTGGTGAGAAATATTGAATTGTTAGAATTAATTCACATTGATTTATATAAATTTGAAGGAATTTCAACACATGATGGAAATAGATATTTTATCACTTTTATTGATGATTTTTCAAAATACACTTATGTATACTTGTTGAAAACTAAAAGTGATGCTTTTGAAAAATTTAAAGAATTCCTTCTTGAAGTTGAAAATCAATTCGGTAAAAAGATTAAAAGATATAGAAGTGATAGAGGCCGGGAATATGAATCTTTTGAATTCAACTCGTTTGCTCAGTCTTTGGGAATAATCCATGAAACTACTCCACCATATTCACGCACATCTAATGGTGTAGCAAAAGGAAAAATAGAACGTTAACTAATTTAACAAATGCTATGCTAATTAAAGCAGGTGATCCTTCAAATTTGTGGGGAGAAGTAATTTTAACTGCATGTTATGTTATGAACAGAGTGCCACATAAAAAAAACAAAAGCTGCACCTTTTGAGTTGTGGAAAAGGCATAAGCCAAATTTTGGATATTTGAGAGTTTGGGGTTGTCTAACTTTTGTTAGACTTGTGGACCCTAAAAGACCTAAATTAGGTGTGAAAGCTACCACTTGTGCTTTTCTTGGATATGCAACATCTAGTATAGCCTATAGATTTTCTAACATTGAAAACAAAATAATTTTTGAATCAGGTGATGCAATTTTTCATGAAGATAAATTTCCTTTTAAATCTAAAAATGGTAGGGGTCAAAATTATCAAGAAAATATTTTATCTGAAACCGGTTCCTCTACTCCTCTTTTACAAAACCAAGACACTGTAGTTTTTGAACCTAGAAGGAGTAAAAAAGCCAGATTAGAAAAAGATTTTGGCCCCGATCATCATGTTTTTAATGTGGAGAAAACTCCATTAACTTTAGAAGAAGCTTTGGCATCTCCTAATTTTGTTTTTTAGAACGAGACTGTAAATGATGAGATGAAATCATTATTATCCAATAAAACTTGGGTATTAGTAGATTTACCACAAGGTTGTAAAAGTATTGGTTGTAAATGGGTTTTGAGAAAAAAAACTTAAACTAGATGGAACTATTGATAAATATAAAGCAAGGCTTGTTGCAAAAGGTTTTAAACAATAAGCAGATCTTGACTTTTTTGTTACATTTTCTCCGGTTACTAGAGTTACATCCATTAGATTATTAATTGCAGTGGCTGCAATTCATGATCTAAAAATTCATCAAATGAATATTAAAACAGCCTTTTTAAATGGAGACCTAGATGAAGAAATCTATATGGATCAACTTGAGGGTTTTGTGGAACCCGGTCAAGAAAGCAAAGTGTGCAAGCTAGTTAAATCCCTTTATGGCTTAAAACATGCCCCTAAACAGTGACATGAGAAATTTGATTCCTGCATGATTGAAAATAGCTACAAAACTAATGAATGTGATAAATGCATCTACTATAAATCTGAAGAAAATTAACTTATCATTATTAGCCTCTATGTGGATGATTTATTTATATTTGGCTCTAATTTGCATATCATCGTGAAAACTAAAAATATGGTTAGTAGCCATTTTGATATGAAAGATCTTAGTAAGGCTAATTATATTTTGGGAATGAAAATTACCAAAACATGGGATGGTATATTTCTTGATCAGTCGCATTATGTTGAGAAAATTTTGAGAAAACATAATTTTTGTAAGTGCAAGCATGTTCGTATTCCTTTTTATCCTCGTGTGTTTATTTCCTGTTGAAAATTATGAGGATGTAATTAATCAAAAGGAATATGCTAGTATGATTGATAACTTGCGTTATGCGACTAACTGTACTAGACCTGACATTACCTATGCAGTTTGAGTACTTAGCAGGTTTACTAGCAAGCCTAGCAGTGATCACTGGCTAGCCATTGAGCGGATTATAAAATATTTATCTGGTACCACAAAACATGGCTTATTTTAGAGGTGGTTTGGGATGATCTAAATAAGTGTACTTTTTGACTTTTTATGAAATATGGGTTGTGTATGGGTTGGGTTTGAAGTGATATGTTAGAGAGATGATGTGACTTAAATAAGATAGTGACTTTTTGACCTTTTTTAGATCATGCCAAACAAGGTTTAAGGATCCTGCAGTACTTGAAGGTTACAGTGATGCCGATTAGAATACCTTGTCAAATAATTTATTATCAACCACTGGTTACTTATTTACATTGGGAGGTGGTGCCACAAGTTGGAAATCGACAAAAACAAACCATTATTGCTAATTCAACAATGGAGGCTGAGCTTATTGCTTTAGCTACAGCTAGTGAAGAAGCAAATTGGTTGAAAGATTTATTAAATGAAATCTCTTGTTAGGAAAAACCGATTCCACCTATATTGATTCATTGTGATAGCACCGCAACAATTGATCGAGTTAATAACCGTTATTATAACGGTAAATCCAAACCTATCAGAAGAAAACACAATACTGTGAGATCTTATATGAATAATGACATTATGAATGTGGATTATATTAAATCTGGTGATAATCTTGCAGATCTATTAACTAAGGCCTTAACAAGAGATAGTGTCTGGAATACATCGAGGGGGATGGGGTTGAAGCCCATTGAATATAGCAGGAGCCATGTATGAGAATACTCAACCCAAGGACCAGAGATCCTGTAACTAGGTTCAATGAGAAGAACAATCCTATGATGGCCGTGAGAAATGCACTAAATTCCTTTTTACCCATCTCTATGATGTAAATGCATTTATCTTGTAATGTTGTAGAGGTTGAGTTATTAAAAAAACTCTTAATAAATTTCTGTAGCTCTTATTGAGTGGGGTGTCATAATTACAGGAGCACCCTTGACAAAATTCACCTATGTGAGTGTGGTAGTGGGGTCGCTACCTATGAGATTCGGGCTAATTCTCAAACACACTCATGAATCCTGGGATCACACAAGGCCGTAATATGCTAGCTCTTAAAGCTTATGTGAACACTTGGAATATTATGTGTGTGCAAGAATTATTTAATTCCCTTAAGCAGTCATTGTTCAATGCTAAGCATACTATTGGCTCTAGAGTAGATATTATTGTTTCACTAACGAAGGTTCAATGTAGAGCACACCTACCATGATGCATAATATCTTTCTTTGCCTAATAATCTCAGATTTTGCTACCTATAATATTAAAATAGGTGGGGGAATGTTAGAAGATATTTTAATATTATAATGTATTATAGGTTTGATTTTTTTTTTTCTTTCCGTTCAAGTTTTCTTTTCTTTCTCTCCAAGTCTTTGCCCAAGTCAAGTCTTTTTCTTTGCCTCCAAGTCTCCTCCAAGGAACTTTCTCACTTAGTTTCCTCCTCTATACTTATCCTCCAAGCAACTTGTCCACCAAGCTTTCATCTCTTAGAAATTGAGCTAATCTCTTATCTTGGAAGATAGAAGAAATTTTTGTTGTTTTATTATGTTTATGTGAGATTATCAGACAAAGAAATAAAGGGTGTATGTGATGAAGCTTTGGGTTCAACCAATTGTGCAATATTGGTGAACCATACAACTTTAGTTGGGCTGTTGTATCCTGGAGGGATAAGTCCAAGCTTTTTCTGCTGCACCAGTGTAAGGTTTTGCCTAACCGCAGAGAGCTTAAATCTCCTTAAAGAGAGCGAATTTCCCGCGCCTCAACCCTTTCAATAGTTATTATAATTTTTATTATTTGTATTTTCTGGTGTTTTATTTGTAATTATCACCAATAGTTTGTTACATTTATTAATGATTTTTCTCGTACTACTTGGGTATATCTCATGAAAGATAAGAATGAGGTTTTCTCTGTATTCCGCAATTTTCATAAGATGACTTGTACTTAGTTTGGGGCTACTGTCAAAATCTTCCGTTCTGATAATTTGGGGAAGGGGGGAGGGGAGGGGGGATACAGAGATTCTGGGTTAGGGCAATATTTTTTTGCCCATGGCATTATCCATCAGACCTCTTGCACCAATAACCCTCAACAAAATGGGGCGGTAGAACGCAAGAATCGTCATCTTTTTGACATGGCTCGGTGCATGTGTTTTTCTATGAGTGTTCCTCAATCCTACTGGGGCGATATTGTTCTCACCGCTACCTATCTTATTAATCATCTTCCTACCCAGGTCTTGTAAAAACAAACTTCCCTTCAAGTCCTCCTAGGTTCCGAGTCCTTGTTCTCTATTCCTCCAAAAATATTTGGTTGTATCTGTTTTGTCCACAATCACTCTCCTACTCATGGTAAGCTGGACCCTCGCTCCCTTAAATGTATTTTCCTTGGGTACTTTCCTACTCAAAAGGGGTATAAGTGTTATCACCCTCCTTCTCGTAAGTGGTTTGTGTCCATGGATGTCACATTTTTCGAGTCCTAGTCCTATTTCTTGTCCTCTCCGGTGTCACAATCCTTCCTTCAGGAGGAGCCTTGGTGTGAAGTGATTCCTATGATTCCTATGGTGAAACCAGTTGTTCTTGCACCACCACCTCTTACTAGAACTACAGAACCCAATGTCACCAAGGATAGGGAAGGGCAAATTTATGTCAGGGACAAAGACCGACAGAAAGTTAACTGGATACAGGAGACCACTTCTGCTCAACCACTGCCATCTCCTGCTTCTGATGAGAGCCCAGGTAACTTTGATTCTTTTGAGTCCACTAATCTTGATACTCCTATTGATCTTAATGTTCTTATTGCCAAGAGAAAGGGTGTGAGATCTTGTACTCAACATCCAATCTCAAATTTTGTGTCCTACTCTCATTTGTCATCCTCGTATAGAGCTTTTGTGTCAAATATTTCTTCTGTTAGCATTCCTAACCATTTTCAGCATACTCTTATTACCTCTGAGTGGAAACTCACCATAATTGAGGAAATGAAAGCACTTGGGAAAAATGGCACTTGGGAATTGATTGAGTTACCTAAGGACAAACGACCTGTGGGATTCAAATGGATGTATACTATGAAACACAAAGCGGATGGTTCTATTGAGCGTTACAAGGCTCGACTTGTGGCAAAAGGTTCACTCAGACATATGGTGTTGACTATCAGGAGACCTTTGAACCTATGACTAAGATGAATTCAATCAGAGTACTTCTCCCTCTAGCAGCTAATCTAGATTGGCCACTTTATCAGTTGGATGTAAAGAATACCTTTCTCCATGGTGACCTAGAAGAAGAGGTATATATGGACATTCTTCCTAGTTTTAAGGATCATCAGACAAAGGGTAAAGTATGTCGGTTTCGGAAGTCATTATATGGTCTCAAACAGTCTCCAAGGGCTTGGTTTGAGAGATTCAGTCAGGCTATGGTTAAATATGGCTTCAAACAAAGTCAGTTAAATCACACCTTATTTGTGAAACATTCATCACGTGGTAACACTACAGCGCTCATTGTTTACATGGATGATATAGTTCTTACAAGTGATGATAGTGAGGAAATCCCGCCATTGAAGAAATATTTAGCAAATGACTTTGAAATCAAAGACTTGGGGAGCTTGAAGTATTTTCTAGGAATTGAAGTTGCTCGCTCCAAGGATGGGATATTTATCTCACAGAGGAAGTATGTGCTTAACCTGTTGACGGAAACCGGGATGCTTGGTTGCAAAGCCTATGACACTCCACTAGAACCCAATCAGAAATTAGGGGATGATGAAGGAGGAGCAACTGTTGATAGGGGGAGCTATCATCGATTAGTGGGTAAACTCATCTACCTATCACACTCCCGTCCTGATATTGCTGCTGTTGTCAGTGTGGTTAGCTAGTTTATGCATGCTCCTCATCAGATTCACTTCAAGGCTGTCTTAAGAATTTTGAGGTACTTGAAGTCTCCTCCTGGTAAGGATCTTTATTTTTCAAAGCATGATCATTTTCGTGTGGAAGCCTATACAGATACTAACTAGGCTGGATCAGTAACTGATAGGAGATCGACTTCAAGATATTACACCTTTGTTGGAGGCAACCTAGTTACTTGGAGAAGTAAAAAACAGAATGTGGTTGTCAGGTCAAGTGCAGAAACTGAGTTTAGAGTTATGACACAAGGAGTGTGTGAGCTCTTATGAATCAAATTGTTGTTGAGTGATCTAGGTATTAATCAGACGGACTCCATGCGGTTATACCATGATAATAAGGCCGCCATCAACATCACTCACAATCTGGTTCAACATAACAGAACAAAGGATGTTGAGATTGATCGCCACTTCATTAAGGAGAAACTCACTAATGGCACAATATGTACTCCATTTGTGCAGTGTAGTGAACAACTCGATGACATCCTCACCAAGGGAGTTGAGAGTAAGGCAAGCTAGGCATGAGAGATATCTTCGCACCAGCTTGAGGGGAAGTGTTAGAATAAAATATTATTAGTTGGGTTATTACTGTAATTATTCTATGCCTTAGGGCTCCCTTGTAATTATTAATCTTTATTAATATAAAAGGGGATAATATCTCAATCATTTCCTACTCTTGGTATTCTCTAAAATTATCAGGCTGATGTCTCTGGAAACTTATTTTCACACTTTTTGAGGTATTTGGAAAAAATTAAATCACTATCAGAATTTTCAGGTTGCATCACATGTTCTACAGACACCTTGAAGTTTCATCAGCTAGTTGAGAAAGACTGTACCTTTAACTCTAATTACAGTCAAATTCATGTTCAAATCTTGGGTAAGGAACCTAGGATATATACTAAATTACTGTTTTCAAAAGAGTGTACAAGCAACCTGGACATGCTAAGTCGAATAGATACTTCACTCTCCTATGATCTAAAAGAAAAATCGAGTGCTTCAACAATTCATCTAGTTCAAATCCTCTTAACATTTGTGCATTAGATATATCTGTTACCTATGCACAGCATCCAATGCACAAAGCTGAGTTCATAAAATGCATAGCTGTATTTATTCCTATAGACTACCAACAGATTACAAACCCAATGAACCAAAAAAAAGGAGCATAAATTTAACTTACTCTGCAGCTCGGGCTGTTCCTAGAGCAATTCTGACTCTAGTGTTCCATGTAAGTGGTTTGCTGAAGTCATCTGACAAGTGTAGGAATTCGTGAAGTGAACCATTCCTGAAATACTCATAAACCAACATATTTTGTCCCTGTTCTGAACAATAGCCAGTAAGTTCAGCAATGTTTGGATGGCGAAGCTTGGCGATGTTTGAAGCAATTTCTGTAAAATCTTCCACTTGTCCGCCTTGAAATAGTGAGGAGTCTATCTTCTTCACTGCAAAAACCTGACAAAAAAGTATCTAATTACCAATATTTACAAGTCACATGGCACTGATTATTATGCATTTCTTTCAAGGGTAGATTGTCAACTAGTTGAATCACCATATTAAGTAGTTAAATCAAAAGAATGGCAACCACTAGAAGTTCAAGTGCCAAAAAGATGATGAAACGGGTGAAATAAAGTGATCTGCACATGCTCCAAACATGTAGAGGACAATAGGGTACATGGAAAGGGAGCTAGGAAAGAATAAGCCACAAGAGTTAAATGAAATATATTTTAGACTATAAAAACGATGATATGACAACTACAAGAAACCATACAAGCTAAGTCCAATAAACCTAGAACAACATTAGGTTTAAATGCTGTAAAACTATAAAGAGGATTTTCTTTCATGTAAGCATAATTAGGTTTTCTCAAAGAGTATCAGCAAGAGATCTCGATTCAATATTCTAAAGCTCCTTCCCTGTACCAACAGCCCACCGCCGGGGCATGATCATTACTAGTCCCAAAAGCTGAAGTTGTCAAGAAAGGGGCAAAATTATGCACATTTCAAACTCTCCAACACCCTCCCTTACATGCAATCCCGTTTTAGACGTGGCGATGATGCAAGCATCCAAACATGCAAAGAAACATAATGCAAACTGGAAGACTTGAACCCAAGACCTCCCCTAAGCTAAGCTCTAATACCACATTAGATCACCACTAGTCCCAAAAGCTAAAGTTGTTAGGAAAGGGACTAAACAATGCATATCAAGCTTTCCAATAGGTGCCCAACCCCCTAGTAATATTTTTTTATTTCTATCCTTCTTCTTGTTAGTGGTTCCAAGGGGAAAAAGCAAAAAAGAAATGGGAAATAACCAAAAATGATGTGGCACTACTACCACTATCAAATCTCTGCATAGAAAATGGTTGATTTGTCCAGAAGGATGCCTGAACAACAATCAATCAACAACAAAAAAGAAAAGCAGTTAACATAGGTAAGTAAAGCCTGTACCCATTAGCTAATGCACAAGGCCCCCACTTATAGCAGGTTCTGAAAAACGTAGTAGATAGACAAATTTGTTTTCTGTGGAGAGGTCGACAAGGCCAGCTTTGGTCCAAAGCCGCCACTTTGGGCCCCCGAAAAATTATTAAGAAAAAGGCCCTGACTTTTTTTTTAGCTATTATACTAACCCACAAAAAAATCCACCTGAATTTAAAAGGCCTCGACAAATTCGGTAAAGATTCAAAACTAATAAATGGGTGATGTGGTGAATTATTTAAAGCTAATGGATAAATATTTTTACCCAAAACAAACTAAAAAGCCAATTAATATGGTAAATTATTTGAAACTAATGGATGGTTGTTTCGTAAATATATGGACTGTGTATAAAATAAGATACAATTAATTTTACCAATTACAGTTGTTTCTATGGAAATAAACTTTTCAAATTTAAAGTTGATTAAATCTTACCTTCGGTCAATTATGTCACAAGAAATATTAAATAGATTAGTAAATTTATCAATTGAAAAGAATTTTATTGATAAGTTGGATTATGCAAGTTTAATTAGCCATTTTGCAACTAAAAAAGCGAGAAGAGTGATGTTCCATTTAAGTAATATTTTGTTCACTTTTTATTTAGTGTTTGAGCTTGGATTATTTTAGTCATTTTTCCTTATTGTAAACTTTGTTATATATTTAAGTAAGTTTTAATAGTTGTATATGTAACTAATGTTTTTATAAATACTGTCAAATCTACTACTATTTTAAAAGTGTGAAGAGTCTATCATGTTTTTCACTTTTTTTTAAATCTCAATTTTACCCTCTCAAATCTACTATGTTTTCTAAAAGTCATGAAGAGTCCTAAATAAACCATCTCTTTATTTTTCAAGTTGAACATTCATAAACAATATATCTGCTTCCAAAAGTCCTATATAAATATAAACAAACCGTCTCCATTCTTATCAAAAAAAAAAAAAAACCACATCTCCCAATTTTTTACATTGATTGATGATTGAAGAACAAAAACAATTACTCTTTCTTATTATTATATATATATTTTTTTTGTTATTATTATTATTATTTAATATTAACACAACAAATTATTTTCTAAGTGTATTTAGATTAAGTGAATCCAAATCTAAAAGTAAAATTAAAAAATAAAAAAGTATAAAAAAGAAAATAAAAGGGTTATTAAAAAAAATAGTGTCAAAGACAAAAAACATAAAAACCAAAAAATTCAAAATAAAAATTTGAAAAAACAAACCAAACTAAACACTGTAAACTTCTCTTTTTTAAAATATTTCTTCACTAATTTCTAATTTTACACAAATTATTCACAAATTTCTTTCAATTTTATGTGAATTTAATAATCTAATTAAAAAATAGTGCATACACCCAAAAAACACAAAAATCTAATACTAAATATCTACATTATGACTAACTATTTAATTATGAATAATTAACTTCTCATTGTTGCCTGTATTATATTGTTGTAAAATGTTTCACATATTACTTTTATGATATCTTATATACGTCAGTGTCTACATATATAAATATATATAAAAAAAAAACATATAAATGTAAATTTATATATATTACTCTATTCATATATTGTCAATTTGTAATGCTATATTACCATTAGATACTTTAATTTTCTAATATGTATCGCTTTAGTAATATAATTATATTTGTTAGGAAAAAACTACGGAATTGTGTATTGTTATCCTATCAACTTATGTTCAATACATATATACATACATGTCATATAAACAAATGTCCACAACGAACACTTTCAATAACAAACCAAAACTTTGCAAAACACCTCCATCACAATAATAATTGTACTTGTTTTCCGCTTCACAGAAAAAATCACATTAGTAAGGGAAAATGGATTTTGAAATTCATAACAATATGATATCGCCTCAAACTCTTACTCATCAAAACATTTTTATTGCAATGAGTTATAATGGTAAACAAGAAGAAAAATAAGAAGATGGTGAAACAAAAATTACAAAAAATCTATTGCAACATGCTCTCCAAGCAAAGTTAGACTAACTGAAGCAGAAATTGTCTTATCTGTTATAAAATTCAATAAAAACAATGTACCTCATGCACACATTTTAGTCAAATTACAAGGAAAAAATCAAACGATGCGCAAACATTATCACAACAACTCAATGATGCAAAAAGTAAGTACATCAAATAAAAAATTTTGATTAATTTTTGTCACATGCTGATTACTAATAGATGACATAATAAATTATGTAACTTGACAATTTCATGAAAGTGACCCTGCAAACATTTATAAGCATGGATCTATAAACATCGTGAAAACAATTATGAAATTCCTATATCAATCGAAATATTAAGTTACAATATCATTTCATTTTCTTAAAAAAACTATTTCACATTTTTTATATAAATGAAAATCTACTAATGACTAATGTTATATTTTTCATCATACAAGATATTCTTGGCACATGAAACAAGACTCAACAACTCTTGATGTATAAAAATATATTACATATTGATATTAATGCATTCTTACACCAATAATATGCAAATAATATGTAATAGTGGGTTTAATGAATTTGTATTATGAGATGAACTATTAAACAAAAGGGGGACTTACATGTAGGTCCTATTAGATGGACTTATTGTCCAATATGTCCTATAATAATGAACGACATTTTTCATCAAACACTATTAAAAAACGTCACTAATTGTTAATTTTCAGCGTCAGTTTGAAAATTTTGTCACAAAAAAATCACTGATTGTAAGTTTTAGCGACAGTTTAAAAAGACATCACAAAAAAGTCACTAATTTTCAACTTTTAGCACAAATTAAAAAATTCGTCACAGAAAAACGTCACTAATTGTAAATTTTAGCGACAATTTATAACAATCATGATTAAAAAAAAAATCATTAATTGTCAATTTTTATCGACATATAAAAAAAATTGTCAAATTTTTTTTTTTTAGCGACAATTTTGCTAGGACTAACTTTTAATAGGATTTAATGGGAATTAAGTCCAACTATTAGTACCTATTGGTAGAACTATTGGTAGTTTACCCTAAACAAAACAAAATTGTGCAACTAATTTCGTACCTTCAATTGTATTACAGATACAGATTATAGAAAATTGAAGTGAGAAGTTGATAGAAAAAAATTTGTATAACACTACATATTTAAAGAACTTGTTTATTATTTATTGTTTAAGACAAGATTGTGATTTCAACAATCTAGTTATAAATTAATATTTATATTTATAAAATTTCTCATTTATCAATTAAATTTTTCAGTCGAGTATATATTCATTTCTTATTTTGTTATATTTGGGTACAAATCAATTTACCCATACAAGTCTTTATACTTTGTATACATATCACATACCAATTTAAGAGACACATATAATTATAATACTAACAGTTGATGAAAAATCACATGCTACATGCAACGCACGTGTTCAACCACTAGTAAGAAGAAAAAAAATGAATACACAAAGCTCTATGTTAGTTTGTAAACACTATTTTACCTTGAATAAATGAAAGTACCCAAGAAATAAGAAATTTAGTCATGCCTGGTGTCCTTGGTATGAAAATTAGATGAATCCGGTACTGACATACCTACACCTGAGGATCCTACCTGAGCCCATGTAATGTAACACAGGTTCTAACTTAAAGTAATTCTACTGTTTTAGCACTAATACTACTAATGACCCAACTATGAATACAGCCTCATCAGAAAAAATGAAGGCATCATCTGCTGAAGATGAGGGATAAATCTCCCTCGTGATTGTAAACATATCATATTTAGCATCTTTATTAAGGAAGTTAAGCATCAAAAGATAAACAGGTCAAACCTTTCATGTATGGTGTTCCTAAGCATATGACTTGGTCAATATATACAGAGAATACATGTCATATTGATTGCAACAGCGTTCACCCTAAAAAAAGACACAAAATTTTCAAGACAGACAGGAACTAGGCAACAAGAAAAACTCACAAACAAATCATACCTGCCCGTCAGAATATTTGGCCCTATACACTCGTCCAATAGTTCCCTCACCAAGAAGGCGACCTGTTGCAAAGTTACCAGTGGAAGTCTGCAAATCTGCCAAAGAATAACATGTAATCCGAAAAGAGCTGCTCCTTTTGATGTTCATATGGTTTACAAACTCATTATCATCAAATGAATTAAAACGATCTGAATGTGGCTTGAGACAAATTGAAGGAGATGTCTGCAAACCCTTTGCGGTAAGTGAAGAAGATGAGTCTGACGACTTAAGTTCTGTCACCAGTAAAGCATCTAATCAGCTGAATTACAATGTATTAATATTAATATTAACCCAAAAAATAATCATAACATATGAAACGATAACAAAACAACTCAGATTAAAAGGTGACAAATTCATAAAAGACAATACAAATATGAAATATACAGCCAATACATGAACTTGACCATACAACCAATGGCCATGCTCTTGGGAAGGCATGGAGCCATGGACAACAACATCAGATTCTAGTCACAGTGAGATTCTGAACCTAATAACGAGAAACAAGATAACTATTTTGTAGGTTTTTTCAGAGTTTTCTTTTAAGAGCATCTTGTTCTTCAGCTTTGTATACTTTTTAATTAATGATATGTCTATTTCCCACTTAAAGGAAAGAAGATTGGCTTAAGAAGAATTCAGTTGGGACAAGCCACAAGATGAAAGCAATGTTAGCCACCAAGTCATATATATAATCCAGTCTATTTTTAAGTCCATTTGTTCTCTAACTAAATTTTGGCATGTAATTTCTAGAGTAGTTTAATAAAATAATACATGCATAACAAATAAAGGAAACGAAAAAAATAATATAACCAACTTATATTCATCTAGGTATCTCAATAAGAAATAGATGGTCTAAAGACACTCTTGTCTTGAGAATCTTTCATGTTGACACTCTCACACCTGACACAACATATTGGCCACATAGTTCCAACCACACCACTAAAAAAATAGTCATTTAGGGCACCCTATATGATAATGTATAGGATAATGTATTCAGGGCACGCGCACACAAAGAAAAACAAGGAAAAATAAAAAAGAAGAAGACTGTGCAAAGAATTACCTCTGAAGTCCTTTTGTATTTCAGATCGCATGTCATTGGATAACTCCTGGGACGCAAGTGGGGTAAATGGTCTGCGCTGGCTGACTCTATCTTCATCAAGAAAATGTGAAGGAGGTGTTGAAGATCTTCGTGAGAATAGAGCAATTATAATAGCAATAACCAGCAGAATACCCATCACTATTCCAGAAATGGCTGCTCCACTCAGACCAGACTTGCCATCACCATTTGATGAGGACTTGTCAGAACGAGAGTTACTTTTTTGACCAGGGGGAGGAGGAGGAGCTGGCCCCGATGACCAAGAATTTCCTCCAGTCCTTGAGAAATGAGAATTCTGAAGTCAGAAAAAGAACTTAAATAGCACCATCTTATCAGGAAACATAATTTTTCGGACTACTTACTGTATATTTCTAATATCCTTCAACTCATCAGGGATCCAGCCTGTAAGTTTGTTGTTTTCAACATTCCTGCCAGTATTTCGATGAAATCATAGTGCAAAGTTCTTTAGATTCTTCATCAACAACGTCAGCAATCGCAAGTTATGTTTTCTTAATATATTACGAAGTGTTGGAGGCACATGAAAAGTTGCACATGAAAAGCAAAAGTACAGTCCAGATAAATAAGTGGTGCTCCAAAATCTCCAGATAACCTATGTTAACTTTTTTATAAGAATTATATTCAAGAAAAAACACCAAAAAAGGGGCACAACCCTGTAGACACATTGTACAAGGGAAAACAGCCATTTCTACTATCGGGGCTGATGACAAATAAAAAATCACATGTAGTAGAAGGAAATCAAAAAGATTAATAGGCATATACACATTGAAGCTGGCTACAAAGACTTGTTCCAACCCCCCAAACCAAGGGGGAAAACAAGGAAAAGAGAAAAGAAGAAATGTCCCAACTCCAAAATTGAAAATTTTCTATTAAAATATAAGTTATATTCTTCTATGAGGCTTTTGCAACTATTTATCCATGTCATCCTGCCATTCTTTTTTAGTTTCGTATGAGTAAGATAGATTCCAGTGCAATTTAAAGAACACTACCGTTTTTTAAACAGCAATTTAAAAAACACTAGCTTCAGCCAAGCATAATCTGAATTGTGCTTGCAAAGTACTGATAGTTGATACCTTTCTTCATCAAAGGTAACATCTAAAATATGTATGATGAGTACAGATAAAGACGCATGCCTCTATCTGTTCATTGCAAAATTTTCCTAGGTATCCACTGTCTTTCCCTCACAATCAATGTATGTGCCAATAATTCATTGTCAGAAACAATAAAGTTCAGATAGCAGTGAAGAACTTTGTTTTATATTGAACTTCTGCAATATCTATTAGAATTTTTTCTCCTAAGGAAAAGTTCAGGGAAATAAATACATAAAAATTTTGGGACCACTTGGGGTTGCTAAATTCACCATTTTATAATGAAAGCATTAACGTGCATTCCAAGACGTAAATCACTAGCATATTAGCATTTTCTGGTAACACTAAGATAAACCATGACAAATGGAGCAGAAGTTTAAAACTACAATATATATATATATATATGGGTGTGATAATCATCATTTAAAGTCAGTATTGAGTTTTTGGTGAACTTACAAATCATCAAGAGGAAGGTCTGCAAGGGCATTTATTGAGCCAGTAAATTGATTGTTCTGCAAATATCTGCATGAAGACACAAAGCACCATTAGTAAACAAAGAAAGAACTCATAGTTTCTTAAAATAAGATTTGGTTGCTTCTTACAAATTGGTGAGGCTTGAGAGATTTTTAAAACTTTGAGGCAAATTGCCACTCAATTTGTTGAAGGAGAGATCCCTGCATGTCATCTCATGAGTTAGTCAATACATTCAAGATTCTTGTTTTTTCCCTTTTGATAACCTTATTGTAATAGGTATCTCTTACATAACAAGTGAAGTTACTGAAGAAAAGAGGTAGTCTTTTTCCTTTTCTGGTAAGTAAATTATATTTATTAAAAGGTGCAAAAGGGGGCATGACCGTAGAGGGAGCAAGTAGTGAAGTGCCAACAAAATAACTTTCAAGTCAAATTTTCAATAATTTTACCTTGTTCTAGACAAAAAAATTCATAATCTAGTGTAACATTCCCTTGTTCTTATCAGCGTTCTTGTTTTGTATGTTTTTTTCTTTTTTTTTTTTTTGCTTAATCTCATGATGTGTTCAGCATCTGCTCATGCTGAGACATATCAATATCAACAAGATCCACGCCAGATTCCTAATCCAATACAAAAAGAAAGCCTAGTTGCCTAAAGTAAATGATACCTCAAAATATTTCCGTACTCATTGCTAAATATCTTAAGAATACATAGAACAAACAAATAATATATATATATATCGCAATCTAATAATTAGCATAAATAATATTAAGATTTGATGATACCTAAATAATTAGACAAAATAATCAATTTAAATAATATTAAGATTTGATAATGCCTAAATAATCTATGGCATTCTATAAATTGTAGAAAAAAAGTGATATGCTCCACCATTTTGAAATATTTATTGATTGTATTGGAACTTTTAACAAATTATATTTGCACTTGCACATCATGGACGTAAGCTGTTTGTGTTCCCAGGAATTAGAAAAACCAAAGTTTACCTAGATGTTTGAACTCAGAGGGAAATAAGAATATAAAAAGCAAGCTAAAATTGAAGCTCCTAGAGCAACAATCTTCTGATTTTCTTATCTAAGTTTAAGCGATAGCAACCCCAGCAAGATCTATCTTTATGTAGGAAGAATGATGTGGAACATCTTTGGGAAATTTAAGGGAAAGGTTCACACAGGTGGTTTTTGTGCTGGGTTTAGGACAAGAAAAGGTTAAACGCTTAGGCCTCCAAAATATAGAAGAAAGGTTCTATAGTTCGTATATGGGAAGAAGCTGAAATAGTCTTGGTTTCCAAAGTGTTTGGTTACTGGATTTTCAAAAACTAGTAGCTGGAAATATTCTGAACAAACCTAATATAAGGTTTTCAAGTGTTAAATTGACAGCCACGGTAAAAAAAGGGTTTAGAGTATTAGGATTTGATAGGCAAGGGCTTCAGTACCAATATAGCGTCAAGTTCGGTGTAATCAATTGGGGAATAGTAACATGGCTGACTTTTGTTGAAGAGAATGTGGAGAAGAACAAAAATGTACCACAAGTATTTATAGGCTGCAGCTCCTTCATGTTTAGGGTTTGATAGGGCAAACAGATCAACAAAAATATAGCGCAAGTATTTTAGGTTGATCTCTCTCTCTCTCTCTCTCTCTCTCTCTCTCTCTCATAAAGTGAGCAGGAGTGCCGCATCCAAACAAAAAACAAAAATAAATAAATAGGTATGGTGCTTCATATATAAACTGATAAGCCAATTCAAATAAAATCAGAAACTTTTTTGGAACTTGAGATAGACAAGAGACACAACAAGAAAATAAAATAAACTAGTAACTTTGCTGCCACAAATATCAATACTTACAGATCCGTGAGTTTAGAAAGTTGTCCAAACATATCGCTTAGCTGTCCATTGAGTTGATTATGACCAAGATTTCTGCACCAACACACAAAACATTAATAGCGTGAAACAACCTTTTTTTTATCCTTTTTCACCAAGAGACTAACAAAATGGAAAAATGGAGAGACAGACAGACAACCACCACTTACAGGTATTTAAGATCTTTCATCTGAGAAATTGAGTAAGGCACACCACCAGTGAAACTATTCTCAGAAAGATCTCTGCACAGAAAGCTCATAGTGTGACACATTCATGTTTAGTGATCAGAGATCTTGATATTGAAGATATTGCAGCAAATAAAGCACTAACAAAGTCCAAAATTACAATGGCAATCATCTTAAAATAAAGCACTAACCATCAAATGAAACATAAAGAACATAAAGCCAAGCAGATATATGACGTTATACCGGAAATAAACCATCATGAATGGTGCAATAAATAAATATCAATTCAGCACATGTATACATTTTCAGTCAAATTAAGCTGTATTATTTGTTCTATCTGAAAATGCAAAAAATGCTTTTTTCAGCCAACTTACATGTAATCTGCATTAGGAGGAAGCTGATATGGTATATCATTCTTGAGGTTGTTTTGGCTCAAATCACTGTATAATGACAAACAAATGCAGCACTTTGAGGTGAAGTTCATTTCAAATATATATTAAAATATAGAAAAATAAATAAAAATGTGCCTAATTTCCATGTACAAAAGCTGGGCCTCACAAGTAGGTGACAGATGTCAAGCTCGAAAGCTGGTAGCCCATTGATCCAGTGAGTTCCAAACCCGATAACTTACTGCAAAACATATTTCATAAGTAAGACTGATAAAAAAACAGAGATTAGTTCATAAACCAAAAGCCAATGGAATGCTTATATACGTCAGTAAAATATATATATATATATATAATACATGTAAATATGTTTAACAAACATCATTACATTTCAGATACAGATGAGCCTTTGCATTCTATTCCATCCCAGGCATCACCACAAGGATCGCCTCCACTTGATTTCCAACCACCCAGTTTTGAAGGTGAATTCATGCTACTATACATAACATTGAGGGCAGAAACTGCAGAACCAATTAGCGAACATCAGAAACTAGGAAGGTAATTACATGTTTGACATAAACTTTTTGAAACAGAAACCAAAAAAAAAAAAAAACATGACAGACTTGACATAATATGACTAAGCATAAACAGGTACTATAAAATACATTTCTCCTTTCTGAAAAGTAAAGATAAATTCGTCATAAATCCAAGCACCAAATTTGTAAACCAAGATTAAACCAGTGACAGAAACCCAGGCAAATATGAAGTTCACAACAAAATCTTAACTTCAGTCTTTAAGAAATGGAGAAATAGTAATAATAAACTATGCCCCTCAATCTGCTCACCTCACTTGAGGGTAAAAACTTTCACTTTCAGCGTCTAGCCACCAAACCACCATCAAACTCAGTATATGTATGTCCTTCCAAATTTGTTTAGGTCCCATCACCAGATTAGTATCTGATGAACGCTTGAAATGTGAATTTATCTTTGTGTTTTTGGGTATTGATTGACGCAGTCTCATTATCATAATTTCATCCATTTATGTTTGTTTAGTTGTGAAATACCACCTTAATTTTCTTTTTTGTAGGATGAATTTGGTGATTCAAACGAGGATTGAGGGATTTAGAGAGGCTTTGGAGAAACGGAGTAAAATGGAGTTGTGATGAAGCAAATTGGAACAGTCCATTCAAGAAACAATTGAAGAGCGGTCCGCTTGAATGTAAAGCTCGCTCTAGACTAGTAGTGGGTTTGTTTTAAGAGCTAGATTAGATTCCTTCTTCAATTATTACGGTTAGATTCCATCAGATGACAATTGCCAACACTGTTGCAAAATTACGAAAACAATAGACGGCCATTCATTTCGCAATTTGACAACTATCATAACTTGCAAGTACTTTAAATATTGCAACAAAAATTGGAAATATGGATATCATACAAATTGAGAGAGAGAGAGAGAGAGCATAATACCATCAGGTCCATCAGTTTTGGAGTGAACCAAGGTAATGGTGGTGGTGGAGGAGGTAAGGGTTAGAACGATCACAAAGATGAGAATCCAGGGCCTTGTAATTAGAAAATTAAAATGAGGAGGAACCATCTTCTGATCAAAATCAGAAAGCCTCCCTCCCTCCCTCCCTCCCCACCCCAGCTTCAGAAGAAATGAAGAAAGTTCTTCTGATATGCTAATTCTCGAATTCTACCACACACAGGAACAAAGAATAAATTAAAATTAAAATTAAAATTAAAATCTGAACACGATACTGGAACAGTGTTGATCCTGATGATGAGGCAGACGATAATAAATCTGTCGGCAACACCCCCACCAGCATCGGTGGATGAACCAAATTCCAACCAATTCCAACCGATCTCTCTCTCTCCCTCTCTCTGCAAAATGCGTTCTACAAAACCGCCGAGATTTTTTTCCCGTAATTATTATTATTTTTATTTTTGGCAAGTGGAGGAGCCTATGTCCAGCCGATTCCGGTTTCATGAACTCGTCGCTAAATTTAGAAGGAACACACCTAAATTTGGAGAGCGACATTGCAGGGAGACTTTGGAGGCTATGCACCGACTGCTTCGCTCCAAATGTGTGGAGGTGGAGGTGGAGGTGGAGGTGGAGGAGACCCTCTCCTCTCCTCTCCTTTCTAATTGCATAAATTATCAAGCAACCAACAAGGACACACACAAAATGTGTTCAAGAAACCAAGGACACGACAACAGAGAGCACCAACTTTACTACTCCCCGAGTTCCCCATAAAACCTTCCTTCACACCAGAAAAATTTCCCATTAGTAAATACAACAAATACATTTTTAAATTGAATAAAGATTTGTGCCTCGAAAATTTTGGTCCCGAATGCCTTTAATATCTAAAATGACGTCGTTTTGGGTATTAGAATTTTTTTTTCTTTTTTTTCTGCCATTTTTGACGCCATTTTCGAGCAGAGGAAGAGGGAGAGGGAGAGGGAGAGGGAGAGGTCACCGATCCGATCGCCGATCGCTGCCTCTGCCATCGCCGATCTCCGCCTCCAGCCCATTTTTAGGCCTCCCTCAATCCTTAGCCTCCCCTCCTCCTCCTCCTCCTCCTCTCCTCCTCTCGTCTTCTTCGTTCTTACATGCGGAAAAAAAAAAAAAAAATACGTTTTGTATTTAGGGGCATTCGGGGCTCTCAATTTTGGGCCCCCAATCACAACTATTTTAAATTTTTGTTTAAGATACCAATTGTTACTAGTATAATTTTGAAAATTACAAAATATTTTCTTGTCAAATTTTGTCAATTAACAAAAAAAAAATAAAGTTATTAACTATCCTTTTATACAATAATAAAATTATTTAAACGGTTAATTTAAATATATTTTTGACATCATTAAAAACTGTTAATTGACTTAATAATTAATTAATAAAATGAACTATTTGTTGCGTCATTAGAATTTGAAATAGCACCATATAATTTTCATAATTATAAAAGATAATTAATATTTTAATCAAATCTCAAGAGATGTTTTTTTAATTTATAGACCATATATTATTTTAAAGACAAACACAATCAATAAATGCATGGGTAAATTACAAACACGCCCCCTGAGATTTACTTAAATTAAAAATTACCCTATGTGGTTTTAGAAATTACATTATCGTTTCCGATCAGACTGCCAAAATAGAGATAATTCTAAGATCGTTCCAAAAGTGTTGCCAGCATGTTGTTTCCGATCAAATTGCTAAATTTGAGACAATTTTAAACTCGTCTCAAAAGTGTTGCTAAAATACCGTTTCAAATCAGATTGCCAAATTTGAGACAATTCCGAGCTCCTGCCAAAATTGTTTCCAAAACCCCATTTCTGATTAGACTACCAAATTTTAAACAATTCCGAGCTCCACCAAATGTGTTGCCAAATTGTCATTTCCACTCAGACTGCCAAATTTGAGACAATTTCAATCTCATACAAAAAGTGTCATGAAAATACCATTTCCGATCAGATTGTCAAATTTGAGACAATTCCGAGCTTGTCCTAAAAGTGTTGCCAAAACGTTGTTTCCGATCTGACTTCCAAATTTGAGACAATTCTCAGCACGTCCCAAACGTGTCGCGAAAGTGCCGTTTTCGATCAGATAGCCAAATTTGACACAATTCCGATCTCGTTCCAAAAGTGTCTCTAAAATGCCGTTTCCGATCAGACTGCCAAATTTGAGACAATTTCGAGTTCATCCCAAAATTGTCGATAAAATTTCATTTCCGATCAGTCTCCCAAATTTGAGACAAATCTGAGCTTGTCCCAGAAGTGTTTTGAAAATGTAGTTTCCGATCAGACTGCCAAATTTAAAACAATTCTGAGCTCATCCCAAAAGCGTCACAAAAATGCCATTTCAGATCAAATAGCCTAATTTGACACAATTTCGAGTTGGGCCTAAAAGTGTCGCGAAAACTCCGTTTCAGATTAGACTACCAAATTTTAGAAAATTTCGGGCTCGTCCCAAAAGCATCGTCAAAACACCGTTTTTTATCAGACTTCAAATTTGGGGCAATTTTGAGCTCCTTCCAAACGTGTCGCCAAAATGTTATTTCAGATACGACTGCCAAATTTGAGACAATTCCATGCTCGACCCAAAAGTGTTGCCAAAATGCTGTTTCTGATCAAACTCCCAAATCTGAGACAATTCCAATCTCATCGCAAAAGCGTTAAGAAAATGTCATTTCTGATCAGACAATTTTGAGCAGGTTCTAAAAGTGTCACAAAAACAGTGTTTTAGATCAGACTGCCAAATTTGAGATAATTTTAAGCTCGTCCCAAAAGCGCCGTTAAAACACCGTTTTTTATCATACTGCCAAATTTGAGACAAATTTGAGCTCCCCTCAAACATGTTGGCAAAATGCCATTTCAGATCAAACTGCCAAAATTGAGACAATTTGAGCTCGTCTTAAAAAGGGGTTCAAAAAATGCCATTTCCGATTCGATTGCCAAAATAGAGAAAATTCCAAGATCATTCAAAAAATGTCACCAAAATGTCGTTTCCAATCAAACTTCTAAATTCGAGACAATTCAGAGCTCGTCTCAAAAGTGTCGCCGAAACACAGTTTCTGATCAGACTGCTAGATTTGAGATAATTTAGAATTCCTTCCAAAATTGTCGCCAAAATGTCATTTTCGATCAAACTGCCAAATTTGCGACAATTCTAAGCTCGTTCCAAAATTGTTGCCAAAACACCGTTTCCGATCAGATTCCCAAAAGTTGTCGCCAAAACGTTGTTTCCGATCAGTCTTCCAAATTTGAGACAATTCCTAGTTTATCCCAAACGTGTCACCAAAAGGCTGTTTTAGATCAGACTACCCAATTTGAGACAATTCTGTTGTCGTCCCAAAAGTGTCACTAATCTGCCATTTTCGATAAGACTGCTAAATTTGAGATAGTTCTGATCTCGTCCCAAAAGTGTCGCTAAAATGGCATTTCCCATCAGACTGCCAAATTTGAGACAATTCCAAGCTCATCTCAAAAGTGTCGCTAAAACACCCTTTCCGATTAGACTGCTTAATTTGAGACAATTGTGAGCTGGTAGCAAAAGTGTCGCAAAAGTGTCGCAAAAATGTCGTTTCTGATTAGACTACCAAATTTCAGACAATCCCAACCTCGTCCCAAAAGCATTGCCAAAATGTCGTTTTCGATCAGACTACCAAATTTGAGATAATTTTGAGTTGGCCACAAAAGTATATCCAAAACGCCGTTTCCGTTGAGACAATTTCGAGCTCGTCCCAAAAGTGTGGTGAAAATGCCGTTTCTAATCAGACTGCAAAATTTGAGATAATTCCGAACTCGTCCCAAAAGTGTCGATATAACGACATTCACGATCGAACTCTCAAATTTGAGACAATTCCAAACTCGTCCCAAAAGTGTCCCCAAAATGTCATTTCCGATTAGATTGCTAAATTTGAGACAATTTCGAGGTGGTCCTAAAAGTGTCACGAAAACTTTGATTCAGATCAGACTTCCAAATTTGAGATAATTTCGAGCTCTTACCAAAAGTTTCTCCAAAACACCGTTTCCAATTAGTTTGCGAAATATGAGAAAATTTCGAGCTGCTCCCAATCGTGTCGCCAAAATACGTTTCAGATCAGACTGCCAAATCTGAGACAATTCCATGCTCGACCCAAAAGTGTTGCCAAAACTCTGTTTCTGATCATACTTCTAAATTTAAGACAATTCGAGCTCGTGCCAAAAGGGAGGTTTCCAAAATGCCACTTCTAATCAAACTTCCAAGATAGAGCTAATTCCGAGCTCGTCCCAAAAGTGTCGCCAAAATGCCGTTTTAGAGTAGGCTGTCAAATTTGAGACAATTCAAAACTCGTCCCAAAAGTGTCGCCAAAATGCCGTTTTAGATTAGGCTGTCAAATTTGAGACAATTCAAAACTCGTCTCAAAAGGGTCGCCAAAATGCTGTTTCCCATCAAACTGCTAGATTTGAGACAATTCATAATCGTCCCAAAATTGTCGCCAAAATGTCATTTCCGATTAGATAGTCAAATTTGATACAAATTCGAGCTGGTCCCAAAAGTGTCATGAAAACACCGTTTCAAATCATACTGCCAAATTTGTGACAATTCTGAGCTCATGCCAAAATTGTCGCCAAAACACTATTTCCAATCAGACTGCCAAATTTAAAACAATTTTGAGCTCCTCACAAACGTGTCACCAAAATGCCGTTTCCGATTAGACTTCCAAATTTGAGACAATTTCGACCTCATTCCAAAAGTGTGGCGAAAATGTCGTTTCCGATCAGACTGCCAAATTTTAGATAATTCCGAGCCTGTTCAAAAAAGTGTCGCCAAAACGCTGTATCATATGAGACAATTCTGAGCTCCGCCAAAAGGTGTCGCCAAAATGCCGTTTCCGATTAAACTGCCAAATTTGAGACAATTCTAATCTCATCTCAAAAGTGTCGCCAAAATGTTGTTTCCTATTAGACTCCCAAATTTGAGACAATTCTGAGCTTATCCCAAAAGTATCCCAAAAAAGCCGTTTTTGATCAAAATACAAAATTTGAGACAATTCCGAACTCGTCCCAAAAATTTCTCCAAAACACAATCTCCATTAGAGCTCAAAATTTGAGACAATTCCAAACTCATCCCAAAAGTGTCACCAAGACGCCCTTACTGATCAGATTGCCAAATTTGACACAATTCTGAACTCGTCCCAAAAGAGTCGCCAAAATGTCATTTCTGATCAGACCGCCAAATTTGAGACAAATTCAACCTCATCCCAAAAGTGTCATGAAAGTGCCATTTTCGATCAGACTGCCGAATTTGAGACAATTCCGAGTCCGTCCCAAAAGTGTCGATATAATGACATTTTTTTTATCACACTCCCAAATTTTAGACAATTCTGAGCTTTTCTCAAGAGGGTTGCAAAAATACCATTTCAGATAAAACTGCCAAATTTGAGATAATTTCGAGCCCGTCCCAAAAGTGTCACCAAAATGTCATTCTGATTAGATTGCCAAATATGAGACAATTCTAACCTCGTCCCAAAAGTGTATCCAAAATGCAGTTTCTGATTAGACTGCTAAATTTGAGACAATTAAGAACTCGTCCCAAAAGTGTTGCCAAAATGCTATTTCCTATTAGACTCCCAAATTTGAGACAATTTCGAGCTCGTCCCAAAAATGTCCCAACAAATCAATTTCCGACCAGACTACAAAATTTGAGACAATTCTAAACTAGTCCCAAAAGTTTCTCCAAGACACCCGTATTGATTAGATTGCCAACTTTGAGACAATTCTGAAATCGTCCCAAAAGTGCCGCCCAAATTTCATTTCCGATCAAATTGCCAAATTTGAAACAAATTCGACCTCATCCCAAAAGTGTCATGAAATTGTCGTTTCTAATTAGACTGCCAAATTTGAGACAATTTCGTGCTCATCGTAAAAGTTTCTCCAAAACGTCGTTTCTGATCAAATTGCCAAATTTGAGACAATTCCTAGCTCGTCCCAAACGCATCGCCAAAACGCTGTTTCAGATTAGACTGCCAAATTTGAGACAATTCCGAGCTTGACCCAAAGGTGTCGCTAAAATGTCATTTAAGATCAAACTACCAAATTTGAGACAATTCCGATCTCGTTCCAAAAGTGTCGCCAAAGCAATGATTCCAATCAGATTGTGAAATTTGAGACAAATCCGACCTCGTCCTAAACATGTTGAAAAATTGCTGTTTCCGATCAGATTGTAAAATTTGAGACAATTCTGAGCTCGTCGCAAAAGTGCTGCTTCAGATCTGACTGCCAATTTTGATACAATTTTGAGCTCGTCCCAAAAGTGTCGAAAAAATTCGTTCTTGATCAAACTGCCAAATTTAAAACAATTCCGATCTTGTTCGAAAAGTTTCGCAAAGATGGCATTCCCATTAGACTACCACATTTGAGACAATTTTGAGCTGATCCCAAAAGTGTCGCCAAAACGCCGTTTTCGATAAGACAGCCAAATTTAAGACAATTCCAAGCTCGTCCAATACGCATTGCAAAAATGCAGTTTCTAATCAGATTGCAAAATTTCAAACAATTGTGATCTTGTCCCAAAAGTGTCGCAAAAATGTCGTTTTAGATCAGACAGCCAAATTTGAGCACATCCACACATGTCGCGAAAATACCATTTCTGATCAGACTACCAAATTTCAGACAATTCCAATCTCGTCCCAAAACTGTCGCTAAAATGCCATTTTCAATCGAACTACCAAATTTGAGACAACTTTGAGCTCCTCCCAAAAGTGTCGATGTAATGCCATTTTTTATCAGACTCCCGAATTAGAGACTATTTCGAGCCCGTCCCAAATGTGTCGCTAAAATGCCATTTCAGATTGGATAGCAAAATTTGAGACAATTTCGAGCACGTCCCAAAAATGTCGCTAAAATGCCGTTTCTGACCAAACTCCCAAAGTTGAGACAATTTCATTCTTGTCCCAAAAGTGTCGCAAAAACGTCGTCTCATATTGGACTTCAAAATTTGAGACAATTTTGAGCATGTCCCAAAAGTGTCACCAAAATGACGTTTTCGATTAGACTCCCAAATTTGAGACAATTTCGAGCTCGTCTCAAAAGTGTCGCCAAAATACCATTTTCGACCAGATTGCCTAATTTTAGACAATTTCAAGCTGGTCCCAAAAGTGTGTCCAAAACGTCGTTTCTGTTCAGACTGGAAAATTTGAGGCAATTCCGAGCTCGTCCCAAAAGTGTAGCCAAAACGTCATTTCAGATCAGACTGTAAAAATTTGGACAATTCTGAGCTCGTCCCAAACGCGTTGCCAAAATGCTGTTTCCGATCAGACTTCCAAATTTGAGACAATTTTGAGCTCGTCCCAAAAGGGTCGCTGAAATGTCGTTTCAGAATGGATTGTCAAATTGGAGACAAGTCCGAGCTCGTCAAAAAAATGTCGCTAAAAGGCAATTTTCGGTTAGAGTCCCAAATTTGAGACAATTTCGAGCTCATTCCAAAAGTGTCACAAAAAATGCCATTACTGATCAGAGTGCCAAATTTGAGACAATTTTGAGCTCGTCCCAAGCATGTCGCCAAAATGCCGTTTTTGATCAGTTTGCCAAATTTCAGACAATTCCTATCTCGTCTGAAAAGTGTCGCTAAAATGCCATTTCCGATCCAACTAGCAAATCTCAGACAATTCCATTCTTGTCCCAAAAGTGTAAATATAAAGCCAGTTTCAATCAGACTCCTAAATTTGAGACAATTCCAAGCTCGTCCCAAAAGTGTCGCTAAAATGCCTTTTCAGATTGGACTAAAAAATTGGACAAAATTCTAAGCCTGCCAAAAAAGTGCAGCAAAAATGCTGTTTTCGATCAGGCTCCCAAATTTGAGACAAGTCTGAACTTGTCTCAAAAGTGTCTCAAAACCAATGTTCTCGTTAGACTGCCAAATTTGACACAATTCTGAGCTCATTCCAAAAAGTGTCGCCAAAAAGCCGTTTCTGGTCTGATAGCCAAATTTGAGACAAATTCCGAACTCGTCCCAAAATTATTGCCAAAATGCTGTTTCTATTCATACTGCCAAATTTGACACAATATAAAGCTTGTTCCAAAAGTGTCACCAAAATGACCCTTCCGATCAGACTACTAAATTTGAGACAATTTTGAGCTTGTCACAAGTGTCGCCGAAATGCCGTTTCTGATCACGCTGCCAAATTTGTGACAATTCCAAGCTCGTCCCAAAAGAGTCATGAAAATGCCGTTTTCAATTAGACTAGCAAATTTGAGACAATTCCTAGCTCATCCCAAAAGTGTCACCAAAATGCCATTTCTGATCAGACTACCAAATTTGAGACCATTCCGATCTCATCCCAAAATGTGTCCCTAAAATGCCATTTCCGATCAAACTGCCAAATTTGAGACCATTCCTAGCTCATCCCAAAAGTGTCGCCAAAATGCCGTTTTAGAATGGACTGCCAAATTTGAAACAATTCTAAGCTTGTCCCAAAAGTGTCTTTAAAAATGTAATTTCCGATCAGACCCCTAAATTTGAGACAATTCTGAGCTCATCCCAAAAGTGTCGAGAAAATGCTGTTTCCACTCAGACAACCAAATTTGAGACAATTCTGAGCTCGTTCCAAAAATGTCGATAAAATGTCGTTTCTGATTAGACTCCCAAATTTGAGACAATTCTGAGCGCATTCTAATAGTGTCACCAAAACGCCATTTATGGTCAAACTACCAGATTTGAGACAATTTTGAGCTCATCCGAAATCTGTCGCTAAAATGCCATTTTTCAAACAAATTGCTAAATTTGTGACAATTCTGAGCTGGTGCCAAATTGTCGCGTAAGTGTCATTTCGGATCAAACTACCAAATTTATGACAATTCAGAGCTCGTATTAAAAGTGTCCCCAAAATGCCATTTCAAATCAGACTACCAAATTTGAGGCAATTCTGATTTCGTTCCAAAACTGTCGCCCAAATGCCATTTAAGACCAGACTGCCAAATTTGAGTCAATTTATAACTCATCCCAAATGTGTCGCCAAGATGTTGTTTCCGATCAGATTGCCAAATTTGACACAATTCCAATCTTGCCTCAAAAGTGTTGCTAAAATGCCATTTTCAGTCAGCCTGCCAAATTTGGGAAAATTCCGATCTCGTCCCAAAAGTGTTGCAAAAATGCCCTTTCAAATCAGACTGCCAAATTTGAGACAATTCTAAGCTCGTCCCAAAAGTGTCGTCAAAACGCCGGGTCCGATTAGATCGCTGAATTTGATACAATTCTGAGCTCGTCCCAAAAGTGTCTCTAGAACACTGTGTCTGTTCAGACTGCTAAATTTGAGACAACTTTGAGCTCGTTCAAAAAGTGTCTCTAAAATGCTGTTTTCGATCAAACTCCCAAAGTTGAGACAATTCCAAGCTCGTTCAAAAAGTATCGCCATAACTCCATTTTTTATTAGACTGCTAGATTTAAGACAATTCCAAGCTCATCCCAAAAGTGTTGCTAAAATGGCATTTTCAATCAGACTGCTAAATTTTTGACAATTCCGGGCAGTCCCAAAAGTGTCGCAAAAATGCCATTTCAGATGTGACTGCCAAATTTGAGACAATTCTGAGCTCGTTCGAAATTTGTCGCAAAATGCCGTTTCAAATCAAACTGCCAAATTTGAGACATTTTCGAGCTGGTCTCAAAAGTGTCGCAAAAAGTATCTTTTCAGATAAGACTGCCAAATTTTAGACAATTTCGAGCTTGTCCCAAAAGTGTCTCCAAAATGTCGTTTCCGATCAGATTGCAAATATTTACACAATTCCGAGCTCCTTCCAAATGTGTCACCAAAATGCGATTTCCGATAAGACTATCAAATTTGATACAATTTTGAGCTCATCCCAAAAGTGTTGTGAAAGCACCGTTTCAGATAAGACTGCCAAATTTGAGACAATTCCGAGCGCATCCCAAAACTGTCGATAAAGCACCATTTTCTATTAAACTCTCGAATATAAACAATTCCGATCTTGTCCCAAAAGTGTAGCTAAAATGGCCTGTCAGATTGGACTGCAAAATTTGAGACAATTACGATCTTGTCCTAAGAGTGTCGCTACAATGTCGTTTCCGATTAGACTCCCAAATTTGAGACAATTCTGAGCTCGTCCCAAATGTTTAGCAAAAACGCTATTTCTGATCAGACTTCAAAATAAGAGACAATTTTGAACTCATCCCAAAAGTGTCTCCAAAAGTCTATTTCCACTCAGTCTTCGAAATTTGAGACAATTTCGAGATCGATCCAAAAGTGTTGAAAAAATGCCCTTTCCGATCAGACTGTCAAATTTGAGAGAATTCTGAGCTTGTCCTAAAAGTGTCACTAAAATGCCATTTCCAATCAGACTGCCAAATTTGAGGCTATTCTGAGCTGATCGAAAAAGTATCACGAAAACGCCGTTTTCAAATTAAACTGCCAAAGTAGAGACAATTCTGAGCTCGTCCCAAAAGTGTCGCCAAAATGTCGTTTCCAATCAGACTTCCAAATTTTAGACAATTTTGACCTTGTCACAAAAGTGTCTCCAAATTGTCATTTTTGATCGGACTACCAAATTTCAGAGAAGTTCGAGTAGGTCTGAAAACAATCGCGTAAAAGCCATTTTAGATGAGACTGCTAAATTTTAGACAATTTCGAGCTCGTCCCAAAAGTGTCGCCAAAACGCCGTTTCCAATTAGGCTACCAAATTTGAGTCAATTCTGAGCTCCTCCCAAACGAGTCACTAAAATGCTATTTCCGATCAGACTGCTAAATTTGAGAAAATTCCGATCTTGTCCCAAAAGTGTTGCTAAAATGCCATTTCCGATTAGACTGCCAAATTTGAGAAAATTTTGATCTCTTCTCAAATGTGTCGCTAAAACGCCCTTTCCAATCAGACTGCTAAATTTGAGACAATTCAGAGCTGGTCCCAAAAGTGTCGCGAAAATGCCGTTTCTGATATGACTGCCAAATTTTAGACAATTCCAAACTCGCCCCAAAAGTGTCGCCAAAATGCCATTTTCGATGAGACTGCCAAATTTGAGAAAATTCCGATCTCCTCCCAAAAGTGTCGCTAAAATACCATTTCCGATAAGACTGCCAAATTTGAAACAATTTCGATCTCGTCCCAAAAGTATTGCTAAAATGCTGTTTCCCATCAGACTGCCAAATTAGAGACAATTTTGAGCTCGTCCCAAACGTGCCGCTAAAACGCCCTTTCTGATCAGACTGCTAAATTTGAGACAATTCTGAGCTGGTCCCAAAAGTGTCATGAAAATGCCGTTTTCAGATATGACTGCCAAATTTTAAACAATTCCGAACTCATCCCAAAAGTGTCGCCAAAATGCCATTTTTGATGAGACTGCCAAATTTGAGACAATTTCAAGTTGGTCCCAAAAGTGTCTCTAAAACGCCATTTCCATTCAGACTACCAAATTTGAGATAATTCCAAGCTCGTTTCAAAAGTGTGGCCAAAACACCGTTTCTGATCAGACTGCCTAATTTGAGACAATTCCATGCTCATCCCAAAAGTGTCGCGAAAATGAGTTTTATATCAGACTTCCAAATTTGAGATAATTTCAAGCTGGTCCCAGAAATGTCTCCAAAATGTCATTTCCAAACAGACAGCCAAATCTGAGACAAATCCAACCTCGATACAAACGTGTCGTCCAAATGCCATTTTCGATCAGACTGCCAAATTTGAGACAATTCCGATCTCGTCCCAAAAGTGTCACTAAATTTCCGTTTTCGATCAGACTGCCAAATTTGAGACAATTTCGAGCTCGACCCTAAAGTGCCGCTACAATGCCGTTTCAGAATGAATTGTTAAATTTTAGACATTTCCGAGCTCATCCCAAATGAGTCGCTAAAATGTCATTTCCGATCAATCTCCATAATTTGAGACAATTCCGAGCTTGTCCTAAAAGTGTTGTGAAAATGCCATTTCCAATAAGACTGCCAAATTTGGGAGAATTCCAATCTCATCCCCAAAATGTCGCAAAAATGCCATTTTCAAATAGACTCCCAAATTTGAGACAATTCCAAGTTTATCCCAATAGTGTCATGAAAAAGTTGTTTCCGATCAGTCTGCCAAATTTTAGACAATTCCGAGCTCATCTTGAAAGTGTCGATATAACGGCATTTTATAACGGCATTTTATAACGGCATTTTCGATCAAACTCCCAAATTTGAGACAATTCTGAGCTCGTTCCGAAAGTGTCGCAAAAATGCCGTTTCAGATCAGACTGCCAAATATCAAACAATTTCGAGCTTGTCCTAAAAGTGTTACCAAAATGCCATTTTTGATCAGACTACCAAATTTGAGATAATTCCAACCTCGTCCCAAAAGTGTAGCGAACACACTATTTCCGATCAGACTGCCAAATTTGTGACAATTTCGAGCCAGTCCCAAAAGTTTTGCGAAAATGCCGTTTGCCAAATTTGAGACAATTCTAAGCTCGTCCCAAAAGTGTAGCCAAAATGCCGTTTCTGATCAGACTGCCAAATTTGAGACAATTGAGAACTCGTCCCAAAAGTGTCACCAAAACACTGTTTCCAATCAGACTAGCAAATTTGAGACAATTCCAAGCTCGTCCTAAAAGTGGCACGAAAACGGCATTTCTGATCAGACTATAAAATTTGAGACAATTCTAAACTCATCCTAAAAGTGCCTCCAAAATGCATTTCTGATCAGACTGCAAAATCTGAGATGATTCCAAGCTCGTCCCAAAAGACATCCTTATCGATCAGACTGTCAAATTTGAGACAATTCCGAACTCGTCCCAAAAGTGTTGCAAAAACATCATTTTCGATCAGACTACCAAATTTGTGGCAATTTCGAACTAGTCCTAAAAGAGTCACGAAAACTTTGTTTCAGATCAAATTGCCAAATTTGAGGTAATTCTGAGCTCATCTCAAAAGTGTCGCTAAAACAACGTTTCCGATTAGACTGCCAAATTTGAGACAATTCTAAGCTCCTCCCAAACATGTCACCAACATGCCATTTCAGATCTGATCACCAAATTTGAGACTGCCAAGTTAGAGATAATTCCGAGTTTGTCCCAAAAGTCTTGCCATATTGCCGTTTCCGATTAGATTATCGAATTTGAGACAATTCTGAATTTGTACCAGAATTGTCGCCAAAATGCCATCTCTAATCAGACTACCAAATTTGAGACAATTTAGAGCTAGTCCCAAAAGTGTCACGAAAACACTGTTTTAGATCAGACTACCAAATTTGAGACAATTTTGATCTCATACCAAAAGTGTCATGAAAATGCCTTTTTTGGTCAAATAGTCAAATTTGAGACAATTCCAAGCTCGACCCAAACGTGTCGCCAAAATGTCGTTTCTGATCAGACTACCAAATCTAAGACAATTCGAATCTCATCGAAAAAGTGTCACTAAAAGGCCATTTCCGGTCAGACTGCCAAATTTCACACGATTTCAAGTTTGAAACAAAATTTTTGCAAAAATGTCGTTTCTGATTAGATTGCCAAATTTGAGGCAATTCCGACCTCGTCCCAAAACTGTCGCCAAAACACCATTTCCGATCAGACTCCTAAATTTGGGACAATTATGAGCTCGTTCCAAAAGTGTCAACAAAACACAATTTTTGATCAAACTACCAAATTTGAGACAATTTCGAGCTCGTCCGAAATGTGTCGCTAAAACGCCATTTTCAATCAGATTGCTAAATTTGTGACAATTCTGAACTAGTCCAAATTGTCACGAAAGTGCCATTTCAGATCAGACTGCCAAATTGAAGACAATTCCGAGCTCGTAACAAAACTGTCGCCAAAATGCCATTTTCTATCAGACCACCAAATTTGAGACAATTTCGAGCTCGTCCCAAAAACGTCGCCAAAATGTCATTTTCGATCAGACAGCCAAATTTGAGACAAGTTTGATCTTATCCAAAAATGTCGCTAAAATGCCATTTTCAACCAGATTGCCAAATTTGGGACAATTATGATCTCGCCCCAGAAGTGTCGTGACCTTTCCAAATCAGACTGCCAAATTTGAGACAATTCTGAGCTCATCCCAAAAGTGCCGCCAAAACATCATGTCCAATCAGACTTCTAAATTTGAGACAATTCCAAGCTCGTCCCAAACATGTCACCAAAACACCATTTGCGATCAGACTGCCAAATTTAAGACAATTTCATGCTCGTCACAAAAGAGTTGTGAAAACACCTTTTCAGATCAAACTACAAAGTTTGAGACAATTCCGAACTTGTGCCAACTGTGTCTCCAAAACTCTATGTCTGCTCAAACTGCAAAATTTGAGACAACTCTGAGCTCGTCCAAAAAGTGTCGCTAACATGCCGTTTCCGATTAGACTTCCCAATTTGAGACTAGTCTAAGCTCGTTAGAATAGTATCGCCAAAAATGTCATTTTTTATTAGTCTGCCAGATTTGAGACAATTCCAAGCTCGTCCCAAAAGTGTCGCTAAACTGGCATTCTCAATCAGACTGCTAAATTTGTGACAATTCTGAGATGGACCCAAAAGTGTGCTGAAAATGCCATTTCAGATGAGACTGCCAAATTTGAGACAATTTTGAGCTCGTCTAAAAAGTGTTGCAAAAATGCCATTCCAAATAAAAATGCCAAATTCTAGACATTTTCGAGCTAGTCTCAAAAGTGTCGCGAAAATGCCGTTTCAGATAAGACTGCCAAATTTGAGACAATTCTGAGTTTGTCCCAAAAGTGTCTCCAAAACGTCATTTCCGATCAGATTGCCAAAATTGACACAATTCCGAGCTCCTCTTAAATGTGTCGCCAAAATGCTGTTTTCGATCAGACTGCCAAATTTGAGACAATTTTGAGCTTGTGCCAAAAGTGTTGCGAAAATGCCGTTTCAGATCAGACTGCCAAATTTGAGACAATTCCGAGCTCGTCCTAAAATTGTCGATAAAACGCGATTTTCGATCAGACTCCTGAATATGAGACAATTCTGAGCTTGTCCCAATAGTGTTGCTAAAATGCCGTGTCAGATTGGACTGCAAAATTTGAGACAATTTTGAGCCCGTCATAAGAGTGTCGCTACAATGCCATTTCAGATCAAACTCCTAAATTTGAGACAATTCCAAGCTCATCCCAAAAGTTTAGCCAAAACGCCGTGTCCGATCTAAGTACAAAATAAGGGACAATTTTGAACTCGTCCCAAAAGTGTCTCCAAAACGCTATTTCTACTCAGTCTGCCAAATTTGAGACAATTTTGAGCTCGATCCAAAAGTGTCGTGAAAATGCCCTTTCTGATCTGACTGCCAAATTTGATAGAATTTCGAGCTCGTCCCAAAAGTGTCACTAAAATGCCATTTCCAATCAAACTGCCAAATTTAAGACAATTTCGAGCTAGTCAAAAAAGTGTCACAAAAACTCCGTTTCAGATCAGACTGCCAAATTTGAGACAATTCCAAGCTTATCCCAAAATTGTCGCGAAAATGCCATGTAATAACCCGACTCTCTCAAATGCTGAATATGCTTTCATTCCCTCATTATATGTGTGCTTATATGTGTGATTATGTGTTTGATGGGAAATTCCATGTTTTAAGGTGCAAATTACATATTTATAAAATTATATCTATCGGTTATAAGAAAATTTGTTGAAGTTGCGACCTTTGGACTGCAAATTGAAAGCTTTAGAGGCGCAACAATCGAAATTGACTTTACAGTTATGGTTAGCATGATTTTTAGGACATTATATGAAGTTTTGTAAAAATTTGATTTGTAACGAATTAATTAGCTTTATTTGGCTAAAACTCCTAGAGTTAACGCATTAAAACTGAAATTATTGACCTTAATGAGTTCAGAAATTGGAATTGAGTACATGATTATGCTAATGGGAATTTTTAGAGCCATTTGGGCAGTTTAATTGAAAATTGATTTCGTCTGGTTCGTTAAGTTATGTTTGATTGGCCAAATAGATACATATGACTTGAAATATATATATATATATATATATAATATTTGAGCCCTATATGTTACTTGGACTCAACAACACACCAAAAATATCTCCTAGAGAGGGAGAGAATGAGAGAAAAGAAAGAGAGCAAAGGAGAACTCAACTTGAAGCTTGAAGATTTGAGAAATTGAAAGGGGATTCAAGGAATAGAACTCATGGTAAGTGTAAATCAACTAAAATACCTTAAATCTTTCTGTGTGGCATATTACTGTGTGGCATATTACTTGTTATTTTCTTGGTACCCAAAAAATTATTGGTGTTCATGTTGTAATCTGTTTTAAGTGAAAAATGTCATTTATCATGTTCTTGAGAGACATGAGTATTTTAATTGTTAACCTGTGGAACCTTCTTTTCGAAACAGATTATCTTTATCAAAACTGTATGCCAATCTAGTTTCTGTGATATATATCTTATTTTGGAATTGAACCATGTTTTCAAAACTGTATTTACTATCCATGTTGCTATTCACTGAGCTATTAACTGACTTAGTTGTTTATCACTTCTACGTGTTAGAAGGACTTAGAGTGGACTTATGGCGAAGCGGGGACTCAATTGCATGAACCTCTAGGACATTCATTTATTTTGTTTTAGCTTGTTATGTCGAGTTTTGTGCATACATTGTGGTTGGGTTTGATTCAGAATTATTTTATTTTATGGACGGTTTGTGTCCAATTTAGTATATATTCTTAGAAGTTGGTTGTGGTTGGTTTTACCATTTATACTTGTGGCATGTCACTGGATTGAGCTTGGGTATTTATTACTGGAATTTTGTATAGTTGCTCAATGTGATTATGGATTAGTGGTTAGGCTTACGTGTGCCTTGGGCTGAGTCCCTGTGGGCCACGGCCGGTCATGCCCGGATTTGGGGTGTGACAACACATGCGGCCAATGAGGAAAAATTCTCCCACTTTCTGTTGTTCTTTTTGACCCTATGAATATGTTAATGTGCATATTTAATTCCTCCGAAATGCTTAAAAATAGGGGAAAATGGTTAGTGATGATGGGTCGCTTAGATTCCGTAGCCGAATTTGTATTCCTGCTGGTGGTGATTTGAGGAAGGTGATTATGGCAGAGGCACATAGTTCTATCCAAGAAGCACTAAGATGTATCGGGATCTTCATGAACATTTTGCGTGGAATGGTATAAGGGGAGATATTAGAATTTGTGGCTCAGTGTTTGGTGTGTCGACAGGTTAAAGTAGAACATCAAAAACCCGCGGGGAAACTAAAACCCTTACCTATACCAGAGTGGAAGTGGGATCATATTACCATGGACTTTGTGTGTGGTTTATCTTGTACTAGTAGTAATCACGATGCAGTTTGGGTAGTTGTTGATAGATTAACCAAGTCAGCACATTTAATTGCAGTTCTGATGAACTATTCTCTAGCTCGATTTGCACAGTTGTATGTGAAGGAGCTTGTTAGATTGCATGGTGCACCTGTGTCAATAGTGTCAGATCGGGACCCTCGTTTTGTGTCTAAGTTTTGTGGTGCCTTACAGTCAGCTATGGGTACTCGATTAAATTTTAGTTCACCTTATCACCCTCAAACAGATGGGCAATCAGAGAGGACTATTCAAACCCTTGAGGATATGTTGAGGGCTTGTGCTTTGGAATGGAGAGGTAATTGGGATGATTATTTGCCGCTTATGGAGTTTGCATATAATAATAGTTATCATTCTAGTTTGGGAGTAGCTCCTTATGAGGCTTTGTATAGGAGGACGTGTAGGTCTCCTTTGTGTTGGTATGAGGTTGGTGAGAGGCAAATGTTGGGACTTGATTTGGTGGAGAATGTTACACAAAAAATTATCACCATTAGATAGAGATTATTGATTGCTTAGAGTAGACAAAAAAGTTATGTTGATCATCGTAGGAGAGATTTTGAGTTCATATGGGGGATATGATATTCTTGAAAGTATCACCATGGAAAAGAGTCATCAGGTTTGGAAAGAAAGGAAAGTTGAGTCCTAGATACATTGGTCCATTTGAGGTATTAGAAAAGGTTGGCGATGTTGCGTACCATGTAGCTCTACCCCATAGGTTGGCAGGAGTGCATAATGTGTTTCACTTGTTTATGCTGAGGAAATATGTGCACAGTCCGTCGCATGTGATAGATTATGAGCCGCTTCAGATTAGAGAGGATTTTTCGTATGAGGAGATGCTTGTTTAGATTTTGGATTCGAAAGAGAAAATGTTGCGTACAAACGCCATTAAATTGGTTAAGGTACTGTGGCGTAATCATCTAGTTGAAGAGGCGACTTGGGAATGTGAGGACGAGATGCGCGAGAAGTACCCACATCTATTCTCATGATTTACTTAGGTTAGTTTCGAGGACGAAACTTTTCTTTTAGGTGGAGAGAATGTAAGAACCTGAATATAAAAATCAAATAAATAATTAAGTAATAATTATTTTAGAATCTCAAATATCTTGATGGTGAATCCTAAGGTGCAAATTAAATTTTATTGGAGGATCTTTTAATTAATTTTAAAACCTAAAATAAATTTATGGTGAAAGTCTTCAATTAGGAGGCAGGAGAGAAGGGTGTGACTTGAACTCAAGATAAAAGGTTAATAAATAAGACTCTAACCATTTGAGTTGTATATAACTTATACATATGTTTTGTATATTTATCTATTTATTTGACCTACACATGCTTTAGGTGTACCCAACCACTAGTATAAAATAAAAACAAAACAAAACCCTAGCTCTTCTAACAATTTATACAGCAGCAGCAGTAGTAGCACCCATGGGGAGAGAGAGAGAGATTGAGAGAAAAGAAGAAAAAAAAAAGGGATTGCAAACAAGGAAGGATTTTTGGGTGTAGTAGGTCTTTATCTTTCTTCTTCCTTAAGGTTTTGTTCTTTATCCTTACTCTATTATTATTTAGTTTATTGATGAAGAGGTTGTAGGTTTATGTATTTTGTATATAGATATCGTGTTAAGAAACCTAAGGAATTAAATTTATGTGTAAAGAATGGGTGAAATTCTTAGTTCAAAAATTCTGCACTGAATCGCAAACTTTAAAAATCAAGAAACCATATCAAACAGATGAATTTTGAACTGAAATTTTTACAGTAGATTACTTACATATTGAATTGCATATCTGAATTTTTTCATAATTTTTGGAAGTCAAAATCCATATAAACTGATGCGTTCAAATCTGTCCAGAAAACTGGTTTTAAACAGTAAGTTCGGGAGTGTTGTTCTCTTTGGGTATAAATCCAAAAATTGTCAAATCAGCGTCATTAGAACCGGTTACGAGTCTAGTTTCGTACGTTTTTGGCCTTGCATTGATTGCTCATGTATACTAAGAGAACCATTAATTTCTTTAAAGTGCTGCAGAAAATAACCTGTTTAGATATAATTAATTGTAGATAATTATTTTGATAAGCAAATCAAGTGAAACCATTTGGGTTTGAAACTTAGGATATATTAGTCCATATCTGGAGGGTTTTAGAATTTTTCGAACAACGTGGAGTGGGTTTTTAATTTTCAAAGTTAGCGAATAGATTGGGAAAACTAGTTTAAAATTCTGTTTTATCTTAAAGTTACTTTTAATTAAGTTTCGATTTGAACCCTGATTTTAGACCTTGAAGAACATGAACTTAGGTAATATTTAAGAGTAACGGTGAGTTGGGTTGAGTCGTGTTAGTGCACTTTAGTTTGGGGTTACTTAGTTCTTATTCTTTAGTATTTTTAAATTAGTAGTGACATGTAGTTTTCATACTTGGTTCAGGGCACTAGTTGGACTTTCATACTCTATTCGAGGATTATATTATTTTGTTTTCAGGTGAGTAGTTTCATGCTACATATTTTTATAAATGTTCCCTACCCTGAATTGTTGGAAAATAAAATTGTTGTTTCATGGCTAAACTGTTTTGATAAATTATTATATTATCAATGGAATCAAATTATTTCTGAAACATGTGTGAACTTGGCATACTGTAAACTATTTGTTTTGGTCTCATGTTTATAATGGTGAACTACCATGTTTTGTGAAACTGATATGTATTGATTATTGGGACCATCTGTGTATTTAGTCCAGGGAAATTATTCCACTGTGTGTGGTGACTCTAGCCACTACGGAACAGATTCGGGTTGGGCCGTGATGACTCTAGTGCTCAACGATTGTAAGGAAAAGATCTGGGTTAAGCTAGGTGACCTTCAATCGGATCGTCTTAGAGAAAAGGCCCAGGTTGCCACCCTGAGGATGACTCTTAGTTCGGTATTGGATCCAACGGGGCTTATAGCCTTGAGAACTGTGTGGCATATTACTTGTTATTTTCTTGGTACCAAGAAAATTATTGGTGTTTATGTTGTAATCTGTTTTAAGTGAAAAATTCATTTATCATATTCTTGAGAGACATGAGTATTTTAATTGTTAACCTGTGGAACCTTCTTTTCGAAACAGATTATCTTTATCAAAACCGTATGCCAATCTAGTTTCTGTGATATATATCTTATTTTGGAATTGAACCGTGTTTTCAAAACTGTATTTACTATCCATGTTGCTACTCACTGAGCTATTAGCTGACTTAGTTGTTTATCACTTCTAGGTGTTAGAAGGACTTAGAGTGGACTTATGGCGTAGCGGGGACTCAATTGCATGGACCTCTAGGACATTCATTTATTTTGTTTTAGTTTGTCATGTCAAGTTTTGTGCATACATTGTGGTTGGGTTTGATTTAGAATTATTTTATTTTATGAACGGTTTGTGTCCAATTTAGTATATGTTTTTAGAAGTTGGTTGTGGTTGGTTTTACCATTTATACTTGTTGCATGCCACTGGATTGAGTTTGGTTATTTATTACTGGAATTTTGTATAGTTGCTCAATGTGATTATGGATTAGTGGTTAGGCTTACGTGTGCCTTGGGCTGAGTCCCTATGGGCCACGGCCGGTCATGCCCAGATTTGGGTTGTGACAGCACATGCGGCCAATGGGGAAAAATTCTCCCACTTTCTGTTGTTCTTTTTGACCCTATGAATATGTTAATGTGCGTATTTAATTCCTCCGAAATGCTTAAAAGTGAATGGAAAGTGAACGAATCGAAAGAAAGGCTAAACTTAGAAAAGAATACTTTGCTTATTCGTTATGTGTGATATGTGTAGGGCACTCGCCAGAGGGGACTACTACACGACCAAAGCACTATGAGTAATAATAGTGTAACGATGTGTCTGATTTATGTATATTTAATTCTGCATTATGTGTTTATGGCAATGGTGTACATTATGTGAATTATGTTTTGATGGAAATGAATAAGCAATGGAATATAAAAAGGACTCGAGGTCATTCTACTTTGATTATGAATAATGGGCCCGAGGCCGTTATGATATGGACTAGTTATAATTCGTGGCTCTAAGGCCGAGGGAGATGGAGACATGTCGATGTTCCATCTACCCTTTAATGATATGGATTGTTTATGACTCATGGCCCAAGGCCGAGGGAGATGGAGACATGGCTATGTTCCATCTACCCTATAATGTTCCGAATAGCTGTTCATATGTTGGGCCTAAGGCCATTGTGTACTACGTTGGGCGTAAGGCCGTTGTGTAGTATGATGGGCCTAAGGCCGTTCCGTCTTACGTTGGGCCTACGGCCATTCCGTCTTACGTAGGCCTTAGGCTGTTTGAAATCTACTTATGGATAGATAGATATTCTCCAAGACATATGCCTATTCACACGAACCTCCTTACATTATTATTATTCACTGAGCCTTGCTCACTCCATGTTTTTGTATATGTATGTAGGTGACCAGCTCGGAAGCCAGCCTTCAGTCAGCTCCAAGAGCCTTTGTTGACCCTATTTTGTCAAGCCTCCCAAAGCGGATGTCTTTTACCTTTTTTGGAGTTTCTTTTATATCCCACATTGTTGGGTCATTAGTTTTGTTGAGATGCATTGTTAATATGTATAACTTTTGAATTATCAACTTTTGTACATAACTTGGACTAGTATATTGTGGACTGTGTATGACATATATATCTATATATGATGTCATATATTTTGAATCTTGGCATTTATACACGGCTCAATGAACGTTCTGTTATTATTAGCTTCCTCGTTATTGTATGAATATTTTGTTGGATTTTTGTTTTAAGGCCAAGTACAGGCCGGTCATGAGCTAAACTTTTAGGGGCAAGTTTGGGTCGTGAGATGCCGTTTCCAATTAAACTTCCAAATTTTAGACAATTCTGATCTCGTCACAAAAGTTTCTCCAAATTGATGTTTCCGATCAAATGGCCAATTTTAAGACAATTTCGAGCAGGTCCCAAAACTGTCGTGAAAACGCCATTTCAAATTAGAATGCCAAATTTAAGAAAATTCCTAGCTCATCCCAAAAGTGTCGTCAAAACGCCATTACCGATTAGACTGCCAAATTTAAGACAATTCTGAGCTCCTCCCAACCGTGTCTCCAAAATGTCGTTTCTAATCAGACTACCAAATTTGAGATAATTCTGATCTCATCCCAAAAGGGTTGCTAAAATGTCGTTTCCGACTAGACTGCCAAATTTGAAACAATTCCGATCTCGTTCCAAAAGTGTTGATAAAATGCCGTTTCCCGTCCGACTGCTAAATTTGAGACAATTTCGAGCTCATCCCAAAAGTGTCGCTAAAACGCCCTTTTCGATCAAACATTTGAATCTGAGACAATTCTGAGCTGGTCCCAAAAGTGTAGTGAAAATGTCATTTTCTATACGACCACAAAATTTTAGACAATTTCGAGCTCGTCCCAAAAGTATCTCCAAAGTACCGTTTTCGATCAGACTGCCAAATTTGAGACAATTTCAAGTTGCTCCCAAAAGTGTCTCTAAAACGCCGCTTCTGTTTAGGCTACCAAATTTGAGATAATTCCAAGCTCATTCCAAAAGTGTCTCCCAAATACCATTTCCGATCAGACTGCCTAATTTGAGATAATTCCAAGCTCATCCCAAAAGTGTTGCGAAAATGCGTTTTCTATCAGACTGCCAAATTTGATATAACTTCAAGGTGGCATAAAGTGTAAGCCCAAAATGTCGTTTACGATCGAATGACCAACCGAGACAAATCTGAGCTCAACCCAATGATCGTCAAAATGCCACTTCTGATCAAATTACCTAATTTGAGACAATTCCGATCTCGTTCCAAAAGTGTCGCTAAAATCCCATTTCCGATTAGACTGCCAAATTTGAGACAATTTCGAGCTCATCGCAAAAATGTCGCTACAATGCCATTTCAAGATGGACTGCCAAATTTTAGACAATTCCGAGCTCGTCCTAAAAGTGTTGCAAAAATGTCGTTGCCAATCAGACTGCCAAATTTGAGACAATTCCGAGTTCGTCCCAAAAGTGTCGCTAAAATGCCGTTTTCGAACTGACTCCCAGATTTGAGACAATTCCGAGCTTGTCCCAATAGTGTCGATATAACGGCATTTTCGATCAAACTCTCGAATTTGAGACAATTCTGCACTCGTCCCTAAAGTGTCACAAAAATGCCATTTCAGATCAGACTGCCAAATTTCAAACAACTTCAAGCTCGTCCAAAAAGTGTCACCAAAACGTCATTTTTTATCTGATTAACAAACTTGAGACAATTCTGACCTCGTCCCAAAAGTGTAGCGAAAATATCGTTTCCAATCAGACGGCCAAATTTGAGACAATTTAGAGCTGATCCCAAAAGTTTTGCGAAAATGCCGTTTTAGATCAGACTGCCAAATTTAAGACAATTTTGAGCTCATCCCAAAAGTGTCGCCAAAACGCCTTTTTCAATCAGACAGCCAAATTTGAGACAATTAAGAACTCGCCCCAAAAGTGTCGACAAAATGTTATTTTTGATCAGACTAGCAAATTTGAGACAATTTCGAGCTTGTCCCAAAAGTGTCACCAAAACGCAGTTTCTGTTACACTGCAAAATTTGAGATAATTCCGATAAAATGTAGTTTTCGATCTGACAGACAAATTTTAGAAAATTCGAAGTTCATCCCAAGCATGTAGCCAAAATGCTGTTTCAGATCTGACACAATTCCGAGCTCGTCCCAAAAGTGTCACAAAAACACCTTTTCTGATTCGACTACCAAATTTGAGACAATTTTGAGCTCGTCCCAAACATGCCGCCGAAATGTTATTTTTCGACCAGTGTACCAAATTTCAAAGAATTCTGATCTCATCGAAAAAGTGTCACTAATTAGACTGCCAAATTTGAGACTATTCCGAGCTCGTCCCAACAGTGTCGCGAAAATGCCGTTTCAGATTGGACTGCAAAATTTGAGACAATTTCTGAGCTAGTCCCAAACATGTCACAAAAATGCCATTTCCGATAAGACTACCAAATTTGAGACAATTCTCAGCTCATCCTCATTATTAAGCCAAAATGATTTTAAATTAAATTTGCCAAAATTTTAGATAATTCCAATTTCATCCCAAAGTGTCGCGAAGATGCCCTTACAGATTAGAAAGTCAAATTTGAGACAATTCCGAACTCATCCCAAAAGTGTCGCCAAAATGTCATTTTCGATCAAACTGCCAAATTTGAGACAATTTCGAGCTAGTCCTAAACATGTCACGTAAACTCCGTTTCAGATGAGATTGCCAAATTTGAGATAATTACGAGCCTGTCCCAAAAGTGTCACTAAAACACTGTTTCCGATCAAATGGCCAAATTTGAGACAATTTCGAGCTCCTCCCAAACGTGTCGCCAAAATGCCGTTTCAAATTTGACTGCCAAATTTGAGACAATTCCACGCTCGTCCCACAAGAGTTGCCAAAACGATGTTTCTGATCAAACTGCCAAATTTGAGACAATTCAAGATCATCCCAAAATGGGGGTCGCCAAAATGTCGTTTCCGATCAGACTGCCAAGTTTGAGATAACTTCGAGCTCGTCCCAAAAGTGTCGCCAAAATGCCCTTTTTGATCAGAGTGCCAAATTTGAGACAATTCAAAACCTGTCCCAAAAGTGTTGCCAAATTGCCGTTTCTGATTAGATTGCCGAATTTGAGACAATTTTAAATTCGTCCCAAAATTGTCACCAAAATGTCATTTCTGATCAAACAGCCAAATTTGAGCTGGTCCCAAAAGTGTCACGAAAACGCTGTTTTAGATCGGATTGCCAAATTTGAGACAATTTCGATATCATACCGAAAGTGTCGCGAAAATGTTGTTGCTAATTAGGCTGTCAAATTTGAGACAATTCCGAGCTCGTCCCAAAGGTGTCGCTAAAACGTCATTTCTAATCAGACTGCCAAATTTGAGACAATTCCCAGCTCGTCCCAAAGGTGTCGCGAAAACGCCGTTTTAGACCAGACTTCCAAATTTAAGATAATTTCTAGCTCAAACCAAAAGTGTTGCGAAAATGCCGTTGCAGATTAGACTGCCAAATTTGAGATAATTCTGATCTCGTTCCAAATGTGTCACAAAAACACTATTTCCGCGCATACTGCTAAATTTGAAACAATTCGGAGTTCATCCCAAAGGTGTCGCCAAAATGCCATTTCTGATCTGATTGCCAAATTTCAAACAATTCCGAGCAAGTCCCAAAATTGTCGCAAAAATGCTATTTCTGATCAGACTACCATGTTTGAGACAATTCCAAGCTGGTCCCAAAAGTGTTGCCAAAACGACGTGTCCGATTAGACAACCAAATTTGAGACAATTACGAGGTCATCTCAAATGTGTCGCAAAAATGCAGTTTCTAACCAGACTGCAAAATCAGAGACAATTCCGGTCTCCTCCCAAAGGTGTTGCTAAAATGCTATTTCAGATCAGACTGCCAAATTTAAGACAATTCCGAGTGCGTCCTAAACGTGTCGCAAAAACGCCTTTTCTGATCAAACTGCTAAATTTGAGACAATTTCGAGCTCGTCCCAAACGTCTCGCCAAAATGCCATTTCTGATCAGATTGTCAAATTTCTAAATATTCCCATCTCGTCCCAAAAATGTCACTAAAATGTCATTTTTGATCAGACTGCCAAATTTAAGACAATTTTGAGATCGTCCCAAAAGTGTCAATATAACGCCATTTTCGATCAGACTCTCGAATTTGAGACAATTCCTCGTTCGTTCCAAATGTGTCACTGTAATGCCGTTTCAAATTGGACTGCAAAATTTGAGACAATTTCGAGCCTGTCCAAAAAGTGTCACCAAAATGCTATTTTTGACAAGACAACCAAATTTGAGACAATTCCGAGCTCGTCCCAAAAGTGACGTGAAAATGCTGTTTCCGATCAGACTACAAAATTTGAGACAATTCCGAACTCCTCCCAAAAGTGTCTCCAAAATGCTATTTCCGATAGACTGCCACATTTGAGACAGTTCTGAGCTCGTACCAAAAGTGTAGCCAAAACGCCATTTCTAATCAGAATGCCAAATTTTAGACAATTCTGAGGTCGTCCCAAAAGTGTCGCAAAAAATGTCGTGTCTGATCAGACCTCCAAATTTGAGGCGATTCCGAGCTCGTGCCAAAAGTGTCGCCAGAATGCCGTGTTTGATTGGACTGCCAAATTTGAGACAATTTTGAGCGGGTCCCAAAAGTGTCTCCAAAACGTCGTTTCTGTTCATACTGCCAAATTTGAGACAATTCTAAAAATGCCATTTTCGATCAGACTGCGAGATCTAAGACACTTTCGAACTCGTCCCCAAAGTGTCTCTAAAATGTCGTTTCAAATTGGATTGCCATATTTGAGAAAATTCCAAGCTCATCCCAAAAGTGTCACCAAAATCCCGTTTTTAATCAGACTGCCAACATTGAGACAATTCTGATCTCGTCCCAAAAGTGTCACTAAAATGCTGTTTCTGATCAGACGACCAAATTTGAGACAATTTCGAGCTCGTCCCAAAAGTGTCGCTAAAATGCCGTTTCAGAATGGATAGCCAAATTTGAGACAATTCTAAGCTCGTCCCAAAAGGGTTGCTAAAATGCAATTTCTGATCAGGCTCCAAAATTTGAGACAATTCCGGGCTTGTTCAACAAGTGTCGCGAAAACGTCCTTTCCAATAAGACTACCAAATTTGAGACAATTATGAGGTCGTCCCAAAAGTGTCATGAAAATGCCATTTCCTATCAGACTACCAAATTTGAGACAATTTCGAGCAGGCCCAAAAAGTATTGCGACAATGCCGTTTCATATCAGACTACAAAATTTGACACGATTCCGAGCTCGTCCAAAAAGTGTGGCCAAAACGCCGTTTTGATCAGGCTGCCAAATTTTACACAATTTGGATCTCGTCCCAAAAGTGTCGTAAAAATGCCGTTTCAGAATGGACTGCCAAATTTGAGACACTTCCAAGCTCGTCCCAAAAGTGTTGCTAAAATGCAATTTTCGATCAATCTCCCAAATTTGAGACAATTCCGAGCTCATACCAAAAGTGTCGCGAAAACGTCGTTTCCGATCAAACTACAAAATTTGAGAGAATTCCTAACTCGTCCTAAAAGTGTCTACAAAACGCTATTTCCGTTCAGAATGCCAAATTTGAGACAATTTCGAGCTCATTCCAAAAGTTTTGCAAAAACGCCCTTTCCGATCTAACAGCCAAATTTGAGACAATTTGGATCTCGTCCCAAAAGTGTCACGAAAATGCCATTTCCCATCAGACTGCCAAATTTGAGACAATGTAAAGCGCGTCGCAAAATGTCACCCAAATGCCATTTCCGATCAGACTGCCAAATTTGAGACAGTTACGAGCTCGTCGCAAGTGTATCGCGCCAAAACTCTGTTTTCAATCAAACAACCAAATTTGAGACAATTCCAAGCTCGTCCCAAATTATCACGAAAACGACGTTTCTGATCAGATTGCCAAATTTGAGACAATTTTGAGCTTGTCTTAAAAGTGTCTCCAAAATGTCGTTTCCAATCAGACTGCCAAATTTGGGAAAATTTCGAGCGTGTCCCAACAGTGTCGCGAAAATGTCATTTCTGATCAGACTGCCAAATTTGAGACAATTTTAAGCTCGTCCAAAAAGTGATGCCAAAAAACCATTTTCGATCAGACTACCAAATTTGAGACAATTCCCAGCTTGTCCCAAACGTGTTGCCAAAATGCCATTTCAGATCAAATTGCCAAATTTGAGACAATTTGGAGGTCGACCCAAAAGTGTTGCAAATACGCCGTTTCAGATCAGACTGCCAAATTTGAGATAATTCTGATCTCATCCTAAAAGTGTCACCGAAATGCTCTTTCCAATCATATTGCTAAATTTGAAACAATTCGGAACTCAACCCAAACGTGTCACCAAAATGCGGTTTCTGATCAGACTGCCAAATTTCAGACAATTCTGAACTAGACCCAAAAGTCTCATGAAAAAGTCATTTCTGATCAGACAACCACATGTGAGACAATTCCGAGCTCGTTCCAAAAGTGTCGCCAAAATGGCGTTTCCGATCACACAACCATATGTGAGACAATTCTGAGCTCATTCCAAATGTGTCCAAAAATTTAGTTTTTGATCAAACTGCATAATTGGAGACAATTCCGAACTCCTCCCAAAAGTGTTGCTAAAATGCCATTTCCGATCAAACTACCAAATTTGAGACAATTCCGAACTCGTCCCAAATTGTCGCTAAAACATTGTTTCTAAGCATATTGCCAAATTTGTGACAATTTCAAGCTCCTCCAAACGTGTCACCAAAATGCTGTTTCTGATCAGACTGCCAAATTTGAGACAATTCTGAGCTGGTCCAAAAGTGTCGCGAAAAAGCTATTTCTGAGCAGATAGCCAAATATTAGACAATTTTGAGCACGTCCCAAAAGTGTCACCAAAAAGTCATTTTCGTTTAGACTGCTAATTTGAGGCAATTTCGAGTTAGCCCTAAAAGTGTCTCCCAAATGCCATTTCCGTCCTTACTGCCAAATTTGAGATAATTCCAAGCTCGTTCCAAAATTGTTGCCAAAATGCCCTTTTTGATCAGACTGCCAAATTTGCGACAATTCTAAGCTTGTCCCAAAATTGTCGCGAAAATGCGTTTTCTATCAGGCTGCCAAATTTGAGACAATTTCGAGCTAGTCCCAATAGTGTTGCGAAGACGACGTTTCAGATCAGACTGCCAACTTTGAGACAATTCCGAGCTTGTCCCAAAAGTGTCGCCAACATGCCATTTCTGATCAGACTGCCAAATCTGAGACAATTCTGAGCTCGACCCAAACGTGTCGCAAAAATTCCGTTTCCGATCATTTTGCCAAATTTGAGAAGATTTCGATCTCGTCCCAAAAGTGTTGCTAAAATACCGTTTTTCGATCAAACTGCCAAATTAGAGACAATTTTGAGCACTTCCCAAAAGTGTCGCTAGAATCCCATTTCAGAATGGACTACCAAATTTTAGACAATTCCGAGCTCTTTCCAAAAGTGTCGCTAAAATTTCGTTTCTGATTGGGCTCCCAAATTTGAGGCAATTCCGAGGTCATCCCAAAAATGTCGGGAAAATACCGTTTCCTATCAGACTGCCAAATTTGAGACAATTTCGAGCTCGTCCCAAAACTGTCAATGTAATGGCATTTTCAATCAAACTCCCGAATTTGAGACAATTCTGAGCTCATCCCAAAAGTGTTGCAAAAATGTCGTTTTTGATCAAACTGCCAAATTTGAGACAATTTTGAACTCATCCCAAAAGTGTTGCTAAACGCCGTTTCTAATCAAACTGCAAAATTTGAGACAATTTTGACCTTATCCTAAAAGTGTAGTCAAAATGCCGTTTCCGATCAGACTGCAAAACTGGAGACAATTTCAAGCCGGTCCAAAAAGTTTTACGAATAAGCCATTTTAGATCAGACTGCCAAATTTGAGACAAATCCAAGCTCCTCCCAAAAGTGTTGCCAAAATGGCGTTTCCGATCAGACTACCAAATTTGAGACAATTAAGAAGTCGTCCCACAATTGTCGCCAAAATGCTATTTTTTATCAAACTCCCAAATTTGAGGCAATTCCGAGCTCTTGCCAAAAGTGTCGTGAAAACGTCGTTTCTGATCAGACTATAAAATTTAAGACAATTCCGAACTAATCCCAAAAGTGTTTCCAATGCAATTTTCATTATACTGCAAAATTTGAGACAATTCCGAGCTCATCCCAAAAGTGTCGCCAAGACGGCCTTATCAATCAGATAGCAAGATTTGAAACAATTTTGAACACGTCCCAAAAGTGTCACCAAAATGTCCTTTTTGATCAGATTACCAAATTTGAGACAATTTCGATCTTATCCCAAAAGTGTCATGAAAATTCTGTTTTCGATCAGACTCCAAATTTGAAGCAAATCCGAACTCGTTCGAAAAGTGTCGCCAAAAACGTGGTTTCCAATCAGACAGCCAAATTTGAAACAACTCAGAACTCATCCCAAAAGTGTGACCAAATCCCCGTTTCCGATCAGACTGCCAAATTTGAGACAATTCTGAACTTGTCTCAAACCTAACGCCAAAATGCCTTTTCGGATCAGACTGCCAAATTTGAGACAATTTCAAGCTCATCCCAACAGTGTTGCCAAAAATCAGACAGCCAAAAGTGTGGCAAAAACGCCGTTTCAGTTAAGATTGCAAAATTCGAGACAATTCTGAGCTTGTCCCAAAAGTGTCGGTAAAATGCCATTTCTGATAAGACTGCCAAATATGAGACAATTATGAGTTCCTCTCAAACGTGTTGCCAAAATGCTGTTTCCGATTAGACTTTCAAAATTTAGAGAATTCTGTTTTCGTCCCAAAAGTGTCGCTAAAATGTCGTTTATGATCACACTGCCAAATTTGAGGCAATTTTGATCTCGTCCCAAAAGTGTCGCAAAAACGTCGTTTTCGATCAGACTGCCAAATTTGAGATAATTCTGAGCTTATCCCAAAGGTGTCGATATAACGCCATTTTCAATCAGACTCCCAAATTTGAGACAATTCCAAGCTCATCCAAAAAAGTGTAGCTAAAATGTCGTTTTAGGTTGGACTGTAAAATTTAAGACAATTACGAACCCGTCCCAAAAGTGTCGCTAAAACACCGTTTTCGATTAGACTCTAAAATTTGAGACAATTTCGAACTCATCCCAAAACTGTCTCGAAAATGCCATTTCTGTTAGACTGCCAAATTTGAGAGAATTCGAGTTCAGTCCATAAGTGTCGCAAAAATGCCCTTACCAATCAGACAGCCAAATTTGAGACAATTCTGAGCTCGTCCCAAACGCGTCTCAAAAATGCCATTCTAATCAGACTACCAAAGTTGAGACAATTTCCAGCTTGTCCTTAAAGTGTCATCAAAATGTAGTTTCCGCTCAGGCTGCTAAAATTTTAGACAATTTCGATCTCATCCCAAAAGTGTCGCGAACAAGGCGTTTTCTATCAGACTCCTAAATTTGAGACAATTTCGAGCTCATTCCGAAAGTGTCGCCAAAATGCCATTTTTGATCAGACTGCCATAATTGAGACAATTCCGAGCTCATTCCAAAAGTGTCGCTAAAACGCCATTTTCGTTCAGACTGCTAAATTTCTTCAATTCTGAGCTGGTCCCAAAAGTGTCGGGAAAACACCATTTCAGATCAGACAGCCAAACTTGAGACAATTCGGAGCTCATCCCAAAACTGTTGCCAACATGCTGTTTCAAATTAGACTACCAAATTTGACACGATTCTGAGCTCGTCCCAAAAGTGTTGCCAACACACTATTTTCGACCAGACTTCAAAATTTTAGACAATACAGATATCATACCAAAAGTGTCACCAAAACAGAATTTTGATCACACAGCCAAATTTGAGATAATTCCAAACTTGTCCCAAAAGTATCGCCAAAACAAAATTTTCGATCAGACAACCAAATTTGAGACAACTCAAAACTCATTCCCAAAGGATCTCCAAAATGCCATTTTCGATCAGACTGCTAAATTTGAGACAATTCTGATTTCGTCCCAAAAGTGTCGCGAAAATTGCGTTTCATATCCGACTGCCAAAATTGAGACAATTTCGAGCTCGTCGCACAATTGTTGCCAAAACATTGTTTCTGATTAGACTGTCGAAATTTGAGACGATTCTAAGCGCGTTCCAAAGGTGTCGTTGCAACTCCATTTCAGGTCAGACTACAAAATTTAAGACAATTCTGAGCTCGTCCCAAAAGTGTCGCCAAAATCACATTTCCGATTAGATTCCCAAATGTGAAACAATTCCGAGCTCATCCCAAACATGTCGCCAAAAATGCCATTTTCGACCAGACTACCAAATTTGAGAAAATTCCAAGTTCGTCCCAAACATGTCACCAAAATGCCATTTTAGATCTGACTGCCAAATTTGACACAATTCAGAGCTCGTCCCAAAAGTGTCGCAAAAAAGTCATTTCTGGTCAGACTACCAAATTTGAAACAATTTTGAGCTCAATCGAAACATGTCGCCAAACTGCTGTTTCCGATCAGTGTGCCAAATGTCAGAGAATTCTAATCTCATTGAAAAAGTGTCGCTGATCAGACTGCCAAATTAGAGACAATTCCGAGCTCATCCCAAAAGTGTCGCAAAAATGTCATTTTAGATTTGACTGCAAAATTTGAGACAATTTCGAGCCCATTCCAAAAGTGTCGCTAAAATGCCATTTCCAATCAGAATCCCAAATTTGAGACAATTCTAAGCTCAACCCAAATGTGTCGCTAAAATGCGATTTCTAATCAGACTGTAAAATTTAAGACAATTCAGATCTCGTCCCAAAAGTGTCGCTAAAATGTTGTTTCTGATCCGACTGCCAAATCTGAGACAATTCCGAGCTCGTCCCAAAAGTGTTGCTAAAATGCCATTTCAAAATGGACTGCCAAATTGGTGACAATTCCAAGCTCATCCCAAAAGTGTTGCTAAAATTCAATTTCCGTTCAAACACCCAAATTTGAGACAATTCAAAACTCATCCTAAAAGAGTCGCAAAAACACCTCAAACTGCCAAATTTGAGACAATTCGCAGCTCGTCCCAAGCATGTCGCCAAAATGTCATTTTCCATCAATTTGCGAATTTCTAAAAATTCCGATCTCGTATGAAAAGTGTTGCTAAAATACAGTTTTCGATCAGATAGCCAAATTTCAGACAATTCCGAGCTCGTCCCAAAAATGTGGACATAAAGCTATTTTCGATCAGACTGTCGAATTTGAGACAATTCCGAGCTCGTCTCAAAAGTGTCGCTAAAATGCCGTTTCAGATTGGACTGTAAAATTTGATAAAATTTAGAGCCCATCCCAAAAGTGTCTCCAAAACTCCGTTTCCGTTAGACTACAAAATTTGAGACATTTCTAAGGTCGTTCCAAAAGTATCGCCAAAACACCATTTTTTATCTGACAGCCAAATTTGAGACAATTCCGAACTCGTCCCAAAAGTGTCGCCAAAATGTTGTTTTTGATCAGATTGCCAAATTTGAGACAATTTCGAGCTAGTCCCAAATGGGTCTCAGAACCGCCGTTTCCATTCAGACTATAAAATTTTAGACAATTCCGGGCTCGTTCCAAAAGTGTCGTTAAAATGACCTTTTCGATCAGACTGCCAAATTTGAGACAGTTTCAAGCTCGTCCCAAAATTGTCGCCAAAATGCCGTTTCCGATCAAACTGCTAAATTTGAGACAATTCCGAGCTCTCCCCAAAAGTGTCGTGAAAATGCCGTTTTCGATCAGACTGCTAATTTTGAGAAAATTTCGAGCTGGTCTTAAAAGTTTCGCAAAAATGTCGTTTCCTATGAGGCTGCCAAATTTGAGACAATTCCGAGCTCATCCCAAACGTGTCTCCAAAATGCCGTTTTCGATCAGACTACCAAATTTGAGACATTCCGATCTCGTCCCAAAAGTGTCACAAAAATGCCATTTCAGAATGGACTGCCAAATTCGAAACAATTTCGAGCTCGTCTCGAAAGTGTCACTAAAAATGTAATATCCGATCAGACTCCCAAATTTGAGACAATTCTAGCTCGTTCTAAAAGTATTGCGAAAATGCGGCATTTCCATTAGATCGCCAAATTTGAGACAATTCTAAGCTTGTTCCAAATGAGTCGCCAAAACACCATTTCCGAGCAAACTGCTAAATTTGAGACAATTCTGATCTTGTCCCAAAAGTGTCGTTAAAATGCCATTTATGATTAGACTGCCAAATTTGAGACAATTCCTAGCTGGTCCCAAAAGTGTCGGTAAAAGGCCATTTCAGAATGGACTACCAAATTTGGAAAAATTCCGAGCTCGTCCCAAAAGTGTCGCGAAAATGCCATTTCTGCTCAGATTGCCAAATTTGAGACAAATTTGAGCTCGTCTCGAAAGTGTCGCTAAAATGTCGTTTCCGATCAGACTCCCAAATTTGAGACAGAGCTCGTTCCGAAAGTTTCACCAAAATGCCATTTTTTATCAGAATGCCAGATTTGATACAATTTCGAGCTCGTCCGAAATGTGTCGCTAAAACGCCGACTTCAATTAGACTGCCAAATCTGAGACAATTCTGAGCTTGACCCAAACGTGTCGCAAAAATGCCATTTCTGATCATATTGCCAAATTTGAGACAATTCCGATCTCGTCCCAAAAGTTGTCGCCAAAATGTCGTTTCCGATCTGACTTCCAAATTTTAAACAATTTAGAACTCGTCCCAACAGTGTCGCAATCACACTGCCAAATTTGAGACAATTCCAATCTTGTCACAAAAAGGTCGCTAGAATTTTATTTTCGATCAGACAACCAAATTTGAGACAATTCCGATCTTGTCCTAGAAGTGTCGCGAAAATACCATTTTAGATAAGACATCCAAATTTGAGACAACTTCGAGTTGGTCCCACTTGTGTCACAAAAACGTTGTTTCAGATACGACTGCCAAATTTGAGACAATTCGAAACTCGTTTCAAAAGTGTCGCCAAATGCCATTTTTTATCAGACTACCAGATTTGTGATAATTCTGAGCTCATCTCAATAGTGTGGCTAAAATGCCATTTTCAATTAGAGTGCTAAATTTGTGACAATTCTGAGCTGGTCTGAAAAGTGTCCAAAAAATACCATTTCGGATCAGATTGCCAAATTTGAGACAATTCCAAGCTCGTCCTAAAAGTGTAGCGAAAATGCCGTTTCAGATCAAATTACCAAATTTGAGACAATTTCAAGCTGGGCTGGAATGTGTCATAAAAATGCCGTTTCAAATATGATAGCCAAATTTTAGACAATTCTGAGTATTTCTAAAAAGTGTCTGCAAACTGCCGTTTTTGATCAAATTGCCAAATTTGAGTCAATACCGATCGTCTCAAACGTGTCACCAAAATGCCGTTTCCGATCAAACACCCAAATGTGAGACAATTCCGAGCTTGTCCTAAATGTGTCATGAAAACACCGTTTCAGATCAGATTGCCACGTTTGAGACAATTCCAAGCTCGTCCCAAAAGTGTCACCAAAATGCCATTTCAGATCAGACTACCAAATTTGAGACAATTCCAAACTCGTTCCAAAAGTGCCTTCAAAATGTCGTTTCCGAACAGCCTGCCAAATTAGGGAAAATTTCAAGCTGGTCCCAAAAGTGTCACCAAATGTCATTTCCGATCAGACTACCAAATTTGGGAAAATTTCGAGCGCGTACCAAAAGTGTCATGAAAACGCCATTTCTAATCAGACTTCCAAATTTGAGGCAATTTCGAGCTCGTCCAAAAAGTGTTGCCAAAATGCCATTTTCGATCAGACTTCCAAATTTGACACAATTCCCAACTTGTCCCAAACATGTCGCCAAAATGCTATTTGGGGATCGGTGCCAAATTAAAGACAATTAGCAAAAATGCTATTTTCAGATCGATCGCAAAATTAAAGACAATTCCGAACTCGTTCCAAATTGTCGACAAAATGCCGTTTCCGATCAGATTGACAAATTTGAGACAATTTCGAGCTTGTCCCAAAAGTGTCTCCAAAATGTCATTTTCGATCAAACTATCAAATTTAGGAAAATTTCGAGCGTCTCCCACAAGTGTCGCGAAAACACCGTTTCACATCAGATTGCCAAATTTTGGACAATTTCGAGCTCGTCCAAAATGTGTCACCAAAACGCCATTTCCGACCAGATTGCCAAATTTGTGACAATTTCGAGCTCCTCCAAACGTGTTGCCAAAATGCCGTTTCTGATCAGACTGCCAATTTGGGACAATTTTGAGCTGGTCCAAAAGTGTCGCGATAAAGCCATTTCCAATCAGAGAGTCAAATTTCAAGCAATTCCGAGCACGTCCCAAAAGTGTAACTAAAAATCCATTTTTGACTAGACTGCCAATTTGAGACAATTTCGAGTTAGTCCCAAAAGTGGCTCACAAACGCCATATCCGCCCTGTTTACCAAATTTGAGATAATTCCGAGCTCGTTCCAAAAGTGTCACCAAAACACAATTTTCAGTTAGATTGCCAAATTTGAGATAGTTCCGAGCTCGTCACAAAAGTGTTACCAAAATGCCATTTCTGATCAGACTACCAAATTTGCGATAATTCCATGCTCATCCCAAAAGTGTCGCGAAAATGCATTTTCTATCAGACTGCAAAATTTGAGACAATTTCGAGCTGGTCCCAACAGTGTCACCAAGACGCCATTTCAGATCAGACTGCCAACTTTGAGACAATTCCAAGCTCGTCCCAAAAGTGTAGCGAAAATCCTATTTCCGATCATACTGCCAAATTTGAGACGATTTTGATCTAGTCCTAAAAGTGTTGCTAAAATGCCATTTTCGATCAGACTGCAAAATTTGAGACAATTTCGAGATCTTCCCAAAACTGTCGCTACAATGCCATTTCATAATGGACTTCCAAATTTTAGACAATTTCGAACTCATTCCAAAAGTGTCGCTAAAATTTCATTTTCGATCAGAAACGCAAATTTGAGACAATTTCGAGTTCATCTTAAAAGTGTCGCAAAAATGTCGTTTCCAACCAGACTGCCAAATTTGAGACAATTTCGTGCTCGTCCAAAAAGTGTCGATATAACGACATTTTTTATCAAACTCCCAAAATTATGACAATTCTGAGCCCGTCCCAAAAGTGTCACAAAAATTCCGTTTTAGATCAGACTACCAAATTTGAGACAATTTTAAGCTCGGCCCAAAAGTGTCGCGAAACATCGTTTCTGATCAGACTGCAAAATTTGAGACAATTCTGAACTCGTTCCTAAAAGTGTAAATGCCATTTCTGATCATACTGCCAAATTTGAGATAGTTTCGAGCCAGTCAAAAAAGTTTCGGGAATATGCTGTTTCAGATCAGACTGCCAAATTTGAATCAAATCTGAGTTCGTCCAAAAAGTGTCGCCAAAACGGCATTTCCGATCAGACTACCAAATTTGAGACAATTAAGAACTCGTCCCACAAGTGTCGGCAAAATGTTGTTTCTGATCAAACTCTAAAATTTGAGACAATTTCGAGCTCATTCAAACAAATGTCGTGAAAACGCCGTTTCTGATCTGACTATAAAATTTGAGACAATTCTGAGCTCATCCTAAAAATGTCACCAAGAAGCCCTTACCAATCAAACTGCCAAATTTGAGACAATTTTGAACACGTCCCAAAAGTGTTGCCAAAATGTCATCTCTGATCAAACTGCCAAATTTGAGACAATTTTGATCTAATCCCAATAATGTTGGGGAAATTTTATTTCCAATCAGACTGCCAAATTTGAGGCAATTCTGAACTCGTTCCAAAAGTGTCAGTAACGTTTCTGATCAGACTGCCAACATTGAGACAATTCTGATCCCATCCCAAAAGTGTCGCTAAAATGCCGTTTCTGATCAAAATACCAAATTTGAGACAATTACGAGCTTGTCCCAAAAGTGTCGCTAAACTGCCGTTTCATAATGGATAGCCATATTTGAGACAATTCTAAGCTCGTCCCAAAATGGTAACTAAAATGCAATGTCCGATCAGACTCCCAAATTTGAGAGAATTCCGAGCTTGTTCAAAAAGTGTCGCGAAAATGCCCTTTCGGATCAGACTACCAAATTTGAGACAATTGTGAGGTCATCCCAAAAGTGTCACAAGAATGCCATTTCCCATTAGACTACCAAATTTGAGACAATTTCGAGTCAGCCCCAAAAGTATCGCGAAAACGCCGTTTCAAATCAGGCTACCAAATTTGATACGATTCCGAACTCATCCCAAAAGTGTCACCAAAATGCTGTGTTGATTAGATAGCCAAATTTGAGACAATTTGGATCTCGTCCCAAAAGTGTCGCAAGAAATGCCATTTCAGGATAGACTGCCAAATTTGAGACACTTTCGAGCTCGTCCCAAAAGTGTCACTAAAATGCAATTTCTGATCAATCTCCCAAATTTGAGACAATTCCGAGCTCATCCAAAAAGTGTCGCGAAAACTCCATTTTTTTTATTAGACTACAAAATTTGAGAGAATTCCTTACTCGTCCCAAAAGTGTCTAGAAAACACTGTTTCCGTTCAGAATGCCAAATTTGGACAAGTTCGAGCTTGTTCCAAAAGTTTCGCGAAAGCATCCTTTCTGATCTAACAGCTAAATTTGAGACAATTTAGATCTCGTCCCAAAAGTGTCACGAAAATGCCATTTCCCATTAGACTACCAAATTTGGGACAATTCCGGGTTGGTCGCGAAAACGCTGTTTCAGATCAGACTGCCAAATTTGAGACAATTCCAAGGGCGTTCCAAAAATGTCACCCAAATGCCGTTTCCGATCAGACTGCCAAATTTGAGACAATTACAAGCTCGTCCCAAGTGTGTCACCAAAACTCCGTTTCCAATCAAACAGTCCCAAATTGTCGCCAAAACGACGTTTCCATTAAGATTGCCAAATTTGAGGCAATTTCCAGCATGTCCCCAAAGTGTCTCCAAAATGTCGTTTTCAATCAGACTGCCAAATTTGGAAAAATTTTAAGCACGTCCCAAAAGTGTAGCGAAAACAGCGTTTCTGATCAGACTGCCCAATTTGAGACAATTTCGAGCTCGTCCAAAAAGTGTCACCAAAACACCATTTTCGATCAGACTACCAAATTTGAGACAATTCCCAGCTTGTCCCAAACGTGTCACCAAAATGCCATCTCAGATTACACTGCCAAATTTGAGACAATTTCAAGGTCGACCCAAAAGTGTTGCGAAAATGCCGTTGCAGATCAGAGTGCCAAATTTGAGATAATTCTAATCTCATCCCAAAAGTGTCGCAAAAATGCTCTTTCCGATTATACTGCTAAATTTGAAACAATTCAGAGCTCATTCCAAACGTGTCACGAAAATATCGTTTCTGATCAGACTGCCAAATTTCAGACAATTCCGAACTAGTCCCAAAAGTGTCGTAAAAATGTCGTTTCTGATCAGACAACCACATGTAAGACAATTCCGAGCTCGTCCCAAAAGTGTCGCCAAAACGGCATTTCTGTTCAGACAACCATATTCCGAGCTCATCCCAAATGTGTCACAAGAATTTAGTTTTCGATCTAACTGCATAATTGGAGACAATTTAGATCTCCTCCCAAAAGTGTTGCTAAAATGCCATTTCTGATCAAACTGCCAAATTTGAGACAATTCTTAACTCGTCCCAAATTGTCGCCAAAACGCCGTTTCTGAGCAGATTACCAAATTTGTGACAATTTCGAGTTCCTCCAAACATGTCGCCAACATGCTGTTTCTGATCAGACCACCAAACTTGGGACAATTCTGAGCTGGTCCAAAAGTGTCGCCAAAATGCCATTTCCGATTAGATCGCCAAATTTCAGACAATTTCGAGCACGTTCCAAAAGTGTCACCAAAAAGCCATTTTTGATTAGACTGCCAATTTGAGAAAATTTCGAGTTAGGCCCAAAAGTGTCTCCCAAATGCCATTTCCGTCCTTACTGCCAAATTTGAGATAATTTCGAGCCCGTTCCAAATTTGTTGCCAAAATGACCTTTTCGTTCAAATTGCCAAATTTGAGACAGTTCTGAGCTCGTCACAAAAGTGTAGCCCAAACACCGTTTCCGATCAAACTGCAAAATTTGCGACAGTTCTAAGCTTGTCCCAAAAGTGTCGCGAAAATGCATTTTCTATCAGGCTACCAAATTTGAGACAATTTCGAGCTAGTCCCAAAAGTGTCGCCAAGACGGCGTTTCAGATTAGACTGCCAACTTTCAGACAATTCCAAGCTCGTCCCAAATGTGTCGCCAACACGCCATTTCTGATCAGACTACCAAATCTGAGACAATTCTGAGCTCGACCCAAACGTGTCGCAAAAATTCCATTTCTGATCATTGTGCCAAATTTGAGAAGATTTAGATCTCGTCCCAAAAGTGTTGCTAAAATACCGTTTTTCAATTAAACTGCCAAATTAGAGACAATTTTGGGCACTTCCCAAAAGTGTCGCTTGAATGCCATTTTAGAATGGATTGCCAAATTTTAGACAATTCCGAGCTCTTTCCAAAAGTGTCGTTAAAATTTCGTTTCTGATTAGGCTCCCAAATTTGAGGCAATTCCGAGGTCATCCCAAAAATGTCGCGAAAATGCGGTTTCCAATCAAACTGCCAAATTTGAGACAATTCCCAAAAGTGTTGATGTAATGGCATTTTTGATCAAACTCCCGAATTTTAGACAATTCTGAGCTTGTCCAAAAGTGTTGCAAATATGTCATTTTTTATTAATCTGCCAAATTTGAGACAATTTCGAGCTCATCCCAAAAGTGTTGCTAAACGCCGTTTCTGATCAAACAGCAAAATTTGAGACAATTCCGACCTTATCCTAAAAGTGTAGCCAAAATGCCGTTTCTGATCAGACTGCCAAACTGGAGACAATTTCGAGCCGATCCAAAAAGTTTCGCGAATATGCCGTTTCAGAAAAAACTGCCAGATTTGAAACAAATCTAAGCTTGTCCCAAAAGTGTTGCCAAAATGGCGTTTCCAATCAGACTACCAAATTTGAGACAATTAAGAACTCGTTCCACAATTGTCGCCAAAATGCTGTTTTTGATCAAACTCCCAAATTGGAGGCAATTTTGAGCTCGTGCCAAAAGTGTTGTGAAAACGCCGTTTCTGATCAGACTATAAAATTTGAGACAATTCTGAACTCATCCCAAAAGTGTTTCCACAATGTAGTTTTTGTTATACTATAAAATTTGAGACAATTTCGAGTTCATCCCAAATGTGTCGCCAAGACGCCCTTACCAATCAGACTGCCAGATTGGAGACAATTTCGAACACGTCCCAAAAGTGTCGCCAAAATGTCCTTTTCGATCAAACTGCCAAATTTGAGACAATCTCGATCTTATCCCAAAAGTGTCGTGAAAATTTATTTCCAATAAGACTGCCAAATTTGAAGCAATTCCGAACTCGTTCAAAAATTGTCATAAAAACATTGTTTCTGATCATACTGCCAAATTTGAAACAATTCGGAACTCAACCCAAAAGTGTCACAAAAACCCCATTTCCGATCAAACTACCAAATTTGAGACAATTCCGAACTCGTCCCAAAAGTGTTTCCAAAAATTTCATTTCTAATCAGATTGCCAAAAGTGTGTAAAAAACGTCGTTTTCAGTTAAGACTGCAAAATTTGAGATAATTCTAAGCTCGTCCCAAAAGTGTCGGTAAAATACCATTTCTGATAAGATTGCCAAATATGAGACAATTATGAGTTCCTCCCAAACGTGTTGCCAAATTGCTGTTTCCGATTAGACTTTCAAATTTTAGAGAATTCCGTTTTCGTCCCAAAAGTGTCGCTAAAATGTCGTCTATGATCACACTGCCAAATTTGAGGCAATTTCGATCTCGTCCCAAAAGTGTCGCTAAAATGTTGTTTTCGATTAGGCTGCCAAATTTGAGATAATTTTGAGCTCATCCTAAAAGTGTCGATATAACGCCATTTTCAATTAGCTCCCGAATTTGAGACAATTCCGAGCTCATCCCAAAAGTGTCGCTAAAACGCCGTTTTTAATTAGACTCTAAAATTTGAGACAATTCCGAACTCATCCCAAAACTGTCTCGAAAATGCCATTTCTGTTAGACTGCCAAATTTGAGAGAATTTCGAGTTCGGTCCATAAGTGTTGCAAAAATGCCCTTACCAATCAGACAGCCAAATTTGAGACAATTCTGAGCTCGTCCCAAACGCGTCTAAAAAATGCCATTTCCAATCAGACTACCAAATTTGAGACAATTTCCAGCTTTTCCTGAAAGTGTCCCCAAAATGTAGTTTCCGCTCAGACTGCTAAAATTTTAGACAATTTCGATCTTATCCCAAAAGTGTCGCGAACAAGGCGTTTCCTATTAGACTCCTAAATTTGAGACAATTTCGAGCTCGTTTCAAAAGTGTCGCCAAAAGGCCATTTTTGATCAGACTGCCATAATTGAGCCAATTCCGAGCTCATCCCAAAAGTGTCGCTAAAACGCCATTTCCATTCAGACTGCTAAATTTCTTTCAATTCTGAGCTGGTCCCAAAAGTGTCGGGAAAACACCATTTCAGATCAGACAGCCAAACTCGAGACAATTCGGAGCTCGTCCCAAAACTGTTGCCCACATGACGTTTCCGATCAGACTACAATTTGAGACGATTCCGAGCTCGTCCCAAAAGCATCGCCAACACGCTATTTTCGTTCAGACTTCCAAATTTTAGACAATACAAATATCATACCAAAAGTGTCACCAAAACGCAATTTTGATCACACAGCCAAATTTGAGACAATTTCGAACTCGTCCCAAAAGTATTGCCAAAACACCATTTTCGATCAGACTACCAAATTTGAGACAACTCCAAACTCATTCCCAAAGGGTCTCTAAAACGTCGTTTTCGATCGGAGTGCCAAATTTGAGAGAATTCTAATCTCGTCCCAGAAGTGTTGCGAAAATGCCGTTTCAGATCCGACTGCCAAAATTGAGACAATTCCGAGCTCGTCGCACAATTGTTGCCAAAACATTATTTCTGATTAGACTGTCGAATTTGAGACAATTCCGAGCTCGTGCCAAATGTGTCAACAAAATGTCGTTTTCGATCAGACAGCCAAATTTGAGACGATTCTGAGCTCGTTCCACATGTGTCACTACAACTCCGTTTCAGATCAGACTACAAAATTTAAGACAATTCTAAGCTCATCCCAAAAGTGTCGCCAAAATCACATTTCCGATCAGATTTCCAAATTTGAGACAATTCCGAGCTCATCCCAAACATGTCGCCAAAATGCCATTTTCGATCAGACAACCAAATTTGGGGCATTTCCGATCTCGTCCCAAGATTGTCGCTAAAATGCCATTTTCGATCAGACTACCAAATTTGAGAAAATTCCAAGTTCGTCCCAAACATGTCACCAAAATGCCGTTTTAGATCTGACTGCCAAATTTGAGACAATTCAGAGCTCGTTCCAAAAGTGTCGCAAAAAAGTCATTTCTGATCAGACTGCCAAATTTGAGACAATTTTGAGCTCAATCGAAACATGTCGCCAAATTGTTGTTTTCGATCAGTGTACCAAATGTCAGAATCCCAAATTTGAGACAATTCTGAGCTTAACCCAAATGTGTCGCCAAAATGCGGTTTCTATTCAGACTGCAAAATTTAAGACAATTCAGATCTCGTTCCAAAAGTGTCGCTAAAATGTTGTTTCTGATCAGACTGCCAAATCTGAGGCAATTCCGAGCTCGTCCCAAAAGTGTTGCTAAAATGCCATTTCAAAATGGACTGTCAAATTGGTGACAATTCCAAGCTCATCCCAAAAGTGTTGCTAACATTCAATTTCCGATCAAACACCCAAATTTGAAACAATTCAGAGCTCATCCCAAAAGGGTTGCAAAAACACCTCAAACTGCCAAATTTGAGACAATTTGCAGCTCGTCCCAAACATGTCGCCAAAATGTCATTTTCGACCAGTCTGCGAATTTCTAAAAATTTCAATCTCGTATGAAAAGGGTTACTAAAATATAGTTTCTGATCCGACAGCCAAATTTTCGACAATTTCGAGCTCATCCCAAAAATGTGGACATAAAGCTATTTTCGATCAGACTGTCGAATTTGAGACAATTCCGAGCTCGTCTCAAAAGTGTCGCTAAAATGTCGTTTCAGATTGGACTGTAAAATTTGATAAAATTTAGAGCCCATCCCAAAAGTGTCTCCAAAACTCCGGTTCCGTTAGACTGCAAAATTTGAGACATTTCTAAGGTTGTTCCAAAAGTATCGCCAAAACACCGTTTTTGATCTGACAGCCAAATTTGAGACAATTCCGAACTCGCCCCAAAAGTGTCGCCAAAATGCTGTTTTCGATCAGACTGCCAAATTTGAGACAATTTCGAGCTAGTCCCAAATGTGTCTCAGAAACGCCGTTTCCATTCAGACTATAAAACTTTAAACAATTCCGGGCTCGTTCCAAAAGTGTCATCAAAACGACCTTTTCGATCAAACTGCCAAATTTGAGACAGTTTCAAGCTCATCCCAAAATTGTCGCCAAAATGCCGTTTCCGATCAAACTGCTAAATTTGAGAAAATTCCAAGCTCTCCCCAAAAGTGTCGTGAAAATGCCGTTTTCGATCAGACTGCTAATTTTGAGAAAATTTCGAGCTGGTCTTAAAAGTTTCGCAAAAATGTCGTTTCCGATGAGGCTGCCAAATTTGTGGCAATTCCGAGCTCATCGCAAACGTGTCCCCAAAATGCCGTTTTCGATCAGATTGCCAAATTTGAGACAATTTCATTTCCGATCAGAAATGCAAATTTGAGACAATTCCGAGTTCATCTCAAAAGTGTCGCAAAAATGCTATTTCTAACCAGGCTGCCAAATTTGAGACAATTTCGTGCTCGTCCCAAAAGTGTCGATATAATGGCATTTTCGATCAAACTCCCGAAATTAAGACAATTCTGAGCCTGTCCCAAAAGTGTCACAAAAATACCATTTTAGATCAGACTGCCAAATTTGAGACAATTTTAAGCTCGTCCCAAATGTGTCGCTAAACATCATTTCTGATCAAATTGGAAAATTTGAGACAATTCCGAACTCGTTCCTAAAAGTGTAAATGCCGTTTCTGATCAGACTGCCAAATTTGAGATAGTTTTAAGCCAGTCAAAAAAGTTTCGCGAATATGCCGATTCAGATTAGACTGCCAAATTTGAATCAAATCCGAGCTCGTCCCAAAAGTGTCGCCAAAATGGCATTTCTTATCAGACTACCAGATTTGAGACAATTAAGAACTTGTCCCACAAGTGTCGGTAAAATGTTACTTCTAATCAAACTCCAAAATTTGAGACAATTCCGAGCTCATTTCTGTTTCCGATCTGATTATAAAATTTGAGACAATTCCGAACTCATCCCAAAAGTGTCTCCAAAATGCAGTTTTCGTTATACTACAAAATTTGAGACAATTCTGAGCTCATCCTAAAAATGTCACCAAGAAGCCCTTACCGATCAAACTGCCAAATTTGAGACAATTTTGAACACGTCCCAATAATGTCGCCAAAATGTCATTTCTAATCAAACTGCCAAATTTGAGACAATTTTGATTTGATCCCAAAAGCGTCGCGAAAATTTTGTTTCCAGTCAGACTTCCAAATTTGGGGCAATTCCGAACTCGTCCCAAAAGTGTTAGTAAAATGCCGTTTCTGATCAGACTGCCAACATTGAGACAATTCTGATCTCGTCCCAAAAGTATCGCTAAAATGCCGTTTCCAATCAAGACAATTTCGAGCTCGTCCCAAAAGTGTCGCTAAAATGCCATTTCAGAATGGATAGCCATATTTGAGACAATTCTAAGCTCGTCCCAAAAGGGTAACTAAAATGCAATTTTCGATTAGACTCCCAAATTTGAGACAATTCCGAGCTTGTTCAAAAAGTGCCAGAAAACGCCCTTTCTAATTAGACTACCAAATTTGAGACAATTGTGAGGTCGTCCCAAAAGTGTCACAAAAATGCCATTTCCCATCAGACTACCAAATTTGAGACAATTTTGAGTTAGCCCCAAAAGTATCGTGAAAACGCCGTTTCAAATCCGGCTATTAAATTTGACACGATTTCGAGCTCGTCCCAAAAGTGTCACCAAAATGCCGTTTTGATTAGACTGCCAAATTTGAGACAATTTGGATCTCGTCCCAAAAGTGTCGCAAAAAATGCCGTTTCAGGATAGACTGCCAAATTTGAGACACTTACGAGCTCGTCCCAAAAGTGTCACTAAAATGCAATTTCCGATCAATCTCCCAAATTTGAGACAATTCCGAGCTCATCCCAAAAGTGTTGTGAAAGCGCCGCTTTCGATCAGACTACAAAATTTGAGAGAATTCCTAACTCGTCCCAAAAGTGCCTAGAAAACGCTGTTTCCGTTCAGAATGCCAAATTTGAGACAAGTTTGAGCTTGTTCCAAAAGTTTCGCAAAAACGCCCTTTCTGATCTAACAGCTAAATTTGAGACAATTCAGATCTCGTCCCAAAAGTGTCACGAAAATGCCATTTCCCATTAGACTACCAAATTTAAGACAATTCCGGGTTGGTCGCGAAAACGCTGTTTCAGATCAGAGTGCCAAATTTGAGACAATTCCAAGGGCGCTCGAAAAATGTCACCCAAATGTTGTTTCCGATCAGACTGTCAAATTTGAGACAATTACGAGCTCGTCCCAAGTGTGTCGCAAAAACTCCGTTTCCAATCAGACAACCACATTTGACATAATTCTGAACTCATCCCAAATTGTCGCCAAAATGATGTTTACGCTCAGATTGCAAAATTTGAGACAATTTCGAGCATGTCCCCAAAATGTCATTTTCGATCAGACTGCCAAATTCGGAAAAATTTCGAGTGCGTCCTAAAAGTTTCGCGAAAACGTCGTTTCTGATCAGACTGCCAAATTTGAGACAATTTCGAGCTCGTCCAAAAAGTGTCACCAAAACACCATTTCCGATCAGACTACCAAGTTTGAGACAATTCCCAACTTGTCCCAAACGTGTCGCCAAAATGCCGTCTCAGATTAGACTACCAAATTTGAGACAATTCCGAGGTCAACCCAAAAGTGTTGCGAAAATGCCGTTGCAGATCAAAGTGCCAAATTTGAGATAATTCTGATCTCATCCCAAAAGTGTCGCAAAAATGTTGTTTCCGATTATACTTCTAAATTTGAAACAATTCAGAGCTCATCCCAAACGTGTCACCAAAATGCCGTTTCTGATCAGGCTGCCAAATTTCAGATAATTTCGAACTAGTCCCAAAAGTGTCGCAAAAATGTCGTTTCCGATTAGATAACCACATGTGAGACAATTCCGAGCTCGTCCCAAAAGTGTCGCCAAAACGGCTTTTCTATTTAGACAATCATATTCTGAGCTCATCCCAAATGTGTCGCAAAAATTTAGTTTTCTATCAAACTACATAATTGGAGACAATTCCGATCTCCTCCCAAAAGTGTTGCTAAAATGCCATTTTTGATCAAACTATCAAATTTGAGACAATTCTTAACTCGTCCCAAATTGTCGCCAAAACGCTGTTTCTGAGTAGATTACCAAATTTATGACAATTTCAACCTTCTCCAAACGTGTCGCCGAAACGCTATTTCTAATTAGATCGCCAAATTTGAGACAATTCTGAGCTAGTCCAAAAATGTCGAAAAAATGCCGTTTCCGATCTGATCGCCAAATTTCAGACAATTCGAGCACGTTCCAAAAGTGTCACCAAAAAGCCATTTTTGATCAAACTGCCAATTTGAGACAATTTTGAGTTAGTCCCAAAAGCGTCCCCCAAATGCCATTTCCGTCCTTACTGCCAAATTTGAGATAAATTCGAGCCCGTTCCAAAATTGTCACCAAAATGACTATTTCGTTCAGATTGCCAAATTTGAGACAGTTCTGAGCTCGTCACAAAAGTGTCACCAAAAAGCCGTTTCCGATCAGACTGTCAAATTTGCAACAATTCTAAGCTTGTCCCAAAAGTGTCGTGAAAATGCATTTTCTATCAGGCTACCAAATTTAAGACAATTTCAAGCTGGTCCCAACAGTGTCGCCAAGACAATGTTTCAGATTGGACTACCAACTTTGAGACAATTCCAAGCTCGTCCCAAATGTCTAGCCAACACGCCATTTCTGATCAGACTGCCAAATCTAAGACAATTCTGAGCTCGACCCAAACGTGTCGCAAAAATTCCATTTCCAATCATTTTGCCAAATTTAAGAAGATTTCGATATCGTCCCAAAAGTGTTGCTAAAATACCATTTTTTGATCAAACTGCCAAATTAGAGACAATTTTGAGCACTTCCCAAAACTGTCACTAGAATGCCATTTTAGAATGGACTGCCAAATTTTAGACAATTCCGAGCTCTTTTCAAAAGTGTCGCTAAAATTTCGTTGGTTAGGCTCCCGAATTTGAGGCAATTCCGAGCTCATCTCAAAAATGTCGCGAAAATGCCGTTTCCTATCAAACTGCCAAATTTGAGACAATTCTGAGCTTGTCCCAAAAGTGTCAATGTAATGGCATTTTCGATAAACTCCCGAATTTGAGACAATTCTGAGCTCGTCCCAAAAGTGTTGCAAAAATGTCGTTTTTGATCAAACTGCCAAATTTGAGACAATTTCGAGCTCATCCCAAAAGTGTTACTAAATGCTGTTTCTGATCAAACTCCAAAATTTGAGACAATTCTGACCTTATCCTAAAATTGTAGCCAAAATGCCGTTTCCGATCAGACTGCCAAACTAGAGACAATTTCGAGCCGGTCCAAAAAGTTTCGCGAATATGCCATTTTAGATCAGACTGCCAAATTTGAGACAAATCCGAGCTCGTCCCAAAAGTGCTGCCAAAATGGCATTTGCGATCAGACTACCAAATTTGAGACAATTAAGAACTCATCCCACAATTGTTGCCAAAATTCTATTTTTTTTATCAAACTCCCAAATTTGAGGCAATTCTGAGCTCTTGCCAAAAGTGTTGTGAAAACGCCGTTTCTAATTAGACTATAAAATTTGAAACAATTCTAAACTCATTCCAAAAGTGTTTCCACAATGCAGTTTTTGTTATACTGTAAAATTTGAGACAATTCCGAGCTCATCCCAAAAGTGTTGCCAAGACGCCCTTACCGATCAGACTGCCAGATTTGAGACAATTTTGAACACGTCCCAAAAGTGTCGCGAAAATGTCCTTTTCGATCAGACTACCAAATTTGAGACAATCTCGATCTTATCCCAAAAGTGTCGTGAAAATTTATTTCCGATCAGACTGCCAAATTTGAAGCAATTCTGAACTCGTTCAAAAATTGTCGCCAAAATATTGTTCCCGATCAGATAGCCAAATTTGAAACAATTCAAAACTCATCCCAAAAGTGTCACCAAAACCCCGTTTCCAATCAGACCGCCAAATTTGAGACAATTCTGAACTCGTCTCAAACTTGACGCCAAAATGCCGTTTCTGATAGATTGCCAATTTTTGGACAATTTAGAGCTTGTCCCAAAAGTGTTTCCAAAATTTTCATTTCTAATCAGAAGGCCAAAAGTGTGTCAAAAACGTCATTTTAGTTAAGACTGCAAAATTTGAGACAATTCTGAGCTCATCCCAAAAGTGTCGATAAAATGCCATTTCCGATCAGACTGCCAAATATGAGACAATTCTAAGTTCCTCCCAAATGTGTTGCCAAAATGCCTTTTCCGATTAGACTTTCAAATTTTAGATAATTTCGTTCTCATTCCAAAAGTGTCACTAAAATGTCGTTTTCGATCACACTGCCAAATTTGAGGCAATTTCAATCTCGTCCCAAAAGTGTCGCTAAAATGTCGTTTCTGATCAGACTGCCAAATTTGAGATAATTCTGAGCTCTTCCCAAAAGTGTCGATATAACGCCAATTTCAATTAGACTCCCGAATTCGAGACAATTCCGAGCTCATCCCAAAAGTGTAGCTAAAACGCCGTTTCAAACTGGACTATAAAATTTAAGACAATTACGAACCCGACCCAAAAGTGTCGTTAAAATGCCGTTTCCGATTTGACTCTAAAATTTGAGACAATTCCAAGTTCATCCCAAAATGCCGTTTTCGATCAGACTGCCAAATTTGAGACAATTTCAAGTTGCTCCCAAAAGTGTCTCTAAAATGCCGTTTCTGTTTAGGGTACCAAATTTGAGATAATTCCAAGCTCATTCCAAAAGTGTCTCCAAAACGCCGTTTCCGATCAGACTGCCTAATTTGAGATAATTCCAACCTCATCCCAAAAGTGTTGCGAAAATGTGTTTTCTATCAGATTGCCAAATTTGATATAATTTTGATGTGGCCCCAAAAGTGTCGCCAAAATGTCGTTTCCGATGAGACAGCGAAATTTGAGACAAATACGAGCTCGACCCAAACGTATCGTCAAAATGCCACTTCTGATCAGATTACCAAATTTGAGACAATTCCGATCTCGTTCCAAAAGTGTTGCTAAAATCCCGTTTCCGATTAGACTGCCAAATTTGATACAATTTCGAGCTCGTCCCAAAAATGTCGCTACAATGCCATTTCAGAATGGATTGCCAAATTTTAGACAATTCCGAGCTCGTCCTAAAAGTGTTGCGAAAATGCCATTGCCAATCAGACTGTCAAATTTGAGACAATTCCGAGATCGTTCCAAAATTGTCGCTAAAATGCCGTTTTCGATCTGACTCCCAGATTTGAGACAATTCCGAGCTTGTCCCAATAGTGTGGATATAACGACATTTTCGATCAAACTCCTGAATTTAAGACAATTCTGCGCTCGTCCCTAAAGTGTCACAAAAAACCCATTTCAGATCAAACTACCAAATTTCAGACAACTTCAAGCTCGTCCAAAAAGTGTCACCAAAACGCTGTTTTTGATCAGACTACCAAACTTGAGACAATTCTGACCTCGTCCCAAAAGTGTAGCGAAAATATCGTTTCCCGTTAGACTGCCATATTTGAGACAATTTAGAGTCGGTCTCAAAAGTTTCACAAAAATGCCGTTTTAGATCAGACTGCCAAATTTAAGATAATTTTGAGCTCGTCCCAAAAGTGTTGCCAAAACGCCTTTTCCAATCAGACAGCCAAATTTGAGACAATTAAGAACTCGTCCCAAAGTGTCGCCAAAATGCTATTTCCGATCAGACTAGCAAATTTGAGACAATTCCGAGCTTGTCCCAAAAGTGTCACCAAAACGCAGTTTCTGTTAGACTGCAAAATTTGAGATAATTCTGATAAAATGCAGTTTTTGATCTGATAGCCAAATTTTAGAAAATTTCAAGTTCATCCCAAACATGGCGCCAAAATGACGTTTCAGATCTGACTGCCAAATTTGGGACAATTCCGAGCTCGTCCCAAAAGTGTCGCAAAAATGCCGTTTCTACTTAGTCTGCCAAGTTTAAGACAATTTTGAGCTCGTCCCAAACATGCTGCTAAAATGTTGTTTTTCGACCAATGTACCAAATGTCAAAGAATTCTGATCTTCGACCAGTGTACCAGGGCAGTTAATAGACCGTGAAATTGAGTTTGCAATTGAAGTAGCACCAGGAACTCAACCCATTTCGAAGACTCCGTATAGAATGTCACCAGTTGAGATGAAGGAATTGAAAATGCAGTTGCAAGATTTACTGGACAAGGGATTCATCCGTCTGAGTGTGTCTCCATGGGGTGCACCAGTTCTGTTTGTGAAAAAGAAGGATGGAACACTCCGGCTTTGTATCGATTACAAGGAACTTAATAAAGTAACAATCAAGAATAAGTACCCGTTGCCAAGAATCGATGACTTATTTGATCAGCTTCAAGGGGCGCAAGTCTTTTCTAAAATCGATCTACGGTCTGGATACCATCAATTAAAGGTCAAGGCTGATGATGTCGAGAAGATAGCTTTTCGGACCCGGTATGGTCATTATGAATTTCTGGTTATGCCCTTTGGAGTTACTAACGCCCCCGCAGTCTTTATGGATTTGATGAACCGCGTCTTTAAGCCCTATTTGGACGAGTTTGTGGTAGTCTTTATCGATGATATTCTCATTTATTCAAAGAATGCAGAAGCTCATGAGAATCATCTTCGCTTGATCCTTCAAACCCTCCGAGAAAAGAAATTGTATGCAAAGCTGAAGAAATGTGAATTCTGGCTACTAGAGGTGGCATTTTTGGGGCATGTTATCACCAAGGAAGGAGTTTCTGTTGACCCACACAAGATTGAAGCAATCGTGAATTGGCTAACTCCCACTAATGTGACTGAAGTGCGTAGTTTTATGGGGTTAGCCGGCTATTACAGACGGTTTGTTCAAGATTTTTCTAAAATTGCTGTACCGCTTACACACCTGACTCGGAAGGGAGTTGCATTTGAATGGTTAGAAGAGCGGGAATCTGCTTTCCAAGAATTGAAGACAAGATTGACAACAGCACCAGTGCTGGCCTTACCATCCGATACAAAAGGGTTTGTAATCTACAGTGATGCTTCGCACAAAGGGCTTGGTTGTGTACTTATGCAAAATGGAAGAGTTATCACTTATGCCTCTCCTCAGTTGAAACCCCATGAGAAGAATTATTCCACACATGATCTGGAGCTAGCAACAGTGGTTTTTGCTCTGAAGGTATGGAGACACTATTTGTATGGCACTACCTGCGAAGTGTACACGGACCATAAGAGTCTAAAGTACCTTTTTACGCAAAAAGAGCTGAATATGCAGCAGCGATGGTGGTTGGAACTTATTAAAGATTATGATTTGCAGATCCATTACTATCATGGCAAAGCCAACACAGTGGCGGATGCGCTTAGTCGAAAAAGTATGGGGACCTTAACAAATTTGGTTACAAGGCAAAAGGAATTAGCAGCTGAATTGGCCAAAATGGAAGTGGACCTTGTATTACATGGGCAGGAAGCTTTAATGGCAGTAGTGATGGCCCAACCAACCTTACTTGAGGAAATTAAATTGCATCAGATGGAAGATGAAACTCTAAGGAAGATATGTGATGAGTTAGGACCTAAGGCGAAACCGGGATTTTGCTTGGTAGATACGGTGCTCAAATTTCAAAACCGAGTATGTGTTCCCAATGTGTTGAACCTTAAACAAAAACTAATGGAGGAAGCACATACCTCAAAATTCTCAATGCATCCAGGAAGTACCAAAATGTACCGAGATTTGAGGCAAAACTTTTGGTGGCCAAGTATGAAGAAGGAGATCGCGGAGTTCGTCTCTAAATGTTTGCAATGCCAACAAGTAAAAGCGGAACATCAGAGGCCGGCAGGTTTGTTACAGCCCCTTCCAATCCCGGAATGGAAGTGGGAACATTTGACCATGGATTTTATTGTGGGGTTACCACGGACTCCTCGAGGTATGAATTCAATATGGGTCATTGTAGACCGATTAACTAAGTCTGCTCACTTCCTACCAGTAAAGACTCAGTATAATGCAGATAAACTGGCGGTCATTTATGTGAATGAAATTGTGCGGCTTCATGGTGTTCCGATCTCAATTGTATCAGATAGGGATCCAAAGTTTGTTTCCAGATTCTGGCAAAGTTTACAAGAAGCAATGGGTACAGAATTAAAATTCGGCACAGCTTTCCACCCTCAGACCGACGATCAATCCGAGAGAACGATATAGACTTTGGAGGATATGCTCTATATGTGTGTGTTAGATTTTCAAGAAAGTTGGGAAACCCATCTACCGTTGATAGAGTTTGCATACAATAATAGTTACCATTCGAGTATAGAAATGGCACCCTATGAAGCTTTGTATGGAAGACCGTGTCGTTCTCCCGTGTGTTGGGCTGAAGTTGGAGATAGATCCTTGTTAGGGCCTGAAATTGTTCAGTTGACAACTGAAAAAGTTAAAGTTATCCGGGAAAGATTGAAAACTGCTCAAAGTAGATAGAAGAGTTATGCGGATAACTGACGGAGGGATTTGGAATTTGAAGTGGATAGTCATGTCTTTGTAAAAGTTACTCCGATGAAAGGACATTCAAGATTCGGGAAAAGGGGTAAGTTAACACCTCGCTATGTTGGTCCCTTTCAAATTCTGGAAATGGTGGGTTCGGTAGCTTACCGGGTTGCTCTTCCGCCAAATATGAGTCCAGTACATAATGTGTTTCATGTCTTTATTCTTCGAGGATACCTCCCGGATCCGTCTCATGTTATTGACTACCACCAAATTGAGTTGGATGACAAGTTAACTTATGAGGAAAAACCAATCCGAATTCTGGATCGGCACGTGAAACAATTACGAAACCGAGAAATTCCAATGGTAAAAGTTGAATGGCAAGAACATTACGGAACCGACGCAACTTGGGAAAAAGAAGAGGAAATGCAACAACAGTATCCGCATTTGTTTCTACCCTAAGGTAACAAGTTTGGAGGACCAAACTTATTTAAGGGGGGGAGAGTGTAATAACCCGACCCTTGTACATGTTTTCTGATATATTTTCAGACCCTATTTTGTGTTTTTGAATGCACAGTGTGAAATCCTATGAGAAATTATGGTTAAGTAAGTGAATTCCATGTTTAAGGCATCTTTAAGGGAGTCTATCTATTTACCAAGAAAAGTATCGGTTACACTTAGAATATTTGAATCAGAAATTGGACACCTTAGGAGCTTAATTATCTGAAATTGATTTCATATATGTGATCAGCATAATTTTTAAGTAATATTAAGTGGTTTTGTGAAATTTCAATTTGGGATGTTTAAACGATTGAATTTTGTCTCTATTCAACCTTATATATGCATATATATCTATAAGAGTGTTTAGACTTAGGAACTTTCCATTCAAAAATCTCCTGGGAGAGAAAATAGAGAGTGTGGAGGAGAAGAATTGGGGGAGAAGAAATTCAACAAGGAAGCCTGGCAAATTGAGGAAAGTTGTGGGATTTAATTCAAGGTAAGCTCAATCCAACCTATGTAACCTCCACTTGGACTTAAGGAAGGGTTATTTCTTGTTTCGACAACTTAGGGTTTGTAGTTGAGGATTATGTATGATTCATGTTTGATTAAAGAGGGTATTCTCATCAATTGGTTGCTTTGAAACCTAATTTAGGTGTTGTATGAAATTTACACTTCAATCTTTGGTTTTATGTCAACCCCATGAAAATTATATTTATGTGATGTGTTATGTTCTATGAACATGAGGAACTTGAATTCAATGAGGGAATTTGAAAGAATCGTGACTTGATTAAGCTTCTAATCATGTTTATTTTGTGGTATTCAAATGATAATTTATGTTATTGTGATGTTGGGTCAATATATTGCACTAATTTACCCTTGTTTTGCATGTAAAATGTGTTGGTATTGTTGGTTTTTGGTTGAACTTCGGACTTCCAAAACAGGGACACAGCCGCTCAAGCGGAGGTCACGGGCGCTAGAGCGGAGAAGAAGGAAAAATTATCTGTTATGTTTTGCGTGCTCGACCCTTTGTTATTTTTAGATTATTTTTTTTGATGATCTTAAGATGGTTGTAAATTCATTGAAAGCGTAATGACTCAGGAACTAATGTAACAAGGAAAAAGAAAGAACTAATGTACAAGTTTTGAATGTGTGCAGGACACACTCCGGGAAGAAGTAGCACATCATCTCAATACTGTGAGTAGTAGTACTATTATATGCTTCACATATGGCTAATGATTGTCATTAGCATTTTGTTCACGCACGATATGCAACTATTTTAATGTGTTAACGTATGTAAATAAAGAAATGGGGAAGGTGAAATACTTTCATTCTGTAAGACTCTGGGCCTATGGCCATGCAGTATAAGTTGTTATGATATGAAACAAAGTGCTACACGGAACTAAGTGCTACGATGTGAGTCACCCCTAGAATCCGTGTGAGACACCTCTTGAGTTCATACAAGTATATTCAAGGGCTTAATGCCAAATTATCTAAGGGCTCAATGCCACTCTATTCAAGGGCTTAATGCCAAATGATCCAAGGGCTCAATGCCAATTTATTTAAGGGCTTCGTGCCACCATGTTTAAGGGCTTTATGCCACATTATTCAAGGGCTTTAAGCCAAGACATTATGTTCAAGTCAATATGTTTCAAGATAGTGCCTAAGGCCATTATGAATTAATATAGACTCAGACTAACTATGTGAACTCTGCATTTGTAAACCAAGTACATGTTTTGAAGCTTTGAATGCCAAATTTGAACTTGAATTGCAAATTTTGGAATTTCAGAATTTTCGTCGTCCGCTCGAGCGGGGGAAGTCCCGCTCGAGCGTGAAAATCGACCTTCCAGTAGTTTTTTACAAATTTGGCAGTCCGCTCGAGCGACCAAAGTGGCACTTGAGCGAAGACCCATTTTCAGCACATTTTGGAAAGTTGCATTTAGTTTATATTTTTATCCTCATCTCTTTCCAAAGCATTCTAAACGTGATTTACGACTCAATAAAGATTAATAAGCTACTAATCAATATGTATTTATATATTATGTCTCAAGTTAAGCATCGTGTTACTATTCACTGAGCTTGGCTCACCCTCTATTATGTCTGTTTCTGTAGGTAACCAGCCAGCTGGTCAGTCTTAATCCAGGACGTCCGTTCCCTTTTGTCAACCTTTGTGAGTCCAGGCACTAGACGAGATCACTTACTTTTGTGAAGCGTTGCTAAGATGTTGACTTGTATTTTAATTACTCACCTAGGGTTGAATGTACATCACTTCAATGTTTTTTTGTATATGCCCAATCATAGGGCTGGGACTATATATGTGTATATATATAACTGAAGCTCGAGGTATATTTTTGGCTTGTAACTGATGCATGTGATCCCGGCATATTCGAAGTAGCTCAATGGAGTATGTTGTATCTTTGTTATTTTATATTTTAGCACTTCTGTTAAGGCCCCGTATGCCATGTATACTAGGTTACATATCCGTTTCTGAATGAGTCATGCCCAAACTTTTAGGGGCAAGTTTGGGGCGTGACAATTAGACTGCCAAATTTAAGACAATTTTGAGCTCGTCCCAAAAGTGTCGCCAAAACACCTTTTCCAATCAGACAGCCAAATTTGAGACAATTAAGAACTCGTCCCAAACTGTCGCCAAAATGCTGTTTCCGATCAGACTAGCAAATTTGAGACAATTCCGAGCTTGTCCCAAAAGTGTCACCAAAACGCAGTTTCTGTTAGACTGCAAAATTTGAGATAATTCCGATAAAATGTAATTTTCGATCTGACAGCCAAATTTTAGAAAATTCCAAGTTCATCCCAAACGAGTTGCCAAAATGCCGTTTCAGATCTGACTGCCAAATTTGAGACAATTCTGAGCTCGTCCGAAAAGTATCGCAAAAATGCCGTTTCTAATCAGAATTTCAAATTTGAGACAATTTTGAGCTCATTCGAAACATGCTGCCAAAATGCTATTTTTTTACCAATGTACCAAATGTCAAAGAATTTTGATCTCATCGAAAAGTGCCATTGATTAGACTGCCAAATTTTAGATTATTCCGAGCTCGTCCCAAAGTTGTCGCAAAAATGTCGTTTTAGATTGGACTGCAAAATTTGAGCCCGTCCCAAAAGTGTCGTAAAATTTGAGACAATTTTAGAGCTAGTCCCAAATGTGTCATAAAAACACCATTTCTGATCAGACTACCAAATTTGAGACAATTCCCAGCTCATCCTTATTGTATTGCCAAAATGTCATTTCCGCTCAGACTGCCAAAATTTTAGATAATTCTAATCTCATCCCAAAATGTCGCGAAGATGCCCTTACCGATCTGATAGTCAAATTTGAGACAATTCTGAGCTCGTGCCAAAAGTGTCGCCAAAATGTCATTTTCGATCAAACTGCCAAATTTGAGACAATTTCAAGCTAGTCCTAAACATGTCACGTAAACTCCGTTTCAGATGAGATTGCCAATTTGAGATAATTACGAGCTCATCCCAAAAGTGTCACTAAAACACTGTTTTCGATCAAATGGCCAAATTCGAGACAATTCCAAGCTCCTCCCAAACATGTCGCCAAAATGCCATTTCAGATCTGATTGCCAAATTTGAGACAATTCCACTGTAATGACCCCAAAATCTGTAGAGGAAGTCATCCTTATTTAATTAGGGGTTAATGTGTGTTAATGTGTTAAAACTGGAATTGACGACCTTTACTGTAATGATCTGAAATTTTTCTCTCCGCTCGAGCAGAGTTGGCCGAGCGGACTTTCGAGGTTTCGATAATTTTGCGAGATTCTAGGAGTTGTGATTTTCGCTCAGCGAGGAGTAGACGCCGGCGCATGCTCGGCCGAGGTTGGGCGCTCGGCGTCACTGGTTAAGTTTGAATTTCTGAGGCACGTGGGTTCGTTTTTGGACATTTTTATTAGTGTATTTGGAACCTTCTTATTTTATTTTGGGGTATTGATTGAGGTGGTAATATGATGGTGAGGTAAGATTGGACCAAAAGCTTTAATTGGAATAATTTGTCTATGATCAGCAGCCACTCTTTTGCCCTTTTCTTTTTCCACACTTTGAATTTGGATGTGAGGTTAGAACCATTGGAAAGCTTATTTCCGGGGCTTCAATTTTGACACAAGAACGACCTAAAACGGAGTCCGGATGGAAGAGTTATACTTGTTCAAAATTTCGAAATCTGTGCTGGGAGCAGGTCCACTCGAGCGGGAATAGGGACGCTCGAGCGGGAATAGCGGGTACAGCAGCTTTAAATCGGGATTTTGAGATCATTTCTTACATTTTTCTTTTTCGCTCTTCTTTCCTTTGTCTTAGGGCCGAAAACCCTAGGTCCTTGATCTCCAAAACCTTCAATTTCCCTTAGTTTAGATCAAGATCACCCATCAAGAAGTGAAGAAGCTTGAAGATTATTGTGTTCTACCGATTGCAATTTTGAGATTTTGGAGGATTCTTCTCAATCTTGCTCCTTTGCTTGATTCTTGAGGTAAGGGTCCCTATTCCCTTTCAATATTTGTATTCATGGATGAATTTGTGATATTATGAGTATATAAATGCAAAATCTATGGTTTTGAGCATATTGTGTCAAACTTGAGATTTGGGGGTTTAGGGTTTGAAATGTTGGGAATGCAATTGCTTGGTTTAGGTGATGGAGTATGAACTTTAGACTTGTAATCAATGAGAAAATTGGAACAAGAAGTAATGGTTTGGGGAATTTGGATTTTCTTGAAATCCTTTATTTACTTGAAAACCCTAGGTTGATTTATGATGTTAAGCAAAGATTTTGCCCAAATTGGAAGTAGAATCATGAAATTGAGATATTGAATTATATGTGTTCAAGTTTAATTGGAATTTAGAAATGTTTGAAAATTATGTTTACAATTTGCGAATGAACTATGTGATAAACATTGGAATTCATGCTATAATGTAAAGGAGAAATTAAGGAAATAATTTATTAAGGATATGGATGACATGAACTCGGATGTGGAATGTTGAAATGAGATTCAAGGATTTAATTTGATTTATGTTGAATTGCAAAGTGATGTGTAAATGGGATAAAGAGAATTAAACAAGTTAAGAACGGAATAATTATATGTGACCTGATTTCTATGTGTATTATGAATTGTGTAGGGTCAATTACAGAGGCGGACCAAGCATCTAACCACTGTGAGTAGTAGTACAAAAGTGTATATTTTATCTGTTGTTGATAATTATTGTTACTAATGCTCTGTTCTTCGTAAGTGTTATACGAACGTTTATGATAATTGGAAATCAATATGAATGACATGAGAAAGATTAGCGTCGGTATGATTTTGGAATCCTTTCTTACTAATGACAAATATTAACCCTTTGTTATTTATAAGCATACTATGTGATTTCTTAAAGGATAAGTGGGATGTTCATCTTGAAGAATCAGAATAATTGGAAAACTATGTGAATTCATATGAATCTGAAGTTATTTTGTTGTGTTACACATGAATACAAAAGTTTAACATCATTATGTGACCACATAAGAATATGAATTATTCTATTTTTGTTAAGCGCACAATAATGACATAATATGACAAGAAAGGCTTTGTTTTCTGATATGTTACGTTATGACTTAATGAATGTTTACAAGTTTATGTATGTTCTAAGTTCAAGTCTGTTACAAGATTACATATGTTATAAGTCAAGAATGTTACAAGCTCAAGAATGTTACAAGTTTATATATATGTGACAAGTTCAAGTATGCACAAGTTTAAGTAAGTTTACAAGTTCAAGTATATACAAGTTTAATATGTTACAAGTTCAAGTATGTTATAAGTTCATGTATGCTACGAGTCCAAGTATGCTATAAGTCTATGTATGTTACAAGTATACGCATGTTACAAGTTCACGTATGTTGTAAATTCAAGTATATTTCAAGTATGGTTTATGTATGGTCTCAAGTATATTTCAAGTATGGTTTCAGGTAAATTACAAGTTCAAGTATGTTTCAAGTATGGTTTCAAGTATATTACAAGTTTAAGGATGTTTCAGGTATGTTTCAAGTATATGTTACAAGTTTAAGTATGCTTTAATGCCAATATGTTTACAAGGGCTTCATGCCATTTTCAAGGGCTTTAATGCCAATATGTTTACAAGGGCTTTATGCCATTACAAGGGCTTTATGCCATTTCAAGGGCTTTATGCCATTACAAGGGCTTTATGCCACATGTTTTCAAGGGCTTTATGCCACTTTCAAGGGCTTTATGCCACATGTTTTCAAGGGCTTTATGCCACTTTCAAGGGCTATATGCCAACTTTCAAGGGCCTTAGTGCCATATGTTTCAAGGGCCTCGTGCCATATGTTTCAAGGGCCTTGTGCCACCACGTTTCAAGGGCTTATAGCCATTATGTTATAATGTTTATGTTGCAGGATTAAGAGCTTATAGCCATTATGTTATGATGTTTATGTTGCAGGATTAAGGGCTTATAACCATTATATTTATGATGTTTATGTTGCAGGATTAAGAGCTTATAGCCATTATGTTTATGATGTTTATGTTGCGAGATTGGGCATTCAGACTAACTATATGAACTCTGCATTCTTATATGCATTGATATGTATTATGTTTCAAGTTAGGCATCATTTTATTTATGTATTACTATTCACTGAGCTCGGCTCACTCTCTGTTATGTCTGTTTCTGTAGGTCACCAATCAGGTGGTCAGTCCTAGCCAAGACGCCCGTTTTCTTTTGTCAACCTTCATATGTCCAGGCACTGTAGAAGATGTTGGCTTGTTTAAGGGTGTCCATTTAAGGTTGATGTATTTAACTTTCATGTTTATTTTGTTGTATACGCCCAATCATAGGGCTGGAACTGTAAATGTGCATGTATATGCTCCGAGATATAGTTTGGAACTTTATCTATCCACTATAATGCATGTGATGAATGTGATCCTTGCATGTAGAAGTAGCTCAATGGAGTTTATTTGTTTAATTATTTTCATATTTCGTGCTTCCGTTCAGGCCCCATATGTTATGTATATCAGGTTTCAAGTCTGTTTTGAATAGGTCATGCCCAAACTTTTAGGGGCGAGTTAGGGGCGTGACATCCACGCTCGTCCCAAAAGAGTTGCCAAAACGATGTTTCTGTTCAGACTTCCAAATTTGAGACAATTCAAGATCGTCCTAAAATGGGGGTCGCCAAAATGTCGTTTCCTATCAGACTGCCAAGTTAGAGATAACTCCGAGCTCGCCCCAAAAGTGTCGCCAAAATGCCCTTTCCAATCAGACTACCAAATTTGAGACAATTCAAAACTCGTCCCAAAAGTGTTGCCAAAATGCCATTTCTGATTAGATTGCCGAATTTGAGACAATTCTGAATTCGTCCCAAAATTGTCACCAAAATGTCATTTCCGATCAGACTACCAAATTTGAGACAATTTTGAGATGGTCCCAAAAGTGTCACGAAAACGCTGTTTCAGATCGAACTACCAAATTTGAGACAATTTCGATATCATACCAAATGTGTCACGAAAATGCTGTTTCTGATTAGGCTACCAAATTTGAGACAATTCTGAACTCGTCCCAAAAGTGTCGCTAAAACGCCATTTCTAATCAGACTGCCAAATTTAAGACAATTCCCAGCTCGTCCCAAAGGTGTCGCGAAAATGCCGTTTTAGACCAGACTTCCAAATTTAAGATAATTTCGATCTCGAACCAAAAGTGTTGCGAAAATGCCTTTGCAGACTAGACTGCCAAATTTGAGATAATTCTGATCTCGTTCCAAATGTGTCACAAAAATGCTATTTCGGAGCATACTGCTAAATTTGAAACAATTCGGAGTTCATACCAAAGGTGTCGCCAAATTGCCATTTCTGATTTGACTGCCAAATTTCAAACAATTACGCGCAAGTCCCAAAATTGTCGCAAAAATACCGTTTCTGATTAGACTACCACATTGGAGACAATTTTAAGCTGGTCCCAAAAGTGTTGCCAAAACGACGTGTCTGATTAGACAACCATATTTGAGACAATTATGAGGTCATCCTAAATGTGTCGCAAAAATGCAGTTTTTGATCAGACTGCAAAATCAGAGACAATTCCGATTTCCTCCCAAAGGTGTTGCTAAAATGCTATTTCAGATCAGATTACCAAATTTGAGACAATTTCGAGCGCGTCCCAAACGTGTCGCAAAAATGTCATTTTTGATCAAACTGCTAAATTTGAGACAATTTCGAGCTCGTCCCAAACATGTCGCCAAAATGCCATTTCTGATTAGACTGTCAAATTTCAGAATATTCCCATCTCGTCCCCAAAATGTCACTAAAATGTCGTTTTTGACCAAACTGCCAAATTTAAGACAATTCTGAGATCGTCCCAAAAGTGTCAACATAACGCCATTTTCTATCAAACTCTCGAATTTGAGACAATTCCTCATTCGTCCTAAATGTGTCACTACAATGCCATTTCAAATTGGACTGTAAAATTTGAGACAATTTCAAGCCAATCCAAAAAGTGTCACCAAAATGTTGTTTTCGACCAGACAACCAAATTTGAGACATTTCTGAGCTCGGATAAAAGTGACGTGAAAATGCCATTTCTGATTAAACTACAAAACTTGAGACAATTCCGAACTCCTCCCAAAAATGTCTCCAAAATGCTATTTTGGATGGACTGCCACATTTGAGACAGTTCTGAGCTCGTACCAAAAGTGTAGCCAAAACGCCATTTCTAATCAGATTGCCAAATTTTAGACAATTTTGAGCTCATCCCAAAAGTGTCGCAAAAATGCCCTGTCTGATCAGACCTCCAAATTTGAGGCAATTCCGAGCTCTTGCCAAAAGTGTCGCCAGAATGCCATGTTTGGGTGGACTGCCAAATTTGAGACAATTTTGAGCTGGTCCCAAAAGTGTCACCAAAACGTCGTTTCTGTTCAGACTGCCAAATTTGAGACAATTCTGAGCTCGTTCCAAAAGTGTCACAAAAATACCATTTTCGATCAGACTGCAAGATCTGAGACAATTCCGAACTCGTCCCAAAAATGTCTCTAAAATGTCATTTCAAATTGGACTGCTATATTTGAGAAAATTCCATGCTCATCTAAAAAGTGTTGCCAAAATGCCGTTTTTAATCAGACTGCCTACATTGAGACAATTCTAATCTCGTCCCCAAAGTGTCGCTAAAATGCCGTTTCCGATCAAACGACCAAATTTGATACAACTTCGCGCTCGTCCCGAAAGTGTCCCTAAAATGCCGTTTCAGAATGGGTAGCCAAATTTGAGACAATTCTAAGCTCGTCCCAAAAGGGTCACTAAAAGGCAATTTCTGATCAGGCTCCCAAATTTGAGACAATTCCGGGCTTGTTCAACAAGTGTCGCGAAAACGCCCTTTCCAATAAGACTACCAAATTTGAGACAATTGTGAGGTCGTCCCAAAAGTGTCACGAATATGCCATTTCCCATCAGACTACCAAATTTGAGACAATTTCAAGCTGGCCCAAAAAGTATCGCGACAACGCCGTTTCAGATCAGACTGCCAAATTTGACACGATTCCGAGCTCGTCCCAAAAGTGTCGCCAAAACGCCGTTTTGATCAGACTGCCAAATTTGAGACAATTTGGATCTCGTCCCAAAAGTGTCTCAAAAATGCCGTTTTTAGAATAGACTGCCAAATTTGAGACACTTTCGAGCTCGTCCCAAAAGTGTCGCTAAAATGCAATTTTCGATCAATCTCCCAAATTTGAGACAATTCCGAGCTCATCCCAAAAGTGTCACGAAAACACTGTTTCCGATCAGACTACAAAATTTGAGAGAATTCCTAACTCATCTTAAAAGTGTCTACAAAACGCTGCTTCCATTAAGAATGCCAAATTTGGGACAATTTCGAGCTCATTCCAAAAGTTTCGTGGAAATGCCCTTTTCGATCTAAGAGCCAAATTTGAGACAATTCGAATCTCGTCCCAAAAGTGTCACGAAAATACCATTTCCCATTAGACTGCCAATTTGAGACAATTCAAAGCACGTCCCAAAAATGTCACCCAAATGTCGTTTCCAATCAGACTGCCAAATTTGAGAATATTACGAGCTTGTCAAAAGTGTGTCGCCAAAACTCTGTTTCCAATCAAACACCCAAATTTGAGATAATTCCGAACTCGTCCCAAATTATCACCAAAACGACGTTTCCGATTAGATTGCCAAATTTGAGACAATTTCGAGCTTGTCCCAAAAGTGTCTCCAAAATGTCGTTTCCAATCAGACTGCCAAATTTGGGAAAATTTCGAGTGCGTCTCAAAAGTGTCGCGAAAATGCCGTTTCTAATCAGACTGCCAAATTTGGGACAATTTTAAGCTCGTCCAAAAAGTGTTGCCAAAACACCATTTTCGATCAGACTGCCAAATTTGAGACAATTCCCAGCTTCTCCCAAACGTGTTGCCAAAATGCCATTTCAGATTAGACTGCCAAATTTGAGACAGTTTGGAGGTCGACCTAAAAGTGTTGCGAATATGCCATTGCAGACCAGAGTGCCAAACTTGAGAGAAGTCTAATCTCATTCCAAAAGTATCACCAAAATGCTCTTTCCAATCATACTGCTAAATTTGAAACGAAACGTGTCACCAAAATGCCGTTTCTGATCAGATTGCCAAATTTTAGACAATTACGAACTAGTCCAAAAAGTCTCGCGAAAAATTAGTTTCTAATCAGACAACCACATGTGAGACAATTCCGAGGTTGTTCCAAAAGTGTCGCCAAAACGACGTTTCCGATCACAAAACCATATGTGAGGCAATTCTAAGCTCATCCCAAACGTGTCGCAAAAATTTAGTTTTTCTAAAAATTTAGTTTTCGATCAAACTGCATAATTGGAGACAATTCCGATCTCCTCCCAAAAGTGTTGCTAAAATGCCATTTCCGATCAAACTGCCAAATTTGAGATAATTCCGAACTCGTCCCAAATTGTCGCAAAAACATTGTTTCTAAGCAGATTGCCAAATTTGTGACAATTTCGAGCTCCTCCAAACGTGTCACCAAAATGCCATTTCCGATCAGACTACCAAATTTGAGACAATTCTGAGCTGGTCCAAAAGTGTTGCGAAAATGTTGTTTCTAATCAGATAGCCAAATAGCAGACAATTCTGAGCACGTCCCAAAAGTGTCACCAAAAAGCCATTTTCAATCAGACTACCAATTTGAGACAATTTCGAGTTAGTCCCAAAAGTGTCTCCCAAATGCCATTTTCGTCCTTACTGCCAAATTTGAGATAATTCTAGGCTTGTTCCAAAATTTTCGCCAAAATGCCCTTTTCGATCAGACTGCTAAATTTTCGACAATTCTAAGCTTGTCCAAAAAGTGTCGCGAAAATGTGTTTTCTATCAGGCTGTCAAATTTGAGACAATTTCGAGCTGGTCGCAACAGTGTCACCAAGGCAACATTTCCGATCAGACTGGAACTTTGAGACAATTCCGAGCTCGTCCCAAAAGTGTCGCCAACACGCCATTTCTGATCAGACTGCCAAATCTGAGACAATTCTGAGCTCGACCCAAATGTGTCACAAAAATTCTGCTTCCAATCATTTTTCCAAATTTGAGAAGATTTTGATCTCGTCCCAAAAGTGTTGCTAAAATACCATTTTTCGATCAAACTACCAAATTAGAGACAATTTTGAGCACTTGCCAAAACTGTCGCTAGAATGCCATTTCAGAATGGACTGCCAAATTTTAGACAATTCTGAGCTCTTTCCAAAAGTGTCGCAAAAATTTCGTTTCTGATTAGGCTCCCAAATTTGAGGCAATTCCGAGGTCATCCCAAAAATGTCATGAAAATGCCATTTCCTATCGGACTACCAAATTTGAGACAATTCCGAGCTCGTCCCGAAAGTGTCAATGTAATGGCATTTTCGATCAAACTCCCGAATTTGAGACAATTCTGAGCTCGTCCCAAAAGTGTTGCAAAAATGTCGTTTTTCATCAAACTGCCAAATTTGAGACAATTTCAAGCTCATCCCAAAAGTGTTACTAAACGCCGTTTCTGGTCAAACTGCAAAATTTGAGACAATTCCGACCTTATCCTAAAAGTGTAGCTAAATTGCCGTTTCCGAGCAGACTGCCAAACTGGAGACAATTTCAAGCCAGTCCAAAAAGTTTCGCGAATATGCCCTTTGAGATCAGACTGCCAAATTTGAGACAAATCCGAGCTCGTTCCAAAAGTGTTGCCAAAGTGGCCTTTCCGATCAGACTACCAAATTTAAGACAATTAAGAACTCGTCCCACAATTGTCGCCAAAATGCTATTTTTGATCAAACTCCCAAATTTGAGGCAATTCCAAGCTCCTGCCAAAAGTGTCGTGAAAACGTCGTTTCTAATCAGACTATAAAATTTGTGACAATTCCGAACTCATCCCAAAAATGTTTCCACAATGCAATTTTCGTTAGACTGCAAAATTTGAGACAATTCCGAGCTCATCCCAATAGTGTCGCCAAGACGCCCTTACCGATTAGACTGCCAGATTTGAAACAATTTTGAACACGTCCCAAAAGTGTCGCCAAAATGTCCTTTTCGATCAGACTGCAAAATTTGAGATAATTTCGATCTTATCCCAAAAGTGTCATGAAAATTCTGTGTCCGATCAGACTGCCAAATTTAAAGCAATTCCGAACTCGTTCAAAAAGTGTCGCCAAAACGTCGTTTCCGATCAAAGAGCCAAATTTGAAACGACTCAAAACTCATCCCAAAAGTGTCACCAAATCCCCGTTTCTGATTAGACTGCCAAATTTGAGACAATTCTGAACTTGTCTCAAACCTGACGCCAAAATGTCATTTCGGATCAGACTGCTGTAGACACCCCATTTTTTACCGACCTTAAGACTTAGATTTCATCGTTTGTGCACACGATGATTGCGTATGTTTGTGCTTGTTTTGAGTGCCCGAAGGTCTCGGCTAGGTGCCTTGTCTTTGAGCCTCCTGACCCTTTGTGTTTTAGCCTTGGTTTTTGGGCCAAACCTTGGTGCCTTTGCCTGGAGGGAGAGAGAGGCCTGTAGGCCACTTTTTGTAGTTGTAGGCTACTTTTCCCTCTTCTAGGCCACTTGCAGTGGCCGGTACGCTAGTTTCCGAAGCTTTCGGCTAAGTGCCTTATCTTAGGGTCTCTTGGATCCCTTTCTTTTCGTTTGTTTTTGGACCATACCTTGTTAACCCTTGCCTAGAGGGTGGGGAGGGCCTGTTGGCCACTTTTGGTGGTTGTAGGCCAGTTTTCCCTCTTGTAGGCCACTTTAAGTGGCCGGTAGGCTAGTTGAAGTGGCCTATGGCCATTTTTCTATTTTTGCAGATATTTTTGGTGCCAGTTGTGCCAGTTGTTGGGCATAGAATGCATCCTCCATACACGTGTATGGAGGGATTGTAACAAGCTTCTAGCTTGTCAAACAAGCTTGAGGCTTGTAATTCTATATAAGGGGAGGTGCTTCTCCCTTAGAGAGGGTTCAGAATTTTGAGAAGCAAAATATCTCCCTCTCTAGATCTCTCTCTCTCTCTATATATATATATATATATATATTATGCTTTATAGTGCTTGAAAGTGATTGTTCTTGGCATATTTGCACACAACCCTCTTAGCCTAACATCTTGACCTTGAAGCTGAAATTCCATAAGGCTTGTTTGGGCCTCCCAAAGCTTTTTTTTTTTTGGCTCAGAAGTGCCTATTTTTTTGGCTTTGAGCTAGTCCCAAAAGTGTCGGGAAAACACCACTTTAGATCAGATAGCCAAACTTGAGACAATTCGGAGCTCGTCTCAAAAGTGTTGCCAACATGCCGTTTTAGATCAGACTGCCAAATTTGAGACGATTTCGAGCTCGTCCCAAAAGTGTCACCAGCACGCTATTTTCGATTAGACTTCCAAATTTTAGACAATACAGATATCATACCAAAAGTGTCACCAAAACGCAATTTTGATCACACAGCCAAATTTTAGACAATTCCGAACTCGTCCCAAAAGTATCGCCAAAACTCTATTTTCGATCAGCCTACCAAATTTGTGACAACTCAAAACTCATTCCCAAAGGGTCTCTAAAACGCCGTTTTCGATCAGAGTGCCAAATTTGAGACAATTCTGATCTTGTCCCAGAAGTTTCGTGAAAATGCCATTTCAAATCCGACTGCCAAAATTGAGACAATTTCGAGCTCGTCGCACAATTGTTGCCAAAACATTGTTTCTGATTAGACTGTCAAATTTGAGACAATTCCGAGCTCATGCCAAATGTGCCGACAAAATGTCATTTTCGATCACACAGCCAAATTTGAGACGATTCTAAGCTCGTCCCAAAGGTGTCGCTGCAACTCCGTTTCAAATCAGACTACAAAATTTAAGACAATTCTGAGCTCATCCCAAAAGTGGCGCCAAAATCACATTTCCGATCAGATTCCTAAATTTTAGACAATTCCAAGCTCATCCCAAACATGTTGCCAAAATGCCATTTTCGATCAGACAACCAAATTTGACGCATTTCTAATCTCGTCCCAAGAGTGTCGCTAAAATGCCATTTTTGATCAGACTACCAACTTTGAGAAAATTCCAAGTTCGTCCCAAACATGTCACCAAAATGCCATTTTAGATCTGACTGCCAAATTTGAGACAATTCAGAGCTCGTTCCAAAAGTGTCGCAAAAAAGTCATTTCTGATCAGATTGCCAAATTTGAGACAATTTTCAGCTCATTCGAAACATGTCGCCAAATTGCTGTTTCCGATCAGTGTACCAAATGTCAAAGAATTCTAATCTCATTGAAAAAGTGTCACTGATCAGACTGCCAAATTTGAGGCAATTCCCAACTCATCCCTAAAGTGTCGCAAAAATGTTGTTTTAGATTTGACTGCAAAATTTGAGACAATTTCGAGCCCATTCCAAAAGTGTCGCTAAAACACAATTTCCAATCAAAATCCCAAATTTGAGACAATTCTGAGCTCGACCCAAATGTGTCACCAAAATACGGTTTCTGACCAGACTGCAAAATTTTAGACAATTCCGATCTCATCCCAAAAGTGTCGCTAAAATGCTGTTTCTGATCAAACTGCCAAATTTGAGACAATTCCGAGATCGTCCCAAAAGTGTTACTAAAATGCCATTTCAAAATGGACTGCCAAATTGGTGACAATTCCAAGCTCATCCAAAAAATGTCAATAAAATTCAATTTCTGATCAAACACCCAAATTTGAGACAATTCAGAGCTCATCCCAAAAGGGTCGCAAAAACACCTCAAAATGCCAAATTTGAGACAATTCGCAGCTCGTCCCGAACATGTCACCAAAATGCCATTTTCAATCAATCTGCCAAATTTCTGACAATTCTGATCTCGTATGAAAAGTGTTGCGAAAATACCATTTCCGATCAGAAAGCCAAATTTCAGACAATTCCGAGCTCGTCCCAAAAATGTGGACATAAAGCTATTTTCGATCAGACTATCCGAGCTCGTTGCCAAAAATGTGGACAATTCCGAGCTCGTTCCAAAAGTATCGAGCTCATTCCAAAAGTGTCGTCAAAATGACCATTCTGATCAGACTGCCAAATTTGAGACAATTTCAAGCTCGTCCCAAAAGTGTCGCCAAAACACCATTTTCGATCAAGTTGCCAAATTTAAGAGAATTCCAAGATCATCCCAAAAGTGTCACAAAAATGCCGTTTTTGATAAGACTACCAAATTTGAGACAATTTCGAGCCAGTCTTAAAAGTGTCGCAAAAACGTTATTTCAGATGAGACTGCCAAATTTGACACAATTTCGAGCTCGTCCCAAAAGTGTCGCTAAAATGCCATTTCTGATGAGACTGCCAAATTTGAGGCAATTCCTAGCTCGTCCCAAAAGTGTAGCTAAAATGCCATTTCAGAATGGACTGCCACATTTTAAATATTTTTGAACTTGTACCGAAAGTGTCACTAAAAAAGCAATTTCTGATCAGACTCCCAAATTTGAAACAATTCCAAGCTCGTCCCAAAAGTGTTGCAAAAATGACATTTCCGCTCAGGCTGCCAAATTTGAGACAATTCTAAGCTCGACCCAAAAGTGTCGCTAATACGCCGTTTCTAATCAGACTCCCAAATTTAAGAAAATTCCGAGCCCGTTCCAAACATTTCACCAAAATTCCATTTTTTGTCAGATTACCAGATTTGTGACAATTCCAAGCTCGTCCGAAATGTGTCGCCAAAAAACCATTTTTGATCTGACTGAGAAATTTGTGACAATTCCAAGTTGGTCCCAAAAGTTTCGGTAAAATGATGTTTTCGATCAGACTGCCAAATTTGAGACAATTCCGATCTCATCCCAAAATTGTCGCGAAAATGCCTTTCAGACTAGACTACCAAATTTGAGAAAATTCTGAGCTTGTCACAAAAGTGTCGCTAAAATGCTGTTTCCGATCAGACTGTCAAATTTGAGACAATTCCGAGCTCGTCCCAAAAGTGTCGCTAAAATGCTATTTTTCATCAGACTGCCAAATTTGATACAATTCCAATCTCGTCCCAAAAGTGTCGTTAAAATGCACTTTTCGGTCAAACTCCCAAATTCCAGATACTTTTGAGCTCATTCCAAAAGTGTTTCGAAAATGCCATTTCTGATCAAACTACAAAATTTGAGACGATTCTGAACTCGTCCTGAAAGTGTCTCCAAAATGATGTTTCCACTCAAACAATTCCATGCTCATCCCAAAAGTCTTGCGAAAACACCGTTTCAGATTATATTACCAAATTTTAGACAATTCCAAGCTCGTCCCAAAAGGGTCACCAACAAGCCGTTTCAGATCAGACTACCAAAATTAGAGACAATTTCAAGCTTGTCCCAAAAGTGTCGCAAAAATGCCATTTTTGATCAGGTTGCCAAATTTTAGACAATTCAGAACTCGTCACAAAAATGTCACCAAAACGCCGTTTTTTATTAGACTGCCAATTTTGTAGCAATTCCGAACTTGTCCAAAAAGTGTCGCCAAAATGTCATTTCCGATCAGACTACCAAATTTAAGATAATTTCGAGCTGGTCCCAATAATGTCGTGAAAAGAACATTTCAAATAAGACTGCAAAATTTGAGACAATTTCGAGCTCATCGCAAAAGTGTTGGCAAAATGCCATTTTCGATCAGACTGCCAAATTTGAGACAATTCTGAGCTCCTCCCAAATGTATTGCCAAAATGCCGTTTCCAGTTAGACTGCCAAATTTGAGACAATTCCAATCTCGTCACAAAATTGTCACTAAAATGCCACTTTCGATCAGACTGCCAAATCTAAGACAATTTTGATATCGTCCCAGAAGCGTCACCAAAATGCCGTTTCAAATCAGACTGCCAAATTTGAGACAATTTCGAGCACGTCCAAAAAGTGTCGCTAAAACTCTGTTTCAGATTAGACTGCGAAATTTGAGACAATTCCGAGCTCGTCCCAAAAGTGTTGCCAAAATACCATTTTTCGATCAGATTGCCAAATTTGAGACAAGTCCGAGCTCTTCCCAAACGTGTCGCCAAAATGTCATTTCCGATTAAAATGCCAAATTTGAGACAATTCCAATCTCATCCCAAAAGTGTCGCTAAAATGCCGTTTTCGAATAAACTGCCAAATTTGAGAAAATTCAAAGTTCGTCCCAAAAATGTCGCTAAAATGCCGTTTCAGATTTGACTGCCAAATTTGAGAGAATTCCGAGCTCGTCCTAAAAGTGTCGCAAAAATGTCGTTTCTGAGCAGACTGCCAAATTTGAGACAATTCTGAGCTCATCCCAAACGTGTCGCGAAAATGTTGTTTCCGATCAGTCTACCAAATGTCAAACAATGCTGATCTCGTTTGAACAACATCGCTAAAATTCTGTTTCCGATCAGACTGCCAAATTTGAGACAATTCTGAGCTCGTTCTGAAAGTGTCGATATAACGACATTTTCTATCAAACTATCTAATTTGAGACAATTTCGAGCTCGTCACAAAAGTGTTGTTAAAATCCTGTTTCAGATTGGACTACAAAATTTGAGACAATTTCGAGCGCGTCTCAAAAATGTCGCTAAAATGCAATTTCCGATCAGACTCCCAAATTTGAGGCAATTTTGAGCTCGTCCCAAAAGTGTTGCCAAAATGCCATTTTCGTTAAGACTGCCAAATTTGAGACAATTTCGAGCTGGTCTCAAAGTGTCTCCAAAACGCCATTTCATTCAAATTGCAAAATTTCAAACAATTCCGAGCTCGTTCCAAATGTGTCGCCAAAATGTCCTTTCCGATCAGAATGCCAAATTTGAGACAATTTCGATCTCGTCCCAAAAGTGTTGCCAAAACGTCGTTTGCAATCAGACTGCCAAATTTTAGATAATTTCGAGCTCCTACCAAAAGTGTCACCAAAATGTCTTTTTCGATCAAACTGCTAAATTTCAGACAATTTCGAGGTGGTCCTAAAAGTATCACCAAAATGCCATTTCAGATCAGATTGCAAAATTTGAGACAATTCCAAGCTCGACCCAAACGTGTCGTCAAAATGTTGTTTCCAATCAGATTGCTAAATTTGAGACAATTCTGATCTCATCCGAAAAGTGTTCTAAAATGCCGTCTCTGATCAGACTGCTAAATTTGAGACAATTCGTAGCTCGTCCCAAAAGTGTCACTAAAATGACATTTCAAAATGGACTGTCGAATTGAAGACAATTCCAAGCTCATCCCAAAAGTGTCGCTAAAATGCAATTCTGATCAGACAGCCAAATTTTAGACAATTTCGAGCTCGTCCAAAAAGTGTCGCAAAAATGCCATTTCTGATTAGACTGGCAAATTTGAGACAATTCCAAGCTCGTCCCAAACGTGTCACCAAAATGTCGTTTTCGATCAGACTGCCAAATTTCAGACAACTCAGAGCTCATCCCAAAATTATCGATATAATGCAATTTTCGATCAGACTCTCGAATTTGAGACAATTCCAAGCTCATCCCAAAAGTGTCGCAAAAATGCCATTTTAGATTGGAGTGTAAAATTTGACAAAATTCCGAGCACGTCCCAAAGATGTTGCGAAAATGCCATTGTCGATCAAACATAAATTCGAGACAATTCTGACCTCGTCTCGAAAATGTCGCGAAAATGCTGTTTCCGATCAGACTACAAAATTTGAAACATTTCTGACCTCGTCCCAAAACTGTCTCCAAAATGCCGTTTATTCCGAGCTCGTTCCAAAAGTGTCACCAAAACGGCATTTTTGATATGATAGCCAAATTTGAGACAATTCCGAACTCGTCCCAAAAGTCTCGCAAAAATGTCGTTGTTGATCGAATTGCAAAATTTGAGACAATTCCGAGCTTGTTCCAAAAGTGTCGAGCTCGTTCCCAAAGTGTTGCCAAAACGACCTTTCTGATCAGACTGGCAAATTTGAGACAATTTTGAGCTCGTCCCAAAAGTTTTGCCAAAACGTTGTTTTCGATCAAATTGCCAAATTTGAAACAATTCCAAGCTCGTCCCAAAAGTGTCGCGAAAATGCCATTTTCGATCAGACTGCTAAATTTGAGACAATTTCGAGCTGGTACTAAAAGTGTCCCAAAAATGCCATTTTTCAGATTACACTGCCAAATTTGAGACAATTTTGAGCTCGTCCCAAAAGTATTGTCGAAACGACATTTCTGATCAGACTGCCAAATTTGAGATATTTCCAATCTTGTCCCAAAGGTGTCGCTAAAATGCCATTTCCAATCAGACTGCGAAATTTAAGAAAATTCCTAGCTCGTCCCAAGAATGTCGCTAAAATGTCATTTTAGAATGGACTACCAAATTTGAAACAATTCGACCTCATCCCAAAACTATCGCAAAAATGGTGATTCACTACCAATTTTGAGACAATTCTGAGCTCGTCCTAAAAGTGTCGCTAAAGTGTCGTTTCCGATCGGACTCCCAAATTTGAGATAATTCCGAACTCGTCCCAAAAGTGTCGCCAAAATGCTGTTTTAAATCTGACCGCCAAATTTGAGACAATTTAGAATTCGTCTGAAAAGTGTCGCCAAAATGTCAATTTTGATCAAACTACCAAATTTGAGACAATTCCGATCTTGTCCCAAAAGTGTTGCTAGAATGCCGTTTTCTATCAGACTGCCAAATTTAAGACAATTCTGATCTCGTCCCAGAAGTGTTGCGAAAATGCCATTTCAAATCAGATATCCAAATTTGAGACAATTCCAAGCTCGTCCCAAAAGTGTCACCGAAACGCTATTTCCGATCAGACCGCTAAATTTGAGACAATTCCAAGCCCGTCCCAAACGTGCCATGAAAATGCCGTTTCTGGTCAGACTAAAAAATTTGAGACAACTCCGAACTCGTCCCAAAAGTGTCTCCAAAATGTTGTTTTCACTCATACTGCCAAATTTGATACCACTATAAGCTCATTCCAAAAGTGTCACTAAAATGCCATTTCCGATCAGACTCCCAAATTTGAGACAATTTTGAGCTTGTTCCAAAAGTGTCGCCAGAACTCCATTTTTTATCAGACTGCCAAATTTGAGACAATTTTGAGCTCGTCCCAAAAGTGTCGCTAAAATGACATTTTCGATCAGAGTGCTAAATTTGTTACAATTCTGAGCTAGTCCGAAAAGTGTCACGAAAATGCCATTTCAGATAAGACTGCCAAATTATAGACAATTTCGAGTTGGTCCCAAAAGTGTCACGAAAATGCCGTTTCAGATAAGACAACCAAATTTGAGACAATTCCGAGCTTGTCTCAAAAGTGTCTCCAAAATGCCGTTTATGATAAGATTGCCAAATTTGAGTCAATTTCATGCTCCTTCCAAACGCATCGCCACAATGTCGTTTCCGATCAGACTGCCGAATTTGAGACAATTTTGACCTCGTCCAAAAAGTGTTGCTAAAACAACATTTCATATCAGACTACCAAGTTTGAGACAATTTCAAGCCCGTCCCAAAAGTGTAGCCAAAGCTCCATTTCAAATGAGATTGCCAAATTTGAGACAATTCCGAGCTCATCCCAAAAGTGTCGTGAAAACGCTGTTCCAGATCAGACTACCAAATTTGAGAAAATTTCATACTCGTCCCAAAAGTGTCGCCAAAACGCCGTTTCAAATCAGACTGCCAAATTAGAGACAATTTTGAGCTCATCCCAAAAGTGTCACCAAAACACCGTTTCCAATCAGATTGCCAAACTTGAGAAAATTTTGAGCTCGTCTCAAACGTGTCACCAAAATGCTATTTCTGATCAAACTGCCAAATTTGAGACAAATCCAATCTTGTCCAGAAAGTGTTTCATAAAACACCATTTTCGTTCAGAATCCCAAATTTGAGACAATTTCAAACTCGTCCTAAAAGTGTTGCTAAAATGTCATTTCATATTGGACTGTGAAATTTTAGACAATTCTGACCCATCCCAAGAGTGTCGCAACAATGCCGTTGCCAATCAGACTACAAATTTGAGACAATTCCGAACTGGTCCCAAAAGTGCCTCCAAAATGCCATTTCTGTTAGACTTCCAAATTTGAGACCATTCCGAGCTCATTCCAAAAGTGTAGCCAAAACGCCCTTTCCTATCAGACTACCAAATTTGAGACAATTCCGAGGTCTTCCCAAAAGTGTTTCCAAAACGTCGTTTCCAATCAGACTGCCAAATTTCAGATAATTTCGAGGTTGTCCAAAAAGTGTCTCCAAAATGTCATTTTCGATCAGATTGCTAAATTTAAGACAATTTCGAGCTAGTCCCAAAAGTGTCGTCAAAACACCGTTTTAGATCAGACTGTCAAATTTGAGACAATTCCTAGCTCGTCCCAAAATTGTCGTTAAAATGCTGTTTCCAATCAGACTGCCAACTATGAGCAATTCCGAGCTCGACCTAAATGTGTCGCCAAAATGTCATTTCCGATCAAACTACCATATTTGAGACAATTCCGAACTCGTTCCAAAAGCGTCGCTAAAATGCCGTTTCCGATTAGACTGCCAAATTTGAGACAATTTCAAGCTCGTCCCAAAAGTGTCACTAAAACGCCGTTTCAGAATGGAGAGCCAAATTTGAGACAATTCCGTGCTCATCCCAAAAGTGTTGCTAAAATGTAATTTTTTATTAGACTCCCAAATTTGAGACATTTACGAGCTCATCCTAAAAGTGTCGCAAAAACGCCATTTTCGATCAGACTTCAAAATTTCAGACAATTTCGAACTTGTCCCGAAAGTGTCTCCAAAACGTTGTTTCTGCGCAAACTACCAAATTTGAGACAATTCTGAGCTCGTTCCAAAAGTGTGACGAAAACGCCCATTCTAATCAGATTGCCAAATTTGAGACAATTCCCAGTTAGTCCCAAATGTGTCCCGAAAATGCCATTTCAGATCAAACTGCCAATCCTTAGACAATTCGTAGCTCGTCCCAAAAGACTCACAAAAATGCCATTTTCGTTCAGACTACCAAGTTTGAGACAATTCCGAGTTAGTCCCAAAAGTGTCGTGAAAACACCATTTCAAATCAGATTGGGAAATTTGAGATAATTCCGAGCTCATCCCAAAAGTGTCAGCAAAATGCCATTTCCGATCAGACTGCCAAATTTGAGACAATTCCGAGCTCGTCCCAAGAGTGTCGCCAAAACTCCATTTTCGATCGGACTACCAAATTTTAGACAATTGCTAAGTCATCCCAAAAGTGTCGCCAAAATGGCGTTTCCAATCAGACTGCCAAATTTGAGACAATTCCGAACTCCTCTCAAACGTGTCACCAAAATGCTGTTTTCGATCAGACTGCCGAATTTGTGGCAATTCCAAGCTCGTCCTAAACGTGTTGTCAAAAAACCGTTTCCAATCAGACTGCCAAATTTGAGACAATTCCGACCTCGTCTCAAAAGTGTTACGAAAATGCCGTTTCAAATCAAACTGTCAAACTTAAGATATTTCGATCTAGTCCCAACAGTGTCGCCAAAATGTTGTTTCCAATCAGATTTCCAAACTTGAGACAATTCCGAGCTCGTCCCAAATTTGTCACCAAAATGCCATTTTCGATCAGACTGCCAAATTTGAAACGATTTTGATCTCGTCCCAAAAGTGTCACTAAAATGTCATTTTCAATCAGACTGCCAAATTTGAGAAAATTCCAAGTTTGTCCCAAAAATGCCGCTAAAATGCCGTTTCAAATATGACTTCCAAATTTGAAACAATTCTGAGTTCGTCCCAAAAGTGTTGCAAAAACGCCGTCTCTGATAAAACTACCAAATTTGAGACAGTTCTGAGCTCATCCCAAACATGTCACCAAAATGCTGTTTCTGATTAGTCTACCAAATGTCAGACAATTCTGATCTCGTCTAAAAAGCATCGCTAAAATGCCATTTCCAATCAAACTGTCCAATTTGAGAACATTCCGAGCTCGTCTCAAAAGCGTTGATATAATGTCATTTTCGATCGGACTCCCGAATTTAAGACAATTCCGAACTCGTCCCGAAAGTGTCGCTAAAATGCCGTTTCATATTGGACTGCAAAATTTGAGACAATTTCGAGCTCGTCCCAAAAGTGTTGCCAAAATGCAGTTTCTGATCAGACTTCCAAATTTGAGACAATTTTGACACCAACATCTTAATTTTAGTATGACCTCAAGATTGATTTTTAACATAAAATGACATGTGGAACAAGGACACCATTGCAGTGAGTTGGGGGAATGCTTTGGTCAAATGGAAAATTTGGGTTCAAAGGTGGGCATTGAGGGTAAATGAATCACTCTCCCACGTACAAAGCAATTTTTACTAAATTTCTTGAAATTCGAGACAGTATTGCTAACGTCATTGGGCAAGGTTTCAAGAGTGGACCTTACTATTATAGCTGGTCAAATGTTTGCCTTATTCATCTTTGGCATGTTCTAATATGTTTTAAGTTGCTTGTTTGCTCTACTCATGTACGACGTTTAAAATTTTTGATCGGTTTTGATACTTGGTTTGTCTTGTAGCCTGTACTTGCAGTTATGTACTTGGTGCAGTACATGCCAACCATTGGCTTTTGGCTTATGGACAACGTATTATCTATGCTCCCATCATTAAAACATTTGCCTCATTCTAGATGTGCAATCATCACACAAAAGCCTTAATAATGTATGACAGATTAGGCAATTAGGGCATAAGGTTGTATACAATGAGATTTGTGGTGGATTTATGGCTAGTAAAGCTTCTATGGTTGGGGTTTGAATTGGTAAATGAAAGGTTTGATGGTTCACAGAAGGGGAAAGGTTTAAAATGGCTCAATCTTCAAAGTTGGAAGTTGCTGGATTTTCAAATAAAGGGCTTAAATAGCAGATATTTATTGTTTGTTAAATTGGAGGCCAATAGGACTGGGTAGTTAGCCCAGTAATCCATGTAGTTGTCCCTTTGGACAGTGAGAAAGTTAGATGTTCAGGGTTTGAGTCTATGGAGCAACTATGGCCCTTTTTGTTGTAATATAACTTATTAACCCCCTAACATCCTATCGTATGGCCCCAAAAAAAAAAAATGGAGGCCAATAGGTAGGGGAAAAGTTTGGACTTGATTTAGGAGAGTTTTGAGCTGATATCAAGGTTGTTTTGTGGCTGTGAATTGTAACCGGAAAATAGTGTCTTGAATCTCTTGATTGTTGCTTAGAGAATAAAGAAAAGAAGGAAAGAAAGTGAAAAATGGTGAGGGCTTACCCTCCCAAGGGTTAAAACAAAATCTCATATAAGAACAATACCAAAATCTCCAAAATTCAATTCTTCATTGAAAGGAAAGTTCACTAGCACATATATATGAACTTATATTAATAGGACTAGAACTTCAAATTAGGAAACTAATAGACTTTGATTATTTAGGATATTCTAGACCTATTATAGACCTTGCAGATATATATAAGCAATATTACTAGGACTAGTTACAAATGCGTGCATTCAAAGTATGTTTGGTTGCATCTTTGAAGATAGGTTCCTTAATATCTGAATGAACCTTTTCCAGTGATTGTTTCCAACTACACAAATGAAACTCAAGGTGATTGGCTTGTTTAAACTAAAAATTTTAATATATATATATATATGAATGAATAAAGAACAATCTAGGGGTGATCTGGTCATTTGGACATTCCATTTCATTCTATGCAGTATTATCTACTAAATATCATGTTATAGCTAATGCTTTATTTTGTTATCACAATTCTGTGTTTTCTTGAGTCTTATGTGATTCTGTTAGTACTAATTGTGTCTTTTTTGTCTGTTTGTTTTGGTAAATGGGTCTAGATTGGAGCAAATGGGTAGAAGCTGCTGCACAAAAGGGGAATACATACTTGTTGAATTTACTATTTGGAAAAAACAAGGCACTGTAATTTTTGTGATGCTTCAGGTCACTCATTTATTAATACGTAGATGATACCAATCAAACTCTATAATATTTGTCTTAATAATATTGAATTTTTCTCCTTCTCCCTTTTCATATTTCTCGGTTCTAAGTTACAATTTTCTCATTTTAGCTACACTACACACTTTTCATATGATAATCTTTCTGTTATCTGTTCGCTACACCCAAAAAGATGGTTGGCAATGTTCATATATATCTATATATATATAGATATACATCTTGGAAGTGGCTAGTGATCTGGGCACAAACCACTATTATGGCGTGGCTTAATACCACATATGTACAAATTGGGGGGACATGACTCGAGTTTGTGGCTGTTCACTCTTGGGTTTTGTATGCTTGCTATGCAATTTGCTTGGCTAACATATTTGACAATTTCTTTTTTTTTTCTTGGATAATTTTTAACTAGCAATGATTTGTTGTGTTGTGCATTCCAATTGAAATCATATGATTTTATCATATTTATTTTTAAAAATCATGAAATTTGACTCATTATTTTTATTTTTTGAAACAAATATGACAATACACAAAAATCTTTATAAAAAAATTTTAAAAAAAAAGATCAAATCATTGGAATAGGACATGCGGTGGTTTTACGAGCCCATGGGCTTGTATTGAAGAGCCTTACTCTATTTGTTAATAACAAACACAATTCTACTACAAATTTAGAAAATTTAAAAGATGTGAAAGAATTCATGTCAAGTATTATCTTCACTGTTAAATATTGGTTGATTTTTTTAGACAATTAAAATTATTGAATACATTTAAGGAATAACATAGAATGTCATGTTATTGATATTGTTCAAATGAACCTGAGTATACTACTTAAAAAGAGTAAAAAAGAAAAAAGAAAATCCAATACCCATCCTTCGCGCATCAAAATGTAATTCAAAATTACAAAGCCTGGTGTGTTATACTTTCCGAGGATCTGTAAGAAAAGTTTCCAAAATTAATAGCAACTGAGAGACAGAGAAACTAAGCACTCTCTTTTACTTGCTATTAAGACGAACTTCAGTTAGATGATCCTAATCAAACTTTTGCATCAACTATAGAAATCAAAATCAAAATCAAAATTAAAAATCAACAAAATTAGGAAACAAATTATAGTTGCTGTGTACATTCTTTTCTTGCCCTAGAAAGTAGACTGAAAACCCTCTTCACATCCATCCTCCTTCATCTATTTCCCACCATATCAAGACTCTCAAATCATGTATGATTCCATACTATGAAAGTCTGAGCTCCATGACAAACTGGCATATTGTTAGACCTAGCTGGTGCAAGTGTCGGTATTGCTGTAGGAATCCAATTGTTACAAGCTGTGCCCTGAATCTGATAATGATGATGATCACATTCATACACACTGGCCTTCACCGCTCCACCACCACCATGCGATGATTGTTGATGCTACGAAAGATAATACAAGTTCCTTCCATGATAAGGATCTGGCATCATACCAAACATGTTTTCATTATCCCCAAAACCATGAACAGTGTTGTTGTTTCCTTCTTGAGCAATCACTGTTACAATTAGCATCACAAAACCACCACCTCCATTACTATCTCCTCCCCCACTATAAACCAAGAAATTGGAGCTCACAGAGCTGTGTTCATCCAAGCTCATGAGGTTGTACAAAGCAGAAGTAGGGTCGTGGAAGAAATTGTGAGTATTGTTTCCCAATTGAAGTTTGTGTGCCATCTACCATGCTGGTGATGTCTGTCATACAACAAAATTGATTTCAAATAATAAATAGATACATTACTATCATTTGTTAATCAACAAAATTGCATTTACAGCCTGATAAACCCCAGTTTTTTAAGGTCAATTTGAATGAATGCAAAATATTTAATTAAAAATGTAATTACAATAACTATCAGCTTATGATGTTGTAAATTGTATCCAATAGTGTTATATAATTTTGAAAAACCACAAATCTAATGATTAAAATTATTGAATCTTCATCATATTAGATTTTATCACTTCATTTGTGGCCAAGTCTCATGAGGGTTTCTAAAGATGTTACCCACAAACATCCAAATATTTCTTTACTAAAATGATTTCTTTCATTCTCATGCCAAAGTTAAAAAACAAGTCATGAATTTCACAACCTTAACAAGATAATCAATCAAAGTTGAAGACACTAGCAGTAAGTAAAGATATCTTAGGACACACAGAATTTGGAGTGTGTGAAAAAGTTTAGCCAACACAAACACAACCTTGGCCTTAAAGTGAAATATAACCCAAATCTCTTTCCGAAACAAGCTTCGACTCAAATCTCACTAGTTATTGCACTCAACAAATAATTCACTCAAAATATGGTGTAAAAATTACTCTCAATATATGGGAGTAGAATAATGTAAATGTAAATCAAAGGCAAAATATCTCGCATACTAATTTTTTTTAAAAAATTCTAACATGAAAGAATAAATAGCCTCATGAATGAAATATCAAATACTGAGAATTAAAATTACCTCACTATCACCCCTATCCATCATGTCCACTTGCAAACTATACCACTTCCAAGATCAAGTAGGACTATTATATGTTTGGGTCGAGGAATTTTGAAAAAATAATAAAAAGGAATGTCTCGTATATCTTATGATATCTTTGACAATATAACCTTATCTCCAACAAAGGCGAATAAAAAAAAAATGGATAGCTGAGAGATAATTGGGATACAAATAAACACAAGTAGAGCATTATTCCAAATGTCTTGCTCTTTTTTTCTTTTTCTTTTTTCAATGAACACAAATTATTTAGTCCTTTTTTTTTTCCAAACAAATTTGCTCTATTGAAACTCAAATATTCCCAGCATATCTAAAAAATTAAAGAGATATTTTTTTTTTTTTCATTGAACACAATTTATTTCTTCTTCTATTTTCCAACTTCTTTTTTTATTTTTTCCCAACAAATTTGCCTTTGTCACACTCAAATAATCCCAACATATCTAAAATATTAAAAAGAAGATATGGGGTGTGGGGTTAAACAAAGAAAGGCTAACATAAAGGCTCAAATTGGTTTCTAATGGTTAATGAAGTAATAATAAAAGAAAGAAAAATAAATAAATAAAAGGCTCAAAGAAACAAAGATGGCCTAAAATCATCTCTTAAGAACTAGTATGGTCCTTCAACCTTCATGATCTCAAGGGAATAAAAGTGTGATAACAAATTGATTTATTCTCAGCATTCAACCAAAATGAAGAAATAATGAGACTAAACAAATTAATGTGCACTACAAGAAAAGCCCTTATAAAACATGAAACTTTTTGCGACGGCGTGTATCACATCGCAAAAAATGATCTTTTGCGACGGCATTTGAAACTGTCATAAATAAATATCTTCTGCGACGGTAGTTACCCCGTCACTAAAAAGCATACAAGAAAAGGTGTCTTCAATACGGAAGTATTCGCAGCGCCTTGTGTACCGTCGCAAAAAGAAATTTTTTGAGACGGGAGAAATTTACTGTCACAAATAGTGGACAATTTGTGACGGCAATTATCCGTCGCAAAAAACACCCTTATTAAAATGGCGTCATTTTACCAATTGAATTTATCATTTGTGACAGTTTTTCTATATCGTCGCAAAAAGTAATGAAATTTTTTGATCTCCCAAATTTTTTGCATTCCCAATTGAATTTTTCATTAAAATTTTTTTTTTCAATGAAAGTGTAACTTACATAAAAATATAGAGATTTTTTTTAATTAAAAGTCATAATTCAAATATTTGTTGATAACATCAAATTTTGATTTATAAATGACTAACGAATTATTAGACGTTCAAAATGATGCATAATAGTTTTTTTTTTATTTAATTTTTAGATGGGAATGCAGAATAGCTCTATTGAAATGTTATTAAAGTTGTTTTTCTTACTACATATAATCAAGTAATCATTTATTTCCTAATCATTCATGGGGTTACAAAGTCAATTCTTTACAATCTTCATGGTACCCGCCCAAAAAAATTTTAAAAAAAAATCTTCATAGCAAATATAAATAAGTTTAAGGCTTTTGTCAACTAATGAGTACATTACACTAGATATGTTATTTTTATAATATAAATGAAAACTAATGAAATATTATAATAAAAACATTATAATATTTTTTTATTATTTGAAAGGTAATATTTCAATATTTGTATAAAAGTGTTATTTTATAGTGAGATTCGGTGGGTCAATGAGGACATACAATGCATCTATAACCTAGTTCAATAAATAAATAAATAATAATAATAATTACTTCCACACTTGATATAAACCAAATCCTTTATGGGTTTGAAAGGTTGATTATTTATCTCTCATTGACTTATGTTGTAATTATATTTTTCTCTAGGGCATATTTGTTTTGCATGTGAGATGTATATCTCCCTGTAAGTTTGCCTGAAGCAAATTAATGGTGGGGAACACATATGAATGTGGAAAATGACTGGCATTTAAATATATTTATATATATTGTGGAGAAGATTACAAAAGAAGTAAAGTGTGTGTTTGAAAATATAATACTAGTGCCCTACCATCTTTCAATGACAATTAAATCACCTTTTTGGTGAGAACACTTGTTCAAATTACTTTTGTTCAGATTTGTGGAACTGAAAAAGAATGACAATAATGAAATTAAATTCATTAAATGGACACATTTATGGATAGACTTGTGCTTCAAACCAGCTCCACTTTATATACTAGATGAGGTACATAACTTGTTTAGGTCCTTGAAATAAAGTTATTGGTATGTTGCTTCTCTAGCGCATATCTGTTATCAGGTCATTGGTTCTCCCATCAAATCAATAAATAACTAAATGGGATAAGACCACCTACCTATTTGAGAGAAATTGGACGGATAGGTATCATGATGCATGAATTCGTAGGTTTTATATTTAGAGTTACTTTAATAAGATATTTTTGTGGATGTGTGCAGAAGCAATATTTGAGGGAAGTACAGATGATGGATAAGAGTTGAAATGATATAAGGGGCTATGGGAAATCCACATATCGGTACAAGTGTTGAGAGTAATGAACTACAACGGTCTGATCCCCATGCATCTGAACCCCAGCTCGGTCCAAATGCAGAGACTGCAAAGTATTTCAAACTTCTTCAAGATGCACAAAGTGAATTGTATCCGGGTTGTCAGAAGTTCACATCTTTGTCATTCATTCTTCGAATTCTACATCTGAAGGTGCTTAATCAATGGACAGACAAGTCTGTTGACATGTTGCTTGAGTTATTGAATGAGGCGTTTCCGTTGGGTGTGAAACTCCCGGACTCATATTATAAAGCTCAAAAGGTCACAACAGATTTGGGCTTCACGTATGAGACGTGGGATGCATGTCCCAACAGTTGCATGTTGTTTTGAAATGAGGACGCCAATCTTGATAAATGTGTCATATGCAACAGTTCTAGATGGAAATCAAATGGTGATGGTGGTTCAAATGGTGGTTAGCTGCAAAACAAATGAGGTATTTTCCTTTAAAGCCAAGGTTGCAGAGGTTGTTTATGTCATCCAAGACGACCAAGTTAATGAGATGGCATGCAGAGTAATGAGCTGATGACGGTGTCTTTAGGCATCCTGCTAACTCCCTTGCATGGAAAGATTTTGATCGTCGGAATATTGACTTTAGTAATGATTGCCGAAGTGTAAGGCTTGGCTTGGCTTGGCATCGCATCTAATGGTTTTAACCTATTCAGGACGATGAACATAGTTCATAGCACTTAGCCTGTTGCACTCATTCCATACAACTTGCCACCATGGATGTGCATGAAGCAACCATTTCTAATTTTATGTGTGCTTATTGACAGCCCGAAAGGACCTGGTGACAAGATTGATGTGTATATGCAACCGTTGATTGAGGAGTTGAAAGAACTATGGAATGACGGTGTCTCCACATTTGATGCATCAACAAATCATATGTTTCAAATGCATGCAGCTTTACTGTGGACAATTAGTGATTTTCCTATATATGCAAACTTGTCAGGATGGAGTACTAAAGGCGAATATGCATGTCTTTGTTGCAATAAGGAAACTACATCGTGTTGGTTGAAGCATAGTAGGAAACAAATCATACTTGGGTCATCACATATTTTTACCTAGTGGCCATAAATTTCGAAAGGATAAAGTATCATTTGATGGTAGTCAGGAAGTCAGACTCAAACTAAAATTATTGTCTAGAACTGAGATGCTGCTACAATTAGAATTTGAGGGTATTTTAACCCAATACAAGAGAGTTGACCTTAAGGAGAGACATAGGAGACAAGTAGAGAAGGAGAAAGCTGGACATCGCACCCATAGCTGAAAGAAAAAGAGCATCTTTTATGAACTCCCATATTGGGAGAACAATCTAATAAGACGCAACCTCGATGTGATGCATATAGAGAAGAATGTTTGTGACAATGTGTTGTGGACAATATTAGGAGTTGCAGGAAAATCGAAGGATGGTGCTAATGCTCGGCGTGATTTACAAGATATGAATATTAGAAAACCCCTACATTTGCAGTTAAAAGGGTCGAATGAAGCTTATTTACCACCAGCACAATTCACGATGACCAAGGATGAGAAAGATTTGTTCTTGAAAGTGTTGAAGGAAGTTAGGGTTCCCAATGGGTATTCGTCCAATATATCGCGTCGTGTGCGCTCACATAATAGAAGTATTGAGGGTCTTAAGAGCCACGATAGTCATATTCTAATGCAACAACTTATTCCATTGGCTATTCGAAGATTGTTACCGAAGAATGTAATTGAACCCTTGATTGAATTGAGCAATTTCTTTAGACAATTGTGTTCCAAAGTGAATCGTGTGATGGATTTGCAATGTATTCAAGATCATATCGCTGGAACACTTTGTCATCTAGAGAAAATATTTCCTTTGACTTTTTTTGATACAATGGAGCACTTGCTTGTACATCTAGCTGACGTAGCATTATTGGTTGGAGCGATTCAGTTTCGATGGATGTATCCAATTGAGAGGTATCTTCTTACTTTGAAGCAATATGTGCGTAATAGAGCTCATCCAGAAGGTTCAATTGCTAAAGGATATCTTATGGAAGAATGCATGAATTTTTGTGCACAATATCTCAATGATATGGAAACCAAATCTAGTTGACCCGTGAGGAACTACAGTGGTGATGATAATCTGGGTCATGCCGTTGGTAAAAACACAAGCTTTTATCTTGATAATACTTCTTGGGTACAAGCTCATTAGTATGTCTTATTCAATACAAGCGTGGTTCAATCATTCATAAAGTAGGTTATGTCACTCACTCAATATTGAATTTTGAACCAAATTTTTTGTATTAATAAATTTTCAATCTACACAGTGAACACCATTAAGTATTTGAGCTCAAAATGCCTTATGTGGACGATCATCAGCTTGAGCGTGAACATTTTGAAATTTTTCACATTTGGTTCAAGGAACATGTATGCATTTAAATCTATAGATTCTAGTTACCTAAGTCGAACTACATTTTAAATTTTACATTTTTGTTTTAAATAGATCCAAACTTTGCGAAGGACTAGTGATGTCACATTTTTTGAAGAGATTATTCTATTGGCAAATGGTCCTCATAACCTTGCAATGAGGTTCAACGGGTATATAATGAATGGGTTTCAGTATCGAGTAAAGGCCATAGATGACCGTCAAGCCACACAAAATTGTGGTGTAGTTTTGAAGGCAGATACCATAAGTTATGCTAGTCGGAAAGACAAGAATCCTCGTGTGGGGTCTGTGTACTATTATGGACAATTGACAGATATTGTTGAGATTCGATATTCCAATGAAAAGAAACATGTGTTGTTTAAGTGTGATTGGATTGACAACATTCATAGGAAGAAAGAAGATGTCTTCAATTTCACATTGGTCAACTTCAATCATTTGTTGTACCGAGATGATCAAATTACCAATGAACCTTTCATCTTGGCATCCCAAGCAGAGCAAGTTTGGTATGTTATAGACCCGTCAGAACTAGACTGGCAAGTGGTGGTGAAGATGTCTTAAAGAGGTTTATTTGATATGAATTCGACTGATCCAGAAATCGAGCCATATATGAGCCAACAATTGGAAGAAAATATAATGCTCCGTGATGAAGAAGTTTGTTGGGTGAGGGAAGCCGCAGAAAGAGAAACAGTTGATGTTGAAATTGATTGATATTTAATCAACATCAGTAATTGAATTAAGGCCAAGGTTGTAGTTAATCATCAGTTTCTTTATTTACTTTGTCTTTGTAATTGTATTAGTTCAATTAATGTCATATTATAGTTTGTTCAAAACCATTCTCTATGTTTCTAATGTCAATTAATGTTATATTGCTTGCAGATTATTATGGGAATGAAGAGGAAGCCTGATCATCCCTTACGCATGATGTCCGATGTGGTACATAAGAGGACATCAGTAGCACCACCATCAGAGGAGGCATCACATTGACCACCATCGGATGGGCCATTAGTGCCACCACCATCTAACCAGCCACATCGACCACCATCAATGGCACCACAGTAACTATTATCTACCCAACCTCCACGCCTACCATCGATGCGTCCACCATCAGTGGCACCGCAGCAGCTATCATCCCGACTAGAGTCATCATCTTCACAGCCAACTGCAGGTATATAAATTTGCTTTGATTTGTATGAAAACTATTTAAATATAGATTTATTTATTCTCATTATATATAACTTGTTTATTCTCATTGTATTTTCCAGGCCCTTCGACTTCTTCACAGCCCACCTCAGGTATAAGAATTAGATTTGTATTAACATTTTTTAAATTTGCATTTGTTTATTATCATGGTATATTGTTTATTCTTATTGTATCTCGCAGGTCATGTTAGTTCTTCATCAACCTCGACTAGGCATGGTAGAGGATGTGCCAAGGCATTAAGGAGTGGGGCACTGGTACAAAGTTGGACATACAATTTGACAAAAATCACTGCCCAATAGGGGATAATGTGTCTAAGTTAACTACTCAAGTTGGCATTATTGTGCGCAATGGTAACATTGTTTCTCTTACTTTTCTTGACTGGATCACTGTGCCTAACTATATTATTGATGCTATCTGGAAGGATGTAAAGGTAAAAGTATATTTTTGTCCAAAAAATCAAATTTCAAAATTGTGTTATTATTATTTAAACTTTCAAATTGTGTTTTATAGGACAATTTGAATGTATGTCCAGAGGAGTATAAGCCAATCTGCATGAAAACCTGCGATAGTGTATGGAAGGATCACAAGAATAAGATTAAGACCAAGTATTTCAAGCCTAGAAGTTCTGATCCTAATCTGAAAGATGATGTTCCTTTGCACATTGTGCCAAGCCAGTGGGAAGAACTTGTGGAGTATTGGCATGCTTCTGATGCTCAGGTATACAAGTAAGTTATATGTATTACATGTAAACATACAAATCATATTTATGAACTGCCATTTGTTGAATCTTGTAAGGTCCTGGTGTCCCACATCGAGAATGGAGGGGGAGTTCCTGGACTATAAAAGTAAAAACCTAGACCCTTATATAGCATCGAGGTCTTTTCCCGGGTGGTGAAATCCTTAATAGAACTCCCCAGTTAAGCGTGCTTAGGATGGAGTAGTTCTGGAATGGGTGACCCACTGGGAAGAACAAATCCGTGCAACCATGGCCCAAAGCGGACAATATCGATGACATGTGAAAGGTTGGGGCGTTACAAATGGTATCAGAGCCAACTCTCCAGAGTACCGAGTGTGGGCCCCTGGTGTTTCTTGGTGCATGTGGGCGGGCTTGTGAGTTGGCAAGCTACTGCACGGGGACGTGCAGCCTTAAGGGGGTAGATTGTAAGGTCCCGGTGTCCCACATCAAGAATGGAGGGGGAGTTCTTGAGCTATAAAAGTAAAAATCTGGACCTTTATATAGCATTGAGGCCTTTTTTCGGGTGGTGAAATCCCTATTAGAACTCCCCAGTTCAGTGTGCTTAGGCTGGAGTAGTTCTGGAATGGGTGACCCACTGGGAAGAACAAATCTGTCCCGGCATGGCCCAAAGCAGACAATATTGATGACATGTGAAGGGTTGGGGCGTTACAAATCTGTTACAGAAAATTGTAACTAGGAACGCTAAAAATCGGCGAGCTCACAGCATACCTCATACCACAGGGCGTACTACTTTTGCTCAGATCCGATATGAGGTTTATATTTTATTGTTTTTATTTTTTTATATATTTGAAAATTATTTGGATTCTAATTTTCATATTTTTAAAAAAATCTAGATGACCAGCAAAGGGAAGTCCGCTAATAAGATGAATGTTTGGCTGATGACACGTAGAGCAGATGACCCTGAGGTTATCCAGACCTTGGTAGTTTCCAAACACCTAACATTAAATTTAAATTTTATTTTTTATGTTTTGTGTCGACCATCTTAATTTGACATATACTTGCATGTCTAATTTAATACAGGATGAGTTTAATTGTCAACTCTTCATGCGACCTGAGGATTGCCGGACATTAAAGGCTAGGAATGCCATTTTCCATAAGTTGATAGTTCATGACGGACATGGATATTGTCGCACTTACGGGAGAACTGTGCCTCGAAGCGTGGTGTACAAAGATGGTGCTGGGCCATCACGGTCAACACCCTAGCCATCGACTGTTGTTCAGATCACCCAGCAGGTTTGTACGGAGCTAAATGATGAGTTGATGGAGGAGATGCGAGCAGAGTTTTCTACACATTTACAGCAGATGAGAGCTGAAATGATGGCCTTTGTGTCACAAGAGGCGAGTGTGCATCCCAACAGACAGGCTCGATATAAATTAAATTGTTTGATAGTTAAATTTTCACACAACATATATATACATATATATAATAAAATTCTAATATGAATAACATATTATGTATGGACTGTTATAGGCTCCTGATGCATCGAGTGGCCACCGGGTATTTAGGGAATCTGCAGGGGATGAGATGAGACTCCATACACACTACAACCAGAAGATCAAGTATAAAATGTATCTTTGCATTCATACATTAACTGTACACAGCCCAAAATTATAGAGGCTAATTCCATAATTAGAAAGAAAGACAAAGAATTACCATTGTTAGCACGAAACTTGGCACATACGACTGCCTAGGCACAAGAGACCTATGGGAAAAGACGGGACTCGAATCGGATTCCCGGTTTGGGAGTTAGAGCCGAATTTCACTCCAGTTTCGTAATAAACTTAGAATCCGAGGCATTAACGCCCCAAAATCACCAAACGGCGTCGGAGTAGCATGAAACTTGGCACACACGACCGCCTAGGCACGAGAGACTTGTGAGAGAAGACGGGACTCGAATCGAGTTCCCAGTTTGGGAGTTAGAGCCGGATTTCACTCTAGACATGAAACTTGGCACACACGACCGCCTAGGCACGAGAGACTTGTGAGAGAAGACGGGACTCGAATCGAGTTCCCGGTTTGGGAGTTAGAGCCGGATTTCACTCTAGACAAACTAGTTTCTTAAGAAACTTAGAATTCGAGGTGTCAACACCCCAAAATCACCAAACGGCGATGGAGTAGCACAAAACTTGGCACATACGACCGCCGAGGCACGAGAGACTTGTCGGAAAAAACGGGACTCGAATCAGGTTCCGAGTTTAGGAGTTAGAGTCGAATTTCACTCCAGACAAAATAGTTTCTTAAGAAACTTAGAATTGGAGATGTTAACGCCCCAAAATCACCAAACGACGTCGGAGTAGCATGAAACTTGGCACACACGACTACCCAGGAACGAGAGACTTTTGGGAGAAGATGAGACGCGAAGCGAGTTTCCAGTTTGGGAGTTAGAGCCGAATTTCACTCTAGACAAACTAGTTTCTTAAGAAACTTAGAATTCGAGTTGTAAATGCCCCAAAATACCAAACGGCGTCAGAGTAGCACGAAACTTGGCACACACGGCCGCCTAGGCACAAGAGACTTATGGGAGAAGACGGGACTCAAATCGGATTCCCGGTTTGGGAGTTAGAGCCAGATTTCACTCTAGACAAACTAGTTTTTTAAGAAACATAGAATTCGAGATGTTAACGCCCCCAAATCACCAAACGGCATCGGAGTAGCACGAAACTTGGCACACACGACCGTCTAGGCACGAGAGAGTTGTGGGAGAAGACGGGACTCAAATCGGTTTCCCGATTTGGGAGTTAGAGGCGGATTTCACTCTAGACAAATTAGTTTCTTAAGAAACTTAGAATTCGAAGTGTTAATGCCCCAAAATCACTAAACGGCGTTGGAGTAGCACGAAACTTGGCACACATGACCGCCTAGGCACGAGAGACTTGTGGGAGAAAACGGGACTCAAATCGAATTCCCAATTTACGAGTTAGAGCCGGATTTCACTCTAAACAAATTAGTTTCTTAAGAAACTTAGAATTCGTGATGTTAACGCCCCAAAATCACAAAATGGAGTCGGAGTAGCACAAAACTTGGCACACACGACTGCCTAGGTACGAGTGTGGGAGAAGACGGGACTCGAATCGGATTCCCAGTTTGGGAGTTTGAGCCGGATTTCACTTTAGACAAATTAGTTTCTTAAGAAACTTAGAATTCGAGGTGTTAACGCCCCAAAATCACCAAACGGCGTCGGAGTAGCACGAAACTTGGCACACACGACTGCCTAGGCACGAGAGACTTGTGGGAGAAGACGAGAATCGAATCGGACTCCCAGTTTGAGAGTTAGAGTCAGATTTCACTCTAGACAAACTAGTTAAAACTTAGAATTCGAGGTGTTGACACCTCAAAATCATCAAACGGCGTCAGAGTAACACGAAATTTGGCACACACGACTGGCTAGGTACAAGAGACTTGTGGAAGAAGACGGGACTCTAATCGGATTCTCGATTTGCGAGTTAGAGCCGGATTTCACTCTAGACAAATTAGTTTCTTAAGAAACTTAGAATTTGATGTGTTAACGCCCCAAAATCACCAAACGGCGCCGGAGTAGCACGAAACTTGGCACACACGACCGCCTAGGCATGAGAGACTTTTGGGAGAAGACAAGACTCAAATCAGATTCCCGATTTGGGAGTTAGAGCCGGATTTTACTTTAGACAAATTAATTTTTTAAGAAACTTAGAATTCGAAGTGTTAATGCCCCAAAATCACCAAACGGCGTCGGAGTAGCACGAAACTTGTAACACACGACCGCCTAGGCACAAGAGACTTGTGGGAGAAGACGGGACTGGAATCGGGTTCCTGGTTTGGCAGTTGGAGCTAAATTTCACGCTAGACAAACTAGATCCTTAAAAAACTTAGAATTCGAGGTGTTGACGCTCCAAAATCACCAAACGGCGTCGGATTAGCACAAAACTTGGCACACACGACCACCTAGGCACGAGAGACTTGTGGGAGAAGACGAGACTTGAATCGCTTTCTCAGTTTGGGAGTTAGAGTCGGATTTCCATTTAGGTAAAATTATTTACTTAATTATCTTTATAATTGTATAGTAGTTAAATTTTTATATTTTTTTGTAATTAACATATTAACACATAATTATATTGTCTCTAATTATTTTTATTTTTTGTTTTCAGATATTTCCCGAGTACGAGTTTGCTTCTTGTGGAATGGTCTGTGAAAAATGCGACTAACTTTTGTTTTTGTTACCTACGGAGAATAACGAGAAAAACTTTTAATTTTGGTTTATGTTATTTTGAATTATGAACAACTTTATGTATTTAAACATCAACATGGATCCAGAGAATTTCTCTGGACTTCCCAAATAAATTCTCTCCAGAGAAATTCTGGGAATTTCCCGAGAAATTCTATGCCTTTCCCAGAGAAATTCTGGGAATTGCTCAGAGAAATTCTGAGAATTGCCCAAAGAAAATGTTAATTTCTCTGTGATTATTTGTTTACTTCTGTAGAATCCTTTCTCTATGAAACCAGAGAAAATTCAAATCCTTTATCAGAGAAAATTCAAAATCCTATACCAGAGAAATTTCTAGATTATGTGAAGAACTAACAGATATGGTTTTTAACTCAAAAAAAAAAAAACAGAGAAATTTCTCTAGAAATTCTCTGGGATTTTGGCCACTGTAAAATTTTCTCTGAGAAATTCTCTGGGAGGTTCCAGAGAAATTTCCAGAATTTCTCTGGACAAAATTTCTTTGGACAGAAAATTCTCTGGTCATATTTGCCACTTACCAAAGTGCTCTGGTGGTATGAAGCTTTTAAAAAATTACATAATTTAAAACACTTTTTGTCTATTGAATTGGTGGCTTGCTGTTGTTTTTTCGCACAATTTGAAAAGAACTTACCGATACGCACATTTTTTTTCCATGATCATATTTATTGGGTTTTAAAATAAATATTGATCAATTTTTATAAATTTTTAAGTTTGATCCAATATATTTCATATTTTTAAATCACTATAAACTGAATTTTTTATATTTTATTTTAATAATTAATGACTTTATATTATACAAAAAATCAATCACTAATTATTATATATAGGATAAACAATGACAAAAGTAAGAGAATAAATAAAAGCTTAAATATATATATATATATATTAATCAAGCCAAATAGATAATGACTACACTTATTATTATTATTATTTTCAAACAATATATTGATAGACACATACAAACAAAATGGTTGAATGATAGCAGTTGAATAGAATAGCATAGGTCTTACAGCTTCAACAAATCAATAGCATGTTCTTCATCTTCTCTCTTCTCTCTCTCTATCTCTTGTTCTTCCATTTTCCCTCTTCATCTTCCCTCTTCTCTCTATCTCTCTTCCCCTATTTTTTACTTTTTTTTTGTGTTTTTTAGAAAATGTGATTAAAAAAAAGAAATAATCACACTTATTTAAAAAGTGAGATTAAAAATAAATATTATCAGACTCCCTTAAGTAAGTGTGATTAAAATAAATAAATAAATAAATTCAGCATGTTCGACTAGGGCCGAAAATAAGTCCTATGATTTTATTTTAATTTTTTACTCATTATTTGATTGGTTTTCTATTTTTCCTTATTTTTTGGAAAAATGGGTGGTTTTTCTAGAAATCATTGATGGCGAGGTTTTTGGTTGATTTTTTCTCCTCCTTCCTAGTCCTTGTGAGCCGACTGGTGCATTGTTGGCCTTTGTTGTCCGTGTTTTGCAGCTTTTGTGGGACTTCTCTCCTTGAATGATTGATTCGGCTCATATTGGTGCTGTCCCACCCAACAGTGTTTGCTTGGGTCTAGCTTTGTTTTTTGGGCTTTATAGGTAACATACTGGTCCTGAGTTTGTTTTTTTAGACTTGCTTCTATTTGTTTGGGTTGTCCCTGTTGTGTGGTTTTAATTTTCAATGGCTGAGGGTGAGAATAAAGATCCTTCAGTCAATGCAGACTATGGGTAACATCGTATTGCGACTCTTAACGATAGTCCATCTCTTCAAATCAGTCCTGTGAAACTTGATGGCACCAACTACCTGATTTGGTCCCGCTCTTGTAGTCTTGCTAATGTTGCTCGCCAGTTGACTGGTTATATTACCAGTGATCTTCCTCAGCCTGCCTATGATGATCCTTTGCATACTCAATGGGTGTTTGAGAATGCCTTGGTTATGACTTGGCTCATTAACTCTATGTAGCCTAATCAGTAGGTCTTTTCTTCTACTGGATACTGCTTATAAGATTTGGACTGCTGCTGCCCAAATGTGTTCTTAGAGGAAGAAACTTTGAGGCTTAAATCAGAAGGATCGCTCACTTGTGGTGTACTATGCTTAATTAAGTAACTTGTGGCAGGAACTGGATTATTATCAGAGTTTCCAAGCTGTTTGTTCCAAGGATGCAACTTTATTTTAGCAAACCGTGAAAAGGAAAGTGTGTATGACTTCCTTGCTGGCCTTAATTTGGAGTATGATCACGTTTGAGTTCAACTATTGGGTCGCTCTCATTTTCCCACCTTACACAAGGCTTATGCTCTTATTCAACAAGAGGAAAGTCGGCGAAGTGCTATGGTCTATCCCTATGTTACCAGAAAACGCTAATACCCTAGATTTACGTATTAGTACGCACGTTCCGAAACATGGTATACTTTTGTTTCAAAACGGTAAATTTAGTGATCCGAAGCGATCCTAAAAGTTTTTTCCAAAATATTTCTTTAAATGTTACCTTAAGAGGAAAAAAAAAATCAAATATATGAACTAAAATCGTGAGTTAAGTTTCGATGAGACAAAAAATCAAAAATTAGTCATAATTTTCATAGAAATGATTTGCTACATGAAAAAAATAAAAAATAAAAAATTCGAATACCTAATAGTTAAAAGAAAATTACTCTAGAAGTACCTTAAATTCTTAAGTGTAATATATATAAGTCTACTCCTGTCACACCATATTTTAGAGCATATGGTTTCACGTTCCCATTCCGTTTCATGTACCGGAACGATCCACGTTCTAGGTAACATAGGTCCATCCCTCTTTTCAGGATCGATCTACTTTGGTTGTGGCTCCTACCACTCATGATCCTAAGCCTAGTTCAGTTCAGTTTGGTAGCAAGCGTATCATAGGTGATCGGGATTGTTTGAAGTGTGATTATTGTGGGAAAGACCGACATAATTGTGAGCATTGTTAGAAATTGAATGGTCGCCCTACTAGGGATCGTGGCCGTGGTAATACAGCTCATGCACAAGCATGTGTTTGAGATTGCTCTTAGTACTTCCTGTACTCTTTCCCAAGATGAGTTACACACTCTCAGGCGTTTGATGGCTCAGCTTGATTCTCCGTCTACCACAGTTCCTTCGACTCCTACTTCCTCCAATTTTACCCACACAACTACTCCTGCTACTGCTCTTAGTATATCCTTGTCGCCTTCTTGGATTATTGATTCTGTCTCCAGCAAGGGTTTTGTTCATTGCTCATCTTTACTTTCTCTTTCCTTTGTGCTTCATGTTCCTAATTTTGCTACCAACTTACTACTTCCCTAAACTGCTCAATGACATTTTTTCCTACTCATTGTATCTTTCAGGAACTGGTTACGGGGAAAACAATTGGCAATGGTAAAGCACATGGTGGATCGTACTTTCTGGATGTTGTTTCTCCTACATTACCATTGTCCAACACTTACGCCCTTCAGTGCACTATTGGTTCTCCTCTTCCCCTCCTTCATCAATGGCATCGTCGTTTAGGTCATCCATCCCTCAGTATTTTAGAACGACTTACACTTTTGTTTGTGATGCTTGTGAACTTGCTAAGCATAAACGTACTTGTTATCCTTCAATTAATAAAAGAAGTACCTTTCTTTTTATGCTTGTTCATACTGATGTGTGGGGGCCTTCTCCCCATAAGGTGTGTTTGATTGGACGGACTGGATAAGAGGCGATTAGAATCCATCGGACTTGAGTCCTGGGACTGTGAATCCCCCGGACTATTTGGTTGGATTGGACATGTATCCTGTGTTTGTTTTTTCATGGGATTAGATGTCTGGAAATGACTATTTTTAGTGAATCCAACGTTTGGTTGAACGGACTAGATAGGATAAATGAACAAAGGACTATTTTACCCTTTTTCAATTGTTTACTAAGTAATAGCAATATTAAACATATCTTTAATATTTTAATTATTTTTAACTAGAGTAAATAAAATTTTATTTTATTTTATATTTTACACAATTAAATAAATTAACTTTTTTAAATAAAATATCAATAAAAATATATGTTATTTTTTTAATTAAAATTTTAAATAAATTTGTTTTTAAAAATAATAATAATTAAACAATGAAATTAAATAAAACATCTAGTAACATTTAAATAATGAAATTAAATAAAATATAAACAAAATTTTAAAATAAAACATCAATAAAATAACAATATTAAATCTGTCTTTAAATGTAATCTTTATTTATAATTGATTAGTGGACCACAATTAATTAGTTAATTTTTTCAATGTTTTTTTTTTTTAGCACCATTTTTTTTCAATGTTTGAAACATATATTTTTCCAATATTTATATTTTTTAATGGTCACATTTGTCCAACACATAATTTTTATCCAACACAAATTATTTGTCCAACACAGCACACCAGCATCTGAGGGCAAAATGGTCATCTCACCCCTCTAATCCTAACAGTGAACCCCACCCCGGACAATGGAATCCCCCATATGGGGGATAAGGAGTCCGGCTGGACATGGCGTCCGACGGACTAAAAAAAAAGCAAACGGCAGACAAGGAGGCTTCAATGGATTACAATCCAAATAGTGGATTGTCCCCCCCCCCCCCCAAAAACTAATCCGGTGAATCAAACACGCCACTAGTGTCTACTTCTCGATATCATTGGTTTGTCACTTTTATTGATTGTTATTCCCGTGTGACTTGGGTTTATCTTCTTTTTTTTTTTTTTTTAGGTGAATAAGTCATAAATTAAAACGCAAAAAAATACATGATTACAAAGGGAATACCCCAGGGCCTACCAAGAACTAGACAGAGAGACAAACAGAGCACCTACAACAAACTAAACCCAGAAGATAAAACTAGACATAACTCAGGCGATGGATAAAAAGAAATGTCCTGTTAATAAGCCCCATCCATGAAAGATGGCGGCGATGAACAGAACCAACCAAAACTAACAAGCCGCCACCTATTCATAGACCATAAAACACTACGAACTTTGATTCTCCAAAAACTATGGCCTTTTAAGAGATAAGATTTAACCCATTGACACCACATGGATTGCTCACCCCCCGAGACAAGGAACCAGATGTGTTTAGACACAGCAACTTTGTTCTAAATCTCCATAGATTTAAACCCAAGACCCCCTTCACCTTTAGGGGCACACACCCTATCCCAAGCAACCTTAGCCCCCGTCTTCTTAAGTTCAAGCCCAGACCACAAAAAAGATCTACACAAAGCCTCAACCTCCTTAATTACCTTTTTGGGAATAATAAAGAGAGAGGAGCAGTAAACTTGCATAGAGAAGAGGACAAGGCTAATCAATTAAGCCCTGCCTGCAAAGGACAGAACTTTGTTAGTCCAAGACTTAATCCTATTGGTGATCCTAGTAATCAAGCTGGTACAGTCAACAGCTTTCAGCCTAGTGGTTATCAAAGGGACACCCAAATATCTGATCGGCAGCTTACCCTATTGGAATTGAGTCACCTCCAAAATACTTCTCCTCAAGTGATGATCACATCCAGAAAAGAAGATGTGGCTTTTGTTAGGGTTAGGAGTTAGACCAGAGAGAACTTGGAATTCAATGAGACCTTGCTTAATAAGCTCAATAGACTGAACATGCCCCTTACAAAAATTCATAAGATCATCCGCAAAACAAATATTAACAATTTTATTTTTGCCACATGTCCAGTGGAATTTGAATTGATGGTCAAGAGACTTCTCATTTAAGATTCTAGCCAGGACTTCCATGACAATGACAAAAAGGTAAGGGGACATAAGATCCCCTTGTCTCAGACCCTTAGCCCCTTGAAAATAACCATGCAGGCTACCATTAATACAGATAGAGAAAGAAGCCGAGGTAACCCATGCTTTTATCCAATTGATGAGTCTAGTTGGAAAAGCCATAGCTCTAAGCACGTCAAACAAAAAATCCCATTTCACATTATCATAAGCTTTCATGAGGTCAACCTTCATTAAACATTTTGGAGAGGAAGACTTTATGGTACCCTCTCAAAAGTTCCTGGGAAAGGAAGATATTATCAGCAATTCTCCGATCTTGGACAAAGGCAGATTGCACAGGATCAATCACATCAGGAAGCACTTTCTTGATCCTATTAGCAATGATTTTGGCTATACACTTATAGATAGTGTTGCAGTAAGAAATAGGCCTATAGTCCCCCATCTTTCCAGGATTAGGGATTTTAGGTACCAAGGCAATAGTAGTGCAATTGATCTCCTTAAGCAACTCACCCGAGTTCAAAGAAAGATTAATAGCTTGGATGACATCAGTACCAACAATATCCCAAGTGCTATGGAAAAACCCCGCAGAGTTCCCATCAAGACCCAGAGCTTTGTTTGGATTGAAGGACCCAAAAGCACTTTTAATCTCCTCAACAATCACATCTTGCCCCAAAGTAGTGACTTGGGCGCTCGAAGGACGTCTATTGATTAAATTATTGACTCTACCAAACCCATCATAGTTATCCTCACTTGGGGAACCAAACAAATTGGAGAAGTGAGAAACAAAAGCTTCATGAAGATCACGTGGTTTGGTCACCCGAACCCCATTATCCAGAGTAACACTACTAATTCTCCCTCTATTGATATTATTCGTGATAGTCCTAAAGAAAAAGCTACTATTCCTATCACCCAAACTCAGCCATTGAATTCTAGATTTTTGCTTAGCCAGACTCTCCTCAGCTAGACACAAGTCAATGTATTTCTTACACAAATCTCTTTCAGAAGATTGCAAAACCATATAGAGTCCCTATCAAGCTTGGTTTGGATATTCTCTAACTCTTCTAGAAACTTGAACTCACACAGAGGCGTCACTAAAACTCTATCAATGTTAGAAGTTATGTAATGACCATCCCCTTGTTTGTTAGCCCAAGTAAATTGGCAACCACTATAGGAAATATCATCAAAACCAGCCTGAACAATGGAATAATTGAACTGTTCCTTAGCAATCCCCCATCCATACAAAAGGGCTATTGGACATTTGGGAAGCAAGCTCCACAAGCTTGTCAAAAAGAGCAACTCTTAACTGGTGTTGATTTTCAGCATACATAAAACCCACAACAAATTGTTTATCAAAATCTAACAGGTTAACTTTACAAAAAATGGTTTGTTCAGATTGATATATGGGGCTAACAGTGCAAAAGCAGGGGTCCCAACAGACCCAGATACGACCAGTAGTAATGGTGTTGGAATTAGACAAAAAAACCCAGTTATTTCTAAAGATATTACCAAAAATAGCCTGCTCATTAGCTTGTTTAACTTTAGTTTCCAAAATACTCCGAATTTTTAAATCCTCTTTCATGACAAAATTCTTTATTTCTTTTTGTTTGAGAGGGTCATTAAGCCCTCTAATATTCCATGAAGAGATTTTAAAATCCATTTGAAACTTATTGCTGTTAGACCCAACATATATCAATCATTACCTGTTTTTCTTCCTCTGGCTGCCAGAGGAATTTGCCTGACCTTTCTTCTTTTTGCTACTTGATGCTGCTGGTGTGGACTTCTGTGTATCTTCAATTTCAATTAATGGCTCAGTCTCTGTAGGGTTGTTATCCTCCTCCAAAACAGCAGTTATGGCTGATAAGGTTGCCATGTCAACTTCATCCATGATCTGATTTCCCTGAGGTGACAGAACCTGGGCCACACCCAAGATTTCATCATGTAGAATCTTAAGAGGAGCATCACTGTTAACAGGTATGAGGCTCTCTCTATGCTGTGGTTGTACTAAAGGAGGGGAATTCCCCCCTTGACTGCCCTCTCCCTCATTAGGTTCCCCAATCTTCTTTTTCCCTTTCGACTTCACAGTTTGCCATCCCTCTTCCTTGTCCTCTTCAGTTTCTTTTTGCATCTGATCCAAATGTGCCACTTGGGTTGTAACACAGTTCTTGGAATCATGTCCAAACACTCGACAATGCTCACATTTTGCAGGTATACCTTGGTATTCCACTCTTATTTCCACCACTTCCCCCTCACATTTAACAAAGAAATTTAGAGGTAAAGGGGAGTCAACATCCACCTCCACACACACCCTAGCAAAGGGATTCCACTCTTATTCCCCATGGAAGTAAGATGATCCATAAATAAAGGGATTCCAATCTTACTAGCAATCCTGCTCAGCCCATCAAAATCCCAGTATTCCATAGGTACATTGTATAATCTAACCCAAATTGGGATCTGTGAAACATACTCCTTCGTAAGCCTCATCGTTCTTTTCCACTTTTTCAAAAGTAGCAATTGGTTACCCATGTACCAAGGTCCTCCTTCGAGGACACTCACACATGAGTCCACATTATCAAAAATAAATAACATAAAGCCATCACCATTTGCCTGAACCTCCTTAAGTCCCATGTTTTTCCACTGATTAAATTCGCTATTTCTTATATAGTTGAAAGGTAATTTTTTATCCAAGAAATAACCCACTAGACAAGCTTCCCATTTCCCCAATCCCTCACTGCGAGAGGGCAGTTCCACAACATTTGGATCATCTGAAAGTGAGGGAGGAATGTACCTAAGTTTAATCGGGGATCTACTTGGCATATTTGCCACATCCGCCCACGTTTTTGTTGGTCTATCACCTTCTTGCCTGATAGGATTTGCAATTCCAATGACCTCTTCACGAATAAAACCCGATTGGTTAGGGTTTCCCTTCCCCCTCTCTACCATAGCCTCCACGGTAAGACCTGTAACCCCTTCCACCTTGCTTATAAGTTTGGCCCAAAGCGAGATTTGTACTAGGATCCTTCATCCCTCGTGCTTGGATATCCCTTAACCCCCCAGAACTGCTTAGTACCTCCACATGCGAAGCCACCTTTAATAACCCCATACCATCTCAGCTCGTCAAGACTTCATCACTAACTTGAAAGTCACCTTCCTCATGCCTGGGTTGTTCCTCTGGCTTTCGTCAAGGGAAGGCTATCCTTGACACCATCAAATCTATGCCCCACATTTCCAGATTCAACCAAATCGCTCCACCTGGGAGGAGTATGCACTTCTAACCCATCAACCACAACCCTCCCTGGACCAGTTTCCACGGATTTCAGGTCTACCGAGGTTGTAGTAGACCCATCTAGGTTAAACTTGCCTTTCAACAACAGTAGCCGATTTGCCAGATCTGAAATGGCTAGCGACTGCTGGTTCTCCAACCCTTCACTTCTATTTGCAATATCCACAAGCGTCAACAAATCTTTATTTGAAAAATCTTCGATTCCAGACGAAATATTAACTATCGACTTTACATCACTCCTAACCGATGACAGAGGTGGGACAAGAGTCGTCACACTCACATTTACTAAAGCAGAGGACACTAGATTAGTGCAAGAATCGGCCATCATCAATGAGGAATTGATAGTGAAACCCTAGAAACTGAGGTAGTTTCTAGAGAGAAGGCAGACTCTCTCTCTCTAACCCATTTTTTTGGGAATATACTGATTATCTTCTTCAAACTAAAAGTGAGGTTTTTTCTTGTTTTCGCCTTCTTCATACGCAATCTCTTTAATGCTACCATTAAAATTCTTCAAAGTGATAATGGGACTGAGTATGTTGATGGAGCTTTCTGAGCATGCCTTGAGGAGCATGGCATTCTTTATCAGACTAGTTGTGTTGGCACTCCTGAGCAGAATGGAGTTGCTGAACACAAGAATGGCCATCTTCTTGAAGTTGCTCACTCCCTTTTGTTTAACATCTTAGTCTTTTTGTGATGATGCTGTTCTTACTGATGCTTATCTTATCAACCGTATGTCTTCCAGTGTCTTCCAATTCCAAATTCCTCTTGCACTTCTTCTTGTAGCTTTTCCCTTCCCCATTGGGTTTTTGGGTGTGTTTGTTTTGTTCTTTTGCAACCTCGTACTCGTAGAAAACTTGATCCGAAAGCTGTGCGTTGTGCCTTTCATGGCTATTCTGCTACTCGTAAGGGTTACAAATGCAATGATCCTCACACTCAAAAAGTGTGTGTCAATATGGATGCCACTTTCTGTGAAATCTGAGTCCTTTTTTACTTCTTCTCCGCCATCTCCTCCGGGGGAGTGTTATGGATGAGATTTCGGATGAGATGATGTCATATCAGCATGAGTTATCTTTTTTCACTCCTAGTCAGCGAGCTATTATTTGTGGTAAGGGGAAGCCTGAGAGTGGTTTTGGTGTTGAGCCTACATTGGAGGCCATTTGGACAAGGTTGGTTTTAAGACCTATTCACAACGCCAGAAAGAGCAGCCATCCCTTGTGCCACCAAGTCAATCATCATCTCTCGTGCCAATTCCAGATCCTGTTTCCACTGATTCTACAAGTAATGTACCTCATTCTATTTCTTCATCAGTAGTTGACAATCCTGTTATTGATGATTTGAGTCTTCCTATTGCTATTAGAAATGGGGTTAAGGCTTGTACTCAACACCCTATTGCTAAATTTGTGTCCTACGATTCATTTTCTCCTGTGTATCGTGCTTTTGTTTCGTCTCTATCTTCTGTGTGTATCCCATAGGGTTGGAAAGAAGCTGTTAATGATCCTAAGTATAAAGGGAGCTATGGTAGAAAAAATGCAAGCAAGCCGTAAGCAAGAATAATACCTGGGAGGGAGTTAGTCTCCCTTCCAAGTTGAAAAAAATCAATGGGATGTAAGTGGTTGTTCACCATTACGCAGAAGGCAGATGGGACAATCAAACAATACAAAGCAAGACCAGTAGCCAAGGGATATACAAAGCAAGGCCATTATCAAGAAACCTTTGCTCCTGTAGCAAAGATGAATTTCATTTGAGCCATCCTTTTCATGTGCAGCTAACCTAGGGTGGCATTTGCAACAACTAGATGTGAAGAATGCCTTTCTTCATGGGGATTTAGAGGAGGTTTATATGGATATGCCACCAAGATTCTCCTCTCAGTCTACAGTTGGGAAAGTCTACAGGTTGAAGAAAGCATTATATACTTTGAAACAGTCTCCTTGGGCTTGGTTTGATAGATTTCTGAAAGCAATGCAGATCATACCATGTTTGTCAAACGCAATGCAAATAAGGTAACTATGCTTATTGTATATGTGAATGACATAGTTGTAAAAGGGAATGATGAAAATGATATGACACATCTGAAGATGCAGTTAGCCAAGGAGTTGGAGATCAAAGATCTCGGTCCGTTGATGTACTTTCTTGGAATTGAAGTTGCCAGATCTGACAAAGGCATCTTTATTTCTCAAAAGAAGTACATTCTAGATCTTCTTGAAGAAATAGGCATTTTAGGTTATAAACCAACTGATTCACCTATTAAGGTTAACCTGTGAGAATATTAGGTATATGTATATATATTGTAGTATATATATTCTACATATATTAGGGATTGAGCATATAATTTTGTTTCCTCTTAGTTCTAGGGTTTGGATTGTTGTATATACTGATGTATTCTTGTATCAAAAACACAACAGAATATACAAATTCTCTCAAAAAACTTACATGGTATTAGAGCTTGGTTCAAAATCCTAGGTTCGAGAACAGCCTGATCACTCAGAGAACAGCAGGCCAATAGATGGCCGGCAGGCCACTTTTATTGGGCCGGCCCATGTTCAATGTACAACACTAGAGGGCATGCAATTCATAAGCAAACAAACGGTGCGAGCAACATCTTTTATTTTATTTTATTTTTTGTGAATCTGATCCTTGAACCCTCGCAACTCAGGATCTAAGCCAGAGAGTAAAGAAGCCATCATAAACTCTTCTCAATGTTGCTTCTATTTGTTCACATCAGTAGTGACGGGTTGATGCTGCAATAATTGATCCCACAAGGTCTTGAGACTACTATAATAATCAGGAAGAGACCGGCCAGATTGGCGCATAGCAAAAATCTGCTTATATAACTCATAAACCTAAGAGATATTACTTTAATTTGAAAAAGATTCAGCAAAGGAGTCCAAAATTTCCTCAGAGGTATCACAAAATTCCACAGTAATAACATGTGGTTCCAGACTATGCCAAATCCAACCCATAACACAGGAATCCTCGCTACACCAATCATCATAAGCTTTATCATCAATAGGAGGAGGGAGTTCGCTAAATTTTGACGGCATGGGCCCAAGCCAAATAGTTGGCACCATTCAATTTCTTTGCAGTGATAGATTTAGGCATATCATCATCGTTACCCACAGCTATAGCCTTTGCTTCAATCTCGGCCATAATGATCAATCACATAGAATACGCAACAAACGAGCACAAACATAGAACCTCAACACAATTTCTCAAGTTAAAGCAATAAAATACTACAAGTATGCCAAATCACTCAATGCATAGAACAAAAGATTATGCGCACTTTCTTTTTTTTAAACAAAACAACTAACTCATTGTAGCAAGCAAACATATAAATTCTTCTCAAAATAAGTATTTTCTCCCACCAACCTGAACGATGCATTGTCCTCGAGGGAGTAAAAGTGTGATAACAAATTGATTTATTCTCAGCATTCAACCAAAAATGAAAAAATAATGAGACTAAACAACAAATTAATGCGCTTCCAAAGAAAAATTAAAAGTAGATGTATAATAACCTTCCAATAAATGATTGGCACAAAACTCACAAGGTTAAAAGTCTCCACTATCATTCTTCAAGATTTTCAAGTCATATCCACTTATCAACTAAAAATCATATTCACGTGGCTGAAGTGCAGTGCAATGATTTTCAAATATGAACACATGGAATACTTTAAGAAAGTAGCTAGCATATCAAACTTCAACACAATTCTCGAGTTAAAGCAATAAAATATCACAAGTTTGCCCAATCACTCAATGTATAGAACAAAAGATTACCATGAGCACTAATTTTTTTTTTAAAACAAAATAACTGACTCATAGCAACAAGCAAATATATACATTCTTCTCAAAATAAGTATTTTCTCCCCCCAACCTAAACGATGCATTGTCTTGAATGTAAAAAATAAAATCAAAAAGTTAAGGAGATTACCTTAATGATTAACCATGTCTATATATGTCATTGCCTGCAAGGGGTTAGCGCCAAAAACACAAAGGAAAAATAAAAAATAAAAAATAAAAATGAAAAACTAACTACTCCTAAAAGTAACATTATTTTGAATAACATGCACAAACCGGCTCATCAGAATAATTTTGATCAATTATTTTGAACAACTTTTTGAATGAGGTAAAGGAAGTCAGAATCGGCGATCTCTAATTATCTAAAAACTACAAAAAGGGTGTTTTTGGTTTCTATAACGCGTCACAACAAATGAAACACAAAATCTCCACAAAAGAAAAGATAAAATTGCATAAGATAATACATGTATTGTCAGTTCGCTCTTTGCATGTTTTTTCCTCATGAAACTATTAACAAAGTTTTTTTTTTCCCACTTTTTTTCCCATTTCTTAGTTCCTTCTCATACAAGATCCACGGGATGCTCATCATGAAATACAACCCAAATTATTGGAAAGGAATTTCCAAACCTCACACATATGTTGAAACATTGTAGCAATCGAAGTCAAACACTACACAGCATCAATATAAATAAATTATATATTACATATATATATATAACACCACGTATAACCAATTGCCCTATTTTTGTTTCATCATAGAGTAACTGAAAAAGCGTCATTTCAATACATTATGTAAACAAAAACATAGACAAACTACTCAATTCTCAATTCAACGGCACACCCAATTTTCAAACAACACAATTCAAATAATTTTGGTTGAAACTCATATTAAATTGTATGAATCGAATTGTGCGTCGTACAATTCTAACACCATACTAGTTGGAACATTTAGAAGTCGTGTCAACAGAATAATTTTGATTAGTTACTCATGAAATACAATATCCATTTCCAAGGAATAGTAGCAATGTAAGTGAATTTATTCTTGTGTGATAACTGAGATAAGAAATTACCTAGTTGTTGACTCTGCCAACTGGTGCAGGAGGCAAGACGAGATCTGCTTCCAGATCAGGTTGAAGATATGCTGGCATACCCATCACCTTCTATCTCCATGCCCATGTCAGCTTCCAAAGAATCATGCTCTACATCACAACATCGAAAAGGATACATGAAAAAAATAAAAACTTAAAAAACTATCGCCCAATTTAGTCTCCATTTCCAAGCAATGGCAGCAATGTAAGTGAAGGAATTCTTGAGTGATAACTGAGATTACCTATTTTGTTGACTCACTGCTCAGTTGAAGAATTCTTTAGTTTTTTCATCTCGTGTTACAACTCACTGCTCAATTGCCATTTAACAAAAAAAGGTCTACATTTATCGCCCAACAAACACATGGATTTATTATATATAACCCAACAGACATCAATTATGTAGCAACTACCACCAATAAACTACTAACTTAACACTTTTCCTTTTTTCTTTTCTTTTCTTTTTTTTGTTGAGTAAGAAAGCCAATTTGTAGACATAAATAGTAACTCAGAAATAAAATACTCATGCCAATTAGTTTCCCAATTTTCTCGACACTGACTAAGGATTTGCAAAGAACACAAATTTCTATCCTAAAATGCCAACTGCTGAGGTTTAATTGTTTTGCAGGCTAGTAAAGCTCTTTTAGAGGGGGTATTGCCTTTGGCATGTCTTGAGCTTCATTGTAAATCCTCTTTATGGTAATAAAACACTTACCCCCAAAAAGCATAGCATGACGAACAATGTCTACGTGCCAGAGAAGCCAAGAAAAGGAAAAACAACAAATATCAACTATATTCAAAATAATAAAATTCAGTTTTCCAACTAGTACCAAGCATGTAGATTTTGAATTTCTGAACTCTTTTAATTGAGGCATTTCAAAATGGCCTATTTGACTAGATCAATAAATCAATGGAAGGAAAATAACACGGTCCAGCTGTTAATAGAGTAAGTAGAACTTCAATTGGTGAACAATAATGCTAGACCACAAATGTTTTAGCAAACACTCACATGGGGGTGTGTCCCACACGCATGTGAGGGGTAGATTTTTTTGGTAAATTTTTTTGTATCCCTAGGCATTTTTCCTTATTGGTGAAATGAGGAAAGAGACGAACACCACAAAAGAAAGACACAAAAAAGGAGCAGAATGTAACTACTAGGGAAACCAGAAAAACAAATTCACTTGGTAAGTCAACAAGAGATGGAAATAGCTGAACAAATGACCCAAGAGACATCAATGCTAGAAACACACTTAGAAACGATTTTTCTAATCTGCATCAAAAAAGAAAACAGAAGAAAAAAAAAGTGTGAAAGTCAATAATGCCCTTCACTACAAATTGAGTCCACAGTATCTCCGAAAGCATTCTTTTAGATCCTCCTTTTTGAAATTAAACATATGTGTTTAGTTGTCAAAATTTCCATTAAGCTCAATTAGTTTCAGTATGAAATTACTGTACCATATTTTGTTCCAACAAGGTCGGGAAGGTGCATAATAACTTTAAACACACAAAATAAGATGTGGCATCACATAAGCAACTAAATTTATTTCTAAAATAGCATTGACAGGACAAAAATAAAATATAACTACAATTATGAATACCAATATATGAAGGGTCTTGTTAACAAGTGCCCCGAGGACACGAAAAGTAGACCCAAAATTTTTTTTTGAGAACACAAGACACTAATTAAATTCAATGCAGTTTTTATTGAAATTAATGCACTTCTTTTAACTGTTTGACCTATTTTCAAGACATTTCTTTATTTCAATCCCAACATTCAGCACTTTTAGCATTTGTCATACACAAATATCTAGTTATAAGGACACAACAATTGCACGAATTATAATTAAGATCATTCCAATAAAATAAATGAAATATATCTTTTAAGAACAAAACCAAAAAGATGACATGAGGAACTTACTTTTCTACATTTCATCAGCTTTAGCATTAATGGGAAAAACTACAAATGCAAGACTGATGTTAGAGGAGGATAAGTTATCAAAATATTTGATATCCATGTTTCATATTTCTTCTTTTCTACTTCTAAATCTGAAAATATAAATCCGAAGCAAAGAATCATGCCAATCTCAAATCATACCTGAGGGAGTAATGTAGGGTTAGTTAGAAGTTTTCTGTTGTTAAGATTCCGAAAGTCCAGTGTAGCTTCTGCCACAACAGGGTCTAAAAATACACTGCAATCGAACATTAGAAGGGTGATTTTCAAATATGATTTATCATATGATATGCCATCATAAATAGAGAATAATTGTTCATGATTTTCTTTTTTTCCCCATAAATAAATTATTGTGAAAAGACTACAAACTAAACCATCTTTACTGACTCAAACATGAATGAATGCAGATCCTCATACTAGGATCAACATCATGTAGAAGCACCTCTCCAAAATTAAGAGAAAATAGACGAATTTCCTGAGTAAAACTGTAGAATAAAAGAACAATGGTTACATCAGCACATATGTAAGCATAATGATAAGGGGAAGAACTAGGAGAGAAGCAAATATCAAGCACCAAAAATACTTCAACATTCCAAATAAATAGTAACTACAAGTTAATAAAACCTGCAATCAATTCATGGTCATTTTTTTTCCAAGTTTTGTTTGGTTCTCTTTTGCATGAGAACCCTCATGGCACAAGCTTTGACAGCTTCTTGAGCTGGACAAGGTCTTTTTCTTTTTCTTTTTCTTTTCTTTTTTTTTTACTTTTTTTTCCCTAACAAAACAACTAACTCATTGCAGCAAGCAAACATATAAATTCTTCTCAAAGAAAGTACTTTCTCCCCCCAACCTAAACGATGCATTGTCCTCAATGTAAAAAACAAAATCACAAAGGTAAGGAGATTACCTTAAATGATGAACCATGTCTATATATATATATATTTTTTTTTTTTTTTTGAGCAACAAAAATTTTATTAAAAAAGAAAAGATGAACCACGTCTATATGGGCAATGCCTGCAAGGGATTATTGCCAAAAACACAGGGAGGGGGGGGGGGATTACAAACGAAAAACTAAGGCCCCGTTTGGGAATAGGCTAATATAGTAACTTTTTGGCTATTTGGCTAAAATATGAGCTAAAAAAAACTAGTATGTTTGGGATGACTTTTTGGCTTTTTACGAAAAGATGTGCAAAAAGTAGAGAGAAAAAAAAATCTTTGACTTTTTGGTATGGGTTGTTGGCTTTTTGGCTAATTTAATAACTTTTTCACTTTTTGGCTAAAAGGGAGGGTTCCCAAACGAGGCCTAACTACTCCTAAAAGTAACATTACTTTTATTATTATGTTTATGGGTCTTGATAAATAGGGTCTTTTAATTCGATGGACTCCTCTCCTCTTCAGGTGGGAAATTCTCCGAAACTAGTTTAAGACGTTGGCCAGTCACTTTAAAAACATTACCATTCTTGAGATTTTCAATCTCAACGGCCCCATGAGAAAAAACAGTTTTAACAATGAAAGGGCCAGTCCATCTAGATCTCAATTTAGCGGGAAACAAATGTAGTGTAGTTTTAAACAAAAGAACCTTTTGTGAAGGCTCAACAATTCATTTCAGTACAAACAATATTAACATCAAGAACATATCATATACAATGACACGGGGAGGACTAGTCAATCAACTGGAGGCCCTTTTCTCTTTCAAAACAACACCCCTTTTCTGCTCCCTTATCTACAAAAATATGCAATCTTGCCTTTAGGCAATAGCAATATTATCTTTTATTCGATGAAAAGCTACAAACACAAGACTCTTGTGAGTAAAAAGGTATATATATTATGTAGAGGGGTAGAAAATTAAGATAAAAATTACCATCTTGTTGCGCTAAATTCAAGCAGCCTGAGCACCCTTGACAACATCGCGGCCAGATCTAGTGTTCTTGCTATTATCTAAGTCACCCAATATATATTTCATAGAAGGAACAAATAAGGAATAGAAGACGGGTAGTAATTAAAAGGAAAAACAAACAAATATTTTAAGAGCAAAATCAGAATATAAAAAGACTGGAGGTACAATCAAATCTTGTCTAAACTTTGAGAGAGGTTTTGTGGATGTTATGAAATGATTTCGAAGCAAACCGAGTCTTATGGGCCTTGTTGAGCAATTTATATTGTTGAAGGCTCAAATGTAGATTTTCTACAAATTTAAATTAAATTCATTAAATATAAATTGAGAGAATGAATACAAGATCCAAAATTCATAGAATAACTATGTCATTTTAAGCATTCATCACACCTCCCAACCAGCTTTATTGCTAGAACCTAGCAATTAAGGCGACTAAAATAAAATCAGAAAGTAAAATAAAAGCAACAACTCTAAACCACTTCCGCAAGAAATCACGATTGAATTTAGCACATGCAACAAGCCCTTAATCCAATAGGTAACCCCACGTGGACGAGTTAAAGCCTCGTGTTTCCAAAGATGTCACCCACAAACTTCCAAAAATTTCTTTACTAAAAGGATTTCTTTCATTCTCATGCCAAAGTTAAAGAACAAGTCACGAATTTCACAACCTTAACAAGATAATTAATCAAAGTTCAAGACACTAGCAGCAAGTAAAGATATCTCATGACATTCAAAATTTGGAGTGTGTGAAAAACGTTCAGCCAACATAGACATGACCTTAGCCTTAAAGTGAAATATAACTCAAATCTCTTTCTGAAACATGCTTCGACTCAAATCTCACCAGTTATTGCACTCAATAAATAAATCACTCAGAATATGGTGCAAAAATTACTCTCAATATATGCGAGTAGAACAATGTAAATCAGAGGCAAAATATCCCGCATGCTAATTTTTTTGAAAAACGCTAATATGAAAGAATAAATAAATAGTCTCATGAATGGAATATCAAATATTGAGAATCAAAATTTCTAGAGATGTTACCCACAAATGTCAAAAAATTTCTTTCGTTCTCATGCTAAAGTTGAAGAACAAGCCATGAATTTCACAACCTTAACAAGATAATCAATTAAAGTTCAAGACACTAGCAACAAGTAAAGATATCTCATGACATTCAGAATTTGGAGTGTGTGAAAAAGTTTAGCCAACACAGACACAACCTTAGCCTTAAAGTGAAATATAACCCAAATCTCTTTCTGAAACATGCTTAGACTCAAATCTCACCAGTTATTGCACTCAACAAATAAATCACTCAGAATATGGTGTAAAAATCACTCTCAATATATGCGAGTAGAATAATGTAAATCAAAGGCAAAATATCTCGCATACTAATTTTTTCGAAAAACGCTAATATGAAAGAATAAGTAAATAGTCTCATGAATGGAATATCAAATACTGAGAATTAAAATTACCATACTATCACCCCTATCCATCATGTCCACTTGTAAACTATACCACTCTCAAGATCAAATAGGACTTTTATTTGGTTGTAATGTTTGGGTCGAGGAATTACGAAAAAAATAATAAAAAGGCATAGATGAATAAAAAAATGGATGTCTGAGAGATAATTGGGATAAAAATAAACACAATTAGAGCATTATTCCAAATGCCTTGCTCTTTCTATTACTTTTCTTTTTGTCTTTTTCAACTTCCTCCTCTTGCTTTTTTTTTTTTTTTTTTCCTCCTTCGTTGAACACAATTTATTTCTTCTTCTTTTTTTCAGCTTTTCTCCTTTTTTTTTTTTTTTTTTTTTCCCAAACAAATTTGCCATTGTCAAACTCAGATAATCCCAACATATCTACAAAATTAAAAATAAAGTATGGGTTGTGGGGTTAAACAAAGAAAGGCTAACATAACGGCTCAAATTGGTTTCTAATGGTTAATGAAGTAACAATAAAAGAAAGAAAAATAAATAAAAGGCTCAAAGAAACAAAGATGGCCTAAAATCATCCCTCAAGAATTAGTATGGTCCTTCAATTTTCATGATCTCAAGGGAATAAAAGTGTGATAACAAATTGATTTATTCTCAGCATTCAACCAAAATGAAGAAATAATGAGACTAAACAACAAATTAATGTGCTTCCAAAGAAAATTTAGAGTAAATGTATAATAACCCTCCAATAAATGATTGGCACAAAACTCACAAGATTAAAAGTCTCCACTATCATTCTTCAAGATTTTCAAGTCATATCCACTTTTATCAACTAAAAATCATATTCATGTGGCTAAAATGTAGTGCAATGATTTCCAAATACGAACACATGGAATATTTTAACAAAGTAGCTAGCATATCAAACTTCAACACAATTTCTCGAGTTAAAGCAATAAAATACTACAAGGATGCCAAATCACTCAATGCATAGAACGATGCAATGTCCCCCCAACCTGAACGATGCATTGTCCTCAAGGGTAATTGATTTATTCTCAGCATTCAATCAAAAATGAAAAAATAATGAGACTAAACAACAAATTAATGAGCTTCCAAAGAAAATTAAGAGTAGATGTCTGATAACCCTCCAATAAATGATTGGCACAAAACTCACAGGGTTAAAAGTCTCCACTATCATTCTTCAAGATTTTCAAGTCATACCCACCTATCCACTAAAAATCATATTCATGTGGCTGAAGTGCAGTGCAATGATTTCCAAATATGAACACATGGAATACTTTAAGAAAGTAGCTAGCATATCAAACTTCAACACAATTCTCGAGTTAAAGCAATAAAATATCACAAGTATGACCAATCACTCTATAGAACAAAAGATTACCATGAGCACTAAATTTTTTTTTTAAACAAAATAACTAACCCACAGCAACAAGCAAATATATACATTCTTCTCAAAATAAGTATTTTCTCCCCCCAACCTAAACGATGCATTGTCTTGAATGTAAAAAATAGAATCAAAAAGTTAAGGAGATTACCTTCATGATTAACCATGTCTATATGTGCCATTGCCTGCAAGGAGTTAGCACCAAAAATACAAAGGAAAATAAATAAATAAAAACGAAAAACTAACTACTCCTAAAAGTAACATTATTTTGAATAACATGCACAAACCGGGTCATCAGAATAATTTTGATCAATTATTTTGAACAACTTTTTGAATGAACCAATTACCCAATTTTTGTTTCATCATATAGTAATTGAAAAGGCGCCATTTCAATACATTATGTAAACAAAAAACATAGATAACCAAACCTTTAACGATCTAAAGTTTTCTTTATTCCTAAGACATAGGATGCCTCTCCTAGAACAACCTTAGCACTTCGGCCCCCCGACGGGGCCTACATTTGCTGGGCTTGAATTTCCAATTTCGAGGATAACCGGGTCTTTCTTATCACTACTCAATTCTTGACTCAATAGCACGCCCAATTTTCAAACAACACAATTCAAATAATTTTGGTTGAAACTCATACTAAATTGTATGAATCGAATCGTGCATCATACAATTCTAACACCATACTAGTTGGAACACGTAGAAGCCGTGTCAACAAAATAATTTTGATCAATTACTCATGAAATACGATATCCATTTCCAAGGAATTGTAGCAATGTAAGTGAATTTATTCTTGAGTGATAACTAAGATTAGAAATTACCTGGTTGTTGACACTGCCAGCTAGTGCCAGAGGCAAGACGAGATCTGCTTCCAGATCAGGTTGAAGATATGCAAGCACCCCCATCACCTTCTATCTCCATGTCCATGTCAGCTTCCAAAGAATCACGCTCTGCATCACATCGAAAAGGATAAATGAAAAAAATAAAAACTAAAAAAAAACTAGCGCCCAATTTAGTCTCCATTTCCAAGCAATGGCAGCAATGTAAGTGAAGGAATTCTTGAGTGATAACTGAGAATACCTTGTTGTTGACTCAATGCTCAATTGAGGAATTCTTTTGTCTTCATCACTTGTGTTCTCACTGCTTAGTTGCCATGGAATAAAAAAAGGTCTACATTAATTGGCCAAAAAACATATGGATTTATATATAACCCAACAGACATCAATTATGTAGCAACTACCACCAATAAACTACCGACTTAACCCTTTACTTTTTTTCTTTTCTTTTTCTTTTTTTTTTTTTTTTTTTTTTTGTTTGTTAAGTAAGAAAGCCAATTTGTAGACATAAGTCATAACTCAAAAATAAAATACTACTCATGCCAACTAGTTTCTCAATTTTCTCTTGACACTAGGCTCTAAGGATTTGCGAAGCACACAAATTTCTATCCTAAAATGCCAACATCTGAGGTTTAATTGTTCTGCAGGCTAGGTGTAAAGCTCTCTTTTAGAGGGGGTATGGCCTTTGGCATGTCTTGAGCTTCATTGTAAATCCTCTTTTATGGTAATAAAACACTAACCCCTGAAAAAGCATAGTATGACGAACAATGCCTACATGCCAGAGAAGCCGAGAAAAGGAAAACCAACAAATATCAACTATATTCAAAATAATAAAATTCAGTTTTCCAACTAGTACCAAGCATGTAGATTTTGAATTTCTGAACTCTTTTAATTGAGGCATTTCGAAATGGCCTATTTGACTAGATCAATAAATCAATGGCAGGAAAATAACACGGTCCGACTGTTAATAGAGTAAGTAGAACTTCAATTGGTGAACAATAATGCTAGACCCCAAATGTTCTAGCAAACACCTATGTGAGTAGTAGATTTTTTCGTAAATTTTTTTGTATCCCTAGGGAATCCACAAAAGAAAGACACAAAAAAAGAGCAAAATGTAACTACTAGGGAATCCTGAAAAACAAACTCCCTTGGTAAGTCAATGAGAGATGGAAATAGCTGAACAAATGACCCAAGAGACATCAATGCTGGAAACACACTTAGAAACGACTTTTCTAATCTGCATCAAAAAAGAAAACAAAAAATATATATGTATGAAAGTCAGCAATGCCCTTCACTACAGATTGAGTCCACAATATCTCCGAAATCATTCTTTTAGATCCTCCTTTTTTAAATTAAATATGTGTTTAGTTGTCAAAATTTCCATTAAGCTCAATTAGTTTCAGTACGAAATTAGTATACCATATTTTGTCCCAACAAGGTCGGGAAGGTGCATAATAACTTTAAACATACAAAACAGCATTGACAGGACAAAAATAAAATAAGACTACAATTATGAATACCAATATATGAGAGGTCTTGTTAACAAGTGCCCCCAAGGACATGATAAGTAGACCCAAAAAAAAAAATTTAAAACACAAGACACTTTTTATTAAATTTAATGCAGTTTTTATTGAAATTAATGCACTTCTTTTAACTGTTTGACCTATTTTCAAGACACTTCTTTATTTCAATCCCAATATTTAGCACTCTTAGCATTTGCCATATACAAATATCTTGAGGACACAACAATTGCATGAATTATAACTAAAGATCATTCCAATAAAATAAATGAAATATATCTTTTAAGAACAGAACAAAAAGATGACATGAGGAACGAACTTCTCTACATTTTAGGAGCTTTAGCATTAATGGGAAAAACTACAAATGCAAGACTGATGTTAGAGGAGGATAAGTTACCAAAATATTTGATATCCATGTTTCATATTTCTTCTTTTCTCCTTCTAAATCTGAAAATTCAGTCAAATAAAGAAACTAAATCCTAAGCAAAGAATCATGCCAATCTCAAATCATACCTGAGCGAGTAATTTAGGAAAAATTGGTTAGAAGTTTTTTGTTGTTAAGATTTCGAAAGTCGGTGTAAGCTGCAACAACAGGTCTAAAAATACCGCAATCGAACATTAGAAGGGTGATTTTCAAATATGATTTATCATATGATATGCCATCATAAATAGAGAATAATTGTTCATGATTTTCTTTTTTTCCCCATAAATAAATTATTGTGAAAAGACTACAAACTAAACCATCTTTACTGACTCAAACATGAATGAATGCAGTTCCTCATACTAGGATCAACATCATGTAGAAGCACCTCTCCAAAATTAAGAGAAAATAGACGAATTTCCTGAGTAAAACTGTAGAATAAAAGAACAATGGTTACATCAGCACATATGTAAGCATAATGATGAGGGCAAGAACTAGGAGAGACAAATATCAAGCACCAAAAATACTTCAACATTCCAAATAAATAGTAACTACGAGTTAATAACACCTACAATCAATTCATGGTCATTTTTTTCCAAGTTTTGTTTGTTTTAGTTGAAGGGCTATTTTTTATTAGATTAAACTTCTAAATAACTGAAAATCTCAGTTGTTGCCTCACCCACAATCTCCATCAACATCTCCAAATTACTTGGACTACACTAACAATAATTGCAATGTATTTAGAACTCTAAACTTGAGGTAAAAGCAAAATTAAATAAGATGAGACAAAAACAATACACATTTTTTAACAATGGAAAAGTGGAGACATGCATATAGGTGTCACCAAAAAAAAAAAAAAAAGCAGCAACATTATTTAATGGGAACTGAATTTTTATAACTAAAATTTATGCGGGTTAGTGATGGAAAATTATTTGTACATTCACAAGCAAAGATGTAGGCAAGTTGCACCCAGCCATGACACAATATACATTGAATGCTTTGATTTTCAAGCTTTTCCAATAGAAGCCTCAGAGTAATACCAAAACAAGAACTTGTCTCAATTCTACTGAAAATAACTTTTTTACCTCGTAAGAGAAAATTTTGTCTATAAATAGAGTAGAAGTTCTCACTGTAAGTAGGGGAACCAATGCTCATATTAAAGCTGAAACAGAACATGAATTTCAAAATTTCCATACAGAGTGAAAAGATTGTGACATGCATCAAGAACAGAGTCAGAGTGAAAATATTGACATCATGCACTGCTATGGCAAAATACACATCAAGAGAGAGAAGAGATAGTGACAGTGGTGATTAAGAGTTTGATGAGGGTGTGTGGCCATAAAGCAATCAATGGATAGAGAAATCAATACCAGTAAAAGAAGACCACTAGAGGTTTGAGATTGAGAAATCGAAGCGACTGAGCATTGAAAAATCTTGTTAAGTTACAGATAAACCCTAGCTATGAAATCTCTAACACACTTCACGAAGCGTGTTCACCTGATCATATTGAAATCACACAAACAAAAATAATCACAAGAATAATCAAGCAATTTTATACAGATTTCAATCGATTTCAATAAATCTCAAGAAATTTGAAGCAAAATTTAAGCAATTCTTCGTCATCAGACAGACGATTTCAGAAAAATAAATACCTGGATTTCAAGATGCGTGATGGATTTCACACGATCTCACGCTTCTTCTTCTTCGTCTATTTCGTCTTAGGGTTTGAGTGTGGTTTAGGGGTTTCTGCTGCTTCGTCTAAGGGTTTGTTTGTGCAACGTCTTCATGTTCTCCATCAGAAAGACGATTTGAAGGAGTCAATTTCAAAGGTTTTGGGTTTCTCAGATGGATAGAAGATAGAGAGATCGAAAGGGTTTAGGTTGTGAAACCCTAAGGGAGAGAGGCGTCTGTAAACAAAGGAGTGAAAAGAGAGAGGAGACCGTTGTGAAACCCTAATTTTGAAGCGGTGGAAGATAATAGCGAGAGAGGGATCTAGAGACAAAGAAGGAAAAGAGAGTGACCGTTATGAAACCCTAATTTTTAACACGTTACATTGGAGTTCGGGTGCGCAGCCGGGCCCATTTTATGTCTTTAATTTTTATGCTTTGTATATAGCCTATTTTGACAATACGGTTATAATCTGCTTTTTGAATTATAACGCACATCTTCTCCCACAAAAAAATTGATTATAAGCTACTTATAATCAACTTCAAAAAGTTGATTATAACCATCTTTCCAAAATAGGCCTATGTATGAGCTGTTTTCATTTTTTAAGAATAAATTTTTATTTTCTCATTCCATTCGCCGCTTTTATTCACCACTCACTACAACCATCGATGAATGGTGAGTCCCGACCAACCTCCGGTGACTCTCTAACAAGTGAGTAGTTATCGGTGTGATTTTTTATTATCAATTGGCATTTTTCAGGTCATCTCATGTCCTCCGACATCGTCCAACCACGAAATTCGGCAAATAAGTTTGATTGCTCATTACTATCAGCCACCACATCCGTCCATCCTTCATTTCTGTCCACTAAATTTGACAACTCATCATTACACTGTTAATTATTTTATTTAAACTCTCTCATTTTATTTCAATGCGATGTTCAAACTTTTTATTGTAAATTTAAATTTAGGACAAACTTCACTTTACCCCTTGTGGTTTGGGCGGAGTGTGGATTACCTTTCTGACATTCGGAAATCACCACATAATCCCCTTGTGGTTAGTGGACTAAAAAGCACATTAACTTGTGTTAACAGAAATTGTAAATTGGCAGTTATACCCTCTCTCTCTCTCTCTCTCTCTCTCTCTCTCTTTCTCTTCCTTCTCTTCTTCTTCCTCCATACCCTTTCAATAAATTTCCACTTCCATTTAACAAAACACTTGATTTAGCTTCATGCTACCAACTTTAACACATATTTCCACTTCCATTCAACAAAACACACACACACACACACACATATATATATATATAAACCTGCAAATTATATATATAATCTATATACATAGTTATATATATTCCTAAAATCTATTAAGAAGCTTAAGATCAAACTATATTAAAAGAAATATAAAAAAATATATAGTTTTTATGAAGTGTATATATATGTATATATTCATTGTTATATATTTATAAGGTTTGATCTTCAATTTTTAAGAATGCGCTCCAGAAAAAATTTAAAAAAAACCTGCAGATCTAATGATGTAATTGATGCTAGCTTCAAAAATTAAAACCAACCAATCTTAGTTTGTTTATGTTGAATCAGATGTAGCCTTATGAATTTGATTGTGGAGGTTTGTTGATTTGGATTATGTGTAGAAAGTGTGGCTGGATAAGAATACATGAAAGCTTTTGTTTGTGATTTCTTTAAACGGGTTGGCAATTATTGGAATTGATGATTGGAGATACTAGAACCATATTTCAACCGATGAATCTAGGTGAGGACTTGAAATCGTTGTTGATTTTTGTTGCTTCTGTGGGTACTTTGAATATATACATATATATAGCTACAGATTATATATATACAATAATTTTTTATAGAAATTATGTTGTTTAAATTAATTTAGGTTTTTGTTTTGGGTTGTAATTTTAGAGAGAGAAGGAGGAAGACCCATGGCATGCCTTTGCAAATTTAAAGATGTTCTAAGAGTATTTTGTTCTTAAAATGTAACTTACTCTCTGTATGAGCGTTTGAACTACACAGCCCGTTAACTTGAATAGAAAAGTGAACGGTGCGCTTTAGTCCACCAACCACAAGAGAATTATGTGGTGATATTCGAATGTCAGGGGGTAATCCATACATGGCCCAAACTATAGGAGGTAAAGTGAAGTTTGCCCTTAAATTTATTTTATTTAAGTCTTTCAACTTCATAATCAAGTTGGTGCAATCTAATTTATAACTAAGGTCTTACACCTTTTTTGTCTTTAACGTTTTTTTTTAATTTATATAAAAAAAATTACTTTTTTGGTTAAAATAATTTAAAAAGTAAAAGAAAGTTGAAAATATTGAAAGCAACCAAAAATAAATAAATAAATAAAAACTGTATATTTTTAATCTTTGGCGAAGTCCCTTTCATTACTCTCGGCTCTTGTTAATTTTTTTCGTTTTATCTTTTTGTTTGTTATGGGGATATGAAATGAAGCAACATAATTTGAATGGATCACAAAAGTGAAATGATTTATTTATCGAATTTGTTGTCACTCGAATCATTTAAACTTGTGCTAGGTTGACAATTGGTTTTACCCTCGTCTATCGTAGTTGTCATCCTGTCACTTAGATGACCAGCATGAACAAATTCGTGCAATTCGAACGATACTAAATTCGATGAATGTAACATTATTGATCATGAAAATGGGTTAGGGATTTGCAGGGCGAGAAAAACCGAACCCCATTAGGGACGGATTGTGGAATAAAAATGGTCTTCGTTAAGGACGAGCATTGGAAATGGAAAAAAAATAAAATAATTGGAGATTGGGAACAGAGACTGTAAAACTCACCCTTCTCGTCTCATTGCCATTCCCATTTATACCTTCTCCAACTAGTCGGGTAGGAGTTGGGCATTGGTCGGGTTGGTCCGGATCAAAATTTTATCACTTTGTAAGCACTTTATGTTGAGCCGATGTAATCAATTTAAGTCCAAGTCTAAAATTAATAATATAATATAATTTTCAATTCCAATCATTATATATATTTTTTAAATGCGAGCAAACTAATTTTTATAAAATAAAAATTGTATTAAAAAATCATCCAATCTAACGTTCCAACATACATAAAAATATATAACATTATTTCATTTACTACAAATACTTTAATAATTAAAATATTATGTACTCTAATATTATGCATTGAAGCATGAAGATGGAGCATAGCTCGCTTACGGAGAGCTGAGATACAGGTTTGTAAAATTAATTTAAATTGAATAGATTACAATTTTTTTTTTTGTTGTGACCAATGCGATAAATTAAATAGGTTACGATTATTGAATCGATAAAATTTTTCTATGTTCATGAAATAAAAAATGAAATGTCCAACATAATTAATAGATCGGATTATCAAAACGAGATCTATGATAGGCCTCATAAAACTAAACAGCACTCTTCAGTTCAAATTATGGACTGGAGAGAATTCCCTCATATAAAATAACTACACTAGTGATTGTGTTTTTTTTCTTCTTTTCTCTCTCTTTATAATTTAAGAGGCTTCATAGGGAGTAGGGAATCAAATTAAGAAGAAGATCCCCTCCAATTCAAAATTTGGATTATAGAGCATTGTTTTGGCCCATGAGGCCTACCACATGCCCCGTTTCGATAATTTGAATTGTTCATTTTGTTAAGCATTTTGTGTATTTCATCTACACAAAAAATTAAGGGCCTGGCTTTGGTCCAGTCCTTAATCGGACTGGACGGTGCTGTTGGGCCCTTGGGGGCCCACCACGGGTCCCATTTTGAAAATCTGAACCGTTCAATGTGTAGAACTTGTCGAGTACTATATGCTTGTGAAAAATCACATTGATCGAATATCGATAGCTATGTGATCAAAACAGTTTTTTATCAACCATTATTTTATTCACCGTCCATTTTTTTTATACAAAACTGATTTGATCACATAGCTATCGATATCCGATCAACGTGATTTTTCATAGGCATATAGTACTCGACGAGTTCTACACATTGCATGGTTCAGATTTTCAAAACGGGACCCGTGGTGGGCCCCCACGGGCCCAACAGCACCGTCCAGTTCGATTAAGGACTGGACCAAAGCCAGAGCAAAAAATTAAATCCATTTGATAAGTATAACTTATTTAATTTATTGCTTTTTCACCAATGAAATTGACGACAATTGTGCTCTTATCCGACATGATTGCAACACTTATTTTGAAGTGTCGGTACTTCATAGCACCTAGGTCTCTGCAACAACTTTCTAAAAGTTCTTATTGACCGGTATCTAGTTTCAATCTAATAAACTTTACCATTGCCAACAACTTTACAATGTATAAGGTTCATTATATCTTTTGATGATTATCAATTTTTATATTTTCTTCTTATTATGTGTTTTTTATTGACATTTTTCATTTTATTTACATATTTTTATTGCTTGAGAGTTCTCCCGTCCAAACCTTATTTTCTTCTTATTAAGTGTCGCTAAAATGCCATTCTAGATTGGAGTGTAAAATTTGACAAAATTCCGAGCACGTCCCAAAGATGTTGCGAAAATGCCATTGTCGATCAAACATAAATTCGAGACAATTCTGACCTCGTCTCGAAAATGTCGCGAAAATCTTTGTTCGATCGACTACAAAATTTGAAACATTTCGACCTCGTCCCAAAAGCGTCTCCAAAATGCCGTTTATTCCGAGCTCGTTCCAAAAGTGTCACCAAACGGCATTTTTGATATGATAGCCAAATTTGAGACAATTAGAACTCATCCCAAAAGTCTCAAAAAATGTCGTTGTTGATCGAATTGCAAAATTTGAGACAATTAGAGCTTGTTCCAAAAGTGTCAAGCTCGTTCCCAAAGTGTTGCCAAACGACCTTTTCGATCGGGCAAATTTGAGACAATTTTGAGCTCGTCCCAAAAGTTTTGCCAAAACGTTGTTTTCGATCAAATTGCCAAATTTGAAACAATTCCAAGCTCGTCCCAAAAGTGTCGCGAAAATGCCATTTTCGATCAGACTGCTAAATTTGAGACAATTCCGAGCTGGTACGAAAAGTGTCCCAAAAACGCCATTTTCAAATTACACTGCCAAATTTGAGACAATTTTTGAGCTCGTCCCAAAAGTATTGCCAAAACGACATTTCTGATCAGACTGCCAAATTTGAGATATTTCCAATCTTGTCCCAAAGGTGTCGCTAAAATGCCATTTCCGATTAAACTGCGAAATTTAAGAAAATTCCTAGCTCGTCCCAAGAATGTCGCTAAAATGCCATTTTAGAATGGACTGCCAAATTTGAAACAATTCCGACCTCATCCCAAAACTGTCGCAAAAATGGTGTTTCACTACCAATTTTGAGACAATTCTGAGCTCGTCCTAAAAGTGTCGCTAAAGTGTCGTTTCCGATCGGACTCCCAAATTTGAGATAATTCCGAACTCATCCCAAAAGTGTCGCCAAAATGCTGTTTCAGATCTGACTGCCAAATTTGAGACAATTTAGAATTCGTCTAAAAAGTGTCGCCAAAATGTCAATTTCGATCAAACTACCAAATTTGAGACAATTCCGATCTTGTCCCAAAAGTGTTGCTAGAATGCCGTTTTCTATCAGACTGCCAAATTTAAGACAATTCTGATCTCGTCCCAAAAGTGTTGTGAAAATGCCATTTCAAATCAGATATCCAAATTTGAGACAATTCCAAGCTCGTCCCAAAAGTGTCACCGAAATTTGTTTCGATCGAATAGCTAAATTTGAGACAATTCCAAGCCCGTCCCAAACGTGCCATGAAAATGCCGTTTCTGGTCAGACTAAAAAATTTGAGACAACTTCGAACTCGTCCCAAAAGTGTCTCCAAAATGTTGTTTTCACTCATACTGCCAAATTTGATACAACTATAAACTCATTCCAAAAGTGTCACTAAAATGCCATTTTCGATCAGACTCCCAAATTTGAGACAATTTTGAGCTTGATCCAAAAGTGTCGCCAGAACTCCATTTTTGATCAGACTGCCAAATTTGAGACAATTCTGAGCTCGTCCCAAAAGTGTCGCTAAAATGACATTTTCGATCAGAGTGCTAAATTTGTTACAATTCTGAGCTAGTCCGAAAAGTGTCGCGAAAATGCCATTTCAGATCAGACTGCCAAATTATAGACAATTTCGAGTTGGTTCCAAAAGTGTCACGAAAATGCCGTTTCAGATAAGACAACCAAATTTGAGACAATTCCGAGCTTGTCTCAAAAGTGTCTCCAAAATGCCGTTTATGATAAGATTGCCAAATTTGAGTCAATTTCATGCTCCTTCCAAATGCATCACCACAATCGTTTCCGATCAGACTGCCGAATTTGAGACAATTTTGACCTTGTCCAAAAAGTGTTGCGAAAACGACATTTCATATCAGACTACCAAGTTTGAGACAATTTCAAGCCCGTCCCAAAAGTGTAGCCAAAGCTCCATTTCAAATGAGATTGCCAAATTTGAGACAATTCCGAGTTCATCCCAAAAGTGTTGTGAAAACGCTGTTCCAGATCAGACTACCAAATTTGAGAAAAATTCATACTCGTCCCAAAAGTGTGGCCAAAATGCCGTTTCAAATCAGACTGCCAAATTAGAGACAATTTTGAGCTCATTCCAAAAGTGTCACCAAAACACCGTTTCCAATCAGATTGCCAAACTTGAGAAAATTTTGAGCTCGTCTCAAATGTGCCCGCCAAAATGCTGTTTCCGATCAAACTATCAAATTTGAGACAAGTCCAATCTTGTCCAGAAAGTGTTTGATAAAACACCATTTTCGTTCAGAATCCCAAATTTGAGACAATTCCAAACTCGTCCTAAAAGTGTTGCTAAAATGTCATTTTAGATTGGACTGCGAAATTTTAGACAATTCTGACCCATCCCAAGAGTGTCGCAACAATGCCGTTTCCGATCAGACTACAAAATTTGAGACAATTTCGAACTGGTCCCAAAAGTGCCTCCAAAATGCCATTTTTGTTAGACTTCCAAATTTGAGACCATTCCGAGCTCGTTCCAAAAGTGTAGCCAAAACGCCCTTTCCTATCAGACTAGCAAATTTGAGACAATTCCGAGGTCGTCCCAAAAGTGTTGCCAAAACGTCGTTTCCAATCAGACTGCCAAATTTGAGATAATTTCGAGGTCGTCCAAAAAGTGTCTCCAAAATGTCATTTTCGATCAGATTGCTAAATTTAAGACAATTACGAGCTAGTCCCAAAAGTGTCGTCAAAACACCGTTTTAGATCAGACTGTCAAATTTGAGACAATTCCTAACTCGTCCCAAAAGTGTCGTCAAAATGCTATTTCCGATCAGACTGCCAACTATGAGACAATTCCGAGCTTGACCTAAACGTGTCGCCAAAATGTCATTTCCGATCAGACTACCATATTTGAGACAATTCTGAACTCGTTCCAAAAGCATCGCTAAAATGCCGTTTCCGATTAGACTGCCAAATTTGAGACAATTTCAAGCTCGTCCCAAAAGTGTCACTAAAACACTGTTTTAGAATGGAGAGCCAAATTTGAGACAATTCCGTGCTCATCCCAAAAGTGTTGCTAAAATGTAATTTTTTATTAGACTCCCAAATTTGAGACATTTACGAGCTCATCCTAAAAGTGTCGCAAAAATACCATTTTCGATCAGACTTCAAAATTTAAGACAATTTCGAACTTGTCCCGAAAGTGTCTCCAAAACGTTGTTTCCGCGCAAACTGCCAAATTTGAGACAATTCTGAGTTCGTTCCAAAAGTGTGACGAAAATGCCCATTCTAATCAGATTGCCAAATTTGAGACAATTCCCAGTTAGTCCCAAATGTGTCCCGAAAATGCCATTTTAGATCAGACTACCAATCCTTAGACAATTCGTAGCTCGTCCCAAAAGACTCACAAAAATGCCATTTTCAATCAGACTACCAAGTTTGAGACAATTCCGAGTTAGTCCCAAAAGTGTCGTGAAATCAGATTGGGAAATTTGAGACAATTCCGAGCTCATCCCAAAAGTGTCAGCAAAATGCCATTTCCGATCAGACTGCCAAATTTGAGACAATTCCGAGCTCGTCCCAAGAGTGTCGCCAAAACTCCATTTCCGATCGGACTACCAAATTTTAGACAATTGCTAAGTCATCCCAAAAGTGTCGCCAAAACAGCGTTTCCAAGCAGACTGCCAAATTTGAGACAATTCCGAACTCCTCTCAAACGTGTCACCAAAATGCTGTTTCCGATCAAACTGCCGAATTTGTGGCAATTCCAAGCTCGTCCTAAACATGTTGTCAAAATACCGTTTCCAATTAGACTTCCAAATTTGAGATAATTCCGACCTCGTCCCAAAAGTGTTACGAAAATGCCGTTTCAAATCAAACTGTCAAACTTAAGATAATTCGATCTAGTCCCAAAAGTGTCGCCAAAATGCTGTTTCCAATCAGATTTCCAAACTTGAGACAATTCCGAGCTCATTCCAAATTTGTCACCAAAATGCCATTTTCAATCAAACTGCCAAATTTGAAACGATTTTGATCTCGTCCCAAAAGTGTCACTAAAATGTCATTTTCAATCAGACTGCCAAATTTGAGAAAATTCCAAGTTTGTCCCAAAAATGTCGCTAAAATGCCGTTTCAAATATGACTTCCAAATTTGAGACAATTCTGAGTTCGTCCCAAAAGTGTTGCAAAAACGCCGTCTCTGATAAAACTACCAAATTTGAGACAATTCTGAGCTCATCCCAAACATGTCACCAAAATGCTGTTTCTGATTAGTCTACCAAATGTCAGACAATTCTGATCTCGTCTAAAAAGCATCGCTAAAATGCCATTTCCAATCAAACTGTCCAATTTGAGAACATTCCAAGCTCGTCCCAAAAGTGTTGATATAATGTCATTTTCGATCGGACTCCCGAATTTAAGACAATTCCGAACTCGTCCCAAAAGTGTCGCTAAAATGCCGTTTCATATTGGACTGCAAAATTTGAGACAATTTCGAGCTCGTCCCAAAAGTGTCGCCAAAATGCAGTTTCTGATCAGACTTCCAAATTTGAGACAATTTTGACACCAACATCTTAATGGAAAATTGATTTTTAACATAAAATGACATGTGGAACAAGGACACCATTGTAGCGAGTTTGGGGAATGCTTTGGTCAAATGGAAAATTTGGGTTCAAAGGTGGGCATTGAGGGTAAATGAATCACTCTCCCACGTACAAAGCAATTTTTACTAAATTTCTTGAAATTCGAGACAGTATTGCTAACGTCATTGGGCAAGGTTTCAAGAGTGGACCTTACTATTATAGCTGGTCAAATGTTTGCCTTATTCATCTTTGGCATGTTCTAATATGTTTTAAGTTACTTGTTTGCTCTACTCATGTACGACGTTTAAAATTTTTGATCGGTTTTGATACTTGGTTTGTCTTGTAGCCTGTACTTGCAGTTATGTACTTGGTGCAGTACATGCCAACCATTGGCTTTTGGCTTATGGACAACGTATTATCTATGCTCCCATCATTAAAACATTTGCCTCATTCTAGATGTGCAATCATCACACAAAAGCCTTAATAATGTATGACATATTAGGAAATTAGGGCATAAGGTTGTATACAATGAGATTTGTGGTGGATTTATAGCTAGTAAAGCTTCTATGGTTGGGGTTTGAATTGGTAAATGAAAGGTTTGATGGTTCACAGAAGGGGAAAGGTTTAAAATGGCTCAATCTTCAGAGTTGGAAGTTGCTGGATTTTCAAATAAAGGGCTTAAACAGTAGATATTTATTGTTTGTTAAATTGGAGGCCAATAGGACTGGGTAGTTAGCCCAGTAATCCATGTAGTTGTCCCTTTGGACAGTGAGAAAGTTAGATGTTCAGGGTTTGAGTCTATGGAGCAACTGTAGCCCTTTTTGTTGTAATATAACTTATTAACCCCCTAACATCCTATCGTATGGCCCAAAAAAAAAAATGGAGGCCAATAGGTAGGGGAAAAGTTTGGACTTGATTTAGGAGAGTTTTGAGCTGATATCAAGGTTGTTTTGTGGCTGTGAATTGTAACCGGAGAATAGTGTCTTGAATCTCTTGATTGTTGCTTAGAGAATAAAGAAAAGAAGGAAAGAAAGTGAAAAATGGTGAGGGCTTACCCTCCCAAGGGTTAAAACAAAATCTCATATAAGAACAATACCAAAATCTCCAAAATTCAATTCTTCATTGAAAGGAAAGTTCACTAGCACATATATATGAACTTATACTAATAGGACTAGAACTTCAAATTAGGAAACTAATAGACTTTGATTATTTAGGATATTCTAGACCTATTATAGACCTTGCAGATATATATAAGCAATATTACTAGGACTAGTTACAAATGTGTGCATTCAAAGTATGTTTGGTTGCATCTTTGAAGATAGGTTCCTTAATATCTGAATGAACCTTTTCCAGTGATTGTTTCCAACTACACAAATGAAACTCAAGGTGATTGGCTTGTTTAAACTAAAAATTTTAATATATATATATATATATATGAATGAATAAAGAACAATCTAGGGGTGATCTGGTCATTTGGACATTCCATTTCATTCTATGCAGTATTATCTACTAAATATCATGTTATAGCTAATGCTTTATTTTGTTATCACAATTCTGTGTTTTCTTGAGTCTTATGTGAGTACTAATTGTGTCTTTTTTGTCTGTTTGTTTTGGTAAATGGGTCTAGATTGGAGCAAATGGGTAGAAGCTGCTGCACAAAAGGGGAATACATACTTGTTGAATTTACTATTTTGAAAAAACAAGGCACTGTAATTTTTGTGATGCTTCAGGTCACTCATTTATTAATACGTAGATGATACCAATCAAACTCTATAATATTTGTCTTAATAATATTGAATTTTTCTCCTTCTCCCTTTTCATATTTCTCGGTTCTAAGTTACAATTTTCTCATTTTAGCTACACCACACTTTTCATATGATAATCTTTCTATTATCTGTTCACTACACCCAAAAAGATGGTTGGCAATGTTCATATATATATATATATATAGATATACATCTTGGAAGTGGCTAGTGATCTGGGCACAAACCACTATTATGGCGTGGCTTAATACCACATATGTACAAATTGGGGGGACATGACTCGAGTTTGTGGCTGTTCACTCTTGGGTTTTGTATGCTTGCTATGCAATTTGCTTGGCTAACATATTTGACAATTTCTTTTTTTTTTCTTGGATAATTTTTAACTAGCAATGATTTGTTGTGTTGTTCATTCCAATTGAAATCATATGATTTTATCATATTTATTTTTAAAAATCATGAAATTTGACTCATTATTTTTATTTTTTGAAACAAATATGACAATACACAAAAATCTTTATAAAAAATTTTTTAAAAAAAAGATCAAATCATTGGAATAGGACATGCGGTGGTTTTACGAGCCCACGGGCTTGTATTGAAGAGCCTTACTCTATTTGTTAATAACAAACACAATTCTACTACAAATTTAGAAAATTTAAAAGATGTGAAAGAATTCATGTCAAGTATTATCTTCACTGTTAAATATTGGTTGATTTTTTTAGACAATAAAAATTATTGAATACATTTAAGGAATAACATAGAATGTCGTGTTATTGATATTGTTCAAATGAACCTGAGTATACTACTTAAAAAGAGTAAAAAAGAACAGAAAAGAAAATCCAATCATGGTATAACCCATCCTTCGCGCATCAAAATGTAATTCAAAATTACAAAGCCTGGTGTGTTATACTTTCCGAGGATCTGTAAGAAAAGTTTCCAAAATTAATAGCGACTGAGAGACAGAAACTAAGCACTCTCTCTTACTTGCTATTAAGATGAACTTCAGTTAGATGATCCTAATCAAACTTTTGCATCAACTATAGAAATCAAAATCAAAATCAAAATTAAAAATCAACAAAATTAGGAAACAAATTATAGTTGCTGTGTACATTCTTTTCTTGCCCTAGAAAGTAGACTGAAAACCCTCTTCACATCCATCCTCCATCTATTTCCCACCATATCAAGACTCTCAAATCATGTATCATTCCATACTATGAAAGTTTGAGCTCCATGACAAACTGGCATATTGTTAGACCTAGCTGGTGCAAGTGTCGGTATTGCTGTAGGAATCCAATTGTTACAAGCTGTGCCCTGAATCTGATAATGATGATGATCACATTCATACACACTGGCCTTCACCGCTCCACCACCACCACGCGATGATTGTTGATGCTACGAAAGATAATACAAGTTCCTTCCATGATAAGGATCTGGCATCATACCAAACATGTTTTCATTATCCCCAAAACCATGAACAGTGTTGTTTCCTTCTTGAGCAATCACTGTTACAATTAGCATCACAAAACCACCACCTCCATTACTATCTCCTCCCCCACTATAAACCAAGAAATTGGAGCTCACAGAGCTGTGTTCATCCAAGCTCATGAGGTTGTACAAAGCAGAAGTAGGGTCATGGAAGAAATTGTGAGTATTGTTTCCCAATTGAAGTTGGTTTAAATCATCTTGATGATCTTGATCTTGTTCTTGCTCTTGCTTACACCATACTGGCCTTGTTGCTCTTTGCTGCTGCTGACCAATCCCATATGGGTGGTAATGCATGGTGGAGCTATAAGGCTGAGGTTGTTGGAATGCAATAGTGGGCCAGCCACCACTGTAGACTGCAGCATTGGTAATTCCATGATCGGTGAGATTGAGATGTGAATTTAGCAAGTTGTTGTCATCAACTAGGTGGGTATTGTTGTCATGTTTAACTGATCTGCCTTGTCAGCGGCATCTTTCAGTCGCTTGGCGACTCCGCCAATGTGTAAAGTGCTACTCTCAAGTATGCTCTTAACGTCGTACGTACTTATGTCAAAGTTTGTCACTACATTCAGTCCTCTAAATTTTATTGCTGCTATGTCATACACTTCTGCTGCTTCCTCCTGGGTGCCTAAAATAAAATTATAATTAATTATTCAAATTAATTGTACTTTTTACAGAGTTGTAAGTGAGTTATGATGCATGTCTGAATTTTCACTGGATACAGACAAATTAGCATTTCTATAGAAGTTGAAATTATTTTGATTTGTTTCTACTGATTTACTGCTCCCCCTTCTACATATATGTGATTTCATAGATAACAATGAGAAAATTTTCATTTTAATTTCTTTAAAAATACTTATGTACTATATATCTAGAAAAAAAAAAATACTAAAAATGTGTTCAGAATTGAAAAAAAAATGTTGAGTAGAGAAATACTTACTGAAAGTTCCCAAATAAAGATCCTTATTCCCTGCAACTCTTCCAATCCTTGTGTGCCATCTACCATGCTGGTGATGTCTGTCATACAACAAAATTGATTTCAAATAATAAATAGATACATTACTATCATTTGTTAATCAACAAAATTGCATTTACAGCCTGATAAACCCCAGTTTTTTAAGGTCAATTTGAATGAATGCAAAATATTTAATTAAAAATGTAATTACAATAACTATCAGCTTATGATGTTGTAAATTGTACCCAATAGTGTTATATAATTTTGAAAAACCACAAATCTAATGATTAAAATTATTGAATCTTCATCATATTAGATTTTATCACTTCATTTGTGGCCAAGTCTCATGAGGGTTTCTAAAGATGTTACCCACAAACATCCAAATATTTCTTTACTAAAATGATTTCTTTCATTCTCATGCCAAAGTTAAAGAACAAGTCATGAATTTCACAACCTTAACAAGATAATCAATCAAAGTTGAAGATACTAGCAGTAAGTAAAGATATCTCAGGACACACAGAATTTGGAGTGTGTGAAAAAGTTTAGCCAACACAAACACAACCTTGGCCTTAAAGTGAAATATAACCCAAATCTCTTTCCGAAACAAGCTTCGACTCAAATCTCACTAGTTATTGCACTCAACAAATAATTCACTCAAAATATGGTGTAAAAGTTACTCTCAATATATGCGAGTAGAATAATGTAAATGTAAATCAAAGGCAAAATATCTCGCATACTAATTTTTTTTGAAAAATGCTAACATGAAAGAATAAATAGCCTCATGAATGAAATATCAAATACTGAGAATTAAAATTACCTCACTATCACCCCTATCCATCATGTCCACTTGCAAACTATAGCACTTCCAAGATCAAGTAGGACTATTATATGTTTGGGTCGAGGAATTTTGAAAAAATAATAAAAAGGAATGTCTTGTATATCTTATGATATCTTTGACAATATAACCTTATCTCCAACAAAGGCGAATAAAAAAAAAATGGATAGCTGAGAGATAATTGGGATACAAATAAACACAAGTAGAGCATTATTCCAAATGTCTTGCTCTTTTTTTCTTTTTATTTTTTCAATGAACACAAATTATTTAGTCCTCTTTTTTTTTTTTTCCAAACAAATTTGCTCTATTGAAACTCAAATATTCCCAGCATATTTAAAAAATTAAAGAGATTTTTTTTTTTTTCATTGAACACAATTTATTTCTTCTTCTATTTTCCAACTTCTTTTTTTATTTTTTCCCAACAAATTTGCCTTTGTCACACTCAAATAATCCCAACATATCTAAAATATTAAAAAGAAGATATGGGGTGTGGGGTTAAACAAAGAAAGGCTAACATAAAGGCTCAAATTGGTTTCTAATGGTTAATGAAGTAATAATAAAAGAAAGAAAAATAAATAAATAAAAGGCTCAAAGAAACAAAGATGGCCTAAAATCATCTCTTAAGAACTAGTATGGTCCTTCAACCTTCATGATCTCAAGGGAATAAAAGTGTGATAACAAATTGATTTATTATCAGCATTCAACCAAAATGAAGAAATAATGACTAAACAACAAATTAATGTGCACTACAAGAAAAGCCCTTGTAAAACATGGAACTTTTTGCGACGGCATGTATCACATCGCAAAAAATGATCTTTTGCGACGGCATTTGAAACTGTCGTAAATAAATATCTTCTGCGACGGTAGTTACCCCGTCACTAATAAGCATACAAGAAAAGGTGTCTTCAATACGGAAGTATTCGCGGCGCCTTGTGTACCGTCGCAAAAAGAAATTTTTTGAGACCGAAGAAATTTACTGTCACAAATAGTGGACAATTTGTGACGGCAATTATCCGTCACAAAAAAAAAACCCTTATTAAAATGGCGTCATTTTACCGATTGAATTTATCATTTGTGACGGTTTATCTATATCGTCGCAAAAAGTAATGAAATTTTTTGATCTCCCAAATTTTTTGCATTCCCAATTGAATTTTTCATTAAATTTTTTTTTTTCAATGAAAGTGAAACAAACATAAAAATATAGAGATTTTTTTTAATTAAAAGTTATAATTCAAATATTTGTTGATAACATACAAATTTTGATTTATAAATGACCAACGAATTATTAGATGTTCAAAATGATGCATAATAGTTTTATTTTTATTTAATTTTTAGATGGGAATGCAGAATAGCTCTATTGAAATGTTATTAAAGTTGTTTTTCTTACTACATATAATCAAGTAATCATTTATTTCCTAATCATTCATGCGGTTACAAAGTCCATTCTTTACAATCTTCATGGTACCCGCCCAAAAAATTTTAAAAAAAAAATTAAAAACAAAAATCTTCATAGCAAATATAAATAAGTTTAAGGCTTTTGTCAACTAATGAGTACATTACACTAGATATGTTATTTTTATAATATAAATGAAAACTAAATGAAATATTATAATAAAAACATTATAATATTTTTTTATTATTTGAAAGGTAATATTTCAATATTTGTATAAAAGTGTTATTTTATAGTGAGATTCGGTGGGTCAATGAGGACATACAATGCATCTATAACCTAGTTCAATAAATAAATAAATAATAATAATAATTACTTCCACACTTGATATAAACCAAATCCTTTATGGGTTTGAAAGGTTGATTATTTATCTCTCATTGACTTATGTGCAATTGATTCCCAAAAATATATATATATATATGACTAATTTTACCATTCTTTCTCGATCTGCCTCCCTCATAATCCTATATCATTATGACCCTTACATTTCTTGTAATTATATTTTTCTCTAGGGCATATTTGTTTTGCATGTGAGATGTATATCTCCCTGTAAGTTTGCCTGAAGCAAATTAATGGTGGGGAACACATATGAATGTGGAAAATGACTGGCATTTAAATATATTTATATATATTGTGGAGAAGATTACAAAAGAAGTAAAGTGTGCATTTGAAAATATAATACTTGTGCCCTACCATCTTTCAATGACAATTAAATCACCTTTTTGGTGAGAACACTTGTTCAAATTACTTTTGTTCAGATTTGTGGAACTGAAAAAGAATGACAATAATGAAATTAAATTTATTAAATGGACAAATTTATGGATAGACTTGTGCTTCAAACCAGCTCCACTTTATATACTAGATGAGGTACATAACTTGTTTAGGTCCTTGAAATAGAGTTATTGGTATGTTGCTTCTCTAGCGCATATCTGTTATCAGGTCATTGGTTCTCCCATCAAATCAATAAATAACTAAATGGGATAAGACCACCTACCTATTTGAGAGAAATTGGACGGATAGGTATCATGATGCATGAATTCGTAGGTTTTATATTTAGAATTACTTTAATGTGATATTTTTGTGGACGTGTGCAGAAGCGATATTTGAGGGAAGTACAGATGATGGATAAGAGTTGGATTAATTTGCCAAATAGGATGTCGAGGGAATACATTAATGGGATTGATCAATTCTTTGTGTTTGCCTACACCAATAGAGGTAAAGGTTCGATGATTAGTTGTCCATGTAGGAAATGTGAGAATCGATACCATATTGTACGAGAGGGTATACGAGAGCATCTGCTTTTGAATGGTTTTTTAAAAAAGTACAAACATTGGATTAATCATGGGGAATCTTACGTATCTCTGCATGGTAATCAAAAGAATGAAACATTGGCTAATTTAGACATTAGGGATAATATGGTTGGAATGATATAAGGGGCTATGGGAAATCCACATATCGGTACAAGTGTTGAGGGTAATGAACTACAAGGGTCTGATCCCCATGCATCTGAACCGCAGCTCGGTCCAAATGCAGAGACTGCAAAATATTTCAAACTTCTTCAAGATGCACAAAGTGAATTGTATCCGGGTTGTCAGAAGTTCACATCTTTGTCATTCATTCTTCGAATTCTACATCTGAAGGTGCTTAATCAATGGACAGACAAGTCTGTTGACATGTTGCTTGAGTTATTGAATGAGGCGTTTCCGTTGGGTGTGAAACTCCCGGACTCATATTATAAAGCTCAAAAGGTCACAACAGATTTGGGCTTCACGTATGAGACGTGGGATGAATGTCCCAACATTTGCATGTTGTTTTGAAATGAGGACGCCAATCTTGATAAATGTGTCATATGCAACAGTTCTAGATGGAAATCAAATGGTGATGGTGGTTCAAATGGTCCTAACAAAGGTGGCAAACGAATAGCTGCAAAACAAATGAGGTATTTTCCTTTAAAGCCAAGGTTGCAGAGGTTGTTTATGTCATCTAAGACGGCCAAGTTAATGAGATGGCATGCAGAGTAATGAGCTGATGACGGTGTCTTTAGGCATCCTGCTAACTCCCTTGCATGAAAAGATTTTGATCGTCGGAATATTGACTTTAGTAATGATTGCCGAAGTGTAAGGCTTGGCATCTAATGGTTTTAACCCATTCAGGACGATGAACATAGTTCATAGCACTTAGCCTGTTGCACTCATTCCATACAACTTGCCACCATGGATGTGCATGAAGCAATCATTTCTAATTTTATATGTGCTTATTGACAGCCCGAAAGGACCTGGTGACAAGATTGATGTGTATATGCAACCGTTGATTGAGGAGTTGAAAGAATTATGGAATGACGGTGTCTCCACATTTGATGGAGCACTAAAGGCGAATATGCATGTCCTTGTTGCAATAAGGAAACTACATCGTGTTGGTTGAAGCATAGTAGGAAACAAATCATATTTGGGTCATCACATATTTTTACCTAGTGGCCATAAATTTCGAAAGGATAAAGTATCATTTGATGGTAGTCAGGAAGTCAGACTCAAACTAAAATTATTGTCTAGAACTGAGATGCTGCTACAATTAGAATTTAAGGGTATTTTAACCCAATACATGAGAGTTGACCTTAAGAAGAGACATAGGAGACAAGTAGAGAAGGAGAAAGTTGGACATCGCACCCATAGCTGGAAGAAAAAGAGCATCTTTTATGAACTGCCATATTGGGAGAACAATCTAATAAGACGCAACCTCGATGTGATGCATATAGAGAAGAATGTTTGTGACAATGTGTTGTGGACAATATTAGGGGTTGCAGGAAAATCGAAGGATGGTGCTAATGCTCGTCGTGATTTACAAGATATGAATATTAGAAAACCCCTACATTTGCAGTTAAAATGGTCGAATGAAGCTTATTTACCACCAGCACAAATCACGATGACCAAGGATAAGAAAGATTTGTTCTTGAAAGTGTTGAAGGAAGTTAGGGTTCCCAATGGGTATTCGTCCAATATATCGCGTCGTGTGCGCTCACATAATAGAAGTATTGGGGGTCTTAAAAGCCACGATAGTCATATTCTAATGCAACAACTTATTCCATTGGCTATTCGAAGATTGTTACCGAAGAATGTAATTGAACCCTTGATTGAATTGAGCAATTTCTTTAGACAATTGTGTTCCAAAGTGAATCGTGTGATGGATTTGCAATGTATTCAAGATCATATCGCTGGAACACTTTGTCATCTAGAGAAAATATTTCCTTCGACTTTTTTTGATACAATGGAGTACTTGCTTGTACATCTAGCTGACGAAGCATTATTGGCTGGAGCGATTCAGTTTCGATGGATGTATCCAATTGAGAGGTATCTTCTTACTTTGAAGCAATATGTGCGTAATAGAGCTCATCCAGAAGGTTCAATTGCTAAAGGATATCTTATGGAAGAATGCATGAATTTTTGTGCACAATATCTCAATGATATGGAAACCAAATCTAGTTGACCCGTGAGGAACTACAGTAGTGATGATAATCTGGGTCATGCCGTTGGTAAAAACACAAGCTTTTATCTTGATAATACTTCTTGGGTACAAGCTCATTAGTATGTCTTATTCAATACAAGCGCGGTTCAATCATTCATAAAGTAGGTTATGTCACTCACTCAATATTGAATTTTGAACTAAATTTTTTGTATTGATAAATTTTCAATCAACACAATAAACACGTTTAAGTATTTGAGCTCAAAATGCCTTGTGTCGACGATCATCAGCTTCGGCGTGAACATTTTGAAACTTTTCACATTTGGTTCAAGGAACATGTATGCATTTAAATCTATAGATTCTAGTTACCTAAGTCGAACTACATTTTAAATTTTACATTTTTGTTTTAAATAGATCCAAACTTTGCGAAGGACTAGTGATGTCACATTTTTTGAAGAGATTATTCTATTGGCAAATGGTCCTCATAACCTTGCAATGAGGTTCAACGGGTATATAATGAATGGGTTTCAGTATCGAGTAAAGGCCATGGATGACCATCAAGCCACACAAAATTGTGGTGTACTTTTGAAGACAGATACCATAAGTTATGCTAGTCGGAAAGACAAGAATCCTCGTGTGGGGTCTGTGTACTATTATGGACAATTGACAGATATTGTTGAGATTCGATATTCCAATGAAAAGAAACATGTGTTGTTTAAGTGTGATTGGATTGACAACATTCACGGGAAGAAAGAAGATGTCTTCAATTTCACATTGGTCAACTTCAATCATTTGTTGTACCGAGATGATCAAATTACCAATGAACCTTTCATCTTGGCATCCCAAGCAGAACAAGTTTGGTATGTTATAGACCCGTCAGAACTAGACTGGCAAGTGGTGGTGAAGATGTCTTAAAGAGGTTTATTTGATATGAATTCGACTGATCCAGAAATCGAGCCATATATGAGCCAACAATTGGAAGAAAATATAATGCTCCGTGATTAAGAAGTTTGTTGGGTGAGGGAAGCCGCAGAAAGAGAAACAGTTGATGTTGAAATTGACTGCAACATCAGTAATTGAATTAAGGCCAAGGTTGTAGTTAATCATCAGTTTCTTTATTTACTTTGTCTTTGTAATTGTATTAGTTTAATTAATGTCATATTATAGTTTATTCAACCATTCTCTATGTTTCTAATGTCAATTAATGTTATATTGCTTGCAGATTATTATGGGAATGAAGAGGAAGCCTGATCATCCCTTACGCATGATGTCCGATGTGGTAGATAAGAGGACATCAGTAGCACCACCATCAGAGGAAGCATCACATTGACCACCATCGGATGGGCCATTAGTGCCACCACCATCTAACCAGCCACCGCATCGACCACCATCAATGGCACCACAGCAACTATTATCTACCCAACCTCCACGCCTACCATCGATGCGTCCACCATCAGTGGCACCGCAACAGCTATCATCCCGACTAGAGTCATCATCTTCACAGCCAACTGCAGGTATATAAATTTGCTTTGATTTGTAATGAAAACTATTTAAATATAGATTTATTTATTCTCATTATATATAACTTGTTTATTCTCATTGTATTTTCCAGGCCCTTCGACTTCTTCACAGCCCACCTCAGGTATAAGAATTAGATTTGTATTAACATTTTTTCAATTTGCATTTGTTTATTATCATTGTATATTGTTTATTCTTATTGTATCTCGCAGGTCATGTTAGTTCTTCATCAACCTCGACTAGGCATGGTAGAGGATGTGCCAAGGCATTAAGGAGTGGGGCACTGGTACAAAGTTGGACATACAATTTGACAAAAATCACTGCCCAACAGGGGATAATGTGTCTAAGTTAACTACTCAAGTTGGCATTATTGTGCGCAATGGTAACATTGTCTCTCTTACTTTTCTTGACTGGATCACTGTGCCTGACTATATTATTGATGATATCTGGAAGGATGTAAAGGTAAAAGTATATTTTTGTCCAAAAAATCAAATTTCAAAATTGTGTTATTATTATTTAAACTTTCAAATTGTGTTTTATAGGACAATTTGAATGTATGTCCAGAGGAGTATAAGCCAATCTGCATGAAAACCTGCAATAGTGTATGGAAGTAAGTTATATGTATTACATGTAAACATACAAATCATATTTATGCACTGCCATTTGTTGAATTTTGTAAGGTCCTGGTGTCCCACATCGAGAATGGAGGGGGAGTTCCTGGACTATAAAAGTAAAAACCTAGACCCTTATATAGCATCGAGGCCTTTTCCCGGGTGGTGAAATCCTTATTAGAACTCCCCAGTTAAGCGTGCTTAGGATGGAGTAGTTCTGGAATGGGTGACCCACTGGGAAGAACAAATCCGTGCAACCGTGGCCCAAAGCGGACAATATCGATGACATGTGAAAAGTGGGGGCGTTACAAATGGTATCAGAGCCAACTCTCCAGAGTACCGAGTGTGGGCCCCTGGTGTCTCTTGGTGCATGTGGGCGGGCTTGTGAGTTGGCAAGCTACTGCACGGGGACGTGCAGCCTTAAGGGGGTAGATTGTAAGGTCCCGGTGTCCCACATCAAGAATGGAGGAAGAGTTCTTGAGCTATAAAAGTAAAAATCTGGACCTTTATATAGCATCGAGGCCTTTTTTCGGGTGGTGAAATCCCTATTAGAACTCCCCAGTTCAGTGTGCTTAGGCTGGAGTAGTTCTGGAATGGGTGACCCATCGAAGAACAACTGTCTAAGATGGCCCAAAGCAGACAATATGTGAAGGGTTGGGGCGTTACAAATCTGTTACAGAAAATTGTAACTAGGAACGCTAAAAATCGGCAAGCTCACGGCATACCTCATACCACAGGGCGTACTACTTTCGCTCAGATCCGATATGAGGTTTATATTTTATTGTTTTTATTTTTTTATATATTTGAAAATTATTTGGATTCTAATTTTCATATTTCTGAAAAAATCTAGATGACCAGCAAAGGGAAGTCTACTAATAAGATGAATGTTTGATTGATGACATGTAGAGCAGATAACCCTGAGGTTATCCAGACCTTGGTAGTTTCCAAACACCTAACATTAAATTTAAATTTTATTTTTTATTTTTTGTGTCAACCATCTTAATTTGACATATACTTGCATGTCTAATTTAATACAGGATGAGTTTAATTGTCAACTCTTCATGCGACCTGAGGATTGCCGGACTTTAAAGGCTAGGAATGCCATTTTCCATGAGTTGATAGTTTATGACGGACATGGATATTGGCGCACTTACGGGAGAACTGTGCCTCGAAGCGTGGTGTACAAAGATGGTGCTGGGCCATCACGGTCAACACCCTGGCCATCGACTATTGTTCAGATCACCCAGCAGGTTTGTACGGAGCTAAATGATTAGTTGATGGAGGAGATGCGAGCAGAGTTTTCTACACATTTACAGCAGATGAGAGCTGAAATGATGGCCTTTGTGTCACAAGAGGCGAGTGTGCATCCCAACAGACAGGCTCGATATAAATTAAATTGTTTGATAGTTAAATTTTCACACAACATATATATACATATATATAATAAAATTCTAATATGAATAACATATTATGTATGGATTGTTATAGGCTCCTGATGCATCGAGTGGCCACCGGGTATTTAGGGAATCTGTAGGGGATGAGGCTCCATACACACTACAACCAGAAGATCAGGTATAAAATGTATCTTTGCATTCTAAGCTAAGAATAACCATACAACCATACATTAACTGTACACAGCCCAAAATTATAGAGGCTAATTCCATAATTAGAAAGAAAGACAAAGGATTTCCATTGTTAGCACGAAACTTGGCACACACGACCGCCTAGGCACAAGAGACCTATGGGAAAAGACGGGACTCGAATCGGATTCCCGGTTTGGGAGTTATAGCCGGATTTCACCCCAGTTTCGTAATAAACTTAGAATCCGAGGCGTTAACGCCCCAAAATCACCAAACGGCGTCGGAGTAGCATGAAACTTGGCACACACGACCGCCTAGGCACGAGAGACTTGTGGGAAAAGACGGGACTCGAATCGAGTTCCCGGTTTGGGAGTTAGAGCCGGATTTCACTCTAGACAAACTAGTTTCTTAAGAAACTTAGAATTCGAGGTATTAACGCCCCAAAATCACCAAACGGCGATGGAGTAGCACAAAACTTGGCACATACGACCGCCAAGGTACGAGAGACTTGTGGGAAAAAACGGGACTCGAATCAGGTTCCGAGTTTAGGAGTTAGAGTCGAATTTCACTCTAGACAAAATAGTTTCTTAAGAAACTTAGAATTGGAGATGTTAACGCCCCAAAATCACCAAACGGCGTTGGAGTAGCATGAAACTTGGCACACACGACTGCCCAGGAACGAGAGACTTTTGGGAAAAGACGGGATGCGAAGCGAGTTTCCAGTTTGGGAGTTAGAGCCGGATTTCACTCTAGACAAACTAGTTTCTTAAGAAACTTAGAATTCGAGTTGTAAATGCCCCAAAATACCAAACGACGTTGGAGTAGCACGAAACTTGGCACACACGGCCGCCTAGGCACAAGAGACTTGTGGGAGAAGACGGGACTCAAATCGGATTCCCGGTTTGGGAGTTAGAGCCAGATTTCACTCTAGACAAACTAGTTTTTTAAGAAACATAGAATTCGAGATGTTAACGCCCCAAAATCACCAAACGGCATCGGAGTAGCACGAAACTTGGCACACACGACCGTCTAGGCACGAGAGAGTTGTGGGAGAAGACGGGACTCAAATCGGATTCCCGATTTGGGAGTGAGGCGGATTTCACTCTAGACAAATTAGTTTCTTAAGAAACTTAGAATTCGAAGTGTTAATGCCCCAAAATCACCAAAGGGCGTTGGAGTAGCACGAAACTTGGCACACATGACCGCCTAGGCACGAGAGACTTGTGGGAGAAAACGGCACTCGAATCGGATTTCAGATTTACGAGTTAGAGCCAGATTTCACTCTAGACAAATTAGTTTCTTAAGAAACTTAGAATTCGTGGTGTTAACGCCCCAAAATCACAAAATGGAGTCGGAGTAGCACAAAACTTGGCACACACGACTGCCTAGGCACGAGTGTGGGAGAAGACGGGATTCGAATCGGATTCCCAGTTTGGGAGTTAGAGCCGGATTTCACTTTAGACAAATTAGTTTCTTAAGAAACTTAGAATTCGAGGTGTTAACGCCCCAAAATCACCAAACGGCGTTGGAGTAACACGAAACTTGGCACACACGACCGCCTAGGCACGAGAGACTTGTGGGAGAAGACGAGACTCGAATCGGACTCCCGGTTTGGGAGTTAGAGTCGGATTTCACTCTAGACAAACTAGTTAAAACTTAGAATTCAAGGTGTTGACACCTCAAAATCATCAAACGGCGTCGGAATAACACGAAATTTGGCACACATGACTGGCTAGGTACAAGAGACTTGTGGAAGAAGACGGGACTCTAATCGGATTCTCGATTTCCGAATTAGAGCCGGATTTCACTCTAGACAAATTAGTTTCTTAAGAAACTTAGAATTTGAGGTGTTAACGCCCCAAAATCACCAAACGGCGCCGGAATAGCACGAAACTTGGCACACACGACCACATTTTGGGAGAAGACAAGACTCGAATCGGATTCCCGATTTGGGAGTTAGAGCCGGATTTCACTTTAGACAAATTAATTTTTTAAGAAATTTAGAATTCGAAGTGTTAATGCCCCAAAATCACCAAACGGCGTCGGAGTAGCACGAAACTTGGGACACACGACCGCCTAGGCACAAGAGACTTGTGGGAGAAGACGGGACTGGAATCGGGTTCCTGGTTTGGCAGTTAGAGCTGAATTTCACGCTAGACAAACTAGTTCCTTAAAAAACTTAGAATTCGAGGTGTTGACGCTCCAAAATCACCAAACGGCGTCGGATTAGCACGAAACTTGGCACACACGACCGCCTAGGCACGAGAGACTTGTGGGAGAAGACGAGACTTGAATCGCTTTCTCTGGTGGCATGAAGCTTTTAAAAAATTACATAATTTAAAACACTTTTTGTCTATTGAATTGGTGGCTTGCTGTTGTTTTTTCGCACAATTTGAAAAGAACTTACCGATACGCACATTTTTTTTCCATGATCATATTTATTGGGTTTTAAAATAAATATTGATCAATTTTTATAAATTTTTAAGTTTGATCCAATATATTTCATATTTTTAAATCACTATAAACTGAATTTTTTATATTTTATTTTAATAATTAATGACTTTATACTATACAAAAAATCAATCACTAATTATTATATATAGGATAAACAATGACAAAAGTAATAATAAATAAAAGCTTAAATATATATATATATTAATCAAGCCAAATAGATAATGACTACATTTATTATTATTATTATTATTTTCAAACAATATATTGATAGACACATACAAACAAAATAGTTGAATGATAGCAGCTGAATAGAATAGCATAGGTCTTACAGCTTCAGCAAATCAATAACATGTTCTTCATCTTCTCTCTATCTCTCTACTCCCATTTTTTACTTTTTTTTTGTGTTTTTTAGAAAATGTGATGAAAAAAAAGAAATAATCACACTTATTTAAAAAGTGAGATTAAAAATAAATATTATCACACTCCCTTAAGTAAGTGTGATTAAAATATCAATCTATTTTTTATTTATTTATTTATCTTTTATCACACTTCCAATAAAAGTGAGATATTTTCATTCATTAAAGTGTGATCTTTAACTGTTTTTGTAGTAGTGTGAACACATGGAAGACTCGAACAAAGTAGCTAGCATTTCAAACTTCAACACAATTTTCGAGTTAAAGCAATAAAATACTACAACACATTGCAGCTAGCAAATATATAAATTCTTCTCAAAATAAGTATTTTCTCCCCCCAACCTAATAGATGCATTGTCCTCAATGTAAAAAATAAAATCAAAGAAGGTTACCTTAAATGATGAACCATGTCTATATGCACTATGCTTGCAAGGCGTTAGTGCCAAAAACAAAAACGAAATACTAACTATTCCTAAAAGTAACATTATTTTTATTCTTATGTTCATGGGTCTTGATAAATAGGGTCTTCTAATTCGAAGGACTCCTCTTCAGGTGGAAAATTCTCCTAAATTTGTTTAAGATGTTGGCCATTCTGTTTAAAAACATTACCATTCTTAGGATTTTCAATCTGAACAGCCCCATTAGAAAAAAACAGTTTTATCTATGAAAGGGCCAATCCATCTAGATCACAATTTACTAGAAATAAATGTAGTCTAGAATTATACAAAAGAACCTTTTGTGAAGGCTCAACAGTTCATTTGAGTCCAAACAATATAAACAACATTAAAAACATATCATATATAGTATACTCACAATGACACGGGAAGGGCTAGTCAATCAACTAGAAGCGCTTTTTTCTTTCAAAAGAGCAACCCTTTTCTGCTCCCTTGTCTACAAAAATATGCAATCATGCCTTTAGGCAATAGCAATATTATCATTTATTCGATGAAAAGCTACAAACACAAGAACCTTGTGCGTATTATGTAGAGGCGTAGAAAATTAAGATAAAATAACCATCTTGTTGGGCTGAATTCGAGCAGCCGAGCACCCCTGACAACATTGCGGACAGATCTAATAAATAAGGAGCAGAATATAAAAGGACTAGAGGTACAATGAAATCTTGTCTAACCATTGAAAGAGGTTTTGTGGATGTTATGAGATGATTTTGAAGGAAACTGAGTCTTATGGACCTTGTTGAGCTGTTTGTATTGTTGAAGGCTCAAATGTAGTCTTTCTACTAATTTAAATTAAATTAATTAGATCACAATTAAATATAAATTGAGAGAATTAATATAATAAAAGTGTAATAATACCCAAAATTAATAGAATAACTATGCACTTTTAAGCATTCATCGCACCCCCCAACCAACTTATTGCTGCTACTCCCTAGCAATTAATCTTACTAAAATAAAACAAAAAAGTAAAATAAAAACAACTATTCTAAACCCCTTTCGCAAGAAATCGCGGTTGCATTTATAGCACATGCAATCAAGCCTTTAATCCCCTAGGTTACCCCCCCTCGTGGACGAGTTCCAGAGATGTTACCCACAAATATCCAAAAATTTCTTTACTCAAAAGGATTTCTTTCATTCTCATGGTAAAGTTAAAGAACAAGTCATGAATTTCACAACCTTAACAAGACAATCAATTAAAGTTCAAGACACTAGCAGCAAGTAAAGATATCTCATGACAGATACAACCTTAGCCTCACAGTGAAATATAACCCAAATCTCTTTCCGAAACATGCTTCAACTCCAATCTCACTAGTTATTGCACTAACAAATAAATCACTCAGAATATGGTGTAAAAAATTACTCTCAATATATGCGAGTAAAATAATGTAAATCAAAGGCAAAATATCTCACATACTATTTTTTTTTTTTTTTGAAAAACGCTAATTTAAAAGACTAAATAAATAGTCCTATAAATGGAATATCAAATACTGATAATTAAAATTATCACACTATCACCCCTATCCATCATGTCCACCTCTAAACCATAGCACTCCCAAGATCAAGTAGGACTTTTTATTTGGCCGTAAGGTATGGGTCGAGGAATTATGAAAAAATGAAATAAAAAGGTAAAGGTGAATAAAAAAAATTGGATGTTTGAGAGATAATTGGGATAAAAATAAACACAATTAGAGCATTATTCCAAATCTTGTTCTTTCTATAAACACAAGACCCTTGTGAGTAAAAAGGTATATACATTATGTAGAGGGGTAGAAAATTAAGATAAAAATTACCATCTTGTTGCACTGAATTTGAGCAGCCCGAGGTCCATGTAACCAACAATTGCACTATTTTTGTTTCTTCATAGAGTAACTGAAAAGGGCGTCATTTCAATACATTATGTAAACAAAAACATAAATGAATTGCAGTAAATTATAGTGAATTGCAAATTGAATTGTATGATTCACTCAGTTCTCAATTCAACAGCACAATTCAAATCATTTTAGTTGAAACTCAATTTAAATGGTATGAAACAAATTGTGAATCATACAATTTTAACACCATACTAGTTGGAACATGTGGAAGCCGGGTCAACAGAATAATTTTGATCAGTTACTCATGAAATATCCATTTGCAAGAAATTGTAGCTGAAAAGGGAACGAATTCTTGAGTGACAACTGAGAATAAAAAATACCTGGTTGTTAACTCTGCCAGTTGGACTGCTGGTGTTGCATGCCTTGTTGGTGCCAGCGGCAAGACGAGCTCTGCTTCCAGATCAGATTGAAGATATGCAAGCACCCCATCACCTTTTGTCTCCATGCCCATGTCAGCTTCCAAAGACTCAAGCTTTGCACCACAACATCGAACAGGACAAATGAAAAAACGAACTAAAAAAAGCTGGTGCCCAATTTAGTCTCTGTTTCCAAGCAATGGCAGCAATGTAAGTGAAGGAATTCTTGAGTGATAACTCTGATTAAAATGTACCTGGTTGTTGACTCGCCAGGACTCTGTCTTTGCATACCACCTTTGTCTCCATGCCTATGTGCTCCAAAGCATTAAGCTCTGCATCACAACATCAAAAAGGATAAATGGAGGGGAAAAAAACTAGTGCCCAATTTAATCTCCATTGAATTGGGGAGTCTAGGAGAGATAGATTGGGTACAAACCTAATCTACACACCATGACATCAGCCCTATATATTCTATGATGTCATCCATGACATCAGCCCTATTTTATGATGTAATCCATGACATAAGCCCTAATCTACTTTGGCTTATAAATAGGCTACTTCATCTCATTGTAAAACACAATTCTACATATCAATAAATTCTTCTCTTCTTCTTCTTCTTCATCTATATCTTTGACATGGTATCAGAGCCATATCTTCCTCCTTGAAGATTTCTTGTTCTTGTCCTTTTTTTTTTTTCCTTTTTTCAGATTTTGTTAATAAAAATAAATAAATAAATAAATTCAGCATGTTCGGCTAGGGCCGAAAATAAGTCCTATGATTTTATTTTAATTTTTTACTCATTATTTGATTGGTTTTCTATTTTTCCTTATTTTTTGGAAAAATGGGTGGTTTTTCTAGAAATCATTGATGGCGAGGTTTTTGGTTGATTTTTTCTCCTCATTCCTAGTCCTTGGGAGCCGACTGGTGCATTGTTGGCCTTTGTTGTCTGTGTTTTGCAGCTTTTGTGGGACTTCTCTCCTTGAATGATTGATTCGGCTCATATTGGTGCTGTCCCAACAGTGTTTGCTTGGGTCTAGCTTTGTTTTTTGGGCTTTATAGGTAACATACTGGTCCTGAGTTTGTTTTTTTAGACTTACTTCTATTTGTTTGGGTTGTCCCTGTTGTGTGGTTTTAATTTTCAATGGCTGAGGGTGAGAATAAAGATCCTTCAGTCAATGCAGACTATGGGTAGCATCGTATTGTGACTCTTAACGATAGTCCATCTCTTCAAATCAATCCTGTGAAACTTGATGGCACCAACTACCTGATTTGGTCCCGCTCTTGTAGTCTTGCTATCGTTGCTCGCCAGTTGACTGGTTATATTACCAGTGATCTTCCTCAGCCTGCCTATGATGATCCTTTGCATACTCAATGGGTGTTTGAGAATGCCTTGGTTATGACTTGGCTCATTAACTCTATGTAGCCTAATCAGTAGGTCTTTTCTTCTACTGGATACTGCTTATAAGATTTGGACTGGTGCTGCCCAAATGTATTCTTAGCAAGGTAATGACGCACAGGCATATGAGTTGAAGAAGAAACTTCGAGGCTTAGATCAGAAGGATCGCTCACTTGTGATGTACTATGCTTAATTAAGTAGCTTGTGGCAGGAACTGGATTATTATCAGAGTCTCCAGGCTGTTTGTTCCAAGGATGCAACTTTATTTTAGCAAACCGTGAAAAAGGAAAGTGTGTATGACTTCCTTGCTGGCCTTAATTTGGACTATGATCACGTTTGAGTTCAACTATTGGGTCGCTCTCATTTTCCCACCTTACACAAGGCTTATGCTCTTATTCAACAAGAGGAAAGTCGGCGTAGTGCTATGGTCTATCCCAATGTTACCAGAAAACGCTAATACCCTAGCGATTTACGTATTAGTAGGCACGTTCCGAAACATGGTATACTTTTGTTTCAAAACGGTAAATTTAGTGATCCGAAGCGATCCTAAAAGTTTTTTCCAAAATATTTCTTTAAATGTCACCTTAAGAGAAAAAAAAAAATCAAATATATGAACTAAAATCGTGAGTTAAGTTTCGATGAGACAAAAAATCAAAAATTAGTCATAATTTTCATAGAAATGATTTGCTACATGAAAAAAATAAAAAATTTGAATACCTAATAGTTAAAAGAAAATTACTCTAGAAATACCTTAAATTCTTAAGTGTAATATATATATATAAGTCTACTCCTGTCACACCATATTTTAGAGCATATGGTTTCACGTTCCCATTCCGTTTCATGTACCGGAACGATCCACGTTCTAGGTAACATAGGTCCATCCCTCTTTTCAGGATCGATCTACTTTGGTTGTGGCTCCTACCACTCATGATCCTAAGCCTAGTTCAGTTCAGTTTGGTAGCAAGCGTATCATAGGTGATCGGGATTGTTTGAAGTGTGTTATTGTGGGAAAGACCGACATAATTGTGAGCATTGTTAGAAATTGAATGGTCGCCCTACTAGGGATCGTGGCCGTGGTAATACAGCTCATGCACAAGCATGTGTTTGAGATTGCTCTTAGTACTTCCTGTACTCTTTCCCAAGATGAGTTACACACTCTCAGGCGTTTGATGGCTCAGCTTGATTCTCCATCTACCACAGTTCCTTCGACTCCTACTTCCTCCAATTTTACCCACACAGGTACTCCTGCTACTGCTCTTAGTATATCCTTGTCGCCTTCTTGGATTATTGATTCTGGTGCTACCAACCACATGATGAGGTTAGAGTGGCCAATGGCACTTTATCTTCTATCTCCAGCAAGGGTTTTGTTCATTGCTCATCTTTACTTTCTCTTTCCTTTGTGCTTCATGTTCCTAATTTTGCTACCAACTTACTACTTCCCTAAACTGCTCAATGACATTTTTTCCTACTCATTGTATCTTTCAGGAACTGGTTGCGGGGAAAACAATTGGCAATGGTAAAGCACATGGTGGATCGTACTTTCTTGATGTTGTTTCTCCTACATTACCATTGTCCAACACTTACGCCCTTCAGTGCACTATTGGTTCTCCTCTTCCCCTCCTTCATCAATGGCATCGTCGTTTAGGTCATCCATCCCTCAATATTTTAGAAAGACTTACACTTTTGTTTGTGATGCTTGTGAACTTGCTAAGCATAAACGTACTTGTTATCCTTCAATTAATAAAAGAAGTACCTTTCTTTTTATGCTTGTTCATACTGATGTGTGGGGGCCTTCTCTCCATAGGGTGTGTTTGATTGAACGGACTGGATAAGGGGGAATTAGAATCCATCGGAGTTGAGTCCTGGGACTGTGAATCACCCGGACTATTTGGTTGGATTGGATATGTATCCTGTGTTTGTTTTTTCATGGGATTAGATGTCTGGAAAGGACTATTTTTAGTGAATCCAACGTTTGGTTGAACGGACTGGATAGGAAAAATGAACAAAGGACTATTTTATCCTTTTTCAATTGTTTACTAAGTAATAGCAATATTAAACATATCTTTAATATTTTAATTATTTTTAACTAGAGTAAATAAAATTTTATTTTATTTTATATTTTACACAATTAAATAAATTAACTTTTTTAAATAAAATAAATAAAATATCAATAAAAATATATGTTATTTTTTTAATTAAAATTTTAAATAAATTTGTTTTTAAAAATAATAATAATTAAACAATGAAATTAAATAAAACATCTATTAACATTTAAATAATGAAATTAAATAAAATATAAACAAAATTTTAAAATAAAACATCAATAAAATAACAATATTAAATCTGTCTTTAAATGTAATCTTTATTTATAATTGATTAGTGGACCACAATTAATTAGTTAATTTTTTCAATGTTTTTTTTTTTAGCACCATTTTTTTTTCAATGTTTGAAACATATATTTTTTCAATATTTATATTTTTTAATGGTCACATTTGTCCAACACATAATTTTTATCCAACACAAATTATTTATCCAACACAGCACACCAGCATTATTTGTCCAACACAGCATACCAGCATTTGAGGGCAAAATGGTCATCTCACCCCTCTAATCCTAACAGTGAATCAGTGAATAATCCTACCAATATTATCCCACACCCCCCACCCCGGACAGTGGAATCCCCCATATGAGGGATAAGGAGTCCGGCTGGACATGGCGTCCGACGGACTAAAAAAAAGGCAAACGGCAGACAAGGAGGCTTCAATGGATTACAATCCAAATAGTGGATTGTCCCCCCCCCCCAAAAAAAAACTAAGCCGGTGAATCAAACACGCCAATAGTGTCTACTTCTCGATATCATTGGTTTGTCACTTTTATTGATTGTTATTCCCGTGTGACTTGGGTTTATCTTTTTCTTTTTTTTTTTTTTTTTTTAGGTGAATAAGTCATAAATTAAAACGCAAAAAAATACATGATTACAAGGGGAATACCCTAGGGCCTACCAAGAACTAGATAGAGAGACAAACAGAGCACCTACAACAAACTAAACCCAGAAGATAAAACTAGACATAACTCAGGCGATGGATAAAAAGAAATGTCCTGTTAATAAGCCCCATCCATGAAAGATGGCGGCGATGAATAGAACCAACCAAAACTAAAAAGCCGCCACCTGTTCACAGACCATAAAACACTACGAACTTTGATTCTCCAAAAACTATGGCCTTTTAAGAGATAAGATTTAACCCATTGACACCACATGGATTGCTCACCCCCCGAGACAAGGAACCAGATGTGTTTAGACACAGCAACTTTGTTCTAAATCTCCATAGATTTAAACCCAAGACCCCCTTCACCTTTAGGGGCACACACCCTATCCCAAGCAACCTTAGACCCAGTCTTCTTAAGTTCAAGCCCAGACCACAAAAAAGATCTACACAAAGCCTCAACCTCCTTAATTACCTTTTTGGGAATAATAAAGAGAGAGGAGCAGTAAACTTGCATAGAGAAGAGGACAAGGCTGATCAATTAAGCCCTGCCTGCAAAGGACAAAACTTTATTAGTCCAAGACTTAATCCTATTGGTGATCCTAGTAATCAAGCTGGTACAGTCAACAGCTTTCAGCCTAGTGGTTATCAAAGGGACACCCAAATATCTGACTGGCAGCTTACCCTCTTGGAATTGAGTAACCTCCAAAATACTTCTCCTCAAGTGATGATCACATCCAGAAAAGAAAATATGGCTTTTGTTAGGGTTAGGAGTTAGACCAGAGAGAACTTGGAATTCAATGAGACCTTGCTTAATAAGCTCAATAGACTGAACATGCCCCTTACAAAAAATCATAAGATCATCCGCAAAACAAATATTAACAATTTTATTTTTGCCACATGTCCAGTGGAATTTGAATTGATGGTCAAGAGACTTCTCATTTAAGATTCTAGCCAAGACTTCCATGACAATGACAAAAAGGTAAGGGAACATAGGATCCCCTTGTCTCAGACCCTTAGCCCCTTGAAAATAACCATGCAGGCTACCATTAATACAGATAGAGAAAGAAGCCGAGGTAACCCATGCTTTTATACAATTGATGAGTCTAGTTGGAAAAGCCATAGCTCTAAGCACGCCAAACAAAAAATCCCATTTCACATTATTATAAGCTTTCATGAGGTCAACCTTCGTTAAACATTTTGGAGAGGAAGACTTTATGGTACCCTCTCAAAAGTTCCTGGGAGAGGAAGATATTATCAGCAATTCTTCGACCTTGGACAAAGGCAGATTGCACAGGATCAATCACATCAGGAAGCACTTTCTTGATCCAATTAGCAATGATTTTGGCTATACACTTATAGATAGTGTTGCAGAAAGAAATAGGCCTATAGTCCCCCATCTTTCCAGGATTAGGGATTTTAGGTACCAAGGCAATAGTAGTGCAATTGATCTCCTTAAGCAACTCACCCGAGTTCAAAGAAAGATTAATAGCTTGGATTTTGGCTATACACTTATAGATAGTGTTGCAGTAAGAAATAGGCCTATAGTCCCCCATCTTTCCAGGATTAGGGATTTTAGGTACCAAGGCAATAGTAGTGCAATTGATCTCCTTAAGCAACTCACCCGAGTTCAAAGAAAGATTAATAGCTTGGATGACATCAGTACCAACAATATCCCAAGTGCTATGGAAAAACCCCGCAGAGTTCCCATCAAGACCCGGAGCTTTGTTTGGATTGAAGGACCCAAAAGCACTTTTAATCTCCTCAACAGTCACATCTTGCCCCAAAGTAGTGACCTGGGCGCTCGAAGGACGTCTATTGATTAAATTATTGACTCTACCAAACCCATCATAGTTATCCTCACTTGGGGAACCAAACAAATTGGAGAAGTGAGAAACAAAAGCTTCATGAAGATCACGTGGTTTGGTCACCCGAACCCCATTATCCAGAGTAACACTACTAATTCTCCCTCTATTGATATTATTCGTAATAGTCCTGAAGAAAAAGCTACTATTCCTATCACCCAAACTCAGCCATTGAATTCTAAATTTTTGCTTAGCCAGACTCTCATCAGCTAGGCACAAGTCAATGTATTTCTTACACAAATCTCTTTCAGAAGATTGCAAAACCATATAGAGTCCCTATCAAGCTTGGTTTGGATATTCTCTAACTCCTCTAGAAACTTGAACTCTCACAGAGACGTCACTAAAATCTTTTTTATTCAGATTTTTCAAAAGAGGTTTCAGAGTTCAAAGTTTACAGCAAATTCGGAGAACAATCGAAACCCGACAAACTTCCACACCACACCCTCTCGAGAGAGGGAAATCAACCATGTCAGCCCAAAAGTTAAAGTATTTTTGAAGGTTTCTTGAAGCTAACAATGGAATAATTGAACTGTTCGCCCCATCAAAAAAAAGGTTGGACATATGGGGAAGCAAGCAGCTCAAGCTGTCAAAAAGAGCTAATCCCCCATCCATACAAAAAAGGGCTATTGGATATGGGAAGCAAGCTCCACAAAGCTGTCAAAAAGAGCAACTGTTTATCAAAATCTAACAGGTTAACTTTACAAAAAATGGTTTGTTCAGATTGATATATGGGGCTAACAGTGCAAAAGCAGGGGTCCCAACAGACCCAGATACGACCAGTAGTAATGGTGTTGGAATTAGAAAAAAAACCCAGTTATTTCTAAAGATATTACCAAAAATAGCCTGCTAATTAGCTTGTTTAACTTTAGTTTCCAAAATACTCAGAATTTTTAAATCCTCGTTCATGACAAAATTCTTTATTTCTTTTTGTTTGAGAGGGTCGTTAAGCCCTCTAATATTCCATGAAGAGATTTTAAAATCCATAAGCAACTTATTGCTGTTAGACCAGACATATATCAATCATTACCTGTTTTTCTTCCTCTGGCTGCCAGAGGAATTTGCCTGACCTTTCTTCTTTTTGCTACTTGATGCTGCTGGTGTGGACTTCTGTGTATCTTCAATTTCAGTTAATGGCTCAGTCTCTGTAGGGTTGTTTATCCTCCTCCAAAACAGCAGTTATGGCTGATAGGGTTGCCATCTCAACTTCATCCATGATCTGATTTCCTTGAGGTGACAGAACCTGGGCCAAACCCAAGATTTCATCATGTAGAATCTTACGAGGAGCATCACTGTTAACAGGTATGAGGCTCTCTCTATACTAAAGGAGGGGAATTCCCCCCTTGACTGCCCTCTCCCTCATTAGGTTCCCCAATCTTCTTTTTCCCTTTCGACTTCACAGTTTGCCATCCCTCTTCCTTGTCCTCTTCAGTTTCTTTTTGCATCTGATCCAAATGTGCCACTTGGGTTGTAACACAGTTCTTGGAATCATGTCCAAACACTCGACAATGCTCACATTTTGCAGGTATACCTTGGTTTTCCACTCTTATTTCCACCACTTCCCCCTCACATTTAACAAAGAAATTTAGAGGTAAAGGGGAGTCAACATCCACCTCCACACACACCCTAGCAAAGGGATTCCACTCTTATTCCCCATGGAAGTAAGATGATCCATAAATAAAGGGATTCCAATCTTACTAGCAAAAGTAGCAATTGGTTACCCATGTACCAAGGTCCTCCTTCGAGGACACTCACACATGAGTCCACATTATCAAAAATAAATAACATAAAGCCATCACCATTTGCCTGAACCTCCTTAAGTCCCATGTTTTTCCACTGATTAAATTCGCTATTTCTTATATAGTTGAAAGGTAATTTTTTATCCAAGAAATAACCCACTAGACAAGCTTCCCATTTCCCCAATCCCTCACAGCGAGGGGGCAGTTCCACAACATTTGGATCATCTGAAAGTGAGGGAGGAATGTACCTAAGTTTAATCGGGGATCTACTTGGCATATTTGCCACATCTGCCCACGTTTTTGTTGGTCTATCACCTTCTTGCCTGATAGGATTTGCAATTCCAATGACCTTTTCACGAATAAAACCCGATTGGTTAGGGTTTCCCTTCCCCCTCTCTACCACAGCCTCCACGGTAAGACCCGTAACCCCTTCCACCTTACTTATAAGTTTGGCCCAAAGCGAGATTTGTACTAGGATCGTTCATCCCTCGTGATTGGATATCCCTTAACCCCCCAGAACTGCTTAGTACCTCCACATGCGAAGCCACCTTTAATAACCCCATACCATCTCAGCTCGTCAAGACTTCATCACTAACTTGAAAGTCACCTTCCTGATGCCTAGGCTGTTCCTTTGGCTTTCGTCAAGGGAAGGCTATCCTTGACACCATCAAATCTATGCCCCACATTTCCAGATTCAACCAAATCGCTCCACCTGGGAGAGTATGCACTTCTAACCCTTCAATCACAACCCTCCCTGGACCAGTTTCCACGGATTTCAGGTCTACCGAGGTTGTAGTAGACCCATCTAGGTTAAACTTGCCTTTCGACAACAGTAGCCGATTTGCCAGATCTGAAATGGCTAGCGACTGCTGGTTCTCCAACCCTTCACTTCTATTTGCAATATCCACAAGCGTCAACAAATCTTTATTTGAAAAATCTTCGATTCCAGACGAAATATTAACTATCGACTTTACATCACTCCTAACCGATGACAGAGGTGGGACAAGAGTCGTCACATTCACATTTACTAAAGCAGAGGACACTAGATTAGTGCAAGAATCGGCCATCAACAATGAGGAATTGATAGTGAAACCCTAGAAACTGAGGTAGTTTCTAGAGAGAAGGCAGACTCTCTCTCTCTAACCCATTTTTTTGGGAATATACTGATTATCTTCTTCAAACTAAAAGTGAGGTTTTTTCTTGTCTTCGCCTTCTTCATACGCAATCTCTTTAATGCTACCATTAAAATTCTTCAAAGTGATAATAGGACTGAGTATGTTGATGGAGCTTTCTGAGCATGCCTTGAGGAGCATGGCATTCTTTATCAGACTAGTTGTGTTGGCACTCCTAAGCACAATGGAGTTGCTGAACACAAGAATGGCCATCTTCTTGAAGTTGCTCACTCCCTTTTGTTTAACATCTTAGTCTTCTTGTGATGATGCTGTTCTTACTGATGCTTATCTCATCAACCGTATGCCTTCCAGTGTCTTCCAATTCCAAATTCCAGTGTTCTTTTGCAACCTCGTACTCGTAGAAAACTTGATCCTAAAGCTGTGCGTTGTGCCCTTCTTGGCTATTCTGCTACTCGTAAGGGTTACAAATGCAATGATCCTCCCGCTCAAAAAGTGTGTGTCAATATGGATGCCACTTTCCGTGAAATCTGAGTCCTTTTTTACTTCATCTCCGCCATCTCCTCCGAGGGAGTGTTATGGATGAGATTTCGGATGAGATGATGTCATATCAGCATGAGTTATCTTTTTTCACTCCTAGTCAGCAAGCTATTATTTGTGGTAAGGGGAAGCCTGAGAGTGGTTTTGGTGTTGAGCCTACATTGGAGGCCATTTGGACAAGGTTGATTTTAAGACCTATTCACAACGCCAGAAAGATCAGCCATCCCTTGTGCCACCAAGTCAATCATCATCTCTCGTGCCAATTTCAGATCCTGTTTCCACCGATTCTACAAGTAATGTACCTCATTCTATTTCTTCATCAGTAGTTGACAATCCTGTTATTGATGATTTGAGTCTTCCTATTGCTATTAGAAATGGGGTTAAGGCTTGTACTCAACACCCTATTGCTAAATTTGTATCCTATGATTCATTTTCTCCTGTGTATCGTGCTTTTGTTTTGTCTCTATCTTCTGTGTGTATCCCACAGGGTTGGAAAGAAGCTGTTAATGATCCTAAGTATAAAGGAGCTATGGTAGAAAAAATGCAAGCAAGCCGTAAGCAAGAATAATACCTGGGAGGGAGTTAGTCTCCCTTCCAAGTTGAAAAAAATCAGTGGGATGTAAGTGGTTGTTCACCATTACGCAGAAGGCAGATGAGACAATCAAACAAAACAAAGCAAGACCAGTAGCCAAGGGATATACAAAGCAAGGCCATTATCAAGAAACCTTTGCTCCTGTAGCAAAGATGAATTTCATTTGAGCCATCCTTTCATGTGCAGCTAACCTAGGGTGGCATTTGCAACAACTAGATGTGAAGAATGCCTTTCTTCATGGGGATTTAGAGGAGGTTTATATGGATATGCCACCAAGATTCTCCTCTCAGTCTACAGTTGGGAAAGTCTACAGGTTGAAGAAAGCGTTATATACTTTGAAACAGTCTCCTTGGGCTTGGTTTGATAGATTTCTGAAAGCAATGCAGATCATACCATGTTTGTCAAACGCAATGCAAATATGGTAACTGTGCTTATTGTTTATGTGAATGACATAGTTGTAACAAGGAATGATGAAAATGATATGACACATCTGAAGATGCAGTTAGCCAAGGAGTTGGAGATCAAAGATCTCGGTTTGTTGAGGTACTTTCTTGGAATTGAAGTTGCCAGATCTAACAAAGGCATCTTTATTTCTCAAAAGAAGTACATTCTAGATCTTCTTGAAGAAATAGGCATGTTAGGTTATAAACCAACTGATTCACCTATTAAGGTTAACCTGTGAGAATATTAGGTATATGTATATATGGTAGTATATATATTCTACATATATTAGGGATTGAGCATATAATTTTGTTTCCTCTTAGTTCTAGGGTTTGGATTGTCGTATATACTGATGTATTCTTGTATCAAAAACACAACAGAATATACAAATTCTCTCAAAAAACTTACATGGTATCAGAGCTTGGTTCAAAACCCTAGGTTCGAGAACAGCCTGATCACTCAGAGAACAGCAGCCTGATCTCTCAAGAATTAGTATGGTCTTTCAACTTTCATGATCTCAAGGGAATAAAAGTGTGATAACAAATTGATTTATTCTCATCATTCAATCAAAATGAATAAATAATGAGACTAAACAACAAATTAATGTGCTTCCAAAGAAATTAAGAGTAGATGTATCATAACCCTCCAATAAATGATTGGCACAAAACTCACAAGGTTAAAAGTCTCCACTATCATTCTTCAAGATTTTCAAGTCATATCCACTTATCAACTAAAAATCATATTCATGTGGTTGAAGTGCAATGCAATGATTTCCAAATACGAACACATGGAATACTATAACAAAGTAGCTACCATATAGAACCTCAACACAATTTCTCAAGTTAAAGCAATAAAATACAAGAAGTATGCCAAATCACTCAATGCATAGAACAAAAGATTATGCGCACTTTCTTTTTTTTTAAACAAAACAACTAACTCATTGTAGCAAGCAAACATATAAATTCTTCTCAAAATAAGTATTTTCTCCCACCAACCTGAACGATGCATTGTCCTCGAGGGAGTAGAAGTGTGATAACAAATTGATTCATTCTCAGCATTCAACCAAAAATGAAAATTAATGCGCTTCCAAAGAAAAATTAAGAGTAGATGTATAATAACCTTCCAATAAATGATTGGCACAAAACTCACAAGGTTAAAAGTCTCCACTATCATTCTTCAAGATTTTCAAGTCATATCCACTTATCAACTAAAAATCATATTCACGTGGCTGAAGTGCAGTGCAATAATTTTCAAATATGAACACATGGAATACTTTAAGAAAGTAGCTAGCATATCAAACTTCAACACAATTCTCGAGTTAAAGCAATAAAATATCACAAGTTTGCCCAATCACTCAATGTATAGAACAAAAGATTACCATGAGCACTAATTTTTTTTTTAAAACAAAATAACTAACTCATAGCAACAAGCAAATATATACATTCTTCTAAAAATAAGTATTTTCTCCCCCCAACCTAAATGATGCATTGTCTTGAATGTAAAAAATAAAATCAAAAAGTTAAGGAGATTACCTTAATGATTAACCATGTCTATATATGTCATTGCCTACAAGGGGTTAGCGCCAAAAACACAAAGGAAAAATAAAAAATAAAAATGAAAAACTAACTACTCCTAAAAGTAACATTATTTTGAATAACATGCACAAACCAGATCATCAGAATAATTTTGATCAATTATTTTGAACAACTTTTTGAATGAAGTAAAGGAAGTCAGAATCGGCGATCTCTAATTATCTAAAAACTACAAAAAGGGTGTTTTTGGTTTCTATAACGCGTCACAACAAATGAAACACAAAATTCCAACAAAATCTCCACAAAAGAAAAGATAAAATTGCATAAGATAATACATGTATTGGCAGTTCGCTCTTTGCATGTTTTTTCCTCGTGAAACTATTAACAAAGTTTTTTTTTTCACTTTTTTTTCCATTTCTTAGTTCCTTCTCATACAAGATCCACGGGATGCTCATCATGAAATACAACCCAAATTATTGGAAAGGAATTTCCAAACCTCACACATATGTTGAAACATTGTAGCAATCGAAGTCAAATACTACACAGTATCAATATAAATAAATTATATATTACATATATATATATAACACCACGTATATCAGTATAACCAATTGCCCTATTTTTGTTTCATCATAGAGTAACTGAAAAAGCGTCATTTCAATACATTATGTAAACAAAAACATAGACAAACTACTCAATTCTCAATTCAACGGCACACCCAATTTTCAAACAACACAATTCAAATAATTTTTGTTGAAACTCATATTAAATTGTATGAATCGAATTGTGCGTCGTACAATTCTAACACCATACTAGTTGGAACATGTAGAAGTCGTGTCAACAGAATAATTTTGATTAGTTACTCATGAAATACAATATCCATTTCCAAGGAATAGTAGCAATGTAAGTGAATTTATTCTTGTGTGATAACTGAGATAAGAAACTACCTAGTTGTTGACTCTGCCAACTGGTGCAGCAGGGAAGACGAGATCTGCTTCCAGATCAGGTTGAAGATATGCAGGCATGCCCATCACCTTCTATCTCCATGCCCATGTCAGCTTCCAAAGAATCACGCTCTGCATCACAACATCGAAAAGGATACATGAAAAAAATAAAAACTAAAAACACTATCGCCCAATTTAGTCTCCATTTCCAAGCAATGGCAGCAATGTAAGTGAAGGAATTCTTGAGTGATAACTGAGATTACCTATTTTGTTGACTCACTGCTCAGTTGAGGAATTCTTTAGTTTTTTCATCTCGTGTTACAACTCACTGCTCAATTGCCATTTAACAAAAAAAGGTCTACATTTATCGCCCAACAAACACATGGATTTATTATATATAACCCAACAGACATCAATTATGTAGCAACTACCACCAATAAACTACTAACTTAACACTTTTCCTTTTTTCTTTTCTTTTCTTTTTTTTGTTGAGTAAGAAAGCCAATTTGTAGACATAAATAGTAACTCAGAAATAAAATACTACTCATGCCAATTAGTTTCCCAATTTTCTCGACACCAGACTCTAAGGATTTGCAAAGAACACAAATTTCTATCCTAAAATGCCAACTGCTGAGGTTTAATTGTTTTGCAGGCTAGGCGAAAGCTCTCTTTTAGAGGGGGTATTGCCTTTGGCATGTCTTGAGCTTCATTGTAAATCCTCTTTTATGGTAATAAAACACTTACCCCCAAAAAAGCATAGCATGACGAACAATGCCTACGTGCCAGAGAAGCCAAGAAAAGGAAAAACAACAAATATCAACTATATTCAAAATAATAAAATTCAGTTTTCCAACTAGTACCAAGCATGTAGATTTTGAATTTCTGAACTCTTTTAATTGAGGCATTTCAAAATGGCCTATTTGACTAGATCAATAAATCAATGGAAGGAAAATAACACGGTCCAGCTGTTAATAGAGTAAGTAGAACTTCAATTGGTGAACAATAATGCTAGACCACAAATGTTTTAGCAAACACTCACATGGGGGTGTGTCCCACACGCATGTGAGGGGTAGATTTTTTTGGTAAATTTTTTTGTATCCCTAGGCATTTTTCCTTATTGGTGAAATGAGGAAAGAGACGAACACCACAAAAGAAAGACACAAAAAAGGAGCAGAATGTAACTACTAGGGAAACCAGAAAAACAAATTCACTTGGTAAGTCAACAAGAGATGGAAATAGCTGAACAAATGACCCAAGAGACATCAATGCTAGAAACACACTTAGAAACGATTTTTCTAATCTGCATCAAAAAAGAAAACAGAAGAAAAAAAAAGTGTGAAAGTCAGTAATGCCCTTCACTACAAATTGAGTCCACAGTATCTACGAAAGCACTCTTTTAGATCCTCCTTTTTAAAATTAAACATATGTGTTTAGTTGTCAAAATTTCCATTAAGCTCAATTAGTTTCAGTATGAAATTACTATACCATATTTTGTTCCAACAAGGTCGGGAAGGTGCATAATAACTTTAAACGCACAAAATAAGATGTGGCATCACATAAGCAACGAAATTTACTTCTAAAGTAGCATTGACAGGACAAAAATAAAATAAAACTACAATTATGAATACCAATATATGAAGGGTCTTGTTAACAAGTGCCCCGAGGACACGAAAAGTAGACCCAAAATTTTTTTTTGAGAACACAAGACACTTCTTATTAAATTCAATGCAGTTTTTATTGAAATTAATGCACTTCTTTTAATTGTTTGACCTATTTTCAAGACATTTCTTTATTTCAATCCCAATATTCAGCACTTTTAGCATTTGTCATACACAAATATCTAGTTATAAGGACACAACAATTGCACGAATTACAACTAAGATCATTCCAATAAAATAAATGAAATATATCTTTTAAGAACAAAACCAAAAAGATGACATGAGGAACTTACTTTTCTACATTTCATCAGCTTTAGCATTAATGGGAAAAACTACAAATGCAAGACTGATGTTAAAGGAGGATTAGTTACCAAAATATTTGATATCCATGTTTCATATTTCTTCTTTTCTACTTCTAAATCTGAAAATTCAGTCAAATAAAGAAACTAAATCCGAAGCAAAGAATCATGCCAATCTCAAATCATACCTGAGGGAGTAATGTAGGGTTAGTTAGAAGTTTTCTGTTGTTAAGATTCCAAAAGTCCAGTGTAGCTTCTGCAACAACAGGGTCTAAAAATACACTACAATCGAACATTAGAAGGGTGATTTTCAAATATGATTTATCATATGATATGCCATCATAAATAGAGAATAATTGTTCATGATTTTCTTTTTTTCCCCATAAATAAATTATTGTGAAAAGACTACAAACTAAACCATCTTTACCGACTCAAACATGAATGAATGCAGATCCTCATACTAGGATCAACATCATGTAGAAGCACCTCTCCAAAATTAAGAGAAAATAGACGAATTTCCTAAGTAAAACTGTAGAATAAAAGAACAATGGTTACATCAGCACATATGTAAGCATAATGATGAGGGGAAGAACTAGGAGAGAAGCAAATATCAAGCACCAAAAATACTTCAACATTCCAAATAAATAGTAACTACAAGTTAATAACACCTGCAATCAATTCATGGTCAATTTTTTTTCCAAGTTTTGTTTGGTTCTCTTTTGCATGAGAACCCTCATGGCATAAGCTTTGACAGCTTCTTGAGCTGGACAAGGTCTTTTTCTTTTTCTTTTTCTTTTCTTTTTTTTTTACTTTTTTTTCCCTAACAAAACAACTAACTCATTGCAGCAAGCAAACATATAAATTCTTCTCAAAGAAAGTATTTTCTCCCCCCAACCTAAACGATGCATTGTCCTCAATGTAAAAAACAAAATCACAAAGGTAAGGAGATTACCTTAAATGATGAACCATGTCTATATATATTTATATTTTTTTTTGAGCAACAAAAATTTTATTAAAAAAGAAAAGATGAACCACGTCTATATGGGCAATGCCTGCAAGGGATTATTGCCAAAAACACCGGGGGGGGGGGGGGAATTACAAACGAAAAACTAACTACTCCTAAAAGTAACATTACTTTTATTATGTTTATGGGTCTTGATAAATAGGGTCTTTTAATTCGATGGACTCCTCTCCTCTTCAGGTGGGAAATTCTCCGAAACTAGTTTAAGACGTTGGCCAGTCACTTTAAAAACATTTAACATTCTTGAGATTTTCAATCTCAACGGCCCCATGAGAAAAAACAGTTTTAACAATGAAAGGGCCAGTCCATCTAGATCTCAATTTAGCGGGAAACAAATGTAGTCTAGTTTTAAACAAAAGAACCTTTTGTGAAGGCTCAACAATTCATTTCAGTACAAACAATATTAACATCAAGAACATATCATATACAATGACACGGGGAGGACTAGTCAATCAACTGGAGGCCCTTTTCTCTTTCAAAACAACACCCCTTTTCTGCTCCCTTATCTACAAAAATATGCAATCTTGCCTTTAGGCAATAGCAATATTATCTTTTATTCGATGAAAAGCTACAAACACAAGACCCTTGTGAGTAAAAAGGTATATATATTATGTAGAGGGGTAGAAAATTAAGATAAAAATTACCATCTTGTTGCGCTAAATTCAAGCAGCCTGAGCACCCTTGACAACATCGCGGCCAGATCTAGTGTTCTTGCTATTATCTAAGTCACCCAATATATATTTCATAGAAGGAACAAATAAGGAACAGAAGACGGGTAGTAATTAAAAGGAAAAACAAATAAATATTTTAAGAGCAAAATCAGAATATAAAAGGACTGGAGGTACAATCAAATCTTGTCTAAACTTTGAGAGAGGTTTTGTGGATGTTATGAAATGATTTCGAAGCAAACCGAGTCTTATGGGCCTTGTTGAGCAATTTATATTGTTGAAGGCTCAAATGTAGATTTTCTACAAATTTAAATTAAATTCATTAAATATAAATTGAGAGAATGAATACAAGATCCAAAATTCATAGAATAACTATGTCATTTTAAGCATTCATCACACCTCCCAACCAGCTTTATTGCTAGAACCTAGCAATTAAGGTGACTAAAATAAAATCAGAAAGTAAAATAAAAGCAACAACTCTAAACCACTTCCGCAAAAAATCACGATTGAATTTAGCACATGCAACAAGCCCTTAATCCAATAGGTAACCCCACGTGGACGAGTTAAAGCCTCGTGTTTCCAAAGATGTCACCCACAAACTTCCAAAAATTTCTTTACTAAAAGGATTTCTTTCATTCTCATGCCAAAGTTAAAGAACAAGTCACGAATTTCACAACCTTAACAAGATAATTAATCAAAGTTCAAGACACTAGCAGCAAGTAAAGATATCTCATGACATTCAAAATTTGGAGTGTGTGAAAAACGTTCAGCCAACATAGACACGACCTTAGCCTTAAAGTGAAATATAACTTAAATCTCTTTCTGAAACATGCTTCGACTCAAATCTCACCAGTTATTGCACTCAATAAATAAATCACTCAGAATATGGTACAAAAATTACTCTCAATATATGCGAGTAGAACAATGTAAATCAAAGGCAAAATATCCCGCATGCTAATTTTTTTGAAAAACGCTAATATGAAAGAATAAATAAATAGTCTCATGAATGGAATATCAAATACTGAGAATCAAAATTTCTAGAGACGTTACCCACAAATGTCAAAAAATTTCTTTCGTTCTCATGCTAAAGTTGAAGAACAAGCCATGAATTTCACAACCTTAACAAGATAATCAATCAAAGTTCAAGACACTAGCAACAAGTAAAGATATCTCATGACATTCAGAATTTGGAGTGTGAAAAAGTTTAGCCAACACAGACACAACCTTAGCCTTAAAGTGAAATATAACCCAAATCTCTTTCTGAAACATGCTTAGACTCAAATCTCACCAGTTATTGCACTCAACAAATAAATCACTCAGAATATGGTGTAAAAATCACTCTCAATATATGCGAGTAGAATAATGTAAATCAAAGGCAAAATATCTCGCATACTAATTTTTTCGAAAAACGCTAATATGAAAGAATAAGTCAATAGTCTCATGAATGGAATATCAAATACTGAGAATTAAAATTACCATACTATCACCCCTATCCATCATGTCCACTTGTAAACTATACCACTCTCAAGATCAAATAGGACTTTTATTTGGTTGTAATGTTTGGGTCGAGGAATTACGAAAAAAATAATAAAAAGGCATAGATGAATAAAAAAATGGATGTCTGAGAGATAATTGGGATAAAAATAAACACAATTAGAGCATTATTCCAAATGCCTTGCTCTTTCTGTTACTTTTCTTTTTGTCTTTTTCAACTTCCTCCTCTTGCTTTTTTTTTTTTTTTTTTTCCTCCTTCGTTGAACACAATTTATTTCTTCTTCTTTTTTTCAGCTTTTCTCCTTTTTTTTTTTTTTTTTCCCCAAACAAATTTGCCATTGTCAAACTCAAATAATCCCAACATATCTACAAAATTAAAAATAAAGTATGGGTTGTGGGGTTAAACAAAGAAAGGCTAACATAAAGGCTCAAATTGGTTTCTAATGGTTAATGAAGTAACAATAAAAGAAAGAAAAATAAATAAAAGGCTCAAAGAAACAAAGATGGCCTAAAATCATCCCTCAAGAATTAGTATGGTCCTTCAACTTTCATGATCTCAAGGGAATAAAAGTGTGATAACAAATTGATTTATTCTCAGCATTCAACCAAAATGAAGAAATAATGAGACTAAACAACAAATTAATGTGCTTCCAAAGAAAATTTAGAGTAAATGTATAATAACCCTCCAATAAATGATTGGCACAAAACTCACAGGATTAAAAGTCTCCACTATCATTCTTCAAGATTTTCAAGTCATATCCACTTTTATCAACTAAAAATCATATTCATGTGGCTAAAATGTAGTGCAATGATTTCCAAATACAAACACATGGAATACTTTAACAAAGTAGCTAGCATATCAAATTTCAACACAATTTCTCGAGTTAAAGCAATAAAATACTACAAGGATGCCAAATCACTCAATGCATAGAACGATGCAATGTCCCCCCAACCTGAACGATGCATTGTCCTCAAGGGTAATTGATTTATTCTCAGCATTCAATCAAAAATGAAAAAATAATGAGACTAAACAACAAATTAATGAGCTTCCAAAGAAAATTAAGAGTAGATGTCTGATAACCCTCCAATAAATGATTGGCACAAAACTCACAGGGTTAAAAGTTTCCACTATCATTCTTCAAGATTTTCAAGTCATACCCACCTATCCACTAAAAATCATATTCATGTGGCTGAAGTGCAGTGCAATGATTTCCAAATATGAACACATGGAATACTTTAAGAAAGTAGCTAGCATATCAAACTTCAACACAATTCTCGAGTTAAAGCCATAAAATATCACAAGTATGACCAATCACTCAATGTATAGAACAAAAGATTACCATGAGCACTAAATTTTTTTTTTAAACAAAATAACTAACCCATAGCAACGAGCAAATATATACATTCTCCTCAAAATAAGTATTCTCCCCCCAACCTAAACGATGCATTGTCTTGAATGTAAAAAATAAAATCAAAAAGTTAAGGAGATTACCTTAATGATTAACCATGTCTATATGTGCCATTGCCTGCAAGGGGTTAGCGCCAAAAATACAAAGGAAAAAAAATAAATAAAAACGAAAAACTAACTACTCCTAAAAGTAACATTATTTTGAATAACATGCACAAACCGGGTCATCAGAATAATTTTGATCAATTATTTTGAACAACTTTTTGAATGAACCAATTACCCAATTTTTGTTTCATCACATAGTAATTGAAAAGGCGCCATTTCAATACATTATGTAAACAAAAAACATAGATAACCAAACCTTTAACGATCTAAAGTTTTCTTTATTCCTAAGACATAGGATGCCTCTCCTAGAACAACATTAGCACTTATTTGACGGGGCCTACATTTGCTGGGCTTGAATTTCCAATTTCGAGGATAACCGGGTCTTTCTTATCACTACTCAATTCTTGACTCAATAGCACGCCCAATTTTCAAACAACACAATTCAAATAATTTTGGTTGAAACTCATACTAAATTGTATGAATCGAATCGTGCATCATACAATTCTAACACCATACTAGTTGGAACACGTAGAAGCCGTGTCAACAGAATAATTTTGATCAATTACTCATGAAATACGATATCCATTTCCAAGGAATTGTAGCAATGTAAGTGAATTTATTCTTGAGTGATAACTAAGATTAGAAATTACCTGGTTGTTGACTCTGCCAGCTAGTGCCAGAGGCAAGACGAGATCTACTTCCAGATCAAGTTGAAGATATGCAGGCACCCCCATCACCTTCTATCTCCATGTCCATGTCAGCTTCCAAAGAATCACGCTCTGCATCACATCGAAAAGGATAAATGAAAAAAATAAAAACTAAAAAAAAACTAGCGCCCAATTTAGTCTCCATTTCCAAGCAATGGCAGCAATGTAAGTGAAGGAATTCTTGAGTGATAACTGAGAATACCTTGTTGTTGACTCAATGCTCAATTGAGGAATTCTTTAGTCTTCATCACTTGTGTTCTCGCTGCTTAGTTGCCATGGAATAAAAAAAGGTCTACATTAATCGGCCAAAAAACATATGGATTTATATATAACCCAACAGACATCAATTATGTAGCAACTACCACCAATAAACTATCGACTTAACCCTTTACTTTTTTTCTTTTCTTTTTCTTTTATTTTTTTATTTTTTTATTTTTTTTGTTAAGTAAGAAAGCCAATTTGTAGACATAAGTCATAACTCAAAAATAAAATACTACTCATGCCAATTAGTTTCTCAATTTTCTCTTGACACTAGGCTCTAAGGATTTGCGAAGCACACAAATTTCTATCCTAAAATGCCAACATCTGAGGTTTAATTGTTCTGCAGGCTAGGTGTAAAGCTCTCTTTTAGAGGGGGTATGGCCTTTGGCATGTCTTGAGCTTCATTGTAAATCCTCTTTTATGGTAATAAAACACTTACCCCTGAAAAAGCATAGCATGACGAACAATGCCTACATGCCAGAGAAGCCGAGAAAAGGAAAACCAACAAATATCAACTATATTCAAAATAATAAAATTCAGTTTTCCAACTAGTACCAAGCATGTAGATTTTGAATTTCTAAACTCTTTTAATTGAGGCATTTCGAAATGGCCTATTTGACTAGATCAATAAATCAATGGCAAGAAAATAACACGGTCCGACTGTTAATAGAGTAAGTAGAACTTCAATTGGTGAACAATAATGCTAGACCCCAAATGTTCAAGTCAACACCTATGTGAGTAGTAGATTTTTTCGTAAATTTTTTTGTATCCCTAGGGAATCCACAAAAGAAAGACACAAAAAAAGAGCAAAATGTAACTACTAGGGAATCCTGAAAAACAAACTCACTTGGTAAGTCAATGAGAGATGGAAATAGCTGAACAAATGACCCAAGAGACATCAATGCTGGAAACACTTAGAAATGACTTTTCTAATCTGCATCAAAAAAGAAAACAATATATATATATATATGTATGAAAGTCAGCAATGCCCTTCACTACAGATTGAGTCCACAATATCTCCGAAAACATTCTTTTAGATCCTCCTTTTTGAAATTAAATATATGTGTTTAGTTGTCAAAATTTCCATTAAGCTCAATTAGTTTCAGTACAAAATTACTATACCATATTTTGTCCCAACAAGGTCGGGAAGGTGCATAATAACTTTAAACATACAAAACAGCATTGATAGGACAAAAATAAAATAAGACTACAATTATGAATACCAATATATGAGAGGTCTTGTTAACAAGTGCCCCAAGGACATGATAAGTAGACCCAAAATTTTTTTTTGAAAACACAAGACACTTTTTATTAAATTTAATGCAGTTTTTATTGAAATTAATGCACTTCTTTTAACTGTTTGACCTATTTTCAAGACACTTCTTTATTTCAATCCCAATATTTAGCACTCTTAGCATTTGCCATATACAAATATCTTCAGGACACAACAATTGCATGAATTATAACTAAAGATCATTCCAATAAAATAAATGAAATATATCTTTTAAGAACAGAACAAAAAGATGACATGAGGAACGAACTTCTCTACATTTTAGGAGCTTTAGCATTAATGGGAAAAACTACAAATGCAAGATTAATGTTAGAGGAGGATAAGTTACCAAAATATTTGATATCCATGTTTCATATTTCTTCTTTTCTACTTCTAAATCTGAAAATTCAGTCAAATAAAGAAACTAAATCCTAAGCAAAGAATCATGCCAATCTCAAATCATACCTGAGCGAGTAATTTAGGAAAAATTGGTTAGAAGTTTTTTGTTGTTAAGATTCCGAAAGTTTAGTGTAGCTTCTGCAACAACAGGGTCTAAAAATACACTGCAATCGAACATTAGAAGGGTGATTTTCAAATATGATTTATCATATGATATGCCATCATAATTAGAGAATAATTGTTCATGATTTTCTTTTTTTCCCCATAAACAAATTATTGTGAAAAGACTACAAACTAAACCATCTTTACTGACTCAAACATGAATGAATGAAGGTCCTCATACTAGGATCAGCATCATGTAGAACCACCTCTCCAAAATCAAGAAAAAATAGAAGAATTTCCTGAGTAAAACTATAGAATAAAAGAACAATGGTTACATCAGCACATATGTAAGCATAATGATGAGGGCAAGAACTAGGAGAGACAAATATCAAGCACCAAAAATACTTCAACATTCCAAATAAATAGTAACTACAAGTTAATAACACCTGCAATCAATTCATGGTCATTTTTTTCCAAGTTTTGTTTGTTTTAGTTGAAGGGCTATTTTTTATTAGATTAAACTTCTAAATAACTGAAAATCTCGGCTGTTGCCTCACCCACAATCTCCATCAACATCTCCAAATTACTTGGACTACACTAACAATAATTGCAATGTATTTAGAACTCTAAACTTGAGGTAAAAGCAAAATTAAATAAGACGAGACAAAAACAATACACATTTTTTAACAATGGAAAAGTGGAGACATGCATATAGGTGTCACCAAAAAAAAAAAAAAAAAGCAGCAACATTATTTAATGGGAACTGAATTTTTATAACTAAAATTTATGCAGGTAGTGATGGAAAATTATTTGTACATTCACAAGCAAAGATGTAGGCAAGTTGCACCCAGCCATGACACAATATACATTGAATGCTTTGATTTTCAAGCTTTTCCAATAGAAGCCTCAGAGTAATACCAAAACAAGAACTTGTCTCAATTCTACTGAAAATAACTTTTTTACCTCTTAAGAGAAAATTTTGTCTATAAATAGAGTAGAAGTTCTCACTGTAAGTAGGGGAACCAATGCTCATATTAAAGCAGAAACAGAACATGAATTTCAAAATTTCCATACAGAGTGAAAAGATTGTGACATGCATCAAGAACAGAGTCAGAGTGAAAATATTGACATCATGCACTGCTATGGCAAAATACACATCAAGAGAGAGAAGAGATAGTGACAGTGGTGATTAAGAGTTTGATGAGGGTGTGTGGCCATAAAGCAATCAATGGATAGAGAAATCAATACCAGTAAAAGAAGACCACTAGAGGTTTGAGATTGAGAAATCGAAGTGACTGAGCATTGAAAAATCTTGTTAAGTTACAGATAAACCCTAGCTATGAAATCTCTAACACACTTCATGAAGCGTGTTCACCTGATCATATTGAAATCACACAAACAAAAATAATCACAAGAATAATCAAGCAATTTTATACAGATTTCAATCGATTTCAATCAATCTCAAGCAATTTGAAGCAAAATTTAAGCAATTCTTCGTCATCAGACAGACGATTTCAGAAAAATAAATACCTGGATTTCAAGATGCGTGATGGATTTCACACGATCTCACGCTTCTTCTTCTTCGTCTATTTCGTCTTAGGGTTTGAGTGTGGTTTAAGGGTTTCTGCTGCTTCGTCTAAGGGTTTGTTTGTGCAACGTCTTCATGTTCTCCATCAGAAAGACGATTTGAAGGAGTCAATTTCAAAGGTTTTGGGTTTCTCAGATGGATAGAAGATAGAGAGATCGAAAGGGTTTAGGTTTATGGAGAGAGAGCAGCGATGGAAGATAAGAGAGAGAGGGAGAGAGGCGTCTATAAACAAAGGAGGGAAAAGAGAGAGGAGACCGTTGTGAAACCCTAATTTTGAAGCGGTGGAAGATAATAGCGAGAGAGGGGTCTAGAGACAAAGAAGGAAAAGAGAGTGACCGCTATGAAACCCTAATTTTTAACACGTTACATTGGAGTTCGGGTGCGCAGCCGGGCCCATTTTAGGTCTTTAATTTTTATGCTTTGTATATGGCCTATTTTGACAATACAGTTATAATCTGTTTTTTGGATTATAATCCATCTCTTCTCTCATAAAAAAGTTAATTATAAGTTATTTATAATCAGCTTTTTATCAAAAAATTGATTGTAACTATCTTTCCAAAATAGGCCTATGTATGAGCTGTTTTCATTTTTTAAGAATAAATTTTTATTTTCTCATCCCATTCGCTGCTTTTATTCACCACTCACCACAACCATCCATGAATGGTGAGTTCCAACCAACCTCCAGTGACTCTCTAACAAGTGAGTAGTTATCGGTGTGATTTTTGATTATCAATTGGCATTCTTCAGGTCATCTCATGTCCTCCGACATCGTCCAACCACGAAATTCGGCAAATAAGTTTGATTGCTCATTACTATCAGCCACCACATCCGTCCATCCTTCGTTTCTGTCCACTAAATTTGGCAACTCATCATTACATTGTTAATTATTTTATTTAAACTCTCTCATTCTATTTCAATGCGATGTTCAAACTTTTTATTGTAAATTTAAATTTAGGACAAACTTCACTTTACCCCTTGTGGTTTGGACGGAGTGTAGATTACCTTTCTGACATTCGGAAATCACCATATAATCCCCTTGTGGTTAGTGGACTAAAAAGCACATTAACTTGTGTTAACAGAAATTGTAAATTGGCAATTATACCCTCTCTCTCTCTCTCTCTTCCTTCTCTTCTTCTTCCTTCATACCCATTCAATAAATTTCCACTTCCATTTAACAAAACACTTGATTTAGCTTCATGCTACCAACTCTAACACATATTTCTACTTCCATTCAACAAAACACACACACACACACACACACACACACACATATATATATATATATATAAACCTGCAAATTATATATATAATCTATATACATAGGTATATATATTCCTAAAATCTATTAAGAAGCTTAAGATCAAACTATATTAAAAGAAATATAAAAAAATATATAGTTTTTATGAAGTGTATATATATGTATATATTCACTGTTATATATTTATAAGGTTTGATCTTCAATTTTTAAGAATGCGCTCCAGAATTTTTTTAAAAAAAACCTGCAGATCTAATGATGTAATCGATGCTAGCTTCAAAAATTAAAACCAAGCAGGTCTTAGTTTGTTTATGTTGAATCAGATATAGCCTTACGAATTTGATTGTGGAGGTTTGTTGACTTGGATTATGTATAGAAAGTGTGGCTAGATAAGAATACATGAAAGCTTTTGTTTGTGATTTCTTTAAACGGGTTGGCAATTATTGGAATTGATGATTGGAGATACTAGAACCATATTTCAACCGATGAATCTAGGTGAGGACTTGAAATCGATATTGATTTTTGTTGCTTCTATGGGTACTTTGAATATATACATATATATAGCTACAGATTATATATATACAATAATTTTTTATAGAAATTATGTTGTTTAAATTAATTTAGGTTTTTGTTTTGGGTTGTAATTTTAGAGAAAGAATGAGGAAGACCCATGGCATGCCTTCGCAAATTTAAAGATGTTCTAAGAGTATTTTGTTCTTAAAATGTAACTTACTCTCTGTATGAGCGTTTGAACTATACAGCCCGTTAACTTGAATAGAAAAGTGAACGGTGCGTTTTAGTCCACCAACCACAAGAGAATTATGTGGTGATATTCGAATGTCAGGGGGTAAGCCACACATAGCCCAAACTATAGGGGGTAAAGTGAAGTTTGCCCTTAAATTTATTTTCTTTAAGTCTTTCAACTTCATAATCAAGTTGGTGCAATCTAATTTATAACTAAGGTCTTACACCTTTTTTGTCTTTAACATTTTTTTTATAATTTATATAAAAAAATTACTTTTTTGGTTAAAATAATTTAAAAAGTAAAAGAAAGTTGAAAATAATGAAAGCAACCAAAAATAAATAAATAAATAAAAACTGTATATTTTTAATCTTTGGCGAAGTCCCTTTCATTACTCTCTGCTCTTATTAATTTTGTTATGGGGATACGAAATGAAGCAACATAATTTGAATGGATCACAAAAGTGAAATGATTTATTTATCGAATTTGTTGTCACTCGAATCATTTATATTTGTGCTAGGTTGACAATTGGTTTTACCCTCGTCTACCGTAGTTGTCATCCTATCACCTAGATGACCAGCATGAACAAATTCGTACAATTCAAACGATACTAAATTCGATGAATGTAGCATTATTGATCATGAAAATGGGTTAGGGATTTGCGGGGCGAGAAAAACCGAACCCCATTAGAGACGGATTGTGGAATAAAAATGGTCTTCGTTAAGGACGAGCATTGGAAATGGAAAAAAAATAATAATTGAAGATTGGGAACAGAGACTGTAAAACTCACCCTTCTTGTCTCATTGCCATTCCCATTTATACCTTCTCCAACTAGTCGAGTAGGAGTTGGGCATTGGCCGGGTTGGTTCGGATCAAAATTTTATCACTTTATAAGCACTTTATGTTGAGCCGATGTAATCAATTTAAGTCCAAGTCTAAAATTAATAATATAATATAATTTTCAATTCCAATCATTATATATATTTTTTAAATGCGAGCAAACTAATTTTTATAAAATAAAAATTGTATTAAAAAATCATCCAATCTAACGTTCCAACATACATAAAAATATATAACATTATTTCATTTACTACAAATACTTTAATAATTAAAATATTATGTACTCTAATATTATGCATTGAAGCATGAAGATGGAGCATAGCTCGCTTACGGAGAGCTGAGATATAGGTTTGTAAAATTAATTTAAATTGAATAGATTACAATTTTTTTTTTTTTTTTTGTGACCAATGTGATAAATTAAATAGGTTACGATTATTGAATCGATAAAATTTTTCTATGTTCATGAAATAAAAAAATGAAATGTCCAACATAATTAATAGATCGGATTATCAAAACGAGATCTATGATAGGCCTCATAAAACTAAATAGCACTCTTCAGTTCAAATTATGGACTTGAGAGAATTCCCTCATATAAAATAACTACACTAGTGATTGTGTTTTTTTTTCTTCTTTTCTCTCTCTTTATAATTTAAGAGGCTTCATAGGGAGTAGGGAATCAAATTAAGAAGAAGATCCCCTCAAATTCAAATTTTGGATTATAGAGCATTGTTTTGGCCCATAAGGCCTACCACATGCCCCGTTTCGATAATTTGAATCGTTCATTTTGTTAAGCACTTTGTGTATTTCATCTACACAAAAAATTAAGGGCCTGGCTTTGGTCCAGTCCTTAATCGAACTGGACGGTGCTGTTGGGCCCTTGGGGGCCCACCACAGGTCCCGTTTTGAAAATTTGAATCGTTTAATGTGTAGAACTCGTCGAGTACTATATGTCTGTGAAAAATCACATTGATCGGATATCGATAGCTATGTGATCAAAACAGTTTTTTATCAACCGTTAATTTATTCACCGTCCATTTTTTTTAATACAAAATTGATTTGATCACATAACTATCGATATCCGATCAACGTGATTTTTCACAGGCATATAGTACTCGACGAGTTCTACACATTTAACAGTTCAGATTTTCAAAACGGGACCCGTAGTGGGGCCCCAACAGACCGTCATTAAGGATCGACCGACCAAAGCCAGAGCAAAAAATTAAATCCATTTGATAAGTATAACTTATTTAATTTATTGCTTTTTCACCAATGAAATTGACGACAATTGTGCTCTTATCTGACATGATTGCAACGCTTATTTTGAAGTGTCGGTACTTCATAGCACCTAGGTCTCTGCAACAACTTTCTAAAAGTTCTTATTGACCGGTATCCGGTTTCAATCTAATAAACTTTACCATTGCCAACAACTTTACAATGTATAAGGTTCATTATATCTTTTGATGATTATCAATTTTTATATTTTCTTCTTATTATGTGTTTTTTATTGACATTTTTCATTTTATTTACATATTTTTATTGCTTGAGAGTTCTCCCGTCCAAACCTTACAATGCATACATATGATATTAGAATAGTTTATTTTATTTTATTTTTGTCAAACTAAACTAAGCCTTGTATTCCAAACCGATCCAACCCAATAATTTGTCTTTGTATTGTCCCTCATAGTCATTGATCCCAACCACATCGATTGTTGTTATATTTTCTTCTTATTATGTGTTTTTTATTGACATTTTTCATTTTTATTTACATACTTTTATTGCTTGAGAGTTCTCCGATCCAAACATTACAATGCATACATATGATATTAGAATAGTTTAATTTTTTTTTTTATCAAACTAAATTAAGCCTTGTATTCCAAACTGTTTCAACCCAATAATTTGTCTTTGTATTATCCCCCATAACCAATGATCCCAACTACCCAATTCTGCTAAATTTAATGTCATTTTTCGTTAAGTTTAGTGATTGAAATACTATTTTTTTGTGCGTTAATTTTACTTAAAAAAATAAATAAATCATTTATATTAAAAACAAATCAAAATATTAAGGTTTAAATTGATCAAATTAAAAATTCAAGATTTATTTTGTTACAAGAATCAGACTCTAAATTATTTTTGGATAATTTCTCCTAACTAATATTGTTGGAATGAAATAAAATAGAATGATCAATTTATTTTATACATTATAAATATTCATTATTGACTAAAAAATAATTATCACCAAACAAGATTAATACAAAATTAAGAGACATTTGTTTTAATTGAAGAGACAACACTTTATTTTAAAATTAGAAAATTGGAGAGATATGTTTCACTAATTTTCCTTTTTATTATTGTATGGTAAATCAATAAAGAATTTTATTTTTTTAGTTAATTCAGTTAAATAAAATATTTTGATAAGGGGGCATTTGTAATTTTTTAAAGTGCAGAGAACAATCTATTTTTTAAGCAAATCATAAGGCATGTATTTGTAATTTATCCATTATAGAAAGGACCAATTAGTTTCACTGATTTTTTTTTTTTAAAATTCAAAAAAATAAATGGTTTAACTATTCTAATAAAATAAATTATGAGTTTTTAATTGAACTTTAATTTTTTTAATTTGAATTATTTGTCTATTTATGTCAAATAAAATTGATGAAAGATTAACATTTAAGTCATTATATTCAATATATTTCAAATAAATTCCAAATTATCTCTATTCCCAAAACTATTTCAAATCAACTTTAGCTCTATTACCAAAACTACATCAACTCAACCCAGTTTGGGGTTGCTGGTGCGCAGGGTGCGCAGCAGCAACTGTTGTGCATCTTATTGGGCCCATTTCCGGGCCTAATTCGATAATTTGAACCGTTCACATTTTAAAAGGTATTGTGTAGAAAATACCTGTAAAAAATCATGTCAATTGGATATCGTTAGCCTTTTCATCAAATCACATTTGTATTTTTTTTAAAAAAAAGATAAATGTAATTTGAAATATAAAACTCAATGCAAATGTGATTTGATGAAAGAGATAACGATATTCGATTGACGTGATTTTTTACAGGTATATTCTACTTGATACTTTCTAAAATGTGAACGATTCAGATTATCGAATTAGGCCCTAAAAATGGGCCCAATAAGGCACATAACGATTCTTGCACTTCTGCAAGAAGAACCCCAAACTCAACTCAACCAATATCTAAGTTGAAGTATGCGGTACATCATGTTTTCAAATTGACTAATGCTATATACATCAATCAATGCACTAACTAGTGTACTGAATGATGATGTGACATAATTTAAGATGTTCTTAGTATTTGTAATTTGTATAATGAATGGGTTTAATAATCATGTCATAACAAGTGTTAGTAAACTAATTTGTGCATGTAGCACCACTCTTTCAAATTAATCAATTTTTTTCTCCTTTTTTTTTATGAAACATTTTAAAGAAGTTATTTGTTATTAATTCATATAAAAATTTAAAATACAATGAATTTGTATATTGAATTAATAAAAGAATATTTCTGAAAATTTTGAAAAAAAATGTGTCAAATTTAAATTTGGACGATCAATGTGGAACGAGTAACTAATTTTTAAAATTTTGATTGGTTTAAAAATTATTCAAAAATAATTTTTAAATTTTTAATTCATATATATATATATATATATTTTATATTTATAAAGAAATTTTTTCAGATACATACACTTAAAAAGTTTAAAATAAATACAAAAAAAATATGAAAATGTATATATTTTTTTTGTATATTTGTTAATATTTAGCAATTTAAAAAAAATCATAAATTTTATACGTTTGAAGTGTATTTAAATTGAGTGAATCTAAAAAGACCTCTGCTGCATAACTCGAATTTGAGTTTGGCTCGAATAGCTCAAATTTCATCTTGCCGGTCATCTGTGTAACGCTCCGTATGTTATTACCCGGATAGCATTACCAATATTCATTAATTTAGTCCATTTACAAATGACAATTCATCTTTTGATGAATTGATGAATAAATAAATATATATGTTCCCTCTTGTTATACAAGAGTATCATTTACATACAAATAAGCCCCAAAAGTGTTGCCAAAACGCTATTTCCGATTAGACTACCATATTTGAGATAACTTTGAGCTTCTCCTAAAAGTGTTGCCAAAATGCCGTTTTCTATCAGACTACCAAATTAGAGAAAATTTTAAGTTGGTCCCAAAAGTGTGGCCAAAACGCCGTTTCAGATCAAACTGTCAAATTTGAGACAATTCTGGCCTCGTCCCAAAAGTGTCGCCAAATTGCCGTTTTCGATTATACAACCAAATTTGAAACAATTCCGAACTCAACCCAAACGTGTCGCCAAAATGTCGTTCTCAATTACAAAGCCAAATTTGAGACAATTTTGATCTCATCCCAAAAGTGTCACTAAAACGCCGTTTCTAATCAGACTGTCAAATTTGAGACAATTCCGAGCTCGTCTAAGAAGTGTCTCTAAAATGCCGTTTTAGAATAGACTGCCAAATTTTAGAAAATTCTAAGCTCGTCCCAAAAGTGCTACTAAAATGTCGCTTCTGATCAGAATCCCAAATTTGAGAAAATTCCAAGCTCATCCCAAAAGTGTCGTAAAAACGACATTTCTGATCAGACAACAAAATTTGAGACAATTCTGAGCTCGTCCCAAGGGTTGTGAAAACGCCCTTTCCGATCAGACTGCCAAATTTGAGACAATTCCGAGCTGGTCTCAAAAGTGTGGCAAAAACGCCGTTTCAGATCAGACAACCAAATTTGAGACAATTTCAAGCTTGTCCCAAAAATGTCGCCAAAATGCCGTTTCCCATCAGACTACCAAATTTTAGACATTTCTTTTCTCGTCCCAAAACTGTCTCCAAAATGTCATTTCCGATCAGACTGCCAAATTTGAGAAAATTTCGAGCTGGTCCCAAAAGTGTGTCGAAAATGCTGTTTCAGATCAGATTGCCAAATTCGAGACAATTCTGAGCTCGTTCCAAAAGTGTCGCGAAAACACCATTTCAGATCATATTGACAAATTTGAGTCAATTTCGAGCTCGTCCAAAAAATATCACCAAAACGTCGTTTTTCGATCAGACTGCCAAAGTTGAGACAATTTCAAGCTCGTTCCAAAAGTGTAGCGAAAACGTCATTTCCGATCAGACTGTCAAATTTGAGACAATTGCAAGCTCGTCCCAAAAGTGTTGCCAAAATGTCGTTTTTTATCAGATAACAAATTTAAGACAATTTGAAGTTGGTCCCAAAAGTATTACCAAAATGCCGTTTCAGATCAGACTGCCACATTTGAGAATATTACGACCTCGTCCGAAAAGTGGCACCAAAACGTCATTTCTGATCAGACTGCCAAATTTGAGACAATTCCGAGCTCGTCCCAAAAGTGTCGCCAAAATGTCGTTTCCGATCAAACTACCAAATTTGAGACAAATTCTGAGCTAGTCCCAAAAGTGTCGCCAAAACGCCGTTTCAGATCAGATTGCCAAATTTGAGACAATTCAAACCTTGTCCCAAAAGTATCGCAAAAACGCCGTTTCCGATCAGACGGCCAAATTTGACCTAATTTTGAGACCGACCCAAACATGTTGCCAAAATGTCGTTTCCAATTAGACTGCCAAATTTAAAACAATTCCGATCTCGTTCTATCGCTAAAATACTGTTTCCGATCAGACTGCCAAATTGGAGACAATCTTGAGCTCGTCCCAAAAGTATCACTAAAATGGCGTTTCAGAATGGACTGCCAAATTTTATACAATTTCAAGCTGGTCCCAAATGTGTGGCGAAAATGCCGTTTCTGATCAGACTTCCAAATTCGAGACAATTTCGAGCTCGTCTTTAAAGTGTCACGAAAACACCATTTCTAATTAGACTACAAAATTTTAGACAATTCTAAACTCGTCCCAAAAGTGTCTCCAAAACGCTGTTTCTGCTCAGATTGCCAAAGTTAAGACAATTTCGAGCTCGTTCCAAAAGTGTCGCGAAAACGCTCTTTCCGAATAGACTGCCAAATTTGAGACAATTTTGAGTTCTTTCCAAAAGTGTTGCAAAAATGCCATTTCAGACAGACTGCAAAATTTAAGACAATTCTAACCTAGGCCCAAAAAGGTTGTGAAAACGCCGTTTCAAATCAAATTGCCAAATTTGAGGCAATTCTGAGTTCGTCCCAAAAGTGTCACCAAAATGCTGTTTCCGATCAAATAGCCAAAGTTGAGACAATTTCGAGCTCGACCTAAAAGTGACGCTAAATCGCCGTTTCTAATCAAACTGCCAAATTTTAGACAATTTTGAACTCGTCCCAAAACTGTCTCCAAAATGTTGTTTCCGATCAGAATCCCAAATTTGAGACAATTCCGAACATTTTAAAAAAAGTTTCGCAAAAACGCAGTTTTAGATCAGACTGGCAAATTTGAGACAATTCCGAGCTCGATCCAAAAGTGTTGCCAAAACGCCGTTTCCGATCAGACTGCCAAATTTGAGACAATTTCAAGCTTGACCCAAATGTGTCGCCAAAATGCCATTTCCGGTAAGATTGCCAAATTTGAGACAATTTTGATCTCGTTCCAAAAGTGTTGCTAAAATGGCATTTCCAATAAGACTGCCAAATTTGAGACAATTCCGAGCTCGTCCCAAAAGTGTCCCGAAAATGCCGTTTCAGAATGGACTGCCAAATTTTAGACAATTCCGAGCTCGTCCCAAAATTGTCGTCAAAATGCCATTTTCTATCAGACTACCAAATTTGAGACAATTTCTAGCTGGTCCGAAAAGTGTCTCCAAAATGCCATTTCCATTTAGACTGCCAAATTTTAGACAATTCCGAGCTCGTTCCAAAAGTGTTGCAAAAACGCCTTTTTCAATCAGACTACCAAATTTGAGATAATTCCGAGCTTGTCCCAAAAGTGTCCCCAAAATGTCATTTTTTGAACAGACTGCCAAATTTGAGACAATTCCGAGCTTGTCCCAAAAGTGTTACCAAAATGTTGTTTCCGATTAGATTGCCATATTTGAGACAATTCTGAGCTCATCCCAAAAGGGTTGCCAAAATGCCGTTTTTTGTCAGACTGCCAAATTTGAGACAATTCTGACCTCATCCCAAAAGTGTTGCCAAAACGCCGTTTTCGATTATACTGCCAAATTTGAAACAATTCCAAGCTCGACACAAACGTGTCACCAAAATGTCGTTTCCAATCAGACAGTTAAATTTAAGACAATTTTGATCTCATCCCAAAAGTGTCGCTAAAATGCCGTTTTCGATCAGACTACTAAATTTGAGACAATTTCGAGCTCGTCTAAAAATTGTCTCTAAAATGCTTTTTTAGAATAGACTACAAAATTTCAGATAATTCAGAAGTCGTCCCAAAAGTGTTTTTAAAATGCCGCTTCCAATTAGAATTCCAAATTGGAGACAATTCTGAGCTCGTCCTAAAAGTGTCGCAAAAACGACTTTTCCAATTAGACTACAGAATTTGAGATAATCTCGAACTTGTCCTAAACGTGTCTCTAAAACGCTGTTACCGCTCAGAATGCCAAATTTGAGACAATTCCGATCTAGTCTCAAAAGTGTTGCAAAAACGCCATTTCAGATTAGACTGCCAAATTTGAGACAATTTTGAGCTCGTCCTAAAAGTGTCACCAAAATGCCGTTTCCCATCAAACTACCAAATTTTAGACAATTCTGAACTCATATCAAAAGTGTTTCCAAATTGTCATTTCCTATCAGATTGCCAAATTTGAGACAACTTTGAGCTGGTCCCAAAAGTGTGGCGAAAACGCCATTTTAGATCAGGCCGACGAATTCGAGACAATTCTGAGCTCGTCCTAAAAGTGTTGCGAAAATGACATTTCAGATTAGATTGACAAATTTGAGTCAATTCCGAGCTCATTCCAAAAGTGTCGCCAAAATGCCGTTTCTGATCAGACTACCAAATTTGAGACAATTCTAAGTTCGACCCAAATGTGTCGCCAAACTATTGTTTCCGATCAGACTACCAAATTTGAGACAATTCTGATCTCATCTCAAAAGTGTTGCTAAAATGCTGTTTCTAATCAGACTGCCAAATTTGAGACAATTTTGAAGTCGTCCAAAAAATGTCGCCAAAATGTTGTTTTTTATCGGACTACCAAATTTGAGACAATTTGTAGCTGGTTTGAAAAGTGTCTCCCAAATGCCGTTTCCATTTAGACTGCCAAATTTGAGACAATTCCGAGCTCTGCCCAAAAGTGTTGCCAGAACGTTGTATCCAATTAGACTGCCAAATTTGAGATAGTTCGACCCAAACATGTCGCCAAAATACCGTTTTCGATCAGACTGCCAAATTTGAGGCAATTATGATCTCGTCCCAAAAGTGTTGCTAAAATGCCATTTCCAATTAGACTGCCAAATTTGAGACAATTTCGAGCTCGTCCCAAAAGTGTCGCAAAAATGCTGTTTTCTATCGGACTACCGAATTTAAGACAATTTGTAGTAGGTCTAAAAAGTGTCTCCAAAATGTCGTTTCTATTTAGATTGCCAAATTTGAGACAATTCTGAGGTCGTTCCAAAAGTGTCGCTAGAACGTTGTTCCCTATCAAACTGCCAAATTTGAGACAATTTCGAGCTCGTCCCAGAAGTGTCGCCAAAATGTCGTTTTCGATCAGATTGCCAAATTTGAGACACTTGCGAGCTTGTCTCAAAAGTGTTGCCAAAATGCCGTTTTCTATCAAACAACAAATTTGATACAATTTGAAGCTGGTCCCAAAAAGTGTCGCAAAAATGCCGTTTCAGATCAGGTTGCCAAATTTGAGACAATTTTGAGTTCCACCCAAAGGTGTCGCCAAAATGCCGTTTCCGATCAGACTACCAAATTTGAGACAATTCTGATCTCGTCCCAAAAGTGTTGCTAAAATGCCGTTTCCAATCAGACTACCAAATTTGAGACAATTTCAAAGTCGTTCCAAAAGTGTCGCCAAAATGCTGTTTTTTATCGGACTACCAAATTTGAGACAATTCGTAGCTGGTCCAAAATGTGTCTCCCAAATGCCGTTTCCATTTAGACTGTCGAATTTGAGACAATTCCGAGCTAGTCCCAAAAGTGTCGCCAAAACGCTGTTTTCGATTAGACTGTCAAATTTGAGACAATTCCAAGCCCCGCCCAAAAGTGTTGCTAGAACGTCATTTCTAATTAGACTGCCAAATTTGAGATAGTTCGACCCAAACATGTCGCCAAAATGCCGTTTCTGATCAGACTGCCATATTTGAGACATTTCCGATCTTGTCCCAAATGTGTTGCTAAAATGCCGTTTCCAATCAGATTGCCAAATTTGAGACAATTTCGAACTCGTCCCAAAAGTGTCGCAAAAATGCTATTTTCTATCGGACTACCGAATTTGAGACAATTTGTAGCAGGTCCAAAAAGTGTCTACAAAACGTTCTTTCCATTCAGACTGCCAAATTTGAGACAATTCTGAGGTCGTTCCAAAAGCATCGCCAAAACCTCATTTCCTATTAGACAGCCAAATTTGAGACAATTCCGAGCTCGTCCCAAAAGTGTCGCCAAAATGTTGTTTCCGATCAGACTGTCAAATTTGAGGCAATTCTAAGCTCGTCTCAAAAGTGTTGCCAAAATGCCATTTTCTATCAGACAACAAATTTGATACAATTTGAAGCTGGTCCCAAAAGTGTTGCAAAAATACCGTTTCGGATCAGACTGTCACATTTGAGACCATTCCGACTTTATCCAAAAAGTGTGCCAAAATGTCGTTTTCGATCAAATGGCCAAATTTGAGACAATTCTGAGCTCGTCCCAAAAGTGTCACTAGAATGTCGTTTTCGATCAAACTGCCAAATTTGAGACAATTCTGAGCTCGTCCCAAAAGTGTTGCCAAAATGCCATTTTCTATCGGACAACCAAATTAGAGACAATTTTGAGCTAGTCCTACAAGTGTCGCCAAAACGCTGTTTCAGATCAGACTGCCAAATTTGAGACAATTTTGACCTTGTCCCAAAAGTGTCGCAAAAACGCCGTTTCTGATCAGATGGCCAAATTTGACCCAATTTTGAGATATACCCAAACGTGTCGACAAAATGTTGTTTCCAATCAGACCGCCAAATTTAAAACAATTTCGATCTCATCCCAAAAGTGTCGCTAAAATGCCATTTCCGATCAGACTGCCAAATTTGAGACAATCCTGAGCTCGTCCCAAAAGTATCACTAAAATGCCGTTTCAAAATGGACTGCCAAAATTTATACAATTTTGAGCTTATTCAAAAAGTGTCGCTAAAATGTCATTTTCGATCAGAATCCCATAGTTGAGACAAATCCGAGCTAGTCCCAAGAGTGTCGCGAAAACGGCGTTTCCAATTAAACTACAAAATTTGAGACAATTCCAAACTCATCCCAAAAGTGTCTTTAAAATGTTATTTCTACTCAGACTGCCAAAGTTGAGACAATTCCAAGCTCGTTCCAAAAGTGTCACAAAAACGCCCTTTCCGATCAGATTGCCAAATTTGAGATAATTTTGAGCTCGTTTTAAAAGTGTTGTGAAAATGCCATTTTTGATAGACTGCAAAATTTAATATAGTTCTGAGCTGGGCCCAAAAAAGTTATGAAAATGCCGTTTCAGATAAGACCGCCAAATTTGAGGCAATTCCAAGCTCGTTCCAAAAGTGTCACCAAAATGCCGTTTCCAATTAGATAGCCAAAGTTGAGACAATTCCTAGCTCGTCCCAAAAGTGATATGCCAAAACGCTGTTTCCAATTAGAATGTCAAATTTTAGACAATTCCGAACTCATCCAAAACTGTCTCCAAAATGTCGGTTTCGATCAAAATCCCAAATTTGAGACAATTCCGAGCTTGTAAAAAAAAGTGTCGCGAAAACGTAGTTTCAGTTTAGATTACCAAATTTGAGACAATTTCGAGCTTATCCCAAAAGTGTCGCCAAAACGCCATTTCCGTTCAGACTGCCAAATTTGGGACAATTCCGAGCTCGACCCAAATGTGTCACCAAAATGTCGTTTCTGGTAAGACTGCTAAATTTGAGACAATTCCGATCTCGTCCCAAAAGTGTCGCAAAAATGCCATTTCAGCCTGGACTGCCAAATTTTAAACAATTCCAAGCTCGTTCCAAAAGTGTCGCCAAATGTTATTTTCTATCAGACTACCAAATTTGAGACAATTTCTAATTGGTTGCAAAAGTGTCTCCAAAATGCCATTTCTGTTTAGATTGCCAAATTTAAGACAATTCCGAGCTCATTCCAGAAGTGTCGCCAAAACACTCTTTTCAATGAAAGAGCCAAATTTGAGACAATTTCGAGCTTGTCCCAAAAGTGTCGCCAAAATGCCGTTTTTCGAACAGACTACCAAATTTGAGACAATTCTGAGCTCGTCCCAAAAGTGTAGCCAAAATGCCGTTTCCGATTAGACTGGTATATTTGAGACAATTCCGAGCTCGTCCCTAAAGGGTCCCAAAATGCAATTTTTTATCAGATTGCCAAATTTGAAACAATTCTGACCTCTTTCCCAAAGTGTCGCCAAAACGTCATTTCCGATTATACTGCCAAATTTGAAACAAGTCCGAGCTCGACCCAAACGTGTCACCAAAATGCTATTTCCAATCTGATAGCTAAATTTGAGACAATTTCGATCTCATCCCAAAAGTGTCGCTAAAATGCTGTTTTCGATCAGACTGTCAAATTTAATACAATTTCGAGCTCGTCTAATAAGTGTCTCTAAAATGCCGTTTTAGAATAGATTGCCAAATTTCAAACAATTCTGAACTCGTCCCAAAAGTGTTTCTAAAATGTCGTTTTCTATCAGAATCCCAAATTTGAGACAATTTTGAGCTTATCCAAAAAATGTAGCGAAAATGACTTTTCCGATCATACTACAAAATTTGAGATAATACCGAACTTGTCCCAAAAGTGTCTCTAAAATGCTCTTTCCGCTCAGATTGCCAAATTTGAGACAATTCCGTGCTAGTCCTAATAGTGTCTTGAAAATGCCCTTTCCAATAAGATTGTTGAATTTGAGATAATTCTGAGCTGGTCTCAAAAGTGTTGCGAAAACACTGTTTCAGATTAGACTGCCAAATTTGAGACAATTCTGAGCTCGTCCCAAAAGTGTCCCCCAAAACGCCGTTTCCCATCAGACTGCCAAATTTCAGACAATTCTGAACTTGACCCAAAAGTGTCTCCAAAATGTCATTTCTGATTAGATTGCCAACTTTGAGGCAACTTTGAGCGGTTCCCAAAAGTGTGGTGAAAAAGCCGTTTCAGATCAGATTGCTAAATTCGAGACAATTCCGAGCTCATCCTAAAAGTGTGGTGAAAAAGCCGTTTCAGATCAGACTGACAAATTTGAGTCAATTCCGAGCTCATTCCAAAATTTTTGCCAAAACGCCGTTTCCGATCAGACTGCCAAATTTGAGACAATTCTGAGTTCGATCTAAACATGTCGCCAAAATGCCGTTTTCGATCAGATTGCCAAATTTGAGACAATTCTGATCTCGTCCCAAAAGTGTTACTAAAATGCCGTTTCCAATCAGACTGCCAAATTTGGGACAATTTCGAATTCATCCCAAAAGTGTCACCAAAATGCTGTTTTCTATTGGAGTTCTAAATTTGAGACAATTTTAGCTGGTCCGAAAAGTGTCTCCAAAATGCCGTTTCCATTTAGACTGCCAAATTTGAGACAATTCTGAGCTCATCCCAAAAGTTTTCCCAAAACATCATTTCCGATCATGCGGCATGCCTTCTGATTAGATTGCCAAATTTGAGACAATTCCATGTTGGTCTCAAAAATGTCATGAAAACACCGTTTCAGATCAGACTACCAAATTTTACACAATTCCAAACTTGTCCCAAAAGTGTCTCCAAAATGTCGTTTCCGATCTGATTGACAAATTTGAGACAATTTCGAGCTAGTCCCAAAAGTGTGGCAAAAACGCCATTTCAGATCAGACTGCCAAATTCGAGACAATTCCAAGCACGTGCCAAAAGTGCATGAAAATGTTGTTTCAGATCAGACTGACAAATTTGAGTTAATTCGGAGCTTGTCCCAAAAGTTTCCCCAAAATGCAGTTTCCGATTAGACTGCTAAATTTGAGACAATTCCGAGTTCGACCTAAACGTATCACCAAAATGCCGTTTTTTATAGGATTGTGAAATTTCAGCCAATTCTGATCTCGTCCCAAAAGTGTCGCTAAAATGTCATTTCTGATTAAACTGCCAAATTTGAGATAATTTTGTGCTTGTTCCTAAAGTGTCGCCAAAATTCCATTTTCTATTGGACTACCACATTTGAAACAAGTTGTAGCTAGTACGAAAAGTGTCTCTAAAACGCCGTTTTCATCCTGACTGCAAAATTCGAGACAATTCCAAGCTCATCCCAAAAGTGTTGCCAAAACGCCGAGATTGCCAAATTTGAGACAATTCTGAGCTCGTCCCAAAAGCATCGCTAGAATGTCGTTTCCAATCAGACCGCCAAATTTGAGACAATTCCGAGCTCATCCCAAAAGTGTCGCCAAAATGCCGTTTTCTATCAGACTACCAAATTTGAGACAATTTTGAGTTGGTCCTACAAGTGTTGCCATAATGCCATTTCAGATCAGACTGCTAAATTTGAGACAATTCCGATCTCGTCCCAAAAGTGTCGCAAAAACACTGTTTCTGATCAGACGGCTAAATTTGACACAATTCCGAGCTCGACCTAAATGTATCGCCAAAATGCTGTTTCCAATCCGATTGCCAAATTTCAGACAATTTCGAACTCGTTCCAAAAGTGTCATTAAAATGCTGTTTCCGATCAGACTACTAAATTTGAGATAATTCTTAGCTCGTCCCAAAAGTGTCGCTAAAATGCCATTTCATAATAGATTGCCAAATTTTAGACAATTCCGAGATCGTCCTAAAAGTGTCGCTAAAATGCCATTTTCGATCAGAATCCCAAATTTGAGATAATTTTGAGCCCGTCCCAAAAGTGTCGTGAAAACGCCATTTGCGATCAAACTACAAAATTTGAGACAATTCCGAGCTCGTCCCAAAAGTGTCTCTAAAACGTTATTTTCGCTCAGATTGCCAAATTTGAGACAGTTTCGAGCTTGACCCAAACGCGTTGCCAAAATGCCGTTTCCAATTAGAAAGCCAAATCTGAGACAATTCTGATCTTGTCCCAAAAGTGTCGCTAAAATGTCATTATCAATTAGACTGTCAAATTTGGGGCAATTCAGAGCTCATCCCAAAAGTGTTGCTAAAATGCTGTTTTCGATCGAAATCCTAAAGTTGAGAAAAATTTGAGCTCGTCCCAAAAATGTCGCTAAAATGACGTTTCCGATCAGAATCCCAAATTTAAGACATTTTTGAGCTCGTCCCAAAAGTGTTGCGAAAATGCTGTTTTCGACCAGACTACAAAATTTGAGACAATTCCAAACTTGTCCAAAAAATATCTCGAAAATGCTGTTTTTGCTCAGATTGCCAAATTTGAGACAATTTCAAGCTCGTTCTAAAAGTGTTGTGAAAACACCTTTTCTGATTAGATTGTCAAATTTGAGGCAATTCTGAGCTTATCCCAAAAGTGTCGCGAAAACGCCATTTCTGATTAGACTGCCAAATTTGAGACAATTCCGAGCTCATCTGAAAAGAGTCACCAAAATGCCATTTCTAATCAGACTGCCAAATTTTAGACATCTCTGAACTCATCCCAATAGTAATTCAACCTAGTACGAGAGGAACCGTTGATTTGCAAAATTGGTCATCGCACCTGTTTGAAAAGCTAGTAGCGCGAAGCTACTGTGCGCTAGATTATGACTAAATGCCTCTAAGTCAGAATCTTGGCTAGAAGCGACGTATGCGTCCGCCACCCGCTTGCCAACCCGCAGTAGGGGCCGTTTGGTCCCTAAGGACACGTATTGTTGGTGAAGCCTGCTCGGCAGATGAGCCGCGCGGGCCACTTTTAAGTATAATTCGTATCTTGAGCGGCAAGTAGAATCCTTTGCAGATGACTTAAATACGTGACGGGGTATTGTAAGTGGAAGAGTGGTTTTGCGGCCATGATTTACTGAGATTTAGCCCTGTGTCACTCCGATTCATCCCTCCCCGCTACCTGTCCCCACCGCGACCGGTTGCCCGCGAGGTTTGGGAATGCATAATATAGCCCAAGTGTGAGCCTCGACACACAAAAATGATTCACATGCATACTGAAACGGAATTCATAAGGCCCAAGGGGATTGCTAACACTTTACGATGAGTTGTGGATTAGTAATACGTACTGAACGAAGGCTTTCGTTCGCGAGGAGGCCTGGGCTTTAACACTTGGCAACTCTGTGCCCTAGCTATTAAGTGCACGGCCTGCGCCGTGGCCAAGGCTGTGGCAATTCTCGTGGCCTGGGCTCTGGCACTTGGTAAGGCAATAGCCTGGCTTGCTTAAGGCAACATTTAGTAAGGCCACAGCCTGGCTTGCTTAAGCCAAAGGCGACAACAGTGCTGACCAAGAAAGGCTGACGACAAAGCTACAACACAAGTCGCAACCATGGCGTGCAAGGTGCGATAGGTAGCGACCAAGGCAGCATGTAACTATGGCGTGACCAAGTTGCAACCAAGGCTATAGCCTGGCGAGCTAAAGCGGTGACATTGGTGCGGCACAAGCCTCGACCAAGATAGTGGCGTGTAGCAAGCGATGGCGATGGCGCTGACCAAGGTCGTAACCATGGCGATAACAAAAGTAGTAACCTTGGTGACTGGCGAACATTGGCCATAACATAGACCGTAGCCAAGGCAGTAGCCCAAGTCGTAGCAGTTTGCGACCATGAAGCGGCACTTCGAGCCGTAGCCTAATGGCGACCTGAGCCTGACCACGGCAGCGACCAATGCGGCAGCGCCATAGCACGCCTGACCAAAGCGTGCCGAGCCATTGCCTAAGCCACAACCAAGGTAGTAGCACTAGTCGCGGTGAGGCGGTACCACTGCGACCTAAGCGGCGATGGCCGTAACCATGGCGGCCGCGGCTAAAGCAACCATCGCGGCATTAGCCACATCATAGGTAGTAGCCTGAACGCAACCATGGCGATAGCCAAAGCGTGCACTCGTCACAGTATAGGCTGTAATTAAGGTATGACCTAAGGCGTAGCCAAGCGATAACGCAGTCTCGACCTGGCGGCAACCAGGTCATGACCAAGGCAGTAGCACAAGCTGCAGCCAAGGCAGCTACATAGGCCACAACTAAGAGAGTAGCCCAGGCTGTAACCATGGCAGCAGCCCAGGTAGCAGACAAGGTAGCCACACAGGCTACAACCAAGGCAGCAGCCCAGTCTAAAGCCAGGTAGCAGAGCAGGCCGTAACCAAGGCAGCAGCACAAGCAGCAGCCCAGGCCGCCGACATGCCGCTGCCAAGGCAACAGCATAGGCCGCAGCCTAGGCCACAACCAAGGCAACAACCAATGCAGCAACATTGGCAGCAACAAAGGCAGCAGCCCAAACCACAACGGTGGCGGCCACGAGCCACAACACGGTAAAACGAGCCACAACCAGGCGCGACCATGGCGGCAAGGCAAATGCATTGCCTTGGGCCAGCGACCTCGGCCGTAGCCCAGTAATGCGGCCGTAGTAACCAAAGCGGCGGCAAGCAGCGCGGCCAGCCCGGCCATAGCGATAGCCTTAGCTCACAACCTGAGCCACGAAAGCGGCGGCACTAGCCCTAGCCAAGGCAGCAGCCCAGGCCGCAGCGTATGTTGCAACCAAGGTAACCTAAACTCTGATCGAGTAGCGCCACGGCGGCAGCGGTCGCGGCTAAAGCGGCGAAGCGAGCTCTGACCATAGATAGCCCGGCGGCAGGTAGCGGCTGCGTGTTGCAACCTAGGTAGCAATCGAGCCCGACCTAAGCGATAGTGCGATATGTAGCCAAGGCAATAGCGAGCCGAGCGGCGGCCGCGGCACGGCGGCGATGTAGTAGCCTTAGGCGTAGCCAACACGGCTGACGGCCTAAGCGGCGTAATAGCAGCGACCACTGGCGCAGCCGGCACCAAGCGATAAGTCTGAAGCGGCAACCAACAGGATACAACCAATGACCCAGTTGCCGCCACGCCGCTACCAAGGCAGCAGCCATGGCAATAGCCAAGGTAGTGACATTGGCAGCAGCCAAGCCGCAGCCTCGGCCGCGGACCAGGCAGCTGCACATCGAGCCACAATTACTTTTCTTGGCATCATTATCTTATCCAAATGCAAATTATTGCATGTCGCATTGCACTGATTATTTTGTATCACTTGTTACGTATTTTATCGCTTTGTTTGACAATGTGTCATATTTCGTACCTTTTTACCGCTTGTTTTGAACATGATTCTTTTATATTCTTACGTAAAACATGCCATATAAATAATAATGCACTAGTATTAATTTTAAATGTCATTTCTTATTTTTTTTTGTTTTTCTTGATTTTTTTAAATATTTATTTATTTATAAAAAGGAAAATAAAATAAATAAAAAATAAAAAAATATTTTCAAAATTACTATAATTACTAGTGCCTTATCCTTTAATTATTGGAATCATTTCTACAATTTTTTTTTCACTATTTTTACTAATTTTTATTATTTTTTAAATATTAAAATAGAAATAAATTAAAATAAAATATTCCGGTGGCCAATTTTTTTTTTTTTTTCATTTTTTTATGGTGTCTTAATTTATTTTCTTTGAGTTATGATTGAAAATTTGTGAAAGAAAATATTACTTTTTAAAAAAAAATCTCATTATGACTCCTCGAGCATAAATGATGTTTCCTCCTGCCAGATTGAAAAAGGCTTAACAAGCTACTATAAGAGGGGTACCTCCCGCAAGGTTGGCCAGCAAGGCCAGGCCACGAGCTGGGCATTTGCTAGTGCTTGGCTTATGGCATTGAAACTTCATAGGCAAGCACGGGACGTATCAAGTGGCGATGGCATGGTCACCTTGGTCGTCGGCGTGGTATGGCCTGTGCGCAGCCTGGTTGGCGTTGCAGCATGGCATGCTCGTGGCCTTGGCGGCCTAGCATGTCTGCCAACAGTGCGGCGGCCTGAGCGGACTAGCAGCATGTCATGCAGGCGGCCTGAGCTGCTGCTTGGTTGACTTGGTAGCATGGTAGAGTGGCCTACGCGCAGCCTTGGCAGCCTAGCCTGCCCACCATGCGCGCGACCTTCGCGACCTGGATTCAAGCTCTAATCCCAAACCTTACACCCCATTTTAACCAAAACTATTTTAGACCTTAAAACCCTCTTTTTCAAAATATTTTTCCAAATGTTTCTCTGATGTTTTGAGGCTCGCATTTCGTTTCAAATATTGCACTTTTCGATAAAACGAGTAAGGACAGAGTGGAAATAAATGGAAAGGAGGTGAATTCTTTGAAAAATCTTTAAAAACATTTTAGTTATAGGTTTGGAGTTGGAGGAAATACGAGGGAAAGGAAGAAAACTAGTTGGGAAAAAGGTTAGGCATCAATCCTGTAAGATAGAAATGAGCAGCCTTCACTAAATTAGGAATATCTCTTTGACCACTTATAATTTAGATGTGAAGCCACCACCATTGGAAAGTAGACTTCTGGGGCTTCAATTTAGGCTCAACAATCACCTAAAACCTAGTCTAGGTGAGGGAGATATGCCCATTTGAAAACGGGCTTGAAAGTAGAGTTTTTGTACCCGGTCGGGTCTATTTAGATCCAGTCGTGGCTTGTTTAGACTCGGCTGGGTCTCAATAAAAAATCAACCAGAGTTCCTTTTTAGGCCCGGCTGTATGTTTTTGGGGTTCGGCTGGGTCTCAATAGCAAGAAACAGGGCAGCTAGTAGGAATTTGCTAGCTGTTGTTTTTTGAAGATATTTTTGACCAAATTGGCTCAAATTCTATAAATAGAGCCCCTGCATCCAGAATTAAAGGTTAGAAGATTTTCCTATAGGCTTTGAATGATATTGAGAGCTAAAACCATCTTCCTTACTCCTTTTGATCTTTAAACATTCTTGAACTATATATACACAATACATACACCATTAGAGCTAGTTCTTGAAGCTTTTTGTTGAAGTTTCATACCATATTTCATAAACTTGAGGGTGCTTTGGATGAAGTTTGTTCAACAACCATACACTCTTTAAAGAGGTATAACTCTTATCATCTTCTTCCTTTGTTTTTGCTAATCATCTTCTTCATTTTCTTGAGTTTGTGCACTGCTAGAGGTGACTTTAAAGGGCTGAAATATGTGATTTAATTCACAAAAAGTGGAGGGGTTAGCCACCCCTTCTTAAGCTTGCTTGCCTAGCTTGTTCTCCCCTATTTCCCTTCATTTTTTCCCACCTTTTTGAAGTAATTTTAGCCACTATTTTTGGACTGTTTTGGGACTATTCTTCGACTATTTTGGGGCTAAAATATGTGATTTAAAATTGCAAAAAGTGGAGGGGTTAGCCACCCCTTCTTAGGCTTTGTTCCATAGCTTTTTCTTTACTCTTTTTACTTACTTTCTCTTGCTTTTAGCTACTATTTTTTTTTACATTGTAGGGGCTGTTATCGGCTATTTAATTCATTTATATAGTTTATGCTTTGAATATTATACTTGTTGTGTTGTAAGTCCTCATGGCTTTGGTTGTTTAGGCCTTAGACACCGAGTCATTTGAGTTGATAGCTTTCTTACTTGGTTTTCATATCGAGAGTTTCATTTTAATAATCAACTCTGTATAATCATTTCTGCACCCTCCCTCTGTTCTTCTTTTCTTTCATTTGAGAGCCATTTCAAATGAGAGCTTGTTGTTCAAGGCACGGGAAAGAGACCTATGCTCAATGGCTTAACCTCTACGGAGGTTCATCGTCAAGGTGTAGTCTCTCTTTCATGCCGAGAATCGCTTCTCATTTGACATTTCTCCTCATTTAGTGGACTTAACTATCACTTTCGACAAATTGACTAAAGAGTGGAAAGTCTAATAAAATTGGCTTAAAATCAATGAAACCGACATAAAGAAAAGGGATTAGAATAGTTGGATTCGGCCGGACGTTATGCCGAGTCCATCGTGTCAAGAATCATCACATATCAATTCATGATGTTTTGATGAGTCTTAAGACGTGTCTACCTCACTTTTTGAATTTCCATGATAGGAGGGAGGGGTGGTCGTATTCATTGCATTTATTAAAGTTTTTGTCCAAACGTGCCTGAAATCATCACGCAATCAACTTGCTATCGTTGATGGTTTCGGTCTCGAATTCGTTCTTCTCTTGAGTTTCATGATAGAGGAGAGCAGAAGGGACAAAAGTGGTTTAAAGTTGCTCTGTTTGCACTGTTTTCACCCTAGAGCACAAAAATAGATTTTTGCAAGAAATTAGGGCACGACCGGCCTCATTTGAGCCCCAGCCGGGCCCCAATGTTTGGTAAGTAGTGAATTTTGATAGAAACAAGGGGAAGTGGCTGAGAGTGAAACCACGCAGATTCCCAGAGAGGCAGATAGAGTAGCTTCTATAGATTGTTCGCATGAGGACACATCTGATTCCTATGCATTATTATTCTTATTGTAATCTCATTGTAATAATAATTGTTGTAGTAGTTATTACCTTAATGTATTTATTATAATAAATTAGATAGCTAGTTAGTCATTCAGATTTGTAATAGTTAATTTATTTCGGACACTTGGACACTTATTCGGATCCTCTTGCACGAGGGCAAAATATGTAATAATTGTGTATGTCTCCCAACCCCCATTTCTTTCTCCATTTTATTTACCCGCTTATAGTGGTAGCATCATATTTACTTAGCATTTTCCATGACTTGCATCCATTTGTCTTGCATGCATAAGGTTCGGCTCATCATGCTAATCAGTGGTCAATCTCAAATTCATTGCTCGAATACGTGATTTATCCCATGTCTTGAATTGAATCAAATTCCAAGCTAGTAGTCAAACCTATCATTTGCATGATGTGTGCATTGCATTTGTCATATTGCGTTATTTAGGAGCATGCATTTTTTCTAATTATTTTGCTTTATTTGGCTCACCTTGGAGTACTAGGTGAGCATTTCTCGCTTTAGCATGTTGCATTGTATGTTTGTGTTGCCATATCAAGCATGCTTTCCATGAGGCTAAATGCCTAAATGATATTTGAATGCCAGTGGATGAAGGCAAATTGCTTAAATTGGGATGAATTGATTAATGTACATACAAACTCACTTTTTCAAGTGACGCGTATTCAAACCAATTTTCAAAACAAACATAAAATCAAAGTGTTCCAATCTTTGCAAATTAGTCTATACTTGTGTGCATCACATAGTAAAAATAGCTAATAATCAAAATAAGAGCATATAATGTAAATAAAAATCACATCATGATTAGTAGAGGCCGATCTTTGGTCGGGTGGGTGAGGTGCTCAATTCATGACCTTCCCCTCTCATATCTAAGTTCCCGAGCCAAGACACTATGGTAATGACGGATAAGTGGCCTTTGGCATGAGTCTCGGGTTTCCTAAATTTTTCAAAAATATTTAGGTAGGGACTTTGAAATCTGGCAAAGCTGTCAATTTTTGACATTTTTATTCAAATTGATTTTCTAAAAGATTTTCCAGATTTGGACTAATTTGTGTTTATCTATTTCACATTGCACTTTTGAAATCAAATTCAGAACCATTGGAGTTCGAACTGTAGGGCTAGTTGTATGCGAAAGGAGCATGAAAAGCAAGCTATAGTTTCTGGCGAGTCTGCTGGGGATTTAGAGAACTTGACTTGAATGTTATGATGTGAATTTTTATCTACATATATATGTTCTTTGCATTGCATTTGCATTGGTACTCTTAAGTCACTGTGTTTTCCATATGCTATTCCTAGACGGCTTGCCTAAAAGCTTGCCAAAAGGCTGGTCGATCATGGGCTCTGCCATGTTGGAAACACAAGCCTTGGATCTAGATTATCGCTGTACTGCTTGATCCTCCTTTCACTTCTTGGCGTTAGGTATGAGAGGTATATTAGGTAATCTTGCTAAGGTACCTTTTTGGACCAATTGGCCTAGTGCATATAGTACGCTGTAGTGACCTTTCAAACTATAGTAGGATGCTCTCTCACTTTTCAGGATGTTGTGATACCGCTTGTTTGAATAGTAAAGCTGTAGATCACTCCAAAACTAAGACAGGGAAACCCTAACCTCTCATAGGGGTGTTTTGAATGCTTTTGTACAAAATGTGAAATCTTTGGAAATGTGCAATGCAATCCTGGGAGTCTTAATCTTGAGGCAATTCCTTTCAAGACTTGAGGGTCATATTAGAATTAGAATTTGGGTCAAAATCTAGGGGTTTGTGTTTGATATGGGTGAATTTTTAGCAAGACCAGAACTAGGACCAAATTGTATCTTGCTTTGTTTTGACTGGCATGCCAGGTATCCTGATTTGGTAGCGCATTTGTTTTTAGTGCTAGGTTTGCTTGAGACAAAGAAAGAGCAGTACCCACTTAGCAAAGGTCTAGTCCATATGATTCCTAAAGGTTAACTTAGAAAAGATCCATCCAATGCAAAAAGACCCATTAAAAAAAAGCCTAATCCAATCGAACCTATCTAGACTAATCCAATTCAGATACATCAAGTATAATCGGGTCGAAATCCTTGTTAGTCAGCTCTCAGCTTATACCCATCCATTTCCCCAATTGCCAACTCAGCAGACCCGTGATGGCTCAGAGTTTAGAAGAAGTTGTGGCCATGATAACTGTCCTAAACCAGGGAATTGCCATGTAGGATGAGACCATTGCTGAAATAAAATGCCCATCTGGGGCATCTACCACACATCCAGTCCCTAGCCCCTAGCCGAACTTTGACCCACCTTCGCCAATTGAAGATTTGCAGGGTCCAGATCCTCGAGAAGGGTTGGCTTAAGCTCGAGTTTTCAGACCCCTGGTGCAGCCTAATGAAGGGCCTTTTTCCTTTGATATTAATGATCTCGACTCGACCTTGCTAAAAATTGCTAACCTTGAAAAGCAATTCAAAAAGACATAGAGAATTAGCTCTATTTTCGACATTGAGGATGGGTACACCGAGGCTGTCGCAAGGCTCTCAAACAGATTCAAAATGCCATACGTTGACCATTTCGATAGGTCTGGAGATCCTATGGTACATATCTGGCTTTTCTTGGACGTCCTGAAATAGATGGGTTTGACTAAGCCTCAAAAACTCTCTCTGTATGGAAGAACCCTATCAGGTATAGTAGCCACTTGGTATGCCAAGTTGGAATAAAGTAAAGTAGAACCGGGAAGATTTGGTTGAGCATGATATCTTGTTTTGACTACACTTATGTGTCTCTTTGCATTGCATTTGCATTGGTGCGCCTAAGACATCGTGTTTGCCGTATGCTATTCCTGAAAGGTTTGCCGGAGGCCTGCTTTGAGAAGCGTGCCATAAGGCTGATCGGTTGCGGGCACTGCCACAACGGGAACACAAACCCTAGTTTTTAACGAGGCACCCTTTTTGACCATTCGACCTAGTGCATATCGGAATCCATAGTGACTATTCCAAACTAGGACAGGTTGCTTACCCGAATGTAGGTTGTTTGAAACCGCTGCGTACGTTGCGAAACCCTAGCTCCTGACAAAATAGGACAGGGAAACCCTACCTCACCGTAGGGGTGTTTTGGCTCTTACTTGCATGGTATGTGCTGTTAGGGTGTGTCTCTACAGAATGCATGTATCAGTTTGCAAGTCTGCAGTATCACTTCAAGGGCATCGAGATTGGAGAATCATTTTTACGAGGGTATGAGTTCTGAGCAAAATTTTGGGTAGAATTGAAGAAACCTGATCATTCAGCTTTGCTTATATCTGTTATGGTGAAATTGGGCTGAGATGCTGCTTGTTTTCTCTTTTGCTAGGTAGTCTTGGGAACCATAGCTTCAAAAGGCTCCGATATCCCCTTGGTACATTGGACTTGTGCTGATAGACTTTGTCAGGTCAGAGATCCAGTTCAAGGGCAATCAGTGTTCCTTTGCCAGAGGCAGGGTAAAAAGGCCCGTTAGGCACAGATCACCAGTTCAACAGTTCAACGGTCATTATCCACCTCAATGCATGCGATTGAATTTGAAATATCTGCTTCTACCTCAGAAAGGGGATATACACTTGTTCAGTCAAATCCACACTTTACAGTCGAAATGGAGGAAATGATGCGTCAGCTCCAAGAGACTATGCAAGCCATGCAGCGGGATGCTGCCCGCCAGGCAGAGTTTGTCGCACGTCAAGCTAAGGTTGTAGCCCAGCAAACAGAGTTGATTGCCAGACTTCAGCAGCAGCAGCAACCACAACAAGCCGGAGCATCTGCTTCGCATCCACCCCCACCTCCACCTCCACCTAGAGTTCCACCACTCAGGGATACTGCAAACGTCCAGGAAGATACGAACGTTCCAACAGGACCAGTCCCGCCACCAGTTCTACCGCAGATTTCAAAGACACTAACTTCCTCAACAGATACCCCGCTTGAATCTGAGATGGACCCAACCACTCTGAAGGTCAGTAAGCTTGAAAAGCTATTTAAGAGGGCTCAATGTGTGAATTCCATTCCGGACATTGAGGATGGATACACCGACTCAGCGGTGACATTGCCGGACCGGTTCAAGATGCCACATATCGACCGCTTCGATGGCTCTAAAGACCCAGTGGTACACTTCCACCTGTTTTCTGATATCTTGAGGCCAATGGGTTTAACCACAGCCCAGAAGCTGTCATTGTTCGGCCGAACCATGTCTGGGATAGCCGCGATCTGGTATGCGAAATTGGAGAACTCTGTGAAACAGAACTGGGAAGAGATGGCTGAGGCCTTCGTTGCTCAATACTCCTACAACACACAGATCGAGGTCACAACTCGTGATCTTGAAGTCACCTGCCAAGAGCCAAAGGATGGTTTTTCAGAGTTTGTGATGAGATGGAGAGCAAAGGCCTCGATGGTAACTACAAGGCCTTTCGACAAAGATCAGATAAGGATGGTTGTGCGCAACCTCCAACCCAGGCTGATGCAAAAAATGATCGTCCTTTCCCTTCCCACCTTTGCGGATTTACACGAGATTGGGGTACAGATCGAGGACGCTATGAAGCATGGCCTTATTGACCAGGAGAAGGAGCAGCCCAGGAGGGCGTTTTCCCGCAGTTCGAATGCGACCACCAGTAGTGATGCAATTGCAAGATCTTCCGAAGTGGGCATGGTCACCACCACTACAACAAAAACAGTTACCCCATTCACCGGTGCGTCAGGAAGTAGCTCACAAACAACCAAATATCCACCTCGAGTCAAGAGGGTTTTTGCCCCACTTGATATGCCTTTGTCAAAAGCTTTGGGGGTCCTACTCAGGAAAAGACATCTGAAACCATTGGAACAACGGCCTTTACCTGATCCTCTCCCTCCAAAGCATGACCAGACTAAGTACTGTGCCTACCATCAACAAACCGGTCATGACACTAACAGTTGCTTTCGTCTTCGCCATGATGTACAAGATCTGTTTGACAACAAGGTCATCGCCGCACCAGTTTTGCAAAGTCTATCGGCACTTGATCAGTGAACTTGTGGGGGATAATGTGACTATGTGATCGGGGGATGAACCACCTGCGGATGGCGCTCGATTTACTCCAGATATGGCGTATGGCACGCACTGTTTTGATCATTTTGTGAATGCTGTTTATTTTGCTTTCTGACTTGGGTATTGGGTCAGTCTTGTTGTTTTGTATTGAGTCAGTCATTTTATATTGGGTCAGTTGGGTCTGTCTTGTTGTATCGAGTCAGTCCTGTTTTGTTAGAGTCAGGTGATTTCAGGGGTGTTACCTCGGGCATCACTTGCTTGTTTTGGTGTTTGTCTTTTACACCCACTCTTTTGAGTCTATTTCTGCCTTAGAGCCAGTTACTCTAGAAAATCTGAATGAAACAGCAGTGATTTCCACTCTTTTGTGTTTGTTTCTGTCTTGAGCTAGTTGTGCCAGAAGATTTGAATGAAACGACAGTGCATTTTCACCTACTTCTTCTGTGCCTTTAAGTCATTGCATTGACCTAAGTTTTTCAAAACTTTTTGAACAATGTATTGAAAACGAAGAGAGAGGAATTCCTCGAGATTTGCAAAAAATTGATCAATTGAGAGAAAGAGAGGCGTGCTAAGCCCTTAATGAATGAGATCATGTTTGTTAATGTGAGTACTGAGAAGGAGGGCTTAGTGGGCAAAAAAACAAACCAACGCTGAGCCTACTTTGACCCTACCCCTTACGCTGGGCGGTTTGTCGATCGATGGTAGGCGGGAGCAAGGGGTCAAGGTCAAGAAGATCAAGCGGCCCTGGCTTGATCGAGATTGGTTCTACATTGTCTTCAGAGTGAGCGATTAGTCGCTTTCTTAAAAAAAAAATTCAAAAAAAAAATTTGTTTTGTGTGATCCTGCGAAGACCTGTGTGGAATCGTTCTTGAGATTGTGCAGCCTAGGATCGCTCTCAGCCTCGAGACTTGACCCCTTTGCTTTCAAACCTTGAACTTGGATTCAGAATGTTCAACGGTCAAACACAATGTGAGGCCTGCCAGGCCAGATTTGAAGCAGCCATCGAATTAGGGGCAAGAAGGTCAGATATGATCAAAAGAAAGCTTGTAAAGCTGGATGAGAAGCAACCTTTGAACTGGGGGCAAAAAATGTCAGATGTGCTTGAAGAGTAAAAAATTGGGACATTTCTCAAGCTAATAAAGATCGGCAAGAATGCCAAATCCCAGAAGGGAGGAAAGAAGAAAGTTTTTGCTGAAGGACAATTGAGTTCCTATCCACAACACTAGGGGCAAATTCAGCCCCCATTGGATGGACTTCTACATCACCAGCGAACAGCAGCCATTCTCCTGGATTCAAATGGCTTCGAGATCCTAAAACCATTCGACATGGACAAAGCTACACTTTTTTCCCTTGAGAGGCTCGCTGGGCCGAAAACCCGGAAGGGCGACCCAAGCAAAAGTTAGAGCAAGAAAAAGAAGAAAAAGAACAAAAAAGAAAAAATGCAAAGAATGAAAAAAGAATAGATGAAAAAAAAAGGAAGAAAAGTAATGAAAAAAATTGAAAAGAAAAGAAGAACATAGCTCGCAAGGTTGAAAACCCGGAAAGGTGGCCTTGGCAAAAGTTAGAGCGAAAAAGGAGAGGTTAATACCCGAGTGTACGTTAACCCCGAACTACGTAAGGCTTGATTCCCATGTTTGGGATACGTAGGCAACTTCATTCTGAAGTCCAGTCGTAAAACACTTCAAATTCGACTGTGTCCATGTGATGGTTCTAGTAATCTTTGTCTTCTCTGTATCCGAGAGTTCGGTTGTGATCTTCACTATGAGAACTGGTTACAGTGTACTGTGGTGCTATTCAAACAATGGACAACTTTCCATTGCCATACAGTGCGCTGTGGTGCCATTCAGACAAGGGGCAACTTTCCGTTGCTGTGGTGCTATTTAGGCAAGGGGCAATTTTCCATTGTTTTGGATCTGAGGTTGTGCATCTCAAGAGTAAATTCTGTGTTGGTTGAGCAGTGGCCATTTGCAAAAATAGTTTTTGAGAATTTTTAATGAGGTTGACTAATTCTCTTGAAAATTATTCCATTTTTCCAAAACTAGACCATTTTCTTGGACCCAAAAAAGGAAAATTTTCAGTGCTCATAGCTTGACTTGCATGATTTCAAATCAGAAAATCGAACAAGTATGTTAATCTAACTCTTATATTGGTCAAAATTGTTTTAGTAGAAGCCAAAACAAAAAAATGGTCAAAATGATGAACTAGGGGCATAGTTGAGTCAGGTGTTCTGCCTTTCCCCCATTGTCAACATACTTGCCAGAAAGGGCACTCTACTTGCCAGAAAAGGGCACAACTGAAGCTAACAACAAAAGGGCAGAAAGCTCTCACATCCTTCAAGTAGCGAGGTTTTAAGCCAAGTGCGAAGCACAGATTGGAATGGATCAGGATATTCCACTCCCTCATCAGGACACGTTTGATCATATCCAAACTGGCCAAGTGCATTGTCAACCGATGTCAATTGCAGATCTGCTGCACATCTGGTCGTACCGGAATCCCTCTGTGGGAGAAGTTCACTGTTGTGAGCAGAAGAAGAAGAATCTAGCGGAATGCTACGGGCAAGAGCCCGCAACTTCTTGTTTATCCACCAACCACCCAGGGGAGGGATAAAAAATAAGAGATTGAAGAATAGAGAGATGTGCGCTGAGAGAAAAAGTGAAGAAAGGGCTTTTTCAGAAAAACAGAGCCTGAGGGCCGAGTGATGTGAGAATCACAAATGAGAAAGGGTGGGAAACAGTACGCGGAGAAACAGGCTTCCTGTGCACATTTGAGTCTTGTGTTTTGTTTTGTCTGTCTCGATTCTTGTTTTGAGTTGCTTCGAGTGTCAATAGATGTGTTTGGATTGTTTTACCTTTGTTTTCCATTTTTGAGTCGTTTTGGCTGTGGTCAGTTGTAGGCTTAATACCCGGTTGAGAACCCTTCTCTCAATTTAAAAGTAAAATCGTTTTGTGCTCAGAGTGCTGTGCCATTCTCCACATTTGTGCAAAACAGAATTTGTTCTTTCATAAAACTGCAGGGTTCAACCCAGGTCATGTCAGAACAGTAGAACAAGGACCTATCTAAACCTCTTTAGGTTCCAGACTGCAAAGCAAAAGAAAAAAGGGAAAATTTGGAGCATCTGAGTGTGTTTCAACTTCAGAAAATTCTGTGATTGTACTCCAGATGTGCCTTCTCAGGTCTTGTCAATGCTCCGAAGTATGAGTGTGCCTCTACCTCAAGCTCAGGATCAAGTTTGCTTCAAGCCAGAGTGGCGATCAGAAGTGATCTCCCTGAGCACCATTTCCATACCAGGGGCATCTTGGCTATGTTTGCAATGAGTTCCTAAGAGACCAACTATGACGGTAGAAACTAGAGTTCGAATGGCTGATGCCTAGAATGCAAAGGTTCGGGATTTCCGAGACTAAAGTTTGGTTTAAATACCCAGAGGTGTGTCCTTGGCTTGAAATCTGTATGGAAGCCCCACAGGTTGAGATAGCATGTGTATGCGCCTCAATTCTGGATACTGAACCAACCTAGTCTGTCACCCCGTTGGAGAATAGGGAAAGTTGTGAACATGATCAGGAAGGAAAACGGCATTTGTGGTTTCTACATGCAGAAGTTACCCCTTGTTAGCGTTTCAGAACCTTTGTACTGTGAGTTGAAGGAAAGGGTTCGAAGAACGCAAGGTAAGTGTTCGAAGAACACAAGGGGAGATCTCCATCAGAGTAGAGCAGTTCATCGCCACTCACCCCGTGAGGTGCTTTCTAAAGCGCCACTATGTCTGTTTATTGAATTCCTTAACATCATGCATTGTATTTGCATTGTACCTATCAAGTTTCTTTCTCATCCATGCACGATATTGTATGTATGGTTCATTTGAAGCTAGCCCAACCAGGTGATATTGGATGTGCGGTTCATTCAGAAAAGTTTCGTTAAGATTGATTATGTTTTGTGTATCTATCGCACATATTCTCACTTTGTGTATCTATCACACTTTGTTCAAACTTTGTGTGTCTATCACACACATTCTCATTTTGTGTATCTATCGCACATATTCTCACTTTGTGTATCTATCGCACATATTCACCTCTTGTGTATCTATCGCACATATTCACCTTTTGTGTATCTATCGCACATATTCTCTCACTTAGTGTATCTATCACACTTTGCTCATATTGTGTATCTATCACACTCTCTTCACTTAGTGTATCTATCACACTTCGTTCACCTTTTGTGCATCTATCACACATGCTTACTCACTTTGTGTATCTATCACACTTTGCTTCACTTAGTGTATCTATCACACTTTATTCGTATAGTGTATCTATCACACTCTCTTCACTTAGTGTATCTATCACACTTTGTTCATTTAGTGTATTGTGGGGAAGTGATTTTGGAAATACTCTTCAGATCCTGGGAGACGCTCGTGATCCTCAGCTAGTCACCTGCAAAGACACAAACGCTCCGGTCGGGGGTGCCGGGGTTAGCACTCCGACCGGCAAGTCAGTTCTTATACTCAAGAAAGCTTGTTTACTAAGTTAAGTGAAGTGATTCTTACATACCTTTCTAAATCTGAAGCTCTTGTATTTATACTCATTCTTTGGACCTCGGGTCCAGAGCCCACTTTTTACTTATTATCTTTTTGTTTATTCTGACCTACATATCCCCGTCTATTCGGCGTTCTCAACGTATTCGGCATCTTAGTTGATCAAGATGGAGCCGAACAGTCTCTGACTTCTAGGATACACCCCTTCCAACTCTCCTATTTATTCGGCTCCCACAATTGCCCCCCAAGCATTCTTCCAACGTCTATTGGCTGGAGTGCTTGGTTCCGAATTTTGAATACTCAGAACCAAAATTTGGCGGTTGGGCCTACGAAGCATACGTCTAAGTACACTCCCTTTTGGTTGTCGTACCGACTTCCCGCCATTTCGTACATACCTATTCATTGCGATTTTAAAGATTGGCGTCCCTTCGGATTCGCATTCCATGACACTAGTCGCTGGGTTGCCTTTTGGGTCGTTTTTGCAATTTTATCTCCTCCAATATCTTCTTCATTCTCTATAAGTTATCCACGTCTTTGCTTCGAAAACTATTCCCAGTTTGTTTCTTGGCATATCTGTGTCAACTGTAGGGTATGGCGAAACATTTGAAAGACATCCTTTCATCAGATCGAATTGCTGGTTTTAGACGCCATTTCTCTATTCCTGATGACGTTCGTCTGTCACTTTTGGTAGACGGCACCCTTGACATGGAGAGGGAGAACGAAACCACAATTGTCTTTCCTCTCTTGTCAATCGCAGATGGTGGAGTCCGCTTCCCCCTACACCCGTTTCTAAGGGCTGTTCTTCGCCATTGGGATTTAATCCCTTATCAACCTAATGTAAATTTCTTTAGAATTATAATGGGGATTGTAGCACTGAATCGTCGCCTTGGAATTAACCTTGGCATTCCAGCTATCCGGCACTGCTATGCCTTGGCTAAGTCTTCCGGTCGGCAAGGGCATTACTTCCTTAGAGCTAAGGACACCGACCATCGACTAATCACTATGCTTTCTAGCTCTGGGAAACGAGTTGATGATGTTATGGTCGTTGTCCAGGGTAACTGGAAATTTGGCGAAGGGGAGGATCGTGTTGACCCTATTCTTAGACGGAGGGGCGAGCCAGGTCGCCAAGTATCTCCTTATTTTTGTTATGTGTTCATATTCATTGTAAAACCTATTTTGTTGAAATTTTACGGCTTCGTCTCGTGTAGGGAGCAGTTTGAAAAAAGTACTATCTTCAACCCACGACGCCGTTCTTTCAGATATTAGGGTTGCTCTTAGGTATTCTGACCGTCGAAGTCTTCAGAAACAGGGGAGGGCGGCTCACATTCTGCTTTGTTACGAGCCTACATACATAACCTTCTCGGCGGCAGAAAACATATCGATTCCAAAGGGTGAAGATTCCCTTACCGCTCTTATTTTGTCCGACTTCAAAAACTTGAGGCAGGTAGGCTTTGAAGGGTCCGATTCGGAGCGAAATGAAGTAGTTGATATTGCCGAATCAGATCAGTCCGAGACCGAATCTGAGGAGGTATTGGATTCCGCCGATCCTCCATTTACTTCGGGACAAGGGGATCTTTCATCTGCCGACGTTCTTCAACGCTTTGAGGATCTTCCCGTCATAGACTCTGCGGATATGGCTGGATTGAGCCTGATAAAGCTTGCCAAGAAGGCGAATGCGGAGAGGTTAGCCGCATGGCGAAGAGCGGAGGGCCTTTCGTCTGAAATACCGCCCGCCACCGAATCTCGACTCCCCCTCCCTGTTGCCAAATTAGAGTCCTTGGGGGTTATTGAGGAGACGGCAAAAGGTCAGAATGCCAAATCTCCGTTGGTCGGGGAAGCCAGCCAAAAAGTTAAGAAAAAGGCAGAGAAACGCTCTGCTGACCTCAAGGCCGGTTTAGAAGAACAAGGCGGTAAACGTCCTCGATTGGAGGGATTTGATGAGGTTGTTCCTTTTGTCATCCGTCCAATGGTAAAGAACACGGCTTCTAACGCCTTCGCTTAAAGATCCGTATTTGACTTTTCTTCACTTTATCCAAGTACTGTTGAGGGCCAGAGGAAAAGGACCGAGGATGAAGTTTTGAGAGCGAACAAGGAAGCTTCTCGGGCTGAGGCCGAGGTAGAAAAGGCTCGCATTGCGGATCAATCCCGAGCGGATGCCGAGAAGAAGGCGGACGCAAGTGAAGCGGCGCTCAAATTGTCCCAGAAGGCGGTTGCCAGCCTGGAGACTGAGTTGGCTGAAATGAAGGCAGCTGCTTCCAAAGTATTCGAAGCTGAGAAAAATGCTGGGCTTGCCGAGTATGTGGACCAGGTCCCTCGGTTTGAAAATCGGGGGTTCAAACATGGCTTGTACAAAGCCTTTGTTGCAGCTGGAGTTTCACAGACTATGCCAGTGCCGTATGAGCAAGTGGATATCGAGCCGTTGGAGACTGATTCCGAAGGCTGAGCTGGGCAATTGACTGTGGTTAGGATTTCACAAATGTATTAGGATTTCACAAATGTATTGTTACAATTGTTTTGTCAGACATTTTTGTGCGGGCTTGTAGCTTATTTATTTTGCATATATAAAATGTCATGAGTGGTGCTCAATTTTGCTGATGAAGAATGATACAATTGTTTTGTCAGACATTTTTGTACGGGCTTGTAGCTTATTTATTTTGCATATATAAAATGTCATGAGTTGTGCTCAATTTTGCTGATGAAGAATGATATTACTTAATTTTAGGCCCGGACGTCGAATGATAACGAATCATGATATCGCCTGAAAATATAGCCAATAGCCGGCTTAGTGAATCGCCCTTTCCCAATGATCTTAGGTTTTCGGCGAGATAAATTAGCCATAGCTAGATTAATGAATTAATGCCCTGTTTTAGCCGTATAGCTCGAGAACCGAATGAGCCGATGGCTCTGAATTGTGGGCTGGTTGAGGCATAACGTACTCGGCGATATCGCTTGAAAATATAGCCGGCTAGATTAGTGAATCTGCCCTTTCCCCAGCGATCTTAGGTTAATCGGCGATAGCGCTTGAAAATATAGCCAACTAGATTAATGAATTTGCCCTTGCCTTAGCCAGGGCGCGAGCCTGAGGAACCGAATGAGCCGATGGCTCTGAATTGTGGGCTAGCTGAGGCATAAATTACTGGGCGATATCGCTTGAAAATATAGCAGACTAGATTAGTGAATCTGCCCTTAGCCAGGGCGCGAGCCTGAGGAACCGAATGAGTAATCGTGGGCTGGCTGAGGCATAAATTACTCGGCGATATCGCTTGAAAATATAGCCGGCTAGATTAGTGAATCTGCCCTTGCCCCAGCGATCTTAGGTTAATCGGCGATAGCGCTTGAAAATATAGCCGACTAGATTAATGAATCTGCCCTTGCCTTAGCCAGGGCGCGAGCCTGAGGAACCGAATGAGCCGATGGCTCTGAATCGTGGGCTGGCTGAGTGGCATAAATTACTGGGCGATATCGCTTGAAAATATAGCCGACTAGATTAGTGAATCTGCCCTTAGCCAGAGCGCGAGCCTGAGGAACCGAATGAGTAATCGTGGGCTGGCTGAGTGGCACCCGACGTTTGGCGCTCAGTCTTTCTAACGTTTCCTCGGGGGAGCTGCATGTACCCCAGAATAAATGGGCGAGATCATGCCAACAACTCGACTCATTTCCATTCAGGCTTGATCCAAACCTGGCAGGGGCCAACATTGGCTGGGTTTAGACGTCAAAATGAATCGCAGAAGCAAGCCTATTCACATGGAAAGAAGTGCATCCATGGATTGGGAAAAACAGCGGCCCCCTAGTCGTCGAAGCAGATCGCCTCAAAAGGATGGACAACGGGGAGATTCCCCGCGCCCACGACCCCAAGTTGAGCCTGACGCGACGCCACGATCATTGAGTTTTGCGGTTCTCGTGAAGAATAGACTAATGACGGAGGCAGATTCTATAATTAAAGACCCAGATGTGGCAATCGAGTTCGCTCGGCAGATTTTTCTGCCGGAGGTCCAACAGTCGATGGTCGGACGTTGAGATTTCAAAGTATTTCGGGACGGCATATGTCACACCCCTAACTCGCCCCTAAAAGGTTCGGGCATGACCAAATCAGAAATAGACAGAATGACTTGTTATGGATGACATTAGGAGCCTGAGCGGAAGCATTAAATTTGAAAACAATATGCAGACACATCCATTGAGCAACTACCAAAAAGTCAGGACCATTTTGGAATTCAGCATAAAATGAACAGGCAGACAGAATTAGGTTACATACGCATTTACAAATCCAGCCCAGAGTTTGGGCACACAAAACGTTAAGTACAATAGTTTTAACCAGCAAAACATGGTACAAAAATTGTAAGGACAAGTAAAACTAGTCTAGCATGTAAGGGTTCCTTCAAGTGCCTGGTTGACCTTAGGCTGACAAAAGGTGCATGAAACAATGCTAGAACGGTGCTCCAAGCCGGCTTCCTACAGAATCAGACAAAATTACAGAATGAGACAAGCTCAATGAATAATAGTACTTGAACAATTAAATCACAATGCGTAATAGTACATATCCAAATTTAAGTACGAAGGTAAGTCTGATAGGGTTTTGCCTTCAGAATGGCTCTTGGCCTTTATATAACCTTAACAGAGTGGCCTATTGGCCAGATTATCGATTGGCCTTCAGCTGTGGTTAGCCTTCTGGTAGCAGATAGCCTTTCGGCCCAGATAGCCTTTCGGCCCAGAATACACAGATGTGTATGTATATCTTTCCAACATTCCAACACATAGGTTATGACCATAACTTATAGAAAACGGAAGGTTATTAACGGATATTACTGATACATAAATGTATATTTAATGCACTATTACTCACAGTGTTATGGTAGCGTACTAGTTCCTTCTGGAGTGTGCCCTGTACACAATAACTGATAAATTAGTATTCTTCCTTTTTAAATCTTGAAGAAGTCATTCTATGCATCACCACATTTCTTACGAATTTAAAACCATCTTACACTCATCAGAAAAATATTCTAAAAACACCGGTGAGTCAAGCACGCAAAACTGAACGAACACTTTTTTTCCTGCAAAATACCTCCGCTCGGCGCCCAACTTTCGGCCGAGATAGTCAATGTGATCAAAAATGTCATGAGGTCGATTTTTACGCTCGGCGGAAATTACTCCGCCGGCGAATGAGTAATTTTCGAAGAAGCTTTGAGAGGGTGCATTTCCCGCTCGAGCGGCCATGAACTCCGCTCGAGCGGACATACGACCCAGATTCAGGGCAGCTCGATTTCAACTCAAAATTTAGCAATCAAATCTCATTTTTCATGCAATCAAAGGTTAAACTCATGCAATACTTCACCCTAACAACACCATAACATGGGTTCTACCTCAATTAAGGTAATGTAAACTAATTTGGAGGCTTCAACAAGCCATCACTTCCTTAAATTCCATGCTACACTCAAGTTCTTCAAACATGGCACATGACACCAACATATTTCCATGGAAAGATGATATAAAATCAAGGATTGAGGTATAAATTCATACATCACCCAATTAAAGTGTCAAAGTAGACAATCATTGACAAAAACTCATAGGGCAAACATGTATTATCCATGAACCAAACACAAATATAACTTCAACTCCCAAGTTACCCCCATAAGAGAACTTGAATTACCTTGAATTTAATCACACAAATCTAACAATTTTGCCAAGCTTTCTTGGTGATTCATGTTTTCCCCCAATTCCTCTTCTTCACTCTCACTTTTTCTTCTCCTTTGGAGTCCCACGTTTTTTTTTTTTTATCATAGGCTCAATAAGTCTTAGGGATAAATATAAACACAAGGATGCATATAAGACGAAATTCAATCGCTTTACCATGCCGAAATGAAAATTTCACAAAAAGTCCCATTAGTGCTTAAAAATCATGTAGATTCCAAATATCGAATCAATTTCTGAACATTAAATCTCTAAGGTGTCCAATTTTAGATTTAAATAAGTCAAGTGTAACAGATAATGTTCTAATTCAACAGATAGAGATCCATATTTCTAAGTTCCATGCAATTTACCATACATTCACATAGGATGTCACAATAGGCATTCTAAGACACAAAATAGAGGACTGGAAAAATACCAGAATCATGTACGAGGGTCGGGGTATTACAGCATACATGGGGCTGTCAAGGGACTGTATAGCGCTTATGAAGTCGGCATGCGTCTGCGCGAAGCCCGACACGAGAGTGAGAAAAACAACGAAAGGAATCGCAGTCTGGAGGCTCGCGTGAAAAAGGCTGAGAGTGAGCTTCAGGAGCTGAAGAGTGTTCGAGTGACCGAGTCGGTGGTGGCCGGTCAAGCTAAAATCATGGGGGAGAGGGCGACCCAAGAGGCCTCGGGTTATGAGAGAGGATTTCAGGACGGCTTGAAGGTCGGGGTCAAGAAGACCAAACCAGTCCTAGCTGAGGAAGTCTGCCGATGCGAAAATCGTGGTTTCAAGCATGGCTAGATCAAGGCCCTTCAAACCGTGGAAGCTCTTGGGTCCGTGGGCATAAATTCAGCTTCACCCCTATATCATCGACATTACCTTCCGTATCCCGAGTTCGAAATTGAGAAAAGCGACGACGAAGACGCCGACTTAGTGGGCCATAATGTTGAAACAGACTTGGCTGTGAATAAATAGAATTACATTATTAGCAGCTTTTGAAATGCTTGAAATGTTTAGCGGCTTTTGAATAAATAGAATTTCTTTATTAGCAGCTTTTCAAGTGTTTTGCGCGTAATTAAACGCCTTATTTCAATTTATTGTCAGCTTTTGTATTGCGTGATATAAACGTTCGAACATGCATTGGTCGGCTCGAATTAGGAACCATATAGTTGGTCAGTTAAATCGTGGTATTCACGAAGGGTGCTTCGAATCTGGAGTCTTATTCGGCCCTTAGATGTCATGCACCCAAAGGGGCTCCGAATTCGGAGACTTAATCGGCCAATCGTGGTATCCACGGGCGCTCCGAATCCGGAGACTTATTTGGCCAATCGTGATATCCACGAAGGGCGCTTTGAATCCGGAGGCTTATTCAGCCCTTAGATGTCATGCACCCAAAGGGGCTCCGAATTTGGAGACTTAATCGGCCAATCGTGGTATCCACGAAGGGCACTCCAAATCCAGAGACTTATTTGGCCAATCGTGGTATCCACGAAGGGCGCTCCGAATCCGAAGACTTATTTGGCCAATCGTGATATCCACGAAGGGTGCTCCGAATCCGGAGGCTTATTCGGCCCTTAGATGTCATGCACCCAAAGGGGCTCCGAATTCGGAGACTTAATCGGCCAATCGTGGTATCCACGAAGGGCGCTCCGAATCCGGAGACTTATTTGGCCAATCGTGGTATCCACAAAGGGCGCTCCGAATCCGGAGACTTATTCGGCCACTAAGAGGCGTATGAGCTGAGGCATAAGAACGAGAAACTTTTGCATTACAACAGAGTATGTACAAGTACCAAGCCCACAAGTCGGGTTATTGATAAAATTTACGTAGATGTGTTGAATTCCAAGGCCATGGCAGGCTTCTCCCTGACATGTCCGAGAGCCAATATGCCCCTGTCCCTGCAATGGAGTCTATCTGATAGGGGCCGTCCCAGTTCGGACCCAGCTTTCCATCGGCCGGTCTCGATTAATTTGGAAGTACTTTCTTCAGACCGGCTCTCACGGGTGTAACGGCACAATTGAACTTCGTTGATTATGCGACTTAGCGGTTTGTTCGTCTGAGTGCCATGAAGGCGGTAGCGGTCTCTTCGCTCCTCGATTAGATCTAGGTCCAGGGCGAGCATCATGTCATTTCGGCCTGTATCAAAGGCTTGCGATTTCAAAGTCGGGAGGCCGATTTCCAGGGGTAAGATTGCTTGGGTTTCGAAACATAGAGCGAACGACGTTTCTTCGGTGGACCTTCTCGGTGTTGTTCGATGAGCCCGCAATACACTTGGCAATTCTTCGACCCATTTGCCTTTAGCTCTTTCCAGCCTCTTTTTGATGCCGTCCAAGATGGTTTTATTGGAGGCTTCGGCTTGACCGTTACTTTGGGGGTACGTGGGTGTAGAGAAGTAAGGCACAATACCATATTTGCTGCACAGTTCTCGGTATATGCCACAATCGAACTAGGTGCCATTGTCTGAGATGAGAGCTCTTGGAATGCCAAATCGTGTGATGATATTTCTCCATAAAAAGCGCTTTATGTTAGCATCTCGTATATGTGTTAGAGCCTCCGCTTCGACCCATTTTGTAAAGTAATCTGTTGCCACGATTAAGAATCGCTTGTTTCCTAGGGCCCTTGGCAACGGTCCTACGATATCAAGTCCCCATTGAGCAAACGGCCAGGGACTGGTGATAGAGTTCAACCCTTCGGCGGGCAAATGGGTTAGTGGGGAGAACTTCTGGCATTGTTCGCATCTTTTAACATAATTTTCTGCGTCAGCTCTCATTGTCGACCAATAATACCCCTGTGTTATAGCTCGATGGGCCAGGGAGCGTCCGCTAGAATGGGCACCACAACTGCCCTCATGTATCTCAGTTAGAAGCTCCTCCACTTTATCTGGGTGTACGCATTCCAAATAGGGACCGGAGAGGGACTTTTTATAAAGCCCTCCTTGTGGATCCAGATAGTATCGCAGGGCCTTATTGCGCAACTTGTGAGCTTCTTTTTTGTCCTCTGGGAGTTATTCAGAAGAGAGGAATCTGGCAATGGGATCCATCCAGCTTGCTGCGGATTCTATAACGTTGACGTGGTTTTCTTCCGAAGGGCCAATACTCGGCTCCGGGATGAAACCTACTTCGATGGTCCGTTTGAGCTCAGAATTGATGGCGGAGGCTAGGCATGCCAAGGCATCTGCATGTGTGTTCTGATCGCGTACTATTTGGTTCAGTTCGTGATGGTCAAACTTCGTTAGCAAAGAGTTGGCCGTTCTCATATAGGCCGCCATACGGTCGTTTTTGGTAGCATACTCCCCCTTTAGCTGGTTGATTACCAGTTTTGAGTCACAAAACACTAGCAAATGCCGAGCGCCGAGAATATGTGCATTTCGTAGACCGGCTAAGAGGGCTTTATACTCGGCTTCGTTATTTGATGCTTCGAAGCCGAGCTTGACGGCCTGTTTTATTACTGCGCCGTCGGGTGACATGATTACTATGCCGGCGCCACAGCCCCATTGGTTAGACGATCCATCACAGTATAGCTGCCAAATATCTCCGACATAAATTCTCTAGTTCGGCTTTGATCGAACTTCAGCCTTTGGAAGAACGTCGGCAGGTTCAAGGTCGGAAAGCCCGCCTGTGAATTCGGCAACAAAGTTGGCCAACACCTGCCCCTTGATTGCAGTTTTGGGTAGAAAATGAATGTCGTATTGGCCGAGTTCAAGAGCCCATTTCGAAACACGTCTTGATGCTTCTGCACTCCGTAGTACTGATCGGAGGGGATAATCTGTTACCACCCCAATGCTATGTCCTTAGAAGTAATGCATCAGTTTTCTTGCTGCCATGACCAAGGCTAGGATGAGTTTTTCCAGCGAAGGTAACGCGTCTCGGCGTCGACCATTGCCTTGCTCACATAATACACTGGCCGTTGTTGCCCTTCCTCCTCTTTTAATAGTCTGTTGTGAGCTATCGAGATTGCGGATCTGAGAATGAGGGGGTCACCGTGGTGGTGTTGTCAAGAAAGGTACTGATCGGAGGTAAGTCTTGAGCCCGTTGAAAGCTGCTTCGCACTCGGCGGACCATTCAAAAGCTTTGCCTTGACGTAGTGACTGGAAGAATTGTCTGCAGCGATCTGTAGAATGGCTGATGAACCTATTGAGTGCAGCGGCCATCCCCATCAACTTTTGGACTTCTTTCACTGATCGGGGGGAACCGAGTTCCAAGATTGCTGTGACTTGCCTCAGGTTGGCTTCGATTCAGGGGTGGTTGACTATATAACCCAGGAATTTGCCGGAGCCGATTCCAAATGTGCACTTGGAAGCGTTCAGTTTCATTCTGTATTTGCGTAAGATGCTGAATGTCTTCTCTAGATCGGCTATGTGATTCTGTTCTTCTTTGGATTTGACCACCATATCGTCAATGTAGACTTCCATAGTGTGGCCGAGTTGTTCTTTGAACATAGCAGTGACCAGTCTTTGGTAAGTTTCCCTTGCATTCTTCAGCCCAAAAGGCATAACTTTGTAGCAGTAGGTTCCTCTTGGGGTGAGGAATGCAGTTTTATCCTAGTCATATGGATGCATGGCGATTTGATGGTAGCCTCTGTAAGCATTGAGGAAACTCATGTGTTGGTGGCGTGCCGTTGCATCGACGAGTTGGTCGATTCTAGGTAAGGGAAAGCAGTCCTTGGGGCAAGCTTTGTTCAGATCCGTGAAGTCGACGCACACTCGCCAAGTTCCATTTTTCTTCTTCACTACCACTGTATTGGAGAGCCACGTGGGGTAGGTGACTTCTCTAATTGCCCCGTCGTCAAGCAGTCTGTTGACTTCCTCTATAATGGCAACAGTGTGCTCTGCGGCTGACCGACGACCTTTCTGAATGATCGGCTTGCATTTGGGGTCGACGTTCAGGTGGTGCTGTGAAACTGACGGGTCTATACCCGGCATCTCGTACGGAGTCCATGCAAAGACGTCGAGGTTGCTGAATAAGGGGATTAGCTGCTGTCTATCGGCTTGGTTCAAAGAGGTGCCGATCATGAAGAACTTTTCTGGGCTTCCATCGATGTCAACTCGGTCTAAACGTTCCGTGGCCTTTTCGCTTGGCTGCCGCCCGACGTCATCCAGGATCTCCTGATTGGGTACCTCAATGGAGTTTACCTGCAATTTCTTTGGCATTTTGGCGGCAAGGAGGTAACATGCTTGTGTCGATTTTTGGGAGCCGCGGATCTTCTTAATGTTGTGTTCTGTTGGGAAACGTAGCAGTTGATGGTAGGTGCTTGGGACGGCCTGCAAGGTATGCAACCACGATCGCCCCATGATGGCGGCGATGGCGGACGACGACGAAATTCCACATCAACCGTTCTGGAACCCGCCTGAACGGGTAGGCTGATCTTTCCCAGTGGGTATTCGGGGTTGGCATTGAAGTCGAATAGTGGATAAGGGGCCTGAGTCAGATCCGATTCGTTGAACCTGAGTTTGATGAAGGTTTTATAATACATAACCTCCGAAGTGCTGCCCTGGTCTATAAGAACGCGTTCGACGGTGAACCGGTTTATGCGTAGCGCGACAACCAATGGATCGACGTGAGGAAGTGTTACGCCGATCAAATCAGAGTCGTCGAAGGTGATGCTTGGCGATTCTCGGGGTCGCTTTGCTGGTGTGAGTTGCTGTTGGGGGCCTGGAAGTGATTGGATTGCATGCACGGCCAGGGTTTTCGGCAGGCTGTATATCATATGGATGTTATCATGCGGAACACCCTGCTGGAGACGTTCGTCTTTTGTTAACTTCTCAAAGTAATCGGCTGAGGCACAACGAGCGTCGGTGTTTTGCTGTCGGGCCCGAGACCGTGGATCGCCTGCCCTTGGGGGTCGCTCAGAAACCTGGCGCACTGTTTGTCTGGACTTTGCTATTTCTAAGGCCAGATCGCGGCGAAGGCACTCGTTCTTAGCAATGATGTTGTCCAAACTCCGTTTGGTCTTTTTGGCTCGTTCCATGGTGGCTGGCATTATCTCCTGTACTGAAGTCGTTGGTGAACCGACATTCAAGGCACGTCTTGCAGCGAGGGTTTCCTTCTCGAGCATATTTGCCGGAGTGATGTCGTTTCTCTGTGTGATTTCGTCAATGGCTATCGGAGGATCTGTAGTCACGCCTTTCATGGATGCATTTGAGTATTCCCACAGACGGCGCCAGTTATGGGGAAGTGATTTTGGAAATACTCTTCAGATCCTGGGAGACGCTCGTGATCCTCAGCTAGTCACCTGCAAAGACACAAACGCTCTGGTCGGGGGTGCCAGGGTTAGCACTCCGACGGGCAAGTCAGTTCTTATACTCAAGAAAGCTTGTTTACTAAGTTAAGTGAAGTGATTCTTACATACCTTTCTAAATCTGAAGCTCTTATATTTATACTCATTCTTTGGACCTCGGGTCCAGAGCCCACTTTTTACTTATTATCCTTTTGTTTATTCCGACCTACATATCCCCGTCTATTCGGCGTTCTCAATGTATTCGGCATCTTAGTTGATCAGGATAGAGCCGAACAGTCTCTAACTTCTGGGATACACCCCTTCCAACTCTCCTATTTATTCGGCTCCCACACGTATCTATCACACTCTCTTTACTTAGTGTATCTATCACACTTCATTCATTTAGTATATCTATCACACTCTCTTTACTTAGTGTATCTATCACATTTCATTCATTTAGTGTATCCATCACACTTTGTTCACTTAGTGTATCAATCACACTTTATTCACTTTGTGTATCCATCACACTTTGTTCACTTAGTGCATCTATCACACTTTGTGTTCACCTTTTGTGTATCCATCACACTTCATTCACTTAGTGCATCTATCACACACGTTCCTTTAGTGTATCTATCACACTTCATTCACTTTGTGTTCACCTTGTGTATCTATCACACTTTGCTCACTTTGTGTATCTATCACACTTTGCTCGCTTTGTGTATCTATCACACTTTGCTCACTTTGTGTATCTATCACACGCTCACTATGTGTATCTATCACACTATGCTCACTTTGTGTATCTATCACACGCTTGCTTTGTGTATCTATCGCACATGCTCGCTAAGATTGCATAATTTTCTTACATCCTTTCTGCATGAGATGTAGTTTGGTTCGTGTTTACTTGCCTGCATAGCATTCCCTTAAAATGTTGCATTTATTTTGCATAATTGCTTCATCACAGCTCTCTTTGCATGATCATAAGTTATGTTCGGCATTGTGCATGTCATTTGCATTTTGCCCCTGCCTGCGGGCGCATCTCTTTGTTATCTTGCCTGTTTGTCCAAGTCTTCGGCCTTGTCAAAAATGGGTCGTCTCTGGGCTTTGACATTCACCCCCGTCACTTCCTAACTTCCGAGTTCTATCAAAGAGAGGCAACTGTAGACACCCCATTTTTGACCGCCCTTAAGACTTGGGCGCTACTGATGGTCCACTTGGTGATGAAAGATGCGCAGGGCAAAGGTTCGACTTCTTCGGCAAGAGGAGAGTCAAATCCTAACCTCACACCCCATTTTGGACCAAAGCTATTTTGGATGGTTTTTAGACCTTAAAACCCTCTCTTTCAAAATATTTTTGAAATAAAATTCCTATGATGTTCCGACGCTCGCATTTTGTTAAATGTTGCGCTTTTCGGTAAACTGAGCAAGGACAGAGTGGAAATGAATGAAAGAGAGATGAAATCTTTGAAAAATCTTTCAAAACACCTTGTTTAGGGGTTTGGAGTTGGAGAAAAGAGGAGAAGAGGAAAGAAACCAAGTTGAGGAAGAAGTTGGGTATGAATCGTTAAGAGAGAGACGAGCAGTCCTTGTTAAATCGGGCCTATCCTTTTGTATACTTGGATTTAAGCTATGAGGCCACACCGTTGGAAAGAAGACTTCTGGGGCTTCATTTTGCATTCAAGAATCTCCTAAAGCCGAGTTCGGATGAGGGAGATATGATTGGTTGAAGTTGGGCATCATTCCGGTTGGACCGAAACTGAGCAGCCTTCACTAAAAGAAGGATATCTCTTAGCACACATGAAATTTTGAGGTGAGGCTTCCAAATTTGGAAAGAATACTTCCGGGGCTACAGTTTAGGCTCAAGAATGACTAGAAAAGGATTCCAGATGAAGGAATTAGGCTTGCTTCAAGTCAGGGACCAGGATTGATTTTTTCCATCGGCCTCTATGGGAGTGCATCGGCCACAATTGGACCTCATCGGCCATAGGTCGGCCAAAAGTGAACCTTATCGGCCACAAATGTTGGCCGATCGGCCAAAAATGTCCAAAACTCAGATTTTTTGCAGATATTTCTCCTCCAGTTGTTTCCAGCTTGCTCCAGCTGTCCCAAATCAGATATTTTCGACCAAAAGCTCTCGAATTGCTATATATGAAGCCAAATATCTCATATTCAAGGGCTAGAACTTCCAAAGCAAGTTTGAGAGCTTCTCTCACTAAACTCCCTCTCTCTCTACAAAACTTCCAGAGTAAGATCTCTGCCTCTCTCTGTAGAGCCTCTCTCTCTTGCTCTTTTTGTGCATAGAAGTGCATAGAAGTAGAAAAATACTTGTAGTTTGCATACACTTCCTTCATCAAATTTGCATATCTATGGGCTGAGGTCCTTTGGAGATTATTTTTGGGCTGTTGAAAGGTCATTTGAGCCAACAAAGAGGTGGTTTTTGCTGCTAAGCTTCAAGGTGCTTCAAGGGTAAGCACTTGCTCCTTTAAACCTTTGCTTTGCATGCTTGTTTTACCACCTTTGTAAACTGTTTTTGGCTTAGTTTTGAACTGAGAAAATCTCTATTTTTCACTCCTAAAAGTGATGGTTTAGGCCTATTTTGTGTTAAGGGGTTGTCTCTCTCTTTTGTTCCTTAGGTTGTATAGCTTTTGAGACATCTTCTAAGGCCTTTCAAAACAAATTTTTGTGGCCTTTTATCCACTGAAATCCAAAGGATTTTCAGTAGTAAAAACCCTTTTTTGAGGGCCCAAATAGGAGAGGGTGGTCCCCTCTCCCCTTGTCTTGCTTGCTAGTGTTGATGGCCTATCAAATGAGCATGTATTTCTATCCTCTTAAGGCTTAGTTTGAGCATGTTTTTGTGAGTTTTTGGACCTGATATAACTCTGATTTTGGCTGGTTTGATCACCTTTTGCTTGCATTATACACTTGTAGTGCAAATCTTACTTACTAGCCTTGTATGCATGATGTTTTGGCTCCTTATTCTAGGATATTTTGGCTATGCTCCAGCATGATTTTATTCATATTTTGGTCCTTTTTAGGACTATTTTGGGCTGCCATGGTCATATGACTCATGTTTTGTATAGCTATAGTACAAATGCCTTGACTAGTCTTGAGTTTTGAGGCCCGTACCATGCTATACTTGTGATGTTTGCATGCCTTGGCATCATTTGGAATGATATTTTAGAGCATATAGTGTTGTTACACTTCCATGTTTTCCACTCTTTAAGTGCTCTTGAGAGTTGTACCTTTATGCCTTATTTGTGAGCCATTGCATGAGTCTCATTTTCTTGCCTTTCCAGCCATCATCTCAGTCCATTTTGGCTACTATTTTGGCCTGCATAAGGTCTGTTCGGGGCTGGTTTGGCCATTTGAGCATTGTCTTGCATGCCTCTAGTGTAATACACTTCACTAGCTTTGATGCTTAAGCCTTGCAACATGCATCACATGAGTTGTTTGCATAATTTTAAGTCATTTAGCATGACATTTCAATGCTGGAACATATGCCATTGTACTCCATGTTTCATCCTTTCAATGCCTTTGGAGAATTGTGTCTTGTGCCTTAATCTTGCATTAACATGTATGCATGCTTGGCTAGTCCTTGGAGTCTCCATTTCAGCATGTTTGGCCACTGATTTCGGCAGGATTGAGGTCTGTCCATTTTAGTTTAAGTCCATCTTCGCATGTTGTTCAAATGTTGTTACATTGCATCATGCTTGCATGTTTAGGTTGCATTGTGTTTTGCATGCTTGTTGCTTGCATTGTTGATACATGCTTGGTGCATTGCATGTTGTTGCATTGCATGATTTTGCATGCTTGTTGCATTGCATTGTGTGTGCATGCCTTGCCTCTTGATCAAACATGATAGAGGTCAAGGTACCGTATGTGTTTTTGTGTATTTCATTCACATTGAATTGTGCGACTCGGCCTCTTTGGCCATCATGCATCGAAATACGTGATTGATGGCTCGAGAGTCGAGCACTACACTCCTTTGAGCTTCAAACATGATAAGGGGTGTAGTTGCACAACATTTTCTTGCAAATGTATTGCCATGCCTTTGTTTGTGCTCCGCTGCAGCAAAAAGGAGCAGTTTGCAGGAAGAGATGGTTGATTGGCTATCTAGTGTGCCGATCGGCTATCAATATTTGGCTGATGAACTCAAAAGTGGTCGATGACCCTCATCTCTTGGCCGATGGCCTTACCTCTTGGCCGATGACCTCTCAGCCTGTCCATGAGGTGGAACAGAAGTGTTCTGGAGATTTGTATAGTTTTCAGAAGTCTAAAACAGTGCAAACAGAGGCAACATGAGGCATGGCAACGGATTTTCGAGCAAAGCCGACCGAGCATGCATGCATCCCTCGTCACGGGGCCATTTCAGTGCTTTTGTTAACTTAGAATCGTTATTGGCTTCAATTTGTTTTGTAATAATTAATTAGCTAGGATAGTTAATTAATTAGTTGGTTTGTATTATTTATTCGGACCCTCCGTCGAGAGGGCGAATTTTGTAATAAGTGTGCGTGAGTATGTGAATGTCTTCCAACCTCACTTCTTTCTCCCTTTTACTTACCTACTTTTGATGGTTAGTTCTAGGTCATGTTTTGGTTGGCATTCCTATGCTCGCATGTTTGCATTCATTCATCTGTCTTGCATGCACCGGGCTCGGCGCATTATACTAACTGCATTGTATTTCAATTCCAATTTAAATACATGTTATCAAGCTGCATTTCATATGGCATCTTAGAATAGCCGAGCCTATTTCTAGTTGCATTTTGCATGTGTTGCATTAGCCATCTTAACATGAACTAGGATCATGCATTGATTTCTAACTAGCTATTGTTTTGGCTCGGAGTACACTGTAAGTGTTTATGCTTTAGCATCTTGCATGTATGTAAGTGACTGCCATGATAGCATGCTTGCCATGAGGCTAACTGCTTAAATGATATAACTGCCTGAATGCTTGTGGGTGAAGGTTGGATTACTTGAATTGGAACAATTAATTGAAATGCGAGTTTTAAGCCCACTTGAGGTGGCAAAATCATGTTTTCTAAGCCCACTCGAGGGTGGCAAATCCACGTCTTAGCCTACTTGCGAGTAGCACCTTCAAACCATTTTCAAACAAACATGAGATGTTTTGTTCCAACTTAGGCGATCTAGTCTATACTTGTATGCTGTGTGCATCACATAGTAATTCTAGCTAATAACCGGAATAAGAACACGTGTTTTCAAAAACAAGATATCATATTAGTAAAGGTCGATCCTTTGATCGGGCGAACGGGGGTGCTCATTGCATGACCTTCCCCTCTCGTACCCAAGTTCCCGAGTAGAGGCAACTTTGGTGATGACGGACACGTGGCCTTAGGCACGAGTCAGGGTTTCCTAAATTTCCCAAAATAAAATATTTAGGTGGTGACTCTGTATCTGGCAAAGCAGTCCATGTTTGGCACTTCTTTATAAAAATCGATTTTCCAAAACGATTTGTCAGATTTGGAGTCTTTGGTGATTGATTGGTCTTACATTGCACTTTGCGAGATTAGATTCAGAACTGTAACATTGAGTCCGAACTGTAGTAAGCTAATGAACAAAATGGATTCCGCGCCATTTCGCGAGCGGAGCTCGTGACGTTCGGGCGTGTCTACAGTTTCTAGCAACTCTGTTGGGGATTTAGAGAACTTGACTCGAACTCATGATATCTTGTTTTGACTACACATATTTGTCTTTTTGTGTTGCATTTGCATTGGTGCGCCTAGGAAACTGTGTTTGCCGTACGCTATTCCTGAGTGGTTTGCCGGAGGCCTGCTTTGAGAAGCGTGCCATAAGGCTGACCGGTTGCGGGTTTTGCGACGACGGGAACACAAACCCTGATTTTTACTGAGGCACCCTTTTTGACCATTTGACCTAGTGCATATCGGAATCCATAGTGACTATTCCAAACTAGGACAGGTTGCTTACCCGAATGTAGGTTGTTTGAAACCACTGCGTGCGTCGTGAAACCCTAGGTCCTGACAAAATAGGACAAGGAAACCCTACCCTACCATAGGGGTGTTTTGGCTCTTACTTGCGTGGTATGTGTTGTTAGGGTGTGTCTCTACAGAATGCATGTATCAGTTTGCAAGTCTGGGTATCAGGCCTGCGGGCATCAGTATTTGGAGAATCAGTTTTACCTGAGGGTATCAGTTTACAGGCAGAATTTTGGGCAGAATTCAGTAGAGAGCACAGTCATTCAGCTTTGCTCATATCTGTTCTGGTGAAATTGGGCTGAGATGCTACTTGTTTTCTCTTTTGCTAGGTAGTCTTGGGAACCATAGCTTCAGGAGGCTCCGATATCCCCCCGGTACATTGGACTTGTGCTGATAGACTTTGTCAGGTCAGAGATCCAGTTCAAGGGCAATCAGTGTTCCTTTGCCAGAGGCAGGGTAAAAAGGCCAGTTAGGCACAGATCACCAGTTCAACAGTTCAACGGTCATTATCCACCTCGTCTGTGCGCAGTTGGGCTGAGATATCTGCTTCTACCTCAGAAAGGGGATACACACTTGTTCAGTCAAATCCACACTTTACAGTCGAAATGGAGGAAATGATGCGTTAGCTCCAAGAGACTATGCAAGCCATGCAGCGGGATGTTGCCCGCCAGGCAGAGTTTGCCTTACGTCAGGTTGAGGTTGTAGCCAAGCAAACAGAGTTGATTGCCAGACTTCACCAGCAGCAGCAACCACAACAAGCGGGAGCATTTGCTTCGCATCCACCCCCACCCCCACCTACAGTTCCACCACTCGGGGATACTACAAACGTCCAGGAAGATACAGACGTTCTAACAGGGCCAGTCCCGCCACCAGTTCTACCACAAATTTCAAAGACACCAGCCACCTCAACAGATACACCGCTTGAATCTGAGATGGACCCAACCGCTTGAATCTGAAGGTCAGTAAGCTTGAAAAGCTATTCAAGAGGGCTCAATGTGTGAATTCCATTCCGGACATAGAGGATGGATACACTGACTCAGCGGTGACATTGCCGGACCGGTTCAAGATGCCACATATCGACTGCTTCGATGGCTCTAAAGACCCAATGGTGCACCTCCACCTATTTTCCGATATCCTGAGGCCAATGGGCCACAGGACAGAAACTGTCATTGTTCAGCCGGACCATGTCTGGGATAGCCGTGATCTGGTATGCAAAATTGGAGAACTCTGTGAAACAGAACTGGAAAGAGATGGCTAAGTCCTTCGTTGCTCAATACTCCTACAACACACAGATTGAGGTCACAACTCGTGATCTTGAAGTCACCCGCCAAGAGCCAAAGGAGGGTTTTTCAGAGTTTGTGATGAGATGGAGAGCAAAGGCCTCGATGGTAACTACAAGGCCTTCCGACAAAGATCAGATAAGGATGGTTGTGCGTAACCTCCAACCCAGGCTGATGCAAAAAATAATCGTCCTTTCCCTTCCCACCTTTGCAGATTTACACGAGATTAGGTACAAATCGAGGATGCTATAAAGCAGGGCCTTATTGACCAAGAGAAGGAACAGCCTAGGAGGGCATTTTCCCGCAGTTCGAATGCGACCACTAGTAGTGATGCAGCTGCAAGATCTTCCGAAGTGGGCATGGTCACCACTACCACATCAAAAACAGCTACCCCATTCATCGGTGCATCTGGAAGTAGCTCACAAACAACCAAATATCCACCTCGAGTCAAGAGGGTTTTTACCCCACTTTATATGCCTTTGTCAAAAGCTCTGGGGGTCTTACTCAGAAAAGGACATCTAAAATTGTTGGAACAATGGCCTTTACTCGATCCTCTCCCTCCAAAGCATAACCAGACTAAGTACTGTGCCTACCATCAACAAACCGGTTATGACACTGACAGTTGCTTTCGTCTTCGCCATGATGTACAAGATCTGTTTGACAACAAGGCCATCGCCGCACCAGTCTTGCAAAGTCTATCGGCACTTGATCAGTGAACTTGTAGGGGATAATGTGACTATGTAAGCGGGGGATGAACCACTTGCGGATGGCGCTCGATTTACTCCAGATATGGCATATGGCACGCACTGTTTTGAGCATTTTGTGAATGTTGTTTATTTTGCTTTCTGACTTGGGTATTAGGTCAGTCTTGTTGTTTTGTATTGAGTCAGTCTTTTCATACTGGGTCAGTTGGGTCTGTCTTGTTGTATCGAGTCAGTCCTGTTTTGTTAGAGTCAGGTGATTTCGGGGGTGTTACCTCGGGCATCACTTGCTTGTTTTGGTGTTTGTCTTTTACACCCACTCTTTTGAGTCTGTTTCTGCCTTGGAGCCAGTTACTCTAGAAAATTTGAATGAAATAGCAGTGATTTCCACTCTTTTGTGTTTGTTTTTGTCTTGAGCTAGTTGTGCCAGAAGATTTGAATGAAACGACAGTGCATTTTCACCTACTTCTTCTGTGCCTTTAAGTCATTGCATTGACCTAAGTTTTTCAAAACTTTTTGAACAATGTATTGAAAACGAAGAGGGAGGAATTCCTCGGGATTTGCAAAAAATTGATCAATTGAGAGAAAGAGAGGCGTGCTAAGCCCTTAATGAATGAGATCATGTTTGTTAATGTGAGTACTGAGAAGAATCCTGGCTTGATCCAGATTGGTTCTACATTGTCTTCAGCGCGAGCGATTAGTCGCTTTCTGAAAAAAAAATTTCAAAAAAAAAAAAATGTTTTGCGTGATCCTGCAAAGACCTGTGTGGAATCGTTCTTGAGATTGTGCAGCCTAGGATTGCTCTCAGCCTTGAGACTCGACCCTTTTGCTTTCAAACCTTGAACTTGGATTCAGAATGTTCAACGGTCAAACACAATGTGAGGCCTGCCAGGCTAGATTTGAAGCAGCCCTCGAATTAGGGGCAAGAAGGTCAGATATGATCAAAAGATAGCTTGCAAAGCTGGATGAGAGGCAGCCTTTGAACTGGGGGCAAAAAATGTCAGATGTGCTCGAAGAGTAAAAAATTGGGACATTTCTCATGCCAATAAAGATCGGCAAGAATGCCAAATCCCAGAAGGGAGGAAAGAAGAAAGTTTTTGCTGAAGGACAACTGAGTTCCTATCCACAACACTAGGGACAAATTCAGCCCCCATTGGATGGACTTCTACATCACCAGCGAATAGCAGCCATTCTCCTGGATTCAGATGGCTTCGAGATCCTAAAACCATTCGACATGGACAAAGCTACACTTTTTACCCTTGAGAGGCTCGCTGGGCCGAAAACCCGGAAGGGCGACCCAGGCAAAAGTTAAAGCAAGAAAAAGAAGAAAAAGAACAAAAAAGAAAAAATGCAACGAATGAAAAAAGAAAAGAAGCAAAATGAAGAAAATGAAAAGAAAAGATGAAAAAAGAAAGAAAGAAAAGAAATGAAAATAATTGAAAAGAAAAGAAGAACATAGCTCGCAAGGTTGAAAACCCGGAAGGGTGGCCTTGGCAAAAGTTAGAGCACAAAAGGAGAGGTTAATACCCGAGTATACCTAAACCCCGAACTACGTAAGGCTTGATTCCCATCTTTGGGATACGTAGGCAACTTCATTCTGAAGTCCAGCCGTAAAACACTTCAAATTCAACTGTGTCCATGTGATGGTTCTGGTCATCTTTGTCTTCTTTGTATCCGAGAGTTCGGTTGTGATCTTCACTATGAGAACTGGTTACAGTGTGCTACGGTGCTATTCAAACAAGGGACAACTTTCCATTGCCATACAGTGCACTGTGGTGCCATTCAGACAAGGGGCAACTTTCTGTTGCTGCGGTGCTATTTAGACAAGGGGCAATTTTCCATTGTTTTGGATTTGAGGTTGTGCATCTCAAGAGTAAATTCTGTGTTGGTCGAGCAGTGGCTATTTGCAAAAAATAGTTTTTGAGAATTTTTAATGAGGTTGACTAATTCTCTCGAAAATTATTCCATTTCTCCAAAACTGGACCATTTTTTTGGACCCAAAAAAGGAAAATTTTTCAGTGCTCATAGCTTGATTTGCATGATTTCAAATCAGAAAATCGAACAAGTATGTTAATCTAACTCTCATATTGGTCAAAATTGTTTTAGTAGAAGCCAAAACAAAAAAATGGTCAAAATGATGAACTAGGGGCATAGTTGAGTCAGGCGTTTTGTCTGTAATTGAGGGTAATTTAGTGCTATACAATTCTTGGGTGCATGTTTTATTTGATACTGGTGTATCACATTCTTTTATATCCTCTGCTTGTGCTAAGTCATTAGAACTTGCATATGAACCTTTAGAAACTGCCTTAAATGTAATGTCACCTATGGGAGGATGCGTTCGGGTAGGATTGATCTGTAAGGACTGTAAGATAGGAATGTCGAACCTACGCTTAACTTGCGACCTTCGTGTCATGGAAATGTCGAACTTTGATATCATTTTGGGCATGGACTGGTTGTTTGCCCACCGAGCGGTGATCGACTGCCGTCAGAGGAAGGTAATAGCTCACACGCATGACGGAACACGTTTCCAGTTTAAGGGGGATAGACAAGACTCCATGGCTTCAGCAAAATGTAAGACGCAATGGTGCGATCAACTTGCGAGTAGGAAAGCATTTCTGATATTAAATGAGGAGGGTCAAGGAGAATTAGAACTTCCACGCATAGTATGTGAATATGCAGATGTATTTCCTATGGAGTTATTGGGATTGCCACCAACCCGGGAGGTAGACTTTAGTATTGAGCTACAACCTGGAACTACCCCAATATCCATGGCCCCGTATCGCATGGCACCCGCAGAACTACGAGAATTGAAGATGCAACTACAGCAGTTGCTCGAAAAAGGATTCATTAGGCCAAGTACTTCGCCATGGGGAGCACCCGTGTTGTTTGCTAAAAAGAAAGATGGGTCGTTGAGGCTATGCATCAATTATCGTCAACTCAATCAAGTCACGATTAAGAACCGATACCCACTCCGAAGGATTGATGACCTTTTTGACCAACTTAGAGGCTCAAGGTGCTATTCAAAGATCGATCTCAGGTCAGGTTACCATCAACTACGAGTCAAGGGGGAGGATATACCAAAAATTGCCTTTCGTACTAGATATGGCCACTATGAGTTTGTAGTAATGCCCTTCGGACTAACCAATGCACCGGCAGTATTCATGAGCCTAATGAATAAGATTTTTAGACCATATCTTGACCAATTTGTAGTAGTGTTCATTGATGACATCTTGGTATATTCAAGGTCTGAAGAAGAGCATGAGCAACATTTAAGGATTGTCCTTCAAGTTCTTAGGGATAATCAGTTATATGCCAAGGTAAGCAAATGTGAGTTCTGGTTAAATGAAGTGAAATTCTTAGGGCATGTAGTATCAGAGAATGGGATTGCGGTAGACCCAACCAAGGTAGAGGCAGTATTAGATTGGAGACAACAGAAAACTGTGTCAGAAATTTGCAGTTTCTTAGGATTGGTCGGTTATTACTGGAGGTTCGTCCAAGATTTCTCCAAACTAACTAAACCAATGACTCGTTTGACACAAAAAGGAGTAAAGTATGAGTGGGACGAAGCTTGCAAAAAATCCTTCCAAGAGCTAAAGAAGAGGTTAACTAGTGCGCCAATTTTGACCATCCTAGAACGGGAAATGGGGTACACTATGTATTGCAATGCATCTAAAGAAGGATTAGGTTGTCTGCTGATGCAAAATAGAAATGTAATCACGTATGGATCCAGGCAGTTGAAACCACATGAGCGCAACTACCCAACACATGACTTGGAGTTAGCGGCCGTAGTTTTTTCCCTAAAGCAATGGCGACATTACCTGTATGGGGAACAAATTGAGATTTTCATAGACCACAAGAGTTTGAAGTATTTGTTTACTCATAAAGACCTTAACTTGAGATAGAGGCGATGGATGGAGTATCTTGAGAATTTCCAGTTCACTCTCTCATATCATCCTGGTAGGGCCAATGTAGTAGTGGATGCTCTAAGTCGCAAGAGCAGAGGGATGATAGCTAAGATCTTTGTCAAAGAACGGGATATGGTTAAGACACTTAATGAATTCAGGATCCAAGTAGAATCTCAAGATACAAAAGCATATCTTAGTGCACAGAAGGTGATGCCTAAGTTGATGAATTAGACCATGGAGGCCCAGAAGCACGATCAAGAGGTAGCCTATATCAAGGGACGTCTGGAAGTAGGAGAACCAATGCCCGACTGGGTAATTCACCCCGATGGGAGTTTAAGATACCAAGGTAGATTGTTTGTACCAAGTGATGAGTTGCTTAGAGAAAAGGTACTTAAGGAATGTCATTATTCTGCATTTGCAGTACATCTAGGAGGGACTAAAATGTACCAAGATTTGAAGAGGCAGTATTGGTGGAATGGAATGGAGAAGGAAGTGGCTAAATTTGTAGCAAAATGTCTAACATGCCAACAAGTGAAGGCAAAACACCATAAACCAGGGGAATGTTGCAACCTTTACCAATAGCCGAATGGAAGTGGGAGTATGTGACGATGGACTTTGTAACAGGGTTGCCTAAGACACCTAGAGGGCACGATGCTATATGGGTAATAGTGGATTGCCTCACCAAGTCAGCACATTTCTTACCATATAAGATGATTGACACTTTAGAGTCTATGTGCAGGCTCTACATTGAGGAGATCATTCGACTACATGGAATTCCGGTATCTATTGTGTCAGATTGTGATCCACGGTTCACCTCTCGATTTTGGGAAAGTCTGCAGGAAGCTCTTGGTACTGAGTTATGTTTTAGCACTGCCTTTCACCTACAAACAAATGGACAATCTGAACGCACCATCCAGACACTCGAAGATATGTTGAGAGCTTGCGCAATGGATTTTCAAGGAAGTTGGGAACGACACCTACCTTTAATTGAATTCGCCTATAACAACAGCTTTCAAGTTAGCATTGGTATGACACCTTTTGAAGCGTTATATGGACGACCTTGTAGATCGCCGATTTGTTGGACTTAAGTGGGTGATGCAAATCTGATCGGACCTGAACTTGTTCTAGAAACTACTGAGAAGGTCAAATTGATCTGACAGCGGTTAAAGATTGCCCAAGACCGTCAAAAGAATTATGCAGATAGAAGAAGAAGGCCATTGATGTTTGAAGTAGGCAGCCATGTGTTCCTAAAGGTACAACCTAGGCGTGGAATCGTACGTTTTGGGAGAAAGGGGAAGCTATCCCCACGATATATTGGACTTTTTGAGGTATTGGAAAGAGTGGGCGAAGTGGCATACAAACTAGCTCTACCTCTGCAGTTAGCAGGGATACACAACGTCTTCCATGTATCTATGTTGAGAAAATACATTGTTGACCCATCACACGTCCTCAAATGGGAAGAAATCAGTCTTGACAAAGATGTTACATTTAAAGAAGGACCGGTAGCAATACAAGATAGTCGAGAGAAGAACCTTAGAGGCAAAACGTTTCACTTTGTAAAAGTGCTGTGGCGTCATCGGGGAATTGAGGAATCTACTTGGGAATGCCAGGATTGGATGAAGGCAAACTACCCCGAACTTTTCGAAGGCAGTATGTAGTTGAATTTTGGGGACAAAATTGTTTTAAGGGGGATAGGTTGTGAAGCCCTTGAAAAATGTATTCTCTTTAAAGACCCTAATGTTTGATTTATTTTCTTAAAGCCCCTTAGTTCCTTGAATTATTTCGAATCTTGTCGGTTAGCATTTTTTTTTAATCAAAACAAGAATATCCTAGCCGAATTAGGTTCCTTAGCCTAATTTAATTTAATTCCACATAAGTAAGGTTCCAATACATGAATTTAATTCCAAGCCCTCACTTCTTTATTTAAATTCAAAAATTTCCCCAAAATTAGTACATGTACCTTTATACTATAAGTACCATCAATCAAATTGAGATCTATATATATATATATACATTGGGAGATGTGCCCCTAGTACCCAAATTGAATAAAAAATAAGCCCCATCACCCTTCCCAATGGCCGGCCACCCTAGGGAGATGTGAGGAATCTATTTTCAAGAATTGTAATCATGGTATTCTAGAAACCCTAACACCTAGTACCCCTAGACCTAGGGTTTTGTTTCCAATACTAGTTTCATTTCAACTAGGGACCAACTAGATATTTCCTAATCCCATGATTAAGCTCCCTAATCACTCCTATTCTATTAGACTCCAAGTAAATCCTAACTTTTCCATCCAATTCCAACTAATGGGCCTTTATGTCTTTTTACACCAAAATTTGCCTATAAATACCACCACTCCCTAGCATGGCAAACACAAACAACACACTCACACACACATTCGGCCTAGAGGAGAGGAAGGAGAGCAAGAGAGAAGTCTTGAGAGGAAGAGGAAGGAAGAGAAGAGCCATCTTGTTCAAAGCTTAGCAAGTAAGCCACAACACAACCTTCTCTTTCATTTTCCTTTTTCAAATACATGTTCTCAAGAGCTTTAAACATTGTTTTCAGATGTATTATTGATGAGTTACTTGTGTTAAAAATGATAAGGATTGAGCCTTGATTCTACCTCTCTTGTATTTTCCCTCATTTCGGTACAAAACTATCTTTTTCATACCGATCTCTTAAACTTTTAAAAGGCACACCTTCAAGCAAATTTTTTGAGTTTAATATATGTTAGTTAGCATGTTTTCATCACAAAAGAAATGAAAATTTTCCCATAGTGGATCTCTTTTCTCACAAATCTTCTTGTTTTGGGTATTGTGCCTTAGAATCTGTTTTCGCAGCCAACTTTCAAAATTTCTAGAAACATGTAGAAAATTATTCTATACCTCAATCTTATGTCAAAATCTTCCTTAAGGAGTTAGCTTTCAACTAAAATTGGTTTCATTGAAAAACAGTGAGTGTTTTGCAAGAAAATCAAATTTTCGTAACGGTCGACGAATCTGGACAGCGCTGGAGTGTTTTCTAGATAACTTAAAATCTAGAAAAGCTATCCCATTTCTGAAATATGTTCTGGAAACTAGATTAAATTCTCTACGAACCATAGGAAGGCCAAGTCTGCTAAAAAATCTAAAATAGTCCTTTCATTCTAATCCTTATGTGATATTGAATCTGGAAATTTTGTTGTGCATGGATGTTTTATGCTTTTGTGTTCATGAAAATGCTTATTAGCTTATGATCATATCTTGGCATGATATTATATGTGTTATGGTTATATTCTTTATCTTCCTCATTTTAATGGTGCATGCTTATGTGGATATTATTATCTTGTTAAGTTGGTCTAACCTTGATTTAAAACATTTAACTCAACGGAAAACTTAATTGGGAGGGTATTGGGTTTTCGATCTTTGAGTTGTGAATGGATGATAATGTGTGATGTATGGATTGTTGGGATGCGTTCCCTATTTGGAAGCTAAAGTCTTGCGCTAGTGGTTTTCGGAACCCTTGAATGGAGCGGTTGTATTCAGACCCTAGGTGGTTTGGTGTGAGGAGGGATTTGGGCAAGGCCCATTATTACAGTCTCTTTTGAGGCCCTGCGGTTGGCGCTACACGGTATATAACCGTTGGTAGGCATCCGAGGTTTGTTCTGCAACAAAGCAGCAAAAGAGGGGGCATACCGAATAATCCGCGTCCGATTCTTGTGGTTGGGAGGACAAAATCTCTTTAGGGATTTCTAGTTTACTAACATCTAACTTATAACCCTTTATTTATTTAATTGAGTATCATGCTTTACTACTTCCTGTCATATTTGTGATTGTGTATTGGACTGGGGAAAAAGGGATGGGGTGTGTGTGTGTTTACTGGGCATTCAAAGCTCACGGCGTATCATGCCAGGTGCCGAAGAGGAGTTTATAGCTGGAGACGACAAGCCTGAAATCTTCGAGACTTTTGGCTATCTTAGGAAAGTTAGAAATTTCCTTTTCATATTTTGTAAGACTCATATGAAGATCTAAATTCTCTTTTTGGGATGTAATGTAATGGAACAAGCTTTTGAAATTAAAGATATCCGTGGTTGTTATGTACTTATGTTCTAATATTTATATGCATACACCTTATCGTTGCTTATGAGACCTTGTGTCAATACCTGGTAAGATCTGTTAAAAGGGTAGTGCGCTGCCTAAGAAAGCTGGACTTAGAAGGGAAGCTAATTTGACTCCTCCGGCGATCTGGGATCTTACTTGGTTGTTGACCATAGGACTTATTAGTGACTCTCCCTTGATTGCAACCATTAGTGTAGATTCGGGGCGTCACATATGATGTGGTCGATGATGGAGCCAAAACCCTAAAGGCTAAATCTGCCACAATTCTCTACTAATCTTCAATCATGCTCATCAGCTTAGAAGTAGTGGGTTCATGGGTTTGAGATGTTTGGGGTTCAAGTGCATCCATTATACACAAGTCCGTACTTTCTGGAATGAACACCTCAGGCTTGGATAAATGGGCCAGGGTGATGTATATGCTGGGGTTGTAGGTGGATTACAGTGTATGGATGAGGTTAAGATATGGATGAGGTACTTGGTCATTGGGGTCTTGAGGTGGTGCTATCATCTGATTGTCAATGAGATTTTTAACCTCATGACGAAGGCGGTAGCAATGATCGGTGCCATGACCACGCTGTTGATGATACATGCAATATTTGGTGGGGTAATGTCTGGCAGGGAGTGGGTCAGACAGAGGTTGAGGATCAAGGGGTTTGAGATACCCTCTTTCCATCAGGACTTTTAGTGCGCTAGTTAGGCTCATATAGAGGGGCGTGAAAGTTCTGCCTTGAGCTCGCGCTGGGCTGGCTGTTTGTAGTCTTGATTTGGCAAAAGGGTCGGTTGTGGTGACTGTATTAATTTCAGTGGGTTTGGGAATAGTGCTACCACCAGCATTGGTACTCCCGAAAATCACCCTCCTTGTTGGTTCACTTGTTCTAGGAATAATCCTTTTGTTGAATGCACTCTCAATTTGAACCCCTAATTCATGCAAACTTTTGAAAGTGAATAGTGGAGCAACTATTAACTTTTGCAGCATATCAGGCTCAAGGTTTTGCACTACTATCCGTACTTGATCCCTTTCAGAAGGGCGATCTGTCATCTGTGTTGCCTTTGCTCTCTACCTTGCAACAAATTCCACAAAAGACTCTGTAGGGTTCTGGTGGGTTGCTTCAAGGTCTTGAGTGGTTATTTCAAGTTGGGTATTGTAAGAGTATTGATTGAGAAAGGCCTCAGCCAACTTTTCCCAGTTCTGCTTCAGTTTATCCTCTAACTTGGAGTACCAAGTGGCTGCTACACCCGACAAGGTTCTTCCATAAAGAGAAAGTTTTTGAGGCTTAGTCAGACCCATCAGTTTCAAAACATCCAAGAAAAGCCAGATATGTACCATAGGATTTCCAGTTCCATTGAAACGGTCCATGTGTGGCATTTTGAATCTATCTAGGAGCCTTATGGCAACCTCCATATACCCATCCTCAATGTCGGGAATGGAATTAAGGCCTTGTGCCTTTTTGAATTGCTTCTCAAGGTTAGCAATTTTTTCCAAGGTCTGCTCGAAATCATTAGTATCAAGGGGATAAAGCCTCTCATTAGGCTGTACTAGAGGTTTGAAAACTCGAGCTTGAGCTAACCCTTCTCGGGGATCTGGACCTTGCAAATCTTCAATTGGCGAAGGTAAATCAAAGTTTGGTTGAGGGCCCGAGACTAGATATGTGGTAGGTGCCCCAGATGGGCATTGCATTTTAGCATTGATCTTATCCTACATGGCGATTCCCTGGTTTAATGCAGCTATTATGGCCACAACTTCTTCCGAACTCTATGCCATCACGGGTCTGTTGAGTTGAACAAAGGTGATCTAACTGACGACTGTTGGATCAGTTGAACCAGTGAGCCCTGTTTGGCCCTTCTCTGCCCTGCCATTGGCGAAGTAAACACTGGTTTCCCTTGAACTAAATCTCTGACCTGACAAAGTCTATCGACACAAGTCCAGAGCACCAGGGAGATATTGGAGCCTTCTGAAGCTATGGTTCCAGGACTACCTTGCAAAAGAGAAAACAAACAGCATCTTAGCCCAATTTCACTAGAACGGGTATGATCACATCTGAGTGACTGTGCTCTCTACTGAATTTTGCCCCAAAACAGATACCAACTTGGCAACTGATATGCACATCCCTGTATAGTTTCACTGTAAAGCACATACTAGTTAAGTGAAAACCAAAACACCCCTATGAGGGGGATAAGGTTACCCTGTCCTAGTTTCATCAGGAGCTAGGGGCACAACAAGTGGCTTCACACAATTTTGCATTTGAGTAAGCATCCTGTCCTAGTTTGGAACAGTTTTTATGGTTTTCGATATGCAACTAGGTCGATTGGTCAAAAAGGGTGCCTTAGCAAGACTACCTAATATACCTCTAGCACCTAACACTGAGAAGTGAAAGGAGGATCAAATGGTACAGCAGTAGTCTAGATCCAAGGATTGTGTTCCCATTGTGGCAGAGCCGGTAACCGGTCAGCCTTTTGGCAAGCTTTTCCAAGCAAGCCTCCGGCAAACCACTCAGGAATAGCAGACGGCAAACACTGTGACTTAGGTGCACCGATGCAAATGAAAATGCAAAGAAATACATAAGTGTAGATAAAATAGCATATCATGAGTTCGAGTCAAGTTCTCTAAATCCCCAGCAGAGTTGCCAGAAGCTGTGGACTTGCCTTTTTCTCAAATGAAGGCCTCATAGTTTGGATTCTCGCGGTTCTGAATCTAGTCTCACAAAGTGCAATGTAAAACTGATAATCACCAAAGAGTCTAAATCCGGCAAACCATTTTGGAAAGTCGATTTTAAAACAAATAATGCCAAAATTGTACTACTTTGCTAGATACGAAGTCGCCACCTAAATATTTTGTTTTTGGGAAAATTTAGGAAACCTTGACTTGTGCTGAAGGCCACCTGTCTGTCATCACCAAAGTTGCCTTGGCTACGAGGGGGGAAGGTCATGAAATCAGCACCCTCGCTCGCCCGATCAAAGATCGACCTCTACTAATCATGACATGATTTTTTTAAACATTATGTGTTCTTATTCTAGTTATTTGTCTAGCTTTACTATGTGATGTGCACAAGCAAGTACAGACTAGTTTGCTCAATTTGGAACAATTCAACTCATGTTTGTTTTGCGAAAATGGTTTGAATTTGCCACCCTTAAATGGGCTTAAAGTTGCAGATTTGCCACCAAATATAGTGGGCTTAAAACATGATTTGCCACAACAAAGTGGGCTTAAAACTTACATTTGTTGAATTGTTCCAATTCAAACAATAAGACTTCATCCACAGGCATTCATGCGGTTTAGCATTTAACAACATAGCCTCATGGCACGCATGCAAAACATGACAATATGGCAATCACACTTATGCAAATATGTTAAAGCGTAAAGACTCACCGAGTACTCCAAGCCAAAACATAAACTAGTTAGAAAGATGCATGATCCTAACTATACAACATGCCTAATGCAACACATACAATATGAAATTAATAGGCTCAGCTACTAATATGGCATATGAATCGATTTGATAACATGCGGTTAAACACTTATTCAAAGAATTATTGAAATAGCAATGCAGTTTGAATGATGTGCCGAGCCTCAGTGCATGCAAGACAAATGAATGGATGCAAACATGCAAGCATAAGGTATGCTAATAAAAAAATGTCCTTAATCTAACCATTGAAAGCGATTAAATAAAAGGGAGAAAGACGTGGGGTTGGAAGACATACACACATGCACGCACACTTATTACAACATTATCCCTTCGCGAAGGAGGGTCCAAATGAATAAGCTAACTAACTAGCTACGCTAATTAGGCTAACTAATTACAACACAATATGAATTAACTAACTATTCTAAGCTAATTAAATATTACAAATCAAATTAATTAGCTAAACACTCAACTAACTAATTACAAAGCAACTAGTCTAATTAATTACAATATGAATTAACTAGCTAATCTACTTGAATAATTACATCATTTGCAAGAATTAGCTACAACTAACTAACTAATCAAAGCAACTAAAAGGCCTCGAGAAGTGAGAGATGCATGTATGTGTAGACACCCCATTTTTGACCGTCCTCAAGACTCGGACGTCACCGTTTGAACACTCGGTGATTACCCATGTTTGTGTTCGTTTGGAGTTCCTGAGTTCTCACAGGCGCAGCCTTGCCTCGTGGCCTCGAACTCGACTGCTTGTGTTTGGTTTTGCACCAAACACTTGTGTTTTGCCTGGAGGAAGGGAATGCTTTTGAGGCATCCCCACACACCACCGGGGCTAGAGGCCACCCGGTCAGAGTTGCCACAAGACTATATTGTGCTTGCCGGCACTCTTTTTTTAAATTACCACTTTGCCCTCACGACCACTTTACAGCCTATTTTCCGAGATATTTTCGCATGCCTTTATCAATTTTGCTCCCCTCCATACACGTGTATGGAGGGATGAGCCTTTAGTTGGCTTAGCTTGTAAGCTTTGCTTGCTTATATAAGCAAGGCTTCTCCTCTTGGATCAGGGTTAGAGGTTTTTGGGAGACAAAAACCAGAGTTCACATACATATATCTCTGCCATATATCTATATCTCCATCTCTCTCCCCTTGTGTGTGTGATTTTAGGCCAAAAAGTGTAGTTTTACCTCATTTTTGCACCATTACACACACCTTTACACCTTAGCTCGAGATTGAGGGACTTAGAAGGTTGTTTGTGTTGGTTTTGGACTGGTTTTGATCACTAGAGAGTGGCTGGAACCTTTGTTCTTCAAGGGATCTTCAAGGGTAAACACTTTACTTTATATTCCCCATTCTTGCAACCTCTTTCTACCCTCCTTACTTTGTGTTTTTGGACTTGTGTTTAACATAAAAAAATCTTGTTTTTACTTGCTCAAGAACATCCATTAAGGTCACTTTTGCATTTGAGTTAAGCCTTACTCTTTTAGGCCTTGTTTTGGTCCTTTTGTGTCTCTTTTTGGAATATTGTCTAACTTCAGTTTTTTTGGTCTTCTCACCACTGAAAACCAGTGGGTTTTCAGTGGTGAGGGAGGTGTTTTGAAGTCTCATATAGGGGAGAGACACCCCTCTCCCCTTGGCCCCTTGTTTGCCTTCGTTTTGGGCTCAAAGAATAGCATGTATGCATAGTCTTGTTCGGCTTCATTTCAGAGTTTTTTTGAGTGTTTTGGAGCATGTTTTGCCTCTGTTTTTGGTCGGTTTTGTAGTCCTTAACATGCCTCTTGTGTTTGCTTTAGAATGCTCTCTTGTGCCTAGAAATGTGCCATATGTCTAAGCCTTGATACTTGCATGTTTTAGTTTGATTTCATGGAGATAATAGCATCATTTTGCCATGTATAAGGGCTGTGAGCCACTGTCTTGGACCCATTTGGCATGCTTGGTTTGGTTACCTTGCATGATAGTTTGTTGGCCTCAAGCATATAGTCTATGTGCATACATTGGTTAGCCTATTTAGATGATTTGGGATCATTTGGCATGCTATTTCAGACCTTAATCCATGCTCACATGTCTAGATTTGTTATGTCTCTTCATGCTCTAAAGGTGTGCCCTTTATGCTTTAAAATGTGCATTGTGTGCATTCATGCTTTTGGGACTGTTTTGGGGCTGCCACGAGGGGATTTGGGTGCCATTTTGCATGATGAAAACCTGTTTTGGTTGCCTAACATGTGCCATGTTTGGTCTTGTTAAGTGGCTTAGCCTTATGCCTTATGGCTTACATGCTTGTGTGGCATCTTGCTCTTGTTTTGAGGCACGTTTTGCCACTGTTTTAGGGGAGTTTGAGGGCTGCCCTCTACGGCTTAAGTCCATTATTGCATACTTGTATCTCGGTTGTTGCATCTTTGACCAATGAGGCCTTGAGTGTATACTAATTCCATGCTTAATTGGTCTATGTTGCATGACATTTGTGCCTTGCATACTTTAGCTCTTCGCACGCTTAACATGATAAGTTGCATTGCATTTGAGCCTTGTTGCATTCATGCATTCCATGGTTTGGCTTGGGGATTGTCAAGCCAAGCATAGGATTGAGAGGAGTTCACACTTCAAGTGGTGCAACTCACCTCAATTCTTGGTCACCAAGGCCTTGGACCAACACATGATAAGGCTTTGGATTTCATTTGCTTGTGTTGCATGCATTCACATTAAAATGCAATCTTAGTTCTTAGGGCTATCATGCATCAAAATGCACCATTGGTGGCCCAAGAACCAAGGGTCTTACCTCCTTGAGTCCCCAAGCATGATAGGAGGCAATGACCATGCTTACATGTCCCCCAAAACCCATGCCATGCATTCTTTGTCTTCTTTATGTCAACCTGCTCACAGTAGGACTTTCTGCCGGCAGTTTATTGTGCCGATCGGCACTGTTTTTGTGCCGATAAACTCCACATGCAGCCGATGGTCAATCTCGATAGCCGATGAGCTCTTCCCCCAGCCGGTGGGGCATTTCAGATCATTTGGGAGGTTTCCTGAAATTTTGGGAATTTTTGGAGAGGCAAGGCAGCAAAAACAGAAGCAGCAATGCCATGACACGGATTTTTCGGGCAAAACGGATCGAGCATGCATCATTCGCGCGCTCCAAGGCAGGGCTGAGGCCCCATTGCATTCATTTATTTATTTGCTTTAATTTTTAATAATTAGAATTTGTAATAATTTATTTATTCATTTATTCGTTGGACTGTATTATTATTTTGGTCCCTCCGAGCGAGGGCAAAATTGTAATAAGTGTGGGTGAGTGGCATGTATGTCTTCCAACCCCCATTTCTTTCTTCCCTTTTATTTACCTGCTTATGATGGTAGATTAGGGCACGTTTATTTTAGCATACCTTATGCAATGCATGCGTGCATCCATGCATTTGTTTACATGCACCGGGCTCGGCACATCATACAAACTGCATTGTATTTCAATTCCAAATTGAATATGTGTTATTTGTAGCATTCCATATGCCATGCTTAGGATTAGCCGAGCCTACTCTAGATTGCATCCTTGCCTGTGCCGCATTAGCCACTTAACATGAACTAGGTCATGCATGTTTGCTAACCAGTTTACTGTTTTGGCACGGAGTACAATGTAAGTTTTTATGGCTTTAGCATATCGCATGCGTGTGAATGCTTACCATGACAGTATGCTTGCCATGCGGCTAAGTGCTTACATGATAAACTGTTTGAATGCCTGTGGGTGGAGGTTGGATTGCGTGAGTTGGAACAACTCATTGAAATTCGTATTTTAGCCTACTTGCGAGTAGCAAAAAACCAACACGTTTTTCGAAACAAACGGATATGCAATGCTTATTTCCAAGTTGGGCGATCTAGTCTATACTTTTGTGCTGCGCGCATAACATAGTAATTCTAGGTTAAATAACCGGAATAAGAACGCATAAAGTTTTCAAAAACGGATATCACGGTTAGTAGAGGCCGGTCTTCGGACCGGGCGAAAGGGGGTGCTCATAGCTGACCTTCCCCGATCGTACCCAAGCTCCCGAGCCAAGACCACTTTGGTGATGACGGACATGTGGCCTTCGGCACCGAGTCAGGGTTTCCTAAATTTCCCATTTTAAATATTTAGGTGGCGACTCTGTAATCTGGCAAAGCAGTCCATGTTTGGCACTACTTTTCAAAATCTGTTTTTCTTCAAAACGATTTGCCGGATTTGGACTCTTTGGTTCAAGATTTAGAACCGCGACACAAATCGAGTCCGAATCAGCCGAGGTCCCTCATGGACGCATACAAGATGCCTGCTTTCCATCTCCAAAAGCCATCGCCTTGCCATTGAATGCCTCTGTTTGCACATTTTGAACACCCACAGTGCTGCTAACTTCAAAAATACCTCTGCTCCACCTTACCAACATACTGTATAAAAATCACTAATGGCCTACAAGAGGGACAAGGGGCCGGTCGGCTACCAATGGGGGCCGGTCGGCTACCAATGGGGGCCGGTCGGCTACCAATGGTGGCCGGTCGGCCACTGATGGTGGCTGTCGGCCACTGCTGGTTTACACTTCCATATTGCAATAGAGAGCAAAATAGAACAAAATAGTGTATTCTCATAGGTTGTTTGTACAGTTTAATCTCCTTATCATCACACAAGCTCAAAGGAGAGAAACTCTTGGCCCTCTAACCATCAATCAAGCAATTTCCATGCATGATGGCTAAGGGACCAAGTTTGTACAAGTTCAATAAATGCACAAACAAGACCTAAATGACCACCACCTTATCATGCATGATCAAGGGCAATGGTGACCAAGGAAAGTGGCACATTTCATAACTTTTGAGTATGAAATGTCCCATTTTCCTTGTGTTTGAATTAAAGTCTGATTCGAACACATGTAATGCAACATGAAAGATGCTTATCTTGCCTCTTTTACTTGTTGATCTTTGTTTACTCATTTTAATTACCAAACCATTCTTTAATCCATTAAGTCCATTGGTGAGTGTCCTCTAATGGAAAAATGGCTCAAACCCCAAGTTACTTTGGGCATGAAAGAGGCATTACACTGTTGGTAATAAACCCCCTAAGGGATTAAACCATTAGGTGTACACCTCCATTTCACACTTAGGCAAACAAGTGATTTGAAACCACTTTCAAAGTAAATCAAAAGTGAAGAATTGAGGGAGATTGCAGAGGTGATTAAGTGCTGGAAATGAATGATAAAAACACTAAAACATGCAACCAACCCAAGCCAATGATAGTTAAAGCCTTAAAACACTAAGCTAGTGAAAGGACTTACACTACAACTATGCAATACAAGACTCAAATGGCTTAACCAGCCAAAAATAGAGTTACAACAGTCCAAAAAAGAGCCTAAACCATGCTGGAATTAAGCTACAAATTGCTAGAAAAATAGGCTAACACATAGAGCTATTTAGGCTAGCAAACAAGACACAAGGAGAGGAGGCTAACCCCTCCTATTTTGAACTTCAAAACATGATTTTAGCCACTGAAATAGCTTTGAAAATTAGTGTTTAAAAGCTTTGAAAAAGATGATGCAATGGTGGGAAACACAAAGGCAAAGGCCTCTATAACAAGGTACAAAGAAGGGCTATCGACCCCTTAACCTTTAATGGCCTTAGGACCCAAGCTTCAGCCCCAAAACATAGAGTTTTTATAGCCCAAAATCAGTTGGAAAACATGTTGGAATGAAAACAAAAGTAGCTAAAACAATAAGCTACAACATGAAGCTTTTGAGCTCGGAAACAAGCATAAAGAAGGGTGGCTAACCCCTATATTTTTGGGGCATCAAAACAACATTTTTAGCCTCTGAAAACCTCTAAAAATCAGTGGTAAAAAGCTCAAAAAAAGTTGATGAAAAAATGGGAAACACAAGTGGAAAGGCTTAGAGAGCAAGGTTCAAAGAAGGGTGATTAACCCCTCTACCTTTAAGTGCTTTAAACCACAAGCTTCAGCCCATAAAAACAGGTTTTAAAGAGCTTAAAAATAGTAAGAAAATATAGAAAACAAATGGTGTAAAGATGGTACAAAGGCAAGAGAAAGTATACCTCTTGGAGATGAGTGAACCCTTGATCCACATACCACCAATTTCCACACTCTCAAGTGCTTCAAGAGCTCAAATCCAAGCTCAAATCACCTTAGCAAGAAGCTCTCTAGGTTTGGTTTGGTGTGTTTGGGCATAGGCTATGCAAGTTGCAAAAGAGAGAGAATTGTAGAGAAAGAGGATTTTTCAAAAAAATATTTCACTCCTAATGTTTTCCAACCTTGAAAACAACAGAGAATGTTCTCCATATATACAAAAATGAGAGTTCAGTTCGAAAATATCTAAATTAGAGATAGCTGGAGTAGTGTGAAACAGCTAGAGGAAAATATCTGCACAAAAATTGACCTTTCTTGCATCAGTGGCCGACTGGCCATCACTGGTGCTCGACGGCCACCATTGATGGCCAAAAAACCTCACTCTTCGCCGGTAGGCCACTAAAGTGGCCGGCAGGCTACATCTATGGCCGAGCATGAAAATCTGTTTTCCAGGTCCAAGTTCAAATGGGCATATCTCCTTCAACTGGACTTCTTTGCAGGTCATTCTTGAGTCTACATTGAAGGCCTGAAAGTCTTCTTTCCAATGGTGGAAGCCTCACCTCAAAATTCCAGGTGTGCAAAGAGATATGCCTCTTTTAGTGAAGACTTCTCAGTTTTAGTCATAAACAGATTCATGCCTAACCTCTCCCAAACTAGTTTTCTTCCCTCCTCTCCTATTTTCTTCAACTCCAAACCTCTAAAAAAGATGTTTTGAAATTTTTTTCAAAGAGTTCATCTCTCTTTCATTTATTTTCACTTTGTCCTTGCTCAATTTACTGAAAAGCGCAACATTTAACGAAATGCGAGCCTCGAAACATCGTAGAAACTTTTTCAAAAATATCTTGAAAGAGAGGGTTTTAAGGTATAAAAATCATTTTGGTCAAAATAGTTTTTGGTCCAAAATGGGGTGTAAGGTTAGGATTTGAAGCTCTCCTTACCGAAGAAATCGAACCTTTGCACAACATAGCCTTCACCCTCGAACAATCAACCTGAGGCACCCAAGTCTTAAGGGCGGTCAAAAATGGGGTGTCTACAGCGCATAAATTACCCAATCCTGACACGGGGAAGTAGTGACAATAAATAACAATATCGGGCTCTTTGAGTCTGGTAATTGGAATGAGTATAATCTAAATCCCTTAATGAAGATCGATTGGAGGGCAAGTCTAGTGCCAACAGCCACTGTAATTCCAGCTCCAATAGCATATATTTAAGTTGTTGCAGCTAAAATGCTCACAGTTGGATTTTGGGTTGGGTCGACTGGTCTTCCTCAGGTGTGCACCGATTGCCTCGTCTTGTTTACTGGCAATGCGCTCCTGGTCTATATTGGTCGGGTCATGCCTTTGGCGCTGTTACTTTGAAGAAATTAGAGTGCTCAAAGCAAGTTGACGCTCTGGATACATTAGCATGGGATAACATCATAGGATTTCGATCCTATTACGTTGGCCTTCGGGATTGGTGTAATGATTAACAGGGATAGTCGGGGGCATTCGTATTTCATAGTTAGAGGTGAAATTCTTGCATTTATGAAAGATGAACAACTGCGAAAGCATTTGCCAAGGATGTTTTCATCAATCAAGAATAAAAGTTGGGGGCTCGAAGACGATTAGATACTGTCCTAGTCTCAACCATAAACAATGCCGACCAAGGATCAGCGGATTTTATTTTTAGGATTCTGCCGGCACCTTATGAGAAATCAAAGTTTATGGCTTCCAGGGGGAGTATGGTCGGAAGGCTGAAACTTAAAGGAATTGAAAGAAGGGCACCACTAGGAGTGAAGCCTGCGGCTTAATTTGACTTAACACGGGGAAACTTACTTGGTCCATACATAGTAAGGATTCATATTTGAGAGCTCTTTCTTGATTCTATGGGTGGTGGTGCATGGCCATTCTTAGTTGGTGGAGCGATTTATTTGGTTAATTTCGTTAACAAACAAGATCTCAGCCTACTAACTAGCTATGTGGAGGTGACCCTCCATAGCTAGCTTTTTAGAAGGACTACGACTTTTCAGGCCACGGAAGTTTGAGGCAATAATAGGTCTGTGATGCCCTTAGATGTTTTGGGCCGCATGCGTGTTACACTGATGTATTTAACGAGTCTATAGCCTTGGGCGACAGGCCTGGGTAATCTTTGAAATTTCATCGTGATAGGGATAGATCATTGCAATTGTTGGTCTTCAACGAGGAATTCGTAGTAAGCGCGAGTCATCAGCTTGCGTTGACTACGTCCCTGCCCTTTGTACACACCGCCCATCATCCCTACTGATTGGAGCACGCTCGGTGCATCTCACGAAAAAACTAAACGACTCTTGGCAATGGATATCTTGGCTCTTGCATTCGATGAAGAATGTAGCAAAATGTGATACTTGGTGTGAATTGCTGAATCATGTGAACCATCGAGTCTTTGAATGCAAATTGCCCCCGAAGCAATTGGGTTGAGGGCACGTCTGTCTGGGCGTCTCACGTTGCATCGCCCTTGCCCCCGAAGGGTTGCTGGTGGATATTGGTCTCCCCATGCACACCAACGTGCAGTTGGCCTGAAAACGAGTCCCTCGCGGCGAATGATGCGTCACAATGAGTGGTCGTTGACAAATTGTTGTATCGTGTCGGTGAGTCCCAGTCATCATGGGTGGTCTGTTGTGACCCGAGAGGTATCATCCTCGAGAGCACGTCCTTTCTCAAGCCACTTTCTACCATTTCACTGACTTTGATGACCGAGCACCTGCGGATCTGTTGCTACGGGAGCCAGAGACTCATCTCTTTCATCAGGCACGAAAGGTATGTACTTCACTTTTACATTCTTTGCAATGTATTCTGCATTTCATGCACATTTCATACTTTCACTATGTATGCTTATCCGCTCGTTCTGAACACACTTGCACACCATATTTCTGCTTATTTTAGCATATATCTCACAACACAGAATTTTGTTGAGTGGGCACGCAGCTTATTCTGAACACCTAGTCTATAACATAGCATTCTGTTTGCATTTTGAACACACAGCTCAATCACTCAAATTTCTGAACACACAGCTCATACTTTTTATCATGAACACGCAGCCCACAGTTTTTGAAAGTTGAACACATAGCCCAGACTCTTAATGGTGAAAACACAACCCGCTTTTTTTGAAAGTTGAACACGTAGCCCGAACTTTTGATGGTGAACACACAGCCTACATTTTTCTGAAATCTGAACACACGGCCCAAACTCTTGATTATGAACACACAGCCCATAGTTTTTAAAGGTTGAACATGCAGCCCAAACTCTTGAGGTGAACACACAGCCCACAGTTTTTGAAATCTGAACACGTAACCCAAACTCTTGAGGTGAACACACAGCCCACAATTTTTTTGAAATCTGAACACACAGCCCAAACTCTTGTTGTGAACGCACGGCCTACTATTTTTGAAGTCTGAACACGCAGCCCAAACTTTTGTTGGTGAACAACACAGCCCACAGTTTTTTGAAATCTGAACATGCAGCTCATACTTTTGACTTCTGAACACACAGCTCTTTCATTTCACTTGTGAACACGCAGCTCATACTGAACACACAGCTCACACATTTCATTTGCACATAGCTCATGCTGAACGCACAGCTCACACGTTTGACTTGTGAACACGCAGCCCACACATTTCTCTTCTGAACACGCAGCTCATTGTTTTCATTTGCACACAGCTTATACATTTCATTTCTGAACACGCAGCTCATTGTTTTCATTTGCACGCAGTTTATCCATTTCATTTTTGAACACGCAGCTCATTGTTTTCATTTGCACGCAGCTTATACATTTCATTTCTGAAACTGAATACATCTGTTCATTTTGAATGCAGGTATTCTCTCGTTTTATGCGAGGCTATGGCTCGATTATCGCTAGGGAGTGGTATGCAGAGCTCCCAGAGACCGTTCGTCACATGGTGGACGAGGCAGGATTTGGGCCCTTCTGCGCGGGGCTATCTCGCTACCCTGCGAGTAGGACCTTGATGGGGGCGCTTGTGGAGAGATGGTGGGACACCACCAACCCTTTCCACTTCTCAACTACCAGGGATATGATGCTGACCCCGTTCGACTTCACCATGCTAACTGGCCTTGATGTGGCCGGTCGACCAGTCCCCTACGACAAGGATATGGGTGAGTGGGAGGCTGCCTGGATCTATTTGTTGGGAGCTCACCCACCGATTAACAGATCTTGAGCAGTCAGTACACCGTTCCCCACGAGATAGGGCAGGACTCTTGATGAGATAGAGCAGTATGCTTGAGGATTTTTTATGTTCCTCCTTGGGACCACTTTGTTCTCTGACAAGGGGAACACAGTTGGGCTGTATCTGCTCAGTGCTTTGGTGGACCTATCACAGGTTAGCCAGTATGACTGGTGTGGCGCTGGCCTCGCTACCCTCTACTGCTATATGAGTGCGACCTCCCGCGGACGGGGGAACATAGTTGGTGGCTACTGGAGGGCTTGGGAGGTACTTTCTACCCTCTTGATTTATATTTATGCTTTTCATTATCTGTATACTACACACGGCACACTTTACACTCTGTATTCAACATTCTGCACTCAGCATTCTGTATTTTCTGTATATTCTGCATTCTAATGGCCACTGCCCTGTTTTCCAAAGCTATACTTTCCGACGCTAGCCCCAGAGTTGGAGGTGGAGGTGCCTCTTACGATCCTGTACTCTCACATATTTGAGGGTCGATACCGTGCGAGGGCTCGGGAGACTCTGCCCTACCTACGGCAATTCTTTGATACGGTACCGGCGATCGAGGTACTTCAGAACTCTCAGTTCTTCATATTTTCAACTTTGATTCATCTTGCCTATTTATAACATCTGATTGGCTCATGCACTTGTTATCCTCAGATCGCTTGGCGGCCGTGGGCACTCTTGAGAAGAGATATTCGTTTCCAGTTCCCGGGGTCATGGGTTTCTTCTCAGTATAGGACTTTGTTTGAGGGGCCAGTTGGCAGGGCCTGGTTTCTGGGAGATCGCTTTATGCGCCAAACAATGGGCGTCCCTGAGCAGAGTGTCCCTTCAACACCTCTAGATGACATGCGGTCCGCTGGGGGACTCACTCCTGCTGAGGTTGATGTCGCTATGTTGGGTACCGATGTCATTCTGCACACAGAGGATGGGGAGTATGTAACTTACCGCCACACATACTTGATGCCCCCACTGATGGGTGTCCGTACTCCTACTAGGAGGGCTGCCGATACATCATCGTCAGCTCGAACCCAAGCTGCAAACGTTCCTTCATCTAGCAGGGCCGGCACATCGAGGAGTGGGGCTAGACAGATTCCCTCAATTCCCTCGACTTATCAGCACGCTGGGTGGCCAGATCTTCCGATCGAGTTGACTGGATGGCGATACGGGTCATCTTATCCGATTCTAATAGAGCCTCCTATGCCCGATCACCGATATGTCAGTGATCCTGACTCACCACCGGTATGTTCCACTGCTTTTCATTTATCACTCAGATACTTAGGCATTCATTTATTCATTGATTCCTTGATGACTTGAGCTTGTATCTGTAGCCTCCTAGGGAGTATTCTGATGATCTGCTCGAATTGGTGGCCTCACTTGAGGACATGGTCTTGTGGAGGGAGACACAGCTATTCATCACTGGTGTTATGGTATTTTTCAATTTTCTCGCATTTATCATACTTCTGATGACATGCTGAATTTAACCATTTCACTGCATTGATTGACCGCATGTGTAGAGCACATCTAACACACACCACATTTATACACTGTATCTGCTTGCACCCACTCTATGTAGTTTTCTTGCATCTGCATCTGATATACATATCGACTAATGCACTCAAATTGTTTTTTCAAATGCCACCACTATAGGCCGGGCCATCCAGGCCTTCTCGAGGAGCTGGAAGAGGGGATTCGTCCCGCAGACGAGGCAGGCGCAGAGCACCCATCAGAGATGACGAGGGGTCCGGCGAGGAGGAGGAGTCTATGCATCCTCAGTCGGAGACATCCGCAGGCAGAGAGGAGGACTCCGGTTCTGGTTCTGAGAGTGAAGGTGATGTCAGGGAGGATCCCAAGGGCGACAGCTCCGATTCGGATGACGGTGCTGGTGGAGGTATTGCAGAGACTGCTCAGGCAAAGAGGGTGAAGAGGGCCTCCCGATCTTGAGCCCGAGAGCATTGATGCAGATGTTCCTGCTTTATTTTCCTTTTTTACTAGTAGTTGTAGCACATTGTACATTATTAGGTAGTTTTATTCTCTGTAAAACTCATACCCTTATTGTAAAATATTGTAACAAAGGGAGTATGATGGAATGAAACAGCTTTTTGTTGAAAAAGTGTTATATTTTATGTTCTTAGCATCGCATCGCATCATTTCGCACAAAAATGAGATTGAATGAAAATTGAATAACGAATATTGCCAAGTCAGGTAGCGAATCGACGCAACAAACTAAGACAACTTAACTTACTAAGAAACAACAAAAACTTAGCAAGTTTACAACTCGATAAGCAAATCTTGACAAAGTTGATCAAACAAAGAGTAACAACTCGATATACAAAACTCAACGACTCGATAAGCAACGACTCGATAAACGAAACTTAACAACAACTCGATAGGCAAAACTTAACAACAACTCAATAAATAAAGAACGACAACACGATAAACAAATGCATCTCGGACGATCGGTGGTGACGGAACGCATCCGAAACAGAGGAAAACATGGACCTTCAACACTTCCAACGCACGGAAAAGCTAGGAACTCTCTTCTAGAGACTAAGACAAGATCAAAGCCACACTTCTCTCCATGGCCGACCACCTAAGGAGGCTGGCCGACCAGTTATTTTCTTTGGAGACCAAAGGGGTGGTCGGCCTACCAGAAAAAATGGTCAGGCGACCACCTGGTTTGGCGACCACTAGATTTTTGACACGTGTCCCCAAACAGTGCCTTATCCTCTATAAAAGTTCCAGCTTCGTGGTTCTTTCATTTCATCTCAGTTTTGCATCAAAATGGAGGCATTCCTCATCGAAAATCTCACAGCTTGGATTGCTACTTTAGATGGCTCGAAAAAGTTGAACTTCCGGGGCTTCAGCTTGAATGCACTATTCACGCTGGGCCGCACTCCGCTGCATCTTCCTTTCCTCCATGCCGCAGTAAGGTTTTGGAATCCGGTAACACATGTCTTTAGCTTCGGCGGCCAAGAGATGTGTCCGACCTTCGAAGATTTCCAAGCTTTGATGGAGTTTGAACGCAATGAAGAAATTTTGCCCCAGCTTCGCTTCGGCCACACCCAAGCCTTGGGACGAATGTGTGGGCTCACTATGCACGATGCTCGATCTTTGATTTGTAGCGGAATGCTAGATATTCCAAGTTTGATTTGTCAATTTTCCGATGTCAGTGACCGCGGCGACCATCATTGGCAAGGCTTTCAGCGACATGCACTTTGCTTGTGCATGCTATCTCATTTCTTGCTTGCCTCAGGCTCCGGAGGATCTAGTGTCCGGTTGATCGAGGTTGCCCAAGGCTTGAAAGAGGGCAAGAGCTGTATTGCCATGGCATTGGCCGAGACACTGATGGGCTTGGATGCTTTTCATCGCCGAGAGACGACCGGATTTGCGGGGAGTCCACTACTACTGCAGGTAATGTTTCCTACCCTATCTCATATATATATTGCTCGCATCACTCGGCCCTCAAGCTCGATTTTTCTCACAAAGCCCTTTTCTCACTTTTCTCTCATCGTACATCTCTCTATTCTTTAATCTCTCATTTTTCATCCCTCCCCAAGTGTGGTTGATGGATAACTTGCAGGTTGTGGACTCTTACCCAGCATACTCAGCTCGCGGCTACTTCCTCCGACGATGTCTAGTCGATGCCCTTGATGAGGGATGGTGGTTTGAATGGATGTGGAATTTGTCCGCAGATCGCATTGCTTGGCGCTATCCTTGGCTCAATCTCCCGGCAATGAGCTACAACATGTCCCGGCAGACTGGGATTCAGTTGATTGGTCTGACGCATTGTGTGTTTTACTTTCCTTTCCGGTTCCAGCGTTAGTTCGGCCATGATCAGACTTGCCCGCCAGAGGGGATAGAGTACCTTACTGCATTCCCGATTCGAGGCGCACTGCTTGCTCTGTATGCCACAACATGGAGAACTAGAGAGCTCCTGGCCCCTGCTCCCACTTTCGGTTGTACCTTGTCTGATGAGTGCATTGATTGGCTCAATGAAGAAGCACAGATTGGGCCCAGCTTGGTATCGGAGGCTTCAACCAGCTCTAAGAGGGGGTGCAAGAACACCTGACTTATCTATGCCTCGGATTTATTGCTTTATCAGTACTTTCAAGTTTTCCTTATGAATGTAATAAAAAGCAACTTCAATTTGTATGCAAGAGCAGGAGAACTCTATATTGAAATCAATGAAATTGAAGGTTGTGGGTACTGAAAATTTTCTGCTTTGGTCCAAAAATGGTCTAAGTTGTAAAAAGATTAATTTGAGCAAAGTCAACTTTTATTAAAACTTTTCAAAACCATTTTCGATGTAGATCAGAACTGAACACACCTGAGATCTGTCACTGAGATGTACAACCCCGGATCCTTAGCAACTAGAAAGTTGCCCCTAGTCTGAATAGCACTGCATGGGAACTGAAAGTTGCCCCTAGTCTGAATAGCACTGTGCCAAAGATCACAACCGAGGCTCTTGAATGCTGAATAGACAAAGATGACCGAGATAATCAAATGGACAAAGTTGATCGGGAAAAAGTTTATGGCTGGACTTCAGGATGAAGTTGCCTACGTATCTCAAAGATGAGAATCAAGCCTTACATAGTTCAGGCTTGGGTTCACTCGAGTATTTTCACTCTCTTTTTGCACTCTAACTTTTGCCAAGGCCACCCTTTGCGGGTTTTCAACCTTGCGAGCTCAGTTTTTGTAATTTCAAATTTTTCATGCTCTAACTTTTGCCTAGGTTGCCCTTTCGGGTTTTCAGCCTAGCAAACCTCTCAGGGGTAATATTTCTTCAACTTGTCCATGTTGATCGGCTGTGAGAACTCTAAGCCATCTAGGTCCATCAGAACCACAGCTCCACCCAACCAGATAGACTTGATGATGTAGGGCCTAGTCCAATTAGGTCTGAACTTGACCCTAGGGTCATGGATGGGAGCTCGGTTATCTTTGAGCACCAAATCTCCTTCTTTCAAATTCTGGGACTTAACCTTCTTGTTGAAAGCCCTGGCAATTTTGCGCTGATAACCTTGAACATGGTACAGTGCCTTCAGTCTTCTTTCATTAAAGAGCATAAGTTCTTCAAATCTGCTCTGCTGCCAATCTGCTTTGGCTATCTGACACTCAGCCAGCACTCGTAATGACGGAACCTCAATTTCGATAGGTAGAACGGCCTCCATCCCATAAACCAATGAATACGGTAGAAGTTTTGATTGAAGTCCTGTAGCCCCACTGAGCAAATGGCAGCTTATCTGGCCAATCCCGGTAGGTTTCCACCATCTTCTACAAAATGCGTTTGATATTCTTGTTGGCGGCCTCAACTTCTCCATTGGTCTGCGGCCGATATGTGGATGACTTATGAAAAGCCACGTTGTAGTTTTCCAACAAGTCAATCACTTCCTTCTTGAAGTGGGAACCATTATCTAAAATAATCTCGTTTGGGACCCCATAACGACAGATGATGTTGTTTCTGATGAACTTCGCAACATGTGAAGCCTTCAACACCGCATATGATTGAGCCTCAACCCACTTCGTGAAATAATCTATTGCGACCAGAATGAACTCATGCCCACTAGACCCCTTTGAAGTGACAGCCTCGATCACATCGATTCCCCAAACTGAAAACGGCCATGGTGAAGTCATGTTATACAGCTTCGATAGCGGGATGTTCATGCGGTTTGCATGGATCTGACATTTGTGGCATCGCTGAACAAAGCTGATGCAATCCTCCTCCATGGTGGACCAGTAGTAACCTTGTCTAAGGATTTTTTGCGCTAACATCACCCCGTTCATATGCGCTCCGCATTCTACTCCATAGATGGCCTCCATTAGGCACTTCGATTCTTCGGCATCAACACACAGTTTATGCATTCCCAAATGGCCTCTCTTATATAGTTTTCCCCCGCAGATGATGAATTGAGCTGCCATTCTTCTAATTGCCCTCTTGTCTTGGCGTTTGCCCCTAGTGGATATGCCTCTTTCTCCAGGAAATTCCAGACATCGTAATACCAGGGGTTTTCATCTTGAACCTCTTCTATGGTAGCAATCGACTCGTAGGCCAGCGCAAACTTCTGGTCAATGATGATTGGACGCATCCGGACTCCAAAAGGGATGTCTATCATGGAAGATAGAGTTGCTAGTGAATCTGCGAACCTGTTGTTCTCTCTTAGTAGATGAGCGAAGTTCAGCTTCTCAAACCGAGGAATCAGCAAGTCCAAGGTCTGATGGTAGAGTATCATCTTTTCTTCTTTGACTTTCCAATCTCCTTTTGCTTGAGACACAACAAGGTTCGAGTCCCCAATAACGTCCAACCATTTTGCCCCTAGTTCCAGGGCTGCTTCTAGACTAGCAATGCACACCTCATATTCTGCTTCGTTATTCGTGACTTTGAATTGGAGTTTGAATGCTAGAGGGATACGGGAATTGTCGAGTGCTATCAGCAACACCCCTATCCCATACCCGTACTGGTTTGACGCTCCGTCCAAGTTTCATCCTCGATATGCAAAATGGCCTCATCTAGGAATAAGTACTCAACTGCTTCATCTCCTTCCATAGGGTGATCGGCTAGGAACTCCGCTACAACTCTCCCATTTACTGACTTGCGTGTCACATACTTTAGATTGAATTCGGAAAGCAGAAGCAACCAACGGGCTAGCCTACCCGTAAAAGCCGGTTTCTTGAAGAGATATTTGATGGGATCTAATCTCGAAACCAACATTACGGAGTGAGCTAACAGGTAGTGTCGCAGCTTCCTGGTAGCCCATACTAAGGCCAAACAAGCCTTCTCGAGTGGAGTGTAACGAGTCTCATAATCCAACATATTCTTGCTCAGATAGTAAATAGCTTTCTCCACTTTATCCTCAGATTCTTGCGCAAGCATACAGCCCATTGTAGTCTCAGTCACTGAAAGGTACAAAATCAACGGTTTCCCCAGCTCAAGCGGTGACAACACGGGTGGGTTCTATAAGTATTCCTTGATTTGTTCAAAAGCAACTTGGCATCGGCCGTCCCACTGGAACTTCTTTCCTTTCTTCAGGAGGCAAAAAAGTGGTTCACAAGTCAAGGCTAATTTTGAGATAAACCGTCTTATGAATTGCACTTTACCAAGAAAGCCTCGCACCTCCTTTTCAGTCCTTGGTGGTGGCATTTCTAAGATGACCTTGATTTTGGAAGGGTCGACTTCGATACCTCTCTGTGTAATCAGAAACCCTAACATTTTCCCTGCTGTAACACCAAACGTACACTTCTCAGGATTCAGCCGCAACCGAAATTCTCTAATCCTCTGAAAGAACTTTTGCAAGGAGGTGTAGTGGCCCTCTCTTTCCTTGGACTCGACAATCATGTCGTCCACATACACCTCAACCTCTTTGTGGATCATGTCGTGCAATATCGTGGTCACGGCCCGTTGATATGTAGCTCCAGTATTCTTCAACCCAAATGGCATCACCCTATAGCAGTATGTTCCCCACGGGGTTGTGAAAACAGTCTTCTTCCAGTCTTCAGGTGCCATCACTATCTGATTGTAGCCTGAGAATCCATCCATGAACGAAAACAAAGCATGCCCCGCTGTGAAGTCCACTAACTCGTCGATATGCGGTAAGGGAAAGTCGTCCTTTGGACTGGCTCTATTCAAATCCCTGAAATCCACGTATACCCGGATCCTGCCATCCTTCTTCGGCCCCGGAACAATGTTGGCCAACCAAGTCGGGTATTTGAATACCAGTAAGAACCCTTCGTCAATTTGCTTGGTGACCTCTTCCTTAATCTTGAGAGCCCAGTCCGGGGGGATCCTTCTGAGTTTCTGTTTAACGGGTCGGGCTGCGGGGTCAAGAGGGATCCGGTGCTGTACAATCTCAAGATCGATTCCAGGCATGTCTTCTTAGGACCACGCGAAAACATCTTTGAAATCTTTTAATAAAGCGACTAAGCGCTCGCGCTCCTCCGAAGACAACGTGGACCCGATCTGGACCAGCCGCGGGTCCTCCTCAGTACCAATATTCACTGTAGTGATTTCATCAACTAGGGGTTTAACAAATCTCTCCTGCTCTTGATCAATTAATCATTGCAAAACCGGAGGAATTTCTTCCTCGTCATTTTCATCAAAATTTTGAAAGTCCTGATTAATACAATAAATCAAAGGCACAGAAAAGTACTTAGAAACCGTAGCCACATCATTCTCATTAAGCATTTCCAAATTGTCAGTCTCCTCTGTTACAACAGACTCAAAAGAGAAAGAAAAAGACGACCTAGACAGGACTGTGGTATCCGGGTTATCACCTCCAGGATTACCGGACTCAGACTTAGACGAGCTGGAACCTGATTCCGACTCTACAGACTCGGTCGAATCAGATTCCAGCTCACTACCTGACCCGGTGCTGCTTGACAAAGATACCTCCTTGTACTGCCAGATGAGGGAGGGTGTGATAGATGCATCCAAAATGTTTGACAGTAGGCCCGCAGCCATTTCATTCCCAATCATGGACACCGAGAAGTTATCCCCCAAGCACTTCTGTACGATCAGAGGATCTGAAAGTAGACAAGCCAGCGCTACTCCCATTTCACTTTCGGCGTCCTCGGAATCCACTTTCTTGCTCTACTCAACCTCAGCTGATGGGTCTGTCTGCTCTTCAGCAACATCATCCCCGGATAACTGTAGATTGAAGAAGATCTCAAAACCTGGCAGGCACTTCTTCTCCATATTCAACCATGGCTCTGGGAAGCCGCAGAATGGAAAGTCCTCCCCCTCCTGGACAAAGCGTCCGTTCAGGGTACCCTGGATGGGTCGGTGCATTAACTCGTATGGCTTCCCTGCCTACTTTGCTCTGGCTCTCCCAGCCATCTCCTTTCCTTTTCTCAACCAAACCTCTTTGGTGGGCAAATAACCCAAACGAAAGAAATGCGGGTTGTGCGGCACTTCGGCCGATGCAGCGATGCCCTTCCGGCCACTCTTTCCCAATCCCATCCCGAGGATGTGTTGAAGCTTGTTCATAAGGTATACTAATTGTGCGCTGACATACACCCCCTCATTAACAGCTAAGATATTCTGCACGACCCAAGCCTCAGCCAGAGTAAATCTCGATAAGAACACATCCTCCATACCATGCTCGATTTCCAAAACCGGCGTAGATACTTCTGGCAGTGGATGGATCGATGAATTTCCAAAAGCAATGGCCACCCCCTTCCTATGAGGGTATTTCAACATCTGGTGCAAGGTGGACGAAACTGCCTTCGCCTGGTGCAACCACGGCCACCCCAAGAGTAGATTGAAGGTCGCAGGAACTTCCAAGACGTAAAAGTCAATCTCATGCTATCCCGGACCGACCTAGGTCTAAATATTCACTGTTCCCATCACTTCTCTGCTCGTGTTATCGTATGCCCTTATCACCTAAGCTGTCGGCACAAAGTTTGTGGGCTTCAACCCGATTGCATACGCTGTCCCTGCTGGGCACACGTTGATAGCGGATCCGGTATCAACGAAAACCACCAGTATCCATTTGTTTCTACACTCCACAGAGATGTAGAGTGGTTTGTTATGGTCCGAGCCCTCAGGCGGTAGTTCCTTGTCGGAAAAGGTCAACATCGGGGTAGCCCTTCCTGGAAAAACCAAGCCCACCAGCTATTCAGGCGTGGTGTCTATTGAGAGTTTGGCCTTATCTATTGCCGACAGAACAGCCTGTCGATGAACTTGTGAAGCCATGAGCAGTCCCCAGATGGAGATGTCTGCTTGTATCTTTTTCAACTGCTTCAGTACAGCCTCTTCCTCGAGTTGCTTCTCTTTCTGTTTCTCCACCTCCTTGTCCTTTCCGAACGCCTCTGGTTGATCTAGATGTGGGGGCTTGAAATACAGCCCACTCCTAGTCATATGGTCGACTTCACCAATGTACTAGGTATCATCCGGTTGATTGTTTCCCCAGTCCTCATCCGTGTGGGCAAGACATATATCATCGTCCTCCCACCACATTCCATCGGCAGCCGACAGACACCTGTCCGGCTCCATTACCACTGTCCTTGTACTCACGGTACCTTCTCTCCATATGTTCGCAGCACTCTTTGTCCTTGTGCACATAGCACTTTTAGTCCCCACGGGGGCCTTGGCTTTTCTGATTCTATCAGAATCTTCGATTCCTTCTTGTTCCAACTGCATCAATACAGTTTGCTGTTCAACATTCCCTGTATTCAAAATGCCCAAATCCCGAGCAAAATTCTTAGCACCGGCGCTCTCCGGCGATGTACTCTAATTCTCGGCCCTTCCGGCCACAACTGATGTCCTTTCCCCTAACGGGCCCTTTTCCAGCTAAGATTCTTCAACAATATCTGGTTGGTCATCAAGCCATCCAGTAACCTCTGCTGACTCCTCAAAATCAAACCAATTGACTGCCACCTCTACTGGATCTTGTTCGTCGAAAAATTACAGGTTGGCCATGTCCCCTTCCAGAACTGCTAAGTCATCTATCCTCTGCTCAAGTCCGTCCCCCTGTAGTACACAAATTTTTGCCCTCTCCGGTAATTCCACACTTGGCCTAACCTGGCCTACTGGTGCAATGTAGCCACTCGGATTATATCCCCCCTCAGCACAGCTCCTAATTTCCTTAGATCCTGAATCAACAACCCCACTTTCCTCCAAAATCATCCATGTTCCATCTTTGATGATCACCACCATTGGTTCAGGTTGGGCTCGGGAGATATCCAACATGCACAAGTCAGTGCTGTTGGGAAAAAGCACCTCCGGCTTGGGTAGGTGAGACGGGGTGATATATATGCTGGGGTCGTATGACGTGACCCCGGTCTGGATAAAGTTGATTTGTTTGGGAGGTGGAGCTTGGTCGTGTGGTGTGAGAGGGTTGGTTGTAACATTGGGTTTCTCTGGAGGCACAATCACCCTATTATCAATGAGATCCTAAATCTCATGATGTAGTCGGAAGCATTGGTCAGTGTAATGACCATGTTGTTGGTGATATGCGCAGTATTTGGCTGGGTTATGGGAGGGAGGAAGTGGATTTGGCAATGGCCTCGGCTCCAGGGGCTTCAAGTGCCCTTTCTTGATTAATACCCCCAGAGCTTTGGACAAGGGCATATAGAATGGAGTGAAGGTTCTTTGGTCTCGAGGTTGGTGTTGTTTGTGTGTTACTTCCGGATGCACCGGAGAATGGTGTAGTTGCCATGGTTCTTGGAGGGGGAGTGGTGGTGACCACGCTCACTTCTAAGGTTCTTGGTGTTGTGGTTGAAGGTTCTCCTAGGCTGCTCTCTGTCATTATCAATCAGGCCCTGCTTCAAGGCATCCTCGATCTGTACTCCCATCTCATGCAAATCTGAAAAGGTGGGGAAGGGGAGTACGATCATTTTCTGCATAAGCTTAGGTTGGAGATTGCTCATAATCATCCGAATCTGATCTTTATCAGTGGGCCTTAGGGTCATCATTGAGGCCTTGGCCCTCCAGCGGGTTACGAATTCAGAGAAACTCTCCTTAGGCTCTTGCCTTGTTGTCTCGAGATCACAGGTTGTAATCTCGATTTGTGTGTTATAGGAGTACTGTGCAATGAAAGCCTCGGCCATCTCATCCCAATTCCGCTTGACATCGTCTTCCAATTTTGCGTACCATATGGCTGTCACACCCGACAGGGTCCGGCCAAACAATGAAAGCTTCTGTAGTTTGGTGAGGCCCATCAGCCTTAATATGTCTGAAAACAAACGTAGATGCACCATGGGATCCCCAGACCCGTCAAAGCAGTCGATTTGTGGCATCTTGAACCGATCTGGCAGTGTCACAGCCACGTCGGTATACCCGTCCTCAATGTCTGGGATGGATTTTACCCCTTGGGATTTCTTGAACAACTTTTCAAGCTTACTCAACTTCAACGCTGTAGGGTCCACCTCGAACTCAAAGGGAGAGTCCGGTTGATTGATAGGCGTAGGTGCCTTGGATAATTGAGGTAGGATCGGGGGTGGAGCCGGCACTGTTGGGATGTCTGTATCCTCCTGGATATTCTGGACATTTGGTGTCTCCCCAGGTATTGGGACCCTTGGTGGGGGAGGAGCTTGATGTGGAACTAATGCTCCGGTTTGCTGCTGTAGCCGGGTAATTAGCTCTGCCTGTTGGGCCATGACCGCAGCCTACTGTTTGGCAAATTCCGCTTGATGAACAGTGTCCTCCTGCATGATTATGCTCTCTTGGAGCTGGCGCACCATTTCTTCCATTCCTGCCATACTGCCCTAATCTGTCTGAACTACCGGTATGTCTATCTCTGGAGTAGCCTCGGGAATCTCAACCTGACTGTTCAAAAACCACTGATCTGGCAATCTCGGTATTGATACACTGCGCCTTCTCGACCTCCGTCTGACAACCGGGGGTAGAGAATGGAACACTGGTTGTCCGTCTATCAGATCCTCAGATCGAAGGAGTCGACAACCTCTAGTCCAAAGTGCTTGGGGAATATCTGCTTGGTCTGAAGCAATTGTGCTAAACTACCTAGCAAAAAGATAAATAAAGAAATAATAAGGAAATAAACAACCAGAAAACGGACAGCATAACAGCTTAAATAAACACAACACACAGTTGAGCACGATAACACACAGTTGATAAGCTGAATACACTATTCTCAAACACTGATCATTGTTCCCAAATCACTGCCCCCAAATCTGAATTTGATACCCGCAGATAACTGATTCCCAAAATACCGATACTGGTGCCCGCAGGCTTGATGCCCAAACTTGTAAACTGATACATGCATTCCGGTAGAGACGCAATCCAAAAGCACATAGAAAACAAGTGAGAGCCAAAACACCCCTATGGAGGGGTAGGGTTTCCCTGTCATATTTTGTCAGGAGCTAGGGTTTCACTACGCACGCAGCGGTTTCAAACAACCTATAATCGGGTAAGCAACCTGTCCTAGCTTGGAATGGTCACTATGGATTCCGAATATGCACTAGGCCGAATGGTCAAAAAGGGTGCCCCGGTAAAACCGGGGTTTGTGTTCCCATCGTGGCAGAGCCTGTAACCGGTCAACCTTATGGCACGCTTCTCAAAGCGAGCCTCCGGTAAACCGTTCAGGAATAGCAGATGGCAAACACGGTGTCCTAGGAGCACCAATGCAAATGCAATGCAAAGAAGCACATAAGTGTAGTCAAAACAAGATATCATGAGTTCGAGTCAAGTTCTCTAACTTCCTCAGCAGAGTCGCCAGAAACTGTAGACGTCCCCGAACGTCCCGGGAGGGAATCTCGTTTTTTTCATTGCACTCACTACAGTTCAGAACTCAATGTCACAGTCTTGTATCTAATCTCGCAGAGTGCAATGCAAGACCAATGAATCATCAAAGAGTCCAAATCCGGTAAATCGTTTTTGAAAACAGATTTTTTTGAAAGAAGTGCCAAACATGGACTGCTTTGCCAAATACAGAGTCGCCACCTAAATATTTTATTTTGAGAAATTTAGGAAGCCCTGACTCGTTGCCGAAGGCCACGTGTCCGTCATCACCAAAGTTGCCTTGGCTCGGGAACTTGGGTACGATTGGGGAAGGTCACTTTGTGAGCACCCCCGCTCGCCTGATCAAAGATCGGCCTCTACTAACCATGATATCGAGTTTTGAAAACACATGTGTTCTTATTCCGGTTTATTAGCCTAGATTTACTATGTGATGCGCACAGCATACAAGTATAGACTAGATCGTCTGAATTGGAACAAAACATCTCATGTTTATTTTGAAAAAAACGGTTTGCTACTCGCAAGTAGGCTAAAATGCGGATTTTGCCACCCTCAAGTGCGTTTAGAAAACATGATGATTTGCCACTCTCAAGTGGGCTTAAAAACTCACAATCGATGAATTGTTCCAATTCAAATAACCCAACCTTCACCCACAGGCATTCAAACAGGTATATCACATAAACAAATAGCCTCATGGTAAGCATAAATACTTACCGAGTACTCCGAGCCAAAGAAAGAAGCTAATTAGAAATCATGCATGAATCCTAACTATGTTGAAATGCCTAATGCAACACATGCAAAAATGCGACTAAGATAGGCTCGGCTATTCTAAGATGGCATACGAGATGCTACAGGTAACATGTATTCAACTTGGAATTGAAATACAAATGCAGTTAGTATGATGTGACGAGCCTGTTGCATGCAAAATAGATGAATGAATGCAAACATGCGAGCATGAGGATGCTAATTGAAACATGCCCAAAAACTAACCATCGTAAGCTGGTAAATAAAAGGGAGAAAGACGTGGGGTTGGAAGACATACATCACACACACACACACTTATTATAACATTGCCCTCTCGCAGAGGGTCCGAATGAATAATACAGAATAAACCAGCTAATCTAAGCTAATCTAATTAATTATTACACAACTTTAATTAATTGACAAATTAACTAAGAAAGCGAATAAATAGCATGCAATTTAAACAAAATGGACTGCCTCAGCTCTGTTCCAAATGATAGGGATGCATGCATGATCAAGTCGCCTTGTCGGTAAATCCATCACGATGCCCCGATTTGCCTCTGTTTGTAATTGATCCCAGAACACTGTACGAAGCTCCAGAAGGCTGCTGACTAGTTTTTACTACCGATTTTCGGTTTGCTGTAACAGAGAACAAGAAAGAGGCATGGCAAAGTATTTTCAACATATGTGTGCGCGACTACTCTCCCCGTCATTGCACAAGCTCTAGGGGGCATAGACCTTGATCCTCATGCCACCAATCACGCACATCGATGCATGATGGCTGAGGAGTCGAATTGCACGACTTAATGTGAAATGAATGCACATATAAACATGACAAGGCTTAAACTCCATCATGGGTAATCCGGAGTGTCGGCGATCGAGAATCGAAGCACGTTTCGTCACTTGGAGTACAAAACGTCCCTCATTTCCCATATTTGGACTAAACCCTATTCCAAATACAATGCAATACACATGGCATGCATGAATGCAAATCTAACATGCAACCTAAACGCAATGCCACTAAATGATGCAAACATGCAAGTAATGATATGCAAACATGCTACTAGCATACACAATGCTACAAAATGATCAATGGCATACTCAATGCACATGAAAACTATATGGCATACGCAATGCACACATACAAAGGTGGACATACACAAAGACATGGACAAGGCATACACAATGTGACGATTAAGCATGTGACAACATGGACATGGCATACACAATGCAAGATGGACTTAAACTAAAATGAATGGACCTCAGCCACACTCAAATCAGTGGCCAATCATAATGAAATGAAGCAACAACACACATGCGAACATGCACAAATGCAAGGGACCAAAACTAAGGCACCACGTGCAACTCTACCAAGGCATGGCAAGCATGGCATATGGCATACAATGACACAAGTTCCAGCTCTGAAATAGCATACAAGATGGTCCCGAAACAGGCAAACAGCTCACCCGATGCATGCTGGATGGCTCGAATACCAAAACTAGTGAAATGGATTACACTATAGGTATGCAAAACAATGCTCAAATGATGAGACCAACCCCAAACAGTCCCTATGTAGACCAAAATCAGTGGCAAAATGTGTTGGGATGGTGGCTCGGAATGCATGCAAATGAAGCTCATGCAATAGTCGGTAAATGAGGCATACAAGCACAATTCTCAAATGCACTTAAATAGTGGAAAACATGGGAACATGGCACAAGTATAAGGTCTGAAATATCTTTCTCAATGATTCCAAAACATGCCAAGTGCCCAAACAACGCATGCTAGTGGACCCGATATGCAAAGCTAGTAAGCTTGATTGAACTTTGACCATATACAACAATGCATGCATGACCCAAAACACTTCAAACAGAGCTAAGGAAGCCTAAAATATGAATAATATTGGTTTGGATCATGGCCAAAATACGCTAGGAAAGGGGTCCAAAACATCATGCGATACAAGCTAGTGAACCATGATTTACACTACAACCATATGAAGCACATGAGAGGCCACCAAATCAGTCAAAAATAGAATCATGGCATGCTAAATGAAGTCCAAAAACCTACTGAAACCTGACCAAAACATGCAAGAACGAAGTGCTACTTTGATAGGCCGTGCAAGGGGTTGTTCTACACATGCAAGGAGGACAACCAATATGACAAAATCACCTCTGGATAGAGGTTATGAAGGCTCTAAAACTCACTAAAAAGGGCCTGAAATGAGGGTAGGAAGCATGCAAGTAAGGGCTCCTTTGATATGCTATGAAGAGGGTTATTCTACACATGCAAGAAGGACACCCAATATGGAAAAAAAACTCTGGACAAAGCTCATGCAGGTCCTAAAACTCACTGAAAAGTCCTGAAACAAGGTTTGAAAGCATGCAAATAAGGGGTCCTTTGTTAGGCCAAAAATGCTAGAAAACAAGACAAGGGGTAAGAGCGTCACCCCTTTCTGATTTTGATGCTCAAAATAGCATGCTAGCCACTGAAAATCCACTGAAATTCAATGGCTAAAAGGCCAAACAAAGCTCAATACAAAGGCCTGAGTGCATGGCTCAAAACAAGGTGAAAACAAGCATGCAAGGGGGTAGATGACTCCCAACAGAAACATGACCTTAAACAAACATGTAAAGGACCTCAAAATAAGACTTTTTTTAGTTTATGACAAAGCTCAAAAATGCTTTCAAGTAAGGTTAAAAGATGAAGCAAAATAAGGACCAAAAGAGGGAATAAGAGTGTTACCCTTGTAGCCAAGAACTCCAGCAACTTTTGGACCAAAAATGCAACCCCTTAGCCTCTAAAAACAAGCTCCAAGGACCTTAGGTTGGTGTTGGAGGTGTGTGGTTGTGAGGTGTAGTGCAATGGAGCCAAGAACCTTACACTTTGGAGCTAAAAGGGAGAGATACAAAGGGAAAGTGTATGCATGAGCCTTAGAAATTTTCTGAACCCTTGCAAAGGAAGGGAGGCCCTTCCTTTATAGAGCAAAGGGTCTAAAGTTTCTCTTGGAAGCTTAGAACCAAGATTAAACATCCTCCATACACGTGTATGGAGGATGCAGCAAATGCCTCTCAGCTAGCATAACTGGAACCAACTAAGTGAGACAAAACTACAGGGAGCTGGCCGACCAGTTCATGTGGTCGGCTGACCACTTGGCCTGGTCTGCCAACCAGGGTCAAAAGGGTCAATCAAAATTAGGTGATCGGCAGCCTCCCAGGGTGGTCTCCACATGAAATGCAAGCAAGTGGTATGGTAGGAGACCAGTAAATGTGGCTCAAAAACTAAAGAGACCAGCTCTCTGACAAGAAAATCGGCCGGCAAAGAGAAAGGTGGTCTCCAAGGAGAAAAGGTGGTCTCCCACCCTTGTATCACCTTCCAAACAATGAAAATAGGGTCCATGCCAAAAATGAACCCACATCGATGCAAAACGAGGGTTCGAGGCCAAGCACGCTAAATGGGTGCCTCAAAATTGATCATTAAGCATCGAAAGTGGCGTGCGACCATGAAGGTGGTCTCTCGGGCCACAGTGTCCCTCTAGAGAGAGGAAACAAGGTGTGTGCCAAAAACCGGAGCAAATGGAGAAAGTTAAGCGGTCTCGAACCGAGGCGCATGGCCGACGGCTCCAAAAATCGAAAACTGGTCTCCAAACGGGAACAGTGGCCTACAACCACAAAACATAGCCTACGGCCACTGAGAGATGGTCTACAAGACCTCTCCCTCCCTTTGAGAAGAGAAAACAGAACCTGGTTCGCAAACTGAGGCAAAGCACAAAAGAGTCCCAAAGTCTGGAGGCAAAGCTCTCAGCCGAGACTCTGTATCCTCAGAACGAGCACAACATGCGCAATCACCGAGTGCTCAATCGATGATGTCTGAGTCTTAAGTTTGGTCAAAAATGGGGTGTCTACATTAGTTCATGCATTTATGCCATGTATTGCATGTCCCTCGTATAGTCCTCTTTGCTAGCCTTATGCCTTAAGGACCCTTGCATGTTTTACTTGTTTTGTTTGAGTGATTTGGCATCATTTTGTTAACTTAATTTCAGTGCACTTAGTGTTGTTACACCTCCATGCTTGTCACTCTTTGAGCACTCTTGAGAGTTGTGCTCTTATGCCTAGTTGATGAGCCATTGCATTGAGCATGTTTGTCTTGATCTTCATGCCTTAGTTTCATCATTATGGCCACTGATTTGGGCATGACTGAGGTCTGTCCATTTTGGTCTAAGTCTATCGAGCATGTTATGTGAATGTTGTTACATTGCACCATGTTGTTGCGTGCTTATGTTGCTTTGCATTGAGTATGCATGCATTAGCATTGTTTGCATGTCATTAGCTTTGTTAAGTTGATCATGTCACATTGCATTGAGTATGCCATGTTGTTGTTTGAATTGTGTATGCTCATGTTACATTGCATTGCATATGCCATGTTAGTCTTTGAATTGAGTATGTCATGTTGTTGCTTGCATTGTGTTTGGATTGGGTGTTAGTCCAAACACGAGAAGCGAGGGACATTTCATACTTGAAGTGATGAAACGTGCCTCAATTCTCGGTCGCTAACCCTCTTGATCATACATGATAGAGTTCTAGGCTTTATGTGTTTATTTGTGCATTCATTTTACATTGAATTGTGCAATTTGGCTTCTCGGCCATCATGCATCGAGATGCGTGATTGGTGGCCCGAGGGTCGAGAACCATACTCCCTTGAGCTTATGAAATGATAAGGAGGGTGGATGTGCACACATATCTTGCAAATACATTGCCATACCCTTTCTTGCTCTCTGTTGTAGCAAATTGGAGAAGTACAGCAAAAACTGGTTGGCCAACCAGAAAAACTAGCTGGCTGACCACTTTTTCTGGTCTGCAGCAATAGAAAGTGGTCGGCCAGTGGCTAGAAACACCCCTAGGTGGTCAGCAGCCCTCCCACAGGTCCCCAAGGTGAGTTAGAAACTTTTTGGAGCTTGGTGCAAGGTTCTGAGAACAATTGCAAACAGAGGCAAGTTGGGGCATCGTGACGGATTTCCGAACGAGGCAACCGAGCATGCATACACTCCTCATCCCGAGGACCTCTCTTTAATGCTTTCCTTAGCTAGCTTATGCTTTGGTTCTGTATTTAAGTAATTAATGCGTTTAGTTGCTTATTCGTGTTGTAATAACTAGTTAGTTAACTTGTTAGTTAATTAGCTTTGTTTTGTACTTAATTAGTTGGCTTGTTAGTTGGCTAGTTTTGTGATGTAATAATTAGTTTAATTAGCTTAGATTAGCTAGTTAGCTTCTTATTCGGACCCTCCGTCGAGAGGGCCACCTATTGTAATAAGCGTGCGTGTGTGCTATGTATGTCTTCCAACCCCCATTTCTTTCTCCCTTTTACTTACTTGCTTTTCGATGGTTAGTTTTAGGACATGTTTTCATTAGCATCCTTATGCTTCGCATGCGTGCATCCATTCATCTATATTGCATGCACCGGGCTCGGCGCATCATACTAACCGCATTGTATTTCAATACCGATTTGAATACATGATTATCAAGTTGCATTTCACATGACATTTTAAAATAGCCGAGCCTATCTGAGTTGCATTTTTTCATGTGTTGCATTAGCCATCTCAACATAAACTAGGATTATGCATGATTTCTAACTAGTTCTTTGTTTTGGCTCAGAGTACACTGTGAGTGTTTACGCTTTAGCATACTACATGAGATGTGTATGTTTCCATGAAAGCATGCTTACCATGAGGCTAACTGCTTATTTGATATAACTGCCTGAATGCCTGCAGGTGAATGTTGGATTGCTTGAATGGGAACAATTCATTGAAATCTACGACTTACCCTACTTGCGAGTAGCAAACTTCAAATCATTTTCTCAAAACGAACATGCAATGTTTTGTTCCAACTTAGGCGATCTAGTCTATACTTGTATGTTGTGTGCATCACATAGTAATTCTAGATTAATAGCCGGAATAAGAACACATGTGTTTTCAAAAACAAAATATCATGTTAGTAATGGCCGATCTTTGATCGGGCGAGCAGGGGTGCTCATTGCATGACCTTCCCCTCTCGTACCCAAGTTCCCAAGCCAAGGCAACTTTGGTGATGACGGACACATGGCTTTAGGCACGAGTCAGGGTTTCCTAAATTCCCCCAAAATAAAATATTTAGGTGGCGACTCTGTATTTGGCAAAGCAATCCATGTTTGGTACTTTATTATAAAAATCAATTTTCAAAAACTATTTGCCAGATTTGGACTCTTTGGTGATTTATCGGTCTTACATTGCACTTTGTGAGATTAGATTCAGAACCGTGACATTGAGTCCGAACTTGTAGTAGCCTAAGAACAAAACCAATTTGTGCCCTCACGCGCGAAGCCGGGGAGTTCTCAGGGTAGTCTACAATAAGCTATCAATCTATAACAGCTCCTAAAATAACATAAGTGCGAATTAGGCTAAAGAGTCTAATCCAACACAATGCTCTCATGAGCAATGCGTTAAATTCTTAGAGTCATAAAAACCTTGTTGGCCTTGACCTTTTCATTACTATGCTGCAACTTTTGCGCTTAGAGGTAAACGTCATTCAAAAGCATTTAGCCTAGCTAAGGAATCATATAAAGAAACACCTCTTTATGTCTCACGCTCAGGTGTGGAAACAGTAAGTGTCCAGACTTAGACAAGTTGGCAATGCTAATAGATTTTGCAGCCACTAAGCGCTAATCTTTTCACTTAGTGTTAATAGATTTTGCAGCTTCTAAGCACTAATCTTTTAACTTCAAGTGATACTTCAACGCACACTATTACAGTGCGTGGAATTTTGCTCCATCCACTCCCATCAATTGGGTAGAAAGCAAAACACTGCTTATACTGGCTACTCATCTTACACTTAATGACTACTCATTTAAGCTCGCATTTCTTGGATGACATGACTCTTGAATGTTGCTTCATCCAATGATGCAACATTATTACAAATCAAATTACAAAGTCAATCCACGCAGCTCAATAGTCAAAATCATATCTAGATCTGTTGAGGGCTTACTCATTCCATAACTCCAAACTTGCCAATCAAAACTACTTAGCATGCCGCTAACCATAGCGCACACATCATTTTTTATTATGCCAAACAAGGCAACCAAACCACGACGACTTTGAGTCATGTTTCCTTACTTTGGCTCAATTAAAATCTGACCTAAAGTCTCTAAGACTTTCTACTTATCTAAAGAATAGGATTACATTGTTCACATTTGAACATCTCTACTAAGTCTAGGTTAACCAAATTAATTTCCATAAGCTAAGTCAATTTAGAGGGAAATTTGCATTGGGATTAATTTGATTAGCATAATATAATTTTGCCGCAAAAATCTAAATTAAATAGTGACAATATTACACAAGTCGCAAGATTGAAAATCCACTATGCTCATAATCATCTCTTGCTCCACAAGTGAAAATTATCCAAAATTTAATTTAATTCATGCGCAAAATATTAGTTTTCGGGGGTAAATCTAAAAAGATTTCTCTCAACCGAACAACCTTTGTCTTAAGCATGATAAAATATTCTAATTCCATACAATAGCATCTTGATGTAGATTCACAATCAACTCATGCTATGTTACATTTAATAATGGAATTTAAATAAAAATAACTAATCATTTTATTCTAATCACAACATATTAGAAACTCTAGGCAAAAAACAACAATATGCGATGTTTAATATTCAAATTATGCCATAACATAAAGTATATCACTTCTGAAATTTTTCTGGAATTTTCTAGTATTTTCAGGAATTTTAAATAATTATGAAAGACACATAAAATAAGAAATAAATATTCTAGATTCTCGGAAAATGCAACAATCATACCAGTAACTACTAAACCATCACAGTAGTCTACACTAAAAATTTCAGCCCCAGAAACATAGTCATGCAACACCAAAAGCATTTTAAAGCAGAAATAATGAATTATTATTTCAGGAAAAAAATATTTTTATTTTCATAAAATTTTGAAAATTTTAAAATAAATTAAAAAAAATGTAATTATGAGTCTAACAGTACTAACCACGCTTAAAACAAAGCTATAACGAATTACTTATGACCATTTAAAGCAATTCCGAATTAAAAAAAAAAACAAACAGAGCCTTAGCATCCAACAGCCAAGCCGTTGCGGAAAACGACTCAGCTCGGCACAGCGCACGGCGCGCGAGTGGGAAGCGCGCCCGGCGCGTGATGATGCGTAGCAGCGCGTGAGAAGCGTGCCTGGTGCGGGATGGCGCGTGGCATCGTGTGGGAAGCACGCCTGGCACGTGATGACGCATGGCAGCGCGTGGCCGCTGCTGACGACGTCATCTGGCACGTATGGTTCACACACCGCCTTCCGGGGTGTTTTTTGGTCCAATTTTGGTACTGTTGAACTCCATTTTCCAAAATAAAAACAATAGTGGTCTCAAAAATGACATTTAACAAACACAAATAATGTGATGTATCACACTCTCTCTCTAATGAGAGTGGAAGTGCAGAAACTCTGCACTTCATCTTATTTCTTAAGCCACTAAAAAACCAAAACGAACCCAAATTAGGGTTTGATTTTTCTCATCAACCGTAAGTCCAAATCTAACAAATAATATATGGTTTTGAAGGTCTTGAAATAAGGATTCTAAATTATGGGGAAGTGGTTTGGAAATACTCTTCTGATCCTGGGGGACACTCGTGATCTTCTGCTAGTCACCCGAAAAGGAATAAACACTCCGGTCAAGGGTGCCGGAATTAGCACTCTGATGGGCAAGTTAGTCTCTGCACTCAAGATTACTTGTATTCTGTCTGCTGCTCCTTTATTTATACTCGTTTCATGGGCCTCAGGGCCTGGTCCACTTTTCATTCATTATTCTCTTATTTACTAGGCTTCATAGTTCAATAGATACTCGGCCTATCCAATCCATTCGGCCTCCTGATCGTGTCAGATGGAGCCGAGTAGTATCTGTCGTGCAGAATGTGCACTTCTGATTCTTCCATTTATTCGGCTCCCACAATTGCCCCCTAAACTCCCCATTTGACGGTAATTATTCGGTGTGTTTGGTTTCGAATTTTGAAGAGTCAAGAGAACCAAAACTTAGGCAGCTTCACCTATCCCAATGCGAATGTCAGAACGTGCACACGCCTTTTCGTCATCATTATACTTTCCTGCCTCATTCGTGCATCTCTCGCATTTATTATGATTTGAAACTCCAGTCCCTTCGAATGCATGCTTTTTCAAATATTTGAGCCTCTTGGATTGCCAGTCGGTATCCCTTCTCTGATTCGCTTTTTCTGCAACTTCTCTTTGTAATCCTACTTTCCGTGTTTATTAGATTTGGCACACCTTGAGTCCTCATTAGAATGGCTAAGCACTTGAAAGACCTTCTCTCCGAGGGTCGTATTTCGGGGTTCTGACGACATTTTTCTATCCCTGATGGCGTCCACCTATCTCTAGTGACAGACACTACTATTGATATGGAGAGGGAAGATCAAAATACAATCATCTTTCCTCTCCTATCCATTGCGGAGGGCGGAGTCCGTTTTCCCCTACACCCATTCCTTAGGGCCGTTCTCCACCATTGGGGTATGATTCCTTCACAACCCAATGTGCATTTTTTTCGAATCATCATGGGAATCGTAGAGTTGAACCGACGCCTTAGGATCGACCTTGGCATTCCGACCATTCGGCACTGCTATGCTTTAGCCAAATCCTCCGGTCGGCACGAGCACTACTTTCTCAGGGCCAAGGACACTGACCACCACCTGGTAACTATGCTTGCCAGCTCTGACAAACGAGTTGATGATGTGATGGTCAATGTCCAAGGCAACTGGGAATTCGGCGAAGGCGAAGATTGCCTAGACCCTATACCCAGACGGAGGGGTGAACCAGGTTGCCGTGTAAATCCTCATTTTTATTGATCTTTCTTTTACTCGGCCTTTTCTACCAATCTAATCATTTGTTTATGCAGGAAATAATTTGAAGAAGATTTTGACTTCGACCGACGAGGTCGTTCTTGCTGAAATTTAGACTGCACTCAAGTATTTTGGCCGTTCGAACATACAGAAGCAAGGAAGAGCCGCCCATATACCCCTACGATATAGCCTACTTATACTACATTCTCGACGGCCGACGACATTCCGATCCCAACCGATGAACAACATCTTACAGCTCTTGTCTTCCCCAGCTTCAAGACCCTTAGGCAAATTGGTTTTGAAGCATCTGATTCAGAGCGAGAGGTGGAGCCGGTGGTCAATGTCACGCCCCAACCCAGCCCCTATAAGTTTGGGCGTGACTTAAGGTAAATGCATGTAATAACCAGATGGTATAACCTGGGGCACGAGCGGAAGCATTAAATTTAAAACGACATCCAGAAATATCCATTGAGCAAATATCAACAAGCCAGGACCATCTTAACATTGAACATAACGTAGCATGCACACAAAAAGGAGGTTACATAAACATTTACAATCCAAAGTGTTTTAGGCATACAAAACAATAAATACATAACCACGACCAAATGATGTGGATACCAAAAATTACATTTAGAAAAGCGATCTAATATGTAAGGGTTTCCTCCAGTGCCTGGTAATCCTTAGGCTGACAAAATGCATGAAGTGTGCTAGATCGGCTCCTCAAGCTGGTTCCTACAGAATCAAACAAAACTACAGAATGAGACAAGCTCAGTGAATAGTAGTGTGTAATAATAAAATCACCATGTACAGTAGTATGTATATCCAAAACCAAATACTCAGATAATGATTGGCCTATTGGCGGATAGCCTTATAAGACAGATAGCCTTTCGGCTCAGGTAGCCTTGCGGCACAACAGGTAGCCTTGCGGCACAACAGGTAGCCTTACGGCACAGATAGTCTTCCGACTCAGGTAGCCTTGCGGCACAGATAGTCTTTCGACTCAAGTAGCCTTGCGGCACAGATAGTCTTCCGACTCAGGTAGCCTTGCGGCACAGATAGTCTTCCGACTCAGGTAGCCTTGCGGCACAGATAGTCTTTCGACTCAGATTTCAGTTCTAGATCAACATATAAGTTATGATCTTATCTTACAGAAAACGGATACATAAATATATGTAAAATGCACTAGTACTCACAGTGTTGTGGTGGCGTATGAGTTCCTCCTGGAGTGTGCCCTACACACAACATAACTGATAAATTAGTATTCTTTTCCTTTAAAATCGATTCACATGCCTCCACACTTTTATAAAGTCATAATCTCTTAAGACCCGTCAGAAAAGAATATTCTAATAGCACCGAAGAGTCAGACACAAAAAACTGAACAAAATGTATTTTTCTTGTCAAACAGTCCTCCGCCGAAGCGTAACTTTGTCCGCCGAGCGACAAGTAGTGCCAAAATCTCGATGGTCGATTTTACGCCGGCGTAAAGTTCTCCGCCGAGCGTAAATCAGGTAAAGCTGGCTTTGGGAGGTGCATTTTCACGCTGAAGCGGCTCGACGTCCTTCGGCAGACGACTACCCAGATTCAGGGCAGCCCGATCTCAAGCCAAAATTCATCATTCAAACCCAATTTTTCATGTAATCAAGGATGAAATTCATGCAATACTTCTACTTAACAACACCACAACATGGAGGAAAGCTTAATCATGCCAATTTAAACCAAGTTAAAGGCTTCAACAAGCCAACACTTTCACAAATTCCATCCAATGTCCCAAATATATTCAAGTTCTACAAATTCAACAAACATAGCACATAGTAGTAACATATTGGTATGAATTAATGCTATAGAAACAAAGATTGAAGTCCAAAGTGTCAAGGCACCAAATCAACGAGAAACCCTAAGGGGGCAAACATAGATTATCCATGAATCAACACAAGCATGAGATGAAATTCTTGAGAAGTTAAACTAGGAATTTGGTTACCTTAACCTCAATCTCCCAATCCTACTAATGGATGAGCTTCTATGGTGAGTCAAATTTATTTTCCCCCAATTCTTCTCCTTCAACTCTCACGTTCCTCTCTTCCTTTCTTTCTCAATGTAAGCCCACGTTTTTGATCACAAATTTTACAAGTCTTAGACATATATATATATATATCAAGAGATAAGAGCACAAAAGACGAAATTCAATCGCTTTATGGTGCCGAAATAAAAATTTCACAGAAAATCCCCTTATAGCTTAAAAATCATGTAGATTCCAAATATCAAATCAATTTCTGCAAATTAAATCTCTAAGATGCTCAATTTCTATTTTAAGTGATTCAAGTATAACAGATACGTTCTAATTCAACAGATAGAAACTCATATCTCTAAGTTCCATGCTCTTTTACTATATTTTCACATAGATTTTCACAATAACATTCAAAGACACAGAATAGGGGATTATAAAAACAGCAGAATCAGATATGAGGGTCGGGGTATTACACTCTCCCCCCCTTATTTAAGTTTGGTCCTCCAAACTTGCTTTTACCTTAGGACAAAAATAGATATGGATATTGATTTTGCATTTCATCCTCTTTTTCCCAGGTTGCCTCAGTCCCGTAGTGCTCTTGCCACTCCACTTTTACCATTGGAATTTCCCGGTTCCGTAACTGTTTCACCTGACAATCCAGAATTCGGAGCGGTTTTTCTTCATATGTTAACCTGTCGGTTAGCTCAATCTGATGATAGTCAATAATATGGGATGGATCTGGAAGGTACTCTCGGAGCATAGAAACATGAAATACATTATGAACCTGACTCAAATGTGGCGGAAGGGCGACTCGGTAAGCTACTGTCCCAACTTTCTGTAAAATCTGAAAGGGACCGACATATCGGGGTGTCAGTTTACCCTTCTTTCCAAATCTTGGGTGACCTTTCATTGGGGTGACTTTCACAAAGACATGACTGTTTTCATCAAATTCCAAATTCCTTCGGTTATCTCACAGAACTCTTACGCTTTTGAGCGGTTCTCACTTTCTCGAATAATCTTCACTTTCTGTAGTTAATCGAACGATCTCGCCCTAACAAAGGCCTATCTCCTACCTCACCAAAGACACCGGGTGAGCGACACTCTGCCTCCCATACAGGGCTTCATAAGGTGCCATTTGAATACTCGAATGGTGGCTATTGTTATACGTGAATTCAATCAATGGTAGATGAGTCTCCTCTCTTGAAAATCCGAACACACATGCGAAGCATATCTTCTAACGTCTGAATCGTCCTTTCGACCGTCCATCGGTTTGAGGATGGAAAGCTATCTTGAACTTCAATTGCATCCATTGCATTCTCAGAGACTTTGCCAAAACCGTGATACAAATTTTGGATCTCTGTCCGACACAATTGAAACTGGGACTCCGTGAAGCCTTACAATTTCATCTATATAGAGCAAAGCAAGTTTGTCGGCGTTATATTGGGTCTTCACAGGCAAGAAGTGGGCGGATTTGGTTAATCGGTCAACAATAACCCATATCGAATTCATACCTCGAGGCGTCCGTGGCAATCCTACTACAAAATCCATCGTTAGGTGTTCCCATTTCCACTCCCGAACTGGAAAGGGTTGTAACAACCTGCGGTTTCGATGTTCGCTTTAACTTGTCGACACTGCAAACATTTAGATACAAACTCTGCAATCTCCCTCTTCATACTTGGCCACCAGAAATGTTGTTTCAAATCTTGGTACATTTTGGTACTTCCTGGATGTATTGAGACTCTCGAGGCATGTGCTTCTTTCATCAACTTCCGTTTAAGTTCTACCACATTAGGGACACACACTCGACTCTGAAATTTAAGCACGGAATCGGTCAAGGTAAATCCCAGTCTTGGTTTTGTTTCCATTTCACTACATATTTTCTTGAGGGCGTCGTCCTCCATTTGACGTATCTTGATCTCCTCCAAGAATGCGGTTGAGCCATCATTGCCGCTATTGTTGCTTTTGTCCGTAGTATTAAGTCAATTTCCATCTTATTCAGTCCCCTATCAATTCTTTACTTTCTCAATAGACTCGCCAGCTTTTCCCATATTTTTCCGATCGAAAAGCGCTCATACGTGTTCGCCTTGCCAGATGGTAGTGAAGCCGCAAATCGTAGTCTTTAATAAGTTCTAGCCATGGTTGGCGATATTCAATTCCTTTTGGGTGAAGAGGTATTTGAGGCTTTTATGATCAGTATAAATATCACAAGAAGTCCCATACAGATAATGTCGCCAAATCTTTAACGCAAAGACAACTGCTGCTAATTCGAGGTCATGTGTGGGATAATTTTTCTCATGGGGTTTAAGTCGAGAGGCGAGGCGATAACTCTTCCGCTCGCATAAGGACACAACCCACCTTATGTGAAGCGTCATCAGAAATTACAAATCCTCGTTACGATGGTAATGCAAGAACAGGCGGTAGTTAACTTCGCTTTTTAATTCCCGGAAAGCAAATTCTCTGTTCACCCATTCAAACACAATGCCCTTCTTCGTTAGGCTGCGTAAGTGGTACAAAGAATCTTAGAAAAGTCTTGGACAAATCTCCGATAATAACCTCGCTAGTCCCATAAAATCACAAGACTTCGCCACATTAGTCGGGGTTGGCCAGTTTACTATTGCCTCAATCTTGCTTGGATCAACGGAAACTCCTTCTTTAGTTATGACATGTCCCAGAAATGCCACTTCACGCAGCCAAAATTCACACTTCTTCAGTTTTGCGTACAGCTTCTTTTCTCGGAGAGTTTGGAGGATTCGACGAAGATGATTCTCATGAGCTTCTACATTCCCAGAATAAATAAGGACGTCATCTATAAAGACCACTACAAACTCATCCAAATAAGGTTTGAAAACTCGGTTCATCAGATCCATAAATGCTGCTGGTGCGTTTGTAACCCCAAAGGGCATAACCAAAAATTCATAATGACCGTAGCGGGTTGGAAGGTCGTCTTCTCGACATCTTGGCTTTGACTTTCAATTGATGATACGGACATAAATCAATCTTAGAAAACTGCGCCCTTATGGCGATCAAATAAATCATCAATTCTCGGTAAAGGATACTTGTTTTTGATCGTTACTTTATTAAGCTCCGGTAATCTATGCATAAGCGAAGTGTCCGTCTTTCTTCTTCACAAACAGACTTTGGTGCACCCAGGAGAGACACTTGGACGAATAAACCCTTTATCTAGTAAATCTTGAAGTGACCCTTCAATTCCTTCATTTCACCGATGCCATTCGATACGGAGTTTTCGAGATGGGTTGAGTTCCAGGTAACACATCAATTGTGAACTCTATTTCACGGTCCACTAACTCTCCCGGCAGTTCCTTTGGGAAGACATCCGGAAAGTCACAAACAACCGGAATCGCATCAATATTTTCATTCTCTACTGGGCCTCCCAGAACATTACACAAATACCCCCGACATCCTTTTTGAATCAATTTGTAAGCCTTAGTGCAGAGATCACATCTGATGGTGATGTCACTTCTTGACCCTGGAAAATCGTTTCTAACTGACCCGGAGGGTGGAATTTAATTTGTTTCATTAGGCAATCAATGGTAGCCCCGTATTCTCCCAACCAATCCATCCCCAAAATAATGTCAAATGAAGTCATATCAAGTGGGACTAAGTTAGCATATACACGAGCATTTCCAATGAGAATTTCACAAGTAGGATAGACAGAAGTACAAATCAAGGAAGTCCCCATAGGCGATGTAACACACAACATATAGGCTAATTCTATTTCAGGTATATCTAAGTTCTTTGCAAATTGCTTTGACACAAAAGAGCAGGTAGAGCCAGAATCAAACAAAACATAAGCAGAGTGGCCATAAACTGTAAATGTACCTGACACTACTGTTGTTGCATTCTGTATATCTCCCGGAACCAACGCAAACACCCTACCTTGCTTCATGGTGTCCTTATTATTATTTGGTTTGACAGTGGATTTGGCACTAGGAGTCGGTGTAGACCCAGCTGAACTTGTGGCGGCCTTACTACCGGGTTGTTGATTCCTTTGTGGACAGTCCCTAATCAAATGTCCTGTTTTTCCACACCGGAAACAAGCTCCAGTCAACCGATGACAAACCCCACGATGTTTCAACCCACATTCCTGACACTCAGGAGTCGAATTCTGAGAAGTTGTACTGGTGAAGTTTCCCGAATTCTGCTTTTTATTTGGTGTAGTGGTTGATCCCTTAGACCATTGAATATTTTGCCTCTTCCCTTTCCATTCGGAAATCCGAGTCTGAGTAGCCAAATTTCCTTCTGCGATGACAGCCCGCTCCAAGACATCAACGTACGTCGGTAACTTCAACACATTGATCCGATCCTGAATGGCATTCCGTAATCCTCCCTCGAATTTCCGCGCCTTTTTGTACTCTGTGTCTACCATGTGAGGTGCAAACCGAGCTAGTTCTAAACCGGGCTTCATACTACCACAGTTTTGTTTCCTTGTCTCAATGTTTCAAACTCAGTTACTTTCTTGTCTCGCATACTCTGAGGAAAATATTTGTCATAGAATAACACCAAGAACCTATCCCAAATCAACCCAGGATGCATTGTTCTAGTAAGCATCCACCACCTCCGCGCTTCCTCTTCAAGCGTGAAAGCTACACTTCGAACTTCAAGATAAGGGAAGACTTCGAATAGTTTCTCTATTCCTAGCACCCATGCCTCCGCCTTCATTGGTTCAATTCCTCCTTTGAACGAAGGTGGTTTCATCTTTTTAAACTCCCGTGTAAGTGTGATGGTACGGTCCTCAGCGTAAATATCTTGCATTACAGGTGGGGAAGTCTTGGTGGGGGTGGCCGAGGTTGTTGTTCTTTATTCTTTGTTGTTGTCGTAGAGTTTCACCATATCTCTCATCATTCTTTCCATCCTATCCAACCGCATCGCAGTAGCATCTTCTCGCTCATCGCCCTTGTTCTCACCATAGTCTACAAAACAAATCATTATACCATACACAAAGGTGTACAAGGAAGTCAAATTGTTAGCATTAGGGTTGGCAGAAATCATATCACGTTGCTATCATTCCTACTTTCCTGTATGATGCCTACCACACTAGACATCCTAACGCTCAATGGATCAGTGTGTGAGATAGCAACTCGTGCTCTGATACCACTTGTCACGCCCCAACCCAGCCCCTATAAGTTTGGGCGTGACTTAAGGTAAATGCATGTAATAACCTGTATGGTATAACACTGGGGGCCTGAACGGAAGCATTAAATTTAAAACGACATCCAGAAATATCCATTGAGCAAATATCAACAAGCCAGGACCATCTTAACATTGAACATAACGTAGCATGCACACAAAAAGGAGGTTACATAAACATTTACAATCCAGCCCAGGTTTTAGGCATACAAAACAATAAATACATAACCCTGACCAGCGATGTGGATACCAAAAATTACATTTAGAAAACTGATCTAATATGTAAGGGTTTCCTCCAGTGCCTGGTAATCCTTAGGCTGACAAAATGCATGAAGTGTGCTAGATCGGCTCCTCAAGCTGGTTCCTACAGAATCAAACAAAACTACAGAATGAGACAAGCTCAGTGAATAGTAGTGTGTAATAATAAAATCACCATGTACAGTAGTATGTATATCCAAAACCAAATACTCAGATAACAGATTGGCCTATTGGCCCAGATAGCCTTGCGGCACAGATAGCCTTTCTTTCAGTAGCCTTGCGGCAATGTGTAGCCTCATGCGCACAACAGTAGCCTTACAAGGCAGATAGTCTTCCGACTCGTAGCCTTATGGCACAGATAGTCTTTTCGACTCAAGTAGCCTTGCGGCAAGATAGTCTTCCGACCAGTAGCCTTTGCGGCACGATAGTCTTCCGACTCGTAGCCTTGCGCACAGATAGTCTTCGACTCAGATTTCAGTTCTAGATCAACATATAAGTTATGATCTTATCTTACGAAACGGATACATAAATATATGTAAAATGCACTAGTACTCACAAAGGTTGTGGTGGCGTATGAGTTCTCCCGGAGTGTGCCCTACACACAACATAACCGATAAATTAGTATTCTTTTCCTTTAAAATCGATTCACATGCCTCCACACTTTTATAAAGTCATAATCTCTAAGACCTCGAAAAGAATATTCTAATAGCAATCAAGAGTCGACACAAAAATCGAACAAAATGTATTTTTCTTGTCAAACAGCCTCCGCTGAAGGTAACTTTGTCCGCCGAGCGAAAGCAGTAGTGTCGCCAAAATATCGATGGTCGATTTTACGCCGAAGCGTAAAGTTCTCCGCCGAGCGACAGGTAAATTTTAAAACGCTTTGGGAGGTGCATTTTCTGAAGCGCCTCGACGTCCGCTCGAGCGGACGACTACCCAGATTCAGGGCAGCCCGATCTCAAGCCAAAATTCATCATTCAAACCCAATTTTTCATGTAATCAAGGATGAAATTCATGCAATACTTCTACTTAACAACACCACAACATGGAGGAAAGCTTAATCATGCCAATTTAAACCAAGTTAAAGGCTTCAACAAGCCAACACTTTCACAAATTCCATCCAATGTCCCAAATATATTCAAGTTCTACAAATTCAACAAACATAGCACATAGTAGTAACATATTGGTATGAATTAATGCTATAGAAACAAAGATTGAAGTCCAAAGTGTCAAGGCACCAAATCAACGAGAAACCCTAAGGGGGCAAACATAGATTATCCATGAATCAACACAAGCATGAGATGAAATTCTTGAGAAGTTAAACTAGGAATTTGGTTACCTTAACCTCAATCTCCCAATCCTACTAATGGATGAGCTTCTATGGTGAGTCAAATTTATTTTCCCCCAATTCTTCTCCTTCAACTCTCACGTTCCTCTCTTCCTTTCTTTCTCAATGTAAGCCCACGTTTTTTATCACAAATTTTACAAGTCTTAGACATATATATATATATGTCAAGAGATAAGAGCACAAAAGACGAAATTCAATCGCTTTATGGTGCCGAAATAAAAATTTCACAGAAAATCCCCTTATAGCTTAAAAATCATGTAGATTCCAAATATCAAATCAATTTCTGCAAATTAAATCTCTAAGATGCTCAATTTCCATTTTAAGTGATTCAAGTATAACAGATACGTTCTAATTCAACAGATAGAAACTCATATCTCTAAGTTCCATGCTCTTTTACTATATTTTCACATAGATTTTCACAATAACATTCAAAGACACAGAATAGGGGATTATAAAAACAGCAGAATCAGATATGAGGGTCGGGGTATTACACTCTCCCCCCCTTATTTAAGTTTGGTCCTCCAAACTTGCTTTTACCTTAGGACGAAAATAGATATGGATATTGATTTTGCATTTCATCCTCTTTTTCCCAGGTTGCCTCAGTCCCGTAGTGCTCTTGCCACTCCACTTTTACCATTGGAATTTCCCGGTTCCGTAACTGTTTCACCTGACGATCCAGAATTCGGAGCGGTTTTTCTTCATATGTTAACCTCGCTTGCTAGCTCAATCGATGATAGTCAATAATATGGGATGGATCTGGAAGGTACTCGAGCATAGAAACATGAAATACATTATGAACTCCGACTCAAATGTGGCGGAAGGGCGACTTCGAAGCTCTTGTCCCAACTTTCAGAAATCGAAAGGGACCGACATATCGGGTGTCGGTTTACCCTTCTTTCCAAATCTTGGGTGACCTTTCATTGGGGTGACTTTCACAAAGACATGACTGCTTTCATCAAATTCCAAATTCCTTCGGTTATCTCACAGAACTCTTCACTCGCTTGGAGCGCTCAGCCTTTTCGAATAATCTTCACTTTCTCAGAGTTAATCGAACGATCTCGCCCTAACAAAGGCCTATCTCCTACCTCAAATTTCAAAGACACCGGTGAGCGACACGGTCTCCCATACAGGGCTTCATAAGGTGCCATTTGAATACTCGAATGGTGGCTATTGTTATACGCGAATTCAATCAATGGTAGATGAGTCTCCCAGCTCTCTTGAAAATCCAGAACACACATGCGAAGCATATCTTCTAACGTCTGAATCGTCCTTTCGGACTGTCCATCGGTTTGAGGATGGAAAGCTATACTGAACTTCAATTCTGTACCCATTGCATTCTGTAGACTTTGCCAAAACCGTGATACAAATTTTGGATCTCTGTCCGACACAATTGAAACTGGGACTCCGTGAAGCCTTACAATTTCATCTATATAGAGCAAAGCAAGTTTGTCGGCGTTATATTGGGTCTTCACAGGCAAGAAGTGGGCGGATTTGGTTAATCGGTCAACAATAACCCATATCGAATTCATACCTCGAGGCGTCCGTGGCAATCCTACTACAAAATCCATCGTTAGGTGTTCCCATTTCCACTCCGGAACTGGAAGGGGTTGTAACAACCCTGCGGGTTTCTGATGTTCTGCTTTAACTTGCTGACATCGCAAACATTTAGATACAAACTCGCAATCTCCTCTTCATACTTGGCCACGAAATGTTGTTTCAAATCTTGGTACATTTTGGTACTTCTGGATGTATTGAGACTCTCGAGGCATGTGCTTCTTTCATCACCTTCCGTTTAAGTTCTACCACATTAGGGACACACACTCGACTCTGAAATTTAAGCACGGAATCGGTCAAGGTAAATCCCAGTCTTGGTTTTGTTTCCATTTCACTACATATTTTCTTGAGGGCGTCCTCCATTTGACGATCTTGATCTCCTCCAAGAATGCGGTTGAGCCATCATTGCCGCTATTGTTGCTTTTTGTCCAGGTAGTATTAAGTCAATTTCCATCTTATTCAGGTCCCCTATCAATTCTTTACTTTCTGTCAATAGACTCGCCAGTTTTCCCATATTTTTCCGATCGAAAGCGCTCACCGTGTTCGCCTTGCCGTGATGGTAGTGAAGCCGCAAATCGTAGTCTTTAATAAGTTCTAGCCAATGGTTGCGCATATTCAATTCCTTTTGGGTGAAGAGGTATTTGAGGCTTTTATGATCAGTATAAATATCACAAGAAGTCCCATACAGATAATGTCGCCAAATCTTTAACGCAAAGACAACTGCTGCTAATTCGAGGTCATGTGTGGGATAATTTTTCTCATGGGGTTTAAGCTGGCGAGAGGCATAGGCGATAACTCTTCCGTTCTGCATAAGGACACAACCCAAATTCCCCTTATGTGAAGCGCCATCAGAATTACAAATCCTCGTTACAGATGGTAATGCAAGAACCGGGCGGTAGTTAACTTCGCTTTTAATTCCTGAAAGCAAATTCTCTTGCTCATCCATTCAAACACAATGCCCTTCTTCGTTAGGCTGCGTAAGTGGTACAAAGCAATCTTAGAAAAGTCTTGGACAAATCTCCGATAATAACCTCGCTAGTCCCATAAAACTGCCAAGACTTCGCCATACATTAGTCGGGGTTGGCCAGTTTACTATTGCCTCAATCTTGCTTGGATCAACGGAAACTCCTTCTTTAGTTATGACATGTCCCAGAAATGCCACTTCACGCAGCCAAAATTCACACTTCTTCGCTTTTATGCATGACTTCTTTTCTCGGAGAGTTTGGAGGATTCGACGAAGATGATTCTCATGAGCTTCTACATTCCCAGAATAAATAAGGACGTCATCTATAAAGACCACTACAAACTCATCCAAATAAGGTTTGAAAACTCGGTTCATCAGATCCATAAATGCTGCTGGTGCGTTTGTAACCCCAAAGGGCATAACCAAAAATTCATAATGACCAGAAGGGTTCGAAGGTCATCTTCTCGACATCTTCGCTTTTGACTTTCAATTGATGATACCCGACCGCAAATCAATCTTAGAGAAAACTGCGCCTTTGTAATCGATCAAATAAATCATCAATTCTCGAAAGGATACTTGTTTTTGATCGTTACTTTATTAAGCTCCCTAATCTATGCATAAGCGAAGTGTCCCGTCTTTTCTTCTTCACAAACAGACGGTGCACCCTGTGGAGAGACACTTGGACGAATAAACCCTTTATCTAGTAAATCTTGAAGTGACCCTTCAATTCCTTCATTTCACCGATGCCATTCGACACGGAGTTTTCGAGATGGGTTGAGTTCGTGTAACACATCAATTGTGAACTCTATTTCACGGTCCACTAACTCTCCCGGCAGTTCCTTTGGGAAGACATCCGGAAAGTCACAAACAACCGGAATCGCATCAATATTTTCATTCTCTACTGGGCCTCCCAGAACATTACACAAATACCCCCGACATCCTTTTTGAATCAATTTGTAAGCCTTAGCTGCAGAGATCACATACGGTGGTGATGTCACTTCTTGACCCTGGAAAATCGTTTCTAACTGACCCGGAGGGTGGAATTTAATTTGTTTCATTAGGCAATCAATGGTAGCCCCGTATTCTCCCAACCAATCCATCCCCAAAATAATGTCAAATGAAGTCATATCAAGTGGGACTAAGTTAGCATATACACGAGCATTTCCAATGAGGATTTCACAAGTAGGATAGACAGAAGTACAAATCAAGGAAGTCCCCATAGGCGATGTAACACACAACATATAGGCTAATTCTATTTCAGGTATATCTAAGTTCTTTGCAAATTGCTTTGACACAAAAGAGCAGGTAGAGCCAGAATCAAACAAAACATAAGCAGAGTGGCCATAAACTGTAAATGTACCTGACACTACTGTTGTTGCGTTCTGTATATCTCCCGGAACCAACGCAAACACCCTACCTTGCTTGCGTTCTGTATATCTCCCGGAACCAACGCAAACACCCTACCTTGCTTCATGGTGTCTTTATTATTATTTGGTTTGACAGTGGATTTGGCACTAGGAGTCGGTGTAGACCCAGCTGAACTTGTGGCGGCCTTACTACCGGGTTGTTGATTCCTTTGTGGACAGTCCCTAATCAAATGTCCTGTTTTTCCACACCGGAAACAAGCTCCAGTCAACCGATGACAAACCCCACGATGTTTCAACCCACATTCTCGACACTGAGTCGAATCGAGAAGTTGTACCGGTGAAGTTTCCGATTCGCTTTTTATTTGGTGTAGTGGTTGATCCCTTAGACCATTGACTATTTTGCCTCTTCCTTTCCATTCGAAATCCGAGTCCGAGTAGCCAAATTTCCTTCATGCGGTGATGACCGCTTCCAAGACATCAACGACGTCGGTAACTTCAACACATTGATCCGATCTGAATGGCATTCCGTAATCCTCCTCGAATTTCCGCTTTTTGTACTCAGGTTCTACCATGTGAGGTGCAAACCGAGCTAGTTCGCAAACCGGGCTTCATACTCACCACGCTTTTGTTTCCTTGTCTCAATGTTTCAAACTCGATTTTTTCTTGTCTCGCATACTCTGAGGAAAATATTTGTCATAGAATAACACCAAGAACCTATCCCAAATCAACCCAGGATGCATTGTTCTAGTAAGCATCCACCACCTCCGCGCTTCCTCTTCAAGCGTGAAAGCGGCAAGCTACACTTTCTGAACTTCAGTACAAGGGAAGACTTCGAATAGTTTCTCTATTCCTAGCACCCATGCCTCCGCCTTCATTGGTTCAATTCCTCCTTTGAACGAAGGTGGTTTCATCTTTTTAAACTCCCGTGTAAGTGTGATGGTACGGTCCTCGCCAGAAATATCTTGCATTACGTGTGGGGTACCGGGTGGTGGCCGAGGTTGTTGTTCTTTATTCTTGTTGTTGTCGTAGAGTTTCAGCCATATCTCTCATCATTCTTTCCATCCTATCCAACCGTACCGTGGTAGCATCTTCGCTCATCGCCCTTGTTCTCACCATAGTCTACAAAACAAATCATTATACCATACACAAAGGTGTACAAGGAAGTCAAATTGTTAGCATTAGGGTTGGCAGAAATCATATCACGTTGCTATCATTCCTACTTTCCTGTATGATGCCTACCACACTAGACATCCTAACGCTCAATGGATCAGTGTGTGAGATAGCAACTCGTGCTCTGATACCACTTGGCACGCCCAACCCAAATTTCTATAAGTTTGGGCGTGACTTAAGCGTAAATGCATGTAATAACCTGTATGGTATAACACTGGGGCCCGAACGAAGCATTAAATTTAAAACGACATCCAGAAATATCCATTGAGCAAATATCAACAAGCCAGGACCATCTTAACATTGAACATAACGTAGCATGCACACAAAAATGAGGTTACATAAACATTTACAATCCAAATGTGTTTTAGGCATACAAAACAATAAATACATAACCCCGATGTGGATACCAAAATTACATTTAGAAAACCGATCTAATATGTAAGGGTTTCCTCCAAAGGCTCGGTAATCCTTAGGTCGACAAAATGCATGAAGTGTGCTAGATCGGCTCTCAAGCCGGTTCCTAGAATCAAACAAAACTACGTAATGAGACAAGCTGTGAATAGTAGTGTGTAATAATAAAATCACCATGTACGAGTATGTATATCCAAAACCAAATACTCAGATAATGATTGGCCTATTGGCTCAGATAGCCTTCGGACAGAGATAGCCTTTGCTCGTGTAGCCTTGCGGCTGCTTGAAATGTAGCCTTACGGCACAGATAGTCTTCCGACTCAGGTAGCCTTGCGGCACAGATAGTCTTCCGACTCAGGTAGCCTTGCGGCACAGATAGTCTTCCGACTCAGGTAGCCTTGCGGCACAGATAGTCTTTCGACTCAGATTTCAGTTCTAGATCAACATATAAGTTATGATCTTATCTTACAGAAAACGGATACATAAATATATGTAAAATGCACTAGTACTCACAGTGTTGTGGTGGCGTATGAGTTCCTCCTGGAGTGTGCCCTACACACAACATAACTGATAAATTAGTATTCTTTTCCTTTAAAATCGATTCACATGCCTCCACACTTTTATAAAGTCATAATCTCTTAAGACCCATCAGAAAAGAATATTCTAATAGCACCGAAGAGTCAGACACAAAAAACTGAACAAAATGTATTTTTCTTGCTGAAACAGTCCTCCGCTCGAGCGTAACTTTGTCCGCTCGAGCGGACAGTGTAGTGCTGCCAAAATACTGGATGGTCGATTTTTACGCTCGAGCGTAAAGTTCTCCGCTCGAGCGGACAGGGTAAATTTTCAGAAAACTGCTGGGAGGTGCATTTTCACGCTCGAGCGGCCCTGACCTCCGCTCGAGCGGACGACTACCCAGATTCAGGGCAGCCCGATCTCAAGCCAAAATTCATCATTCAAACCCAATTTTTCATGCAATCAAGGATGAAATTCATGCAATACTTCTACTTAACAACACCACAACATGGAGGAAAGCTTAATCATGCCAATTTAAACCAAGTTAAAGGCTTCAACAAGCCAACACTTTCACAAATTCCATCCAATGTCCCAAATATATTCAAGTTCTACAAATTCAACAAACATAGCACATAGTAGTAACATATTGGTATGAATTAATGCTATAGAAACAAAGATTGAAGTCCAAAGTGTCAAGGCACCAAATCAACGAGAAACCCTAAGGGGGCAAACATAGATTATCCATGAATCAACACAAGCATGAGATGAAATTCTTGAGAAGTTAAACTAGGAATTTGGTTACCTTAACCTCAATCTCCCAATCCTACTAATGGATGAGCTTCTTTGGTGAGTCAAATTTATTTTCCCCCAATTCTTCTCCTTCAACTCTCACGTTCCTCTCTTCCTTTCTTTCTCAATGTAAGCCCACGTTTTTGATCACAAATTTTACAAGTCTTAGACATATATATATATATCAAGATATAAGAGCACAAAAGACGAAATTCAATCGCTTTATGGTGCCGAAATAAAAATTTCACAGAAAATCCCCTTATAGCTTAAAAATCATGTAGATTCCAAATATCAAATCAATTTCTGCAAATTAAATCTCTAAGATGCTCAATTTCCATTTTAAGTGATTCAAGTATAACAGATACGTTCTAATTCAACAGATAGAAACTCATATCTCTAAGTTCCATGCTCTTTTACTATATTTTCACATAGATTTTCACAATAACATTCAAAGACACAGAATAGGGGATTATAAAAACAGCAGAATCAGATATGAGGGTCGGGGTATTACAGTCAAGGTAGTTGCCGAATGGACGAGAGAGTTCGCTGTGGAGACCGAGGAGGTTGATGAGGCTCTAAAATCAGCATTTGAAGCGGCCGGTCTTAATCGGCCTAACTCGTCGTCCAGTTCGGGTCAGGGAGAGTTTTCCTTTGGTGATATTTTTACTAGCTTAGACGATCTGCCCGGCTCCTATTCCGAGGGTATGGCAAAGGAATCTCTTTCTCGGCTAGCACGAAAAAAGAATGCTAAGCGTTTGGCCGTCCGTCAGAAGGCCGAGGCCATTACTTCCAAAGCTACCTTCCCTGAATCGTCTGAGAAGGTTGTTGTTGTTGAAATGGCCGAAATTGTTTCTGTTGAGATGGAGCGGTCAGTTGAAAGTCTTACTCCAAAGGCCGACAAGGGTAGGGAAAAGCGACCCGTCGATTTTGAGGCCGTTTCTGAAGAACCAGTCGAGAAAAGGTCGCGCTTGGAGGAGTCGGACGTGATTGTTCCTTTTGTGGTTCAGCCGAAGATAAAAAACATGCCAATCTCCTCTGACGCATCAATTATGAAAGACCCAGCTGTGACGTTGAGCCTGGCTTCATTAGTCTCGCTGCCGGCTGACAAGGCGGCTTTCCGCTCGGAGCCGGACATGTTAGCAATTGCATTGGCTGCTCAGACAGCCCTTCTGGTATGTATCTAGATCTTATCTTGCATTTCTGCATATATTTGTTTTGTTTTTAACATTCTATTTTACACACAGTCGGCAGGATAGCCAGGATAGGGCGGCGTCAGCACGAAGCCGTCGAAGAAATAGGCCGTTTAAGATCGGAGGTCGAGGCTGAAAGGAGTAGGGCTAACTTTGAGGCAAAGAAGGGCGCATTTACAGAGAGTCTTGAATTTGAAATGGAGAAGAACAAAAAAGTGAAGAGTAGAGATTGGTCGCCGAGCAGAGGGCAAGCGCGAGCGATGAAGCGCTCAAGTCAGCCCAAGAGATGGTTGCCAGGCTGGAGAACGAATTAGAAGAATTGAAGAAGGCAAAAGAAAAGGCCGACTCCGAGACTTCCAAGGCGTTCAAGGCCGGGCAAGACGCCTCCCTTGAGAGCTACGCGGAGGAAGCTCCTAAATTTGAAAATCGGGGATTCAAGCACGGCTGGCTCAAAGTGCTTGTTGCTGCAAATGTGACATTGGCAATGCCAATTCCATATGAGCAAGTGGATGTCAAGCCGCTGGAGTCTGACCCCGAGAACCCTTAGAATGCCACACTAGTTGTTTTTGCCTAGGAATTTCAATGTATTTTCTTTTGTTTTATTTTTACTTAGGGTGATCTTCATGTATAAAGTGATACTCTATCTGTATTCAGTTTATTAATGAAATTTTCCCTTATTTTGTGTTATTCTTGTACTTAGCTGAATGAATAGACAATTATTCTATTAAAAAGATGGATGATTCAAAAGTTAGGAGATATTTATGATTTAGATTTAAGGAGTCTTCCATTGCCTTAGATAAGAACTTGTCCGCCGAATGAATCCGGTTCGTGAAATGGCTAAGGGACAATCCTTTCGGCGTAAATCTGCCCTTTCCCAACCAGTGCATGAGCTTCATAAGCCGAATAGGACTCGTTCATGGAATGGCTGTGGCATAAATCGATCGGCATTGGGTTTAAATCCTTACCCGGCAAGATTAATAAATCTGCCCTTGCCCCAGCCAGTGCATTAGCTTCATAAGCCGAATAGGACTCGTTCATGGAATGGCTGTGGCATAAATCGATCGGCATTGGGTTTAAATCCTTACCCGGCGAGATTAATAAATCTGCCCTTGCCCCAGCCAGTGCATTAGCTTCATAAGTCGAATAGGACTCGTTCATGGAATGACTGTGGCATAAATCGATCGGCATTGGGTTTAAATCCTTACTCGGCGAGATTAATAAATCTGCCCTTGCCCCAGCCAGTGCATTAGCTTCATAAGCCGAATAGGACTCATTCATGGAATGGCTGTGGCATAAATCGATCGGCATTGGGTTTAAATCCTTACCCGACGAGATTAATAAATCTGCCCTTGCCCCAGCCAGTGCATTAGCTTCATAAGCCGAATAGGACTCGCTCATGGAATGGCTGTTGACCGTTTGTACTAAGGAATTTGCCCTGGTCGGGGGTAAAGCTAGAAAGCCGAAAGTCAGCGGCTTACGGAATCCGTGCATTAATGAGGTCGCCTCGGGAACGCGGTGCTCCCATGAATTATTTAGAGAGGGGGTTGTGTCGAAACAGAACTCAACCCTATATGAGGAACTAAACAAAACTCAACCCTACAGCGAAGAGTGAATGTCTAACAGATTATTCTTCAATAGCAAAAGGGAAGGCAAAACACTAGCGGAACTGGACTCGATGAATCGAGGAGGTGAACTTCCCCGAACGGGGGCTAGAGCATCTGCTGAGCATGAGAGGCGTCATTCTCCTCGTCGGCAAGCGGAGTCACCTAGAAGGAGAAACGCCATGCAGGCGGTTCCCTCGTCTGCAATGAGGCAATACCACCACGCCCATTGAGCTTTGTAGTTTTTGTTAATAACAAAACGATGACGGAGGCGAATTCAATCATCCGGGATCCGAATGTGGCAGTAGAATTTGCGCGACAGATTTTTCCGCCTGAAGTTTAGCAGTCGATGGTTGGTCGATGAGACTTCGAAGTGTTCCGAGACGGCATTCATGGGGCGGTAAAGGGGCTGTACACCTCCTACGAAATCGGTATGCTTCTTCGTGCTGCTCGATGGGAGATAGAGCAACGGGACGAATGCATTCGAAGCCTAGAAGCTCGCGTGGAGAAGGCCGAGCGTGAGCTAAGGAAGGTCAAGGCTGGTGGGGAGCAGTCGGCTGAAAAGTCTAACCCGATTGTGGAAGAAAGGGTGACACAACGACTAATAGGTCATGCGATCGCCGATTGGGATACGGCTAGCATGTTTGCGATTGAGTCCGCCAAGGGTAGGGCTTACAAAAGAGGCTTCCATAACGACCGGAAGGTCGAAATAGAAAAAACCAGGGAAAACCTGTCGCCGATGCAAAAATCGAGGATTTTGGCATGGGTGGATCGAGGCGCTGAAGGACGCAGATACCCTTCGTGCAGCAGGTATTCAGTCGGCTTCACCGTTATATCATCGCAACAATCTTCCCTTCGACGCGTACGAGATAGAGAAGAGTGACGATGAGGGTGGCGCTGCATAAGTTTTTATGTAAAAATAAATACATTTTTAATTAATAATGTATTCGAAAGTAGTTTAATGAGGATATATGTTTGTCATAATGTTTTTGTTGTTGTTCCAACTATTTTATGAGTGGATTTAATCGTGATATTATGATCTTTTTATTCCAACTATGATAGTATGAAATTATACTTGTTTGACAAAATGACCATGACCAAGAGAATATACTTAGTTGGCTGAAATGTAAATTGCGCAAGGTGCCGCAAATTCGGCCCATAAATATGCATGCGGCTCTAGGAATTCAGCCTGACAGTGTCATGCACCAATGGGGCTCTGAATCCGGAGACGGCCAATCGTGACATCCACGAAGGGGACTGCGAATCAGGAGGCTTTAATTTGGATGATTGTACATTGTCTATTTCAACTGTTTATTTGGATGATTATTCGGCACACACGTATTTTGCATGTTTTTTGTTTCATTATAAAAATGTTTGAACAAATGAATAAAGATTTATTCGGCATAAGTCGTTATGCGCCGATGAGGCTCCGAATCCTGAGACTAATTGGCCAATCGTGATATCCATGAAGGGCGCTCCGAATCTAGAGGCTTTATCGGCCCAAGGGAGTCATTCGCCGATGGGTCTCCAAATCCGGAGACTTAATTGGCCAATCGTGATATCCACGAAGGACGCTATGAATCCAGAGGCTTCATCGGCCCAAAGGCGTCATTTGCCGATGGGGCTTCGAATCCGGAGGCTTTATCGGCCTAAGGGAGTCATTCGCCGATGGGGCTCTGAATCTGGAGACTTAATTGGCCAATTGTGATATCCACGAAGGGCGCTTCAAATCCGGAGGCTTTATCGGCCCAGGGGCATCATTCGCCGATGGGGCTCCGAATTCGGAGACTTAATTGGTCAATAGTGATATCCACGAAGGGCGCTCCGAATCCGGAGGCTTTATCGGCCCAAGGGCGTCATTCGCCGATGAGGCTCCGAATCCGGAGACTTAATTGGCCAATCATGATATCCACGAAGGGCGCTCCGAATCCAGAGGCTTTATCGGCCCAAGGCCGTCATTCACCAATGGGGCTTCGAATCCGGAGACTTAATTTGCCAATCGTGATATCCATGAAAGGTGCTCCGACTCTGAAGGCTTTATTGGTATAAGCACTTTGTAGTGAATAAATGGGGAGCTTTGCATTACAAAACTGGAAAGTGTACACGGTGAATCATTCCCCATAGGTCGGGTTTAATAATAGAATTTGCACAAGTGCGTTGAATTCCAAGGCCGTGGCAGACTCCTTCCCAACATGTCTTTCAGCCGATATGCCCCTACTCTTGCAATCGAATCAATCTAATAGGGGCCGTCCCAGTTTGGACCCAATTTTTCGTCTGTCGGCTTCTTAGCAACTGGAAGTACCTTCTTCAGGACCAACTCTCTTGGTATGTAACGGCGTAGCTGAACACGTTGATTATACGACTTAGCAAGTTGTTGCTGATACCGCGCCATGGATGCAAGGGCACGTTCTCTGCATTCTTCAATCAGAATCAAATTCAGGGCTAGCATCGTGTCATTTTGGCCCATATCAAAAACTTTCGATTTTAAGGTTGGGAGGCCGATCTCCAAGGGTATGATTGCTTGGGTTCCAAAGCATAGAGCAAACGACGTTTCCCCAGTAGATCATCTCGGAGTAGTTCGATGAGCCCACAACACACTCGACAATTCTTAGACCATTTGCCTTTAGCATTCTCCAGCCTTTTCTTGATGCCATCTAAGATGGATTTGTTAGAGGCTTCAGCTTGACCGTTACTTTGAGGATAGGTCGGCGTGGAGAAATAAGGCCAGATACCATATTTGCTGCACAATTCTTGGTAGATGCCACAATCGAATGGGTGCCGTTGTCTGAGATAAGTGCTCTTGGAATGCCGAATCGCATTATGATGTTTCTCCAAACAAAATGCTTCACGTCAAAATCTCGGATGTGCGTTAGTGCCTCCGCTTCTACCCATTTTGTAAAATAATCTGTCGCGACAATCAAAAATCGCTTGTTACCCAGGGCACGAGGTAATGGTCCAACAATGTCAAGCCCCCATTGGGCGAATGGCCAAGGACTGGTTATGGAGCTTAGCTCTTCTGCAGGTAGGTGGGTCAAAGGAGAGAACTTCTGGCACTGTTCACACTTTTTCGCATAGCATTCGGCATCAGCTCTCATCGTCGGCCAGTAATATCCTTGTGTTATAGCTCGATGGGCCAAAGAATGCTCGCCAGAATGGGCACCACAACTGCCTTCATGTATTTCAGTAAGAAGCCCTTCAACTTTGTCCGGGTGTACACATTCTAAGTATGGACCAGAAAAGGATTTTTTATAAAGCTTTCCTTGCAGATCCAAGTAGTATCGCAGGGCTTTGTTTCGCAGCTTGTGCGCTTCTTTTTTGTCCGCTGGGAGCTGTTCGAGAGACAGGAATGCAGTGATAGGGTCCATCCAACTCGGTCCTGACTCTATGACATTGACCTGGATTTCCTCCAAAGGGCCGATGCTCGGCTCTGGGATGAAACCAACTTTGATGGTCCGTTTAATCTCTGAGTTAATGGCGAAGTTTAGGCAAGCAAGGGCATCTGTATGTGTGTTCTGATCACGTGTTATCTGGTTCAATTCATGATGGTCAAATTTTGCCAGCAAGGAATTGGTCGTTTTCATGTCAGCCGCCATATGGTCGTTTCTTGCAGCGTATTCCCCCTTTAGCTAATTAATCACCAGTTTTGAATCGCAAAATACGAGCAAACGCCGAGCACCCAGAAGATGTGCATTCCGCAACCTGGCTAGAAGGGCTTCGTATTCGGCTTCGTTATTTGACGCTTCGAAGCTGAGCTTGACGGCCCGCTCAATTATTGCACCGTCCGGAGCCATGATTACAACCACGGCTCCGCTGCCCCGCTGATTGGATGATCCATCACAGTACAACTACCAAATGTCCCCAACATAAATTCTCCAGTTCAGCTCTGGTCGAATTTCATCGGACTTGAAATCGGCAAGACCCCCAGTGAATTCAGCAACGAAGTTGGCAAGCACCTGTCCCTTGATTGAGGTTCTCAGTAGAAACTGAATATCGTACTGGCCGAGTTCAAGAGCCCATTTTGAAATACATCCCGATGCTTCTGCACTGCGTAGTACTGCTCGGAGGGAATAATCTGTTAGTACCCTAATGCTGTGCCCCTGAAAGTAATGCATTAGTTTTCTTGCTGCCACGACTAGGGCTAGGATGAGTTTTTCCAACGGAAGGTAGTGTGTTTCGGCATCAACCATTGCCTTGCTCATATAATACACTGGCCGTTGTTCCCTCAGCTCTTCCTTTATCAGTACGGTACTGACGGCCCGGTCGGAAACTGCCAGATACAAAATGAGCGGGTCACCAACAGAGGGTGTTGTCAGGAGTGGTACTGATCGGAGGTAGGTCTTAAGGCCGTTGAAAGCGGCTTCGCATTCGGCGGTCCATTCAAAAGCCTTGCCCTGCCGTAGTGTATGAAAGAATTGTCGACAGCGATCTGTGGACCGACTGATGAATCTGTTGAGTGTGGCTGCCATCCCCATCAACTTTTGAACCTCTTTTACTGAACGAGGGAAGCTGAGCTCCAGGATTACTGTGATTTGCCATGGGTTGGCTCATTTCATATTTGCGTAGGATGCTGACTATTTCTTCCAGATGGATGATGCGATTCTGCTCTTCCTTGGACTTGACCACCATATCGTCAATGTACATTTCCATAGTGTTGTCGAGTTGTTCCTTGAACATGGTGGTGACTAGTCTCTGATAGGTTGCCCATGCATTCTTCAGCCCAAAAGGCATAACCTTATAACAATAGGTTCCTCTTGGGGTGAGGAATGCAGTTTTGTCTTGGTCATCTGGATTCATGACAATTTGATGGTAGCCTCTGTAGGCATCGAGGAAGCTCATGCGCTGGTGACGTGCTGTAGCATCTACCAGTTGGTCTATCCTTGGGAGAGGAAAACAATCTTTGGGGCAGGCTTTGTTTAGGTCCGTAAAATCAACGCAGGCTCGCTAGGTCCAATTCTTCTTCTTTACAGCCACAGTATTGGAGAGCCATGTAGGGTAGGTCACTTCCCTGATTGCCTCGGCGTCAAGCAACCAGTCAACCTCTTCAACAACTGCGACAGTGTGCTCTGCAGCTGATCGCCAGCTTTTCTGAATGATCGGCTTGCATTTAGGGTCAACATTTAAGCAGTGTTGCGAAACAGACGGATCTACACTAGGCATTTCATATGGAGTCCATGCAAATACATCAAGGTTGCCGAGGAGGAAGGAAATTAGCTGCTGTCTGTTGGCTTGATTGACGGAGGCGCCGACCATGAAGAACCTGTCTGGGTTACCGTTGATTTCAACTCGATCTAGGTCTTCCGTGGCCTTTTCACTCGGGAGCCACCTGACATCATCGAGGCTCTCCTGATCTGGTACCTCAATGGAATTCACTTGCAACTCCTTCGGCGTCTTTCCAACAAGGACATAGCATGCTCGCGCCGACTTCTATGAACAACGAATTTGCTCAATGCCGCGTGCTGTTAGGAAGCGGAGCAGCTGATGATAGGTGCTTGGCACGACCTGCATAGTATGCAACTAAGTCCGCCCCATGATGAGATTGTACGGCGATGGCAGCTTTACGACCAGGAACTCCACATCCACTGTTCGGGAGCCCGCCCGAACGGGTAGTGTGATTTTTTCCAATGGGTACTCTGGATTGGTGTTGAAGTCGAATAGTGGATAAGGGGCCCGGGAGAGGTCTGATTCAGAGAAGTCGAGTTTGGTGAAAGTTCTGTAGTATATAACCTCCGATGTGCTCCCCGGGTCAATGAGTACGCGCTCAACTGTGAATCGGTTTACACGTAACTCAATTACCAGGGGATCGATGTGGGGAAGTGTCAATCCGGCCAAATCCGAATCATTAAAAGAAATGCTTGCATCTTCATGGGGCCATTTAGACGGAGTGAGTTGATTTTGAGGATCAGGATTCGACTGAATCGTATGCACCGATGATGAAATTGGCAGGCTGTATATCATGTGGATCACGCCGAGTGGAGGAGAGTCCTGTCTTGGGGCTATTGCTTTGGTTGGGTTGCCTTTTCGGCCATACTGTTGTAGCCGACCATCCTGCACCAATTCCTCCAGGTGATCTTTCAATGCATAACAACTCTCAGCTTCATGGCCATGATCCTTGCGATACTCGCACCACCGATCCCGTCTTCGAGTATCGGGAGGTCCCACCATTTTTTACGGCCATTTGAAGAACAAAGGGGCCCACCTTATATGCGGACTCTCTTCAGAGGAACTGGAAGCTTCAGATCGTCCTTTCTTCTTGGGCTCCGGGGATAATGAGTCGGAGTCGCTATCAGTGTCATGTCGTCGGGCTCGAGATCGTCGACCACCTGCCCTCACAGGTCGTTCCGGACTTTGGCATACAGCTTGTTTGGACTTTTCCACCTCCAAGGCCAAATCCTGATGGAGACGTTTGTTCTCAGTGATCATGTTCTCCAATCTCTGTTCGTTTTGCTTTACTTGTTCCATGATCGCTTGCGTTGCCTCATGCTCCGAAGTCGAAGGTGAGGTGAAGTTCAAGGTGCATCTTGTAGGGATAATCTCCGGTCCATGCATGTTTGTTGGAGTGAGGTCGTCTCTCTACGTGTCTTCATCGATGACTATCAGAGGGTCTTCTGTTACGCCCGCCATGGATGTATTTGAGTATTCCCACAGACGGCGCCAATTGTGGGGAAGTGGTTTGGAAATACTCTTCTGATCTTAGGGGACGCTCGTGATCTTCTGCTAGTCACCTGAAAAGGAATAAACACTCTAGTCGGGGGTGCCGAAATTAGCACTGACGGGCAAGTTAGTCTCTGCACTCAAGATTACTTGTATTCTAAGTTAAGCACAATAGTTCTCACATACCTTTCTTCGTCTGCTGCTCCTTTATTTATACTTGTTTCATGGGCTTCGGGGCCTGGTCCACTTTTCATTCATTATTCTCTTATTTACTCGGCTTCATAGTTCAATAGATACTAGGCCTATCCAATCCATTCGGCCTCGTGATCATGTCGGATGGAGCCGAGTAGTATCTGTCATGTAGAATGTGCACTTCTGATTCTTCCATTTATTTGGCTCCCATATAAATATGTAAGATTTATAGAATATAATTAAAGCATGTAAAACCATCATGCATATAAAGTTTCGGGAATATAAAATGGGTCTCCATTTTTCTTAAAATCTAACCGTTGGATTTTCATGAAACTTTGTAGATATGTTCTTCATGAAATGTACTACAACATATGTAATTTTCAAGTTGATCAGTGAAAATTCAAAAAAATATTAATTTTTCATACGTATATCATATATATATATATGTAATTATATACATATTTTAATGCACAAAAAACAAGCACAAAAATACCCATTTATGGCTCTAATATCAATGTAAGACATATATATATAGCGCAACAGGTAAAAAGATTCAAACCATACCTTAAGTGATAGAATCCGAAATGAAGAACCTTGTGGGTAAATCATGTGCTTCACAACCACGAACTAAGAACACCCAGCAATGGAGTGATACCACAGTATGAGTATCACACACTATATTCACAGTGCAAAGGCTTAATCGATTTTCATATGGGAGAAAGTTAGAGAGAGAGTATGGGAAAAATATTATGGGTAAAAAACATATAACGTATCTGATGTCCTCTATATTTATTTATTTTTTGATATATAATCAGATATATAACCTATATATCCATCTATCCATATCTCCTAAGGATAGGATAGATGTAGATAGATAAAGGGTTATCCTAACAAATAGGATAATCAAGAAATCAAATTCAAATTACATGGGTAATTTGAATGGGCCATGGGTCATGCCACATGGGCACCCAAATCAGGATCCAATACCCGGTTCAATTTCCAACACATATTTTAAACAAACCTTAGTAGGTGTATTTGTAATTTACCCATAATGCATCTATAATATTCCAATTAATCTGAATTATCTTTCATTATTTCTCACCTAATTTATAAACCAAACATAAAAAAAGTCATCTTTCTTATCCAAACACGAAGTGTTAGCGTACATATATTTACTTTGCAACAACTTGCAAGACTACCATTGCAAGCGTTAAAAATGTTTGACGATGAAAGAAAAAAAAAAGGGCAAAAGGAATACAAGACGAAGGCATAAGCAGACAGAAAACAAAACAGCCTCCTCTAATAATATATATTCTATGGAAACCGATTTTCCAAATATCGAAATATTTACCACTCTAGTAATGTCAACACCAAATATTTCAAGCAAACTGTAGACACCCCATTTTTGACCGTCCTCAAGACTTGGACGTCATCGTTTGAACACTCGATGATCATTCATGCTCGTGTTCGTTTTGAGTTCCTGAAGGTCTCGGCTGCGCGCTTTGCCTTAGGATCTCTCATCTTGACTGTTTTGTGCTTGGTTGTGGACCAAGGACTTGTGGTTTTGATTCTGAGGGAAGAGGGTGGCTTGTTGGCCATCCCTACAACCCATCGGCTAAGGTCTTGTGCCACTGGCCTTGTGTTCTTGCTATCGGCCAAAAGCGTTGGCCGATCAGCACTCTTTTTGGTCGATCGGCACCTTTTTTTAGTCGATCGGCCATATTTTCTTGTCGAGACCTTTCCATCTGCTTTTTGCAGATATTTTCTGCCAGCTGTGACAACTGGTATGCACAATTCTCATCCTCCATACACGTGTATGGAGGGATTACCTCAGGACTCAAGCTTGTTCAACAAGCTTGAGAATTGAAATTCTATAAGAAGGGAGGCCCCTCTCCCTTTCCAGAGGTTCTAAAAATTGATATAGAAGTGATATATATATATATATATATCTCCCTCTCTCTCTATATTTGTGTGTGTGTTTGTGCCTTAAAGTGTATTTTCTTCACACTTTTGCACTAGAGCACCTAGTGAAACACCATCCTTTGGTTGCTGAGATACTGAGGAGTTGGTTTTGGTGTTTTTGGAGTGGTCTAAGCTCAGAAAGAGTGCTGGAGTTGTGTTCTTGAAGGTGTTCTTCAATGGTGAGATTCTAGCTTTTAATCCCTTATTTTTGCTTAGGCTTTTGTCCATACTTGCATGCCGTTTTAAGCTTAACTTTCTACTGTAAAAAGTTCTGATTTTTTATGCTTGTGATGTTTGTTTAGGGTCACTTTTGTGTTGGGGGTAGTCTACACCCTCTTTGGCCTTGTTTTGTGCCTTCCTTTTAAGCTTTTGGGGCCACCTTGTTTTGACCTTCTCACCACTGAAATCCAGAGGATTTTCAGTGGTGGAAAGGCAATTTTGAAGTCTTGAATAGGAGAGGGACACCCCTCTCTCCTTTTGTCTCATATGCTAGTATAAATGGCTCATAATAGTGGCATGTTTGTTAAGCTTGTTTTGGCTCCATTTCAGCAAGTATTTGGTGTTATTTTTCCATGCTATACCTCTGTCTAAGGTTGGTTTAATAGCATCTTTCATGTACCATGCACTTGTAGTGTAATCCTCTCTATTGCCTTAACATGCATCTTGTGTTGGGATCATCATTCTTGCATGTTTTGGCTCAACTCAAAGAAGCTTCTAGCCTTGTTTTAGCATGCTTAAGCCCTGATTTGTGTTGTATTGGTCATGAATGCCATGTTTTGTATAGTCATGGTTCAATCTAGCTTGTTAGCTTTGAGTGTCCAAGTCACTAGCATGCATTACTTGAACCTTTTTCATGATTTGGCATCATTCCTAACATCATTTCAGTCCATGTAATGTGGTCACACACTTGCATCTTTCACTCATTTGATGCTTTGTAAGTTTGGCTCTTTATGCCTCAAGAATGGATCATTGTGCATGCCTCCATGCTTAGGCCTTTGGGCTATCATCTCAGTGGGTTTTTAAGCTTATTTTGACATGCCATAACTCTGATTTTTATTGATTAACTCATGCCATGTTTGGTTGTAATAGGTGTAGTGCAATCCTCTTCGTTGGCCTTACTTGCATCATGCCTTATGCCCTTCGTGTTGGCTTGCTTTGGCTTTGATCTATGCATGTTTTAGACTCACTTTGGTATGCTTTAGGACTATTTTGGTTTGCTTAGGCCATTTGCTTCATGTTTTGCATAGCCTTAGGGCAAGTGCCTATGCTAGCTTCAAGTTTTGAGCCTTTTTGCATGCCATACTTGCATTGTTTGGTTGATGTGGCATCATTCCTAACATCATTTCAGAGCTTATGGTGTTGTCACATATCCATGCTTGTCACTCTTTAAGTGTGCTTAAGAGTTGCATCTTTGTGCCTTAATCCTTGAGCCAATTGGCATGCATGTTTGTCTTGCATTTCATGTCCTCAATTCATCATTTTGGCCACTGTTTTGGCATGATTGAGGTCTATCCATTTTCAACATAAGTCCATAGATCATGCGGTTTGTGTGTTGTTGCATGCTTATCGCATTGCATGTTGTTGCATGCTTGTTGTTGGTATTGTTCTGGCATGCCTATTACATTGTATGTTTGCATGTCTAGTTTGCATTGCATTTTGCATGCTTGGCACATTGCATGTTTGCATGTTTAGGTTGCATTGCATTTTGCATGCTTGGCACATTTCATGCTTACATGTTTAGGTTGTATTGCATTGTATTTGGGCTTTACATTGTGTTTGGTTTGGGTGTTAAGCCAAACACGAGGAATGAGGGACATTTCATACTTGGAGTGATGAAACATGCCTCAATTCTCGGTCGCCGACGCCCTTGATTATGCATGATAGAGTTTTAGGCATTCATGTGTTTTTGTGCATTCATTTTACATTGAATTACACACTTGGCTCCTTTGGCCGTCATGCATCGAGATGCGTGATTGGTGGCCCAAGGGTCGAATACTACACACCTTTGAGCCTCAAACATGATAAGGGGTGTAATTGCACACATTTTCTTGCAAATGTATTGCCATACCTCTGTTTGTCCTCTGTTGCAGCAAAAGGAGTAGTTCATAGGAAGATATGGCCGATCGGCTACCTAGAGTGCTGATCGGCTAACAATTCTTGGCCGATGGACTCAAAGGTGGTCGATGACCATTTTCCATGGGCCGATGGCCACCCCTCTTGGCCGATGACCTCTCAGAGTGTCCATGAGGTGTTTCAGAAGCATCACAGAGATTTGTACAGTTTTCAGAGGTGCAAAACAGTGCAAACAGAGGCAACATGACGCATGGCAACGGATTTCCGAGCGAAGCCGACCGAGCATGCATGTATCCCTCGTCACGAGGCCATTTCAATGCTTTTGTTAACTAAGAATAGTTATTTGTTTCAATTTTTTTTGTAATAATTAATTAGCTAGGATAGTTAATTAATTAGTTGGTTTGTATTATTTATTCGGACCCTCCGTCGAGGGGGCGAACTTTGTAATAAGTGTGCGTGAGTGTGTAAATGTTTTTTAACCCCACGTCTTTCTCCCTTTTACTTATCTGCGTTCAGTGGTTAGTTTTAGGTCATGTTTCAATTAGCATCCTTATGTTTGCATGTTTGCATCCATTCATCTGTCTTGCATGCACCGGGCTCAGCGCATCATACTAACTGCATTGTATTTCAATTCCTACTTGAATACATGATTATCAAGTTGCATCTCATATGCCATTTTAGAATAGCCGAGCCTATTTCTAGTTGCATTTTCCATGTGTTGCATTAGCCATCTTAACATGAACTAGGATCATGCATGATTTCTAACTAGCTTCTTGTTTTGGCTCGGAGTACACTGTAAGTGTTTATGCTTTAGCATCTTGCATGAATGTGAGTGTTGCCATAATAGTATGCTTGCCATGAGGCTAACTGCTTATGTAATATAACTGCCTGAATGCCTGTGGGTGAAGGTTGGATTATTTGAATTGGAACAATTCATTGAAATGCGAGTTTTAAGTCCACTTGAGAGTGGCAAAATCATGTTTTCTTAAGCCCACTTGAGGGTGGCAAAATCCACGTCTTAGCCTACTTGCAAGTAGCACTGTAGACACCCCATTTTTGACTAACCTTAAGACTCAGACATCATCAATTGACCGCTCGGTGATGGTGTATGTTGTGCTCGTTCTAAGGTTTCGGAGTTTTGGCTGAGAGCCTTGCCTCCGGGCCTCCAAACTCTTTGTGTTGAGGTTTCTGATGGTGCATGGTGCATGTTGTGCTCGTTCTAAAAATTATTCAAGATAGTTTATTATAGGTTAATGCATTCGTTGCTAAATTTCGCCAGGCTCATGCAATTTTAAATCAAGTAGCCTTAATAGGACGAAATTTACCTGCTCATCTCCACTACAGTTCAACAATAGATCGACGACGGTGTAACCTACTAACTACAAATAAGATTGCAGTTGTAATACCAGGTGATGGAACCAAGGTTAGTGGAATAAGAGATGTTATCTTACATTTACAAGGAAATAATGAGCTAATGCAAATCAATGAATGTCACCTAGCATATTTTCCATTACATTATGTTTTATTATTTCCACATGGTGAGCTTGGATGGGAACCTAAGATGAAACTGTAAGATGTTCAACGTGATTGGCCTTCAACTGATCAACTTACTCAAATGGATTTTTATAGTTATCGTTTGTTTGAACAACCCACAAAATATTCAACAATTTTGAGAGCTGGAAAATTGTTCCAAGAGTTTTTGGTAGATGCTTGGACCGCAACTGAACAAAATAGATTGACTTACTACAAGCTTAATCAAGGGAAAATTCGTGCTGAACTTTACCAAGATTTGACAGATATTGATCCAAATGACCTGCGACCTAATCAAATTGATCAAAGGTTTGTTTTGCCATCCTCATTTCTTGGAGGTCCTAGACACATGTTTGACATCTTTCAAGATTCAATGGCTATCACACGATACAACCAACATCCAGACATTTTTCTCTCCATGACTGCAAATCCTAATTGGCCAGAAATTACTTCGACATTATTACCGCACCAAACCGTCCTGATTTAATTGCCCATGTTTTTGAGTTAAAGAGAAAGTGTTTGATGAAGAAGATAGAAACAAACCGAGTGTTTGGTAATAAAGTTGCACATGTTTTTACAATTGAATTCCAAAAACGAGGCCTTTCTTAATGCATGAACTTCTATTTCTTAAGGGTCTAGACAAAATTCGGACATGTGCTCAAGTAGACAAATTGGTTTATGCAGAATTTTCAGATCCAAAAGATGAACCTATGCTTTTTGAAACTATCAAGTGTTGTATGGTACATGAACCATGTGGTGCTCAAAATCCACAAGCACCATGTATGGAAAATGGTAAATGCACTAAGAGATACCCTCGAGCGTTCGCAGAAACAACTACTATGAATCAAGATGGATATCCTATATATCGTCGTCGCAATAATGGTCAAGTTCATATTGTGAGGGAGAAAGAAGTTGATAACAAAGACGTTGTATCATACAATGCATATCTTTCTAAACATTTCAACTGTCACATAAATGTGGAAGTTTGTGCCGAAATGAGATGTGTCAAATATATACACAAGTACATTTACAAGGGTTATGATCGTACAACGATGGTCTTGGGATTGATAAATAAGATCCAACAATATCTCGATGCGAGGTATATTGGACCTCCAGAAACTGCTTGGCAAATATTTGGTCATCCATTGCATGCAGAGATACCAATAGTTGTACGCTTAGCACCTCATTTACCAGGAATGCATCGCGTCTAATCCTGATAAATCATTAGAAGCAATTGTTTCTAGAGCTGGGCAACAAATGTCAACTCTTACTGGTTTTTTTGCATGTTGCGCTTCTATGGAAGATGAATGTCCATTCACTTACCAAGAATTTTCACAACATTTTGTTTGGCTTAATTCAGAAAAGAGATGGAAACCAAGACAACAGGGATATCCAATCGGTAGAATGTACTTTGCTAGCCCTAATTGTGGTGAGAGATTTTATTTGCATTTGCTATTAACTATTGTCAAAAGACAAAAATCATTTCAATGCTTACGCACAGTCAACGATGTTTTGCATGATACATTTAAATCAGTATGTGTTGCAAAAGGACTTTTAGAAGATGATGAAGAATGGATATAATGCCTTATCAGTGCTCTCCACTACAACCATATGCGTTATGGAATCAATTTTCAATGCATATATGTGATGATCTTGCACATCATATTCGAATATTGTTTGCCATTTCTGAACCAACTAAGGCTCAAATTGAAGACTATGGTCTATATCTTTTGAATCAAACGCTCCAAGACTCAGGAAAATGTTTAATTGACTTCCCGTCAATGTCACAATCTTCTACAAATTGGAGTGTAGTAGTTGGTAACAGGTTGATATTCGAACATCAACAACTACAAAATGAGGCACAACAGGCAGATGTAGAAATTATTATTGATCGCCTCAACAATGATCAACGAATAGCTTATGATGCTATCACTTCCTCAATCTTTGAAAATCAAGGAACTATGTTCTTTTTGAATGGAAGTGCCGGAACAGGGAAAACTTTTTTATTCAATATGATTATATTGAAGTGTCGTAGCCTTGGCCATATTGTTATTACCGTGGCTTCATCTGGAATTGCATTATTGTTATTGGTAGGAGGTCGCACTGCTCATTCAACATTTTCCATTCCGTTAGATATATTGGAAAATTCAATTTGTGGATTTAGCAAGCAATCATTACAAGTAGAATTGTTTAGAGAAACAAAACTTACAATCTGGGATGAAGTTCCTATGCAGTATAGACATTGTTTTAAGGCAGTTGATCGCACACTTCGAGACACTTGCGATAGTGAAAAGCCATTTGGGGGTATCACCGTTGTTCTTGGTAGAGATTTTTGACAAATCTTACTAGTTATAACCAAAGGAGTCCATGAGCAAATTGTGAATGCATCATTAAGACACTCTTTTCTATGGAAGAATATACATGTTCTATCTTTAAATTTGAACATGTGCTTGAATCATGCAAATCTTGGAAACGCTAATTTTGCAAAATTCTTAATGAAGGTAATATTTCTTCAAACTTTTTCTCTATTGTATGCTGCTTTTAAATTGATGAAATACATTTACGTTTATTTACTTTAATTGATTTTACTTACTATTTTATTTATTTATTTTTATAAATAGACTGGGACCAATCCTCAAGAAATTGTTAAACTTCCATCAACAATACACAAATGCCAAGATCTAAAAGACATAATCTCAGTAGTTTATTCGCAACTGGATGTAGTAATGACATCGACTACAACATTTTTAACTAAACGAACAATTCTTTCTACATGGAATGATGATGTCAATGCTATCAATGCTGCTGCATTGAATATTTTTCCTGGTAACACATACTTATCTGGCAGCAGACAAGATGTCTGAAGATGATGAAATTGGTCATACTATAATAAATAGATATCCTAATAAGTATTTAAATTCATTAGATCCTCCTGGGTTACTAGCTTTTAAGGTAGAGTTGAAAATGGATTGTCCTATAATGTTGTTAAGAAATATTGCACCAAAATATAGACTATGCAATGGCACAAGATTGATGGTTTCTAGATGCAATACTCGTATAATTGAAGCTCAAATTTTAACTGGAGAAAAATTTGGCAATTTGGTATTCATACCAAGGATATCCTTGACACCATCTTCTTCAGAAATGCCTTTCCGAATGACAAGATGTCAATTTCCAATTCGATTGGCATATGCCCTGACCATTAATAAATCTCAAGGGCAATCTGTGAAATTTGTTGGAGTTGATTTGCGCACACCAGTGTTTAGTCATGGGCAACTGTACATGGCCCTATCTAGATGCACATCTTTTGATCGTATAAGTGTCCTCATTCTCAATGATGAGCCAGATTCTACTGCAAACATTGTTTATCCTGAAATTTTGTTATAGTGTTACTTATAGATCAAATCACTTTTGTCAAAAGGTACAATTTATTTATTGATAAATTTGCTTCTATTGATTACAAATTATTATTTATAAAATATTTTACTATATATGTCGACTTTTGTAGGATTGGGTTAAAAAATATATGGAGCACAAAAAGATAAATACAACTAGATTGCTTCGATGGGGATATAACAAGGTAATTTCAATTTGAAAGTATTTTGATATATATATACATAGATTTTCTTTTACTAATATACTAACTTTTTTATTTTCGTAAATTAGTAGATTGTCGTGCATGCTCCTCACTGGGGATACATACAAGTTGATACAAAGACTTTTTGAAAAGCGACGAGGCGCTCCTAGGAATTCTAAGAAAAAATAAGTTTGAAGATCATATTTATTTTTGTGAAAAGCGTACATATGTTAGCTACGATCCAAATTTTGTAAAGGTTCCTATCGATGTGAATTTTATTACTTACAATAGTTTTGTAAAGCCTTTTATCTATGTGAAATTTATAACTAAGTTTAAATGTATGTTAGATAATATTCATTTGAATTATTGGCTTACGCTATGAGTTTGTTTTTGTAAATGTAACTGTGGGGACATATTTTTTGAGTACCAACACGTGGCCAAGGTGACGCTGAAGTGTTAGCCGAAGTGTCATGTGTCCTCGTCATGACGCCGAGATGATCTCAGCTAGGCTGAGGTTATCTGCGAAGAAACCGAAATCCGGGATAAGCGGATAAGGGACAAGAGTCCTAGAATGGGAGAGAACTTCAATTTGGATAAAGATAAGACTCTTAAAGAGTTTATCCCAACCCTACTGGGAGTCCAAGATTAGCAGTAATCCTATGTCCATTGAAGCTAGGCTTCTATTGGGATTAGGTAAGTGTTGGCTATAAAAGAGAGGCACCCCCATGGGTCTAAGGTATGCTTTTTGTATTCTGAATAGTGAGTTAAACACTTTTGCTATCTTTGAGAGATAACTGACTTGATCGTCGGAGTGCCCTTAGGTGGACGAACCACCGCCGGAATCTCATCTTTTTGTTACAGGTCATTCAGGCGCCATCTATTCTACCAGTGCTCTCCAATTGAATACTAGTTTGGCAGTGTGGTCAGAAATTCACTCACACAATTTGGCGCCATTTGTGGGAAAGAAAAGAGAATAGATGGCCAACGACGGACAGAACGAGAAGGTTGGGGACGGCACTCCTATTGAGAGTGGGAAACCTGTTGACATTGACGACGAAGAAGACAACTGCAACGAAGAGACTCGTGATGGGAGTCACAGAGCAAAGGATGTCGGCCAGGAGAGCGACGTACCAAAGAAAACAGACCGAAGCGGGTATTACAACGAGGACGACCTCTAGGTATGGAAAGAAAGATGCCTGCAGAGGGACAATGAGGTGAAAGCCATGGCAGACAAATTGGCGGACCTACAAACGGTGGTCAATTTCATGATGCAGAACAACTTCATGCAGCCACCATTCCCGCTGCAAGATACGCCGATTCCAGCGGCCAAGAAAGATGCCCGAAAAGATGGGCAAAAAACAGTCCCTACAGTTTCCCAGCACACCAGGAGCAAAAAACACTCTCACCGACCTTCAAGGGAGGTCGGGCAAGGAGAGTCAAGAAGGGAAGAATCTAAAAGGACACATCACACCAAGGAAGCAGATCCCAAAGAACAACGGCATGTTCAAAGGCGGGAGCTGTGCTTCGACACAACTAATGGAGAAAGGTCGAAGAGGGCTCACAATGAAGCTGAGAGTAGTGCACCGAAAAGGTTGAAGTCAGGAGATAGCCGAGCTCCTGGACGGACCAAGGAGGATCTAAGGGATTACCTACAGAGGAGGCAACAAGATGCCGAGGTAACCTCTCCGATCAAGCCGAAAATGCCGTTCTCGGTAGAATTGGACAAATTCGAAGCCTCGAAGAGGTTTAGCATGTCGAGATTCCAGATCTATAACGGTAAGTCGGACCCCAACTTTCACGTCGGCTTGTACCTGAACTCGATTGCGCTATACACCGGGAACAAGCCGTTGCTTTGCAAGGTGTTCCCCTCATCCTTCGAAGAAATTGCATCGGACTGGTTTCACAAGTTACCGAAAGGAATTGTGAAAACCTGGGAAGGCCTGGCCGAGATGTTTGTGGCCAGGTTCGTGACAAACAAGCTGCAGCCATTAAGGGTGGACGCCCTGATGGCCCTGAGAATTAGCGAGGATGAAAGCCTTAGGGCCTACGCCAAAAAGTATTATGAGGTATTTAACCAAATACCAGGATGCAACCAAGAGGTGGCGGTTGTTTCGTTTAAAAACGGCCTAAAGAATGACTGTCTGCTTCGAAAATCATTGGCAAAGACATTGCCAAAAAGCATGGAGGAGCTTATGGCCAGAATAGAAAAGTATGCCATGGCCGAGGATGTGATAACCCTGTTCCGTATTATGCTAATTGGTCCTAATTATGAATGTGATTATGTGGTTGATATGATTTTGTGTGCCACTTATGTGAAAATATGTGGTTTTGAATTTCTATCTGTTCACCGTAGAAATATCTGTTTGATTATCTGCTTCGAAAATTAAATTGAAGGCCTTATCGGCCACAAAAACCAAAATTGATTACGCCATGGTGATTGGCATAATTTTTAGAACCTACGGTGAAATTTAATTGAAAATTGATTTGGATCAAATTAATTAGATTAAATTAATGCTCAGTGCTCAAATATGTAATATTGGCAATTATAATTGAAGGAAATTATATAAATGGGGCACTATCTATCCAATTCTCCTCTTTAGCTTCATTTGGCTGATTTTGAACTCAAGAATAGAGAGAGGGCCGGCTAGAGAAAGGGAGAGGGAAACCATTGAAGATTTGCTCAAGAAGTTTGAATAAATTGAAGGCTAGGTGCAAGACTTGGCCACATTTGTAAGAATTAAGGCTCCTAGGTGAGTAATCCACCATTGACTCATGGATTTTGGTTTGTAATTTGTAAATTCAGAGTTGATTGATGATAAAGAACATGAGTTAAGTTGGTTTTGATGAATTTGAAGTCAATAGATGCATGCATGTAGGAAATTGCTATGAATTTCCATATTTGAACACAATGTGTATAATCCATGTTGAATCTTGTTTGAAATCCATGTATTTGATCATCTCTTCACCAATTAAGTTGAGAATAATGAATATTTCTCACATGCAAGTGTAGATCAAGGAGGTGTGAGCTTTGCATGTTTGAATTTGTTGTGTTGGTGATGAGTTTGGGTTAATTTGAGGCATGCATGTAAGTAACCCAAGAAATTGAGCTTCATTGTGTTGTAATTTAATGTTGGTACCATGTTAGTACATGTATATTTGAAGTTTGAGCTATTATATGCATGAAATGTTGATAGGGATGTCGAATTTGAGTTCAAAGAACAATTCTGGATTTTCCAGAATTTTGATGTCCCCTCGAGCGGGGAACTTGCTGCTCGAGCATAAAATACGTGCTCCCAAAACTTTTTGTAGACATGGTGTCCGCTCGAGCGGGGAGCCATGTAGTGAGGCCTTCCGCTCGAGTGCCAGAATTCACGCTCGAGTGTAGAATTGACATATCCAGTACTTTTGCAGGCCTCATGGGTCCGCTCGAGCGGGGACCCTGTTTTTTGAAATTTTGAAAGTGCATTCTGTGATTCGTTTTCTGTTTCCTTTCACTTCTAAGTACTCTTAGGCATGCATTGAGCATTGTAAATGAAGTATAAGGGTAAGAAAGAAACCTAAAGAGGAATATGTGAATTTAAAACGGATTGAATCGTTTGTGACCCATATGTGTTATGTGATGTGTAGGGTCAAGCTCCAGGGCAAATCAATCAGCCGATCACTATGAGTAATATCTTAACAAAGATGTTTGAATTATGTTGTTGTCCAATTGCTTACTTCCATGTAAGTTGTATAAGTTCATTAATTCGATTAGTGGACAGTCTGACATGAAAGTTCGAATGGGCCAAAGGCCAGTCTGACATGAAAGTTTGAATGGGCCAAAGGCCAGTCTGACATAAAAGTTTGAATGGGCCAAAGGCCAGTCTGACATGAAAGTTTGAATGGGCCAGAGGCCAGTTTGACATGAATGAATAAAATGGCCAGAGGCCAGTCTGACATAAATGAATGAATGGGCCAAAGGCCATTCTGACAGGAATGAATGAATGGGCCAAAGGCCAGTTTGACACGATGGAAAGAATGGTTGGGCCAAAGGCCAGTCCGATGTGTTTGGAACTGTAGTCACTTGATCTGTATCTATTTATATACTAGATAGAAATATGAATTGGGCCTAAGGCCATCTGATGTATATTGTTCCAACGTATATTCTTTATTTAATATTATTCACTCAGTTTTCGCTCACGCTCATTCATGTGTTTGTAGGTGAGCCAAGAGAGGTCCAGACCCAGCCTCAGTGAAGTCTGTATGGAACAACTAAGGTTTTGAGGAGTCAGCCCTTGCGTCTCACGTACGAGACACGTCTTCGCCCTTTTGCCATTCTATGTTATTTTGTCATGTTGGCGAGGACTTTGGTTTATGTTTGTATATAGTTTTGACTGGCTGACCTAGATGTGAATGATCCTGTTTGTACAGAACCTAATGTCACTATACTTTCTGTTGTGAGTTATTAACATATGTATGTATAGAATGTTATGATGTGCATATAAGCACGGCTCTATGGACAAAGTTTTAAATTTGCGTCCGTTTGGCCCCTTTTTCTCTGATGAATTTTGTCTTATTGGTTTGAGGCCGTAGGTAATCTCGTGATTACTAGCCGGTTATGGCCTTAATCCATAGGGGCGGGTTCGGGTCATGACAGAGGAGGATATGCCGGGGACAAAGGCACCGAAACCAGAGAAGAAAAACGGCTCGCCGAAGTGAGGCCGAGGTGATGGTGGCTACAACAAATCAGAAATAGGATTAAGGGCTGCTCAGGTAGTCACAACCGTATTCCGAATTCTGGTTTACAAAGTCTTAGAGAAAATCCGCAATCAGCCCTACTATAGAGCACCAGCAAGGGTACCAGGCGAGTTTATAGGAAGAAGCCTTGACAAGCACTGTGCTTACCATAATGAAGCTGGACATCTGACTCAGAGGTGCAGAGCCCTGAAGACACATCTGGAAGACCTGGTAAGATAGGGTCATTTAAGGGACATGGTAGATGAAGCCAGGACAAGGGAAGGGCAGGCAAGACTGCCCCAGGCACCAACAGCACCACCTCCACCAGCACCACAACCACAGAAAGGCAGACCTCGAGTGATCAATGTGATCCACTCAAAGGAAAATAAGAATGAGATAAAGGGGGAAACCCAGAAGGTAAAACACCTGCAACATGTATATCAGGTCAGGAAAAAGAGACCTAGGGCAGGCGAGAGCCAAGGACCAGTGGTGTCCTTTACTGAGGAAGACCTGGAGATGGTGCAGCATCCACACAACAATGCCTTGGTAATATCCCTCCAGATTGGAGAGTGCCAAGTGAAGCGCATCTTAGTTGACCAGGGCAGCTCTTGTGACATCATGTATGTCAGGTGTTACAAGGAGCTTGGCCTTCACCAAGATGACCTGGAGCAGTCCAATAGCCCAATGGTTAGGTTCAATGGAATGCCGACGTGGCCACTGGGAGCAGCAAGTCTGGAAGTGCAGGCTGGCACCAAGAGGATAAAAATAGAGTTCACCATAATCGACACCCCCTCCCCTTACAATGCTATCCTGGGAAGGCCATGGCAAAGAATTGCTCCATGGCAGCAATGAAATCCACATGCAGCATATAAGAACCAAAAACAGCAGAGATCAAGGGCGAGGACGTGGAAGTCTTGGAGGACGTCGGCCACTGAAGAAAATCCTTGTTCAGCAAGTGGATGAAGAACGCTTTTTCCTTCTCGGCTCGGGCTTAGCCGACGAAGAGGAAAGAGAACTAGAGGTATTCTTGAGAACAAATCTGGAGGTATTTGCATGGACGCCCTACGAGATGCCTAGCATTGACCCCGAGGTCACATGCCCCAGGCTGAATGTAGACAAGTCGGCCAAACCTGTCATCCAACGAGCCAGGAGGCCGACATTAATGCATGTTGAGTCAGTGGAAGAGGAAGTAGATAGACTTCTGGAAGCCAGAGCCATTAGAGAGGTGAACTATCCGACATAGCTATCAAACACAGTGGTGGTGAAGAAAAAGAATGGTAAGTGGAGGGTCTATATGGACTTTACCAACCTAAACAAGGCTTATCCCAAAGACAGTTTTCCATTACCCAGGATAGACCAATTGGTGGATGCCACTTCAGGCTATGGAAGGATGAACTTCCTGGATGCCTATAGGGGTACATCAGATAGCCATGTACCCCTCAGATGAGGAAAAGACTGCATTAAAAGGGCTATACTGCTACAGAATAATGCCTTTTGGATTGAAAAATGCAGGAGCAACCTACCAAAGATTGGTGACTAAGATGTTCAGACATCTGATTGGCAAAACAGTGGAGGTATACATAGATGACATGGTCGTGAAGACCAAAGAACCTGAGGGTCATTTGAAAGACCTAAAAGCAATCTTTGACATCCTTAGAACATATTGGCTTCAACTCAATGCATCGAAGTGTGCATTTGGAGTTGGGTCTGGTAAGTTCTTAGGATACTTGGTAACTAGAAAGGGCATTGAGGCAAGCCCAGATTAGATCAAAGCCATCCTAGAGCTGAAGAGCCCAACGTCGGCAAAACAAGTGCAAATGTTGACTGGAAGGGCTGTAGCCCTGAATAGATTCATAAGCAAAAGCTCTAACAAGTGCAAACCTTTCTTCAGCCTAGTGAAGAAAGCCACAGACTTCTTGTGGACAGAAGAGTGTAAAGCCACCTTGGCCGACTTGAAGAAGTATTTGACCACAGCTCCAATTCTCTCAAATACAATACTTGGAGAGGAGTTGTTCTTATATTTGGCAGTTTCAGAGCATGCAGTGAGTGCAGTAATAGTCAGAGAAGAAAAAGGAGAGCAAAAGGCAGTTTACTACGTAAGTAAAACCCTGGCAAATGCAGAGACTAGGTACTTACCATTGGAGAAGTTAACACTAGCATTAGTAATGGCTTCCAAGAAGCTGAACCATTACTTTCAAGCCCACAAAATTGTGGTATTAACTGAACATCCTTTGAGGTCCCTGCCGCAGCAGAGAGATCTGACAGACAGAATAGCCAGATGGGCAGTGGCCTTGGGCCAATATGACTTGGAATTTAGACCTAGGACAGCAATCAAGGGCCAAGTCTTGGCCGACTTCGTGGCAAAATTCACACCAGACGCCGCCATACATCGGGCTCCGTTGAGCCGAGGTATGCAACGTCCAAGAGAGCAAGGAAGTACCCAACAGGGGATAGCGAAACAAAGGAAAGAAGACAAACTCAGACCCTGCAGCATTTACATCGGCGACTCCTTCCGCTTGTTTGTTGATAGAAGTTCAAACCGACAAAGAGCGGGGGCAGGAGTAGTGCTAGTATCACCAGATGGGCAGATACTGGAACAATCCATTCGTTTGGGGTTTAAAGCCTTAAACAATGAAGCAGAGTATGAAGCACTAATCGCAGGATTAAAGCTGGCAGCAACCATGGAAGCCGACGATGTAATAGTCTTTTGTGACTCCCAGCTTATAGTCAACCAGGCAACAGGGGAATTTGCAACCCGAGACGAAAGGATGTCAGCCTACACAAAGGAAGTGAGCAGACTGATAGCCTTATTTCAAAATTTCCAACTACAGCAGGTAAGCCAAGATAACAACAGCCATGCCGATGCTCTGGCCAACCTGGCTAGTGCAATGAAGCCTGGAGAGGCAAGAACAATAATGGTTGACTACTTGTCAGGTCCAAGCATAGAACCACTAAGCACAAAGCGTGAAGCAATGTGTGTGGAGATGGGACCAAGTTGGATGGATACAATAGTAGTATTCCTCAAAGAAGGAAAATTTCCAGACGACCGTAAAGAAGCGCACAAGATCAGACTTAAGTTGGCAAGATTCAGTTTGACCGAATAAGGACATCTCTACAAAAGATCTTTTACTAGACCACTTCTGAGGTGTGTGCATCCTGCACAGGTTGAAGACTTTCTGTATGAGATACATGAAGGAGTATATGGAAGCCACGCTGGGGGCAGGTCACTTGCTCATAGGGCCATTACTCAGGGGCACTGGTGGTCCTACATGCAGAAGGATGCCGAAGCCTATGTCAAGAAATGTGAGAAGTGCCAGAGATTTGCACCGTTAATACATCAACCAGCAGCAGACTTGAACCCGGTGTCCAGCCCTTGGCCATTTGCCCAATGGGGCATGGATCTTATTGGAAAACTGCCTCAAGCAACTGGACAAAGGAAGTACCTGTTGGTAGCAACAGATTACTTCACCAAGTGGGTAGAAGCTGAACCCCTTGCCAAGATTTGGGACGTTGATGTGAAGAACTTCATATGGAAGAACGTCATCACCAGGTTTGGAATCCCAAGAGTAATAATAGCTGACAATGGCACACAGTTTGACAGTAAGCTAATCAAGAGCTTCTGTGCAAAGTTTAAAATCAAGAATTATTTTTCCATCCTAAGTTTTCCTCAAAGCAATGGACAAGCAGAAGCATCCAACAAAGTTATCTTGCACGGGATTAAGAAGAGGCTACAAGCAGCAAAGGGAAAGTGGGTGGATGAATTACCCAATGTACTCTGGGCATATCGGACTACGCCGAGAAGATCAACTGGGGAATCCCCATTTGCTATGGCTTATGGCACAGAAGCAGTCATTCCTCTAGAGGTCAGCATCCCAGGGATCAGAACCCAAGGAGTGGAGAATGGAACTAATGATATATTTATAGCCCGAGATCTGGATTTGCTAGAAGAGATAAGGGAGAAAGCAGCAATTCAGCTAGGGGCATACCAGCAGTAGCTTGCCAGGGCTTATAATAAGAAGGTGAACCCACAAGAGTTCCAAGTTGGTGACCTCGTCCTAAAAAAGGTCGTCGGTAACAGGAAGGATCCCAGAGAGGGCAAGCTTGGCCCAAATTGGGAAGGACCCTATAGAGTCATCTCGGTCTTGGGCAATAGGGCATATCGGCTTGTGGACTGTGAAGGCAAAGAATTGCCAAGACCTTGGAATACTTGCAATCTGAAGTTTTTTTATCACTAGATTTTCTTGTTTTCTAAGTTTTCTTTTTGTCTTGTTATTAGCAGAAGCAATAAAGTTTTAGCTTGATCTTTAAACTTGTGTAATGTGATTGACCAGATACTTGATGATGTTTCTAAGCGAAACATGACGAATAACTTAGACTTATTATATGGCAGAGTATAACTTTTACTTGCATATAATAGAGTTGAACTAAGTTGACGATGTTTCTAAGCAAAACATGACGAATAACTCAGACTTATTATATGGCAGAGTAGAACTTTCACTTGCATATAATAGAGTTGGACTAAGTTGGCGATGTTTCTAAGCGAAACATGACGAATAACTTAGACTTATTATATGGCAAAATAGAACTTTTACTTGCATATAATAGAGTTGAACTAAGTTGGGATAAACCGGACTTGTCATATTGGCAGAATCAAATTCAGATTGGAACTAAGTACATATCAGTCAGATTAACAAAGAGGCCAAGGTTGGTTACCTCGACCAGTCTTTGTTTGAACCTGATCTCTGCAACAAGGTCAAAGCCCCAGGCTTAAATGAGAACCCAGGAGGAACTTAGGTTCACATTAGGGGGCAACAGGCTGGAAAATTATGCTTAACACTTGTTGAAATTTGAGAAAAATTTACAAGTTGAAGTTAAACCGAGGTCATGTTTAACACTTGTTGAAATTTGAGAAAAATTTACAAGTTGAAGTTAAACCGAGGTCATGTTTAACACTTGTTGAAATTTAAGAAAAATTTACAAGTTGAAGTTAAACTGAGGTCATAGTTAAACACTTGTTGAAATTTTTTAGAAAAATTTACAAGTTAAGCCAAGGTTGTAACGAAAAAAAGTACTTGCGTACTTGCCGAAATGAAAGCGTTGGTTTGTTTAAAGAAGGTGTTATACCCCGAGGAGATTACACAGTCAAGGTGTATATTGATAACTGCATTCAGATAAGGAAGTTCAATTACAGAAAGGCACTTCGGCCTGACATTAAAAAGTAGTTGTTCAGATTGCAAAGGTGGCATGTCGGCCAAATTAAAGCTTACATTGTTTTAAAGAGAAAGAAAAAAGTACAAGGTACAGAACAAAAGGAGAAAAACATCAAACTAAGACTCTTCGACGTCTCTTGCTGGTTGGGTCTGGGGTTTAGAAGACAGCTGAGAAGACATCTCGGCGATCCTCTCAACCGCGAGCTTGGCATCAATTTCTTGAAAAGTTTGGTCAAGGCTCTTGTCGGCAATAGGCACATCCGATATTGCCTTCTCAGGAGGAGTGTCTTTTGAGACCTCACCTTCCTCATCCTGAGTCAAGTCCAAGACTTGCTCATTCAGAGTAGAGGATTTGGCCCCAGTAGCTTCCTTCGTCTTCCTGACCAAAGCTTCCTCCTCAGACTCAGAATCGTCTTCGGATTGGCTTGGAGTAGGGGGGAATGCAAGGGGAGGTCGCCAGCATTCTTGAGGGGGGAGCCCTCGGGGACATCTAGCTTTTTGAGGGCAGCCATCCAACCAAGGGTAAAACCCTTGTTGCATGCCTGCCTCACTTGCTTTTTGTAGTCCTCCTTGACGTCGACTGCCCTCTCGGTGTACGCCTTTTCATCAACAGCCTTGATCTCGGCCTCTTTGGTGGCCAAGGCATCTTGAAGCTCCTTTTGGGCCTCGACCATCTTTTCTTCGGCTTCTTTCTTTTTGGCCGTAAGGACCTTGGCAATTGCCTCAGCAGCATCAGCCTTTTCCTCGGCTTGATCCTTAGCTCTAATGGTTGCTGCAGCCTAGTCTGATAAAGTTTTCATCTTGGCCTCAATCTTCTTGATGGTCTTTTGCAAACCAGAGACCTCCCTGATCTTGTCGGCCAACTCCTTCCTCATTTCAAAAGCCTGCATTGAGAAGGAGTGAGCGTGCTGGATCGCCTATAAGAAAATGAACAGAACAAAAGTTAGTAGAAGTTCTAAAAATATGGAAGAATAGAGAAAGAAAAATACCAAGTGTAAGGAACTTACTTGAACAGAATGCTGCAGCATCAAAAGAATGCTGCAGCATCAAAGCAAAGTTTTCATACTCGCTCATCTCGATGTTACGATCAAGATCTTCATGAATAAGTAAGGCTATTGTAAGGGCAACGCCGACGTTAATATCGGCAATGCGCTAAACTTACTCGAAACTGCCCTCTATTCTGATTGGAGGAGCCTAGGGGGAGTCAAACTTCAAAGAGCCTAAAGTTGTCGCCAACTCCGACCTCGGCCTCTTAGACTGAGTTGATTGAGATGGTTCGGCCTCGGCGGGCCTCTTCTCGGGGACGGAGGCGGTCTTCCCGCTCTCAGCCAATTTTGAAATTGGCAAGGTGTCCTCAGTATCAATCTGAGTCACTGTTGCCTTAGGCTGGGCCTTCTTCATTCTTTTGGGTTTTGGCTTTGGTTGAGGCTGGGATTGTGCTGGTTGAGTTGTGACAGTGTCAGGGATATCGGCCAGGAGATCGTCTACAACTGCCTTCTTGCGACCCATCTCGGCAGGAATTGCAGTTCGGCGTCGTCGTCAGCGTTGGGATGGAGGGATCAGCTGTGGAGCTGAGGTAGATGGTTGTTCTACTGGATCTGAAGTTGACCCCTGATCTGGCCAAGATGATAAAGTCACTAATGGAGTTGTGGCGGAAGGAGGAGACTTGTTTTTCTGCTTCCTTAGGACGTCGAGAAGCACTGACTTGTAGGTCGGGATGAAGTTGAGCAGTAAAGGAGCTCTCCGCTTGTGGACTGGCAAATCCAGCAACTTCTTAAGATCCTTGCTGGGGAAGAAAGACTTATGGAAGTCTTTTGGTAGTTGTGGTAGAGCTACAAGAAAAACAGACGTTAAGACATATGGAAAGAACAAAGAATTAAAAGACTTGGAAAAAATACAACACTTGGCTCTTATCATTACCCTCTACGAATACTGTTCGGCTGAGAGGGTAGAGGTGAAAGTCGTCATCTGGAGCAAACTCCAGTTGCCCGTGACAATGAAGTAATCATCCCCGGCTCCCTTGTTAGAGTCTGGGAGGTCGGCAACAAGTTTGTACTCGGTGGACCTCAGTTTGAGGTAGTAGATATAGCCTTTTTCTAACTTGAGGCCACACATGGTGTAGCAGTATTGAATGTAGGCCAAGGTTACCCTAGCTTTTTCTTGGCGTGCTAAGGCAATTATACCATTGATAACTCGGTAAGAGTTAATGGCAAGCTGCATTAGGTTTAATTTGTAATAATGGAGGACTTCTCGGAAAAGGATGTCTAGTGGAAGCCGAAGTCCGCAATCAATGAAGGCAACAACTGGGAAGGGCATGGAGTCGACTGTGGGCATAATGGAGTCGTCCTCCCTAGCCAACCTAAGATAGACATTGGCTGGGATGGAAAATTTCTGCCTAAAGTATTCTATCCTGGTTGGGCTGTCTACCCTATGCTTCCACATACCCATGATGTCGACTTGGGGAAGGGTGTAGGATTTCAGAAAGAAGTGTTTTTGTGAAGGTTTTGAAGGACCTCGGCTAAAACCTAAATAGGTGCTGGGGTAAAAATTTGTGGGGATCTAAGGGGAATTCGTTTCAGTTTTTCCTAAAATTCGTGGGTTCTACAAACAAGTCCCAAACCTAGATCTATGGAAACAAAGGTTGAAGGCACGAATCTAGAAAAGACACAGAAAACATAAAACAAAGAACATGTTTCAGAATCGAGAATGGTGATGAAACCATCAAGAAACACAAGACAAAAGTTTGCACAGGTGTGTAAGGCCAAGAACAGTGGGAAAAATCAACAAATGTGTGAGCAATGTGTATATATTTAGAGCGGATTGAGCAAAACGGAACCATGGAACAAATATACTCAATACATGGGTCGAATTTACAAACACAAATGAAGATTCAAGAATATGAATACAATCACAATGGCGATATACAAACGTAACGGTATAAAGTGAAACAAGAAATTGAATCAAAGAAAGGAACAGTGACTCACCGAAGAAAAATGAAGCCGAAGTAAAGTTCGCCGAGATCAGACGGTGGCCGAAAGCAAGGAAGTGCAGCAGAAGCCTCGGCGAAGGGGAAAGTGAGACTGGTTGCAGAAAAAACTTGACGGAAGCAACAATGGGAAAATTAAGAAGGTAAGAGAGAGAGTTTGAACAAAGACAATGATGTGAAGTGAAAAGACAAAGACAGAGGGAACAAGTTTTGTCAAAAACGCGAAGAGGCGGCAAAATGCAATTGATGTACCTAGAACGACGTATTTGTCAGATGGCGTACGCAAGCGTAAGGCGACTTAATGGCGCGTATCAGACACGGTCCAGTGGAGGACAAACGCGTGGTAGAAACGGTTGAAATATTGTGCGTAACAGCTCATGCGCGTGATAAAACTCTTGGAGTTCTTGATCTAATGAAGCAATGATCTCGGCTGGTAAGAATATCTCGGCTAAATAACTTGAACAAACTAGGTTATTGGCTCTAAGGCCTTGATGAGACAGAATACAGGTCCTGGTCGTGTGAAGCCAACGAATTATGACCTTGGTAATGAAGGATAGAGCCAGCTTAGCCGACATGCTAGACGGTTTGCAGAGATAGGTTCCATCACCTCAGGATGCCGAGATAATAGAACCTAGGGGGCAGTTGTGGAGACATATTTTTTGAGTACCAACACGTGGCCAAGGTGATGCCGAAGTGTCAGCCAAGGTGCCACGTGTCCTGATCATGACGCCGAGATGATCTCGGCTAGGCCGAGGTTATCTGCGAAGAAACAGGAATCTGGGATAAGCAAATAAGGGACAAGAGTCCTAGAATGGGAGAGGACTTCAGTTTGGATAAAGATAAGACTCTTAGAGAGTTTATCTCAATCCTACTAGGAGTCCAAGATTAGCAGTAATCCTAAGTCCATTGAAACTAGGCTTCTATTGGGATTAGGTAAGTGTTGGCTATAAAAGAGAGGCACCCCCATAGGTCTAAGGTATGCTTTTTGTATTCTGAATAGTGAGTTAAGCACTTTTGCTATCTTTGAGAGATAATTGACTTGATCGTCGGAGTGCCCCCGGGTGGACAAACCACCGCCAGAATCTCATCTTTCTATTACAGGTCATTCAAGCGCCATCTATTCTGCCAGTGCTCTCCATTTGAATACTAGTTTGGCAGTGTGGTCAGAAATTCACTCACACAGTAACACACTAGGTGATATAGTCTTTTTTGTTTTTTGTTTTTTCTCCCTAATATGCTCTTAAATTAGGTTAAAGAAAACTAATCATATTTTTATTTGGTTAAATTTGAATTTTTGCTTCCTAATATTGATTGATGTGCTTAATTTGTTATTTTGCATTTTCTTTGTATTACAGAACATTGGCTGATGTGCTTAATTTGTTATTTGGCATTTTCTTTGTATTGCAAAGCACTGACTGGTGTGCTTAATTTGTTATTTATTTTTTTCTATTGCAGAGCGTTGGCTAGCGTATTTCGTCTGATTTGTATTGTTTGTGGGACTTACATTTTGTTGTTTGTTTAAAATCTTATACTTTTGTCATGCTTAAATTTCACGTATTATTTATGTGTTTACTTTTCACTATTTCGTTTACCTATAAATTTGCAAAATTTATGTTTAAATTGATTTATTTACTGTTTCATTTATTTAATTTTCACTATTTCATTTATTTAATTTTCTCCACAGTAAACTGACCACCAAATCATAAAAATTGGTAGATTTCAACCATTAGATTAAAATTGATGCAAAACTATAACCATGAGATCTCTCTTGTTTATTTCAACCAAAGCTCATTATCTTAAAAAATTGGAATATAGAAATTTATTTGGATACTGTTATTGGCTAGGGTAATAAAATGCTTATTTTTTTATAAACAAAAATATTGCAATAGTAAATATTTGGTGATCTGGTCTTTGTTTGCATTTGTGTCATCACTATTTTTCACATTTTCACGTTTTCTTGGCCAAGATAATAATTGTGTCATCACTATTTTCATATTTTCTTGATAAATTGTAGCAATTTCCATCATATTGCCTCTACCACTACTAATCATGGACCATATCCTTTTTTGCCATTTAAATTTTTATTTGACAAACAAAAACGCAACTCTATTTTTGCGTTGAGAATTTGAGTTCAAATACTATATCAATCACAATAATATTATTGAAACTTGTTTATTGTTAAAAATAAAAATTTATAGAAAAACTTATTATTAAATTCAATTGGACAATTTTTATATATTTATCGTTAAGTTTGCACTACAACAAGGATGGTCTAAATTTTTTTATTAAGTTACATCTCTCTAAATTTTATAATTTTGCAAAATATTAAAATTGAGTGGATCTGAAAAGTGAAAAATATTTTGATTAAAATATTATAAGTTAACTAAAAATTTAAAAATTATTTTTGGAAACTCCAAAACTAAGTAAGTTTTGAATTTTAAATTTGTAAAACTTATTTTTAATATATACAGCGAAACAAAATTTTAAGTTTGACAAACTCTTTTTAAAAATTTAATTATAAAATTCATTTGAAAATTCAAAACCATACGGATCATCTATTTATATATTCACCTCAAATTTTTTACATTTTAACCTAATAATTTTATATTCAATTACATTTTCATTCCAACAATATTTTCACCGTGCCTGAAGGCACAAGCATACCCTAGTTGATTAATGAAATGAATTATTTGTTATGTCATTAGAATTTGAAATAGCACCATGTAATTTTCATAATTATAAAAGATAATTAATATTTTAAGCAAATCTCAAGAGACGTATTCTTAATTTATAGACCATATATTATTTTAAAGACAAATACAATCAATAAATGCATGGGTAAATTACAAACACCCCCTAAAATTTACTTAAATTACAAATTATCATATGTAGTTCTAAAAATTACACTATGCCCCCCTAAAATTTCTAATTTCATATCAAATAGATTATTTTATTAATAAATCATCAAGTTAATTACTATTTTTAATAATGTTAAAATTTTATTTCAATTAATAATTCAGATAATTTTATTATTGTATAGATAAACAGTTAAAAATTTTACTTTTTCAATTAATTCTGTTAAATAAAAAATTCTAACAAGAAAATATTTATAATTTTTCAAACCACAGAAAACAATTCGTATTTTAAACAAACCTCAGGAGGTGCATTTATAATTTACCCATAATGCATCTATAATATTCCAATTAATTTGAATCATCTTTCACTATTTCTCACCTAATTTATAAACCAAACATAAAAAAAAAAGCCATCTTTCTTATCCAAGCACGTAGTGTTAGCATACATATATTTACTTTACAACAACTTGCAAGACTACCATTGCAGGTGTTAAAAATGCTTGCCGGTGAAAGAAAAAAAAGGGCAAAAAGAATACAAGACGAAGGCAAAGTAGACAGAAAACAAAACAGCCTCCTCTAATAATATATATTCTATGGAAACCAGTTTTCCAAATATTGAAATATTTACCACTCCACTAATGTCAACACCAAATATTTCAAGCAAACCAGGGAAGTGTCGTGCCACTGATGTCTTCGATTATGGAGCATGGTACAGTTAAAGAACCTGTATCAGCAGTTCATGCTGCAACAAGCGCATGCCTAAGCTTGCCTGCTTTGGCTTAATGGAGGATCGCGCTTAGTAAACTTAGTCAAGATGTATGCCATCGCTACCATTGCACCCAACTTAGAGTGACCACGAGACATGCAGATTACACCACCAAGGAGAATTAGCCCATTGGCCATCAATTTACTTGAAGGCCTTCTTGAGAGTTTCCTTTCACTGCCTTCACGGGCAATTTCGCAACAAGACGCACTTGTTGCAGAGGCTTCCGGAAAAGCTGGGCCAGATATATTGGTTTTGGTATCTAATCCCATCGGGACCTACACATTAGAAATTAGAAATAAATAATACATATATAATCACAATGAATACACAGAAACAGCATTCTGCAAAGAATGCAAACTCACTTGAAGCTTGGTAATGCTTGGTAACAATAATTATTAAATCCTCAATATACCAAAGGCACTGGTAGTCCTATCGTAGATGTATATAAAAAGACTGTTATGACAACCCAGCCACCGCGTCTTTGGCCAGGAAGGTGTAAGTGAAGACATAGAATTGACCCATCAATTGAGCTGATCATCATGTCTGGTCACATCAAGTTGTGAATTCCTGCTGGTTGTGAACCTAAGTTTGGGTTTGAAATGCACCAGGATGATCCAAGTCCACTATTTCTCAAGCCCAGAGTGCTGCGGGCAATAGTAGAGTAGTAGTTGATGCCATAAACTCTCTACTACATAACCACGTTTATATCACACGACACAATGAAACCAATTTGAGTCAACATTTTTGCAATGAAGTTCCAAAAACTGACCATAACCTCATAACCTGTAGTTAAATATGAAGGAAACAGAAACCCAGACTAACGAAGGCACTGGTAATCCTATCTTTAAAAATTCAGAATATATGTTGTGTAAACCTGACGACTGCTACTTGACCAGGAAGGTGCAAGTGAAGGCATATAGAACAACCAGTAGTTAAATATAAAGGAAATAGCAATGACCTTCTGAATGCGAGTGATTGCAGTGTCACCCAAACTTGATTGAGGACGGTTGGCGGAAGAGTATTTGCGCAACGCATTATCCATCTTGCAGACATAACTCCAAATGCCCTTTGCAAAGGCCAACTTTGCCACCTCAACGTTCAAACCAGCATCTTCCTGGTGCACCATTTTGATCTCACAAGCATTTCTGCCGGGTACTGTGACAAGGAAATCACACAAAACCACCAAAAGCCAAATCAGAGCCCAGTCACCTTATGAGAGGACAAAAAATAGATTTTAACGAGGACAAGCACCCATTTATACTACATTGCTACCAAAAAGCCAACTGAGGTTAAATGTGCAAATGAGTTGAGTCAACCAGAATTTTTTGCTGTTCAACTTGGCTTACTTGAAATTTGTCATTGGCCAAACCCAATCTAGAGCATTTTTTCCTTTTTTATTTATGAACAGGGCAGACAAGCCAGTCTTGAGATTGAACCAAGCTCAAATAACTTCATCAGAACTACCACTCATGGAGGTTTAATTGCTTATGCGCTAAGCAAGCTTCTTCACTCAACATTCAATTTGTGCCGCTATCATGGTTATAAAAACCAGCTGGTTCGTATTGGATTTTGGTGCCTCCAGTGCAGATACTGACTGGTTTACCACTGGGATTAAAACTTGCATGCGAACGGGCCAATTCAGTTCGTCAAAGTACTGTTTCTAAAGTTTTAATTCAAAGAAATAAAATAACTCAAATACTGCCCACGCAGGACTATAGTTTTATTGTTTCTGTTCCACTGATTTTGAATCGTTAATTTTCATCAATAACTTCTAGTCATGTTGCATGTAGATATTATTCCATGCAAATGCTTTCTAACATCTGGCATCACGATAGAGGTTTCTGTCAGGTTGGAAATCTTGGTTACCTTGTGAGAACAAGTGAGTTTCTCCTGAAAAATATCATTAAGGGGAACCTCTCACCAACTATTATTGCTCATTGCTATTTTATCTCTTTGTTATAGAGCCTTTTTTATGCTTTTATTGCTCATCATCCAGTTTTATACCGTGTTTTATGATCTTGCGTCAAGAATCATCCTATTGATCTTGATAACTCAATTCACTGCACTCAAGAGGCTGTAGTGCATTTTGGCAATAATTGATTTCTACATATCATGTTTCGAGGTGCAAGTTGGACACTTGAATCCAAAGTGCTCGAATTCAAATTTTTGTGCTCCAACTTGAGGGGAATGTTGAAGATTATTCCAGACCAAGCATTGTGCAGACCTGGTTCTCGTATATTTGAATTAAAGGATCCAATAATAGAGCGAAACATGGGATTGTTTGGAAGAATCATGGTCATGAAATTTGTTGAAGAGATTGACCCAATAAAATACTCCATGATTTGAATATTTTACATGTTTATACACATTGTATTTAGCATCATATATATATTTGCGTGGCTGATTATAACGAAAATGTGAGAAAGTAGCAAGAGAAGATGTAGAGCCCTTTCGGGGTTGTGTTGTGGATGTAGGCTATGGTGGCCAAACCATGTTATACATTTGTTTCTCGCTTTTTCTCTTTCATTCACTTCTTCTATTTCAAGTTTTAACACAACATCAAAGGTAATAGATCTTGTGTTTGAACCTGACCACTTACCCGACAATTATAATACTTGCATCTATTTGTCCCACTTATGGAGGAGAGGAGAGTTTGCCCAAGTGAGGAGGCTTGTTAAGGATACTAATAAAGTTATTCCTCACTCTCACAGCTTAAGCTTTTAGATGAGTCAATGATCAACAATTTAACAGCTACATTTATTTATCACAATTTAAATTAAGTATAGAGGTTGAAACAAATGTGACCAACTCACTATAGAGCAGTTTACCAGTTCTTTTAATAAAGAGGAGAATGAGTGGGGTTACTCAGAAACTTGCCTTTCCTGATTTGCCAACCAGATCTAAACAATTCAACACGTACATACTTCTTCTGTCTGGGGGCCAAAGGATGTTCACATTCCTATTCATGGTGTAAAAATTACTTCAAATAAAGCTCAGATAATCATCACAGGACAGGAGCATATAATAAAACTTGTACAAGTAAAGAAAAAGTTTGGAAGATAGAGCATACTCCAAGATCAAGCATTGCATCTATTTTGAAGTGTTGGTCCATGGATTTTATACACAAAAAAAAAAAACTACCATAGGGTGCCTACAGATATAATGGGTGTTGGAGGAAAAAAAAATGAGCAAAGGTATATTGATATGATGGAGGACATGTATGATGGGATTGTGACCACAATTACATCACATTCAGGATAAACTAGTGAATTTCCAATCATAGTAGGATTGCATCAGGGATCAGCTTTGAATCCATAACTATTTTCCTTAGTCATGGATGAATTAACTAAATATATTCAGGATGATGTTTCATAGTGTATGTTGTTTGTAGATGATATTGTTAGTAGATGAAACTAAGGAATGAATTTACACTAATTATAAATCTAGACAAAAGCACTAGTCAAAAGGGCTTAAAATTAGTAGAAATAAAACTAAATATATAAAATGTAACTTCAGTAATAATAGAAATTTAAATAATGGAGAAGTGATGATTGAAAACTTTTTTTTTTTTTATTTTTTGATAAATAAGCAGACTTTATTAAAAGCATCAAGCCGATGCAAAGAATACAATAGCAAACCTACCAACTAACAGCAAACTAAACAAAACAGCACTAAATAGCAAAAAACAACTAAATCAACTCCTCTACAAAATCAACAAAGGTCAAAACATCCGGGTTCACTGACAATGATAACCAACTATGCAACACAATGAACAAACGCCTCTCCAAACATTAAGATAATGAATAGTCGACATTTGCAATAATTAAGCAAGAAAGGATATCTTCTGATGTTACATAAACTAGGAAATATTGACCGTCACTGGATCTAACATAATGCAGTCTCATATCAGAGTTCTGCTCCCATGTGATAGAAAATATTGAACCAATATTGGTTCTAACATAATGCGTTCTCCTATTAGAATCTTGCTCCCATTATATGATAGAGAACAGCAATAGTGTTGGAGTCTTTAGAAAGGAGCAGGGGTGATATAGAGATAAAAGCAAAGACATTCAAAACATTATGGCATATTACCTGAATATAAAGTTTAGCAATACTTTAAACCAGACAAGTCACACAATCAAGGATGGATTTTATGAGTACTAAAAAAAAATGGATTCATTTTACAAAAAGATACCTTACTAAAACAGTAGGAGGTTCCATCTTTTGCTTCCCATACTCTCCAAGCTAATATGTACTCTCTTGGTGTCAGAAATGGAAACTTTTTTATAGTTCGACCAATTTCAGTCCCATTACTTTCATCAACCTGCAACTGCTCATGCTCAATCAGGGTTTTGTCCCACTTCTTTCTATAAGTATTATTCATGTAGAAATCTCTCAGCATCTTTGCAGAACAATTCTCAAAAATTGTCACACTTAAATATTTCAGGGGACCATCCTGCATGTAAAAAGACATTTTAGCCAGATTTGCTGAACCAATAGTGAGAAAGTAAGCAACAAGTACCAATATGAACAAGAATTATTACGTTCATTTAGTCATTAAAGTTAAATCTAAATCAAATTGGTGAGATAAAACTCACAAGCCAATGGAAGAAACCGTTATACTGACATATATGTCTAGTTGAACACACACTCGCAAAGAGCTTTCATTTAAACATTACGAAGAGGTTGTCCCATAAGACTGAGACTTTAGTACTGAAATATTTTAGTGCTGAAAATTGTAGGCACCAACTCTTTAAAAATTCAAAGATAAAACTCTATCTGTAGCGATTTTAAAACTAGCACACACAAAACAAATTTAGCATTCAGTAACAAGTCTCTCTAATTATTTTAATATATTTATATAAATCGAACACTGTATGGGAATGGAACTTATAGAGTGAATACAGTTCAATAATCCTTCAATGTTAACTAAAATACTTTACCCACTAAAATGTTGAAAAACCAAAAGGTTCATTCTAACACTTTTATTAACTACACAATCTAAAGATTATAACTGTGGTTTCCAAACAATTAGGGCTTGGGAAAACTTGAAAATTAAGGCTGCGTTTGGTAGAGTTTTGTAATTATGATTTGAGAGTATGAGTTGTATTTTGAGTTTGTGAGGTTTGGAATTATGATTTGAGTGTAGAAAATTTGTTTGGTAAAGAGTTTTGAAAATAGTTTTGAAAAGAGTTTTGAATTGAGTGGGGAATTGTTGATGTGACATTTGATATTTGATACAAAAATTTACAACTCATAACCAAACATATAACTCAAAATTAATTTAAAGCACATAAAAAAATTTAAAAAATTTCAGAAAATATTTTTTTTGAATATATAAAAATTAACATATCAATTGCGCGCGGAAAAAAAAAATCACTGTTCCGGTCAACCGGCCGGACAACCGGTTAGGCCAAATTTGGAAAAAAAATTTCCGAAAACGGCGCCTCAGACAGAGTGTTTTCTGCAAAGTTTTGGAAATGCATTTTGAGAACTCTAACCAAACATGATGTTTGAATCAAGATGTAGAATCATGATTACAAAACACAACCAAACAGAGCCTAAATCTCTCTGTATTCCACAAGGATTAAGAATAAAAGCAGGAACCTTTGGTTTACAGCATTTTGCACTGTAAGCAAGAAGACTGTCACGTCTGTCTACGACATTATCCCATTTCTGATACCCAGGGGACTTCTCATCCAAATTGTCAATTAAATTCTTCAAATCCAAATCTGATATGATCTCGGAAATTCTGCAATAAGAAACAAAACTTCAATGCTAGCTAAACAACCAAATGGATATTTCTAATTCACAATTGTGAATGTATCATAATGGCATAAATACACTTAGTAAGGCCAAGTAAAACCAACCAGTTTGGTTGGGGTCAAAAGGCACTCTGATTTAACTCTGACACTGTTGCTATTCATTTTTGCTGTATTACAGTCAGTTGGGAACTCATACAGGGTGGTATGCATCAAGAGAAAAGTAGAACTCAGCTCAAGTCAGCAAGATCGTAATCCTAACTACTCAATGTCAGCTACATAAATCTTTATTGTTTCATCCTTCAATTGTATATAGAACCATTTTATTCTAGGGGCTCTGCGTATGTTGATGGGCTATGTTATTCTTTAGTTAGGTGAAGTTTAACCATGTGTCTTCATCTGGGTTTATGGAAAGTTTCATTTTTAACAATGAATTTTATATCTCCTGTCTTCTTTATCCATAAATATATTTTTATGTTTGGATAAATGGGGCCAGAAAAGATTACAACATTGACAGGCCATATATCAATAATGACCTCAATCTAAATCAGCAAAAGGAAGGATGAAATATATTGAGGGTACTCTACTGAATTTGATTGTGTGGACAATCAGATTGAGGAGAAAGAAAAGAAAAGAAAAATACTATTATTTTGGTGTTCCACCAAGTATATGAACAGTCTGTTCGGGAAATAATAATGATATCTTTCATTCCAGAAGTCGTTAAATCTTTCCTTATCCAATGCCTTTTTAATCCTCATCACTTTCCAAATATCTCCATCCACATTTGGAGAGATTCAAAAAACAGCTTTGCTACAATCTCACCCATTTACACCTCCAAATACACATGAATCTCTCCAAAATTGGTAGGTTTGGAGAGCAAGGAAATAGAGATAATAGTTACAAGTTTAGGCCTTATCTTTTAATTATCCAAACAAGAGATGAGATATCTCATTCTCTTCGTATCTTTTCTTTTTTCACCAAACCCTCAATTCATACAGGCGGTTATGCAAATCAATGGAATGCGCATGAGACGTGTGGTGCAAATGATTGCAATTAGCTTCCTCATTTTCCATTTATATGATGTTTCTCCTTTCTAATTAAGCCTTTTCCCTGAAGATAAGGATAACAAAACAAGAATAAAAAATAAAAATAAAAAATAGCAAAAAAGTCTGTGTCTGTGTTTGTATAAATTAATTTTCTTAGTTTTCTGGAAGACCAAAGAGATGATGATAAGCATTTGGGATTGGAAGGAGGGAGTTTGTGAGAAGGGTTGAATAAACAATCCGAACTTCACATAATTTGGTGTTAGATCAAGTCAATCAGTTGAAGCCCAATTGTAATTTTTTGAAAAAATAAGGAAGGTTCTAAGGGCATCTCCAATACTCTAGACTCAAACCTATATCAAACTTACAAATTTCGGCAAAAATCACTCAAAATACCCTCGGCTCCTTGACCCAAACTTATACAAATTGAGTTTTACTCAATATTTTTACTCAAATTAAGGAAGACTCGAATGTTATCACAAAATTTTTAAGGTTATTTTGTGGCTATAAAATTTATCAACGGTTGCCATTAGTGAAACGTTTACCCAAATTTATGTATAATATATGAGTTTGTCCATTGGGCCGGCTAATATCAAACAAAGCTTTACTCAAATTTCCACTTGAATTTGAGCAAAATTTTGAGTAAGTGTAAGAGGTGGAGATGGCCTAAGCTAAACCTAGATATGTATGTAGAGAGAGAGAGAGAGAGAGAAGGAAATCAAAATAAAAAGAAAATGAGTGAGCACCTAAAAAAGAGAGAGAGACACATTAATTCATTACATAGAAGAAGATTACCGGATTTGGGAGTTGGCAGAATGCGAAACGGTGGGATTCTTCAATTTCAAGTCAGTGTTAGGAGAAGGGGAGACGACAGAACTCAATCGAACATTGACGAAGGATGAGGATGAGGATATGAACTCCAACCAAAGCCTAGTTTTCACAATCAATTGACAAATCGATACGAGGAGTAGAACCACCAAAGTATTAGTGGCCCATCCACCTCCGCTTCCGCTTTCCCTCCAAAACTCCGGTGACAATCCTCTGCCCAACATTATTCTCCAACGTCCTCGTCTCGTCCTCTTTACAAACAAAAGGTTTTACCAGACTCTACTACTAGCATCGTCGGAGGTCTTCTCTCACGTGAGGCGACGATGTCAAATTGAGCAAAAGTTGCAGATGATAAGACGATTAGGGGGTGTTTGGGAATTTGTAATTCAATTTTGATTGGTAGCTCGGGGGAATCCCCTAATTTCCGTTTTAAGTAAACTGTTTTTTTTTTTTTTTTTCACTTGCCTTGCATTTTTTTTTTTTACCCAAAATGGCAATTTCGGGGGATTCGGGCTCCCCGGCCTCGAGCTCCCCCGCTTTTCCCTTTGTAATTTTAGCAGGATATTTTAATTTTTGATTATTTTATTAGATTAAATTTTTTGTGTTATGATTGAATTTTTTTTGTAGTTAAATGTGATATTTGTAAAGAAAAAAAATGAAATAATTATGGATTTAATGTGATAATTTGTCTTATTAGTTATTTAAACTTATTTTGTCTTCTGTGAATTTTAATTTAAAAAGTCAAAAAAAACAAACCTTTGCCAAACACTCCTAGGGGTGTATGTGGTACGTTTCAGGCAGTTTTAGAGTAAAATTATAAATTGAATGGTTAATTAGTGGATTAGTAGATTGATAAATTATAGTTTGTGCAGTTTTTGACAAATTGGCGAATTAAATAATATTTTAATTAATAATTATTATACATTTACATAAGGGGTACTTTTTCATAAATAGTTTTTTATCTACTTATATTTCATTTTTAATTCACATTATTTTTTTGTATTTCAATAAGTTATATGAGTAACATAATTATCAAAATATTCCTAATAATATTCACATTTTCAGTGTGAATATTCCGTGATATGAATGTTCACACTATCAATGTGAACATTCACAAATATAAATGTTCACATCACCTATTCAAAAAATATTTATAAGGGTAGAAATATCTATAAAATACTTTAAATATGTGAATTAGGATTTGATAGATCAAATGTTCAAATAATAATATCTTATGGATTAATTGGAATACAAACATTTGAAAAAAAAATTTCTAATAAATCTCCCTTTACATAATATATAACATTAATTTGTATAATATTTTTTAGATATATAACACAAAATAATTTTATATAATATGTTTCATATAAATAACCAATAATTTGTAATAAATTTCATATTTTAAATCTCTCACACACTCATTTTTCAATTAATATTTCATTAGAAATTAAAAAATATATATGTATTAATTATAACGGAACGGAGCAGTTCAGTTACCAAATTACAAATTTTAAAATTTAAACCGCAATTAACAATTAGAATAGTACAAATTAATACAATTTTAACGAATTAAGTGATATTTTACACCGCCCTAAACACAATGTGGGTGTTTGGGAAGTAGATTTTTTTGTAAGTTTTTTTAGTTGTATGATATTATTAGAGAAAAAAAATTTTGTGCTTTAGAAGATAGTTAGATTTTTTGTGATTGGATGTGATATTTGTGAGAGAAAAAATGAAATGATTATAAAGACTTATGTGATATTTTGTTTAGATTTATTTTTTTTTATTTTGTAAAATATTTACCTTGTAGTGAAAAAATAAAAAAATAAAAAAAACTCAAAAATCAAGTTATCAAACACCACCAATATATACCCGTTAGATTTGGACTTTACCCCGTTCCGTGACGATGTTTACAAAACAAAATTTTATTTTTTAACAATTTATTTATACCCATAATTCTTATCAATTGTCCCTTACCTATTGTACAACTTTTAAACCACTGTATCTATAATTATGTTAGTTTTGTGTTTTAATTTTTTTGTTGCATTTTAGTAAATGGACAGAAATTGAAGATTTTAAAAGAGAATTTTAATCTTTTGAAATTTATAATTTAAAAAGTTATTAGAAATAATAGCAAAAAAATCTTACATTATGTCAAAACTATAATAAAAAAGGTAAATAACACATTATTCCATTTATGTTTGGCCACTTTCTTTTTCGCCTTTAAAGTTTTTTTTTTTTTTCACTTTGTCCATTTATGTTTCAAATTTTTTCATAATTTATTCTTAAAGTTAACTTTTATTCAAAATTATATCAAAAATATCACAATAACTGACACATAATATAAAATATATATTATTATATTAAAGGTTAAATTTATGCCAAAGGTGTGAATAATACATAATAAAATATTTAAAACCAATCGTAATCTATCTATATACTATACTATACTGTATATATATTAGAATGTAGTGCTGTTTTAGAAGGCTTCAAAATGTCATCCTAAAATTCTCATTCTCATAAATCTAGAAAGTACGTGGCACTTCTCTTTTGAGTTGATAGCTCTTTTCACTCCCTCTCAAAGACTTTCTTAACAACAAAAGCTCCTATCCTTCCACCTTTCTCTCCTGCCATACGTTTCTCCCCTTACCCTCAAAGAGTTTCACTCTCACTCTCCCACTACCTACAACTCCTATCCATAAAAAACTGTCAACAAAAAAAAAAAAAAATACAAAACTTATCCAAACAAATCTATTACTCTCCCACCTTAAACAAATCAAGCTATCCAAACAAATCTGTTTACCCTCCCACCTCAAACAAATCAAGCTATCAACGGAAAAAAAAAAAAAAAAAAAAAAAACTATCCAAACAAATCTGTTACTCTCCCACCTCAAACAAATCTCTCATATCCTCAAACACTTTCAGTCCCACTCTCTCACTATCCTACAACAGATTGATATATAAAAAAAAAAAAAAAAACCCACCCATCTATCCATATCCCCTTAAACCATTACTTCATCAACTTCATTCATCAGCAGTGAACCCAACAGTCCGCAGTTTGCCATTGAAGGCAAGTCTCGAATTCTCTTTTTCTTTTGTTTTAATAATTTATTTTTTTCTTCAAGCATTTGAGATTTTGTAAACAAATCTGTTTACCCTCCCACCTCAAACAAATCAAGCTGTCAACGAAAAAAAAAAAAAAAACTATCCAAACAAATTTGTTACTTTTTTTTTCTTATATACAGTTCACAAGGATATATATTTATATATTTATTGAGAAAGTTGCAATTGGAAGATTATACAAAAGCTGGCTACTTTAGTGTGCATGTCTCTGTTTTTTTTTTCTTTTGTTCTGAACATGTCTCTGTTTTTTTTTTTTTCCTTTTGCTCTGAACATGTCTCTGTTTTTCTAATGTTTCTTTTTATATCCGTTTAAATGGAATAACTGTGTGAATGTTGGTGTAGAGCCACATAGCAAGAAAATTTGTGAATTCAATGGTTTTTGCAACCCATTCTCTGTCTTCTTACTCTCTGTGTAAATACAATATTGTCGATATATATATATAGAAAATTGTCCCCGCCTCTCTGTTTATTTTCTGTCTAACTGGACTATTTATGGGTTCTGGTTTGATTTGTTTGATTTTTATTCTGCTGAATGTCCCTCTCAAACTACATTTAAAAATTACAAAAGCAATTATGGATTAGCCGGTTAATCGGACCGGCGAGAGAGATGGGAGAGAGTTCTTCGGGATCTCAACGCACGGTAGAGGTAAGGCCGACGATGGAGAGAGGGGTCGGCCGGACGGTGGGTTGAGAGACTGATAGGCGTTTTTGGTAATTAACGAGGATTTTAAGAAGTTAGTTAAAATTAGCTTTTAACTTTTAATTAATTTTTTTATATTTTTTACACATAAAAATATTAAAAAATCAAAAAAAAAAGAAAAAATTAATTTTTAATGAACTTTTCAAATCACTCCTAAATTAAAAACCAATTTATTAATTTTTGGACCTTTTTTTTTTTAAAAATCACAACACCTCAATTTTATTCGCATTTTTTCAAAAAAAAAAAAAATTTCAGCTTTTAACCTCTAGAGACGCAAAGACTGAGGACGGGATCCGCTATAATGCAAGGCTAGAGTTGGTGCCACACGTTAAGTTATTTTACAGTCACGTCAGCAACCGGCATGCAACCGGCACAACTGGATGCTTTTACCAAAACCACACCCCCTAAATTTTCTGCCAAATATTAAAAAGTCAAAAAACATCCAGTCTATTTGGAAATAAATTATTTTAGTTAATTTTTTAATTATTTTAATTTGATTAAAAAATTTATGTTTGAAATGATAGTTGATTTTTTAATTTTTAATGCAAGGCTAGAGTTGGTGCAACACGTTAAGTTATTTTACAGTCACGTCAGCAACCGGCACAACTGGATGCTTTTACCAAAACCACACCCCCTAAATTTTCTGCCTAATATTAAAAAGTCAAAAAACACCCAGTCTATTTGGAAATAAATTATTTTAGTTAATTTTTTAATTATTTTAATTTGATTAAAAAATTTATGTTTGAAATGATAGTTGATTTTTTTAATTTTTTTTTAATTTTTATAGTTGATTTGAGTTATGAGAGAGAAAAAAAAAAGATTATAAATTAGATGTAAAAAAAATCTTTATTAATTATTTTAATCTATTTTGTCTTTATGAACTATTTTTTTCAATGTTTATCACGTTATTTAAAAAAAAAGCTCAAATATCTGTAACTTAAATAAATTAAAAACATATATACAAACTAAAAATATTCAATGTCTATCACGTTATTTTTAAAAAAAAGAAAGAAAAAGAAACCCATAATTTTTATTCCTACAATTTACTCATGCATATCTAACACCCACAATTCACTGAATCAGATGTCTATCACATAAAATTTAGTAATATCTATAACTTAAATCAATTAAATAAATCCCAATCTCAATTAAATAAATTAATAAAAAAAATACACATCCACAAAAAGACATCGCTCTGTGTTTATTTTGTAATTTTCAAAATCTTCAAAAAAAAAAATATAACAATAAATCAAAATAAATCCTTTTTTTCCTTTGTGTTTTTTTCCCCCATGTATAACACTAATTTGATTACATTATCTTTGCTTACTACAAAACTATTGTGTTATAATTTCTTTACAAATAGTTACATTAGCTCCTGAGTAGATCCATGTTGTATAATAGATTTTTAAATTTTTTTTATGTACTTACAACAAATAACGGTATTTACTGAGATTTTGTATTCTTTATCTTTTATATTCCAGTTTGAATTCTATTGAAGAATAAGGCAAGCAAACTTAAGGTAAATTCCAGATAAATCAGCAACAATTGGTTAACCATTTGATATTTCCAGGTTTGAAATTGAATTACAAATTTTTAGATCTTTGGTTACATATTATTTTTTTAAAGTTTGTTTGTATGTAAAAAATGATAACAAAAAAATGTTAACACTTTTTTATTTTACAGGTATTTTTTGGAACATTTGGACATGATGAGCGACATCTATTGAGTTTTAATTTATCAAATATAGATAGATTTGATTTATGACATTTAGTTTATTATTAGTTTTTTTAGCATATATATGTTTTAGACATTAGGTTTATTGAGAAACATCTTATTTATTGTTAATATATATTATTTCATTAGTTAGAAATCAAGTTTATTGTTTTAAGAAAAATAACTCAATTGGATGATTTAAATATTTTATGAATATTTGCTTTGAAATATTGTCTTCACTTAAGAAATCTGAAAAGATGATCTCTATACATTATGATTATAATTTTATAAATAAATTTAGAAATTAATGCGTTATTAAAAAATTTACACATTATTAAACCAATCCCGTGCATAGCACGGGTTTACTACTAGTATTATTTAAGGAAAATGGGATTTTTAACCTACAAGTTTTGTGGGAGCTCCAATATTCCAATCTTAATTTTATAATTTTTCGATTTAAAAAAAAAAATCTCAGCATTTATTGACTTCTCCCAATCCACAAACCTTTTCAATTTTTTTCATACCTACTACCGCACCATTTTCAACTTCTCCTAATGGTTAGTGATGGAATTGTTAAATTATTTTTATAGAAAAATTTAAAAATAATAATTTATATATTAAAAAATATCTAAAACAAATATAAATTCTTATTAAAAAATAGCAGGTTGCAATTGCAAAAACAAAAACAAAAACAAAAACAAAAACAAAAACAAAAACAAAAAAAGAAACAAAATTACATTGTGCATTTTATTAAAATCTAAAAAAAAAATAACCATACCTACTACCGCATCATTTTCAACTTCTCTTATATACTATGATTAGTGATGGGATTGTTAAATTATTTTTATAAAAAAAACTATAAAAAAATAATTTGTATATTAAAAAAATATCTAAAACAAATATAAATTCTTATTATAAATAACAAGTTGCAATTGCGAAAAAAATAAACAAAATTACACTGTAAAAAATAATTTGTATATTAAAAAATAACAGGTTGTAATTGTGAAAAAAAAATTTACACTGTGCATTTCATTAAAATATATAAAAATTAATTCCTATATTAAAAAATATCTAAAACAAATAAAAATTCTTATTAAAAAATAACAAGTTACAATTGCAAAAAAAAAAAGGAAAAAAATTACACTGTAAAAAATATTTTATATATTAAAACAATATCTAAAACAAAAATAAATTCTTATTCAAAAAAATAACAGGTTGCAATTATAAAAAAAAAAAAAATACAGTGCATTTCATTAATAATGCTCAAAAAATGTGTCAAGTATTTGTGTAATGACCCGACCCTTGCGTAGGTTTTTGGTATATTTTCAGTCCTTTATTCTGTACATTTAAATGCTTAATGTGAAATTTCAGGTGAAATTAAGTTTAGGCAAATGGACTTTATGAATAGAGACCTATATCTGTTTAATAAGGAAAATCCCTGTTACAATTAAAATGTTTGGATCAGAAATTGAGAGCCTTAGAGGCTTGATAATCCGAAAGTGATTTTACCTTTGAGATCAGCATAATTTTTAAGTAATAATAGGCACTTTTGTGAAAATTTGATTTGGGATGATTAAACTGATAGAATTTTGTCATATTCAACTTTTTATATATGTGTGTGTCTCTTTGAACATTTGGGCCATATACAAAAATCTCCTGAGAGAAGGGGAGAAGTAGAGAAGAAAAGAGTTGAGAGGAACAAGAAAGGTTCTTCAAGGAAGAAATTGGGGAAATTAAGAGATTTATAGAGATTTTAACTTAAGGTATGTTTAGCTCATTCTAATTGACTCCTCTCTTTGAATTGAGTAGAAATTCCTCTATGTTATGTAAGTTAGGGTTATCATATGAGTCAAGCATGTATGAAGTGATTAATTGGGATGATGACTCTTATGCTTGATTGATTTGGAATTATATTTTTTCAATTGTTAAGTTGAGCTCATCTATGAGAACAATGGCTTTATGGGTATATATATGTGTGAAGTTGGAAATTTCATGGAATTAAGTTATGTTTGTGAGTTTAAGATTAAAGATCTAATTCATATTCAAATTGATATATGTTGTGATCCCTATGTACATGGTTTTTGGACCTTATTCTAACAATTAATGGATCCATATTGAGGCTTGTAAGTACTCACCAAAGTTGAGTGTTTATGTGAATTTCGGACTGCACATCTGGGCAAATCGCCGCACATACGGGAGCACTGCCGCACGTGCGAGAGTCATGGCCGCACGTGCAGGAAATGGGAAATTTCTGGGTTTTGGCTCTGCTAAAAAGGCATGTGCGGGGCTTTTCAACCGCACGTGCGGAACCAATCGCCGCACGTGCAGGGCTCACTGCCGCACGTGCGGCCCATGCTGGAAAAGTTAGATTGCTCCGTTTTACGTGCTCGTCCCTCGAATATTTTTGAAATCTGTATTTGATGCCTTTTTGATATCTGTAAATTCATTCGAAACAAGTAAGTCAAGAAATGATTTAACAAAGAAAAATGAACTAACTTACGAGTTATGTATGTGTGCAGAACACATTCCGGGAAGGACTAACGCTCCTCCACCAACCGTGAGTAATAGTACTGTGTTGTACATTTGGTGTACTATTAATAATTAATGTTAACGGTTTGTTATTCGTAAGCAAACTACGTCGTTTCTTAACGAATAAATGAAACTTAAGTTCATCCTTGAACAATAGTATCGGTGTGAATCTAAGATTATTCTGTTGTGTTATACATGGACCCGAGGTCGTTCAGAACCTATAATATGAGTGTAAAGGTCTAACATCATTATGTGACCCACGTTAGAATATGAATCGTTCTGTCCTTATTAAGCGTACTGTAGTGATATATGTGCCCCCTGTTAATAGTTATTGTTATTATTCTGTTATACGCAAGACAACTGTATCAATTTGTAAAATATGCTTTACCTATTGCCAATAGTTATCATTAGCACTCTGTTAATCGCAAGTTAACTATGTTAACACATGAGAATGATTGAAGGAATCTATGTGCCTCAGATAACTCGAGACGACCGCTCTAATGATATCTGGGCTTATGGCCATTCTGTATAATCTGTAAGACCTATTATTTTCTGGTATGGAACAAAGTGTTGTACGGAACTAAGTGCTATAATGTGAGTCATCTCTAGAATCCGTGCGAGACACCTCTTGAGTCCATACATATATGAACTGGGCTTAAAGCCAATCTGTTAGTATTCTGGGCTTAAAGCCGATCTGTGAAATCTATGAGGCCTACGGCCGTTCTATGACATCTGGGCCTATGGCCAATCTGTGGTATCTGCTAAGCCTATAGCCAATCTGCAAAATCTGTCAAGCCTAAGGTCGTTCTGTATTCTGGGCTTAAAGCCACTCTGTTTAAAGACTGGGCCCAAGGCCATTCTGGAAACAATTACAGGATAAGATTAACTATAAGTTCTCTGCATTTATATACCTTGTGATTCAAGTTATTTATTGGATTATCACGTACTATTATTCGCTAAGCTTGCTCACTTTATGTTATGTCTGTTTCTGTAGGCACTCAACTTGGAGGTCAATCTTAATCTGTAACGCCCTCAAAATAATAAAAATAAACCCATCAATTTAGACATGCATTGATATAAGAGACAAGCATCATTCTATTCATCAGAGTAATTCTTTACAAAAGCATTACATGTTAACAACAAAAGCAAATGCCCTACGGGCTTACAGCTTTCCAAGTTAACACTTGGTTACAAAGAGGAGAGTACTAACTCAAATACACATTAAGCCCTTGGCTTGAAATTACATGTAATACAACAAGAAATAAGAAAACCACAAACATCTACCTGCCTCTAGCCTCCCAAGCTATGTCCTTAGAGGTGGCATGCTTCCTGTACCTAAAGATGGTGTCCCATATAGGGTGAGCCACAGCCCAGTAGAAATACACTAAACCAACTATAAACAATGACTAAAAGATTAACAGTTGATAGATGGCCAACACTTGTACATTCGTTTACATCACATTACTGTTCCATGACATTCGTGTCCATGTTATAATTCACTTTCCATTTCTTATTCAACTTGGAGTTTGAAAACAAGGCTCAGTGCCCTAGCCAAATCATTTGATGAGATCATAATTCATCACTAAAACACTTTCAAAATTTATGATGGACATACATGTTGGTGTCGTATCTAAGTCAAACAAAACATTTCCATATTTCTCAAATGATATACATTTTAGTGCTATATCAAATCAAAACAAACACTTCCATAAGTCTCAAATAATACACATTGTAGTGCTGTATTAATGAAACAAAAACACTTCTAATTCGCAGCCTGATACACATTGTAGTGCTGTATCACTGTCACACAAAATTCGGTTTAGAGGTCTAGCCCCGTTCTTCCAATAAACCGTGGAGTACAGCCCCGTTCTCCTCCCACACATTACAATGTATATAAACAATTATCATATACAAATTCAATCTATCAATACAAGATTTTGATGTATTAAACCAATCGCCATGTTCAGTAGCATACTCAACAGATTAGTTTTAGTTTGCCTAATCTTCATGCACTGTCTACAACTATCAAAACTATCCTCCACCGATAGCCCTAAGCAGTTATTTCTAAACAGAAAATAAATGCATTAAATGGAATTAACATCAACATTTTACATACGTAAGCGATAAACGAATCCAACGACACCCTTTAATCCCGCACATTTCCAATTTCAACATTCTCAATCAAAACCTCTTTTCTCTAAATTAATTACACAAATTAATTCATCTATGTAATTAAGGCTTTACCCATAATCTACATAACAACCCTAAGGTTCCACTTTTCTTCAATAGATCAACACTAATCTCATTTCTTTATACCAAACATGCATCTAGGTTCATATATATGTAAAACCCCATCTTTTGTAAAATTGCACAAAGACCCAAACTTTCTCAAAATTACCCAACAACTCCCAACATATCAAAATGCTAAGATTCAAAGACAAAGCTCATAAGGAGGAGTAGGATATCCCTACCTCAAATTCGGAGCTCAAAGGGAGAAGGTAACGAAACTCAAAGTGCTCCAAAACTCAATATGCTCGGATCAAAACGTAGCCCTCGACGATCAACACAACTTTTGTAAAGGCCAAAGGTGAGGAAATCACTCCTACTAGATCAATACTTAGAGAGAAGTTGAGTTTTAGTGAGAAAAGCTCTCAGATGGCTTTTTCGGAAAAGTAGGAGAGAGAAAGGATGTTGAAAAGTGATTCAAAAATGGAATCCCGAAGTTGGTATAAAAATCGCCCCGCTCGAGCGTGGAAAACCCCACTCAAGCGTCACTCACAGACTCCCGCTCGAGCATCACTCACAGACTCCCGCTCGAGCGGCGGATACACACTCCCAGAACTTTTGCTGAACCAGGTCCCCGCTCAAGTGTAAAACTTCCCGTTCGAGCGTCACATACAAACTCACGCTCGAGCAGCAGAACTCCCGCTCGAGCGTCTAACACTGCAGAGGAAAATACTGGGGGATGGAAAATCACGCTTGAGCGTCAAAACACCTGCTCGAGCGGAGAAGCAACAACAAAGGGCCCGCTTGAGCGTCAAAAGATCCACTTGAGCGTGAAGGCGAAAATCTGGGCAACTACTTTTGGTTTCTAAGTTCAACCAACCTGTAACAACCTACCCAACACATCCTATAACTCAAATACAAAGTGTTGAAGGACGGAAATAAGGTAATACAACAGCCAATACTACGGGACCTAAGTCTGGAACACCGTACATAAAGGGGTAAAACCCGGGATCGCTATATAATCCATGGCATTCGTACCTCTTTTGTCAACCGCAGTGTGTCTAGGCACTTAGATGAAGCTATTCATTTTGTGAAGTTTTGTCAACCTTTTGGCTTTGTATTTTGAGATGTGTATAACCTCTTCCTCACTAATACTTTTGTTATACGCCCAATCATGGGGCTAGGTCTGTGTATGTATATGTACATAACTAAATTCTCAGATGCACGTCACTGTATGTTCATCTACCTTATGCAATGTTTGTGATCCTGGCATAGTAGTGGTAGCTCAATGGATATTGTCTTATGTTCATTTTTTATATTAATGCTTTCGTTCAGGCCCCATATCTTATGTACATCGAGTTAAGTGTCCGTTTCTGAAGTGGTCATGCCCAAACTTTTAGGGGCGGGTTTGGGGTGTGACAATTTGTGTAAAAGTTTGACACGTGTCCACTCTCAAATTATCAAGTGAATATGGATGAAACTAAAAAACTCAGTTTTAAAGTCTAACAAATATTAGAAATCCGATCATTAAAACCTGATAATTATTAATTAATAGAATTCAATAATTGAAATGTCTCAAACCACGTCTCCTTGCCTTCGTAAATGTTTTTTTTTTGGTTAATGCATTAGTGTGAGACATTAAAATTATATATTGAGTTATGTAATTGTTATGACAAAAAAATAAATGTTGTATTCCTCTTTTATGGCAATTTATCTAGTTATACCTCCAATTAAAACATTAGGTGTGCTTCTACATCATCATTAAACATTGCTTTCATTTTTTTTAGATACTTTATCTCACAATTGTTTATATTTTGTGTTACGAAATTTATTACATATGTGTTTACTAAAACTATTAGATGGACGTAATGAAAGAAGTAGAAACTATTTCAATATCATTATTGGGATTAAAAGTATAAAAAAAACGTACACAAAAGTATATGAATAGACAATATTTTACAAAATTTGATTATGAGTCTCACTTCTTGATAATCCTATAATTCATTTATTTTTTGTATTATATTCTACGTTTGATTTCTGTACTTTTTTTTATTATATAGTTTTATTTGTTTTCTTTAAAAGTTTGTTTTTAAAAATTAATTAATAAATCAATCAATCATTTTCTATTTCAAACAATTCCATTTTTGTTTTTATTTTTTACTTTTTCTTAAAGTAGTTTTAGTTTTTGGCAATTATTTACCTTATATATATATATTAGCGTATGCCCGTGCCTAAAGGCACGGTGTAAATAATGTTAGGATTATAATATAATTGTAATCGCAACACTATTTAAATTTAAGATTAAAATGCAATTATAAAAATATATTTAATAGACTACACTCTACAATCCCAAACAAATCAAATATAAAAAATATATATATATATATCAAATAATGCACACCAGCCGGTACTCTACAATTTAAAAGAAATTAAAATTAAAATGCACACCAGTTAGTGTTACTATTGCCAATCAAATGCTAACTACATAAGAAAAACAAACATTATATTGTCATACGCCAAAAGAGTGAGTTAAAACTTTATAAAAAAAAAAGTGGGTCGAAGCTTTCCAGAATATGTATGCTTTACAGAAGATGTGTCAATAACATGTCTTCAAACATGTGTTTGCCCAAACTTCCTCCTCATTACTTTCGAAAAAATCTTTGTATCAACTTGTATGTATCCCCAATAAGAAACATGCACAACAATCTAGTAATTTGTGGAAACAAAAAAAATATATATATATATAGATTGGTATATTTGTTGGAAATATACATATCAAAATACTTTGAGATTGAAATTACCTTATTACATCCCCATCGAAGCAAGCTAGTTGTATTTCTCCTTTTAAGCTCCATAAATTTTTCGATCCAATCCTAAAAAAATACATATTTCCAATTATTATTAGATTGAAATTTTATAAAAAAATCTATGTATATAATCAATAAAAAGAAATCTACATGGTTACCTTTTAATAAAACATGATTTAATGAACATGGAACACTACAACAACACTTTAGGATAAACAATATTTGTAGTAGAATCCAAACTATCTTTAGGGAGGAGAATACTTATACGATCAAAGGATGTACATCTGGACAATGCCACATATAATTGGCCATGGCTAAACACTGGTATGCGCAAATCAACCCCGACAAATTTCACAGATTATCCTTGAGATTTATTAATGGTTAAAGCATATGCTAATCGGACTGGAAATTGATGTCTTGTCATTTGGAAAGGCATTTCTGAAGAAGATGGTGTCAAAGATATTCTTGGTATGAATGCCAAATAGACAAACTTTTCTCCAATTAAAATTTGAGCTTCAATTATGCAAGTGTCGTACCTAGTAACCATCAATCTTGTATCATTACATAGTCCATCTTTAGATGCAATATTTCTTAACAATATTATAGGACAACCCACTTTCAACTCTAACTTAAAAGTTGGTAGCCCGGGAGGATCCAATGAATTTAAATATTCATTAGGATATCTATTTGTAATGGTAGGATCAATTTCATTATCTTTAGACATTTTATCTGCTGCAAAATAAGTATATAATCTCCTTGGAAAGATATTCAACGCAGTAGTATTAATGTCACTGACATCATCGTTACGCGCTGATAGAATAGTGCGTTCAGTTAAAAATGTTGGGGTCGACGTCTCTATCATATTCAACTATGGGTAAACTGTAGAGAGCAATTCATTCAAATCTTGACATTTGTGTATTGTTGATGGAAGGTTGATGATTTCTTGAGGATTAGTCCTAATCTAAAAAAAGTGAAATCAATTAAAAAAATATATAAGTGTAAACACAATTTATTAATTTAAAATAATCTATATAATAAAGAAAAAGGTTAAAGTAGTGTTACCTCCATCAAGAAATTTGCAAAAATAGCATTTTCATGGTCTCCATGATTCAAGCGCATATTCAAATCCAAAGTTAAGATATGTATATGCTTCCATAGAACAGAGTGTCTTAATGATGCATTCACAATTTGCTCACGAATTCCTTTGGGTATAACTGATAAGATTTGTCGAAAGTCTCCACCAAGAACAACAGTAATACCCCCAAATGGCTTTTCACTATCACGAATATCCCTCAATGTACGATCAACCGCCTCAACACAATGTCTATGTTGCATAGGAACTTCATCCCAAATTATGAGTTTTATTTCTCTAAACAACTCAGCTTGTAATGATTGTTTGGTAAACCCACAAAGTGAATTTTCCAAGACATATAACGGAATGAAAAATGTTGAATGTGTAGTGCGACCTCCTACCAATAACAATGATGCAATTCCATATGAAGCCAGAGTAACAACAATATGCCCAAGGCTACGACATTTTAATGCAATCGTATTGTACAGAATGTTTTCCCTGTTCCAGCACCCCCATTAAGAAAGAAAACAGTTCCTTTATTTTGAAAAATTGAAGAAGTGATTGTGTTATAAGCATTCTGTCGTCCATTATTGAGACAATCAATAGTAATTTGTGGATCTGTCTGTTGTGCCTTATTCTGCAGTTGTTGATGTTCGAATATCAATCGATTACCAACTACTGCACTCCAATTTGCAGTAGGTTGTGGCCTGGGTGGGAAGTCAATTAAACATTTGTCTGATTTATGAAGCATTTTATTCAAAAGATGGAGACCATAATCTTCAATTTGAGCCTCAGTTGAGTCTGAAATGGCAAACAATGTACGAATCTTATGTGCAAGATCATCACATATATGCGTTGAGAATTGATTCCATAATGCACATGGATTTAATGGAGAGCACTGGGTGAGAATAACACTAAACAATCTCCTTAATTGGTATTTAGTTTTCATAACTGCAGCCTCTTTCAAGTATTGTATCCATTCTTCATCATCTTCTAAAAGCCCCCTTACAACACATGCTAATTTAAATGTATCATGCATAACATTATCGACTGTGCGTAAAGACCGAAACGACTTTGGTCCTTTGACAACAGTTAGTAACAAATGTAGATAAAATCTTTCACCACAATTAGGATTGGCAAAGTACATTCCACCAATTGCATATCCTCTTTCTCTTGATTTCCATCTCTTTTCTGACTTGAGCCATACAAAATGCTGTGGAAATTCTTGATAAGTGAATGGACATTCATCTTCACTGGCAGCACAATATGCAAAGAAGCTAGTAAGAGTTGACATTTGTTGACCAGCTCTAGATTGAATCGTTTCTAATGACTCTTCTCGGTTAAAAACAACGCGATGCATTCCAAGTAAATGAAATGCTAATCGTACAACTGTTGGTATCTCTGCATGCAAAGGATAACCAAATATTCGCCAAGCAGCTTCTGGAGGTCCAATATACCTTGCATCGAGATATTGCTGAATCTCATTTATCGATCCCAACATCACCCTTGTAAATGTACTTATGTATATACTTGACACATTTCATTCCGGCGCATACTTCCACATTTATATGACAGTTGAAAAGTTTAGAAAGATATGTATCGTATGGTACGACATCCCTGTTATCAACTTCTTGTCCCCTCACAGTATGTACTTGGCCATTATTGTGACGACGGTAGATAGGGTATCCATCTTGATCCATAGTTGTTGTTTTTGTGAAAGCTCGAGGGTATCTCTTACTACATCTACCATTTTCCATACATGGTGCATGCGGATTTCTAGCACCACATAGTCCATGTACCATACAACATTTGACAGTTTCAAAAAGCATAGGATCATCTTTCGGGTCTGGAAATTCTACACAGACCAATTTGTCTACTTGAGCACATGTCCGAATTTTGTCTGGACCCTTAAGAAATAAAAGTGCATGCATGTGGGAGAGGCCTTGTTTTTGAAATTTAATTGTAAAAACATGTGTAACTTTATTTCCAAACACTTTATTTGTTTCTATCTCCTTCATCAAACATTTTCTATTCAACTAAAAAACATGGGCAATTAAATCAGGACAATCAATAGGTTTTTGATGTGATAATAATTGTAATGACCCCGAAATATACGCCACAATTATTGGTAATTAATTACGTATTAATATGAATTAATCGGGCATTATCTGTTTGAATTAGAAAAATATCTGTTGGAATTACGACTTCGGGACTGAAATTGATGACCGTAATGGGTTCAGAAAATGAAATTGACCACGGCTATGTGATACCGGGAATTTTTAGAATCATTTGGGACATTTAATTGGAGACTGAATTTCGTCTGATTCGTAAGGCTTGTTTGGCTTAAGTGTTTTGGCACAATGGTTTATTTATGATATATATGTCTTATAGATAAGGCTTTGATCCATTATTGACTCAACAAAGAAAAGAAAAATCTAGAGAAAGAAAGAGAAAGAGAGAGAGAGAGAGAGAGAGAATTCAGGGGAAAAGAGAGAAACCAAGAGAAAAGAAGAGGAAATCAAGCTTAGTCTCTCCAACTTAGCAATCAAGGTAAGAATTCCTTCCTATTTCCTTCAATTAAGGTTGGTTCATCAATGATCTCATGTTAAATAAGAGGATTGAAGGGGATATATGTTTAATTTGAGCATGCATGGCATAAATTGATGATTCATGGTTATATTTGGCCAATTTGAGAAGGAATCTCTATAGATGTAGAGATATGAAGCTTGTATGTATATGTTCTGGATTTCCATCTTGGTTCAAGTGTGATCTTCTAAATATTCATGTGGGTTTTATTTTAAAGTGTTAATGGTTAAATCATATTGTTGATCAATGATATTGAGCTTTGATTTCATAAGATTGGAAGTTAATGTTTCAAAGAAAATGATGAAGCTTAGAAGAAGAACCAGAGTTTCGGATTTTTGCATGGTCCGCTCGAGCGGAGGGAAGCCTGCTCGAGCGGAGAAATCGGCCTCCCAAGAAGCTTTTGACAGATATGAGTCGCTCGAAATGACAAAGGGCGCCGAGGAGGACCTTTTTCCGGAAAGTTTTTGGAAGTTGTTTTACATGATTTTTAGCATGTTAATGGCATAATTTAGCATTTCATGAGTATGAATTAAAGTAAAGAAAGATAAGAATGAATATGAAAGAATGTAAAAGAAGAATGGAATGGCATGAATTATATGATGTTGAATGATAAGAAATGTGTTATGATGTTGATATTTGCAGGACAGGACGTGAAGACCGTGTAATCGGTATCGGAAACCCACTGTAAGTAACATTTCTGTAAAGCTATGTTGATATGCAACGTATTTGAAATGCTATATGATATGATATGTTGTGAAATGTGATTTTAAACTGTGAACGAATGCCTTAATTTGCGAATCTAGTATGGCATCCATAGATAGTTCAGTCGTGGGGACGAGAACATGCAGGCCCATGCGCTTTAGTCATGGGGGACGGCATGGAAGGACAATCCCATGACCAGTTTACGAGATCTCGATATGTGTTTAATCGGTGTCCGGGACCGGTTACTCTAGTCGTTAGTCGACACATGTTATGTTCTATGGAGTATGCCATTATGTATGTTCTTATGAGATGATTATGATCATGTTATGAATGCTATGTTTTTGGAGTTCGTTCACTAACCCCTTTACGTTAATGTTACTTGTTGAGCTTTAGCTCATTGTTTGTATTTATGTATTTATAGGTGAGCCTTCAGGGAGTCAAGCCTAGGCCGAGTTTTGCATCGAGCCACCGTTTGAAGCCAGCAGAGTTTTTGTGCCTCCGAGCTGGGGGTAGGCCTAGAAAGCCGTTTTGTGAGCTCTTGTTTAGTTTTGTTGTACAATTGTGACAGAGTCGTATGTGATGTTTACGATCATGTTATGTAATGAATGTGGGTAATTAACTCATTTTTGGCATGTAATGTATGTTCATATAAATGCACAGCTCTTTGGACTATTGTAGTTTGTTTTCGCTTCCGCGAGCCCCGTTTATTTATGTTATGTACAGTAAAGCCTGTGGTAATCTAGAATTACTGGCCGGTTACGATGCCGACCTTCTCGGGGCGGGTTTGGATCGTGACAGAATGGTATCAGAGCGCACGAGTTAATTTACCCACACACGTGTCCATAAGAGCTGTAGGGTGTCCTAGAAAGAAATAGAGCATGGCATAAACACATGTGCATGGGTGTGTGTGTGTTCTATGAATATGAAGAACAAGAGGAACTGTAAATGATGAGACAGTAAAGGAAACAATATATGGAAAATGAAATGTGCTATTTGTTATGCGTCCTATAGACCAATGGAAGATACCAATGCAAGGCATGTAGATGAAACAGAATCTTCTGATGCTAGAATGACTCGGTTAGAAAGAATGGAAGAGGTTTTGACTGGGTTGGTTAGACAACAACTAGAGTAAGGCCAACCACCACATAGACAGCCATTTTCGCCTCCTCCACCACCACCAGTGCAAGTGGAACAGATGAATAATGATGATATTATCACCTTGACGCAGAAATATAAGAAACTGAAACCACCAGAATTTGCAGGGGGCATTGACCCGTTAAAAGCAGAGGCATGGGTACTTGAAACAGAGAAGATTTTTGAAGTATTTCCATGTAATGATGTATATAAAGTTCTATTAGCAACATTCACTCTGACAGAAGAAGCTAGAAGATGGTGGATGCTGGTACGGGATCGGAATAGGGATTTAACATGGGATCGATTTAAAGAGATATTTTACGAAAAGTATTTCCCACAATGCATGTGAGATAGGAAGATATCTGAATTCGAACAGTTGAAACAAGATGTTATGTCAGTAGCAGAGTACGAAGCGAAATTTACTGAATTAGCCCGCTATGCTCCACATATGGTTGATACAGAATATAAGAAAGCGAGGAAATTTGAGGGTGGTTTACATGTTGAAGTACTTGATCGGGTGAATGTATTGAAACTAGAAAAATATGTTGATGTACTTGACAGAGCTCTAATGTCCGAAACAAATATTGCTAATTTGAAAATGTCCCAATCAACAATGACCGAGGCAGAAAGTAAGAAGTTCAAGAAACAAAAAGTAGAAATGGTTAGTGAATCCGTGGGCTCCGTGAATGACAAATCAAACTTAACCGTTAATGATAATACAAAGGGAGGTGTGCCTACTTGTAAAGAATGTGGAAAGCAGCATTGGGGTATTTGTCGCCGTAGATCCGGAGTTTGTTACAAATGCGGACAGAAAGGACACATAGCCAAAGCTTGTCCACAAGTTTACTCAAGAAATGAAAGACCCATTACTAGTGGAGTTAACTCAACAGTAACACCAAAGACGACCGCAATAGCTACCCCCGAGGGGAATACGTTGAGACAAGCAAGAGTTTACACTTTAGTTTCTGATAAGGCATAGGATACTGGCAAAGTGAAGACAGGTATGATTTTAATTATCTATTATAATGTTAGCATTATTACCTATGCACTGGAGAATATTGAACATGGGCATAAATTAAATGATGTTAGGACAATTGACTATGACTATGATGGAACCACTTACCTTTGCTATGGACTGTTAGATTTACGTGACTACCTTTAAATTGAACGTTATCGAACTTGTTAGTTGACTCCAGCATGTGTGAAATATGTTTATTATATGTCAGACTGTTATGAGATTGATACATGAACTATTGTTGAATTGTTCTCTTTATATGATGACACTTTTGTGAACGACTGAATGACGACGGAATGAATAATGACATGTGACTACGATTTCCGATTGAGATTCTGCCAGGATAAGTAAAGTTTGGAGGACCAAACTTCCTAAGGTGGGGAGAGTGTAATGACCCCGAAATATGCGCCACAATTATTGGTAATTAATTACGCATTAATATGAATTAATCGGGCATTATCTGTTTGAATTAGAAAAATATCTGTTGGAATTACGACTTCGGGACTGAAATTGATGACCATAATGGGTTCAAAAAATGAAATTGACCACGCCTATGTGATATCGGGAATTTTTAGAATCATTTGGGACATTTAATTAGAGACTGGATTTCGTCTAATTCGTAAGGCTTGTTTGGCTTAAGTGTTTTGGCACAATGGTTTATTTATGATATATATGCCTTATAGATAAGGCTTTGACCCATTATTGACTCAACAAAGAAAAGAAAAATCTAGAGAAAGAAAGAGAAAGAGAGAGAGAGAGAGAATTCGGGGGAGAAGAGATAAACCAAGAGAAAAGAAGAGGAAATCAAGCTTAGTCTCTCCAACTTAGCAATCAAGGTAAGAATTCCTTTCTATTTCCTTCAATTAAGGTTGGTTCATCAATGATCTCATGTTAAATAAGAGGATTGAAGGGGATATATGTTTAATTTGAGCATGCATGGCATAAATTGATGATTCATGGTTATATTTGGCCAATTTGAGAAGGAATCTCCATAGATGTAGAGATATGAAGCTTGTATGTATATGTTCTGGTTTTCCATCTTGGTTCAAGTGTGATCTTCTAAAGATTCATGTGGGTTTTATTTTAAAGTGTTAATGGTTAAATCATATTGTTGATCAATGATATTGAGCTTTGATTTCATAAGATTGGAAGTTAATGTTTCAAAGAAAATGATGAAGCTTAGAAGAAGAACCAGAGTTTCGGATTTTTGCATGGTCCGCTCGAGCGGAGGGAAGCTCGCTCAAGCGGAGAAATCGGCCTCCCAGCAGTTTTGACAGATTGTACAGTCCGCTCGAGCGGACAAAGGGGCGCTCGAGCGGAGGACCTTTTTCCGGAAAGTTTTTGGAAGTTGTTTTACATGATTTTTAGCATGTTAATGGCATAATTTAGCATTTCATGAGTATGAATTAAAGTAAAGAAAGATAAGAATGAATATGAAAGAATGTAAAAGAAGAATGGAATGGCATGAATTATGTGATGTTGAATGATAAGAAATGTGTTATAATGTTGATATTTGCAGGACAGGATGTGAAGACCGTGTAATCGGTATCGGAAACCCATTGTAAGTAACATATCTGTAAAGTTATGTTGATATGCAACGTATTTGAAATGCTATATGATATGATATGTTGTGAAATGTGATTTTAAACTGTGAACGAATGCCCTGATTTGCGAATCTAGTATGGCATCCATAGATAGTTCAGTCATGGGGACGAGAACATGCAGGCCCATGCACTTTAGTTATGGGGGACGGCATGAAAGGACAAACCCATGACCAGTTTACGAGATCTCGGTATGTGTTTAATCGGTGTCCGGGACCGGTTACTCTAGTCGTTAGTCGACACATGTTATGTTCTATGGAGTATGCCATTATGTATGTTCTTATGAGATGATTATGATCATGTTATGAATGCTATGTTTTTGGAGTTCGTTCACTAACCCCTTTACGTTAATGTTACTTGCTGAGCTTTAGCTCATTGTTTGTATTTATGTATTTATAGGTGAGCCTTCAGGGAGTCAAGCCTAGGCCGAGTTTTGCATCGAGCCACCGTTTGAAGCCAGTAGAGTTTTTGTGCCTCCGAGCTGGGGCTAGGCCTGGAAGGCCGTTTTGTGAGCTCTTGTTTAGTTTTGTTGTACAGTTGTGACAGAGTCGTATGTGATGTTTATGATCATGTTATGTAATGAATGTGGGTAATTAACTCATTTTTGGCATGTAATGTATGTTCATATAAATGCACAGCTCTTTGGACTATTGTAGTTTGTTTTCACTTCCGCGAGCCCCGTTTATTTATGTTATGTACAGTAAGGCCTGTGGTAATCTAGAATTACTGGCCGGTTACGATGCCGACCTTCTCGGGGCGGGTTTGGGTCGTGACAATAATGCTGAAGTAATTTCTGGCCAATTAGGGTTTGCAGTCATGGTAAGAAAAATATCTGAGTGTTGGTTATATCGCGTGATAGCCATTGAATCTTGAAAGATTTCAAACATATGTCTAGGACTACCAGTAAATGAAGATAGCAAAACAATCCTTTGACCAATTTGACCAGGTCGCACATAATCTGGATCAATATCTGACAACTCTTGGTAAAGCTTAACCCGAAGTTTCCCTTGATTAAGCTTGTAGTATGTCAATCGATTTTACTCAGTTGTGGCCCAAGCATCTATCAAAAACTCTTGAAATAGTTTCCCACCTCTCAAAATAGTTGAATACTCTGTGGGTCATTCAAACAAACGATAACTATAAAAATCCATTTGAGTAAGTCGATCAGTTGAAGGTCGATCATATTGAACATTCCACAATTTCAACTCAGGTTCCCATCCAAGCTCACCATAAGGAAATAATAGAATATAATGTAATGGCAAGTATGCTGGGTGACATTCATTAATTTGCATCAACTCATTATTTCCTTGGAAATGTAAGATAATATCTCATTCCACTCACCTCTGTTCCATCACCTGGTATTACAATCGCAATCTTATCTGCAGTTGGTAAGTTATATCGATGTCGATCAGTTGTTGAATTGTAATGAAGATGAGCAGGTAGATTGTGTCCTGCCGCATCTAATTGATGTAAAATGACATGAGCCTGGCGAAATGTAGCTACAAATGCATTGACTTGCAACAAACTATCCTGAATAGTTTTGAGCAAATCCCTTCTCAAGTTAGGATTTTTACGATTACGAATTTCTAACGCTGAATCAGGGTCATAGATATACAATTGAGCATAACTCGCATCCTGCCTTGGTTATGGTTGTAGTGATCCTGTTCGATGTCGTAATTCTCCATGAATTGTGAATTATGTAGGACCCCTTCCACTGAGTACTCTACGATCCAATGTAGCACCAAGACTCGTAAAAGCATTGGCTGCATTGTACAATCGAGTATAACTTCGAAAGGATTTTGATTGATCATTATTCCCATCATACAATGCTTGAAGTGATGGAGAAGGTGTAATAAGTAAAGGTAACCTAATCTTCCCTTCTAAACAGCAAGTTCTGAATAAGGGACGCTTTATAGATGATTTGGTCAATTTTTCATCCATCCAATGTAAGGCTGAACAATAAGGACATAATACGTCCATCTTGCCAAGATAATGGCAGCAAGAATTGTTGTGTGCTCAGGCATCAATTGATGTACTTATAGGCATATCTTCTAATTCATCATCAGTACATAGATCTTCTTGAAGAAATTGATTTATAGAAGTAGTCCTACGAATATTTGTGTATAAATAAAATTCTATAAAACAAAATGGTAAGAATATGTATTTCAAGATTAGACATAGTAGTTTACCAATTCCTTTGTGGAGGTAAAGATATGCTTGGCATAGAAAACGAACATGTAGAATGATGGGCAACCATTGTTCGTTTTTGTGCCGAAAGAGAATCTTCAGTTATTGTTTCCCATTCCAAGCAAGCGCGATTGCGACGATTTGGTGCTAAAGAAGGGTGTATTGGTTGAATACAATCTTCTGATCCCTCTTGTTCTCGTTGCGAGCATTGAAAGTATGACTTTTCATTTTTTTCACGCTCTCGTCGTGCACATTGAACCAATGCAACTTTTGATATTACATTATCATTTTGTGCCTAAAATGAAAATATTTTGTCATTGGTGCAAAATATGTGAATATTTTGTACTTAACATGAAATATCTTCTTGTTTATTTTGTTTCTCTTAATTTTGTTTTATATTTTATTTGTTTTATACATTTAATAGTGTTATCTGTATTTATTTCTTTCTTTATGCATTTTGTTTTTTATAAAAAAAAAAATAAAGAAGAAATAAAAATCTATCTTATTTGGTTTATTCTTTCATTACATAGTTTGTCTTTATTTCTTCGTTTTTTTTTTTTCTTATTCTTTTCACATGTTGCATTATAAATGCACATGTATCTGTGCTAAATAAAAATAAATAAATTTGGAAAACACATATAAATAATAGCAAATTATAGGAAAATATATTACAATCATTCTACGGACAGAAACATAAAGCAACAAATTCACATAGTTTTGCTTCATATTTTTTAAAAGGAATATATATCACTTAACATGCATTTGTCATTCTCTTGCCAGAAGGAGTCACCTTTTTTTTTTCCCTTAGACATTGGGTTGACCTTTTCTTTTTCTTTTGCCTAACAAATATAAATAAAATATTAAAAAGATTTTAAAAAATCTTATATAAATAAAAATACATACAATGTTTTACTTGATTTTGTACTTACCGCACGAACACGAATAATATTAAGGTCATGCTCATCACGGATGACCACACCAACATTTCTAGACAGGGTTATAGGAGTAGGCCTACAAAAATGGATTGTGAATAAATTAAAATTTGTATAATAAAGTAGTAATAGTAAGAGTATATATTTGAAGAATTAAACTGAGTTGTTTACCAATTGGGTGTTACAGAAAGTTGTCTTGGGTTAATACATTCATTTGATCTCTCTCGTTCTCGTCACATGCGTTGTCCTAATTGGTATGCAGAACATGAGTTTTAATTTTTTTCACATTCTTGCCGTGCACGTTGAGCCAATGCAACTTTTGATAACACATTATCATTGTGTGCCTAAAATGAGAATATTATATAATTAGATGCATAAAATATGAAGATTGTCCCATCTCTTGCTTCCCTTTTATCATGTATTTGTTCTCAAAAGTTTAACTAACTTTTCTTCTTCGCTCGGTTGAGTTGTTAGTCACATAAGACAGGTATAAATAATATTGGTACACATATTCTACAAAAATCAATTAACATAAATTATTAATATTGGTATCACATCCTTTACAAAAAAAATTAATTCAAAATGATAATAATTTCGTTGCTACAGAAATCAATTATAATAAATCAATTCAGGACGATAATAATTTCACTGCAATATAAAACTCCACACATAAGACTTTCTCCACCATCTACAGCAACACCACCGTCGACCGTGACTTCAGCAGGTATCGTACGATGGCGGTTCATTTAAGTTAAAATGTAATTTATCAAATTCATTGCTAAAAGTTTAAGTTAAAATATTAATTCATATTTGAATTTTTTTATAGAATTTCACCATCTAAAAAAAGTATAGAATTTAAAATCGCCGTATGTTAACACATTTTTAAAATTTTAAAATATGGTTTGAGTTGAATCATATATAAACTTTAGTGTATTTATGAGAAAAATCTATATATATCTATAATGTATTTAAACAATGTCACCTGAAACATTTTTTGAGTCGTATGTATTTAAATATTTTTTTGATCAAAATAATATTAAAAGAAAAAATAAGTTAAAAATGTATTTAATCATTTTACATTTTTTTTCTCATATACATCATATCTAATTATTAAAAAATTGAACAATCTTGCTTAACATAATTATTTTAACCTACTAAAGTAACCAAAAAATTAAAATAACTTACTAAACTAACCAACCTTCCATACACCTCCTATAATTTTGCGTAGCTTTATTATTTTTTTTAAAGACCACACTCATGTTGCTAATTACACTCATCTTTTTTGTCCTACGTTGCAAAGATAAATATTAGATCATTGAGTACGTACAATGTGAATATTAGTGTGTAATGTTTTTTACTTTCCGCTTCCCTCTTCGTTCTTCGTGTTCTTTCCGTTATATTATAAGTAAAATTAAAATTAAAAAAAATCTATATTCTATAATTAAAAACTTCATTTCAATTTTTTCGTTTTCATCTCTTATATGTTTATTATGATGTGTTGTGACTGCAACATGTGTTCAAATTAATGTTTAGACAAATGCATTAACATATTGTACAAATGCTTACTTTAACATGGTTTAGAAAAATATTTTACAATCAGTCAAAACAATTGAATAAATATTTTAAAAACAATAACTCATAAAAATATACATAAAAAAGAGTACATGACACTGTGCAATTGTAACAAAAATCTATATAAAAAATAATAATAAATATTTGAAAAACAAACTTTTTAAAAATGTTGAGAAACCATACTACGGGATTTGCATGTTCCTTTCCTTTGCCAGAAGGGATAGCCTTTTCTGTCTCCTTTGATATTGCTTTGTGTTTTTCATTTTCCTTTCCCTATTAAAAATAAGTAGAATATATAATTCAAATATATTTTTAAAATGATAAGAAAATGCATGCGAGTACAAGTTATTTGTAGGCTTACCTCACGAGTGCGAATAGTATTAAGGTCACGCTCATCGCGGACTACAACATTAACATTTCTTTCTTAAAGAAATTGAATCTATATATACAAAAACTTTAGAGTGATAAATAAAATTTTGTACACATAAATAAGAAAAAAAAATCATTTCTTTCTTGATATTACCGTTCGGCATAAGTCTTCATCCACCTATAAAGTACGAGGGAAAAAGCATTTATTAGAAGAAAATTAGATATGATAAGTTTAAAATAAATAAATAAATAGGCCTTACATTATGAGAGAGGTATTTAAATTTCTATAGAGGGAGAAAAAAAAAATAAAAAAAAGAAAGAAAAATAAAAGAACACTTACTTGACCGAAAATAGTGATATTGTCTATAACTATTGTACTTCAACCTGAAATGTTTGGTTATATAATTATGGTTGTTTGATGAAAAATACAATGGAACATTTCCAAAAATAAAAAATAAAATGGAACAAACAACCCCAAATTCATAATGCAACATGAAAAGAATACAATCGATTGAGGTGCCTTTGGAAGGCATACAAAGTTAGAAAGAAAACTGGCTATACAGTGTGTTCTCAAGCGATTGTATTACTTGGTGGAAGTAACACACTGGCTAACAGGAACAAATATATTGGAAGGCATATAAGAACACACTACAAAATCGATTGTGAACATACTCTAATCAGCGGCAATGTAGGACCTATAACAGGTCCTATAACAGGGACTATATGCCTTCCAAAACAATTAAAAACTGATCATGGGACTAAAGATATCCAATTAATTTTTTATTTTTATTTTTATAGATGATCTACTGAACGGACCTTACAATATGAACGTTTCGAATAATTAAAAGTTGCTCATCATAACTTGAGTTTTACAAAAAAAAAAAAATTAATAAAATTGATATCTGTAAATTCATTTTTTCAAGATCTTTCAAATAAGACTAATATTGAATATATATATTTTTTTTTGGTGAAAGTAAACACTCAAAATCGCCTTCCGCAGTTTCATATGCATAGATCTAAAAACAAAACAAAATTTTTCCAAAATAGATTACCAAGTGTAAAGTTATGACATGTTAAAGATGTAATCCCACAAATGTTTGTTTTTTAAGTTTTAGGTATCTCTATCTGTCCAAATTGATGTATGTATTTTTCAATTTTGAAAACAAATAAATTAAAATATTTTAAACATATAAGTAAAAATTTATTAATTAAAATAAGTGGACAGATAGGTTAAGAATATGAGAAGATATGTTAAAATAATTTGGACAAATAGGTTCAAAAAAAATTTACAAATACAAAAAAAAAAATATTGGCATACATAAGTTAAAATAATTTGGACAGATCGGTTTAAATATGGGCATAAATAAGTTCAAAAGAGTTGCAATATACATGGCTTAAAATAATTTGTATTGATAGATTAAAATAATTTGGACACATATATTAAAATTATTTGGATAGATAAGTACAAATATTGGGACAGATAACTTCAAAAAATTTGGACAGGTGGGTAAAAATATTGACATACATATGTTTAAATAATTTGGACACAAAAGTTAACAATATGGGAACAAATATGTTCAAAAAATTTGCACAAACATGTAAAAATATTAGCATACATAGTTAAAATAATTTGTATAGATAAGTTAAAATTATTGAAACATGTTAAAATGATTTGGATCAATAGGTTCAAATATGGGACAAAGTTAAAATAATTTAGACGGTCAGATTCAAATAATTTGAACAAATATGTATATGAAGATGCAAAAAAAATTCACTTATGATGTTAAAATCTCAATAACTTATAACTCATAACTTTACAATTGTTATTCCGTTTTAGACAATTATTTTTATTCCAATTATTTATTTATTTATTTATTTGTTGTGAGATCTATCCATTCAAAATTACCGAAAGTGGTTTCGAGTGTTTACTTTCTCAAAAAAAAAATGTTAAGTTTTGTTATTTTAATTAATCGAAAAAGCAATCTATTATTTATTTATTTTTAAATAGAGGGCAAAAATGTTAAAAATTATCCTTACCATCACATGTTTTTCCTTACCAACTCAAAAATGTTATGAGTCTTTATAAACAACAAAGACCAAAGGTTGGATCTAATACTTAATGCACCCCTCAACTTAGATTTACTGACAATTTTTCTATTTAAATGTTGTAACTAATAAATTTTTATTTATTGATAGATTACAAAAATATGTTTTATAAAGATGCTTTGAGATATATAAAATTATCAATAATTAAATGAAACTATGATCGTTTGTGAAGATCATGAAGATCATTGTTGAATGTTTTAAATGAATGTTTAAGCCTTGATGAGCATCAACCAACACCTAAAACATTCAAAAACAGATTATAAGAAAAAGCCATTCAAATGATGAAAATAAAAAATAAAGAAGCTTGACATAAAGAAATAAAGATAGATAGATCGTTTGTGAGATCAATTGGAAGCAAGAACAGAGTGATAGCAAGAATTTATCAGTTTGTAAATGAAAGAGAGATAATTAGAAAATACTGACAAAGGGAAAATCTGAAAAGAAATCATTCTGTTTTCTAGAAACAATTTATAGAACACAATCAGAATAATAATCTGCATCAAATACAACCAGAATAATAAATATGCATCAAACATCATCCAATTGTAATAAAGAACAATGTAAGAAAGATGCCTGGTGGAAATGAAAAAAAGATTCGTTATGGAAATGTGTAACAGCGCCCGCGAGGGACCTCGATGCTACAGTTCGGACTCCCCTTTTTTGTTTGTTGCGGTTCTTAATCTGAACCAAAAAGTCCAACTCTGGCAAATCGTTTTGAGAAAAACAGATTTTGAAAAGAAGTGCCAAACATGGACTGCTTTGCGGAATCTGAGTCGCCACCTAAATATTTTTTTAAAATAGGAAATTTAGGAAACCCCGACTTCGGTCAAGGCCACGTGTCCGGCTATCACCAAAGTTGTCTTGGCTCGAGCTTGGGTACGATCGGGAAGGTCACTATGAGCACCTCTCGTCGGTCCAAGACCGCCTCTACTAACCATGATATCCGATTTTGAAAACGTTATGTGTTCTTATTCCGGTTATTAGCCTAGAATTACTATGTTATGCGCACAACAAACAAGTATAGACTAGATTGCCTAATTTGGAAACAAGCATTGCATATCCGTTTGTTTTGAAAAACGCTTTGGAATTTGCTACTCGCAAGTAGGCTAAAACACGGATTTCAACGAGTTTTTTCAACTCAAACAATCCAACCTTCACCCACAGGCATTCAAACAGTTTATCTCATATAAGCACTTAGCCACATGGTAAGCATACTGTCATGTTAACATTCACACGCATGCGATATACTAAAGCATAAATACTTACATCGTACTCCGTGCCAAAACAATAACTAGTTAGTAATCATATGCATGCCCTAGTTCATGTTAGAGTGACTAATGCATCACATACAGAATGTGATTAGGATAGGCTCGGCTAACCCTAAAATGGCATGTGAAATGCAATCATTCGATACACGTATTCAAGTTAGATTTGAAGATACAATGCGGTTTGTATGATGTACCGAGCCCAGTGCATGTAAGACAAATGCATGGGTGCACGCATGCGTTGCATAAGGTATGCTAAAATAAACGTGCCCTAATCTACCATCATAAGCAGGTAAATAAAAGGAAAGAAAGAAGTGAGGGTTGGAAGACATGCATACCATTCACACACGCTTATTACAGATTTTCCCTCGCTCGGAGGGACCAAAAGAATATACAAATTTATTAACTACGCAAGCTAATTAAATATTACAGATCAATTAAATTAACAAATTAATTAATCTAATTAAAACAGTAAAGCCCTCGGGAAGCGGATCAGATGTAGCACATGCTCGGGATTTGCTCAGAATCGCACTGCCATGCATAGTCTGCCTCTGTTTTCCCTGCTTTGCTCCTCTGAAAACTGCCAAAGTCTCAGAGATGCTTCTTCAGATACTGGGGATCACCACCGGCTGAGTAGAATAGCCACTGGCAGTGAATAGTGGTCACCGGTACAAAATGAATCCATCGGCTAGTGATTACTGCCGGCCGGCACAAAATGTTGCCGGTCGGCAAAGAATGCCTGCAGAACCTGCAACTCACAGCAGCAGAGGGCAAAACTTGCATGGCAATACAATTCAAACAATGTATGCACCAATCATGCCCCCTATCATGTTTGCGACTCAAAGGGGTATGTGTCTCGATTCTCGGGCCCCAATCGTACATTTTCATGCATGATGGCCCAAAGAACCAATGTATGCACTTTCATGTCAAATGAAATGCAAGTCAAACAATCAAAGAGCCCAATCCCCATCACCAAATCAAGGGACAAAGCATGCATGCAAGATGCATTGCAACCTAATCATGTTAGCTAGAGATGCAACATGAGCATGTGAACAAACAATGCACACTAGGCATACAACCTATGCAAGCAAACTTGCGAGTCAAGAGGCAAGGCAAACCAATGAAAAGATGGACTTAAACATGATCTAGGCAACTCTAATTAGGCCTAAAATCAGTGGCCAAAACCAAGGAAATGAAGGCCAAAATGCACACACACATGCATGCAATCATGGTCCAACACCTTAAGCATAAACAAGGCAACTCTTAAGCACACTTAAAGAGACCAAACAATAAACAATTAGCATGCAACACAAGCTCTGAAATTGCACAAAATAGAGGTGCTAAACCAACTAATTCAAGCAAGTAAAGCATGCAAATGGCCCAAGTACTTGAGGCAAGCCAAGAGGCTTAAACCAAGGTCAAACCCACCAAGCCTCACAAGGCTAAGGGGACTCAAAATAGGTCAAAGGCAGACCTAAACAACACCCGAGGAACACCTAGATGGCATCTAAATGGCTCAAGTCCAAAGGCATGCACAAATGCACCTTCAAGGAGCATACAACACAAGCTCATAATGCGTTAAAGAGGCATGCAAGGCAAGCATACAAACATGTTAAAGGGACTGAAATAACATGAAAAATGACTCCAATCCACTAAATCAAAGCAAACAAAGCATGCTATACACTTACATACTTAAGGCCAACAAGCCCAAAAATGCAAAGAGGCCATATAATGCATGCTAGGGTCGACTCAAATAACCTAAGACAGACCTAAAGCATGGCAAAATAAGCACAAAAGCTTCACAAATCTAAGCCTAAAACATGCTAAAACAAAGGCACACAACCTAAGGCATATTAAGGCAATCACAAGGCATTATAAGGTAGGTATGCAAGGCATGCATGGTATACCAAAACCAACTTAAAACCATGTTATATTATGGCAATATAAGCATGAAAAATAGTCATGGCATGCTCAACACACACTCAAACATAAGCTCCCGTAACAGACCGAAAATGGTCCCTTTCAAGGACAACAAGGAGAAGGGATGGCCCTCCCCTTTTGGAGACTTCAAGGCACCATTCCCACCATTGAAATCCCTCAAGATTTCAGTGGTGAAGAGGCCTAAACACCAAAGTCTCGAAACTTGCACAAAATAGCACAAAAATGGGGCCTTTCAAGGCCTAAGGGTGGTCAAACACACCCAAACTACAAAACACTCTTAACAAACAATCAAGAGGGCCTAAAAACAGAACTTTTTTATGTTATACACTAAACACAAAAATAGCTCTAAGATAGGTAGAAATATGATGCAAAAATGGGGTAAAAAGGACTAGTTTCTTACCCTTGAAGCCTTTCTTCAACAATGGTGGTCTTGTTGCCTCCTTAAGCTTTAATCCAGTCAAAAATAGCAAGAACAAGCCCTTATAACCTCAGTAGCCCAAGGAATGTGAAGCACTAGGTGCTTGTGTGCAATATTATGGACTAAAACACACACAAGAGTAATATAGAGATAGGATATGTATTGAACCCTAACCCTAAAACCAGAGCTTCCTCTGTATTTTCTAAGCAAAAAGCTCTAATTTTTCTAACCCTTGAGCAAGGGAGAGGAGGGCTCCTCTTATAGAGGAGCCAATCTTGTAAACTTACAATGTAAGCTAACAAGAGGGGCATCCCCCCATACACGTGTATGGAGGGGAAGCAAATGCCAGCCAGCTGTTTCAAAATATCTCCAAAAGTAGCTGAACAAAGAGGTCGGCCAAAAAATGTCATTTTGACAAAATTGACTGCCGACCGGCAACAAAGAGTGTCGACCGGCAAGATACATTGCCGGTGGCAACAAAAACCAGCCGGTGGCCTCTAGCCACTGCCGGTGGTGTGTGGGGATGCCTCACAAGGCATTTCCTACCCCTCCAAGGCAAAACACAAGTGTTTGGTGCAAAACCAGACACAAAACGGTCGAGTTCGGAGATCCTGAGACAAGGCGCGTAGCCGAGAACTCCGGGAACTCCAAACGAACACAAACATGGATAATCACCGAGTGTTCAAACGGTGACGTCCAAGTCTTGAGGACGGTCAAAAATGGGGTGTCTACAAAATGTTACTTTGGAGAATGTGTAAAAAGATTTGCAGCATTACCATATGATACCCAAAAAAAAAAAAACATGCATCTCTTATAATAAAATAAAACTATGGAATTAAAGTCATAATTCGCCTAAACTACCGCAATTAATGATATAATTTATCAAAAATAAAATATAATATAATATAATAAAATGAAATGAAGTGACTAAGAAAAGGAAAATGTGTTTTTAGGAGTGCCTGAAGCATATGGAAGGAGCTTAGCAGAGATAGCTGAAACAAATCCATGTGGTCTTACATGCAATGAATGTATCCAAGGGAAGTGCATTTGATATACAGGTCACTTGTGTCTAAGCAGCAGCAACACTGATCATTAAAACTCAATTCCAATGGCTACAACAGAGGATGGTGCCTAGAAAATGGCAGCTTGATTGGTTGTCACTAAGAAATATGTTTTATTTACAGGTTTTGTCTTCATCCTTCAGTCTAGAAGAATAAATAATAATAAAACAAAACTTCATTGTTCCTTTCCATTATTAACATACATACCTCAGAATTAACAAAAATAACTTCAGGCAACTTTATTACTTTCATCAACCAATTAGGGTTCCACAACACCATTTATCTCATCCAAACGTTAGAATGAAAAATGAAGGAAATAAAGTACCAATCTATATATAAAGCAAATGACAATAGATATACATAACTTCACAAAAATCTGCCAATCCATCATTAAATTCGATTAACAGGGCAACACACTTCCATTCAGCAAACAATCTTTCATAGGTCCCACTCAAATTTTGCAGATTGTATCAGTAAGAAACACCATAACTGGGCCAATGGAGACCAAAGTTATCATCCCAGTAATATGTTCATACCTTAAGGCATCAAGTCCTCGTCTACGATCAAAAAAACACAACACAAGTATTCAACCCAAAGGCACAACAAATCACTAAAAATAAAGGCCCGCACACATCACATAATATATAAAGGATCGAAAATGGATGTGCAGAAAGGCTAAATAAAATTACCTCTCTCTAAAACAATTAAGCCTTTAAATGAATTGGTCCCAAATAACTTCACATGGTATCATAGCAGACAATAGATCGCATACTCGAATCTCACCTAATACCCAATAAACTTTTAAGTATGGTTTCCTTATAAAATTACCCCTCTCTAAAATAATTAAGCCTTTAAATGAATTGGTCCCAAATAACTTCACATGGTATCATAGAAGACAATAGATCGCATACTCGAATCTCACCAAATACCCAATAAACTTTTACGTATGGTTTCCTTACTCAATCAATCAAGGATTGTAGCACACTGTTCATATAAAAAGATTCAGACCAGTGAAATGATGAAAATAAAAAAGGGAATTTTACCTTGCGATCAGAAAATACTGAAGAAGAACAAGCCTGGAGAGCAGAGAGATAAAAGAACATTTAATCAGTTTGTGAATGAAACTATGATCGCAAGAACAATTGAATCAGTTTACAATATCACTCTGCTATTGAAATCAGAAAATACCAGAGTGATCTTAAAGATACAATCTCTGTCAAAGAATCCAACAACCCACTTGAAACATAATTACAAAATTAAAGAAGGGAAAAAAAAACAAAAAACAAAAAGAAATAAAATCTCAGCCTAAAAAATTCAATTTCCATCTCAAAACACATGCAAACAAACATGGGTTTTAACTTAAAATCCCTAACAATTTTTTAAATCTATAAAAGAGTGTTGAAACATTAACACAGATCCATTTAAGAATGAAGAGAAATAGAACCCACCTGACTGAACTCTCTGGAGAGAGAGAGAGAGAGAGATAGAAAACCCCCAAAAAGAGATAACTTACAAATCGAAGAATCCAACAACCCACTTGAAACATAATTACAAAATTAAAGAAGGGAAAAAAAACAACAAAGCGAAAAGAAATAAAATCTCAGCCTAAAAAATTCAATTTCCATCTCAAAACACATGCAAACAAACATGGGTTTTAACTTTAAATCCCTAATAATTTTTTAAATCTATGAAAGAGTGTTGAAACATTAACACAGATCCATTTAAGAATGAAGAGAAATAGAACCCACCTGACTGAACTCTCTAGAGAGAGAGAGAGAGATGGAAAATCGCCAAAAAGAGATAACCCACAAATCAAAGAATCCAACAACCCACTTGAAACATAATTACAAAATTAAAGAAGGGAAAAAAAAAACAAAAAACGAAAAGAAATAAAATCTCAGCCTAAAAAACTCAATTTTCATCTCAAAACACATGCAAACAAACATGGGTTTTAACTTAAAATCCCTAATAATTTTTTAAATCTATGAAGAGAAATAGAACCCACCTGACTGAACTCTCTAATACCCAGATATAAAAAAATGATGTAGATTTAATATATATATATATACCCACACCAGGAATGCATGGAAATAAATAGACAGAGAGAGGACATGGAAGGAGAAAGAAAATGAGAGAGAGAAAGAACTTACCTTGCGATGAAGAGGATACCCACACCAGGAATGCATGGAAATAAATAGACAAAGAGAGGACATGGAAGGAGGAAGAAGAGGAGAGAGAGAACTTACCTTGCGATGAAGAGGAGTGTCGGTAGCAGAACTTGGCACACTGGGTATGGAATAAGAAGAACGGGAGGGAGAGAGAGATAAAGAGGGAATGGGGTGGGTGAGAACAGAGAAGTGAGAGGGATAAAGATAGAAGGGAGAGGAGACGTGGGCAAGCGAGAAGGTGAGAAAAGAGAGATAAAGATAGAATAGAGGGGAGACATGGGAAAGTAGGAAGCTCACTCTTTGGGTGGGAAATGAGTGTAGATATATATTTATGGGGTAATCTGAGCCATCTATCTAAATAGACAAATGAATCATAACCATTGAAATGTCCTAGTAGGACAATTGTGTCTAACATATTTTCAAAAACCTTCCTGCTTTATTATATAGATATATATATTGTAATTTTATACATTTTAAGTGTATGATATTTTCACTAATATACTCGGAGATGCATTATGAAAGAAGTATCTTGCGAAAATCAAGTAAGAAGAAGAAAAATGAATAAAGTAATACAATGAATGTGGAGTAAAGATCAAAAATCAAAACTCTCAAATCAAGCAAGCAAGCAAGCAAACAAATAAGTAAGTATAATAGAATGTTTAACAATAGATATTTGAAAATTTATAACAAAATTTTATAACTTTCCTTTTTGCTAAGAAAATTTTATTTGGTACTAGCTAAATAAAATGCTTTTAAAATATATATATATATATATTTTAATTTGAAATTAAAACTATAGTAAATTTATGCAGGCGTAATTACTAACAATATTTTTGTACTTAATGTACAATATTTATATTGACTATCTTTTTCACATTTATTTTTTAAAGTATTTATATAGAAGTAAAAAAATGTCGTTAGCAATAAATTTTTTCTTAATTTAGTTATAAATTTTGTCCGTACATTTTTTAAAATTTTGAATAAAAGCAAACACAAAATAATTGATCGAAGATATGTTATATTTGTTATATTCTTTTTCTATATGCAAAAAAATATATATATAATTCACATATATACAAACTAGCATAATTACCCGTGCTATGCACGAGTATAAATAAATAATCAAAAAATTATTTTTAAAATTAAATAATAATCTAAAAAATTTATCTACAATATTTAGCAAAAATGATTTAGAATTAATTAAATTTTATTCATTTTTATCATAGTTACATATAAGAGTTTTTTTTTTTTTTTTAAATTCTTATGTCATTAATTGTGCGCTCTAAATTCTTAATAACAAATATATGTCATAATTTAAGTGGTAGAAATTAAAAAATAAATCACAAAAATTATATTTATGATAAAATATAAATACGTTTCATTTTATGATTTTCGTAAATTTAATTTATCATATGATAGCGGTAAATTACATTTGTCAATATAATAATTTTTTCATGTTTTGTGAAATCTAAAAAATATAATTTGTCTTATGTTATAAGATTTACGTAAAAATGAATCAGGATTCACTTGTGATATTAAAATTTGGGCTTAATATTAGATTTACACCAACTTATCCTTCACCTAATCATTAAAAAAATTGTCTTGTTCTGTTCCCAACTTATATAAATCATTTGACCTATTTATTTATTAAATTAGTAAATAAATATTTGTAAATATTTTTTTTATATAAAAATAAGAAATATGAACTTATTTTATGCCTACTTATTAAAAAGTTTGAACTATAGTTTGAACTAGAGTTCCATTGCAGCTAGCTCTCTACCTTCGAGCAAATCCATTGTCAAAGAGTGGCGGTTGACCGGCCAGAAGTCCAGGTGGATGACCTGCCAAATGTCCTAGTAGACGACCAACTCAGCCACTTTCCTAGATTAGAGAACCCATTCCACCTTCTCAGCTATTCTATACCAGATCAATTGAAGGATATACATATCAACTATGAACCATCTTCAACTTTAAATTTCATTACACTTTTCAGAAAAATGGAGAAGACAAAGAGAGAGAATATGTGCGTTGGAAAGAGTGGAGAAGATAAAATAAAGAGACATCTGCCAAACGGGAAGGAGAATTAGATTTTGAAATGTGTCGTGGAATTACATTTTGAAAATTCTATCCAAACATGAAATGCAAATGGAGGGGTGGAATTACATTTCCATAACACAACCAAACACAACCTATATATTTATGTTTAAAACAATTAAATGATTAGTTATATATATTTATGTATAAAAAAATTATTTAAGATAAAACCACCCTAAATTATAGGTCATAATAAATTTAAATTTTATATTTATATCATAGTTTATCAGTTCATGACTAATATGAGCTAATTTGAGAGTTCTAATATTGGATTAAACATTAAAAAATAGCCAAGAAAATTTAGTTTAAGTAGATCTTTTTTTGCCAATAATTATTGATTTAAGCCTAGTCTTTAGAGAATCATCTAATTCACGTCCAATCTATGAGTTAATAGACCTACCTATTTATTTAATTTTTAATTAGTAAATATATTTTTTAAAAAAAACTTTATAACAAAAATAGGAAATATGTACATATTTGTTTGGTATATTTATTAACAATTTCAAAATTATTTAAGAAATTATGTACTTATTCTTAAAAGGATAGATTACATTGGTAATCCCTACATTTTAACTCTTGTGTTATTTTTATCCTTACAATTTTAATTTGCTCAATTTTGATCTTAAATTTATAATTTTGTCTCAATTTGGTCCAACTGTTATAATTGCTAGTGTTTTTTTTTTTTATTGAAAATACACATATAAGTAGCATCTGTTATACTTTTATAAACAAAATTATAAATTTGTTCAACTCAATAAGTTAATCTCATCCAACTCAATAACTATTTTCTTTCAAAAATTTTAACTAGCATTATCAATTTGACCAAATTAATACGTTTGGGAACAGGCTAATTTAGTAACTTTTTAGCAATTTGGCTAAAATATGAGCTAAAAAAACTAGTATGTTTGGGATGATTTTTTGACTTTTTACGAAAAGATGTGCAAAAAGTAGAGAGAAAAGAGAATCTTTGACTTTTTGGTATGAGTTGTTGGCTTTTTGACTAATTTAGTAACTTTTTGGCTAAAAATGAAGGTTCCCAAACGATACCAAAATCTAAAATTATGGGTAAAAATCAAACTAATTGAAATTACAAATACCAAATTGACACAAGAGACAAAATGCGGGAGGTTATCGATATAATTTACCCTTCTTAAAACATGTCTAATATTGATTGTATTAATATTAAGATATATTTATATCCGAAAAACTATTTAAGACCAGATCAAGTTAGAACCTAAATAAAAAATTAATGGCTTATTAAAAATATTTAATAATTATAAATTCAAATTTGATCAATTTTTCATTTAAATTTTTTCATAGAATTAGGTTGATTGATAATTTTAATTTATAATTCCAATTTTTCCTTGTATTTTTTTAAAAATATTTTAAAATTATATATAATTATACTTTCTTTTGAAATTTCCTTTTCAATCTCAAATTAGTTATAACTTGAATTTGATTAAAATTTATTTTTGACTTCTCATTTACAAAAATTAACAATAAACATAAATTAAATTTTTGAACATCGTAAAAAGGCAAATAAAGAAATATATTATCAATAATAATAATCACAAAACATATTTTTATTTATTATGTGACGTCGCACCACTGCATTGATAATAGAAATTAATAATAAAATTCATTACGAACAATAATATATCAAATGATAAGTAACATATGATCACAATAATTTTTTATAGTTATACAAAAGTATCCAAAATTATATATAAAAAACAATATATCCATATTCAATTTTTATATGGTAAAATTCACGCTTAATCTCAACCACATATTAATTTTCTAAATCAATTCATCACCCAAACTATCTACTACTATTGTAATATTCACCTTTTCAAAATCCATCCAAACAATACTCTCGTCGAGCTCATCATTACCCTTGTTGTTGCTATGCTCACCATCTCCACTAACCATTATACAACTCCGGTCTAGCCTTTTTTATCTTTGTAAATATAAAAAGACAATATTGTGGGAAAAAAAGAAGAAGATACTGTTAGAGTTTTAAATAGTTAAAAATGAAAAAAAAAAATGCATGATTTTATGTTTTCTTATTCCATATATCGGTGTTAATTTTTGTTTTTAAATCCATAAATTATGGAATAGTGTTTATTATTTAAAATTTTATTTATTGATGGGCAAGTCAATTAAATGTTTTTAAGTTTTTACAAATAAAAAATTTGAAAATTTTGTTTAAGAAATTTAAAAAATGGCCAAATCATAAAGAATAATATAAGACGCCTTATTCTATTTTTTTTTTTTTTATAAAAAAACTCATAACTATATTATCAATTCACATATATCAAAAGAAATAATAAGAACAATATAAAAAATACACAAACATCCACACACACACACACACAAAAAAAAAAAAAAAAAAAAAAAACTTTAAATCAACTCTCAAAACAAAGATAGTTAACATATATATATATATATATATATTATCAATTTAGTTCGAAAAAAGTCACATTGAGAAAAAAAAAATACTCACACGAAAATATAGATTTACAAAAAAAAAAAAAAAAAAAAAAATCACAAACAAACAAATTTGAAATAAATTTGGACTATTGACAAAGAGAGAGAATAACCATCGCATCATTACATTTGGGGATGAGTTGGCCGGGTTGAAGAAAGATCAAATATTAAATATTTTAAAAAGAGAATTGTATTAAATTTTTAATTTGATTGGGTTATTAAAATTTTAGATTTATATTATTTTCGAAAAATGTGAGAGTGAGATGAAGGTGGCTTAACATATTATTTTGAATTTTGAAATTCAAAATCATAGATAATTAGTGTCTTTATTTATTTTTATTTGAATTATTTTGATCAATAATATTTTTGGAAAGAATGAATGTGACTTATCAGAATTTATTTTGTTTTTGGATTTTTGACTTAAGGAACTAACCAATAGATTTTTTTTTTATTTCTTTAAAAATTAACAAAATTAGTTTGAGAGTTTGAAACTTTTACAATCATTATTTTTAAAAGAGAAAATTGGTCTAAGGTCCCTACCTAACTTTTAGTATGAGGAGAGATCAACGATAATATTTTCTGGTGTCTAAGGTCCCTCAATGTTAGTTTAATTTATAAAATACCTATTTTACCCTTTTGTATATTATATGTGGTTTTCAATTTTGGAATCTAAAGATTACGTTACCATTTTTGTGGAAGATTACTTTGGGATGAACTTGGCGATCGATAGAGATTTCGATGATGCAGATTTCGTGGAAATTTTATAGGAATTTTGTAGTCGTATAGTAGTTGAGTTTCATTGATCGTGTAGAAGTTGAAGTCGTGTTGAAGCTCGAATTTCCAGTAAAGTTGAATCAGGAAAGTTTAATAATCAGTTTAAGTTTTTTATTTTTCATTTGATTTGTATGGACTCCGATTTCAAATAAGTTTTTGTAGTTTATTTTGAATTAGGTTTTTATTTTCAGTTTTGATCAATGTAATAGAAAAGCCAGCTTAGTGAATTATTTTTTGATTTTTGAAATTGATTTTTCATTCTTTGTTATTGACAATGGAGTTGATTTTTCATTCTGTGTTACATGTTTATCAATGATAAGTTTTGTTCTTTGTGTTTGGAGACCAGCTCTGTTTTTCTTCACTGTCTTAAGTTTTGTGCTCTGTTTTTTTCATTTATTCTGCACTTTTCATTTTTCTACACTTTGCTTTGTATTCCAGAGAAAATTATATGTTCATATTCTAGAGAAAATTATATATTTATATTCCAGAGAAATTTCTCTGCATTCTGATTTGAGTCCAATAATGCACAATCACAAAGAGAAAATTATAAGCTTGTAGTCTAGTGAAAATCACAGAGAAGCTTATAATTTGATAACTGATCTTCTGTATGATTTTTGTCTATGATTGTATTTAATAGTTAGCATTGAATATCTCTGTGATTTTCTCTAGATTCATTAATTCTTCTGTAATTTTGTTTTTGTTATCTTGAAGGTGAATTTAAGTTTGTAAATTTCTCTGGACTTTTATTTGAGTCTAGAGAAAATTATAAGGTAGGTATTATAATCCAGAGAAAATTATAATTATTAGAAATTTCTCTAGACTTTTATGTTGTTCTTGTGAAGTATTTTTATATTGAACAAGTTATTTTTGGTTTTTTTTGTTTTAGTTTAGATGGACAGTGCAGTGTTGTTGTGCAAATATAGGAATGATACTATTATCATTAATGTTTCATACGAATTGAATTGATGATGTTATGATTTTACTTGCATTGAGTAAAAGACCACCGAAGGCCAAAGAAGAATGTAATTGCTTCTACTGAAGAGTTTAAAAGGGTGATGAAGTGTAGTCGATGTGATAGGATTGATCGCCATAATAAGAGGACATGCAAGGAACCTTTGTTAAATAGTTGAGGATATTACATTTATTGATTGAATAATACATTTGAGAATTACTTTGTGTATTTTGTTTTGTGAAATGTACTTTTTGGACAGTGCATATATAATACCAATCAAATTCATCCAGAGAAATTTTTTAATAACAGTGAAAATTACTTTTTGTGTTGCGTTTTTAGAAACATACTTTGGGAGTGCCTTTATAATACCAGTCAAATTGATCTAGAGAAATTTTCCTATAGCAGAGAAATTTGCTATGTGCATTGTGTTTGTTGAAATGTGCATTATGTTTTGTGAGGTCAAATTCATCCAGTGAAATTTGTCAATAGTAGAGAAATTTGTGAGGTCAAATTCATCCAAAGAAATTTACTATGTGCATTGTGGCAAATTTATCCAAAGAAATTTGCCAGTAGCAGAGAAAATTACTTTGTGCACTATGTTTTGTAAGGTCAAATTTATCTAAAGAAATTTGTGAGGTGAAATTCATCCAAAGAAATGTACTATGTGCATTGTGGCAAATTCATCTAGAGAAATTTGCCACTAGTAGAGAAAATTACTTTCTGCACTATGTTTTGCGAGGTCAAATTCATCCAAAGAAATTTGCTAATAGTGCACTGTGTTTTGTGTGCTCAACTTCATCTAGAGAAATTTGTTAATAGCAGAGAAAACTACAATGTGCATTGTGTTTTCTGAATTTGATGATTGTTTCTTACCAACACAGTGCATTACAAATTACATGATCATATAGGCACCCTTTTGGCACGATACGAGTTAAATTTTTCTGTGAAATTCTGGTAACTTCATACAAGAAAAATTTCTTTAGACAATTTTCTCTGGGCGGATTGTGTTGATAATCACCATTAAATATGCATTATAAAAAAAATATTTAACCATTGATAGTTATGAAATTTACATTAGTTAAAAAAAAATATATACATATATGTCAAACAACATCATTTCTTCAATGTACGAAAAAAAAATTGAAGGGTCATTCCTAATTACATTGTGTACACTGTCTTCATTTCACTAGTATGCTTTCACTATTATACTTTCAGTTCTTCTTTTGGTGGTATTTCAATTGGTTCTATCCATGACCGGCCAATTTCGGTCGCAAATCTCTCTATGATTTTCTGTCCTCGTGAACATTACGTCTTGTTTTGACAATGTTGAGCTGATAGGTTCATGGTTGCTATATTGTCTCATCATATAGCAAACGAAGAGGCCACAATCCACACTGCATACAAATTATAGGTATAGTTAGTTTTAAGAAATATTCAAATTAGATTATCTTATTTATAGAGTTTATGTTTCTTACTTGGTGTTTATGGTGTTTTACTACTTTTACGTTTCGCCATTTTTAGACAATGAAAATATAAAGATGTCAACATTAAATCCCAGAGAAATTTACAGACAACAAGAGAAAATGGAACATGACAAACACACACAAAGGAAAAAAGTGATGTGGCAGGAAAAAATTCAAGAATGGAACAAACTAAACATATACCAGAGAAAATTATACATAGCAAGCCAGGAGAAATTGCATATATGCCAGAGAAAATTAACAAGGCAAGCTAGAGAAAATATGCATTACATAATATAAAAATCCTAGAGAAATTTACAGACAACCAAAGAAAATAGAACATGACAGACACACACAAAGGAGAAAAATGATGTGGCCATAGAAAATTCAAGTGTTAAACAAAATAAATATATTAGAGAAAATTACACATGGTAAGCCAGAAAATATTACATATATGCCAAAGAAAATTAAACAAGGCAAACTAGAGAAAATGTTCATTCCATAATATGAAAATGCCAGAGAAATTTATAGACAACCAGAGAAAATTGAACATAACAGACACACACAAATGAGAAAAGTGATGTGGCCAGAGAAAATTCAAGAATAGAACAAAATAAACATACCAGAAAAAATTACACATGGTAAGCTAGAGAAAATTAAACACGTGTGTATTCCATAATATGAAAATGCCAGATAAATTTACAAACAACTAGAGAAAATGGAACATGACAGAACCACACAAAAGAGAAAAGTGATGTGGCCATAGAAAATTTAAGAATGGAACAAAATAAATATACCAGAGAAAATTACACATGGCAAGCCAGAGAAAATTAAACATGGCAAGCCAGAAAAAATATGAATTCCATAAAATGAAAATGCTAGAAAAATTTACAGAAAACCAGAGAAAAATAGGGAATAACCAGAAACAAATGGGGGAATAAACATGCCAGAGAAAATTCAAAGAAAACACATAGATCAAGCAAATACCAGAGAAATTTACAGATAAAATCACACAAATATCTTCAAGAATAAGTTTGAAATTTAGAGAAATAACATTTTTCAAATTCATGTAGGTTTTTATTATGAAATTGAAATCCTAATTAATGGAAGGCTAGTCAATTGTGTTTCGGAGAAAAACTAATTGGATTGGAGAAAACTTACCAGAGTGATGATGAAAACCCTAATTTCGAACTGAAACGGCCTGAGATGAAGATGCAATGAGATGAAGATGAACTGAGATGACGATGAACAATGAAAACGGGTCAGAGAAATTTGTGAGGAACGAATTGAAAAGAGTTTGGCAGAAGATAATGAAATCATAATGGCGACAGTGAAGATGATAGTGAAACCCTAATTCTTATGTTCTCTTGCTCATGAAAATGGTTGGATGTTTGGAATGAATTGAGTCGTCGGAATGCAATCGAGTTGAGCATTCTTTGTTGATCTGTGAAGGGTATTTTAGTCCCCAAAAAAATTAAAAACGCCCCTGTCGTTAGTGAGGGACCTAAGACATCATTCCTATTTTTGGTGTCCTTTATGTTGTAAATTACTCTTATTAAGGACCTTAAAAAAAATTACCCTTTTTAAAACGATCAATTTTTTTTTATATGTATAAATAATTATAAACACAATCCGTAAATAGTATGGAAAACTAGTTTGGTTAATTCCAAATTTAATGGCAAACCGAATCATGGATACCTTAGTTTGTTGTTGCTGCTTGGATGCTTGGGGACACGCCACGCCAGGCCAGTGGGTCAAACGAAATTTTATAAAATTTATTGGTGTAAAAGTGTAAAATAAGAAAGATGATATAGTGAAAAATGAGGTAAAAAAAAAAATGGGGAAAAAGAAAAGAAAAAGAAATGGACAGCTGCGAGAGCGATACTCATACATCCAACGATCAAGCCCTAGCCACGAGAGTGAGAGAAGAGGAAGAGGTCGGGGGAAGCTCCGCCGAAAACTAAGTTGAAGGTTCCTTCTCAATCTTTATTTTCTTCGGCTTTCTTCTTCTTCCTCTGTCTTCTTCTCTCAGCCCACTCCCAGTGTAAAATTCAATAAAAACGCCATACTTCCTTAAAATTCAAACTCCATTTACGTGGTAATTTGTCTACATTTGAGCCATATCTATTACCCTTGTTCTCAACATCCGTTGCAGCAGGAAAAAAGAAGTCAAAAACAAAAAAATTACTATTATTATTATTATTTTGAATTGCTTGTGCCACTGTGTTGTTGCGATTGCTTATGCTATTGTGATTTCTTGTGATGTATGAATTGAATATACTATTTTTTGGGGGGGTAAAAGATATATGATTTACAATTTTATTTTCATCACTTTTAAGTATTTGATGGAATGCAACTGTTATATGAATGATATATTGATATTTAAGACATGGTATATGTGGTTCTTCAATTTTAGTTAGTGTTATGTTGCTTTTTTTTCCATTATATTTGAATAAAGTATAAGTAAACAGAAGAACATATTAAACATTTCAAAATAAGTCGTGCCCGTTATACCAAAAGTATTATGTCAAAAAGCTCAACAGAAATTGAGCTCTCTTATCAAGTCTACAAAGAGAATGAGGATTCACAAAATATATATACTCAAAAAATCAAAGCAATGTAATAGATAGGACTTAAGCTTCTGCACATTGATTTCCTTATCTTCAAAAGTCCTCATGTTTCTTTCCTTCCAAAGGCACCACATGATGCAAAAAGGAGCTACCATCCATGCTTTATTCTTCCTATTTTGTAGTGGGAAAAAATTCTCACCTCTATACAGTGAGATAACCTTTCAACAAAAAGATGAACAAACCACCATGTAGCCGTCTTCCTCCATGTTCTTGCATTTCTGCAAAACAAGGCACCATGAGGCTGCCTGGTTGGTGATGGTTGGTCGGAAGGTCCTCTGATGCTAAAGTCAGCACAATCGTATTGTAGAGTGAGCTGAATTTTTGTGAATCACGTATTACATACCTTGGTCAATGAGGTAAAGTGTATATTTGCAGTGTACGGTTTTGTTTTCCAAGAATCCTAATCCTTCTATGGGATTAGGTTAACATTAGGTAATTGATTCTTCTTTCCTAATCAATTTAGGAGTTCATTTCCTTACATAATGCTGACTTAATTCTTTGACCATTCTTTGCCTGCGGACCAGGGCATTGTCCAACTTTGCCACATCAAGTGTCCTGGTCAAAATCTCCCTATGCAATCATGCCAACCTGGCAGTCTTGACTAATTTTCCCCTTCATTTGTTCCCCAACTTCCACTTTCTTGATCAAAGTGAAAAGGGAGTGGAAGTTCTCGTCATATTCAACATTTTTCATGCTTGAACTTGGGGGTGTTAATATGTCTTGTAATTTCAAAAAATCTAGTGAAACCAATCTGATCTGATTTGATCCAATCCAAACTGCTGGCTTAGTTTGATTTTTATTAGCTTCGATTCTAGTTCCAATTTTGAAAATAGTTGAATCGTTCGAATTGGTTTAGTTCGCGGTTCTAAGCTTTCGGTTATGGTTTTGAACCGAACCAAACTGTGATATATTTGTTTATTAATTTTTAATATTTTTGTATATAAAAACAAAAGTATAGAAGTTTCTAGCAAGATTTGAACAATAGTTTTTATCATAAAATTGATAAGCACCAAGTAACTATGCTAATTGTTGTTAGTTTGTTTACTACTATTAAATATATACCATATCTCCTATTATATAAAATTTCTAGAATCGTAGAACCAAATCGGTTTCTATGGTTCAGTTATGGTCCGATCACATAGGCTCAACGGTTCAATTATGGTTCCAATTTTTTCTAAAGCGTAGGGACCTATTTAGTTCTTAATTTTCTCTAAAATCAAACCAATCCGATCCGTGAACACTTTTGTGTCTAGGGAGTGCTACTCCGAACACTTTATTTCTTAAGAGTGATTTTGTTAACATTTTTTTTTCTTCTTGTTTGACACGTTGTACATTCATAATTGAACTTCTCCTTTGTGATGACCACGCACATACTGCATGAATCTTGATTGGAGAAAAAATAGTTGCAATAATTGAGTTCAATGAAATTGTCTTAGTTTCTCATGTCATGGGTTTGATACAGTGCATTGTGGCGCTCCTTCATATTGCCATCGAAGCTAAGTCTGTTTATATACGTCAATTGCGAAGCCAGTGATTTTTACTGAACTACCTCCTTTGGTGGCAAGATTGACATTGGTGGCAATAGGGCATTGTCTTGGTCATTGTTGCATATATCACATGTCCTCTATTTCTCTTCGTTCCTTTTCTTTTTCTTCTTTCTTTGATCCAATCTTTAACGAAATACTTACCACATCATGACCGAAATCCTTCAACTAGAAAAGCACAAGTGTGGCAAGATATGTCCGCCTCTTTGGTTGCACCTGAAACACGCTTCAATGGTTGGTCATCTCTATTATCTCGTGGCAAAAACCGAAATCTCTCTCTTGAAAGTTGGTTTATCTCTCTATAAGAATGCTCAGCAAGAAAAGAACCATACGAGCAGAGACCAAAACCCCTCCTCCATTGGTCGTAGCATTGTCTTGCCAAAGAGATTGACCATGAAACAAAAGCTTAGTGAACCTCAAGGGGTTGACCTGTTGGGCAAAACTTGGGGCCTAGGGGTGTGCTCTCTCTAGGTCTCAAGTTTAATACCCATTAGCAGCAATAAGCTCCTTGGGGCCATGTCCATACAGGGCATTCGCCTTGGTTTTAAATGGGGCTCCCGCAAGTGGGCGGTAGGATTGGTCCCCCGGGATTAGCCGAGGTGCGCGTAAATTGGCCCGGATATTCGATTATCAAAAAAAAAAGGGTCAACTAGTGAACTCAATGGAACCAACACAAATTGTAGTGTTGCCTTGGTCGAGGTAACAAAGACTCCCTGCGTAGTTCCTATTGACAAATTCTATAATAGAGGTGCCATTGGATGTGGTTGCACATGAGGCCCGACATTTCCCAAGCATGTTGTCAACCGTCAATGTTGGACATCTTGCCAACTGATTTGGTGCTGTTTGTCTTCCACGTCTTGATTCATTTTTGCCATTACCTCTTGAAAGTTTTTTTGGATCAAACAACAAAGATAGAAATATCTTTTTCTTGTCTTCAGATAATAACAAGTTTCAAGCAATGTGTTTTGCTTGTTCCTTCTGTGTGATAAATGGGATAGGACTCTTTTGACATAGTCATAGAGCATCAAAACAAGGTACCCAACTCTATTAATGGTTGCTACCACGTATGTCAATCTTAGTGTTGTATATCTTCCTTTTTCTGCTCCCTTTTTTTAAAAACTTTTTTTCCTCTATTATTTTATTTTATTTTATTTTTTTCTTTCCATTTTTCATTTTTATAACCAATGTGCTTTCTTACACATTGATGAGAAAACGTGGACCCTTGGTGAGAGCTATTGGTGTGCCAATTCGCATGAAAGCTAATCTCTTAGAAAGTTAGCTTTAATCTGGGGTGTACTTCATAGCATGTGGAATTCATGGTGTGGACTGACCATGGCAAAAATAAAGAACAACTCTTATCTTTGTTCCACCAGTATACATGAATGAAATTGTAGTCATCCTCCACATCTCATAAATGAATTTTTGTTGTTGCCATCTTTTCTGTTGAACTCCATTCTTTCCCACAGACAATGCCAATTGTAGAGGGGGGAAATTCTCAGCTCTATATAGTGAGGCAACCTTAAACAAAAAGATGAACAAATCGCCACGTAGCCGTGTTTTTGTAAAACAAGGCATTGTGAGCTTGCTTGACTGGAGATGGTTGGTTAGAAGGCCCTTCGATACTAAAGTCAACACAGACTTATCATAGAGAGAGTGGAGTCTTCTTTGTGAATCATGTCGCGTACCTTGGCCAATTAGGCAAAACGTATATTTATAATGTAAGGTTTCTTATCTTCTAAGAATGGGATTAGCTTGGCAATAGTTAATTGGTTCTTCCCTAATCGATTTAGGAGTTGATTTCCTTATAAAATATACTAACTTAATTCTTTGACCATTATCTGTCCACCAACTGGGGTGTTGACCAATCATGCCACGCCACATGGCCTTGCCAGACTCACCCTTTGCAATCATGTCAACCTGGCATTCTTGGCTAATTTCCCCCCTTCACTTTTTCAACCTACAACTATTGCCCCAAGATTCCAAAAGCTTTAGACCATAGCAAGCAATGGCATCTCCCATTACATCCCAAACACTGAAAAAAATAAATTCCAAAGCACCCCAGCCACAAAAATGTATCAAGAGATGATGATCCACTGTCTCGTCTGCTTTACAAGATATGCAACATTTGTTTGTTAATTTGAAACCTCTCTTCATCAAGTTATTAGTGGTCAAAATGGAATCAAGAGCCGCAGTCCAAAAAAAAATGCCACTTTGGTAGGAATGCTCAACTTCCAAATAGTCTTTGAAGGAAAATAGTTCTCCCTTTCCCTTGAGAATAAGGCTGTGTTTGCTGGGGGGATTTGGGAAGGGATTTGAAAAGGGAAAGGAAAAAGGTAAGTGAATAAAATATACTTACATTTCATCTAGTTTCATACACCTTTTTTCTTTCTCTTTCCAAATCCCTCCCTAAACCTCCTAACCGAACACAGCCTAAGAGAAAATAGGAGTCAACAGTGAAAGTCCCCTTACTATGCCTCCAAAGGAAAATAGTTCTCCCTTTCCCTTGAGAATAAGGAAAAATATGACTTAACAGTGAAAGTCCCCTTAACATACCTCCACTTCATGCTCTTGGACCTATTAAGAGAAACACCAGTTCCATAAAGGCACCCATCTCCCAATCTTTGAGAGCTCTAATGGAGAGCCATTCCGACATTAATTCAGCATCATTAGCTGTTAGATAATTCGCAACCAAAGCAGTGTTGTTGACAGCAATATTGTATTTATCCAGGAAAGCAATGAAAGGGGGAATATCCCTACACTGGAGATCATTCCAAAAAAGAATTTTGTGGCCATCCCCCACCTCAAAATGCACATGCTTTGAGAACTCCAACAACCATGCCTAGTAACTTTCCAAACACCCACCCCATGTGGCTTTCTACCATGATTTTAAATAACGGTATTGGAATATGTATCGGTATCAGTGATATGGCCATATATCATTCAATATTGGACAGTATCAAACAGCAGTTTCTTGAAAGATCATGAGAAACAAAGAGACGTTGTCAGTTTATAGTTATAAAGATATTTCGTAAGGAAATAAGACACCAAATACAAATATTTGTTTGAACTGATTTTTAATTCCTATGGTAGAATCACGGGCCAGTTTTGCCTTAATATGCCGTCTTTTTTTTCTTCTATTTTTTTTTTCTTTTGCTTTTATAATGTTCTCTTAATTGATAAGTTCATTTTAACATTTTAAAATTCCCTCATTTTGTCCAGCCTTCTATAATTAAACCAATAATGATTTGCTTACAAAATTCTTTTGCTATGGGCTACAAGTACAGGATTTTGGATAAACTAATCAAAGCTGTTTACTTTGATAAAAACACAACACATCTGATTGCGATTTGTGTCGTTGATTAGTGTTGTGCAAATTTAAACAGAAAATCCATAATAATCTTTGCTATGGTAGTTTACTTGGGTCAGAGGGCATTTTTATTTGGACCAACCTGCATTATTGAAATTCACTTTCCATCTCCATTACCATGGTGGAGGCAATTGCTTAATTGTAGCATTTTAATTTTCCAAGCAAACTTCGCAGCTGTGCTTGCAGGCCTAGCTTGATAGAATTGCTCGAATCAGACATGGGCATTCTTATGATTCTTCACTCGGTCATTGACAAATTATACTGCAATTTATGCAATGTGGATTGATAAGCAAGAGGATGTATTGTGATATTACTCGTGTACTAGTCAATAGTTGCAGCAACATTAAAACAAGGGGGTGAAAAGAAGTTGAACAGTCAGTGGTGTAACATATTTTCTCTCTTAATTATTATTATCATCAATTTGAGGGCTGTTATATCTGGTTAATCAAGAAAATGGCTGTGAATGAAGTTGCTATAAATATTCATGATCATGGTACAGCTCTTGATGACCATAAGAGGAGAATCGAATGCAATTATTGTGGTAAAGTAGTAAGTGGATTCAGCCGCCTTAAATGCCACTTAGGAGGCATAAGGAGATGTAGTTCCTTGTGAAAAAGTTCCCACAAACGTGAAGGACCTAATGAGAGACAAGTTGCTTGAAAAGAAAAAGGGAAATTTGAGCAAGGAAGTTGGGGAGCTGTACCATCCAAATCTTCCTTGAAGAGAAATTGGTGCCCTGACTCCAATGCCGTCAAGGATGGTAAGCTGGACATGAATCAAGCTGCTGGATCTGGAAGCAAAAAGCGTGTGAAAGTGAACTCTATATCAGAAAACAGCGTGACGGAAGTGTGTTCTTTTCCCCAAACGTTCACAAGCAGCTCCCAGTGCCATGGAAGATTTATCATCACAGCAAGCTGAGAGATGCATTGGTAGATTCTTTTATGAAACGGGCATTGATTTCAGTGCTGCAAAATCTCCTAGCTTCCAGAGAATGATAAGTGCCACCATTGGTTCTGGTCAGATTGGGGTTAGGATCCCCAGTTGTCAGGAGTTGAAAGGGTGGATCCTTCGGGATGAAGTGAAAGAGATGCAACAGGATATCAAGGAAATTAGAAATTCATGGGCAAGCACAGGGTGCAGCATGTTGTTGGATGGATGGATTGATGGAAACGGGCGGAACCTGATAAACATTCTAGTGCATTGCCCACAAGGACCAATTTATCTCAGGTCATTGGATATTTCAGCTGCTCTTGGAAACATCGATGCTTTGCAGTTGTTGTTTGATGAAGTTATTGATGAGATTGGGGCTGAAAATTTGGTTCAAATTATCACATATTCTACATCAGCCTGTATGGAAGCTGTGGGCAAGCAATTAATGGAGAAGCACAGGACATTTTTTTGGACAGTCAGTGCATCTCATTGCTTAGAACTTATGTTAGAGAAAATAGGTATGATGGATCTCATTAAAGGGATACTGGAGAAGGCTAAATCTATTACAAAATTCATTTACAGTCGTGCCACAGTTCTGAAGCTTATGAGAAAATATACTAATGGCTGTGACATAGTTAAGCCCTCCAAGATTAGGTCAGCCATGCCTTTCTTGACTTTAGAGAATATTGTGTCAGAAGAGGAGAACTTAAAGAGAATGTTTTTTTCATCTGAGTGGAGCACTGCAATCTGGGCTTCTAGCAGGGAGGGGTTAAGAATAGCTGATTTGGTGTGTGATTGCTCTTTCTGGATGGAGACTACAGTAGTTTTGAAGGCAACTATTCCGCTGGTCCGTGTCTTGTGTTTGATTAGTGAGGGTGATAAACCACAACTTGGTTATATATACGAAACTATTGATCAGGCTAAGGAAACAATTAAGGAGGAATTTAAGAACAAGAAGGCCCAGTACATGCCTTTTTGGAGAGCTATTGATGAGATTTGGAACAATCATCTTCATAGTCCTCTCCATTCGGCTGGTTATTTTCTGAACCCGAGTCTCTTTTATTCAAGTGATTTCTTCACTGATGCAGAGGTTGCCAGTGGTCTATTGTGCTGTATTGTTCGCATGGTAGAAGGTAAGCACCTTCAAGATTTGGTCTCATTACAGGTTGATGAATATCGAGCAGGTAAGGGTTCTTTTGGTCAAGGAAGTGCTGATCGGCAATCAAGTAATTCTCCAGGTTAGAGAAATCTATATTATGCTCTATTATTATTTGCATTGCTTATCTTCAGCTATTTCATTTCATCTGGACTAGAATTTGAAATGCTTGTGCCCTGAAAATTTTTCTGCAGCCCTTTGGTGGTCCTATTATGGAGGACAATGTCCTGAGTTGCAGAGACTCGCAATTCGAATTCTAAGTCAGACATGTGATGGCGCGTCAAAATATCAACTCAAGAGGAGTGTGGCTGAGAAGCTTCTCACAAAGGGAAGGAATCCTATAGAGCAACAACGGTTGAATGATTTGACGTTTGTGCATTATAATCTGCAGCTGCGAAATTTTGAGTCAGGTGTAAGCAGTGACAGTTTAGTTGAAGAGATTGATCCAATGAATGATTGGATAGTGGATGAAGCACAAGAGGTAGTTCTGCAAAATTGCGAGCCAACATGGATCGAATTGGATTGTGTTGATAAAATCACCACAACCACGACCACAAGAGGAGTCAATATTAGGGAAGGATCTCCAAGTTTTCATCCAAAGGAAGAGCCCAGCTAAGTTAAGATCTTAGAGAAAGGAAGCGGAGAAAAGAAAAGAGTAGGATATGGCAATCATTTTATATATAGGAAGCATGAACTTTTGTCTTGTATGTTGTGCTATTCTCTTCTTTGTGGAATTTTAAGGATAATTATTTGCAGTTGAGCTTACAGAAGACCCGTGTAGACGAAAAAAAATTGTAAAATTAGTGTGTTATTTACTGCATGACGTGGCAATTGTTTTTTTTTTTTTTGTGTATTTTGTGTATTTTACTTTAAAATTTCCTACTTTTCATTATTGGGAAAATTGGACAACTATCTACGAATTTGAGGTCAACAACAACAACTGGTGCTTGTTGGATCCTTGTCCGCTTCAGGGACTTTAGAAAGGGGTTCTAGCAATTTGTGGAGGGAGATTACTATACATTAATTGAATTTGAAGAAGCTTTTTTTGTGAGGAGGAATTTGGGGTTTTGGTGGACGAGGTTTTCTCTGTAGAGAGGAAGCCATTGGGCTGGTCTTTTTGTCTGGATGGTTTCTGAGGAACTCTTTACATCAATTGGCGTCTGTGCTCGACTTGGGGAGGGTAGTGATGGTGAAGTGAATCAGAGACAATAAAGATTTGCATGTTTGGAGAGAGAGTCACGTTAGAGCATCTTCATTTTTTATTTTTTTTTAAATTTAATGAACAAATGCTCAAAAATCATCACAAATCCTTTCCTCAAATCTTTATATATTATTCATATAATTGGACCAATCATATTTTATATATTATTCATTTATTAAAAAAATGTGTGAATAAATTTATTTTCAAAAGAAGATGAAGGCAAATACGCTTTTTCATATTTTTCCTTTAAGGCTGTGAAATGAGAAAATAAGCTTATATTTTATTTAGATTATTCTCATCTCTTTTTCTTCTTTTTTTTGTCACTTTTTCTCTCAAATTTTTATCTATATCCATGGATTATTGATAGGATTGTTAAGGATTAATTATACCATACAATTAGATAGAATAAATTGTTGGATATAAGATATAAGAAAATTTACATTTAGATTGCAAGATATCAAGGCCTTATTTTGTAGTATTTATAAGTCTAATTTTTTAAACTTAGGCCATTTTTGTTTTTGCAGATTAGGGGGTAGGATTGAAGTAGTAATGAGGTGAGTCTCGTTATAGCTTGTTTGGTAGCTTCCTTGTTGTGCTACTCCACCTGAAGTATCACTCCCATACCCAAACTGGATTAGGTTTTCCTAAGGGCCACGTTTGTTTGGCGGAAATGAGATTATTAGTGAGATGATTGTTAATGAAAAGATTGTTAATGTGTGGATTGTTAGTGAAGTGATTAAGTAAAAGAGTGTTTGTTTTGATGGTAGTGTGGGAGATGATTAGTGATGGGATTGTTAAATTATTTTTATATAAAATAAACAAATAAATTATTTCTATATTAAAAAAACCAAAACAAATAGTTACACTTGATAAAAAAAATATATATATATTTTTTTATTATATAAAATAGACTCAATCCCCTCACTATTTTCCTAATCCCACTTAAAATTCACCCAAGTTAATCATCCTACAGAGGGGGATTACTAAACCCCCTACACTACGAATCTTATGACATTTTGTAGCGTCAAAATAAGGGTTTGGTGCTGGCATAAAAAAGAAAAAAAAAAAAAAAACAAGGGTTTGGTGGGTCCCACGAATCAATAATGTAATGGAAAATGATTGGTAACTCGAAAAAAGTGGCCCAATTTTGGTTCGAATCGCAAAACGACGTCGTTTTGCGATTCTTTTTTTTTTCTTCTTCTTTTTCTTTTTTTTCTTTCTCTTCTTTTTCTTTCTTTCTTTTCTTCTTCTTCTTCGTTGAACACAGGAGAAGAACAGAGGGGCAGAGGAGGAGAGAGGGCGAAAGAGAGAGGAGAGGAGAGAAGGGCCGCCGCCTCCTTCACTCCGATCGTCGCAGAAGATCTCCGATCATCGCAATGACTCCGATCGTCATGACCCAGCGACTGCCTTCTCGGCCCGATTTTGATGGCCCCCTTTCCTCCAGTTCTCCTTTTTCCTCCTCCTTCTTCTTCTTCTCCGAATTCGAGCCAAATTCGAGCTACGAATTGGAGTCGTAATCTAATTCACCCTCCCAAACTCCCAATCAATCATGACCTAGATAAGCTGGGATTGAAAAAATAGTGAGAGGATTAGGTTTCACTTTTTCTTTTCTTTTTTTCAACCCAAGTGCAACCTGTTATTTGTAAATTTTTTTATATTTGTTTTAGAATTTTTTTTTATATAAAAATAATTTTAAAATCCCATCACTAATCATCTCTCCCATTATTATCAAAATAAATACACTTTTATTTTCTCCCTTACTAACAATTCTCACATTAACAATTTTTTCACTAACCATTCCTTTACTAACAATCCTATCCAACTTAATCCACTAAACAAACTAACAATCCCACATATTAACAATATCTTCACTAATTATCCTCTTACTAGTAATCTCATTCAACCTAATCCGCCAAATAAACGTGACCTCATTTACTTACAAATAATGACTAATTTATTTAGATAAAAAAAATGAGATTATCTTAAACTATAAATTGGGCCTTTTCTTTCTTTTCTTTTTCTTTTTTTTTAGTTTTATTTGAAATTCTTAAATATAAGTACGAACAAGAGAATCTTATATTTTTTTTGGTTATAATTATAACTTTTGGCGGCATTCTAGATAACTGTATAACCAAAAAAAAAACGTGACAACTTATTTAATCAAACGTATGATTATTTTTTTTTATAAATTTTTAAAAATCTCTACCAAACATATTTACAATTTATTATAAATTTGTAATTAATAATTACAAAAATTATAATTAAATGAATCTTGTCAGAAATAATTCGATAGTCTCAATGTAATTAAACAATTTCATTATATAAAAGTAAATTTTCTTAAGTTGACAAGTTGGACAGGGTAGTGAAAATGTCAAAGTTTAGGGTTTGAATCGATAGAGTGATCTCTTTCATTGTAATTTAATTTACTAACTCTCCAACATCTAATTGTATGACAAAAAAAGTAAAAAATAAAAAATTGTCAAGTTGTCTAAAAGGAGGAATGATTATTTGGAATAACTTTTTTTAGAGTAATTATAAAATAAATTTTTAGATGATTAAAATTAATTCTATAAAAATTAAAAACATAATAGTCAAATGTTGAACGTATAATATTTATACAAAAATACTTTAAGAAAAAATGCGGTAAAAGATCCTTACTCATATGAAAAAGACAAACATTTTAAAATGAATTGAGCTTCTCTTCAGTTAAAAGATTTGGAAGGTGTTGTCCGAATTCATGAAGCTTACTATGAGTTCTTTTCGTTAATTTGAATCGTTTATTTTGTAAGGTTATTCATATATATTATCTATAAAAAATTTAAATCGATCCAATAATTCTATTTTATTCAATTTATCGTATTTACCTCTAAAAATAAGAAAGGAAGTGTATTTTTAAAAATAGATAATTTATTTATTTATTTATTTTTGTGACAAATATAACAAATTAAATGTGTTATGATGATCAAATTAATTTAATTTTTATATAAATAAAATATAAAAAAAAATCTTATAAAATAAGCCCATCAAATTATAAAACCAAAATCTATAATAAACCTCACAGATCCAAACAACAATCTTCAATTCAAATTTGGAAATGAAGCAATCCAAAACCTTCTGAAATGTCTATGCTGAAAGTGACTGGTAGCTGTGCCCTGATGAGTTTCTTTGTCCTTATCTGTTCACTCACAGGCGTAACAACTCCTCTCCTAACTCCACATGTCATTTTATCAAGGCTATTTTATTAGAGCAATGTTATGTCCCATAAATTTTTTACGTTCAAAATAATTTTTAACAAAAATGCTTTAGAGCTCTAATATAGAAGTTTTAATAGCTCTAATGGGAAGATGAGACCCACCCTGATGTGATGTTTGTGCCTTGCTTTGTTTTTTTTTTTTTTTTTGCTTTGACACATCACTAGAGCTCAAATTAGAGCTCTAGATTTAGAGCTCTCTAGTATTTCCCAATTTTTAATGACATGATAAGTATTTATTAGATAGTTTTATGTTATATTTTATTGAGATTTTTAGGTGATATGACTTAGTTGTTCAAAAAAAAATTTAAAAAAATAAAATGATGTGATTTATGATACAAGAGTTGATATGGGGATTCAAAATTGGTGATTTAAAATATTTCTCATTCTATTATTCAAATTTAATTTAAATAAAAAATACTTAAAATGACTCATTATTTTTTTAAACTCAAATTCATATCAAATTAAATTATATATTTTATTTAACTAATTGAGAAGAGACTCAAATCTTATCTTATACATATATAAATCCTAACTCAAATATCTAACACCACTAATTGTTTCATTTATAACTTTATTTGTTAAACTATGATTTTTCTAATAAAGAAATCATATTAAAAATTAAAATTGAGCATTTGAGTACTACACTATGGAGACTTGTTTGGTACAATTTATAATTAAAAATTAATAATAAGAAAGTAGAAGTTAAAAGCACATTTCTCTCATCTTCTACATAATTAGATAATTTAAACTGTTTTTTGCCTAATAAATTTTAAGTATAAATTGCATCAAATTGCATGATATGAACTCCCAAACTAAAATATGTTATAAGCATTTCAAATAAATTAAACCAAATCATCCTTATGCTTTTGCCTAGTTCCTAAAGTGTTTTTTTTTTTTTTTTTTTTGATGTCTAAGCGGCAACCTGAATATTTACATGATTATTTTTTTTTAAGTTGAAATTTAATAATTAAAAATAAATAAAATAATTCTTTAATTTTTGGATAATTAATGATTTTTAACTTATTTAGATTATTACATAAATTATATCAAGCACTCTGGTGACTTTTTTTTAATAGTTTAGTGAGAAGTCTTGAAGAATATTTTGTTTTTAATTTTGCCACTTGATTTTTTTTTTATCTGTTTGATTTTTCGTTGACTATCTCTTCAAATTTATATCTGTCTGTTTAAATTTTTTTATCTATTCGAATTATTTTCTATTTATTCAATTTTTTTTATCTATATGTTCAAATTTATATCTATCTGTTCAAATTTTGTGTCTATTTGTTCAATTTCCCCCCTAAATTATATCTACCTGTTTAATTTTTTTCCCTATTTGTTCAATTTTACCCCATAAATTATATTTGTCTGTTAAATTTTTTTCCTAAATTCTATTTGTTATTTTTTATCTGCTAAAATCTTTGTTATTAAAATACATCAAGCCATTATTTGTTCAAATTTGAACAATTTTTTTTATCTGTTGCACCACATATTTTTTTTTTATCTGTTACAATCATTATCAACAACAATAACTGCAACAACAACTAACACCCCCCAAAAAGAACATATTTTATTATATGTTCAAAAATTTTGCATGTTCAAATCATCTGTTGAAATTTTATAATCTTTTTTCTATCTGTTGAAAATGAACCCAAATTGAATCTGTAAACAATAAAATTTTACATTACATTCATAAAATCGAACAGATATAATCCTCTATCTGTTCAATTTTTACTCTCTATATTTGGTTTCTCTCTCATCTCATTTTCCTTTTCTGTTTTAGTTCTTTTAATGTCCAGCTAAAGAAGAAGATTTCAACCTATCTGTTATTCATTCTTTTCCAAACCAAACATCATCATCAACATCTAAGGCAAATATTATTCATGTAGCAATTAATCTATACATCAATCTATTCAAATATTCAAACACTTGATGAACTCTCATGAAGAAGAAGAAGAAAAAGAATAACAACAATCATCAATCAAATTCAAAATAAGAATGGTGTAGCCGAGAATGCAATCATCGCTACAAATATTGAATCTCTCTTGCAAATCACAACCATACAATAATTAATTCTTCATTCATTAATCATCATATCCAAAGTTAAATTAAATTGTTGCTTGTAATCATCACAGTGGCTAAAAGATTTGGTAATGGCCGTGGATTAGGATTTTTCAGGGCCTTTTTTGTTTGTGTTTTGAGTCTTTCTAATACGAAGATTTGAGACCACATTGTTCTCGAAATTACCGAAAAAAGTTGGTATCCAATGTGTTGAGAGGTAACTTTCATTAAGCGGTTGCGACTTTGAAAAGGTAGAGGTGAAGCCAACTCTTGTTGTGGTGGCAGAGTACAAAAGGTGAGATGGAGATTGGTGTCGATTGATGGTGAAGAGAAATGATTTGAAATGGAGGTGGTGGACTATTGCGGATTTGGTAGGGATAGGTAGAGCCGGAGGCGAGGCAAGGTGGTAGGCGATGAGGTTGAAAAGGAAGTCAGCGAGGATGACTACGACACGGAGGTAGAGAAGGAAGAAGATGAGAGATAGCGACACATGAGAAAAAAAAATAGTCAGGTTTTGAAAAGAAAGAGAGAGATTTTAGAAATTAGAGAGAGAAAGGGGTTCTATCGTGTATAAATAATTGAGTATTTTGGTCATGTTATCTAAACTTGTCATTTTAGACAAAATATTCTACGACTTGGATTTTGACTAAACAAAATTGATAATTAAATTTATAGACCGAGTTTTAGGGATGTAGCACTAGTGAGAATTGAATAAAAAATTGTGTATGATTTGAGATAACCTTACTCTTTGTGCTTATTAATTTTAATAATGGGAGGTGAAAATTGCAGGTGTTGGTAGGTTGTCATTAAAAATTTAAAATTATGTTCAAGTATCATTTTCTTCTCCCATAGAAACTGCACAGTAGTCTGCGTCGATCCGAAATTTCAAGTATTCCGTGGAAATGGAAGTGGAAGCCTGAGATGAGATGAGATGAGATGCAACCCACACCTGATTTTCTTTTCTTTCTTTCTAGTTCTATAACTCGACTTTGTACCCCAGAGAGAGAGCAAGTCCCAAGCCAAGCCCAGGAGGGTTAGGTTTGTATTGTATTGTATGTATCAGAGCCCAGGAGTTGGGGGAAATCTTTTGGTGCGCTCTCTCTTGTTTCTTAAGCATCTGAGTTCTCAACTTCATGACTTGTTCACTCGATGTGTGACTCAACAGTTGTGTGCTCTGCATTGAGCTTGTGAGTTTTTTAGTTTTTTGTTTTTGGGGGTCCATCCTTGTATTTGCCCTTTCTGGCTTCTCTTATTTCTTCTTTGATCCTTTTGATTTGACTGAGCCGTTTGTTGCCTTTTTGTATATTGTGCAGGGTGGATAAGGGTAACACCACCACCACGGCCGACTCTCTTTGCAAATGTGCCGGTCCTGCTGCTGCTGCAACCGAAATTTCAAATGATTACTCATTGGAAGTAAGTACCCAGTCTCACGTGTCTTCCTTATGGATTACCCTTTTTGTATACGGCATATGTTTTGAGTGCCATGTCTCAAATTTGTTCCATAAATTCGTAAATCTTCACATACATTTCTATTATTTAGGTTTAGATCGAGACAAGTATATAAATTAAGCCAAGTCTCAAGTAGAAAATGGATTCGATACAATAAAAAGAGAAGAAAAAAGAATAAAAGAAAAGTGAGAAATAATCAAACATAATAGATTCTGTCCCAAATTTTCTCTTTCCTCTCTTCATCCATCGCTGTCAGCAGGCCTTCTGATTTCAATCATTCTTTTTTGGTTAGGAGATGTGAAAAGGGATTTGTGGGGGGTGGGTATATTTCAATCTAGAATTCTTCTTTCATCCCTATTTCAAAGGGTGGAGCTTGAATTGGAGCCAAAAAAAAAAAAAAGGCTGTGTTTGGTTCTATTCTCCAAACATATTTCCACCTTCTATTTTGAGTGTCTTGTTTGTTTTGAGTTTTCAAAAATTAATTCCATACCCACTTTTAAAAACGCTTTCCAAGGCGGAAAATTTTGGGCTAACCGGTCGTCTCCCGGTTGACCAGAACAGTGCTAATTTTATTTTATATTTGTTTATTTATTTATTTTACAATTGGCACCTGTTAATTTTATATTTTAAATAAATTTTTTTTTGAAATTTTTAAAATTTTTTTATAAGTTTTGAATAGAATTTTGAGTTGTGTGTTTGGTTATGAGTTGTAAGTTTTTATATCAAATATTATATGTCACATCAAAAATTTCCTACTCAATTCAAAACTCATTCACCAAACAAATTTTTCACACTCAAATTATAATTCCAAAACTCACAACCTCAAAATACAACTCTATTCTCAAATCATATTTAGAAAACTCTACCAAACGCTACCATAGTTTCATCGTCAGTTTCCAATCAAGCCATTGCAGAACAATCTTTTTAAACATTCTATTAAGTGTGCATTCCCATTGATTTTCTTTGTTTTTGAGAAAATTACAAAAAATGGGAGAAACACAGATTAATTGCAATTTCATGGAAAGAACTAAACAAATTACACCATGGAAAGTTGCAAAAAATCGCAAATACATGAAGATTTTTTATAAAATTACACACCTACCCTTTCCATTTCTCTCTCATCTCCCCATTCTCTCTTCTCTTTTCTCCCCTTTCTGCAAACCCACATCCCTGCCAGCAAACCCTCTTTGGCAGTGGTGGCGACACCCTTACCCTAATCTCCTTTAACTACCGTAGCTCTTCCCTTGGCTTCCCAGCCTCTCCCCGTAACCCCTACCCCTCTGCAACCCATCCCCTCCCTCCAACCCTTGTCGCTAGCCATCCCATTTTCGACGGTAGCGACACCCCTTTCTCCACCATTTCTACCATTACCAATTTCTCTCCCACGCTCCTCTGACCACTTGTCGCAGCTTCACACCCTCTTCAAGTTCTCGTCCTACCAGATTCCCCCCCCCCCCCAACTCACCATTGTCATTACCCCGGTCTCTGCTTCTCACTTTGTTGGCTTCATCGAGACTCGATCGTCATTAACAAAGATCGCTCACTATGGGTTAGGGATCGCTGACTTCGCCTCTCCTTTTCCCCCTATCTATCCATCTCTTTATTTTAGGGGTCCAGATTTGAGAGAGTTGAGGTGGGGGAGGTTTGGGTAGGGCGGCAGAGAGTATGGTAGGGGTTGTCGGCGGTTAGGTAGGATGGAGGAGGGGTGGCGTGGTAACGACGGGGAAGGGAGGCGGAGGGGTTGTGGTGGTGGAAGAAAGCTATGGGTGGCGAGGAGGAGGAGGAGGACTGGCCGATGGCGAGTGATGGAGGGTAGGCAGATGGGTGGTCGGCAGTGAGGGTGGCTGCCGAAGTTGCAGTGGATGGGAGGAGAGGAAGAAGATGAGGAAAAGGAAAGAAAGAGACAAGAAAAGGGTATTTTAGTTTTTTTATTAAAGATTCCATGTCTCTAATAAATTGCATGTCTATTGCAATTTGAAAAAGCATCTCATTGAAATGCAATGAATCTTTGAAGTTCCCATTTTGTTGCAATTTTTCCTTTTTGACAAGTAAAAATTTTATTGTCAAAAAAAAAAAAAAAAAAAAAACACACACACACACAAGTCAAAACACAACCCCGTTGGTCTCTCACTTTGCACCTTGCACTGTGCACCAAATTTCACCTTGGTCTCTTATTTTTCAGTCATAACGGTCAACCTCTTTCACTTTTGGTCAAGTTGTAAGTGGTCTTTCCGTTAGTCTTGTGTTAAATTAGTAAATGAAATTCTAAGAAGTACAAACACTTCTATGGAGGAAGCGAGTCGTCTCAGAGACTCCTGTCGGATACTATACTTTGCGGACTTTTCTAAACGTGTTTCCGACACTTCTTCAACATGTCTTAATTAAAAATTTAAATTCATAATATTAGACACTTTACAGATACTTTTTGGACACTTCGATGATACTTCTTGAACCTTCCGAACTTGACCTATGTGATGAATCTCTTTATAATAACAAGGTTCTGCATTTGTCGGAGTGCTATTTGTGCACTCTAAATATGTTTTGAAACATTTATAAGATGAGTATATTAAGTGTATTTCAATGTTCTATAATTGTTTTGTATTTTTTAGAATGCAATTGTGTTATGTGAATGATATCTTAATATTTAAGTTATGTAATATACGACTTTTTAATTTTAATTAGTGTTATGTCATCGTCATCGTCATCGTCATCGTCATCGTTTTTTATTTTTTATTTTTATTACTTTTGAATATATATATATATCTGACATAGTGTTTGATGGGGGGAAGGGATGGGGTGGCGTTGGGTGGTGAGATGGGATGGGCTTGTTGAACAAAGCATGGGGATGGTAGGGAAGGGATGGGCAGTGGTTGTGGATAGTGGGGAAAGGGTAGGGGTTGCAGGTAAATGGTAGAGAAGTAGCGGGAAAGGGATGGTGGGGGTGAAAGGGTTTAGAAAATACAATAGAGAAGAAAAGAAAAGAAATGAAAATTACATTTTTACCTATAAAATGCTTCATGTGAGGGAGACATGACAATTTCCATTAAGCAATTTAACACCAAGCTAACCGTAGGGTCATATTATAACTTGTGCAAGGGGTTGATTGTTATAATTGAAAAATGAGGGACCAAAATGAGATTTAATATGAAGTGCAAGGATGCAAAGTGTAATTTATCCAAAATAAAGCCCTCACAATCTGAGAGTTTTGGTCTCAAAGAGTCAAAACCACAAGAACACACAAACAATCCTCTCACAACCCAAGATGCTAGCATATAATATTACAATATGAGCTACGCACTATCACCTCTTTTCGTGATTCTTATGAAATTTCATTCCTGGTGACAGCAGATATTTTGATTACTTTATTTCAGGTGAAAAATTATTTTGGAGATGCTGCAAGTCTCGAATTATCCGCAAAAACCAGTGGTGCATATATGTATAGATTACAACTTGAGAAGGATGTAAGTATCTCTCTTTCGTAGAAGTCTGCTTGTCACTTAACATTATGAATATTGGTTCTTCTTGTGTTTTCCCATTTTGAGTTCAAACTTCAGAGTAGAGTCTTCTTTCTGCTAGATCTTAGGTTGTTTTTTCATTTTTATCCTCAGAATCAGTTTGTTTTGTTGGTACAAGCGGTTATGAGGCTCCAGGTTATGTTGACCTGTCAACTAATTGGTCAAAGCACTGGGATCCAGTTCCTTTTCCTTTTCTTGTTGTATGCATCAAGAATGTTACTGCATGAGGGGTCTGATTGAGCTGGAGTTGTAAACATGTTGAAAACTTTCTGTCACTCAATTCTTGCTGCAAGGGTTTGTGGCCAACTTATTGTAGTAGATATTGGCTGTATCTAATTGCTAATAGCCTAATGCAATTTCAAAATTGAGGTAGATCTCAGGAGATCTTGTTTCTTTAACATGCATTGGAATCCTTGTCTCTGTCAAATTCATCAGTTTATGGTGACTGGCAAAGATTGGGAAGGTCTTCAAGTGGTAATTGGAAAATACTTGCAACTATTAGGAACGAATGACAAAATGCTTACACTCCTAATAGTTGTAAGCAATTTGATGGAGAAAGAATGACAAAATGAGAGTCTGCTTTTAAGCTGGGGTGAATTGTGCATATGAGTAAAAAAATATCCCTCCACTTCTAACATGTCACTAGTAACTTTACTAACATTAAAGATAGCAAACGTTACGGTTGTATGTGTAGTTCCCTTGAAGTTATTTTATGATGTCTTCATCGATTATTATGAGGATTATTGTTTTGAGTTTTTCTCTTACCTGGGTGTGCTCCACTGAAACACAGGGTTTTAAGAAACTTTATTTTATTGAATCTGTAGAGGTAGAAATAGACAATATGGGGTATCTCTATTTAAGTAGTACGACATGGATGCAATTGTTTAGCTTTGACCAGCTTATTTTTATTGTCTTGTTCTTGTGTATAATTAAAGTGTTGGGAAGAAATGTAGGATTGCTTTTTGGATGTGGAGCTTATAGTCTGTGCATGTGTTGTTGGAAGAGAATAGGTTAAGTTGGATAGCATGCTGGTTTAAGATGTAATTTATCAGCTTGACATTATTACAACATTACATGCTTCCTAATAGAAGTCCTTTGTATAGGTACAAAGATTACAGCAGCAGCTGCAAGAAGAAATGGAACTGCATGCCATTCTGGAAAATGCAATTGAAAAAAATGCTGTAAAACTATCCTGTGCATCATACCTTACTCATCATGTAAGTTCATATATTATTTGCTCTCGGAGTTAATTATTAGATAATCCTTTTAGGCGATCAGATGAATGGGCATTACTGATATAGTTGATTTGTATTAAAATCATATTTTTCCTTTTCTTAGTAGTTTCCCAGATAACTTTACTTCTTTTTACCAATTCCAGAGGGTGTACTTTGTGTATGTCGGTTAAAAAATTTCAGCCCTACTTTTCCTGGTTAAAGTGGGTGGCCAACTAAAGAGGAATTATTCTTGGTTATGATGCAATTCAGTGAAAATGTGTACTTATTGCTGGTACATTTAAGTTAATGATTTTTCCACTTTGAGAGAGAGAGGGGGAGGGAGGGAGGGAAAGTTAGATGTCAGTACCTTGTCTGGTGATTCGAGTCAAACATTCTATAAAAGAAGTTATTTATTTGTTTTTTGGCATTTTATTCCTCTTGCAACAATTGTTCACTAAGAATTTGGTGGATGAATATTACTGGTCCTTGGTCAATCATACAATATCTGGTATGATCAGGTTGACCTTCTTCAATACTATAATGATGCATTGATTTGCTGCTTCTTTCCATCATGTTATATTTTGCAATGATATCAAAATTGCACAACAAGGCACCTCAACACCTGAGGTGAAGCGACTCTTATGAGGCACAACCAAGGAGTGCGAGGCATGCACCTCTTTTAATTGTGCCTGATTTGTTAAAGAGGCAATATTGGTCCTTCGATCTAAGGAAGCCCATTATAATTTAATATGTTAGCACATCCTATCAAACCCCCCAAATAAATAGAGAACCTGAACCCTAGTCAACACATTGAACATGCCTACTATAGCTTTTATATTTTGGTTTACATACCTTTTTTTTTTTGTTTTACATTTTGCTCTCTGGACATCAAATAGTAATTTGAAGTCTAAGTCTTTATTGTTCAATGATTTAATGTTATTAATTGCTTAATTGTTTGTTTTATTTACTAAAGTTGTTAAAATTAATTGCTCAAGGCAGATTTTGAAACTTGGTTTTCTTTAGAGTGCGCAAAATAACCTTTGTTGTTTTTCAGTTCAAAAATCAATACTGGTGGAAATCTTTTAATTCGTCAGATTTACCTGATTTTTTACAATTAATTTAAGCAATAAAAATATGCAGAGCCAGATTTTATGTGGAAACCCTCATGGGAAAAAGCCACCGGATACAAACAAGACACTCTAGTAATTCAAGATCAAAAGTACACAACTTACCAAGATTTAGATGCACAAATCCTACCTACTATGACATCGAGCAACTTACCAAGATTCAGATTCAAAATTCAGGGTCAAATGTATCACAATTAAAAAGTCAAAGTGACACAATGTCCAAGCTATAGGGACCATTAGTGTACTTTGCCCTTCAAAATAAGTCGGATTCGTGGCCTAGAGTATCCCAAAAGTATTTGATACTTATCAAAATTAAAGAAAATTAATATAAAGCATCAAATATGTTTAGAAAGTATCGGATACGTATCCGTAAGTATTTGAGGAGTATCAGCATCTGATACGGATTTCATGGCCACTAACCAAGTCTATGGGTTATAAAAATCAATTCCCAATAGCTAATGTAGCCTATAGTCCAAAACTAAACTAACTATGGTAAAGCATTCAATAGAAACAAGCCAAAGGACTAACAAAGATAAAAACCCTCTATATAAATGTGATATTTTCTCATGATGTAGAGTGTGTCTGATCAAAGGCTTGATGTCGAAGTCTTCTTCGATGTGCTTCACTACAGAACATCCTTAAGACTCAACTAAGCCAAAAAATAAAAAATTATAGACTCAATATTGGAATGAAATTGTCAACACAAAAATGAGTATGGGGCACAATATATTATTAATTTTTCCTCACATTGCTTAATTTTTTAGTTCTTAATTGCTTTATTGGATAATTGCTTAACTATTTTTAATTATTTAATTGCTTGATTTGAATTTGCTTCATTTGAAATTGTTGATGTAGTCCAAGTTATTAAGCACAATGCAATGTATTGGGTGGTAATAATCTCGTGTAAGGTTACAATATCTCTTTGGTTTGTACATATTAATTTCGTGATTAGCAAGGAATTAGCCAGTCTGTTGTTTTCTATTAGAATTAGGACTTCTCTGTTATAAAGTAAGGTTGTAAGCCCCTTTGAGTTTCTTGATTGTTACGTGTCCTATTTCTGGGTGTTCTTAAAATCAACAAAATTGCAGACATTTTCTACATGCTTCCATGCGGCATTTTTGTCTGTGCTGTGGATTCCCTAATGGTCCACTAGGTGACATTGGGTATTTGAGAAACCATTGGACTTTACGCTTTTTCCTTCAGGATTTTTTTGATGATACTGCTTTTTGTTAATTGGAAATTCAGTTACAAAAAAACATTAAATTGGTTCTCATTCTACAGGCTCAGGAGCTCTTGTCAAATATTGCAATATTGGAGTCTGCAGTTTCAAAACTTGAACAAGAGTTTATATCTTTGCATTTCCAAGTTAGTCAAGAAAGAAATGAACGGAGGCTTGCAGAATATCATTGGAGGCATTCTTCCCAGTCATTATGTGTTTGCTCTGATATTGTGAATGCACCGGTATATATTTTCTCTCACTTTCACATTAAGTAGCTTCATGATCATATTGGCCATCATTATTGTCCTTTACAAAGCTAGCTGGAAATTTAAATTAATAACGATAACTGTAGCAGACAGTTATGGAAATGGAGACCAATTGTTGTGAGCCTGTGGATGTTGAAAAGCTTACTGGAGAGGTGCAACCTAAGGGCCTCTGGGATAATCCTAATCAACTATCGGAAGAAATGGTTCGATGCATGAAAAATATATTCATCTCCCTGGCTGATTCTACGACACCATTGAAGTCATCCACATCAGAGACCCAATACTCATCTCTGTCTCCATGTGGACATCTTTCCAATTCATCTATGTGGTCATTATCTGAACGCTCAGTGATGTCATCATGGGTGCAGAGCCCACAACTTGATTTACAGTATGATCCAGAGGTGTTGGCCACAGAGAACACCTGTGATCCCTACAGAGTTCGTGGCAAGTTGAGCTGGGCAGATATTGGAAGCTACGGATTAGCAACTGAAGTTTCTTGGATGTCAGTTGGGAAGAAGCAGCTGGAATATGCTGCAGGGGCACTACGTAGGTTCAGGTAAGTTTTCATTCAGTCGTTTCGTCTATTCTTTGGGCAAACAATATGGCTATATATGAGCTTTAAATTTAATAAAAAAATTATTATTTGTAATCTGAAGAAGCATCTTGACTGACCTCGATTGAAAACTTATGTTGAGGTTCTTTAAATCCACTTTCTGTAGCTAGTTTTGCTTCTGTCATTCATAGCCTCCAATTGATTAGTATGTTATTTTATGCATGTTTTTAACGGATAAGCAATTTGCCAAATTGGATGAAAGGGTTGCATTTGTTTTTTGTATATTACTAATTATCTGGTTAAAGAATTCCAACTTTCCCTGATAATGGATATTTATTTTTGGACATGCTAACCCGTGAATGTTGTTAAGAGAACAACTAGAAGTTGTTAGCTCCTGTCTCAATATCCCTTTTTGGTCGAATTTTGTCATATCAAACATTTAGAGTATCTAAGCATCCTGTAAGACAGTACAGCTACTTTCATTGGAGAGGATTAATAGTTCTGCTGACTGAGAGTTGATAAAATGCTGTTTTGGTGGTATTGTTTGGAGGACAGAACACTAGTTGAACAACTGGCAAAAGTGAATCCCATCCATTTGAGCTGCAATGAGAAGCTGGCTTTCTGGATCAACTTATACAATGCACTTATAATGCATGTGTGTATTTCAAACTCTTATTCTCGATCTTTTGGTGAAATTAATTTTTTTGACTGTGCAGCTTGGATCAACTTACTGTATTTTACCGATCAAGGATAGCGCCATTGGCACTACATATTGGACTTGCTAATTTTAAATTTTCTTACACTCAAAATGTGCAGTGCATGAAGCTAAAAGTGGAGTGCTACTAGAGCTAATCCATTTTTAAATGCATAAACTAAAAAAGTGGGATTTTATCTATCAGTAGCCCTATTAGCACTCCATGTTTTTTGGGACAAACTACTTTTAGATATCTGTTCAGTCAACAGTGAGGAGCAAGAAGTTCAACGGAATGGCTTGTGTATTAAATATATATTCATACCCAGTGTGGAGTTTGACAGAAAAAAAGAAGAGAGAGAACTGTGGAGATAGAGAAGGAAACATGAAAAGATAGGGAAAATCTTTATTTTTTAGCTTAAAGAAATGGTGGGATGTCGGCAGGTGACCCTCTGGTGAACAAACCCTAATGAACAATTTAAAATCAGAACCAGTTACAACTTGATTTTCTATAGAAAGAGAACTGGGACAAAATGCTTGCCAATAAGAAATTGAAGCTGGAGAAGATGTTGCATCTGTGATTCTCATGAAGTCAGCACAGCCATTCCAAGAATAGTGGACTGCCAATGGCTCTGCCTTTTGAAAGTGAAAGTAAAAATGACGGTGGCAATTTATTTGGTTGACCTTTATTTTCTTAACTTTGAACAGGCTTACCTGGCATATGGAGTCCCAAGAAGTGACTTGAAGCTCTTTTCTTTGATGCAAAAGGTTTGATTTCTGGCATTGAATGCTCCCTTTACTTTGATGATTTATTACAAAAAGGTTTTCATTAAGATTTAAGACTATAAAGTGCTCAGTTAGCGAAATATTTGCCAAACAGTTTGTGTCACTTCACACTGCTTGGCTGTCAACAAAGACTTTGTTGATGTGCCTGTGAGGATTACTGCTCTGTTCTTTTAAAGCCATGGAGAAGTTATGCCTATGACATGTGGAACTTTTATGAATCGTGTTGTGGCTTCTGTGGTCTCCTTTAAACCAGTGGGTTTTGGAGATTCTGTGAAGGCAGAAGTGGTTGCCGTTCATAAAGGTTTGCCTAAAACATTTTAATAGGTTGGAGTACCATGACAAAGTGGCATCTTTGGCCCTTGCAGACATGGTCGTACAATTGTTAACTTTAAATATTTCTCACTCCATTATAGGTGGATTAAGATAATATTTGTAAGTGTCAACTAATCAACAAAAAATAGAGAACTACTGGCAGAAAGAAAGAAATGTTGTCTCACCTCTTTTCTATACTGATTGAAATTGCGTTGCTGTGTTAGAACATAGTTTTACACAGATTAAGCAAGGAAGCTTTGAAACCTTGACAACTTTCTTACCACCCTAGGATTTAAATTTTAAGGCGGATATTTTTGCTACAGGAAGCCCACTGGCCTCTATTAAGCGCAATTGAAGATTTTGTGATTTTAGGGTTATTGCAACATCCCAGCTCTACTATCTTTTATTATATGTTATATCTTATAATCTCTTATATAAAAAATGATTAATTATGTGTCATTCCTGCTTTAATTGTGTTTCTGAGATCAGTAGTGTAAAAGGTTACTTTTATTGGTAAGCAAGGAAATCCTTGAAACCTTAATATGTAGACTTTGGAAGCTAAATAATTTGCTTAATGAGCTTTGATAAAAATTTCTAATTAATGTCTTTAATTAACTTAAAACTTGTTTTCAGTTAAGTGTGATTATAGCGTGGTTAATTAACCTAACCTATGTTGTGATTGGTTATGTTATGGGCTTGGTGAAAAGGTAGTTGGAATCCTTATATACAAGTTAATCTAATCTAGTCGGAAACCCTAGTGCATATTGATTAGATTAAGTTAATCTTAACTATCCTAATTATGGTGATTAAGTGATTTGATCTTGTCTTAACCCTTGGTTATTGGTCTAAACCCTAATTATGGTTAACCAATTTGTATTTAGGAAAGATTACTCAAGGAAAACAGGGTCACATGTTGTTTGTCTATTGTTGAGGATAGACAAACAAGGTATAAGGATGCGTTAAAATAAGTTAAATGGAGCCTGAGTTGGGATTAATTAAATCTAAGTGTGGTGATTAGGCATAATTGAGGATTTATGTGTTGACATATCACAAACCTTACAATGGTATGAGAGAAATATGTTATGAAACCCTAGGTTTAGGGTCATTTTGGGTGGAGTGGTTACGTCTGTTATAATTTGGATGTACTTGTGGTATGGTCAAACCTTAGGTGAAATGATGACCTTAGAATTCTGGGTAGATTCCTAGGTATGTGAACTTGTAGTGTATAATTTGTGTTTATTCTATGTCCTATTTATACGAGTTCAGTATAGGCGATAAGTGTAAAATATTTACTTCTTTGTACCTAGTTGGGACATGAGGAGAAGCAATGTAATAAGTTTATAATATACTTGTGTCATTTTGGGTTGAGATGTGAATTTTGATTCAAGCTGTGATCTGATTATGGTTACACAATATTGATCGCTTACAAGTTAATTAGTTACGCTTCCACTAAACAAATTGTCACTATTAAGCAAGTATTCAACTCATTTGGTTCCATAAGAGGCCTTGTGGCTGGTCATATGTACAACTCCCAAAAGTGTGGGGTTGGAGATATGACAGGGTGGTATTTAGAGCATTAGGTTATGAAGCCATAGATTTTGGGTCATTATCTGTTGGTGTTAATACGAATCTGCCATCTCTTCCTGTCAAGTTGGTGAAAACTTGTGAGGAACATGTTTCAAATTCTTGAGTCAATCTTTTTAAGAGATCAATGAAAATATTTTTCATTTGTATGACAATACTCTAGATTTTGCACTGATGTTAACCATGGTGTTTTTTTGTTTTTCTAAAAAACATCACAAGAATTGGTATACACAATTACTAAATATGTAAGTATATTAAATCTTTAATTAGTGATTGTCTTACAGGCAGCATACACTGTTGGGGGGCATTCTTTCAGTGCAGCTGCTATTGAGTATGTTATGTTGAAGATGAAACCACCAGCACATCGGCCACAAATTGTATGAACTTGGATTCTGATGCTGAATAAATTTATTTATTTATGTGCTAGTTCAATTTCATTAATTTTATCCGCTAATTAAAAATTACGACTCTGGTGTATTATTAGGCTTTACTTCTTGCTCTTCACAAGCTAAAGGTATCAGAAGAGCAACGGAAGTCTGCTGTTGATTCATTTGAACCACTTGTGGCTTTTGCTCTCAGCTGTGGAATGTACTCATCACCTGCGGTAAATTTTAATTTTTCTTCTCAGCAATATATAAATATACGAGGTTGGTTGTCTTTTCTTTTGTGAGTAATGTGTATGTAAGTGAAGTAGTAAATGGTTAATTGCAGATACGGATTTATACAGCTAATAATGTGAGGGAAGAACTGCAAGAAGCTCAGCGTGATTTTGTTCGAGCTTCAGTTGGGGTAAGCAGCAAAGGAAGGCTATTGGTACCCAAAATGCTACACTGCTTTGCCAAAGGCTTTATAGATGATGCAAGCTTGGCTGTATGGATATCGCATTACCTTCCACCTCATCAGGCTGCCTTTGTTGAACAATGCATATCAAAGAGGCGGCAAAGCCTCCTTAGTTCTCGCAATTGTGGTATTCTTCCCTTCGATTCCCACTTTCGTTATCTGTTTCTACCAGAACAGATTTAACCATGATAGCCTGCCTGCCCGCTTACGACATTGTTGGGCAACTCATCTCATCATGTCAAAAGATTAGGGAATGGTTTTGAGCTGCTTCTGCCTCTACTTCTAGTGGATGAATATTAACAAGGAGCTGGCAGTTTTGGTAAAATTAGAATTTTTTGTTGTTTGGCTCTGTATGTATATTAGACTGAGAAGCAAATAATATTCTAGCTGATGATAAATATGCATCAGTTTAATTTCTTCCACTGCTTTGCTTAGCTGCCTTGTCCTCCAGCAAGGTTTGAACTGCAGTTGGGGAAGAAGCTATTGTGAGCGGTTGACGCACCGAGGAGCAATATAATTAACGTGCCTGGAGGAACCTTAATAAAGGGGATTATGTTTGGGGTCTGTCTTATCTTTGCTCTGTATTTCACTCGTTTGTTCCTCATGAATAGGAATTTGATGGGATTCAAACCCAAGTTCATCTATCTATCTGGATCAAACTACAGAACTAAGGTGGCGTGCTTGTGTGCCCAACAATAAATCTTTCTCGAAAAATATGATTCACTTGATTTCAAACGAAGGAATCTTGAGGTTAAACTTCACAGAAAAATGGATTGAACCACAATTTTGGCAAGACCCACATTTGTTGTAAATTCATTTCATTTTGACTTTCATCTATCAATAGCATCTAGTTTGTCTTGATTGATCAAACGGTTAATCACCTTCTCAAAATTCTAGCGTTTGCATACCCAGCAAAGTTATTTCTTAGTTGGATTGAGCATGTGGAATTGTGAAAGAAGTTTCCTTTGTGAATCAGACAAGATAGAAAACTGCTAAACCTTCCTAAAATAGTATGCGGACAAAAGTAAGCTCCCACCAAGAAGGATGTCCAGTTTCCACGCACAAGAGAATAATTTGAACTACATTTCGAAAAACACAGAGCCATCTAAAAGGCTTTCATCTGTTTTAACAGTTCCCTTCAAAATTATATGGAATATTTATGATCCTGTTATATAGCATTAGGATTTTTTTTTTTTAATGTCTTGTCATTTAGGAATGATTGCGTGATTTTTTTTAAAAAAATTTTTTAATAACAAAAAAACTCCACCAAGTCCACCACCTTATTATACAAGTCATTATGAATAAACTTGGCATATATACAATCATGCACAAGTCGCTTTTATGTATACCATTGAAAGTTTCAATATTTTTATATTTAGAAAAAGTCAAATATGAAACTTTAAAAATTTATATGACAGTAAAGTGATTATTTTAAATCTCTTTTGTCATTGGTGCATGATATAATTTAATCATATTTTGACTCCCCACATGAGAACGATTTAACGTTTTTATAATTTTTTTCTTTTACCCACCTCCCAAAAAAAGAAGAAAAAAAAAAAAAGAATGACAAGTTTTATATGTATATATTTGTAAGTGAAAATTTGATCATTACTTCTCCTTCACATTCTCATGACTTCACCCTCACATTCTTTCCCAAATGTAGAATACAATAAACACTAATGGAGATGCTAAAATTTAGATAACAAATTAAAATAGGAGTTAAGGTCCATCATCGCCATCGCCGATCAAATTACAAATATCAGAACACTCTACCAGACTGCATAAAACAAAATTTCCATCATCAAAAATATGTTCAACTCAAACAATATTTATTAAAGGGATCATGATGTTTGGCAAATTGATTTACACATGGGCTCTGGTTCTGCCACCTATGGAATTTCTAAAAAAAAAATAAAAAAATTTGGGAGAATTTCTATGAATATTTATATGATGTCGAATTAGAAGAGTCCAACATGCTACAAATATTTATATGATCTAGGAAATGATTTCAGAGAACTTGTGAGAAACTTTTATAATATGTATAATTAGTAGCGGAGTCAGAAAACTAAATTAGAAGGGACATTTATTAATTATAATTATAATTTTTTTCATAACCAATAATAAGAAGATAATAATAATTTTTGAATTAATATTAAGTAGAAAAACTTAAATAAATTATTACAAAAGTATTTCACATAAAATTTTACAATTAATTTCGAATAAAATCGAAAATAAAGTATTGCGTGTAACTAGTGTATTATGGACAATATAAAAAAGTCATATATTTAAGTCATAAAATAAATTATATAATGGTAAAATAAATCAAATTTTTACAAAATTTGAGTAAAAATTTCATATAATAGTGATATTACGTCATTATTAACATATGATATCACCAACCAATAGTAAAACAACATATGAAGAGTGAACTCCACATGCAAATATAACTAACACTTTAGTAATTTTTACATATATATAATGAGATTAATTATATTTGGATATCAATAATAATGGATATTACCTTTATATTGAGATTTTTTCACAAAATTTTTATACATAAAAATATAATTTGTTACAGTCACTTTATTTTTAATAAAATAATCAATATTATTTTTGTAAATTTAAAAATGTCCTTAACATTTTATTGTAAATATTATTTTTATTTAAAATTTTATTTATATACATATGTAAAAAAAAAAATAAAAATCCACGAGAGTAAGTGACCCCCAGCCACCATGTGGCTCCGCCACAGTGTAATGTTTTGTGCAACCTTATTATTATTATTATTTGATTGGAAAGAATAAAGCTTATTAAAGTAAAACAAAGTACAAGACGTATAGATAGATAACATCAAACAAGAAGGCAAGGCAACACTAGCATCATTCTTGAAAAGCATATCCAACTAGGCGGATACATACACTAATGCTATTCCAAAACTCTACACCAGAAAAAAAGAAAAACGAAAATTTGAATCCCCAAGAAGAGCAAGGGTCGCCTAAATGCTAATAGATGAAACATCTAGAATTATTAAAAAAAGGTAAACTACAAACAGGTCTTAATAATTGGGTTTAATTCATATCAAGGTCTATTAAAAATAAATCTTAATAAAATCGTCGTTAAAAATAATTTTTTGTGACTTTTTTGCACATGTCACTAAAAGACAATTAGTGATTTTTTTGCCACGATTTTTATAAATTGTCATTAAAACTTACAATTAGCGACTTTTTTTGTGATAAATTTTGCAGTAATTGAAAGTTGAAAATTAGTGACTTTTTTTGTAATGATTTTTTTAAACTGTCGTTAAAATTTATAATTAGCGACATTTTTGTAACAAAATTTACAAACTATCTCTGAAAATTAATAATTAGTGACGATTTTTAATAGTGTTTAATGAAAAACACCATTAATTATCATAAAATTTATTGAATAATAAGTTTACCTATTAAAACCTATGCATAAGTCCCTGATCAAAACGATGCCTAAGGAAGACCAGTTCTTTACTGTTTAATCAAAACAATGCCAAGGTAATTCCTAAGGAAGTTTAGCTTGAATTTTTAGATTTCTTTCTTTTTTTGCTCATTCTTTTTCATATCAACTCAAAAATACTATTGGGTAAATTACACTGACACTTCCAAAATTTTTGTTTAATATAGATGTCCCTTCATATTTGAAAAATTACATTTTCTCCCTGAAATTTGTAATCTCATTATAAATTACCTTCTAAATTGTTGATGTCATATTTTAAAATTTTTTAAATGATAATCTTACGCTTTTTCCTACCATTTTTTCTTTATATTATCATGACTACATTCTATAACTTTTCATAATTAAATTCTACATGAACATATTCTTATTGAGCGATGATATACAAACATACATTTTTTATAAAATTTTCAAACACAATGATATAGCTTAATGGTGATTTTTCACTTTAAAACAAAACACCCATAAATATAATTTATATTTACAACAATATCACTATCACAACAATTTTATGATATTTTTTGTATAAATTTTTATACATGAATATAATTTTTCATTTTTATTACCACAATTATATCTAGATTAGATCAATTTAATCTAGATATATTTAAAAAGTATAAAATTGGTACAAAAAATTTTACAAAAATTCATTGAATACAACAAAATAAGATAATGTATTGAATCTTTGTATTTTTTTTGTATTTGGTGAATTTAAAAAAAAAAATCACAAATGTTATGCTTCTTAAGTATAATTAGATTAGGTATATCTTAGACCATCTCCAACGGTTCACCAAACCTGGCATCAAATTTGAAATTTGGTGAAAAAGTTACTGTTTGGAGCTCCAACGGTTTCACCAAATCGGTATCGAGAATTCACCAAACATTTCACCAAAGTGAGAACACGTCCAGATTTCAGCAAATTACTATTTGTTACCGTTGGGGGAGAGGAACCGGTCGACCAGCCGGTTGCCCGGCCGGTTGACCAACCGGTCGACCACTAAAAAGTTCAAACAGTTCAAATTTATAGGTTCAAACAATTCAAAAAAAAAAAAATTTGCCTTACCAGTCGACCACTAAAGGGTTCAAACAGTTCAAAAAAAAGGTTCAAACAATTCAAAAAAAAAAAATTATTTTTTGCCCTTACCGGTCGACCAACCGGTTGTCCCGGCACAGTTTTGATGAAAGTTCACCGTTGGAGCCAGTGGTATCAAATTGCGAAAATCGTCTTGTTTTTCCTCAGATTTCATGAAAAAAGAAATTCACCGTTGGAGATGCTCTTATAAATAAAAATTGCTTAAAATATTAAAAAATTCAGTAAACCAAACCAAACTAAAGGAGATGATTGTTATTTCTCTTGAAATGACATGAACAAAATATCTGTATTATGTTATTATTTAATATGTATAAAGGCTAAGGGATAAATATGTTATTTTAATCTGATAGGGGGGTAACTGTAATTTTTCAAATATGAGTGGAGGATTTGTATTAAACAGAAATCTCAGTGGGTGTCAGTGTAATTTACCCAACACTATTTATTGAATTACTGCTCACAACCCTAGATAAAATCAGGGCGATTACACTTTCTAATCCTATAGTTTGATTCAAATTTCACTTTGATATCTATTATTTTAATTTAAAAAATTTGATCCCTACACTTTAAATTCAATTTCAATTTAGTCTTTACATTTAAATTGGATGTTAAAAGTAAAAATTTTGTGATAAGTGTTAGTCTCTTCAAGTATATACATGAAAAAAATTGATGGTAATTTGGACCAAATGACCAAATTGAAATTGAGCTTAATTGTTAAAATTGAAATAATAAGAATCAAAGCGAAATTTGAGTCAAATTATAAGAGTGACAAGTATAATTTACCCAAAAATGAACCTTTTCAAACTCCAGAGGTTTATATCATAAATAATCACTCCTAAACCCTTGAATTTAACCATTTAAATCCAAAATTGCAGGCAATCCAAACCTCCCTAAAAATCCAGCAAACTTGCCCTCTTGGAAATCAAGCCAAATCTCACACATACATTTCCAAACCCTAGAAGCTTTTCATAGCCAAAAACCACCACAGATCTAATTGTCGGCAGCATTAGGACATGTTTCCTATAGACATCGTCCTACGTTAGAACTATTAATTCCTTCACCTCTTATAGCTAAGCATTATTAGTGTGGATTAGTAGAGTACCGTATGCAGCTCACTAGCTGACTTCTGATTAACACGATCAAAAAAAAATTTCCTAGTTGAAGGTATCCCAAAGACACTGAAGCTATTAAGCACAACAACATTTATGTGCTAAAGTGTATGCTTAAAGTGTTCAAGTAAAACTCTCAATTGATTTGAATGCTCTGCCCACAGTATCCTATATTTCTCCATTTTCACCACTATTCATGTTAATATAGTCTCATATGTAGCTTTAAAAAAAAATAATGTTAAGAAGGATATTAAAGAGAGAGCTTAAAGTGACGACCGGGTTTTTTGTTTTTTTTTTTTGGGTCAGTGAGAAGACCGTAATGGTGATATTCAAATTATTCATATGTTATTCGCAATAGAGAAGAAATGATAAGGTAGCCTTGAAGTGAATAAAACATTTTTAAAAAAAAAATGTTAGTGGTGATGATGATGCTAGTAATAATCAAGTTGTACACATAGATTCTAGAGGAAAAACTATTTACCAGTATTGACGACTTCGGAACCCCTGCTTGAAAACCACTAGAGGTCTGCAGATACGAGAAGATAAAGTAATCAGATTACTTGCTTGACAGAAAAAAAGTTAAAGAAGATCTAGTCCTCCTCTTTCTTTTCTTTCCTTATCTTCTATGTGCCATGTACACATGTTTATCTGTTTGACACCAAAAGAAACATTCTTAACATGCCATATATCATGAGACACAATAGAATAGTGGCTACTGTGATGCACATATATGTAAATTGACATTGATCGAGGAGTTAGCAAAATACTAGCCAGGTCCAAATATGTTTATGAAAATGCAGACCAATAGGGAGAGACTCAATAAGACTTGACAATATGGAGAATTCTGTCTTGTGAAGATTTCTTATAAGACTAATATTAGATTACGTCTTAATTTAATACCAAATTGGACAGAATTTACACAAAATATATAGAATATGTGCCATCAATTCTTTTTGAGTCTTTTTTTTACCAGAAACACACTGCCTCATCTCAATTAGTGTCGGAAGGCAGGCAGGCAGGCAGGCATGTGTTAGCGATGATGGAGAATTTGTATATATGTATGTATTTATGTATGTATGCATCGGTACCTTCTGACGTTAAGAGGGCCTTCACCAGGGGAGCCAACCCCCCCTCGGATGCAAGTGGTGACGCACTTGATGGTGCAGGACTCCGCTTTCCTTGACTTGGGTCGTTGAATCTTAGCCTTCTTGCAGTCCTGCGGAGAAGAAGAGCAATCCCCTGATAGCATCTGCGGTATGTCTGATAGAGTCTCCGCTGCTTGTATTTGTTCAACTGCATTTGTATTTGTGCCGCCCACCACCACCCAAAACATTATTGCTGCTGCAGCTGCAGCTGCACCTGTTGCTGTTGCTGATGCTGTTGTTACCAAACCAATTTTAACCCGGCTGCTGCTGCTGCTGCTGCTGACGGTTCTCGTAAAGCACCTGGGCCTTATTCTTCCGCCTCCGCCACTACCCATTATTATGTTGCTGTTGTTGTTCATGCCGCTGCCGTTTACTCCTCCTACTCTTATTCTTACTCCTACTCCTACTCCTACTCCTCCTACTTGATTTTGATTTTGATTTTGTTGTGGGTATACTACTGAGCATCCATACTTGCAAAGATTTGAAGTTGCCCGGTAAACTAACATTCTCTCCTCCCGATCTGGTGCAATGTCAGTCACGAAGCGTTTATTACTACTACTACTATTATTATTATTATTATTATCAAAATTCAAATCGTATTGGAGGTGGAGGTGGACATCCGGTCTTAGATGCTACCAGGAAACACCTGAGATCAGATTTCACTCATCTCTTATCCGAAAAAATATCATAATGGTAAGATCCAAGAGTTCACTTATGATACTTGGGCAGGTTTGGTCGGGTTTGGAGGTTGTCCAAACCCAATTCAAGTTGTGCTAGGCTCGAATTATAACCTGAGGTTACTTGCTTAAGTCAAACCCGAGTTAAATCCGAATTGTCTGAATTGTCCAAATTGTAAATGAATTTCAGTTTTATTTATTTTTTTATTTTTATAGTTATATTATTAAATTATTAAAATAAGACTCTATTCACAATTTTTTTTAAAATTATTTTTTATATAGAAAATCATTAATACCATCAAAAACAAATAATTTATATAATGTAAGAGAAATGCCGCTATAGTAGTCTTTGCAATTTATGAGTGAATAAAAAAAAGTAAGATTTGATGTTATTTATACATATAATATATATTCAATATGATTTTATTTGATGTCTTTGCCCAAACCTATCCAAATTTAATTCGGACTTCTGAATTTTTGTCTAAACCCATACCGAATTAGAAAATATCTTGGCCAAACCTTAAAAAAATTCAAGCTAAATTCAAGTTACTCTGATTGAGCCCGTCCAAATCGCACCCTACCAGTAACTCTATCAAAATGTAATTATCTCTATAAGACTACAAATAAATACATGTTTCTTATATTTACTATCGTTAGTTTGATATGTATTTATATTAATTTTGTCATATATTCAAGTAGTTTATTCTTCTTCAAATTACTTGAGGCCAATCAATTTTTTAATCCAATATTATGCATTTTATAATGCGATTGTAGATATTATGGCCATCATTTTTTTTTTCTTCTTAACCTTTGTTTGGCAAGATGATGTAAGTTTTAGATGAGATTTTGAGTAATTTACACTTTACACCCATTATTTTATTAAATTCTACTTTAGTCTTTCATTTTTCAATTGTAACAATTAATCTTTACATTTTAAATCAAATTTCAATTTGTTCATTCCGTTAGTCGGGTGTTGAATTTGCTGACAATAATTGAAGCTAAATTATACTTAACATTTTGCACTTTACATGAAATCTCAATTTAGGTCTCAATTTTTTAATTACAACAGTCAACCTACTATACTTTTGATCAATTTGTAAAAACCTAATTTTCTTATCTTTTCAAGTTCTCAATTTTTTCGATGTTTAAACCCATCTCCATCAACCACCCTCTCTTGCTACTTCTTATCATTTTCTTCCAATCTACACCCTTTCCCCACTATCACTGGCCACTTCTCACTTTTTTTGACCACCTTCATCCCTTTTCCATTGGTTGCCCACAATCACCCATCACCACCCCTACCTTTCACCTTTCGTGTCACGATGCTCTTCCGCCCCAATTGAAATAGTGTTGTGACTGGCTAATAGTCCTTGATTGCGAAAAGTGTACACTTGTGATAATTGGAGTAGAATTATTGAAAGCAATACAATTATTCACTTATAGATCCATTCAAAACAGGTGTATAAGAACATAAGATGAATCGTGCATTTTCTTCTTTTAACTTCTGAAAATATCTCAAAAAGTACATAGTATTGCGAAGTGTACATGACCTTACAAAGAGTACAAAACATAAATACTAATCTATTTTATTTTAAAAAGTTGTATATTTCCAAAACTCCTTCAAAACACAACTTCCAAACTATATTACATATGGATAAATCTTATACAAAACAAAGCCTTTTTTAATTTTGTTCTTCATCACCTATATACATATAAGAGGAGAGGAGTGAACTATAACCTAACGAATAATATTATATAGCAAAGCGATAAGATTAACCTAGTGCACACAAGATTTACAGACTGACGGAGACAAATATTATCTTAGAAAAAGCAATGTTGTAACGCATCTTGAAATAATCTGTCATCCTCTTCCATACAGAATATCTTTAACAGGGTAGTAATATGTCATCTTATTCCTCCATTAGAGAACATCTGTCCTAACAGGATGCAAGAAGTGGACAACTATTGCAACCATTTGGTTAGTGTAGTCCCTCCTAATCTGGGATAACTTGTATGTGATTTTTTTTTTAACATTGATTTTCCCATGGTGAGCACTATAAGCAGCAATGAAGCAGTAAAATTTTATCAAACCTGAAGAGAATGAAATAAAATTAAATAAATTGATCCCCCCTACATCATTTACATATCCTTCAAGACAACAGGGAGGACCGCCTTGTGCGATCCTCCTACATCATTTACATATCCTGGAAGACAACAGGGTTGATAGACTGAGGAAATATCAAGTGTTCTTTTCTAAAACTGACAGGGCTGGTGTCAAATAGTTATTTGCTTTGTCAGGTAAGTGTGCTACCTGCATGGATGATACAGAAGATAGATAGAGATTAAATGCAAGACTTAACAAGCCCAGAGAAAATTCTCAACCAAAGATTAGAGTTTCTCTACATACGAAAGGTAATGATTGATGTCCCTTACCAGCTCATATAGCTCCTTCCCTGGCTCTGCCACGTATTCATAACATACCTGCTCAGAAACCAGTACACCTTAGCTCCATGCAATTAAAATTGACCTTCTACCAAATATATAATGTTACCCACATCGAAGCTCTTGTTCCTTGCAGTTGAATCATGCAATGCCTTCACACATATATCAGCCACATCGGCACAGCTGATGCCCTGTATTGATCGATGGTTGTGGGCTCAGTGGTTAGTTCAGTAATGCCCTATTCATCCAATGGGAATATCTTATAATTCTCACCTGAGAAATCCTGTTTCCTTGATCAAAAATGAGGGCACGTTGCCCACCAGGTTCTTCCTGAAAGAAACCATTGTCATTGTATCAGTTTTGCTGTGGAAAACCACCACTAAGCACTCAGGAGAAATCTATGTTACCTAAAGCATGGATCGTTCCGGTACATGGAACGGGAACGGGATACACCACATGCTCTAAAATGTGGAACAATAGGAGTAGATTTATATATTTTACATTTAAGAATTTAAGGCACTTCTAGATTAATTTCCTTTTAACTATTAGGTATCCAATAATTTTTTTATTATATATTTTTTTTCATGTAGCAAATCATTTCTATGAAAACTATGACACATTTTTGATGTTTATGTCTTCTCAAAACTTAATTTACCTTAGATTTTAGTTCATATATTTGATTCCCCCCCTCCCAGATTTAAAGAAATATATTGGAAAAAACTTTCGGAATCATTTCGGATCACTAAATTTATTGTTTTGGAACGAAAGTGTACCATGTTTCGGAACATGTGTACCAAAACGTAATTCGTTGGGGTATTAGCGTTTTCTAGTAACATAGCTTCAAATCATGTCTATTTTTTGTGTTCAGCTACAGTTCTTAACTAACCCTTTTTTAATAGGGTAAATTATATAAATACCCATGAGGTTTATGAAAATACATTTGACTTGCTCAAGTTTGAAAAATGCATCACGCACCCTGATATTTTATCCCCTTTCGTTGGTCAACCATTAGGTCAACTAACTGATTTGGCTGATGTCAGCAATTTTATTTTTTGATAAAATGTCCATTTACTCTGAATATACCATCTCCTTTTCTCTTTCTCTGCAAAATCCCAAATTAATACAAACCTCAAATCAATATCTTTCTCTGCATCTCTTTGACAATGGCCATCTCTGTAACACCTTGGGTGTCATATCTCTCATTTTAATTCTTGGAATGCCTAGAGTTAAATTTGCTTTCTTTGATATATGAAACACTTGAAGGCATGGCTTAAAGGTATCTGTTATTTGAATAAAATACACTTGTATGCTTTGCTAAGTTATATTTATAGCCTTGATTTCTTATGTCTCTTTGGAAGGAAATTTAGATATATGAATTTGAAAGACGTTCCTTTCCATATGATATGTTTATACATGTTTATATCTTTCTAATCAAGGTGCTTAATAGCCTTAATCTAATTCACTTGACATTCTCATAATGTATAATTTGAAAACTTAATGGTATTAGTGAAAACTAAATGTGATTACAGATTTAATCTTTTTTTTTTTTTTTTATATAAATAAAGATTTATTAAGAAAGCATCAAGGAGATGCCAAAAGAATACAAAACCAACCCCTCAAACAAGGACCTAACCAACTAAATCATCAACAAAGTCTAAAACATCAAATAAATTAGGATTCACTCTTACCGACACCCAACTGTACAAAACACCACAAATCCGAGACTCTAACTGAACAATAGACTGAGCACTCCCCTGAGAAACCAGACAATTCCCCATATCACTGATCCTTCCAAAACCGCACACCTACCTCCCTGGTACACCATTCACCTCTCCCTAACCCATACTTAGATGCCACCACCCTCTGCCATAACTGATCTCGTTCGTTGGAAAACCTCCACAACTACTTCCCCAACAAAGCCAAATTAAACTTACACAACCTCCTCACCCCCAATCCCCCATCCTCCTTAGGACAACAAATCTGCTCCCAATTAAGGAAATGATACCGAAACTCCCTACCATCACTTCCCCACAGAAAATCCCGCTCCAACTTCTCCAAGCGGCGAGCCACTGACACAAGAATGACATGGACTGATATAAAATAAGTCGAAATACTATTCAATACGCTCTTCACCAAAGTTAGCTTTCCACCCTTAGACAAATATTGCCTCTTCCACCCTGCCAACCGACGCTGCACCCTCTTTAACACCCCATCTCACACCCTTTTTGCCTTATAAGGAGCCCGCAAAGGCAAACCCAAATAAGACACCGGCAAATGAGACACCTTCCAACCCAAAATGGCGACCAAAATTGAAAGATGGCTGACCTCCCCTAACGGAATTAATTCCAACTTGGCCAAATTCACCTTCAAACCCGAGAACGCCTAAAAACATAGCAAAACACAGCGTCAATGCCCTAATTGCTCTGAATTAGCCCCATAGAAAATCAAAGCATCATCAGCATACAAAAGATGAGAAACATGAACCCCATCTCCCATTGAAAAACCTACTAACAAACCGCCCTGCACCGCCCGAGAAAACAACCGACTCACCGCCTCCATGACAAGAATGAGCAACAGAGGGGGCAATGGATCTCCCTACCGCAAACTCCGAAACGTTTGGAAGTAATCCGCCAGTGACCCATTCACCAAAACAGACATTCGTGCTATTGAACTGCAAAATCAAATCCACTGCTGCCACTTTTCCCTAAAACCCATCCACTCCATGACAGACATCAAAAAATCCCAACTAACATTATCATAGGTCTTTTCAATATCCAACTTACAAATCACGCCTGACTGCCCTCCTCGCAAACGAGAATCAACACACTCATTAGCCACTAACACTGCATCCAGAATCTGACGGCCACCCCAAAAGCTTTCTGTGATTCTGACACCACATCCCCCACTTGCAATCGAAGCCTATTGGCCAAAACTTTCACTAAAAGCTTGTACACACTTCCCAATAAACTAATCGGCCCGAAACTGTCAAATATCCTCAGCCCCTCCCACCTTAGGGATCAAAGCAATAAATATTTACCTTTTTTTTTTTGTTAATTGATAGGAGTAATTACAACTATGAGAAATTTTACATCAAACAGACCACTATCCCAACAATAACTAGAAAGTCAAGAAAGCCTAACAACTAATCACCAAGCCCAAACTCAACCAATCACTACTAGTTACATACAACCCCCATAATAGAGGAGAAATAAACACTACAAAGAATTCAAACTCCTCTCCATTGGAGTTGAAGTTGACCCTGCAACCTCACATGCTACACAACCACTAATTCATAACAAAGACAAATCATTTGGTTATAATACCATACCAACATACCCCTCGTAAATCAAGACTTGCAAAGATCATCACTGATAATGATTGGACAAATGCGGCAGTCAAATCTTTCATTGAATTGAACAATTGTCACACGAAAAACACAACAGCAACTTGATAATTCAATTTCTCAATTTGAGTTACTTCTGAGATCAATCAACACGTTGTCTAATAGATTTACCTTTAGGGGACCGGGGCGAATGATTGTGTACCCAAGGCCTGATCTTCTTAACGAATCTTCCCCAGCCTAAAGAAATCTCAACAACTGAGTCAGTACTGATGCAAGAAAGTCTATGGAAAAGGGGAATAAAAGCAAGAAATGGCTAACCTTCTTGGCCCTCAAAACCTGATCCCTGCGGGTAGGTTCTATTCCTAATCCTGTGCATGAAACTAAGATGAAGTCCGTTTCTTGTCCAGTCTGCAAACCATTGATTATCAAATTTCATTTAATGATGAGCATAAATATATCAACACGTAATTTCAGAATTGCCGATGTTGAACTGATTATGGCTCTGTCAAGAAGGAAACCACGTTTCAAACAGAAATGGTGGGGCTATTTTGGCTCTAATACCAAAATTGATGCAGCGCCAAAAGAATAGAAGAAGAAGAGGAAAAAAACTGGGAATCACGATCCCAAATCAATATCCATAATCATACTCTAGTCTCATATAATGATTACGTATCAATGTACTTATAGGCAGGCAACTAAATTACAGAGCAATCCCATAAGAAAAACAAAATCCTAATGTAAATATAATTCCGTAAATAACTAAAATTCCTACATAAAAGAAAATTATAAATTAAATTAAAACTCCTAAATAAATAAAAATACAAATACTTTTTTTACCTCCTTATCCAACTCCTTTGCATTCCCCATTAAGGTACTATTGTGAACAAGCATAGGTAGAAAGAAGACTTAAATAAACAATCCTGATTGAATTCAGTTAGAAAGCAATGATGCCTGGATAAGGTGGATACATCACCAGCACAAACAGATATACATGGTTCCAAAAAAAAAAAACTGAACAGTGCAGGAAATGTTGAACTGCCATGGCAAATCAAATGGAAGGCAGTCTATGAAGGTTACAGGAACCCATATACTAGATAAAACAGAACGTATATGATCCTAACTAGTTGGATTTGGATAATCACTAAATTATAAAAGTGTAGTAGGATCTTCCTAGAACCAATGAAGCTGAGACCCATAAAAGTTTAGATTGTGACATGCCTGCTCAGAAAGACAAATAATAGAAAATTAAACAGATAAGAAACAAAATAACAATAGGCCAGAAATATGATCGACACATGCAATTACCTTTTTCACATCAACTACAAGTCTACAATGAAAAGCCCTAGAGCTACAATGACGAGATGTATTTAGCTCACCATGACAGAGTACTACTTTAGACCTTAAAAGGAAAAATATAGAAGTACTACTCTATTTCATGCTTTAGTATTGGAGGCTCTTTGGACTGACAAAGAGGCAATATGTACAGAACACAGTATTACATATGATGAGCATGATCTATTTGTAGAACAACCTTTGGTTAATTTATGCAATGAACTACGATGAAAAAATATAATAACTTACAGGCAATGCCTTTATATATTCCATTATGAGTTTAAAACTTCTCAAGTCTTGTTTAGTTCCAGCAGGTCCTTCAATAGGCTTCTGCAGCACAAAAAAAAAAAAAAATGATGCACAGAATCAGCAGAGATCAAGTATTAGCTTTCAACGTTCTTCATATGATGATAAGATATCAACCTGAGTTGTGTAACTTAAGTTGCAGCTACAGCCAGCATCTCTTATATAAGCTGGAGGCTAGATTCTAAATAATAGGTTGATTAAAGGGGCATCGAGGCATCACAAGATAATGAAATCAAGTTACCAACAATGAAAAAAAGAAAAAGAAAACAAACAAGTGACCAAAAAACCAAAAAGAAAAAGGGGAAAACATAAATTGGTTCTTTGTTCTTAATCCTTACAAAAAGGATAAAAGCTCATAGATCCACTATGAAATTCGGATTAAACACCAAAATGGCACCCAAAATTTAATTAATGTTATTTCTTGAAAATCCTAATAATTATCCCCTTGTGACATAGTAGACTAATTTAAAATGCCATTGTAAACAACATGTTCTTAAAACCTAAACACCAGATATGTTTATAGTTGTAGGAAATAGAACACAACAATGTCAGAAGTAGTTGAATGCATATGCTAAACTGTATGTGCCAATGTTGTGTAATGAGGCCACACCACATATATTAGAAAGGTGATCCACTACAAATATCGTTAGAATTGCATTTCCTACAATTAATTGAGAGTGAAGTTAACCTACTTCTACTGATGTTGCAATTACATAATTACATAGTACATAAGGCAAGCAGAAAGGGAAGTTGGCATGTGAACTTAATAGCTAGTCCTAGTGTCTAGTCCTAGTGTCTTCATCATGTCCATTCTTCTTGTTTGGAATTAAGAGAGGCCAGAACCAGTCATGATGCAGCTGTATTGAAGCACATTTTCCATTAATTTCCCTAGTATCAAATGCAGCTGCCTCCCTAACTTCCTGTTGCTCCTTATTCTTCATCTTGACAGACACTCTGTAGTATATGGTTTCCAGAAGAATCATTAAATAATGTGAAAATCAAATAGAAAACAAAACTTAAAATTCTGCATTATTTCACCACAGGACCAGTTGGAGTTTTACATTATCAAGTTTTTAGTTCTATAGAGTCTAACTATATATTCATTTCTTGGTCAAATATTATGTTTTGTCAGTTTTCAACGTACATTTAAAGTTTTATGGGTTGGGTGTGTTGAAGATAATAAATAATAAAGTTGTCCCTCTCACTAACACCTTAAGCTTTTAGATGAGTTTTCAACATGGTATCAGACAATAGATCTTGTGTTCAAAACCTCACCACCTACAAGAAATATAATATTGTACACATGTTTGGCCCACTTATAAAAGACAAACTGGTCACACATGAAGAAATGTGTTGAAGACAATAAATAATAAAATTGCCCCTCTCACTAACAGTTTAAGCTTTTAAATGAGTTGGTGGTTAACTATTCAACGAGGTGTTTTGGTAATTTAAAATTTTACTAGGCATGGCTTGTATGGATGGCCCAGCGGCCCAGCGGTTGTAGCATGGGCCAAGTTGTTTATTGGGCCTTTACTAACTTATTTTAGTTGGTTCAAATAGGTCGTATAAGTCAACAGACAAAACTTCTATTCAGGGAGACCAAATCCTAATAGAATTAGGAGTAAAAGTCTAATTTAGTAGAGAACATGTTTAGAGAACTTGCTAAAAGTTTTGAAACTCTTCAGGAATTGTGTGACGCAATTATAACCACAGGTATGATGCCAATGGAAATCTAGAAGTCATACTTAGACCTTCCAAATTGGTAAAACACTTTTTTAACATTATAAGCCCATTCCACCCTTAAACATTCAAACCTAACATAAAAAACTACAAAAATCAGCCCAGGTATTGTTCTTGGGTACTGCTCAGAGCACTTAGAACAACCCCTAAAATCTGGTCTTATCATTCTCAAATATGCTGCACCTTGGAAACACTATGAAGGGCCATATTTTACCACTTTTCCAGCCGCCAAAAACACTTTTATCTCTAAAATCTACTTTTTCCTCAAGTGGAGAAAAGAAGACTAGTGGCTTCATCTTCATGGCCTGACAATATGGAGGTAAACACCACTACTACTACAAGCCAAAATACCCAGGTGCCTTATGAGGTGCAGAGCATGCCATGTGTTTTGTCCTCATTTGGTGAGTGTCTTTTGGGGATGTCTCTCTGAATGGCCAGTTAAGATGCAAATCCCTTGAGAGAGTGGTAGAAGTGCCTTGACACATCCTCAACTCTAGTTACCTAGCTACATATCCCCGGAAGTTCCATGTGAGGGGTATAAACCAAACCAAACCAAGCCTTAAGTGTCATCAAATGGGGTCGGCTACATGAATCCTTCTTCTCCACTAGACTCTATCAAAGGCCATTTGATTAGTCAAATTAAGGAGATTCATATCTCTATTTACTATACTAGCACATGTCAATCTAGGTTTTCCCCTTCTCCTAATACTTCCTTCAACTGTTACTGTATCGTATCTCTTCACTCTAACTAGGTGTTGGGCTAATTTATGCGTACTTCGACTAATCCCAGAGACCAATCTCACCTTCCACTTGTGGGGGTCCCATTTAAAGCCAAGGTAAATGCCCCGTATGGACATGGCTCCAAGGAGCTTAATGTTGCTAGTGGGTATTGAACTTGAGACCTAGAGGGAGCACACCTCTCTCAAGTCCCAAGTTTTGCCCACTAGGTCGGTATTGCTCAAGCACCCAATCCCGACAGCGTTCCTAGGCCCTGCTTCCAGCTTGTGTTGGTGTGAGAGCATCAATGAGCCTTTTGGAGATAACTGTGGAAATAAGGGACGGAAGCATACAAGGGATAGAGTCTGGTATAAGGTTGCTAGTTGAGCTAGAGTATCGAGCCTGTCATCCCGAGCACATGAGGTGACGTCATTAGCTTTAGGTGGGATCCACATTGGTGTATTACGGGTAGATTTTGGTGGTTTGGTTTCATATTGAAAGGTTAGGTTGTATGGCAATTAATAGGCTATGGAGTGCTCGAGGTTATAAAGGATTTAATAAAGCTACTGGTGTCCCATTTGTTGTACAACGTTAGCAGCTTGTGTGCTTGGCTTTGAAGCTGCTCAGAAAGGCAGGATACAGGCTTGGTGTCCCACTTGTTGTACGAAGTTAGCATCTTGTGTGCTTACTGTGTCAGCTTTTTATCTTTTGAGGTAGTTTTCGAGGTGAGAGTGAATTTGGAGAAGAGTTTATTCTAGCATATAAGATAGCAGAGGTTGATGCTTTAGCATCTATTTTGGACTCTACATTAGCATCCTTTCCTTCGATGTATTTGGGCCTACTCTTTCGGTCATCCTTGAAACCCTAGTTGATTGGTCTCAGATCAAGTGATGGAGAGATTTGGCAAGGTAGAAATGACATTGTTTGTCCAAGGACAGACAAGTGACATTAATTATGAACACGTTGTCTAGTCATCCTATTTCTTATTAACCTTCACCATTCCACCAGCAGTGGCAAAAAATCAGATAGATGCATGAGTTCTATTTAGGGAGGCTTGTAAAAAAAGATTTCAAGTATCATTCGGTTGTTTGGTATATGGTTAGCACTCTGTTGTTACAAGAGGTTTTGAGATTAGAAGACTTGAAACTTATAATCAAGCATTGATGAAAATGGGTTTGGAGAAGGTGATGGTGTTTTTTAGGACCTTGTATGGTGAGGTTGAATGGGTAATGTAAGGATGTCACACAATGGTTGCCTTCCAAATCTATAAAGTTCAACATCAAATCTTCCTACAAAGAGTTCACGAGAGGCTTTGTTTCTTCTTTATCTAGGAAAAGGGATTTGTTCACCAATGCTCCTTTCAATATGACAAGTTCTTTTTTTAATTAAGTAATAATTTATCATAAATGCATCACCAGAGATAATGCCAGCTAGATACAAAATGAAAGTAAATAAAATACAAGAGACCACCTACACACATTCAGTTGTATAAAAAAGCTCTACAACATCCAAAAACTGGTTAAGAGTTGGGTACACAAACCCTCAGCCACCAACTATATATTAACTCAAAACAGTCTTTAATCTCTATAAAGTTACCCCCTGTAACCCCTCAACTGTCAAAAGATTTACATTCCTGCTCTCTTCTGAAACATAGGTAGCCAAATTCTTCCTCCTTTATCTCTCACCAACTGTGGAGCAAATTTTCTACATCAAAAGGGAACATCCAATCCACCACAAATGTGTAAACAAAGAACCATAGCTCAAAACTATCTTACCACTTGGTAGTGGATAAGAAGATGATTCATTGCCTGTTTTACACAAACAACACCAATTCAAAATCACACATTTTCTCCATGTGAAATTATCAATGGTGAGTTCCATTAGTTTCAGATCACACAAAAAATGCCACCTTGGAAGGAGCATCAGGACCCTAAATTTCTTTCAAAGGAAAAGACGAAGTGTAATATCCAATCAGAGATTTATAGAAAGATTTTACCTTAAAGCAACCTAATCTAGATAAACTCTATCTCGTAGTGTCTTCCTAAAACCCAATAGTTGATGTATCCCAGTCCTGTAAATCCCAACACAACAATATATCCCAAAAACTAGATGACCTACTATGCAAACAATCAGCCACTGCTGCATGATTATTCTCTGCAAAATGAGAAATTGGAGCAAAAACCACCTCCAGCCTCTCTGCCACGCAAACCAAGTTTATAGATTTCCAACTTTCTAAAGCCCAATCCACCTTTCCCTAATAGGAGTGCAGACTGAATCCCAATCAATTAAATGATTTTTACAAACTTGATATTGATAAACCCGCAAGTCTAGAAAATTCATTTTGGACGATTGAACCTTCTCGAACTGTTTCTTTCTAAGAACCAAAAACATTTGTGCAAAAACAACATATGCTAAGAAGCACAAAAGGCCTTGAATACGTAATGGATCCTGAAGTACTATTTCTGCATCTCCTTGACGAAATCCGCCCACATTAGGATTACTCGTTAATGATTGATCAAATTTGATGGATTCAATTTAACTCCTCACCAATTTTGCCCCACAAAATCTCTTTGTAACTTTTTTGTATGTATGTATGCTAAAAAAAGTACTCTCAATAAGTGTTCCTGTTTTAGAAAGACACCCCCCTCTTCCACCCCACCAATCTCTTTTAAAATCTTCCCTCTTTAATGCTCCAGGTCCTGTATAGACTTTCTTCAGTTTTGAATATATTGGATGTAATTGGGGTTCTGCTCCCTGTTAGCATCCTCTCAGCATGTCATACATCTGTACTACCACATAAAAACTAACATCCAATAACGTTATCATTACGTTATATGTTTGAACCAACTTAGGGTTCATGTTTATTAAGTCCAGCTTTGGACTTTCCCACTAATATCACCAGCTGGGCAGCTAGTAAGAAAGAAAAATTTAAGGTAAATATATTATTTTGATTTTCAAGAAGCAATGGTAAAACCAAGAAAAAAAATGAGAGAGCTAGGGAACATGTATGAAGACCCAAAACTCTCCAGCAATAGGAAATTCATTTGAAACAAATACAAAAACAAGAGGAAATGGAAAATGTTTTATGTAGAAGAAAGACCTGTCTTCTTGGCTCAAAACGTATGGTCAGGGTGTGTACAAGGAATGGATCTAATGAAGGATCTTCTGGTTTCACTGGTCGAAAGGATGAAAATGGTATTCTCACCTATTAAAACAAATAGGAAAAGTTGTAAAGATTTACCCTAGTAAAATGCAGGTAAGAGAAACTAATTGAAATCAGATTGGTTGCACCAAACTGAGCCACTGGTTCTTTGCTTATTGGAAAGAGAGAGTTTACCCTGCAAAATCCTACTTTTGTGCTGAATCGAGCAAAATACATTTTGCTTTGAGTTGTATCCGCTGAAGGACCAGCTTCAAGAATTAGCACATAAGATCTTCCATTCCCACCAACAGAGAGTACTAGACCTTCATACCTGAGCATGAAAAATTGAATTAGAGAAAGTAAGCACTCAAACAGAATCTCTCAGTACCCAATGGGTAATATGTGTATTAAATTACATGCCTGTCAAGAGTGGAACCCAAAGGAAGTGAAAGCTTTTTTGACAGTTCCACATATCCTCCTCTGGTGAAAACATAACCTGCCAAAAAAATAAAATTGAGTTCAACAAAGAAGAAAACATGAAAATCTTTCTACAGCTTTGTCGTAGTTGCATCTTCTTCAGCAAAAATCATTGGGCTTGTCTGCAGTTCACAAACCCTCCATTTTTTTTAGGCCACAATTTATTCATAGATTATTTTCTCAATTTCATCCATGAAGGGAGTGTTGTAGCACCGTAGGAAGACATGGGAGAGAAGGAGAAAAGGAAGTTAAGGGGAAAGAAATAAAAAGAAAGAAAGGGTATAAGGGGCGAGAAATAGAGGGAGGAGAAGAGACTGCCAATAGAGATAGGTAAGAAAAAATACTGTTCGACCAAATTAAGAGGAAGAGAATCAATCCAATTCAATTCAGCCCTAATATTTATAGGCTGTTCCAAGAAAAAAATTATGCTCAGTTTAGTCCCGATTAGGATGGATAGATTGGGTACAAAACTAAACTTGGCATAATTTGCACAAAGTGGCTGCATTTATAGGCTGTTCCAAGAAAGGAACTAAATAGAAAATTAAAATCTAAATTTTAAAAAATAAAATCCTGATAACTAGAAGTCCCAAGAAGAAGCCTGAACTTCCAGGTTTTTTTTTTTTTTTTTTTTTGGGGGGGGGATAAGAGAAATATTATAAAGATATAGATAATAAAACAATATACAAGGGGCATACACTAGGCCATGAAGGATGGAGATCATCTTGAAAAGATGGGAGCCATCCAAGACAGGAGCAGACAAGACATATTTGGCATATTAGAGGCATTCCATACATCAAAGCTAAATATAAAGAGGCGTCAGACAGCATCAGAGTCTCTAATATATGCCATAAATGGCCTAAACTCTCAGTTGCCTCCCCCTTCTAAAATATGTTTAAATTCATCCATCACAGTACAAATCAAGGAGTCATCACTAGATGGGTGAAACAATATTTTAAAACTTTAGAATCTTCTGATGACAACCTGTAAATGCCATCTGTAAATCTAATGTGCAAACTGGAATGTGGTTCAATTCACCCAGGGTCCACCACTTTACCTGAGAAAATTGCATTTCCACTCTCAGCGAATTCAAATGTAGCATCCATTCCTCCATCGTACTTAGCAGCAACAACATCCTGGAAATAAGTTCCTTGACGAACATCCCACCCGTTCAACGAATCTGCAGACTTGAACTTTGCAAGTAGAAGCTTACTTTTGCTGCTTTTTCCTGCTCGTAATTGTGCCAGTTTATTGTTGTAGTCCTGCAATTGTGCTGGACCTCAGATTCACCCAAGAAAACTCCGAAGTGGGCATTTGGACACACCTCGGAAATATGAAGAATCAATGTAACAACATAGTCATGTAATGCAAAGACAACACCACAACAAGCTAAGATGATAAAGAAACGAGTTCTTTTAATTTTTTTTTCAACAAACAAAACTGAGAAGCACCTAATGAACTCCATCCTATATAAACCATGTCTGGCACATTCAAAACCTATGCTATGAAGCAATGTCAGAAAGACCAGGTTCAAAACCTATTAATGGAAGTCATATCTGCTAAAAAGAAGTCAACTTTTGAAGCATGTTTGAACAGGCAAACACATGATTGATAGATGTGGCCCTTTTAAGACTAACTAATGCAAGACACTACATTTAGGAAGATAAGAAACCTGAAATGCTTTCGTAAGGTTGTAAACTCCCTGATGGTCAACTCTATTGAGATCTCCAGTGATAGACGAACGAGCTGTGGCACTATAGATGATTTTGTTGCAACCTTTGACAGCAGACCTGAGACTGGAGGGGTCACCAACATCCCCAATTACTATCTCCACAGAGGTTGGAAGCATGTCCACCGCTTGTTCATCTGCCTTCCTAACTAGAGCCTGAAAAAGAAATGGATTTTATTTTATTATTTATTTTTAAATAAGATAAAATCGAGACTAATTAATTATCTTGTGCATATTAGATCCAAGTATTTTTCTCTTACAAAAATATAAAAATAAAAAATAAAAACCATATCTCTGGTCTGGATTGAGGAAACTCAAGCCATCCTCCATACAGTGCCAGGTATGGGGGATATCCATCATTTACTAGAGAAGAAAGCACAGAGAGAGAGAGAGAGAGAGAGAGAGAGAGAGAAATTGAAACCTTGACGGTGTAACCCCTGAGCATGAGCTTGCGGACAACGATGCGGCCTACACGGCTGGTGGCACCGACGACGAGGACGGTGGTGTTCTGAGCACCAGGGATGGCGAATTCACACATGGGACCGCCCTCGTTGATGAGAAGGCTAGTCTCATCGTCGGTGCGAGTGGTTCTGGAGATCTGTCCCAATCCAGAGAACTTGCGCCACACCTCATCGAATATTTGCCTTGAACGCCGGCCCAGTCCTACCGGGTTCACGTCGTCCAGTCTTATCATCGACACTGACGGCTGCGATTGCTGTTGTTGTTTGGTAGTGTCAATGTCATCATCATCATCATCATCATCATCATCATCCTTGCGATTCTGATTCTGATCCTTGCGGGTCTTGGGGGCAGAAGAAGAAGAAGATGATGATGATGGAGAAGTAGCCCTTGGAACAACGGATAGAGCGAAACGTCTGTGACCACGATCAGTAGCCCTCCGGCAACGGGCACTTACAGCGGTGGTGGTGGGAGGATTCTGGAGAGAGATAGTAGCGAAGAAATATTCGGCGGAGGAGTTTGGTCGCCATTTACAAGTACTGTTGAATGCGGCAGTAGTAGGTGTAGGAGTCCTGGCAGCGGCACTAGTCATGTTTTAGTTAATGACCATCAGTTTTCTACCTCTACTTTAAACAGACAGCCAGCCATACAACCAAACCAAAACCAACTGCTTTTTTTTTGTTTTTTCCAAGAATGTGGATCCTTCCCTCACGACAGAAATTATTCCAGCAGCATTGAATAATTTCTTCCCTCACGATATCGTCTATTGGGCGTTCTACCAAACCAGATGGCAAGAGTAGAACTTGCGGTCTCAAACGAAACAACCTAGACTGAAGCTGGGATTGCCACGTACTCATCCCCATCTCCTTTCATTTTTCATTTTTCATTTTTTGAAAATGATATTCATTCTCTTAATTTTGTTTCTCTCAATACCAATATGGTTGACTTAGTGAGTAAGGTGAAGTTTAGCTAAACTAAAAAAGTGTACTTATTTTATCATTTTATTTTTTTTAGGTCACATCAATCAACATCTCCTCTCTACTTTTTCTACACATGATACAAGAAAAGTCAAAAAGTGCACTTATTTAGTCTTCCCAAACTTGGCCTAATTCTGATATATTGAATTGAATAAATAATATAATAGTAGAAGCTTGTATATATAGACTGGTAAGAAATCTAGATAGGCACATAAGAAGATACAGATACAATGAGATTGAGATAAGTATAGATAGAGATATATTTACAATACAATAGATAAGTATAATAATATACAGCTAACACCCCCCTCAAGCTCAAGGTGGTAAGGCAGATATCAACTTGAGCTTGGAGAGGAGACCAGAGAAGTAGCTTGGAAGATGAACTTTGATGAAGAGGTCGGCAATCTAATCAACAGAGGTAACAAAGAGAAGACGAACAATGTCACTAGTAATATGCTGGCATATGAAATGGCAATCAATCTCAATATGCTTGGTGTGATCATGGAAGACATCATTATATGCAATCTGAATAGCACTCTGATTGTCACAATAAAGATTGGTGGCAGCAGAATGAGAAACTCCCATATCAAAAGAAGCCAACGAAGCCACACAAACTCTTGAGTAGTGTCAGCAAGAGCACAATACTCAGCCTCGGTACTAGAACGAGCAACAAGAGTTTGCTTCTTACTATGCCAGGAAATGAGAGAGTTGCCCAGAAAAAAAACAGAACCCAGTAGTGGAACGACGGTTAGTAGAATCCTCGACCCAATCGGCATCAGAAAATGCATGCAGTTGTAGAGAAGAGTGGGAGGAATAGTGAAGACCATGAAACAGAGTTCTTTTGAGATAGCGCAAAATGCGAACCAGAGCATCATAGTGTGGAAAACGAGGAGCAGCCATGAACTGATTGACAATGTGAACAACATAAGCAATATCTGGACAAGTAACCGTGAGATAGATAAGACTGCCAACTAGTTGACGATATAAAGTGGCATTAGTCAGTAGGGAACCGTCAAGGAGGGTAAGACGAGTCTAAGGATTAACCGGAGTAGTGGCAGTCTTGCAATTAGTAAGACCAGCCTGAGCCAAGAGATCAAAAGTATACTTGGCCTGGTGTCACGGGCCGACTCCTTAAGAGGCGCAGCGGATCAATTTTTGCCCGTGTGGCGCTCAAACTCCACCAAGTTTAAGCCCGCCATAAGCTCGTTGACAAATCGAGTGTTGATGATCTCACCCGTTTGAACATTCGGTCCCAATGCTTTGTCTAGCAAAACAACTTCACAAAGAAGCTCCGTCTTCACCCGGATGCCACAAGTAGGCTGGACGCCAAAGTGCACCAAGCACGCGGCATAAGTCGCTTCATAGCGCCAAGCTCACCACAAGCAAGGTGTCGCCCAACTTAGGTTTATGTCATCAAGGTGCCTAGCCACACAACAATGTGTTAGCGAAGGTCCTCAACTTAGTTGACAAGCCAACGCCGCTGCGTTGTCTTCAATAGCGTCTCGAAGTGTCACAGGGTCAAGCATGCCTTAATAGATGCATATTGGATGGCCACTTGGTCATGCGAGGCCCACAAGCCACCGAGGGACAATCTCTCGCCCACGGCGCAATCCTCGTGCCAACACGTGTGCTAGATTCCGCCTAAGGCCATTGCGCACCTTAGCGTTGCACCAACGTGTCGCATGAGTAAGGCAACGTCTCAATCCGTAGCTTGCTCGTAGCATAAAGTAGTCCCTCAATGGACATTGTCAATATGTAGCTTGATGCCTTCATTCGATAGCCCACATATGCTTCCCAAGCTTAAGCCACGGGATCCCCTCGTGCAAGGTTGAACCCAAACCAAGCACTAGAGTTGGCACACGAGGCCTTTAGTGGTGCCTCGATAGCCCATTCGGTCCAAAACGAGTCCCAAAGATACCATATTGCTTGGCATAGTGGAAACAACGTAGTGGACCTCTCACCGGGAGGTTGATGCCTACATCTTCGTCCACTGGCTCCCAAACCCACATGGAGACTCTAGACACCCCTCTCGGATGCCTAAAGCCCGCCCTTGAGTTGCCCCAAGGTTGCTCACTTCAAGCCCGGTTTGGGCGGGGAAGGTAGGTAGCACACCATACCCCCTTATAGTAGCTTGTTAAGCCCTTTTTCATCTGGCAGGAGGAAACATCATACATGTCCGAGGAGTCATAATGATTTTTAATTAATTCCACAAAATTCAGAAAATCACGAAACTTGGTCGGGAACACCCTTCCCCCAAGAGCTCTTCACCATAAAAATTTCAGCCCAAAACTCCTTCGTTGATCCAAAAACAAACAACCGCCGTTTGTTGGCTATAAACCTTGGGCTACTTGGGGCCAATGTTAGGCCACGTTGCGGCACTTCCAACGGCCACTCTTGAGCACTCAAATGGCCACACCACCGCGAGCGAAACGTCACGGAGTTGGCCTTGCAAGGCAACCCGTGACACCTGGGTAAGAAAATAACCAGAGGAATCTTGGGAAATTTCCAAGCCAAGGAAGTAACTAAGCAAACCCAAATCTTTCATCTCAAATTGGCGATTGAGAAACTGTTTGAGACTAGAAAGACCTACTATGTCATCTCCAGTGATAATCATATCATCAGCATAGAGTAGAAGGAGAATAGTACCACGCTCCGTCTTACGTATAAACAAGGCAGAATCATGGTCACTGGAGGAAAAACCAAAGTCATGAATAGTGGAGCTGAACTTGGCAAACCAGGTACGCGGAGCTTGTTTCAAACCATACAAAGCACGGCGAAGTTTGCAAACTTTGTTTGATGGAACAGAAGAACCAGGAGGATGGTGCATATAAACTTCCTCAGTGAGATCATCATTGAGAAATGCATTCTTGACATCCATCTGAAAAAGACTCCAGTGGCGAGTAGCAGCAATTGCAAGTAAGCTGCGAACTGAAGTAAGACGAGCAATAAGAGCAAATGTTTCCTCATAGTCAATCCCATATTCTTGAGTAAATCCCCGGGCTACAAGGCGAGCTTTGTAACGCTCAATGGAACCATCAGAATGAGTTTTAAGCTTGTAAACCCATTTGCAACTAATAGTACTCTTTCCAGGAGGAAGATCAACCACATCCCAAGTATGAGTTTTATCAAAAGCCTGCAGTTCATCAATCATAGCTTGTTGCCAAAGAGGGTTAGAACAAGTTTCTCGATATGAAGTAGGTTCATGGGAGGAAAATGCAGTGGAACCAACAATATAATCACGGGAAAGAACAGAAGGTTGCCTTACCCGTGTAGAGTGATGCTCTGGTGGAGGAGGAACCTCAATGGGAGGTGGAGATGAGAAACCTCCACAAGAGCTTGACAAGGCGTAGAACCGTCAGTAGACACAGGATCCTCAAGATGGACAATAGGCATAGGCTACTGTGGAAGCATAGAGCTAGAATCTGTATCAAATTCAGTAGAAAACAAGTTTAGGGAAATATCGGTAAAGGTTGGTGAGTGAGTAGACTGTGGTAGTTGAAACTTGGAAAGATTGGAGAACATTTTGTGTTCCCAGAAGACCAAATAACGGGAAATACGAAGGCGCTTGGAGATAGGATCCCAACAACGATACCCTTTATGTTCTATACCATATCCCAGAAAAACAGTAAAGACGAAAACAAGGTTCTAATTTAGTGTGTTCATGAGGTTGGAGTAGAACAAAACAAGCAGAACCAAAAACTTTAAGAGTGGTATAGTTAGGAGGAGAACCATACAAGCGCTCGTAAGGAGAAGTGTTAGCAATGACAGGTGTAGGGATACGATTTATGGTGTGAATGGTAGTGAGGGCAGCTTCCCACCAAAATTTTTCAGGACAAGAAGAGGAGATGAGAAGAGCCCGGATAGTGTCGACAATATGACGGTGCTTCCGTTCAGCTCGACCATTTTATTGGGATGTGCCTGCACAAGATCGATGAGATAGTGTACCATGAGCTCGAAAGAAAGGAAAGAAAATCAGAATCCAAGTACTCCTTAGCATTATTAGAACTAAAAATCTTAATAGTACGAGAAAATTGAGTGCAGACCATGGCAGAGAAATCATAATAAATCTGCTTAAGTTCAGAGCGATTTTTGAGAAGAAAAAGCCAAGTATAGCGAGAAAAATCATCAACAAAAATCACAAAGTATCTTGACCCCCCCATGGTTAGTGTGAGGGAAGGTTCCCAAATATCAGAATGTACAAGATCAAAAGGAGCAGTAGAAATAGAAGTACTTTGATTAAAAGGTAAAGTAGGTTGTTTAGCAATTTGACAAGATAAACAATCGACATCTTCAAGACGGACACGACCTAACTGACCACTAGAAACCAAAGGTTTCAAATGACTAAAAGAGACATGTCCTAAGCGACAATGCCAGAGATGAAAAGAAGACATAGTAGATGCAGCAGCAGAGGAAGCAATGGAAGCAACAGTAGATGCTTTGTGTGGAATGCGAAGATGTAGAAGCTCGAACAGACGTCCATGCTTATGGCCTATCCCAATGATCTATATAGTCTGAGGATTCTGCACCAAACAACCATTAGCAGAAAATGTAATGGTTAGACCAAGTTCACATAACTGACCAACAGAGATAAGGTTCAATTGGAGAGCAGGAATGTGATAAGTATCAAAAAGAGACACAGTGGAAGTAGCGATTGGGCCAATGTGACTAACAGACATATGAGAACCATCAGCAGTGTGTATAGGGGGAACAGAAGATGATGATGAGAAAGAAAAAAACATAGTGGAGTCAGAAGTCATATGATTACAGCATGCGAAATCAAAATACCATGAAAAGTTACCTGAGGTCACTAAAAGAGCAGTAGAGGGGGGAGTACTAGATTTCGCGAGCACTTGGTTGATAATGGACTCAACATCATCCATAGAAAAGGAAGGAGTAGTGGAATCAATGGAGTGGTGAGTAGAAGAACCCTCAGTGGCAATAGAAGCAGAGCAAGAACCTTGACCAGAATTAGACTGATACCAAGAACGAGAAGACCTGGTCTTAGATGAAGCAGTAGAAGGAGCTCGAGGACAACTGCTTTGGAGATGACCTGGAGCAGTCTTATGACACGTCAAGCATTCGTGAACCTGGCACTGAACAAGAGAATGAGTGGCTGGCAAGTCGCGGTTGCGACAATAACTGCATAGACTAGATGGCTGAGGAGATGAAGAACGCTGAGATGATGGCGTCGTAAGAATAGAATCCATGGTTGGAGATTTGAGAATCCCAAAACGAGTCTTTTCTGATAGTAGCTCGGTAATGGCTTGCTCTAAAGTGGGCAAGGGCAAACGATGGAGCAAAGAAGCACGCACGGGCTCAAAAGTGCTATGAAGAGCCATAAGAAACTGTAATAGTCACTGATGATTCCAATAGGTAATAAATAATTGTTCATCATCAAAATGAGCCCATGGAGGTTCAGAAAGAGCGAGCTGGTCCCAAATAGATGACATCCGGGATAAGAAGTCATTGAGAGATTGATCAGGTGCCTGGCGCATGTGATAAAGAGTCTGCAATAGTTGATACTGATGAGCATGTCTAGTGGTCTGATAACGTTCCTTCAAGAAATCCTAAATTGCTTTGGCAGGAGAGGCAAGGGAATCATCTTCCTGAAAGCGTCCAAACTGAAGGTGGATGGAAAGAACTGAGGTAGCCCGGAACCATGTGATAATCTAATAATTCTTACATTCCCATTCGTCAAGACGGTCATCGAATGCAGAGTCAGGCTTATCCTCCTTCTGGTTGGGTTTGAGAAGAGCACCGGTAATGATTCGCCAAAGCCGTTTGCCTTTAATGAAGCTAGAGAGAGCTTGGGTCCAACTAATATAATTGGACCCATCAAGGATAATAGAAACAGATTGGATGTTCTCAATACGTTCCATAATTTTAAAAATGGAGGTCACCAATAGAATCGAAAAAGGAAAGTAGGTTGTTGATGTTGATGTTGTGGTTGTGATATGAGAGACAATGAGTGGTGAAAGAAATTTGGCGTCGTGATTGATGAAGGTGATGTTAGCAGTTGAAAGGAAGAAGTGAAGAAGGCGGAAGCCGAGGCGAAAGAAGCTATGACTAGGAGAAGCGGAAGCCGAGGAGGATTCGGCTGATGTGGAAGTCGATGGCGGCTGATGCGAAAGCCGACGGCGGCGCCGAGATCGGCGATTATTTAAAGTCGGCTACATGGATCTAATTTCTCCAGTTGGCTCAATTTCTCCAGAAGCCGAGGGAACGAAACTGAGGGAAGCCGGTTGAGACGCATGTGGAAGCGTGTTGCGAATGGAAGCAACGTCAATCAACGTGCTTCTCTTTGGGAGGCTCGTAAGGACGCGTGGAAAGGCTGATGGTGGTGATTCTGGCAGCGTTGTTTTCGTCTGGAAGAGGTGAAGAGGCTAGTCTGTCCAACTGTGAAAACAGTGATGGACGAGAAACGCAGAACCCAATAAAAACCAACGTGAGACAAAATCAAAACTTGCCAGACCAATAAAAGAAAATAAAAAAAATGTGATAAAGAAGAAGAAGAGACTAGGAGAGAACCTTAGGCTCTGATACCATGTTATGAGAGTAATTCTGATATATTGAATTGAATAAATATTCTGTATATATAGGCTGATAAAAAACCTAGATAGGTACATAAGAAGATAGAGATACAATGAGATTAAGATAAGTACAGATAGAGATATATTTACAATACAATAAATAAGTATAATAATATACAGCTATCAGTGAGTATTGATTGGAGTCTGAAAAATGAATTTCTTAGCTAGCAAACCTATATTTTGGGGTCACGGATCGTAAGAGATAAATTTTATTTTGAAAGATTTGTTAAGATTGTAAAGATTTAATTTGGTGCGAGTAAACTGACCCACGGTATCCTATATAACTAAAAGAGAGAAAAAAAAAATATTGAGAGAGAGAGAGAGGAGTATTGGACCATTTGACATGAGTTAAAACTCAAGTGATGGAATTGAAGGACATCAAAAATGAAAAACATATTGCAGGTCACCGGGAGTATTAAAAAAAAAAAAATTGCAACATATATGGAAGTTTAAAAAAAATTACAATACCAAGATTTTTTTTATTTTTGCTGTTAAATCATCAAAATAATTTTCTGATTAGGGGTGAACAAGGAAACTAAAAAATCCATAAATTGATCAATCCAATAAGTTTGGTTTGAATTTTTTAATTCGTAATTTTGATTCTATTCTGAAAAAGCACATTGATTTTGGATTTAGGTTTATGGTTTTGGATTTAAACCAAATCAGACCGTATAAATTTGTTTGAGAGTTTCATGTTTGTTACATGTTAAACAATATGTTTATTTGTTAGATGTTATCTTTGTTTCAGTTAATTGTTGAACGATGGACATGTTCATATTTCGAAATTTTATGTTTTAAAAAAGAGAAAATTGGTGAAAAATTAATTCTAGTAATTGTCTTAGGCATTAGGTCTAATGGTTTTTTTTTTTTTTTTTGTTGATGAGAGGTCCACACTTTGTGAAATAGTTTGGTGAGAAATTCTGAAAGATATTTTGTTTCTAATTTTACCTCTTGACTTTTTTTATCTATTTGATTTTTCGTTGACTATCTGTTCAAATTTATATCTATCTGTTCAAATTTTTTATCTATTTGTTGAAATTTTTTGTCTATATGTTTAAATTTTTTTTGTCTGTCTGTTCACTTTTTTTTGTCTATTTGTTCATTTTTTCTATGTAAATTTTCTATCTGTCCAAATTTTATATACACAAATTTTCTATTTGTTCAAATTTACCTGTCCAAATTTTTATCTGTACAAATTTTACAGCACAATCAAACATCTATTCCAATTTTAATCTTATTTTTTCAGCTATTGAATTTTTTGACCTCTTTGTTCAATTTTTATATCTATATGTTGAACCTACTTTCTCTCTGTGCGTGGAACCAAACATATGGAATCTGTTGAACCTATCTATCTATTGAACCTATATATCTACAATCTGTTTCATCAAGAACAACACAACAACAATCAATAACTAAAAAAAACGAAAAAAAAAAAAAGTTGAATTATACTAACACTCCATGGAGTTTCGAACTCGAATTACTTTGATTCTTAACTTTTTAATTATAATACATTTAACCTTAAATTTTAAATCTTATTCTAAATAAAGATAATTGAAGATACCATTGCTTAATTTCAAAGGTAAAGTTACCAATTTGATAAAATATAAACTAATTTGACAAAAATAAATGTCAAAAAAATATTTTTGAATTTTTAAAAATTATTTCTACTCACCAAAGATAAAATTATGTAAAATTAATAAATATTTTACATATTTATGTATTTTACTAAATTAATTTTTATTATGTGTTTGAATGATAATCATGCAATAGGTAGTTGTTAGGTTTTTAATGTGTAATCAATACATTTAATGTATGAAATATTTTTAGTTTTGAATTTTTTTATTTAATGTATTGGTTTAGTAATGATATCAAAATTGTTGCTATATTTGACTTTTGAAAAAATAGACACTAATTTAATGAAAATAAAAACAGCCACCCATTATATTATCATCTAAACACATAACAAAAATTAATTTGGTAACAAAATAAAGAAATAAATGTGTAAAAGATTTAGCAATTTTACATAATTTTATCTTTAGAGGGTAGAAATAATTTTTAAAAATTTAGAAATATTTTTTTGATATTTATTTTTGTCAAATTAATTTATATTTTATCAAATTGACGATTTTATCCTTGAAACTGAATAATGGTATCTTCAATTATTTTTATTTGGAACAAGATTTAAAATTTAAGGTCAAATGTGTCACAATTAAAAAGTTACAGACCAAAGTTATACAAGTCCTAAACTATAAGGACCATTACTATAATTCACACTAAAACAAACAAACAAACAAATAAACAAAAACTTTGAACAGACCTAAATTCGAGAAATCTGTTCAACAACTTAACGTATCTGTTACCACAAGAACTACAAAATATATATAATGTAATCATTATACCTTTTCTTTACGACTTGATGAACTTCTTTGGTGATGATGAAATCTCCGTTTAGCATTGATTTTTTTAGTTGATTTTTTTGTGTTTGGATTTTTTTAACTTGACTTTTTTAATCTCATTCGATTTGATTTTTTTAACTTTTGTAAGAAAAAAAATATAATGATTATGATTTAGATGTGACATTTTATCTTATTGACTTATGTAGCTAATTTTATCTTTATATATATATATATTTTTTTGCTAAAAATCTAAAATCAAAAGAAGCTGAAGAGGAGGAGCAAGAAAAAGAGCTTATTGAAGCTCCTTTCACCTACTTGAACACCTCAGTGCCTTCGGCGAGAACAAGTACGGATCTATACGTGAAACCTCCACTCAATAAACTTGATTTTTGTTGTTTTTGTAGATGAGGCGAAGACGGAGAAGGCGATGAGGTGTCGGCGTCGGCGTTGGCGAGGGTTAGGGTTTCACACTCCTTCACATTTTCTCTCTCCTCTAGTAGATCTGAGTTGTTTTTTTATCTGAGTGCTGTTTTGGGCGATTCGGTGGCTACAGTGGCGATTGTGGAAGAGGTCGCCTCTGTAGGCCTTGCTGTGATGAAGAGAAATCAAGGTCAGTCGATCAGATCAGAAACAGAGAGAGAGTTGGAACGAAGAAGAAGCAGTGGAGGCAACACGCATGGCCACCGCCACAGTGACAGTAGTGGCGACCAAGCCACGAAGGCGGTGAGACTGAAAGTGAATGAAGAGAGAGAAAGAGAGAGAAAGCGGTTGAAGAGGAAAGAAAAAAGAGAGAGTAAAAGGAAGAGAGAGAGGAACCGTGACTTGTTTTTGGGTTTTGGAACAATGCAATGATATATATAGAGAAGGGTATGTTAGTCACTTTACTTGAACTTATCCTTTTAGTTAATATTTCATCTTTTGAACATTTGACTAAATAAAAGTATAATTTGAACTTTTAAACTGAACACCCTTTAAAAAGAAGGTAAATTACAATCACACTTCCTGAGATTTGTTTAAAGTATAAATTGTCTCTGGTGATTTAAAAAAATTATAAATATCCTTGTTAAAATTTTTTATTCAACAGAATTAATTAAAAAAATAAAATTTATAATTGCTCTCTTATACAATAATAAAATTACCTAAATTATTATTGAAACATATTTCTAACATCATTAAAAACTGTTAATTGACTTAATGATTTATTAACAATAAGGACAATTTGTTATGAAATTAGAAATCTCAAGGGATGAAATGCAATTTCCAGAATCACAGAATTCGTATTTTAATTAAATCTCAAGAGACGTATTTGTAATTTATCCATTTAAAAAATTATGATAGATTATTATTTGCTTAACTTGTGAATATTATGAAAATAATTTGTTTGATGAACATGTTACTATTATTTTTAAAATTTATGATAAGTAAATTTTTTTTAAAAATGTTATGTAATTTTTTTATAAATAAATTATGTAAAACCATGATTCTAAATTAATAAACAACACCCTTACATACCTTGGTAGCGCGGCTGATAAACAATCGTAACTTACAGAAACAGATAAAAGCACTAGTTGAATATTTTGTACAAAAATATGGCACAAATTTTTTTTTAACAATATTTATAAATTAAAAAAAAAAATTTGATGTGACATGCAATAATAGAACATTAATCTTTGAAATAAAATATACTGAAATTAAAGGATGAAGACAAAATCAACTGTCACATAAAAAATTTGATTCCTAAACTACTTCCCCACCCCCCCACCCATCTCCCCCAAAAATCAATTGATTTCTGTTTTAGAATCACTACTTTATTTTTTCATCTTTAAATAAGAAGACAGTCTACAAAAGGATATTTGAGGAGGAAAGAACAACAAACAGAAGAAATACTTAAATGGACTCGAAAACTTAACTCCCTCCCAAATTCCTCTGTAACAAAACATTCTACACAAGTCAGACAACTATAGTACACTCGCCACCAATGATGGCACTGGATGGATACACGAAGCGGATAAAATCAAAGAATCACCAAATTTGCCACAGACGAAGACGAAGACACCTCAAGTACTCTTTCTCCAAAGGATATAGTTAGTGGTTGTTGAAGATGAGGCAGCTCCGATCAACAAATTTCACTGTCTTCCTTAGGGAGAGTGCAGCCATGAAGATATGAATGAAAGAATTGTCCATTACCAAATTATTAACCAATCTGCTGCAATTTCTTTTTGCTGTCTTCATCTTAATTCTAAAGCCCCACTTCAGATATCACTGTCCAGTCCACTCTCTTAACAGAGTTAATGGGAACAAGAAGCTACCTCCCTCTGGAAGGTCTTCTGCAAAACATTAATTATGTACAACTCAGTCATCCAGCATTGCCAGCAACCTCAGCAGCTCGTTGCCTCATCATCTCCATCACTGCTGCCCTTCGCCGGGAATCAGACTGCTGTTGCAACCTCCTCACATGTTCTTTCAAATCTCTGAATTAATATCGACATATATAATATTTATGACAGGTCTAACAAGTAAAGCCACCAGAAACAAGGAGAGGAAAAGAAAAAGGAGAGGGACAGTGGCACTTCAAAGTTTGTAAATGGGAGGACATTGATATACAAACCTGCAACGTGGTACGTGGCACTCAGATTCCTTGCAAGCTCGAGCATGAAGTTGAAGAAGATACCACATTTTCTTGCAGAGAGGACACCCTCCAGACGCACGTGTTTTGCATTGCATCCCATGTCGGAAAAGACCCTTCACCTTGCGACAATTTGGATATTGACAATGAGGAGAACGACACTGAGACGCATGAACCAGGAGGTCGAGCATTTTCCTAAGCTGCGACATCAAATAATCAAATCATGCCAGGCCTCAAGTAGAAAACATACAACTCTTTTGAATCATTCTATCAATACCTTAAATAGCAAGGAGTGATGGAAGTTGTAGGGTAAATGGACCTACAGATTGAGGCTACTGACAAAACACTGAAGAGAACCTTTTATTGGGGGGATTGTGGTCTAAACACTAAAAAGAACCTTTCTTTTTATAGGTAAGTGAACGAGATTTGAACTAGTCTTTTTATTGGAGAAATGTGGTCTTTTGATAAATAAACAAACTTTATAAAAAAAGCATTAAGACGATGCAAAGAATACAAGGAAAATAGCAACCCAGAATGGACTGCAAAAGCACACGATCTAAGCAAATCCTCCACAAAATGTATAAAAGTCAACACATCAGGATCAACTGGACCGATAACCCAACTATGCAATATCATAAGAAGCCTACTTTCTAACAAAAGAAAGGAATGGCACATGTTCTAAAATACATGCCTATTACGCTCCAACCAAACCAATCATAACAAACAATGGGAAGCAAATAACCAAGCCTTCTGCTGCCTCTTACATGTCAATCGTAACACATGTCACATGTCTACTAAAAAATAGATGTGGTGCTCATCACAGCACATGAGAGGATCTGATCCCAATTTATGAATAATTGACAGCTAAATAAGTTTTTGAGCAGCCCTATGACCTTTCCTCATCAAAAAGCTTTATACAACATTAAAAGGCCTAAAGATACAAATAATATACTTATAAAAAATGTATACAACCTTATAATGGTTTGTAAAATGCACTGAGTTTTAACCCAAAAACTGAATTTGAAAGTTGCAAGATATAAACTAATTTTCCAATCACCATCCCTTCCTTGCTCCTACAAGAAAAGCTTTTAGGCTTTCCTCAGGAAGGAAAAAGGAGGACATGACATTTTCAATTGTCACTTCTTTATGACATCAACTGGAACTACAATGTCTCCCAGCGTAGTACTATATTTTCTATTTCTCATCGGACTTCTTCTATGAATTTCCCACAAAAAAATTAAAAAATTAAAAAAAAATGAAGAAGAAGAAGAAGAAGAAGAAAGAAATAAAGAACGAACGAACCACAAAAAACAGAAAGTGCCAACAAGACAAAAAGAAATTCAATAACTAAGGGGAAGTAAAAATTTATAAAGAAGTTCAGAAATAAAAATAAAAAAAACCTGCAAAACTCGTAGTTCCCTAGCTTCTGTGTTCTGTGCATCACGCTCAGCTATGGATGGATGATTAGTCAACTTATGAGGATGATCAATTCCTCCATCCTTTTGATAACAATCATTGCATACATCATAATCAGGGCAGATCTCACAGCGCCAACCTTGGCCGGCTTCAATGTCAAGATGGCATACATTGCACGTTATCACAAATGCAGGAGCAGTTGGATTGTGAAGATGGTAAAGGACCATCATAGAGGAATGTTTAGCTCGGCGGAGCGTATCATACTGGTAATGATTTCCTTGACAAAGACTCAAAAATGCCTGTCTTGTATCAAAGAATTCGCTCTCAAGAATCTCATCTTTATCCTTGGTATCTTCAGATACATCATTGATTTCAACCTGCAAGATTTAATCATCTCACTTCTAAATCGGGATAGTCACAAAGTAACCATGCATCAATAATTAAATAGAGCTCACTGTATGATGACAAACAAGTAAACTCACAGATATCAAACCTTACCGGATAAAGTACATGTTTGTCCCTCTGATTGATAGGATGTCTGTCTCTCTCTTCAAGCTTTTGTTCAGCTTCATAACACCTGTAGGCGTATAAGCCCAAACATCAAATGCAAATTGTAACCAGAGTCATAGCAAAAAATCGAGATTAAAGAATACAGTACGTTACAAGAACCATTAACTGATGATCCAGATGAAACCCCAAAAAATTCAACAATTACAAATTTTCTATCAGATAGGCACCACCACATCAAGGATGCAGAACAAACAGTCAATGGACCATATGAAGCCATAACCATAGATGAATACATTTGAATTTTCACATTTAAGGAATTAAGACATTTTAAAGAATTGATTTCTTTAACTGGAATCACTTCAAAAGGAGAAAGAAGTAGATGGGGAAATTGAAGGCCTTGAATCATGTCCACAACAGGAGTGCAATGTCTTACCTGCCAGTTCTCCTGCTAAATTCTTATTATTATTATCATTACTATAACTGTTTATTGTTATTATTAGTATTATAATGCCAGAAAAGTTTAAAATGCACAAAATTGTAGAAGAATCCAAGTTAAGGAAAAGGAATGTGAGGTTGACAATAGAACTAAGTTCTGTACAAACAAATTTAAAGAAGAACTAGAAATCAGGAAGACTAATTGATTTTCAGTGCCACAGAAGCAACAATAATAAACTACCTTCTCCACTTATGCTCTCTCAATCTTCATCTGTCTCAGTTTTTGCAGATCCATTAGGTTTGCTTGTGGAAACTTAAGACACTAGTTGAGGCCTCATAATCAAATACTTACATTAAAGACAACACAAAGGCACAAAGTCATATCTGTGTCCATTGCATTTTACCTCATTTGAGATAATGCAGCAGTTCATAAGCCTAGTTGGCTAATGAAAATATTTCTTGTCTTTTTTCCTTTTCTATAGAATTATTTTGTAATCATACAGGGTAGTTTTGCATATTTAGAGGGAAAAGAAAAACAATACAAATTTCACTGAATTATATTATTTATTTTGTAATTTTCTTGGCAGTCGTATTGGTTTAGCAATTTGTAAGCCATGTTTGTTCATGTTTATATTGCTTTTCTTTCAGTTACAGAGTATTTATAATTATTATTGGTTTATCAACAAATAATTTTGTTCAAATGGACATTAAGTGCACTATATCCATACACACAAGAGATTTTGGAATCTCAACCGATCTATGACATCAGTGTTCCGAGGCCTTGCCTTAAATTCAGTTTCTCTTCCCTTTCCTTATTTCCATTTTTGCTAGAGACATGGCTCCCAATGGCAACACAATAGCTATTAGAGAAATATGTGAATGAACCCATAATTAAAAAACTTACCACATAAAACTTGCGTGTACATGTACATATGTTTAGCAGGTCAAAAAATGTACAGCATTACAAACAATAATACAGCTCCGGTTCCAAAACTCTTACTTGTCACAAAGGTGAAAATTCTTGCACTGGTTGCAAACCCAACGATTTCCAGATACCATTAAAATACAGCAATGGGTGCATGCATGCTGCAAGTGAACCATGATAAAATCTTCCTTCATTGGGCAAATTGTTTCACCAAGCTGGACAAAATGGATAGCTTTTAAGAACAAGGGTAGCCAAACAAATAAATATTCAATTTCAAATTACCAAAACATATATACCACAGTACTCAACTCCCTAAATCCCCGATTATTTGGAGTCGGCTACAAGGATCTAATTTCTCCAGTTGGCTCAATTCAAAGCCATTAAAAGAAAAATAATATAAAAAGGTTGTACTCAATGCACATACTCCCACACCACAATGCTAGGGCAGATAGCACTTACGCTATCGTGACAGGTCACAACCTTTAAACTAAATATAAATAATTTCAAAAACTACGATATTTTTTTTATGTATAACAGCAGCGGAAGATTTGTAATGTAAGTTTGCCACCAACGCAGTACGCAGGAAATGAAAAGAAAAATAGACAAATGACAACAATAACAACAATACAACAAAGTTAGAAATTGATGAACACAGATTAAGGAAAACTAAAGGAACACGTATTCACATTCATAGGCAAGGTTTCAAAAAACTGTTGCCGTCACTATAACGGTAGCGGTGGTGCGGGTGCGGGTGTGGGTGCGGGGTGTAAAGGCCGTGTAGCATAACGGTTGCAGTAACCGGAACCCTGAATTATTTTATTTTTCACACAATTTGAAAAAAACTTGCCTGATACGCATATTATTTTTTCCAGGATCACATTTATTGATGTTTAAAATAGATTTTAATCAATTTTTGTTAGTTTTTAAGAATGATCCAATATATTTCATATTTTTAAATCACTATAAAATGAGTTTTTTACATTTTATTTCAATAGTTAATAATTTTATACGTCATAAGCCCATATTGTTCCTATAATTTTATTTATTTTTTAAGAATAATTTATTTTAAATGTCTACAAAATTATTTTTGACCAACACCTGAACTAACTAAATAAAAAATGTTTACAATTATTAAATGAAATGATTATAAAAATAAAAATTGAGACATGAACAAAAATTATTTTTGAGCAACTAAATTTTTCAGAACGTGTATAATGTATATTTTGTAAGCTTTTTTATTTTTAAAAGAAAGCTATTCAGAATATTGTAAATGTTTGTAACGGTGTGTAACTGGGCCATTATGACCGTTACAGTACCACTATGACCGTTACGTGACACCAAAACCGGCGTTACATGTGTGAATTTCTATCACGCTACAAAAGCGGATGTAACGGGTAGTGCCTGCTGCCGCAACCATTACGTAACAACCACAATTGTTACGTAACACAGTTTTTGAAATCTTGTTCATAGGAAAATAACTAAATTGAGATATTGGATATTCGTATTACTTTGTGCATTAGTAACAAATCCTTTGATGCGTTGCCAGTAAGATCAGATTGACCAGATGCTTTTAGAGCCCTTTTTGTTATGGTCTTTTTGGTTGTTCCTTTCTTATGTAGTTTTCTGCCATCTTCTTCCTGACGAAGCTGGTAGATAATATCTTCTGCAGCACCTGGCCAGTAGTCCCCATCAAAATAAGGTAACCGAGCTGCAGTCACCTTAGCCTTGCATTCCTCAGTGGATACAAAGAAATGGTGGTATAAATTCGTGAGCTCAACCACAATATTTTCCTTTGCAGCCTTTCTTAACATTGATAAGTACCTGAATTTTAAATTTTAAAAAAAAAAATTATCCATGTAAATCTGAGGCAGATAAAATCTTGCTTCATGATATGAACAACAGTAAAATGATCACACATCTAAACGCTATTTGCCTCACCACTCCCTGAGTTTATCAGATTTTGGTGTTTTCTGAATTTCTGGATGGCAATACAAAATATAGTCTTCACCCTTCAACGGAGGGCAAGCCCATATATAGCAACTTGTGAAACCACGTTTTTTGCAATATTCAAGGTATCCAATCTGAGAAGAAAATCAGACATACAATCGAGAAGGTTAATAAACAATGAGGATAATGATGATAATAAAAGAAGCACCAGCACATCAACAAAATATATGAATAAGCAAACAAAAACAAAAAATAAAATAGCAAATATGTAAACTTACCAGAATTTCATGGTAAACGAATGTACGGAGTGCCTCTCCAGTCACTGCTTTAATCTCAGGCCTAAAATACTTAACAGAGTCCAGATATGAGAGATAAACGCGACGATGATTTGGCTGTTGGCACTCTGATCCGAATTCTTGAACATACATGCCAAACAGGCACACCTCCACACCTTCAATTTTCTGAAATAACAATATGACCTGGAAGGGGGGAAAAATTATTATTTATTTCATAATTTAGCAACACCACAGATGACAGTCACCAGTGAAACACAAAATGCTCTTGAAAAAAGGACGCCAGTATTCCATGTCTTTCTACTTCAAGAGAACATTAAAGACTAAAAAATATTAGTGTATATCCAGCATACCTTGGATTTATATGGGAATTCTGTTGGATAATTATCTTCTTGAAAAATCTCAAGAAATCGCTGCTTAACTTCCAACTTCTTGTCAACCGATGACACGACTCTAACTACAAGTGCTTCTGCCCCTGGAGTCTGACAATACCAATGGTAAAATAGATTAGAAAAATTGGAACGGGCAGGCAGTCTGAACTGCACACTATGAAGCACATCAAACAAAAAGCTCAAGTTGTTAGAATTGCACCCAAATGTGTTGTGCCACAACTCAAATCAACGAACAGATATAAGCCACACAAAAAAAACAAAAAGACAATAGTATGCAATATCACCAAGACTAGTCTTTTACAGTACAAGGAATTTCAGAGAGAAAAGACTAGCGAGGTGAGGAATAAACCAACGTGGCTATTGCCAAATGTTAATTTGAAGCATCACCTAAACTAGTCTTCTAAAAGAGGCCGACAAAAATGAGTCCATCAGCTAATCATATCACACACATGTGCATGTGTGCATATGTGCGTACACAGATAAAGAAAGTTCAACCAGAATAATTAATGCAGGGTTTAATAACTGACTAAATAGAATGAGACCCAATATTTCCAAAAGGAAATAGAACTGCCAAGCTTCAGAGGTTATTTATTCCCAAAAAGTAAGGTGAAGCAGTTGATCCAATTTTTGAATTAAAATTATAAACTGTGCAAGTTTTTGGAAGTGTCCTTCACTAAACCTAATTGAGTTTCTTGAGCATCTTATGAAGTTGAAATAATGGAATTTAAAACACAAAACATCAATTGTCACCCCACATAACATCATATGGAGAGTCAAAGGAATCACCTCATCATAACTCTTCCCCTGAAGTCTTGCCCTCTCTTGTTTTTCCTGCTTCAACCGCCTAAACAATCGTTGCTCTATGTGGTCACTAAGGATCGTTCTAGGCAAATCTTTTGCTCCAAGAACAGCACTCTGTGGCAAGGGCATACGCTCCCCTCTTTCAATTTCGGCTATGTAGCAGTTTGGACAAGTATATTCAGCTTGCCCACCATCATTCCTTCGACCATTAAACAATGCACAGATTTGATGTTGCCAAGCCTCACACTTGTCACATTGAACCCACTGTATAAAATAAAGTAAAGATTAGATACATTAAAGCCCTTATAAGGAGCATTAAATATGGTAAACAAAGAAAGAATGTAACATACCCATTCTTCAGTCTCCTCGTCGTTTTTCTTCTTCTCCAGCCTTGCCTTCAGGATAGCAGTTCCATCAACTAGGATAGTATCTCCACGGGCCTCATTATAGCATGGAATGCAGAAGTAATGCCGCGTATCACCAGCTCCTATGGTATAATACATTGCATTTCTTTTAATGCGAGCACCACATGGCGAACAATATAAAGGTGGTGGCTCAAAAGTGAGCTTCTCAACTGCACACAACTGACATGAGTTCTCACTCATTGAATGCTCCATAGCTTGATTTTTTTCTGCCTTTGCTTTACTCTGTCAAAAGCAAAAAGTAGGAATAAAATCTCATCATCAAAAAAGAACACGACCAACTTCGCAGAAATGAAAAAGACAGAAACATACAATCAAAAAGAAGAAAAGACAACACTTATTCAAATTCATGCACAAAGTAACTTCTTTTTTTTCTTTTTTTTTCTTTTGATAAATAAACAGATGCATAAAGTAACTTTGGCATATGGGTTGAACCAAATCTTGAAAATTTTCATTAACCATATGCAAGAAGTCCTGCCACATAACCTACCAACTTTAACTTAATAGATTGCAGAATAAATATTTATTAGATTGTTTACCCATACACGCAAACACAAGGTTGTATGTATATGTGGACTCCTGCAGGTCCCATTATGGTGACTTTCTGTAACCACTTTCATTAACTTATGTCAGATGTTAAATTTATAAACTCTGATATTAATATTGAAGAGGTGAAATTTTGTTTGCTTATAAACTTACAGAGACTTGGTTTCTATCTCTTTACTCCTTTTAGACAAAATTTAATATATCCACTAAAAGATAATTAAACCAGATGTTAAATTTATAAACCAATGTTGTAGTGCTGATCTAATTAATAGCATCACATGTCACAAACTATGTGTGGTATCTAGATGCATTTAATTATATCTTCACAAAGCTAAATTAACTTGCAAATATATAGGAGTGTAATATGCTCAATTCGTCACTAAATTGCTATATGAATCTTTATTTGCTTGTACAGTTTGTGAGCTTCTAAATACATACATATTCGCAGATGTGTATATGCAAGAGTCAAAATTTTGTCTCGATGTATTGTTTCAATTAGCTTGGAAATAAAAACATTTTGGAAACATAAAAGAAACAACAAAAAGAAAAAAGAAAGGGGAAACATATGGAAATGTTTGGAAATAAAAATTAAATTCTATATAAATATTCACTCGTCAAGCTAACAACAGACAACAACGAAGTAAATTACACAGTGAATGTAGTTCTATGAAACCCTCAAGCTTGCTTTGTAGACTACACTTGCTGCTTCCGAATGCTGGGTATATGCATTTGTTTTTTGGTTCTATTCCAAAGTCAACACCTCAATTGTCAAGCATCAGTTGGCACTCGACACATTACCAAAAGCTCGTAGCTGCTCAGCCAAAGTTTTTAAAGGCGAATGCGTACCTCGAGGCGTTTTACCCTTCATGAGGCGAGGCGTAAGCATTTCAAATTTCAAATTTTAATATTTAGTAAATAAATTAAATATTTTAAAATAGTAAAAAAAATAAAAACAATTAAATATAAAGGTATAAATACTTTTCTCCTTAAGGTTTTGAACATTCTACTACATAAAAGGAAGTTTTCTTTTACTGAAAGGGAAATTGATATGTCTTGACTTTAGTGATTGAGCTTCTCACTTACCCATTAACTGTGTTTTTTTTTTTTATTGATCATTTACTTAATTTTTCCTATAAAATATAGTTGCAAAAAGGGTTTCTTTTTTTCTTTTTTTTTGTTTTAAACAATCTAATAGACTAAGTTTAACAAAAGCTCAAGGCAACATCTGCATGTGTGTGCGTACTCCTCACATACTTATGTGCAAAAAGCGTACAAAGCGCACTTAAGGCACATGTCTCAAACTGTGATGCGCAAGCCTTTGGGGAGCAATGCCTAAAAATCAAAGCCTTGATGCATTTTACATTAGCCTCGAGGCAAGGCGAGGCAAGCATCGAGGCAAGTCTCAAGAAAGCCTTCTAAAACTCTGTGCTTAGCTATATTCTAATGAAGGTGAGGGGGTATTTCTTGAATGAAAGAGTATTCATATTATGCGGAACTTCCCCTTTCAGCCAGTAACCTATGTTGAAAGAAAAGAATCTATGCTCGCGATAAGAAACTCAATCGACAGAGAGCAGGAAAGAGAGAAGGAATGAATTGTTTGATAGTTGCCTTGCTCGCATAAAAAGGAATGAGGGTGCGTGCAAATATGGCTTATACAAGCTAAATAATTGAACACATTTGAGGTCGACATATATCTTTACATAAGGGCACAAATAAACAATTTGAAAATAAATTCAACACGAACTAGGAATCATTAAATTAATGTCAAACAAATCAATCTTATTACGAATAAGTGTATACGATTCTCTTTGCAATAAAGTTCTAACCTTAAAAAATTGACAAAAATATTTAAATATATATTTATTTGGGAAGTTGGATTGGCTTTTTGGCTATTTTAGCCTCGGCTAAAAAGTTCGTTTGCGTTGACTTTTTTGCCTTTTTTGCCTTTTGTGAGAGAAAAAGTCAAATGATTATGACTTGGATGTGAAATTTTGTCTTATTGGCTTTTTAACCTATTTTGTCTTTTTGTGGCTAATTTAGCCAAAAAGCCAAATTAACCAACATCCCAAACCAAAGTCCAAAGCACGATGCGAGAGGCCCTTTGGGAAAACGGAGTTATACATTTTATTTTTTTATATTTTTTAAACAAGATGAAGAATAAAGTTTAACAGGTTAGGTAAAGAAAGGAGGTTCATAAGAAATGCTAAGAAAGTATGAATGTTAATATATATATATATATGTATGTATATAAAAGGTAACTATAATAAAAAGAAAGAAAATAAGTGGCTTAACCATATTCATTTTCAATTCGTCTCTCTATCTCCCCTCCTTTCCTTTTTACTTTCTTAGTTTATTTAATAAAAATTAAGATTTTTTTGTTCTCAAATATTTTCTTAACAAAAAAAAGGTTAAACAGAAAAAACTCTTACTAGGTAATAGGTGTCAAAACAACTCACTATTGTAGAATGCTTTGTAGTGTTTTTTTTTTTTGAATCCAACACAAAAAGAGAGAGTACTAGGGAATGTGCCATGAGGGGGCACAACCCACAACTGGAGAAAAAAAAAAGAAAACAATAAAAAAGAGAACAATAATGAGAAAACCATAAACCCTTAACCCAAAACCTCTTCCTAAGCACGATCAATAAATATGGATCCCCATCGCACTCACCCCTAAACAAAACAAAACAAAACAAAACAAGACAAAATTTGGTTCCTTTTGTGTGTGCAATTTTTCCTACTAAAAGCATTGATAATCTGAGGCACATATGCTAGTTTTGTTCCAACTTTTCTAATACTCGCTACTAACAATTGCAGAACATTGCTTTATTTTGGATCCTGCTTAATAATGATACGAGGGCAACAAGATATACTACTACAAAAAAATGTCAGTGAAAATGTGATGGTTGGGATTGTAACTTATTAAAATGAAGTCGCTTGTAACATCTAAAGTAAACCCACTCTCCTGGAAGGCAAGCGATACTTGTTATTTCTATCAAATATCTAATAAGTGACATTCATGCAAATTGCACACTCCATGCACCCAAGGGTGCCAGTCAGCCTTCACTCATCCAGAAAAAAGTAACAAAATGAATGATCTTAAAGAAATATAACAAAGCAGATCCATAAACTGACCTGGCCAACCCACTGCCTCAGACCTGTAATATGTGCCCTGACTTGCTCAGGAGTGAACAGCTCGGTCAATGATACTCCCTTTACTTTTGACTTCCCAGACTTGGTTCCAGATGAAGCATTATCAGCAGGCAGTGTCACATTTTCCAGTTTAGATTGGTCCATCTCTTTGTCACTCATAATGCTTTCTTGTTGAGCAGAACCAGCAGGATCATCCAATATAATAGGGTCACCAACAGGCTTTTGGTTATAGGTGTCATCCATATTGTCCTTCATATCATTAATATTAGGACTTCCTTGCCAAGTACTTAAAGGAATTTCCATCTTCACTTCTGTAACTTCAGATTTCATTGGCATACTAGTGTTACCATGTTGATATTCCTGACATTGTGCGTCATGGATTACACGAGATTCAACACTGGTAGGAACTGAAACGGCAGAACTTTCACTTTCAGGAACAAGAGACTGTGATGGATGCTCAGTCTTTACGCGTTTCAGCCGTAAACCTTCTGAAGTTTCAACTGGTGGATTTGTATTTGAAGTAAATCTAGCTACAGAGTCTCCACTATCATATGGTTTACATGATCCATTGATTGAACATGGCAAGCCAGAATTAGAATCTGTACAAGCACGTGCTTTCAGTTGTGTTTCTATATAACTCTTGACAGGAATACAAACAGGGCATCCCAGGTCCCTACAATGCTTGTGATGATTAAGTAATATCTTTGTATGGTGGCAACGAGGAAAAGAACATTGCGACACATTGCAGCAGTCCATATGCTTCCAAAGTTTCTGAGCAGTTATGCAGTTAACTTCCTGACATTTCCCTTCTGGGGCCATACATCGACGGGCATGCCGCAAAAACAACAACCACCTTTGTTGATTCTTGAACTGCCGTTCACGGTTTGGATTACCAGATCTACACGTAGCGCCACCTGAATTTTCCAGCTTTGCTGTTCTTGTAACAACAGTTTGACTAATAGATCCTTCTGAAGATAAATTATTGCGCTGAGCTTCATCTTGCACAGTTATTCTCTGATGGAATTCCTCTTGAATATTCTGCTCATGCAAAAAGTTCGCTGGTACTTGAGACCTGTCCTGCGACTTGGGATGCCATTGACCTGGCAGTAGTCTATCTGATTGTACTCCAACAGGAAGACAGCTAAATTCATTTTGAGAGTCAACCAATTGGTGAGGATGCAACAATTGTTGCATCTGTTGTGAAGTTTGCGTAAGTGACGAGCATATATCCTGCGAGACAGATGGAAGAGAAAGCAACTGAGAGCCTCCAGAATGATCCTCAGCAGAAGCTTGCTGGAGTTGGTTCTGCAGCTCGGAAAACTGGAACTGTTCTGAAACTTGTGAGTTCAGAGATTCATTGTGGTACTCCATTCCAGGGTCAGGCTTTAGTTGATTCCCTAGATCAGAAGTCAGCTGAGAATGGCCAAAAGAATCATTCTTTAACAATATCTGGTGCTGCTGAATTTTCTGCTTCTGTTGGCGTTGATGTTGAACAAATTGTTGTTGTAACTGATGAGGCTGCTGCTGAAACTGTTGCTGATGATGAGACTGTAAGAGACTCTCTCGCAGTGAGTTTGAGGCTTGGAAATTCATTTTTTCAGATTGATCAATTGATTCAGACTTTATATGTGTAGCCTGCTGGGTGGTATGCAAATTCGGCTGATTAGTCATCAAAGGAGAGTTGGTTCTGGACATAGACTGCAAGTTTGCTGGATTCAAATTTTGATTATTCATTGCTGAACCAGAAGAGGTTACAGGACCATAGAAGTTTCCAGACCCAGAAGAATTGGGAGTGTTCATCCCATAACCATCACCTGCCAAATATATTATGAGCAGTAAGAATGCAGTTCTATACAAAAACTACAACTTAAAGGTCATGTCTTCCACAAGTTTCTGGAGGCGGGAAGGTGACATGTCATACATTACAAGATGTACCATACTGAAAATAAAAGAGTACCCTGCAACTTTGGTCGCTGATGTTGATCATAGTGTTGTTGAAGAGGTTGGGGTGAATTGCCATATGTTGTTGCCGTCAGATAGCCCTCAGAAGTTACAGGACCATTGATCATCTGCAAATTGCTCCGCATCATACCCAAACTACCATTTAAAGCCCCATTTGAAAATCCGTAAGATTTCGGCTGCAAACCAGACCTAATTCCGCCACCTATATGGCTACCAAGGTTGTGTAGTATCCGGCTGGTTTGACTCCCGACATGCTGCTTTTGTGGCAGTGTCTGTGATGCAATTGTAGACTCAACAGTTGAAAAAGCACCAGTATTATTGGAAGACTCCAAATTCATGTAAGATTGATTATTGTTGCTATTAAATCCAGGAGTAGGGATCATTTGGCTTGTCATTCTTTGTACACCAATTGAGGACGCCATGTTGTTTCCACTGGAACTCATGGAAAAATTGGCAGGTGACTGTTGGTATCCATTAGACATAGCCCCTGCAAAAGTAGATTCTATTACATTGCGTGTTCGAAGAGAAATTATAAATACCGACTTGGAGGAAATCAAAGTTCAAGTACCATCAGATGAATTGAAAGAACCACCATGTATCCCAACAGAAGACCCATTAGCAGTAGGTAGTAAGCTTCCAGTATTGACAGCCACAGATGGCATGCTATTACCACCACCGGTAGCAATCATGGAAGTATCTACAGCCGACGCAACCATCATGCTAGAATTCCCACTATGAGGCATACCTGGGGTTGGTATCATCGTACCAATAGGAGAGGGAGCATTAACAAGGTGCGGATATTGTTGGTTGTGAGTACTCATTGGTAAACGCTTAATCAAAACATGTAAACGATTCTCCAAAGTCTCCAGGTTCACATACTCCTCCTAGCAATACAAGAAAGCCCATATTATAAATAAAACACACAAGGGTCGACATAATAATATAGCAAACTAATTGGTAGTTAATTATTTTTTTATTTTTTTTAAGTTGTTCAATAATGCAAAAGGATCCTTTTGGCATTAACACAAAAAAGAAGAAGGGAACAGTCATTCTATGCTATTACTCAATTGAAACAAGGGAATAATTTGCATAAAGATGAAAACATAGGACAACTATAAAAAACCTTAGTGGCAGCACTTTTGAATAGACCCTCGTCTAGGCGTCTTACAATATCCAGAACCCGCTTTGGTGGTATATCATAAGTTTGCTGCTGCCGCTGCATAAGAAAATCATAGCTGGAGGAAAGGAGATACAAAGTTTGATCAGTATTCAATGCTATATGAAAAATCTTATAGACATGCATCACACAAACAATATGGAGTCATCCATCTTAAATACATAATTAAATATCAGAAACAGGAATAATAAATAAATAAATGAAGAGACGCAGGAACAGAAATAATAACTTGGCAGGAGTGTCTACTTAAGCAGGGCCCATTGTTGGGTGCAATTGTAAAAGCTCGGACTACCAAGCATGAGAATGCAGGTTCAAGTCTAGCAGTAATTAGTTTGTGCAACCACCCAGTGCACTCCTCCCAGCATCTTTTCTGAGGGGAAAATACGGGAGGGAAGGGTTGTCTATTGAGGACCCATTAGGCTCAAATTCCATGCAGAAATTATGTGATATAGAAGATAGAAAAAGACGAGCCGCAATGTTACAAAACTAGTAAAGTTTTCTTGCAAATCATTCAATGCTGTAACAAGCAATTTTTAACCACGTAACTTGCCTTCCCAAAAATAAAATCTACTGTGCATAACTTCATATACTAGCAAACATGTATTTCTAGCATGTGATTCCTTATAAATTAACATTGTTGAGCACAATTTATTTATTTGATAAATAAGCAAATATTATTGAGAAAGCATTAAGATGACAAATACAAACCCCCCCCCCCCCCCCCCCCGGGTTTGGGGAGAACAAAAACAAGTGCTAACCACTCACCTCATTTAAAAAGTCTAAAAAAACAAATAAATCTAGATATTATTCAACCCATTTTTTTTGTGTGTATCTATTTATATATTGTTTGAAAATATACTTTTTTTTTTTTTTTTTTTTTTATATATATAATTTTATATATAATTGTTTTTTTTTATTATAAAAAAATATTTAATTAAAAAAAAAAAAAAATAAAAACTAAAAAAATTTAAAAAAAAAAAAAATAATTCAAAAAAAAAAATAAAAAAAAAAATTTCAATATTTATTTTAAAACTCAATAAATATGATTATGGAAAAAAAAAAAAAATATGCATTTTTTTTTTTTTTTTTTCAAAAAAAAAAAAAAAAATAAAAAAATCAGGATTCACACACGCATCACATTTACCTTTACACTTTTACACCAACCCCGCCCACGCGCCGCCACACATCACATTACGCAAAACCGCTTTTGAGGGGAGGGAAAAAAAAAAATGCTAACCACTCACCTCATTTAAAAAATCTAAAAAAACAAATAAATCTGGATCTACCTTCCCCTCCAACCAACTATACATAACTACAAGAAGACGATTTTGTAACCAAGAAACACCATGAAAAACCTCTAAAAAGGTGTGTCTATTCCGTTCCAACCAAACATGCCACATCAAACAAAACGGTACCCGTATCCACGCCCGCCAACGTCAACGCCCAAGCCGAACGCCTCGTGAACCCAACCAACCCCAAAAGTGAGCAAACGAAACCCTACAAATATGAAGCCACCGAATAATGAAGAAACAAATGGCCCACAGATTCCGCATCACCACAACACATACAACACCGATTCACTAAAACATGCCCCCAACGCATCAAATTATCCAACGTAAGATTCCGACCTAAGGCTACCATCCACATGAAAAAAGCAACCTTAGACGGAATCCCCAGTACCAAGGTTTTAAAAGCAGCCGCAATCGTTACGTAACGCTGTTACATAACGGTTGTGGTGGTTACCGTCACCCGTTACGGCCGCTTTTGCAATGTGATTGAGATTCATAGGTGTGTCGGCCGTCACGGGTGCCATAGCGGTCATAACGGTGCCGTAGCGGTCATAACGGTGCCGTAACAGCCGGTTACGTATCGTTACGTAACGGTTTCGAACTACTTCTTTCGAAAAAATACAAAAAAAAAATAAAAAACTGAAAATGGGAAAAAGCGGGATAAAGAGAAGATGGAGGAGCAAGAGATAGAGAGAGAGAAGAGGGAAGATGAAGAACATGTTATTGATTTGTTGAAACTGTAAAACCTATGCTATTCTATTCAGCTGCTATCACTCAACCATTTTGTTTGTGTGTGCCTATCTATATATTGTTTGAAAATAATAATAATAATAGGAAGAAGAAGAAGAAGAAGAACTGTGGTCATCATCTATTTGGCTTGGTTAAAATATGTATATATATACATTTAAGCTCTTATTTATTCTCTTACTTTTGTCATTATTTATTTTATATATAATAGTTAGTGATTGATTTTTTGTATAATATAAAGTCATTAATTATTAAAATAAAATGTAAAAAACTTAGTTTATAGTAATTTAAAAATATGAAATATATTAGATTATACTTAAAAATTTACAAAAATTGATCAATATTTATTTTAAATCCAATAAATATGATCATAGAAAAAAAATATGTCTATTGGTAAGTTTTTTTCAAATTGTGCTAAAAATAAAAAAATTCACGGTTCTAGTTATCGCAACCGTTACACTACGGCCTTTACACTCAAGAATCAAGAATCAAGAACCGCCATCGCCATCGTCACGCCAAGAACTTTTGTAACCTTGCCCGGTACCCAAACACTTTTTCATGTAAAGATCCTACCACAGTCCCCCACCAAACCCCAATATAATGATGCTACTGTAGATTAACATTGTTGAGCACATTTGACACAACTTAAATGATGAAATCTCCATAAAGAGGTCCCGTGTGGACCATTTTACGGTGGAGATTGCTAAACTGAAACACAAGTTGGGGCAAATTACATTCAGCCCTTTGGTTAGAGTGTAATGTTCTTTTACACCATAGTGTTTATTGGTCATCACTCTTTAAAAACAAGATACATGCAGCTAGCAATTAATTTGAATATCACACAAATAATACTCCATCTTTCTGAGAACAAGCTTTCATCCTTAGACTTTGCATTCAATGGTTAAACAACACAAATCAAATAGCAACCCACATGCCACACCATGTTAAAGCTAAATGATAGTATAACTTGGTTGACCCACAGGGTGATGACATACACAACATCTGAAAGAAGCATCTCTTTTTTCCCCTCTAGAAAAGAAAAGGAGTAATGAGTGTCTGTTTTTCTTATTTATTAATTTTCATTTAGAAAAAATGATTGAGCAACATAGCAATCAGTTGGTATCGAATAGCACTTAAAGACTGATAGTGTCATGTCATGCGAATGTGGTCATATTAAAGTTGGCTATGTTGATACCTGATTTCTTGCTAGACTTTTCTAATGTAACCTAATTTCATATAAAAAAAATGCTGCCATAAATCATTTTTTGACCCATTGCATCTCCCCTTCAACAAAAGCATGCTCACCCCAACAAACCCATAATGAATATAGCAAATAACTAAGAAATTTCTTACATTTTCTCTTGCATAAATCTGCGAGCTTTCGATACCTCAGGCTCCATATTCAGTGTATTACGCTGACCAGCTAAATTTTGTATATGGTTAGAGAGAGAACTTCCATTCTGGGGAGGTAATCCAGGCAACTGAGTGCCTGCTTGATTAGGTACCTGTCCTGAGATTTGTCCTGACATATGTGCCTGCACATTCATCTTTATTCTGTAGGCTCCTAAATACCAAGAACAGCAGAACTCAGAATTTTACACTTCCACAATCTACATGAAAATCCCATGTCACATCACCTGCAAAGATGAATCTTCATCTATTCAATGCAGTTATGAGTAATGAACTAATACATATATCATATAAACAATGATCACATGCTCTGTACCAAAAGAATGTAAGAAATTCCAGTCAACTATGAAATTATTTTCCAAACTCAAGCAATACAAGTCATGAGGAAAAGGCATTGTCTTATGGGTCAAAAATTAAGGCAAATACAAATCACAAAATTGTAATATGACTAAACAAAGATATATTAATGGGAACACAACAATTCTTTGGTAAATAAGTGGGAGCACAAAACAACAAACATAATGTACAACGGCATAAAATCTGGAATAAATAAATAAATAACCAAGAATAATGTGAATTATCATAGTACAACAAATGAAGATCTTTGGTCCGATGTCTCTAAACCTAAATAACATTCCTGAAGCTGCTATTATCCTCCACCTGCAACGATGGCACTCAATGCTTTCAAATGTACTTCCACCAATGAACTTATTATAGCATTAACATTTTTATTTGCAAATCATGTTGTTTAACCACATAGCATGCAAAATATATATTTTTCAAATTTTATTGCCTCGGGACTGTTGCTTGCTTTTTAAGATTATACCAAAATCTACCGCACAAGTATTTATTCAATCTAAAAATAACTTGTTGGTCTGGTTTGAATGGCATAATTAGAACTAACGACTTGCTTGTATCCTCCAGATCTTAGTCCAAGGGAAACCATTTCTATGAAGTGTTGAAACAAACAGCAATTAAAATTTTCCATACAAGTAAAGGGATTTCGAACATTAAATGCTAACATACGAAAATCACCACAACAACAAGAATATATCGGGCAAGCTTTCCCAAAAAAGTCGTACAAATATGATAAAACCATGGAAGCAAATCAATGCCAGTCCAAAAGATGAAAGTGGTCAGGTTTTGGCAAGTTTACAAAAAAAATTACAGAGAAAGGGATTAATAATTTCAATGATGAAAAGTACATATTCTACACTTGGAAAGTCATGTCCACATATGATTGAAAACATGGTATTATTCATGTCAGTACCATGCTTTATGGCCCAGGTACCTTTTGAATTTCCTAATCAGCAGAATCTCTCAAGATCCCAACAAGTTTACTAATGTTTGCCTCGACTGATCATTTTCTATTCCAATTTGGATCCAAGTTGGAGTTAAGTTAACACAAACTTGGAAGTTAAAACGTCACCTACAGTAACATTTAGGCACTGTATTTTTACAATATACAATAAAGGGGTCAATGGAACCCGCACTTCCTTGCAACAACTGAATGAACATACTTCAAAGAAAACTAGGTTTGTTTTCTTTTTCTTTTCCCTTACATCAACTAAATGCAGCCTTGACAATAACAACCATTGGAGCATTAGTGGTGATAGTTGCACCACAGCCCCAGAGATGGCGAATGTGGTGATAGTTGCATTAACAAGGGAAACTGATGTAATAAGAGTTCGTGTGAGTTAGTGAGATTGTTATGTTTAGTGTGTTTAGTTTGCCTTTGGCCTGTAATTGGTGGTTAGGGCCTACAGTAGTCAGTTTATGAGATTTTGACATTGTATTTGTGAGCTTGAGAGCTCTTGCATCTCCAATTGAGATTTTTCTCTCTAATGGAATCTCTTCCCAAATTTGGTCCATCATTTTGGTATCATCATTTTGGTATCAGAACAAAGTTTAGGTCATTTTTGCCTAATTTGTTGCTTCAACAATTTCATGATTCAAGAATCTATCTAACTCAAATTCGAGTTGATTGAGAGAGATACTCGTATTTGCTTTGAAGAGAATCAAAATTGCCCCCTGACAGTTTCGCTGTAACACGCAACTAGATTTCTATCGACCTACTTCGATTCAAGTCGAATATGTTTCTAGTGGAAATATGATGCCTTGCAAAGCCTACTCAACACAATTTATCAATGTAAAAGTTGGATCTTAGCCAAATCTTCTCAGATTGTGCAAATTGTTCAACCTAGAGGTTTGGTTTAGACTTGTGATCTCACCATAGAGGCTTGATCTCACTTGTGATTTCAAATCAAACTTGAAGACATGCATCGACTTTGGTGCCTTAGGTCTCCCATATACTCAATCGCAGATTTGACCTAAAATTGTATAAACTAGGTTCCACTTTCACAACTTGACTCTTGAATCACGATTCAAACTCTCAATCTAGACTCTCTTGATTTCAAAGCCAGCTGAAACGACTATGAAACCCTAGGTTGACTCTGATTTCAGTTTGCATTGTGATTTCAAAGGACTACTATGAAACCCGATCAAAGACTGTGAACTGCACTGATTTGATTGTCATCAAAGTAATCGAGTTGAGATCTCCCTTCATTACTTTTATTCGCGATTTGTCCAGGAGTCAACTTTGTTTTTCTTTGGAACATCAATTTTGATTTGGAGCATTTGCCTTTATTTGACTAAGTAAATGAGTTTACAGTTCTTTGACTCAATGAGTGAGTTACAATTTTTTGGTTTAATCAAGACTTGAAGCAATACAGTGCACTCTTGTTTATTGTAGAGTTAATTTGATGACTCAACGAAGTAGAGATCAACAAGGAGGGAGAGGAAAAGCTTTTTCCCCGCATTTGGGTAAAGATGTGGACATGAATCATCAATTGGAAGAACCAATGATAAACCAAGATGAAAGGAATGAGGTGGAAGAGTTGAGTAAACAAGTTTCATCTTTGATCGGAAGAGTGCAATGGTTATAACTTCTCACCGAATGTAGTGATGAATCCAAGGATCGTCAAATTGCATTTGATAATCCTCTTGATGGTCCGCATTGGCGTAGAACATATTCCAATGAATTTGAGTCTACACGGGATTATGAAGTCAAGGATTTTGGATTTCTCAAATTTCATGGGAGCTACAATCTAGATGTGTTTCAAGAATGGTTAAACACAATTAAGAGTCTCCCTTTTTAATAAAATTCTTCTTTGTCGCTGATTAAAAAAAACCACACACACACAATCGACAGTCATTTGGAGTATCATGATGTGCCGTAAGGAAAGAAGGTGATATTGGTCTCTCCACGCCCTAAAAGTAATACCTCCAATTGGGGGAAACAACTACAAGTTTGTAAACAAAGAAAAAGCAAATACAAGATTAAAGAGTGAAAGAAAATGAGAAAAAAGATCAATGAGCAACTTTTGCCATCCAATCACGTGCAACCTTTATTGGTTGAGAAGCAATAAAGAAAGAGTGTTTCAAGTTTCGGGCATCAATACAAAGGCATCATTGATTTTGGACAACCATTCTATGACTATGTCCAAGTCTGTTATTTAACTAGTGTTGGAATGAAGGAGACTTTTGACAATGAACATCATCATAAGGTACTCTTTAGTGAAGAGGTTGTAGAACCAAGCTATGATGAGGAGGACGCATCCATCTTTAGTGAAGAAGATATGGAAGAAGATTATGATCAAACACAAGGTTGGTATCAAGATGTTCCTATCTTTGACAAAGAGGTAGAGCAAGATTATGATCAAGATGTTTTCCCCTTTGATGTGTCAACAAGTGAGGAGTTGGACTATGAAAAAGTTAATGCTTGTGCATATGAAGAGAAAGGTGATGCTTGTGAATAAGAGGGAGTTCCAATCTTTGACCATTATGATGATGAGAATGACCTTCTTGTAGAGAGTGAAGGTGCGCTATTGAAGATCAAGCAAGTTTTGTTGCTTACCAATTGCTTCCCATGTAAGAAGATGTGGAGGAAAGCCAACTTTCCACTTCAATGGAAGCTGAGGAGATGAGTCATATACTTGGTCTAAAGGGGTTAGAAGCAAGGTTTCGAGAAGTAGTTGCGGTCGCTGTAACAGTTGTGGTGGCGCAGTTGCGGTTGTAGGGTGTAAAGGTCATAGCGTAACGATTGCAGTAACCGGAATCGTAAATTTTTTCGTTTTTCGCACAATTTTAAAAAAACTTACCGATACGCATTTTTTTTTTCTTTCTAGAATCACATTTATTATGGTTGAAAATAGATTTTGATCAACTTTTGTTAGTTTTTAAATATGATCCAATATATTTCATATTTTTAAATCACTATAAAAGAAGCTTTTACATTTTATTTCAATAGTTAATGATTTTAAAAATAATTGATTTTAAATATCCACAAAATTATTTTTGACCAATACCAGAAATAACTGAATAAAAAATATTTACAATTATTAAATGAAATGATTATAAAATAAAAATTGTACCATAAATAAAAATTATTTTTGAGCTAATGATTTTTTTTGAAAGACATTTTTTTAAACAACACTTTACAGTTAACTAAATAAAATTATTTACAATTAAGTATTAAATGAAATGATTATAAAAATAAAAATTGTGCCATAAGCAAAAATTATTTTTGAGCTACTATTTTTTTTTTTTTAAGACATTTTTTAGACGACACACCATAGTAACAAAATAAAAAATATTTATAATTAAATATTAAATTAAATAATTATAAAAATAAATACAACCACTATTTATATATTTTTTATTTTACATGCTAATGTGATGAAATAAAAATAAAAAAATAAATTATAAATAAAAAAAACCATACAAGGTTTTTTCTTTGAGCTTAGATCACTTGAGTATTTGTTATTTTTTATAAGCTTTTTTTCTTTTTTCCTTATTTTTTTTGGAAAAGAAGCTATTCAGAATATTATAACAATGTGTAATGGGCCGTTATGGCCATTACACATGTGAATTTCCATCACATCACAAAAACGGGTGTAACGGGTAACGCCTACCACCACAACCATTACATAACAGCCGCAACCGTTACGTAGCAATGCTTTTTGAAACCTTGCTCTCAAACAGTAGCTCTTGTGTTTCTTCCGAAGCAAGTTGTTCAACTTTGTGTTGATGTGGACTTCAAGCCAACTTTGTTTCCCAAGCCAATTTGCAGGGGAAACACTCCTGTGACAACTTGAGTTAAATGGCTATGTGGAGCCAACTCAAACTTCTAGGAAGAATGTGCCTTGGTGTGTGTTGGAAGCAAGTACGAAAAGCTATTTTGATGACATCTTGCTTCACAACACACATGCTGCATGGATGGCCTATTCACACCTCAACATGGCTTCGATAGATGTGCATAAATGAAAACTCACTTTTAAGGAAGAGTATTTGTCAAGATGCTTTTAATTAAGGACTTGCAACCACTTAGTCTTATTCACAAATGCTTGTCCATTGTACTTCCATTTGTCATTGTTGAGTTTTTTTTTTTTGTTGGTTTAATATCCCCAACTTGAGAACAAGTTATTTACTTTAGAGGGAGAGTCTGATGTAAAAATAGGTATTGTGAGTTAGTGTGGTTGTCATGTTTAGTGTGTTTAGTTGGCCTTTGGCCTATAAATTGGTGGTTAGGGGCTTTAGTAGTTAGTTTATGATATTTTGACATTGTATTTTGTGAGCTTGAGAGCTTTTGATCTCTAATTGTAAATTTTCCCTCTCTAATGAAACCTCTTCCTAAAGTTGGCAATCACAAACAATTGATCTAGGCATGAGAAGATAAAAATCTCACTCATAAGTGATAACTTACAGTTCCTAAGGCCTCGTTTGGGAACCATCATTTTTAGCCAAAAAGTCAAAAAATTACTAAATTAGCCAAAAAGCCAACAACCCATACCAAAAAGTCAAAGATTCTCTTTTCTCTCTACTTTTTGCATATCTTTTCGTAAAAAGCCAAAAAGTCATCCCAAACATACTAGTTTTTTTTAGCTCATATTTTAGCCAAATAGCCAAAAAGTTACTAAATTAGCCTGTTCCCAAACGAGGCCTAAATATATATTTCATAACTTCACTAAAACGAAACATAGATCGGATATATTTGGTAGCCCTACTAACAAAATAAAACTTTCATTTTTTTTTCCAGGAAATACATTGTTAGGCTTCCTTTGGGAGTTTTCTTTAAGCCAACATTTTAGCTGAACTTAAGGCCAAGTTGATTTTAAATAAAGTCAAGTTTTTGGCACACATGGCTTTTTTGTTGGGAATGTGGGTTTTTTGGCTGGGAAGCGAAATTTTGTAGTGGTTTTTCTTAAATGTTTTTTTGCTAGGAAACTTGGGCTTTTTGGCAGGAACTTGGGGTTGGAAAAGGATCTTTTTAGCTTTCTGTGCTAAAAAAGTAAAAAAAGTTGCCTTCAAGTGGGATGCCAAATGAAGCCGTAAGAGCTGTTTGGGAACACCCTAAAATAGCCAAAAAGTCACTACAAAAAAGTCAACTCTTCTCTCTGCTTTTCTACACGTCTTTTTGTAAAAAGTCAAAAAGTCAACTAAAATAGCGACTTCCCAAAACAACTCTTCTAACCAGTCCAACTAATGGTGCTATGATAGATAAGGTCACAGACTCATTATGGCAATCTCAGGGTAGATAATAAGAATTACTGGTAAGAATTGAGTAGAAATTAGTTCTGGCCATCTCATCTGGGTCTAAATAGTGCAATATTACTGGTAAGAATTGAGTAGAAATTTGTTGTGGCCCTGATATTGTGTTGAACTACTTGTATTCACATTAGTTAATTATGAACCACAAAGCTAATAAAGATATAGTGTAGGATTCAATTAACCTGTCAAATTTCTTAAGAATTACCATCTAAGTTCACTCTAAACAATTTCATTGACACGCAAAAATTGCAGTTACATACTCTCAAGTATGAACACAGTAACAAGATCGTGTGATGAGAAAGATTTCATGAAACTTCTTAAACAGCACCAAACATAGATGACAAGAGAAGAATTGAAACAGGGCAAATGATGGTTCGATCAAACATGAAGATGCCTAATGTTCTAAACCACAAAAAACAAGGCAAAAGAATAGAGTGTATGGGTGCAATCTTCCAGAGCACTGATTCAAAAATTGGCAGGGAAAGAATAGGACTACCTGATGTGCAAAACAAAAAGCTATGCTACACAGCACAGCACAGCACATATTATTTATTTATTTACTTCTATTAGTTGGTTGGGTTGAGTTTGGGTAAACTGATTTATGCTTGGGCAATACAGCCAGAGGGGCTAGGGGCTAGTGCAACTATACAATCAGGTCCTCTGTCCAAATCTGTAGGGTTGACAAATATGAGATAAATGACAGGGGCAGTCACGGTTGATAGCAATTAAACGTGAAAACCGAAACTTGATGCAAAAATGACAATTTTCAACATACACAATTGAAAAGCCCCAAATTGCTTCGCAGGCCGATGAATAAGTCGATTAGCGATGAACAAATAGAACCAATTAGGGTAGTGGGAAATTGAAGTCAAAACCCTAAGAAACCTTAAGGAAACAGCGATTGATGAATCAAAAAAACTAAACAAGTCACACAAAAAAAAGAAAAAAGGCAAACCCTACTTGGAAGAGACGAACCTGATTCAGCAGCAAGCACGAGAAGGATAGGACGACTAAAGATAAAGAGAGTGCAATTGAGGAAGGGACGCAGCTCCAAAGCAGCGATCGGAGCTTTTCATTTGCCGGAAAAAACTTGGAGATGGCAGTATCGTATAATCGTATTGCCGATAAATCGAATTGATTGAATTGGTGATAGCAAGTAAGGGGCAAAGACGAGCAAAGGTCGGTCACCGCCCAACGCCACGCGCGAATTCACTCGCACGCATGCACGCACGCCCTCGCACAGACACGACCTTGCTTGTTTTCATTTTTCAAAAACAGTTTTCATAAAATTTTACAATTTTATTTTTCGTGTTTTTTTTATTTTTACTAAATTTTTTTACTTTTTAAACACACCTAACATAAATACACTTAAAAAATAAAAAAATTATAAAAAAAATCTTCTAAAAATTCACTAAATACCAAAAATATAAAAAAAAATACAAGAATTCAGTACATTTTTTTATATTTTTATGTATTTATTAATTTTTTAAAATATTTTTTCACAAATTTTTTATTTTTTAGATATATCTAACTAAGGTGTATCTAAAAAAGTTTTTAAAAAAAATGTTTAAAATTTAAAAAATATTCACTAAAAACAAAAGAATATGAAAACTAAAAAACTCAATTTTCAAAAAACTTAATTCAAAAAACTCAAACTAAACACACTGATAATCTTAATAATAATATTGCAAGAATAAGGGAGAAGGCAGAAATCGGGAATTAACAATCTTTTCTCCACCAAAAAAAAAAAAAAAAAAAAAGTGGAAATTACACTGCTTTTCAAATTTTTATTTAATACAAATTATCTCGTGATATTTGAAAAATTATATTTCCTTCCTTAAGATTTGTAACTTTATTACAAATTATCTATTACATTGCTAATGTCATATCTTAAAAATTTTTAAATGATTATTTTATCTTTTTTCCTACCATTTTTTTGTTCCTATCATCATAATTACATTCTATAATTTTTTATTATTAAATTCTATCTGAACATATTCTTATTAAATAATGATATACAAATATAAATTTTTATGATATAGTTTAATGGTAACCTTTCACTTTAAAACAAAACATCCATAAACATTATTTATATTTACAACAATATTACTATCATAATATTTTTATAATATTTTTTGTATAAATGTTTACATATGAATAGAATTTTTCATTTTTATTCTACCATCATATTTTTTTCTCGTCTATTCACCCACATTTATTATAGTATTACTAAACACTGTCATTCACATTTATTACAATACTACTGAATTTTTATATTTATATATATATATATATATTGTATTTGGTGAATTTAAAAAAAAAATTACAAAATATTATACTTCTTAAGTATTTGTAAATTAGGTGTATCTAAAAAATAAAAAATAAAAATTTACTTAAAATATTAAAAACATTCAATAAAAATTAAAAAATAATAAGTTTTTCGTGTGAGTTAAATCAAAAAAATAATTGTTATTTCACTTGAAATGATATAAATAAAATATCAATATTATTTTATTATTTTATATGTATAAAGGTTAAGAAACAAATATGTCATTTAATTTAAGAGGGGGTAAGTATAATTTTTTAGACGTGAAAAAAAAAAAAAACTGTATTAATAAAAACTTCATAATAATTTATTCCAAAGAAAAAAAAACCCAGCCTTTTCTCTCGGTTGTGGTGTATGCATTGTAGGGGACGTGAATTTTATTACTATTTATTATTATTAATTGTCAACCAAGAATACGAAAGTATTTCAGCTGCAAAATATATTTTAAATAAATAATTAATTAATTATAAAATTTCAAAATTTTACTTGTGGTTTCATCAATACACAAATAAATTCTTCTCCACCTCCTTTCTATTTATTTATTTTTTCTTTTTCCTTTCGTTCATATCTCTTTCTAATGACATTGTGGGTTGGTTTGGAATTAAATTTTTTAATAATTTAATAGAAAGAATGAATTAACTTTTTGTATTAACATTTTTGCTTTTTTGATTAATTTGGCATGTTCTCACATAATGCCTTTTGTTTGACAAAAGTTATATAAAAAATTAAAAATTAAAAAAAAGGTCACATTGCTTAAAATTTTCATTTCTTTAGTGAAATTTTAAAAATTTGTCCAAAAAATTCAAAAAAAAAAATTTATTAAGTTTTTTTTTTTTCTTCAATAAATTTTTCCAGTTTTTTTATCATTTCACTATTGATTATGAATCCCAAGGAACTAGGCAAAAAAGCCTTACTAGCCTTTAGAAAAAAAACCTTAATTTAGTAAACCAACCCAAATAAAGCCTTAAGTCTTATCAAATTTGGTCAGTTATATAAAAAAAAAAATTATACTCGACTCTATCAAGGGCCATTTGATTAGTCAAATTAAGAAGATTCATATATTTATTTATTATATTAGACCACGTCAATCTAGGTCCGCCCCTTCCCCTAACACTTCTATCTACCGTCACTGTATCACATCTCTTTATTACTGTCTCTGTTGGTCTCCATTGTACATAATCAAACCATTTCAATCTATTATCTCTCAATTTATTTTCTATTAGTACTACTCCTACCTATTCACGAATATATTCATTCCTAATTTTGTCTTTTCTAATCTTGCTACACATCCACCTTAGTATCCTCATCTCAGTAACACTCATCTTATCTACATATTGTTTATTAGTTGTTCAATATTTCTATCCCATACAATATCGTTGGTTTAATAGTCATTCTATAAAACTTTTCTTTTAATCTAGCGGATATTCGTTTATCACACAGTACCCCAAACGCATTCCTCCACTTTGGCCACACCACCTTAATTTTATGGACCATATCCTCTTCAATCTCCCTAATTGTTGTGATAATCAATTTTAAATAACGAAAATGTTTACTCTTAGATAGTTCTTAGTTATCAGTTCTCAATCTTCACCTCTCATCTGCTTCCATTGTTACTATTATTAAAATTACATTCCATGTACCCTATCTCAAAGTCTTCAACTTAGTGTTAACTTATTCTCTAATCTCATCCACTAACACGATATTATCTGCAAAAAGCATATACCATAGCACATCATCCTGAATATTTCTCGTCAATTCATCAATAACTAAAGCAAAAGGATATGGACTTAAAGTTGATCTTTGATATAACCCCAAGGTAATTAGAAATTCATATGTCTCTTCAACAGGTGATCTAATAGTGGCCAACACACCTTCGTACATATTCCTAATCGCATCAATATAACATTTTGTCACCCATTTATTCTTTAACATGCATTAGATTATATCCCGATACACTCAATCATATGCTTTATTGAGATCGATAAAAACCATATGAATGTCTCTTTGATTTTCTCTATACTTTTTTATTACTCTTCTTAAAAGATAGATCACTTCTATTGTTGACCTACCAGGTATAAATCTAAATTGATTTTCTAACACTTTTGTTATATCTTGCAATTGACGTTCCATCACTCTCTTCCATACTTTTATTATATGACGCATAAATTTGAAAATACTATTCCTCCATTCTTTTGGCATTTTTCTAGTCAACAAAATATTACTAAATAGTCAACCAAGTAACTCCCTTCTTACCCAAACATTTCAAAGTTTCAATAGGAATATCATTGAGTCCTAAAACCTTATTTGATTTCATCTTTTTAAGTACAATCTCCACTTCAAAGTTCCTAATTTTTCGATCGAACCTATAGTCTTAGTTTTCCGTATTACTAGCTACTTCCTTCCTTTTTGACTTTCCTCCATGTTTCTTATTTAACAACTTCTCAAAATAGTTCTTCTAGTTTAGTACAACATAAAAATGAAAGGTTTTATAATTTTTTTATAAAAAAAATCACTAAAAATGAGAAGAAGAAAATTGAGCAAAAAAATTTGTTAAAAGGATCTAATTAATATGTGCATCTAATTTGGTTTTTAATTCTTATTTTTTGATTTTTAAAATACATTAATATTTTTTATTTTTTTTTGGATTCTCTTAATCTAGATACGTTTAAAAGTATAGATTTCGTCAAAAAATCTTATAAAAACTAGTTAAATAAACAAATATAAAAATCCAACACAATTTCATATTTTATTTTATTTATTGATTTTTTTTTTTATAAAAAAAAAACTCACAAATATTTTGGGATGCTTCGCCCAAAAATCCAAATTTAAATTTTGTTTGGCCAAAGAACCAAGCGTTGAAATAGTTTGTCCATAAGGACAAGCTTAGACAAAAAGACCAAAATACTCATGCATATATTGTATCCCGTCTCTCAATAACCATTCGCCTCTCTCTTTCTCTCTCTAAACCATTATCGTCTCTCTCTTTCTTTATAAAATATGGTGTACGTGAACCACTGCCTCTCAGTCCATTCAGATCTCATACCTCACACCCCCATCCTTTGTCATCGTCCCCTGCAGTCTCTGTCACGACTAAACACCAGGGGCTTAGGGTTGTAATTGTAACTTACTAAATAATTCTAATAGTAACAAATTAAATGGCGCAGACAGAGGCAAAATGAAAGTAAGAAAATAATTAAATAGAAAATTAACTTCATTCGACTATTTTGATTAAAAAAAAAAAGTACATTCATAAGGCTTTTATTTATTTATTTTTATTTAGTAACCGACCCTCAGTGAAAAAAACAACAAAAGGAAGAAAAGGAAAGAAAAACAAAATAACGAATGAACATCAAATTCTTATACGGGTTCCACTACACGAGGTTATGGATCTTCCTTACATCTCATCATCTGAAAAGATAACAGCTATAAGCACACAACAGAGTGAGAAATATTATGCCAAGAGCATAGGGGACACAAAATAACCATGAATAGTTATTCAAGCTAAAACGATAAAACAAATCATTTAAAGTGGCAGAAGCTGAAATACATAAATTATATAAATAATCATAACCACGGTATAGAATAGAACAGAATAGAGGTCACATGAGTGACAGTCAGGACAGAGGTCAATGGATCCATGACAAACACAGGACCACGAAGTGGCCAAACAGAGGCCAATGGTTATTTAAGTCATTCAAAACATAGGACTCCTGTGGTGGTACTTACAGAAAAATTGTTTATACAACCATTGTCAAATAATTTCTAAAAGTTAAACAAATATATCCATGAGTTTCAATTTAAACAAATAGAGTTCAGAAAAATAATTAACGTAATCAAAATATTAATATAATTTATGAAACATAGATTATGTAAAATAATTTATGGTAACCTAAAATATACGTAAAATATATTATGATGACTCAAAGTATAATATAACTCACCTTAACATTGACCCTTACTATTTTATTCTTATTTTTGCTACATTCTCATGGCTGTTCTTTCGCTCCCCTTTTCCTTTCTCTCTCTCTTTTTTTTTTTTTCCTCACTAATTTCACAACCCCTTCCCTTCCTTATATACACATTCTTGGTGCTGACTCACCCCATTATGATGACCCCAAGGTTGATGACTCACCTTTTCTAATGGCTTAGATGGCACAGATGGCCTACCTTTCTTCTCTCCAGGTAATTTGCAAATCTCTCCAGTTAATTGCTGCTTTTCTCCCTCAGTAAATCTATACATTAGATTTGTCTTTATTTGTTTATATAATCATTAATTCTAATGTGGCCCAACTAATATTATTGTTCCAAAATTATGTTAATTTAGTCCTAAATAATTAATTACATATTTGATAACCCAATGTCAAATTAAATTTATTATTCTTTATTGATATCATTATTATTTTTTTGGAAGTTTACCATACTGAGGTTCATCTTCAACCATCATCTACTTAATTCTACGTTGCTTCTAATGTAAATTAAATTACATATTATTGCCTATCGTCATAAATTAATTATTTGATTTTACTATTATAGATTATTATTATTATTATTCTTATTAATAATCGTGGTTAGTTGTTGTATTAATTAAATATTTAGGATGTCACAGTCTCTCAAATTTTCCTCTCACCTCCATCGCTTCTCTCACTCTCTCTCTTCTCATTCTCTCTTTACTTCCGCCGTCACTAACTGACCATTACCACCTTTGTCGCCACTGATTTTCACTGGTTGTAGATCGGTCACCGATCTTCACCACCGATATTCTCTCTTTATATATATGAGTTAATTACCTAAATGTCTTATTTACAAATGTTATAGCAGTTCATGCCCTATCTAAATTTTTTTAAACAAATAAGTCCTATTTGGTAAACTGAGAATATTATCAATTTTTTAAATTAAGAACATTATCAATTTTATATATTAATATTTCAGATAATTGTTTCATTAACTGATGGAAAAAAGTAGAGTATGAGATTAAATGTTTTTGCCTTTCTACTTATTCGTTTGATACAACTATCTAATAAAATCGAAAATATTATCAAATTTTTTCTGTTTTAAAGCTGAGAATATTATCAGTTTTTTCATCTTTAAATTTTTTATTTTATTTTTTTATTTTTTTACACGTCATTTGCTCCTTTATAGATACAAAATTTTCAATTTTGCATAAAAAAATAATGCAATTTTTTCAAAAAAATTGCGCGCGCACGCACACACACACACACATACACACATATATATTTTCAATTTGAAAGTTGATGTTTTAAATTTTTAAAAATCAAAATAAATGTTAAATCATCATATTTCTTTATAGATAATCATACATGATGAACAATCATTGGTTGAAGGATAATTTCGACTATAAAAAATTTAATAGGATTTGAAGGTCTAAAATTTTTTAATTAGGATTTAATAGAGGAGTTATTCTAATTACACCACCAATCAAACTCTTTACACCCTTGAATTTTATTTATTTTTATTTTATATTTTTATAATTTATACAATTTCTTTACTACCCTCGAACCTTCCTCATTCTCCTTCTCTATACACCCAAAACCTTAAAAATCCTAACCCTAGATTTCCCCCATCACCACCACCTCCACTAGCCTACTACTAGTGCCGCTACTCCACCACCACTCCACCACATTTTGCCTGTACTCAGCCTCTCTTCGCCTAACACACAATCCTAACACATCACAAACTCATTGTTTTTCTTTTTCTTTATCTCAAAACACAAAGACTAAGTTGTTTGGGATGTCCTAAATAAGTGTACTTTTTGTTTTTTAGACTAAAAAGTTGAGAAAAAAATTATGAATATTTGGGTTAACTTTTTGACTTTTTACGAAAAAATGTATATTAAAAAATTGTATAAATAAGTGTGAAGGAGAAGTTAGTGATTAGGCCGTATGGGTTGGGCAGTGCAGTTGGCTGGTTAGGAGATGGGAAAAGATTGCCTCATTTTCGGGCTTTAATTGGACGGTGTTGTTCAGCCGGTGGAGGTCCACCACGGGTCCTGTTTTGCTAATCGGAACCGTTCAATGTGTAGGACTCGTTGAGTACTATATACCTGTAAAAAATCACGTTGATTGGATATCGATAACTATTTAATCGTGTTAGTTTTTTTTGTCAACTGTTAACCATAATACCATAAATTTTTTATACAAAACTGATTTGATCATGTAAATAGCGATATTCGATAGACGTGATTTTTTTACAGACATATAGTATTAGACGATTTCTACATATTAAACGTTTTATATTATCAAAACGAGACCCGTGGTGGCCCCCATGAACCCAACATTACTACCTAGATTGGCGTAAAATTAATTTGCATTTTAATATTATATATATTAATTTTTTTATTTTTTATTTTTTATTATAAATAATAATAATTTTTTAATTTTTTAATTTTTTTTGGGATGACTTTTTAATTTTACCTGAAGATTCCAAACCAGCCTTGTATACCCTACTGAAACCCAAAGTGACTCGTGGTTTCACTCGCAATACACTAACATTAGCCCAAAAATTAGTTACCAAAAATTGCAAAAACCTATATATTTTTGTTCTACAGTTAACAATGTTCAACAAAGTGACCGTAGAGTAACCAAAATCAAGAAATAGGAAGAACAAAAACAAGAGATAAACAATTCTTTGCACAATTTCAGCATAAAATGACAAAAAAATTGAAGGCAAAAGCTACAAAAGACATATACAAGCTTCCTCAGAGGAATCATAAGCAGTCTTCGAGTGGCTGAACAATTCATCGAACAAGACTGCGAAATCGAGGCTGTCGAAATTGCCGAACACTTCAGAGTAGTCGAAATGGGTGCTTCGGACATCGAAGGAGAATTCTGTTTCGTTGACAGTGGGAAGATTGAGAATCGGAATAGAGGAAGGTCGAGAGGCGTGAAAGCTCTCGAAAATCTCATAGTAGTCTTCGATGCGAGGAGAGAGAGTAGGGATTTTGAACTTCAGAGGACCTTCGAAGACGTCGTCGTAAACGGTGTGAGTTGAGAAGCCATTGGCATTGTTGTAGAGTTTCTTCGAAACAGAGTGAGACAATTTTTCCATGAAATGGAGCTTCGAGCTTGTTTTTCCCCCCCTGTTTCACTCTCTTTCTGTTTGTTTGTCTCTCTCTATCTACTTCCGAGTTACGTGCAGATAGAGAGAGAGAGAGAGAGAGAGAGGGAGGGGGGGGGGGGTTGGGTAGAGGCGAAGGAAAGAGGTGAGGTGAGGGGAGGCGAAGGGTGATGGAGTGGTTGCGGAGTGGCAACGCCGATGCTGAATTGGTGGAGGTGGTGGTAATGGGGGAGAATTAGGGTTAGGGTTTTCTAGTTTTGGGTGTGTAGAGAAAGTGAAGGAAGAATCTTAAAGATGCGGATGATAAAGGAATTGTATAAATTATAAAAATATAAAATAAAATAAAATTTAAAAGTTTAAAGAGTTAGATTGGTGGTATAAATAGAACCACTCTTAATAAAGTATAACTTCGTAATTAAAATTTATTTGTACGTGTATATAATTATGTGCTTGAGTGGTTTGATTCAAAGGTGGTGAAGATGAGTGGGTTCGGAGGTGAGAACGACAAGGTCGACGAGGACGCAGACGATGAAGAAAACGACATCGTATCAGTCAACGAAGAAGAGCGTAGTGACCAAACTCATGAACCAGTTCTTATCCGCTTACTTCTCACTTTGGTCTGAACTGAAGTGGTGAAACATGACTTGGGCGGGATTGCAATTTCTGACAGTTCGGATCAATTCCAGTGATTTTCTTAGGTAATTTTCCGCCTGGAGAATATTTCGAGAACCTTCTGGTCTTCCAAATCTGGTCTCACAGTTTTTGTTTGGTGTTCAATCACTGTGATCTGTTTCTCTTCTTTTTATTATTATATATATATTTATTTAATTTTTCTATACATATAAATAATACATTAGGATGTAGGAACAACCCATGAATTTATATTGTAATATAAACTAATCTTTATATTTGTCTAATGATGTCTAGGTGTTATGGCCTGAATGTGTTTGGAAGCCAGTTTCATTGACAGACTTGATTACTTCGCTCTTTAGTTAAAAAGGTTTATCACAGAGCTACCTTATGTGTGTCCATCTTGACAAGGTCCAACAGAAAGGTGCCAACGTTCAACAAAAATATATTGCCGAGAAGGTTTTCGATCTTTTTAAGTTTTTTTTTTTTTTTTCCTTTCTAATTATTATTATTATTATGTAAGTTTAGATCATTTTTTTGTTTGTTTGTTGTTATTGATAATGATGATGAAGAAATAGACTGCAACAGATAATTTTTTTGTTTTGTTTTGTGTTGGGCAGATGAGGTGAGAGAGAGAGGAAAGATTTGAGAGTTTGAAACTCAGATTTGGATGATGATTTTGTTCTCATTGATGAGAGAGATGTCTATAGATCTGAGCTGTTGAATATACTAGATCCCATGTGTTTCAACAAATAAAAAAATTGAATTGCTATTTTAACGGATAAAAAATCGAACAGAAAAAATATTTGAAAATTAGGATAAGAATTTTAACAGATAAGGAATAAAGATTGAACAAATAATAAAATTTGAACAAATATTTGAACAAGTGAAAAAAATTGAACTGATTGTCAAAACATTTGCACCAAATTGATATAAAGTTGAACCAATAGAAAAAAACTTGAACAAATAGAAAATAATTTAAATAAATAATCAAAAAAAATCAACAGATAAATTAATAATTAAATTAAAAATAAAATGTCCCCTCAATTATTTCACAAGAAGTGAACTTTTCCCTAATAAAAATATCTACTAGGCTTAGTCTTATATTCTCTTAGGTTGAAATTTTCAACAATTTTCTCTACTTATTAATTACATTGAAAAAAATTCATTAAAACAAAAAACTCAAAAATATTTTTAAACACTCCAAACTAAACAAGCTGATTGTACCTCAATTATTACACGTACATTTATACACAACATATGATATATCATGCAAGCAAGCACAACACCATGTGGGGCAAGCTCCTGCCACGTGTGTTTGCCAGTTCCCAAAATTGGGTAGAAATATGTTACACTGGCAGAGCTCTAAAGACACCAATTTGAATGTATGTTTTTTTGTTCCTCCCAAAAAAAAAAAAAAACCAATGATAATTTATACGAGGCTCTTGCTCCAGAGCTCTATCTCCTGTATTTCTGAGGTGCAAAAGCTATGCGTCAGCCTGCAATATCCTTAAGCACCATGAGAACAAACTCCACAGAAGGAATGCAAAAAAATGGCTTCCTAAAGAAAACTCTGAAGCTGCAGTGAAGACAAAATCAAATATAAAATAGGTGAGGCACCAAGTTTTTAAAACTCTGAAGCCCCCATGTGAGGATATGTTCTCTCCTTTGAAAGACCGTGTAATGCAAGGCTTTGATACTGATACCATTACTGTTAACATGTTATGAGGACTAGTGTTTTTATTTGGTAAAACTAAGTAAAGATACAAGCAATGCTTTTATGTAAGGTGTATCGAATTCTCTCAATAGAATAGATGTCAAATGAATGACAAACGTATTCTTGTCAGAGGCTGGCAGAACAAGACAGCTTTGTGCTTGTTAGAGGCTGGCTGGCGGACCCTTGCTTGCTCGCTTTAATCAATTGTTGGAAAACTTCAGGAGAAGCTTAGCGCATCGCTTAATAAGACAGCTTCTTCTTGGCTTTGACCCATCCTCCAAACCTTGAAGTCTGGAGGGAAGTAGTTAGCATCACTCCAACGTTTCAGTGATTCCATTGGAAAGGGCCCCTGTACGTCTCCCTGGGGATCCACATAATGCCACATTGACAATTGTCCACCAGCATCTTCAACTTCTTTATCATCATCACTCACTTCAATCACCTGAGTTGCCACAACCACCTGCTCGTGCTCATCAACTTTTCCATGAGAATCCTCCTCGAATTTATCCAAGTTCTTCTTCTGTTCTTGAACAAATTGAGCTGGCCGATCTTCTGCATCATTATCAATCAACAAACAATGTAAGGAGTTCCAAGTGAAAAACACTTTTTCATGTAAATAAGAACCTCAACCAACAATAAATTAGGCCTAAAATTAATAAAAAGGATTTCCCCCTTTTAATTATTTTTTCTGCTTTCATGTTTTGGCCAAATGTATTAGAAATCTAAAATCCTCCAACCCAACGAACTGACAAGGTGTCTCCCCAGCAGGTGCTGATATGTTAATGAACTTTTGAATGCCTGATCCAATTAAAAGTAGATTATAGAAACATTCACACTTATGATTTATGCACTCATCTAGTAGATAACCAACTAACCATGCTTGGAGTCATGACTAGATAAAGATACTGTCGTTATGATTTACTAATATATTTGCAATATTAGGTTCGATTAAGGGTTTGTCTAGTGGATTATGTTTCTTATGTCACAAAGGATCATAAGTTAACATATTGATATATTTAATTCCATCAAGAAAAAGATCAAGGGTTAACAATTTTTTTAGATGCATTAAGGTCATCAATTTTATTGTCATATTTTGACGTCTTGAAAGCAACTTGTATTCCTAAAGAAATTAAAAGAAAAAAATTATTGATTATTCTGAGCATGGTTTTATTCTTAGAATCTTCACTGCTCTGATTCCAGTTATCTTTATATATTACATTACAATCAATAAAAAAAGCCCCAATGGTCATATTGACATCCTACTTATGTAAAAATTCTAAGGCCACAGGCTTCAAGCAACAATCATCGATTGTCCCTTCAAATCATACATTTACTCAAAGATTTCAACCACTCATTAGTTTTCATTAATGTAAATAAACAAACAAACAAACAAATAAACAAAGGGTTGATTACATGGAAGGATCTAACAATTGTAGGGACCTCCATTGAAATTTCTAAAATTACACTATCCTCTCATGTCTGGGTTGTTGTCGGTTAATTGACATTAATAGTAAATGTGCAATTACCCCTTTGCCCCTTCACTAAACCGATTTTCAATGACACTATTTTTTTTTTTAATTTTTAATTTAAATTAAAAAGAAAAAGAAGAAAAAAGTAATACTAATTTTTCCAAATACCCATATCCAAACACCCATTTAACCCTCTACGTCTCTTTCTCTCCTCTCTACCAAAACTTCTCTTCCAATCCCTCTTTCCTCACACCTATTCTTCTTCCACCGTCCCCTGGGCACTGGCACCACAACCACCAAAACCCCATTGGGCCGCCAAGACGAACTCCCCTTTCTATACAAGTGAAGTTAGTTTTATTGGAATTTTTCTTTATGCTTAACATGATTTTAAAATTAAGCTTTGGTTTGTAAGTTATCTAATGACATTTAATTTTGGTTTATACTTTACTTTTGACACTAAATGTGAATTGTAGGTTAGATCTGAACCAACTAAACCATTTAACTAATTATTGCATTATTTCAAATTAAAAATAAATAATTTTATGAATGTAACAAATTGTACTCATACCCTACTTTTTTAAGGTTTTACTGTATTAACATTCCCATATCGTACTAGTACCCCTACATGTGCTTCGTAGCAGTTGGTTCATGACCACCATAAACGGATGAGAAGAGAGAGGGATAAAGGGAGGCATGGTGAGGAAAGCAAAAGTGTAATGGGAAAGGGGTGTTTGGTTATGGGTATAGGCATAGCTGTAAAACCGGTTATGGGTATTAGCGTAGTTGTAAAACCATGATTTGAATCGTGAATCAAAATTGCCTTGTACCGAATCAAAACATGAATCGTAAAGGTTCAATTACTTTTTCTAAATTACCTAGAAAAATATATCTCCACAATTAGACTTTAAATATATCTTATAAATATAAAATACTTAAATCAATGAAAATATTGTTTGAATGATGATCATGTGGTTGCCTTTCCTCCTCTCCTCAGACCACCTCAGCTCTCACTCAACTCACATTTGGTGCCTATTATGTGCCTACCACACTTCCCAAAAGGCTTCCTCAGCCGCTGACGCACCTCCAACCATCCACAAATGGTTACAAATAATATTAGTTGTTGGCAAAGTTAATGGGTCATCACTTAAAAGGCAATTATCTAATGTCACTCCATAGCCTACCCCAAAGATGTGTTAAGTTCTTATCAGTTGTGTTGCTAAAGGGGTAGGTGAAGGAGCTTAATTAGAGGCAGAGGCTTCTACTCAAGTTTGTGAATAAACCTTCATCTATCTTCGGCTAACTTTGCTGATTGAATAATCACTTTTACCCAGTTGAATAAAATGAATTTTGTACCTATTTCAGGATTATTGCTTTAACTGGAGGCATCTTCAAGGTGCCTAAGAATTGGAATTGAGACTTGAGGAAACATACATATACAAGAGGCACTTTATTTCTGCAAGCCTTCAATGCAAATGAAACAATTTGATATTGAAATCCATAGCCCTAACCATCAGATAAATCAGTGCCACTCATAAAAACATAACAGTCTGATATTATGCAATCTAAGTATAAAAACAAGTAGACTAATTTTTAGAGGCTCAAGATGTGAACAAGTTTCCAAACCTAAACACACCCACACACCCACATCACTTTTTTTCATGGGACTTCCAAGTGCACCTTAACTAATTTATACAACTACTAGCAAGCCAATGAGAGGGAAAACAAATAAAATTTATGTTAATGACGCACCTGCAGCATCAGTACTGCTGAAGTTTTTGGTTGACAAAGTTTGATTTGCCTCTAACTCACAGGTAGAAATCTCTGATGCACCCCTAAGAATTGATCTTGGGGAACCATAACTTCCTTCTTGTGGTGTAGCTTCCTGCTCTATTTCATCTGCAGTTACTTTTGGAACATCAACCAATAGTCTCGACTGTTCAGATGGTGTTTGAAGCAGCTGCTTTCTTTCCAGGTACTCAAATAACGTAAAGGCTGAAGCAGGTTAAGGATCCAATGATGATTAATGACTTAGTGTGTATCTGGTTTTTCTTTTGACATATTGGTTACCTATGATAAGATACCATTGCAAATAATCAAACACACCTGTCATTTCACAAAAAGATGGGCATTAACTGCATTGTTCATTTTATGAAATAACCGGTATCACGCTGAACAACAGAATCTTTAAGAAATTGTAGGAATGCAGTATCACAGCAGAGAAGCTGATTCTCAGCCAATAAACCACTGCTCATACATATACATGCACACACATTTTATACATGTGTGGGATCAACTTGTAAATGCCGTCAGCATCGTGACGATTACACTACTTGATAAGAATTTGTGGAACACATTTCCTCCAGCGGAATAAAACATAAGGTACCTTTAAATTGGTTGCATCTAAAGCCAGGATCAAATTAGACCTAGAAAGAACTAATATTCTTACACCCCTTGAGACTTTGTGAAAGATATTTTACCAAGCACATTGTTGGCCAAGATACTCTTATTGTTATGTTCCGTAGACTAAATAGAAGCTGGAAAGCAATACCTATAACATCCAAAACTAAAAGTTTAACAGAATTCTATCTTTTTTGGAAGGGTGGTAATTAATGATATTTGAGACCCATGTAACACAAATACTGTCTCCAACATTATATTTCAACATTTCAGCATAATGCTTCAATGGAGAACACTAATAAAATCTAAAGATGAACAATACTCACCCCTTTGGTACTTGTAGCCAGTAGTTATATTATCATATAGATATGTACTGGGAAATACACTTCAAGATAAGGGAAAACTTTTAACCATGATACATAATACTTAGACATCATTAAAGGATATTCTTTGCGCCATCCCTTCTCATTAGCTCGATCAATGAGATTTTGCAACAAGGTAAGCTCTCTCACCAACCACTGTAAATAACTCACAAAATCACGCAAAAAAGGATCAGGATCAATTAAAAATAAATAATAACTAAAATTCAACCCCTTCATCACATCAAATGGAAAGGGCAGTTGAGACATGGCTCAATGCAGAACATGGTAGTAGAGTTCTAAATTGACACCAAAAGCTCATGACATCATGCAAGGAAACAAACATACTTTAATAGAATGCACATCATTAGAAAAAGATTGAGATTTTTTTCATAATCAATATTGACATGGGGTAAAATATGATCGTTTTAATAATTTAACTACTATTAAGCAATGGTTATTTCTATTTCAACCAAAATATTACAAGTTCAAAAATATCACCCACATATGATGCTTCACACAAGGGGTTTCATTATCTTGTAGCCTTTGGTTATGTTTTATGGGCTTAGCTTTTATGCAAACCTTTGTTGTTACAAACTTGTCTTGAAATCCCAGCATATACTCAGCAAAGGAGAGTTTGCTACTTAAAAAAAATAAAAAATAAAAAATAAAAAAGAATAATGTCTCTAGTGACAATCTCCCTATTATTAAGTCCTAATAATTTAATAGTTTTCGTTGACAACATACTCAACAAAGGAGTCTGTTACTTTTAAAAAAGAATAATGTCTTTAGTGACAATCTCTGTATTATTGATACATCCCATAGTGAAAAGGGCAAATGTCCCAGATAGTGCACCAGGATACAAGTAGTCATAATTCAATACTCTATAGAAGATTATTGTACACACAAATTTAGAATCAAGAAAATACAGCGATAAAACATAATTTATGAGAGAAGCAGAGACGTAATATGCAATCTATAAAAACTAAAAGCTTTGCTATATTATCCCAAGAAAAATTTCAAAACATTTGGCTCATTTTCCAAAGGAAAAAAATAAAATGACCCAAAAAGTAGTATTAATAAACTTGATCTAGACACAAGATTATGATCTGATGGTGAAGTTACAAGCAATTACAGATTTGATGGTAACATTATTTGTAACATTCCCTAGCTCAATAAATAATTAACTAATCTGTAAATCGTAACACACAACTATGTGACGTTAAGTATTTTATGCATATATGAAAATTTGGTCTTTATTCATTTGCCGAAATATTGATCATATATTCTAGTATCTAAGACTCTACTTGGGGATATACCTTGTCTGGGTAGCTAAGAAGCGGACACGGATATGGATGCGGACACGGGGCACAGCGATTTCAAAAAAAATGGGGCCACGGACATGGACACGGACACGGTAGGGACACAACAATAAAATATATTTTCATATATTTTTATTTGTTATCTAGATTAAGATTACATCCATAAATAATCAGTATTAACAAAAACTAACTCTAATTCTTTTTTCTTTTTCTTTTTTTAAAAAGCACTTTTAAATTAATACAATTTATATATTTTTTTATAGATGATCTATTAAGTATTTAAATCTAAAAAAAATAATAATAAACATTCAACATTTAACATTCATCAAAAACACTAAATAAAATGGGCGAAAATATAACTTGGCATGTCCCTAGTGTGTCCCTTGAAAATGAATTAATTAAATAAGGGAACACGCCATGTGGTGTCCCCGAAGTGTCCGTATGTCCGACACGGATACGGCACTTGTTTTGAAGTGTCGGTGCTTCATAGCTGGGTAGTGATACCAAGACTTAGATTCAACTCTTCCCAGTAGCTTTACCGCACAAACACTTGCCCATCACCTAGTGTAAAAAAGGGAAATAAAATGTTATGTTCACTGTTGTCCTTATTAGAAAATACCAAAGCTCCATTGTCAAACTTTACCTACAGCTTCTATGTCCATTGTGTTAGTGTACATTATTAGGTTTGTCAATTTCATAGCACTGCATACATCACGTTGGAAGCTGGAAGTGCTATCAGAGATCTTCACCAATATTAAAGGAGTGCTATGGAAGAGCTTCATCATCATGAAGAAAGCTCTGGACATGGAGGAGACCAAGTTAGGGCAAATTGGGCTAAGCCCAAGCTTGTCAGCTTGATTGACCATGATCTGGAGCTTGGTAGACTATAGGAGGTCCAGAGAGCAATCTTAAGAAGTGCTAAAATATGGTCGACCATCTTGATAGATGTAGTCAAACATAACATGAATTCCTGAGAACCTAGAAAGGCCAAGCGACAGTATGGTCAACCATCCAAGTGGATGAGGTCAACCATAGTGGTTGATATTCGACCACACTTGGGAAAATTTCAAAAATATAGACATTAATTAGCAGTTATTGGTGGGGGCTATAAATACTAAATGCCCCATTTGGTATAGATTTATGAGGTATAGCTCTTTAAGTGCACATAAACTCATAATACTCTCTAGATCACATCTCATAGAGATTCCACCTTTGTATGAGTGAAAGTAAGCTTGTGTAACCTTGGTTGGAGGACTTACTCCCATTAGAGCCTTGAGTGCTCACTTTGAAGGGATATTTTCCGATTTTAGTATTATACTTGTTGTTTACACTAGTGTCATCACACACCTACAATCGTAGTCTAACATCGTGACACTAAGAAGCTATAGGTGAGCTTCTTATTCAAGTGATTGTTAGGATTCTGTTTGGCAGTGGTTGGTTTGAGGTTGAGCCAAGAAAATCTTATTGTTTGTATTTGATTATTGATTGATTATATTGGTGTAAAGGTTTTAAGGTTGTCCTAGAAAAAACGTATTGATGTAAAGGTTTTAGGTGAACCTTGGGAAATCCTATTTGGATTAGTAGAGAATGCCAGCAAGGCAAGCCAGGACTGGATGTAGGCACAAGGGTGTGTCCACCACTACAAATCTTGGTGATCATCGTTTTACTTACTTGCATGTTGGTGTAAAGGCTACCCAAGGAGTAGACATACGAAGGTTTGAGATGTTGCTCCTTTGTGTCTCATATGGTGCACATGGAGATAGAGGAATTGCAGATCGTTTGAGGGGAAGGAATTCATATGTAAAGGAACATTGCTGGCATCCTTATTTTTTTGGCTCAATAATGACATTCCCTTTTCATTCTATTCTTATGTAGAGTTTTGAAGAATTGTAGATCCCTGTAGTTATATAGGGGGTTTTTTGGGCTTCTTTTGTAGAGTTCACATATATACTCTATGTGCAGAAGGTTGCACCCCTTCTAGCATTTTTATATATTACAGATACCAACTATGAAGCACGGGTGCAGGTGTAGGTGTGGGTGTGGGTGTGGGTACGGGTACGATACGGGTATGTCGATACGGCAAATTCTTAAAAAAGTAGGATACGGATACGGCCGGGGTATGTCAATTTTTAATTTTTTTAATTTTTATTTTATAATTGATAGCTAAACATCCAACATACAAATCAAAATTTCAATATCAAAACTAAAAAGAGAATAGCTTGTCTAAAAAGTCATATATTCTTTCTTTTTCTTCTTTGATTGTCTAAAACATGATGCAAAAGAGAGCAAAACCATGACTCATGGGTAAAAGATGTTGGAAATATTACTTGATATTTTCAAAATTGAAAGAAAAATAATAAAGGCTGCAATAAATTCTAGCAGCTGCAAAAAAAAAAAAAAAAAAACCTCGCCGTGCCGGTACGGTACCCACGACGTATCCAAATGTATTTTCCGTACCCGATATGAATTCGGCGTACCCGGTACGCGTACTGCCATACCAGTATGCGAACCCGCACTCGCACTCGATAAGTACACGGTACTTGTACGACACCATTTTTGAAATACCCGTGCTTCATATGATACCAATAAATAAAAAAGGCAAAACAAAAGGATCCTTAAATCTTTTCGTTAACTTTTGTTAATCTTCGGTTTCTTACTGAGACCAGGACTACATACATGCTTTGTTATATCCTCATGCAACATTTGGGCCTTCTGTTGAAACTCCACCTGTGAAGGGAGGCAATCCAGTTAGAATTAATATGTAAGCTATTTAATTGCATATGGTATGAGGAAATGTTTATTGTATATAACAATGGAAAACCAAAAACAAAACTAAAAAACTTGATCAAGTGAACAAGTTATGCCAATTTTTAACTGAAGATAGGACTAAAATAAATCACCATTTTAATAATAGTTTTAGTTATTTAAATATAATGCACTGAAACATCAGATCTAGTATATTTTATTATCAACTATCTCAACAGCATAAAATACAGAGAGCAGATTGATAAACATATTATCATCTTTTGAAATGATAAAATTTGGTATCCAATAGAAACAATGAGAAGAACAAAACAAGGGGAAAATTTAAAAGCTTAAGCTAAAAGCTAAATATTTAGTACAACAAGACTAACAAGTCAACAACTGAAAAGTTTTCAGGTTGTAGATGTAGCTGGAGAAAAATCACGGCACACTTCAAGAGGCAGTAAGTTATCAAGAGTTCTAGTGCATTATGTGTGCATATCACCATGCTTAAATAGACAGTTTGCACTGCTGATAACAAGTTCTACTACAGCTGTGTTTAAATGGAAGTAAAGTAATCAAAAGGTGGAAGTAAAGTAATCTCATTTTAGGTCTTCCTCATTATGTCATTTGGTTGTGTTGTGTGAAGAAATGGAATGTGATTTACAATTATGATTTCCCACAGACAATTTATGACCAAACCAAATGCTTAAATCGCAACAACACAAGAATCTATTCCTAGCAATGGGATTCCATTCCTTCTCTTCAACACTTCCTTGAGACAACCTTTAGCATTAGCACAAACAAACCAAACCAAACCTTTTGTCCTAGTCAAGTGGGTCGACTACATGAATTCTTTTTTACTAACACGTCCATATCAGTTTAGGTCTTTCCCTCCCCTTATTGTTCCCATTTGTGGTGATTATATCATTCTTCCTTAATGTTGCATCTATAGACTTTCGTTGTACATGACCAAACCATCTTAGCATGTACACTCTCAACTTATCTCCAATTAGTAATACTCTTGCCATTTCATGAATATATTATTTCTAAGACCATATTTCCTAATCCTACCACACAACCATCTTAACATTCTCATCTCATGCTCTGTTTGTTTGGACAGAAAATGTTTTCTATGTAAAGCTTTTTCCCCAAAAATGTTTTCCGGGGAAAATATTTTTCTATGTTTGGTGGTGGTGGTGGAACAAAGGTGGAGGTGGAGGTGGAGGTGGTGGCAGTGGCATGATGGTGGGGCAACGGTGGTAGTGATGACGATGGTGATTGTGGTGGTGGTGGTGTGGTGACATTGGAAAAATTTTAGTCTGGAAAATGTTTTCTGCCTTTTAAAAGTAGAAAACATTTTCTATTCAAATAGGCTTGTTTTCCATTGACCATGGAAAATGTGTTTGACTTTCGTTTTTCATTTTACCAAACATCAGAAAATACAAGAAACATTTTCCAAAAAATACTTTCCGCTCAAACAAACAGAGCATCAGCTACACTCGTTTTATTTATTTTTTGATCAGCAACAGAAAAGTTCAATTTTATTAAGGCTCAACTACACTTGTTTTATGAAAGTTGTTTCTTAGTTGCTCCACATTATGTCCGGTAAAGTCTCGTTGGTCTTGTAATCATAAAGAATCATGGGTCTTATAATTGGCAATGCTATACTGATACCAAAAATCTTGAAATAGAAGGTCATGTTCCTGTCTAAGCTTTCTTTCAACATAGAGAATCCAGTTCCAATAATCCTTATGTTATCTCTTAACGGTTAGATTTCTTGCTGATGAACAATTATTGGTCATTTTTTTCTCGAAAGAAAAGTAATACAACAAAGACCAGACAACAAAGTTCATCTTGTTGAGTAATACATTAAATTAATACATATAGAAACTTACAACAGTAGGCCTCTTGAGGGAACCACTTTTTACTCTCTGACGCAAATCCTCACATTCTTCCTGCAATCACCATGACAAAGCTAAGACACAAAATGCAAACAAATATTTGTACATAAATATTTTTGTTTCTGTTATTCATTAAAGAAACCTTGCTAAAAATTCCACACCAAAAAAAAGAAAAAAGAAAAAAAAAAGACTCCAGATTGCTCAACATTACAACTCACAAGCTGATCTACGAGCAAATCATAACTGAGATGTCAATATTACATGATCAAGGGCTGCCATTCAGGTAACCAGTGAGAAATTCTCCAATTGATTGATAAGAAAGAAAGTTTCTACTGTTATAATCAGCTTTAGAGGTGCACAAAATAATACCCAAAAAAACCCAAGAACGGGACCAACCCGACCTCTATGGATTTGGTTGGTTCAGTTTTTTAAAACTTTGGTTCAGTTTTGGGTCTTAAAATCATTAACTCGATAGGATTGGATTGGTTCTCGGCTCAGGCCATGCCTAAACCAAACCAACTATAGGCCTAAACTAAACCTATATATTGCTTAATTTTTATTTATGTTGACATTGACATGTTTTCATGTAATTGGTCTGTTGCAAATACAAATGTGGACTTGATTGCACCTTGTCATTTCATACAGAAAAGAAAAGTAAGTGCTAAATGTGGACTTGATTGCAACTCATCATTTCATGTATAAGAGAAAAGTTAGTGCTAAATTATAAGACTCATCTTCATTTACTCCTTTGTCCACCAGACTACTCATCATCTTTCACATATTAGGTTATAATTCATATATAACTAAATTGGACTCATTTTCTTTTAAAACAATATTTTGTTCTTCTTTATTTGTGTTATGTTAAAGTGTTCAATGTATTCTAATTTTTTATTGTTGAATGTTCAAGACTTGATTATTCTAACCAATTTGATTCACTTATTTTTAGTATAGTGGAACCGCAGTTCCAACCTTGAACCAACCCAAGCTACATTAGGTTGGGTTGGTTTGGTTCTAGTGTATGATTGGTTCAGTCTTGGGTCCAAAAACTTGGAAGCTGAACCAAACCGACCCATACGCTGTGCACCCCCAGCTTAATCAACACTAGTACAATTAACCCAAAATTTACAAAAAATTTAAGAGATGAACCCCAAAAAAAAAAAAGCATCCATTCCATAAAAATACAACACTAACCTAATAAAATCCTAAATTAAATTAAACCTCATAAATAAATAACATTATAAAATCTTTAATTTCTTCTTTACCCAACTCCTTTCAATCCCCGTCACTAAGGCCCATGAAAACACCAGAAAATTTAAAACTCAAACCATAAGGCACAGAAGACATTGAATGTGACCTTTTTGATTGTGATGCGTAGCAATGCTCCAATCCCAAACCTTCCAGGTTCATAAAGAGATCACACATAAGAAATAAGTTCAATCCTTTCCAAGGGGGCAGCTTGACCAAAGTTTTTCGCTGAGAATTCAAGGACCACTCCAACACTCTTTTTTCTTATGGCGCAGGAGAGAGGAAAACTTTGGAATTCCTTTGTTTTAAATAACAAAAAAGTACATTACATGGATAAGTTCCCAAACACCATTATGGCTAAACATTTTGTTTCAAACATTAAGAATCTCTTTCCCTCTATATGCACCAAATTGCTTCAAAATTTCAAAACATTTCTTTCCAACATATTCACCAAATTAGAGGCAAAGTAACACATCTCTAAAGCACCCTACCATCTCACCTCATTGTGCATTTCTAAATACTCTGCCGCTCTGAACACCAAAATGCAAAAGCTAGAATGAAAGCACAAATAATAAATAAAGGACCTTCCAGAAAAAGAAAGAAAAAGATGACATGTCATGGTTGTAACTGAACTATGTTAAAGAGATAAGTCAATGCATTATATTCGTTCGGAGAGAGAGTTTCATAAGCACTCAAATTTTGAACCACCAGACCAAAAAATGTTGCTCAATATGCAACATCAGAGTTGAAGGAACTTGAAAGAATTAGCCCACTCTTTACCCAGAATTTAAACAAGTAAATTCAAAATTCAAAATTCAATTGATTTTTAAATGAAGGTTTGGCATCAAAGCACAATAAGTCATCATCATGTCCGCACCCTGTTGCACACACTGATTACCTCAGAGAAGTTATCATCTGACAGCATGCAAATGCGAATATCTTTCATCATATTAGGAACTTGAAGTAGAATCTCTGTGCAAGTGTTGCCAGTTCCAGAGGCTTTCCTCACACCTACAAAACAGTGAACAATGTTGCCAAGAGTTAATAATACAAGCTAAAGAAAATAGTATACATGAAGCACACATCCAGAGGGGACAGCCAGCGGCCAAAGGATATAATTTTAACAAGCGTTTGTATGAACAGTAAAGGCATTGACTTCTCCATTATGTTTAAATTTACTAAAATAAACCAATTTAAATTTCCTCACACGGGCTCACTTGCACCTTGCCCTTCCCACCTGCCAACATGGTGAAGTCAGCTACGTACTAACGAGTAACATCAATATTACACCAGTTGGGTCCCCATCATGTGTCTCATAAGTGAGTGCAAGGTGTGAGCAAGTGCATTTCTGAAGTACTCAATCCACTATAAGTCCTTGTGAGGAAGAGTTTAGTTTAGGTGTGCGTGTGTCGATAAAAAAAAAATAAAAACAAAGGGTTGTGTTCAACAAAAATATAGAACACAAAAATCATGAAATACAACTTTAACATAACGCCCATCAATGATAGGTCATATCACTTACTAATTCTTGTCTTTGCTTTCTTCTAAGCTTGTCCCCACCCCACCAATGCATTTTCAATAATACTATATAATAAGTTTCTCATGTTGTCAAACATAGAATAGCAAAGCCTAAATGTTGTTAAACCATAGATCACCAAGACTTGCCTTTTCACTCTTATCTAAAGAATTCAAAAGACAAGGAACCGCTATTATTAAGCAATAAAGGTAACAGCTAAATTAGTTAGCCTCAAGAAACAAAAACAGTAGCAATCTGAATAGTAACATCTCAAATACCATCTAACATAAGGTCATATCTCTATAACCACTAGACGTGATGAAGCTCGTTGTTTTGATCCATATTGTCAATTAATATTGTAATTCCTATCAAAAAATTATAATACTAATAATAGTCCTACCTTGCATCACTAGTTGCTAATGAATCCGACAAATCAAAATCACTAAAAGAAGTGCAGAAAAGTAAAGAGAGTGATGTGACAACTTATAGTGACTTTTTGGCTAAAATGTATAGTTGACAAACGAGGCCTGAATGTTAATCATCATTCATGATGTGTTCCATTTATTATTTTCTTTACATCACTTTTGCTATCTTTGTGTTAAACTAATATAAAAAAATATAAATCCCAATACAAAATAAAATTTCATCTATTAACATAACCGCACCACCAAGGACCACACACTTTACAAAAATTATGTAAATCAATTCCATATTCCAATTTGGCTCCATTAACCACTAATGGATCACACGTATAAACTTTGTGCTAAAATAGTAGATCTCAGGAAAACAAATTTTAAACACAATTCTTGAAACAAATCATAATGAATGCATTTATATGTAACCAAAAAAAGTACCTGTAACTTGCAGAAGTTGGTGAGAATTTTGTTGGAAGTAGTCATTTGGATCAGATTTGACTCTCACAAAACTTCCCACTACTTTACTTTCAAAAGTTTCAGGGTCCGCCAGAAGATCCTGAACTAAACTCCTTTTCAAATACACAAGCTTTATATTTGCAGAAATTATGGCTGCAAAACAACTTTTAGGAGTTTCTGCAACTTTTTTCCTTTGATGAATATTTTTTCGGTCTGAACTGGAGGTTTTCTGTAGTTTACTGACCACCATGGTATTCTCATCGTTTTCCTCTGAACTGTATAAAAACTCATCCTCTGATCCATCTTGGTTTTCAAAGAAGTGTGTTTCCAGCAGATCATATATTTTAATTCGTACCACGGATTTCCTTCCAAAAAGATAATGGAGCCTCTCGTCACACAGAATTCTCTTCTTCTTTTGTGGGTGAATAAGTTTATTCTTGTTTACATAATCATTGATGATGGCAGCCACCTCATATTGGGAGATCTGTTTGCTAGTGTCTTTACCAATTGATTCAAGAAATTCTATGAGAGGCTTAGATCCCCACCCAACAAAGTCCATTTTCTTTGGTCTGACCTTTCTCTTCAATTTCATAGGAACAGACAGCAGCTCCTGTGATTCTTCCATGTAAAAAAATGGCACATCGTCCACTCTCTCATCCATAATGTCAGGATCAGATGCTAACAGTTGATCTTCTACAACTTTACCGAATCTATATGAATCAAGGTGTTCCTCTTGTTCTTGAACTTCTTCACATGGGCATTTGCAAAACTCCTGAAGAAAGAGCTCTTCCTCTTTTGTGTCTCCCTAAACTCCTTGAAAACATACCTATGCGTTTATATAATATTATTAACCTGTCTGCAATGCAATGTAGAGAGCAATATAGAAATGAACGGCTGCAACAACCACAGAGATAGCAGACTCAACTGCTCCACAAGAAATAATTAAAGCATAAAACCTATGTACTGATGCACAATACTGCAATTGAGTACTTTCTCCTTGGCCAACCTTAATTAACTGATTCCCTCACACCCTCCAGCAGCATTACATGTACAGATGTTGATTTCATTAGAAAATAATGACATGAAGAGGGAGTACTATAATGACAAATGAACAATTTCTTACAACAGGACCATTTAAGTTCCAGTAGTTAACCACTAAATCCTTTCACATGGATTCTAGATGGAAAGCTCTAAAACAACGCCTATAACTAAACCAATGTTGTATCAAACCAAGTATATTAATTTCATGCGGCAGTCAACCAAGACTCTAAACTTGAAGCCCGCTAAACCCATAAACTAAAACAAGGGGGGAAAAGATATAGTCTTTTGATGGCATCAACCAACAACTCCAGAAAATAATTTGAACAAATAGATATAAATTTGAACAAATAGTAAAAAAAAAAAGTCAACAGATAAAACAAAAGTCAACAAATAAATTAAGGGGTAAAATTGAAGATAAAATGTCATCCCAAAACAATAAAAATACTTCTTACTAAACTATTTCACAAAGGGTAGACCTCTCACCAACAAAACATATCACACTAAGCCTAATGCCTTGTACCCTCCTTAGATTGGATTTATCACAAATTTTCTCTATTATTTAATAGGTCTTTCTCTATTATTTAATAGGTCCTATATCTAGCGATGGGTCTATTTGGTCTTGACTAGCTTTAAGTTAGTTCAAAATGGGATAGATACGTTTTATCCTTTCTCCTTCTCTTTTTTTTTCAAAAAAAAAAAACGAAATTTAACAATAAATATTAATATTATTTTAAAGATATTAAAAAAATAAATTTTATTAAAAACATAACAATTTTAGAACTTTTAACACAAAATACGCATAGGGGTGTTTTAACCCAATCTAAGGAGGGTACAAAGCCAAAAGTCAGCTTTTAACCCATTTTTGGTCGCATCACCTCTCACATGAAACAGTGAAAAAAACCAAAAAAGCCAAAAAATCAGTTTTTAACCATCTTTCCAAAACACTCCATAAAATAACAAATATGTAAATAATTATACTTGGCATCCCAAAATGTAGCCATCCCAAAACAGGCATAAATATGCATTGCAAAACAACCGAGCCCTAATTTGGAGATAGAGCAAAAGATGTTGGCTGGAGTCACTAGAATGGAAATGGTCCTCTTCGACCAGAATCTTAGGTACTATGTCTACTTCTCTACTTCTCTTCTCTATCTTGTCTTCTTATTCTTATTATTCTCAACGTCACTGCGTGGCAACGAAACTTAATGTTATGACATGAAGAAAAGAGCCAAAAAAGAAGAAGAAAGGTAGGGAAATTCTAGCATACACATCCTTCAAAAGGGTGCACCATATGCACCCCTGGTTATGCCATTTTCTTCTTTAGTTATGACATTATTTTAGTCATGACTCATTAGTTCTTTAGTTATGCCTCATGTTGTGTTTAATTATGACAATTTTTTTTTTAAGTTATGATTCAGAAAGTATAAAATTATATCATTTTCTTCTTTAGTTATAAGGTGAATATGGTACATACTCTTTGAAGGGTTTGTACCATAGTGTTTCCCAAAAAAGTATATCATTGTATAATAAAACCGTAATCTAGCCGATTGATTACATAAAACACTCAACTAATTCATATGGAAAGGATTTTTGAGAGTAAAAATATGAATTACCAAATTTTATACACAATAGTTACTGAAGCTTGTAGGGATTAACCAGCTTAGGGTTTGATAGGATATCATCCCCTATTTATATAAATGAAGATTAGGGTTTGTAACAATTACAAGATGAGACAATTACAAGATGACCCCTGAGGGCATAGAATAATTACAAACCAATAACTTAGATAATAATATAATATGCTAACACTCCCCCTCAAGCTGGTGCGAAGATATCTCGCATGCCCAACTTGCCTAATATGTCATGAAATGGTTTATTCCCAACCCCCTTGGTGAGAATGTTAGCAAGTTGTTCACCAAATTGGACAAAAGGAGTACAAATGGTACCACTAGTGAGTTTCTCCTTAATGAAGTGGTAATCAATCTTAACATGTTTTGTCTTGTCATGTTGAACTGGATTGTGAGCGATGTTGATAGCGGCCTTATTATCACAGTATAACCGCATGGAGTCTGTCTGATCAATACCTAAATCACTCAACAATAACTTGATTCATAAAATTTCACACACACCTTGTTCCATAACTCTAAACTCAGCTTCGGCACTTGACCTGACAACCACATTCTGTTTCTTACTCCTCCAAGTAACTAGGTTGCCTCCAACAAAGTTGCAATACCCTGAAGTCGATCTCCTATCAGTTACTGATCCAGCCCAGTCAGCATCTGTATAGGCTTCCACATGAAGATGATCATACTTTGAAAAATAAAGACTCTTACCAGGAGCAGACTTCAAGTACCTCAAGATTCTCATGACAGCCTCAAAGTGAATCTGATGAGGAGCATGCATAAATTGACTAACCACATTGACAGCAACAGCAATATCAGGACGGGAGTGAGATAGGTAAATGAGTTTACCCACTAATCGCTGATAGCTACCCCTATCAACAGCTTCTCCTCCTTCATCATCCCCCAATTTCTGAATGGGTTCCAGTGGAGTGACACATGCCTTGTAGCTAAGCATCCCAGTTTCCTTCAACAGGTCAAGCACATATTTTCTCTGTGAGATAAATATCCCATCCTTAGAGCGAGCAACTTTAATTCCTAGAAAATACTTCAAACTTCTCAAGTCTTTGATTTCAAACTCACTAGCTAAATATTTCTTCAACAGAGGTATTTCCCCATTATCATTGCCCGTAAGAACTATGTCATCTACATAAACAATAAATGCTATAGCCTTACCATGTAAGGAATGTTTCACAAACAAGGTGTGATCTGCCTGACTCTGTTTAAAGCCATATTTAAACATAGCCTGAGTGAATCTCTCAAACCAAGCCCTTGGAGACTGTTTGAAACCATATAATGACTTCCGAAGCTTGCATACTTTGCCTTTTGTCTGACGATCCTCAAAACCAGGAGGAATGTCCATATATACCTCTTCTTCAAGGTCACCACGGAGAAAGGCATTCTTGACATCAAACTGATAAAGCGGCCAATCTAGATTAGTTGCTAGAGAGAGAAGTACTTTGACTAAATTCATCTTAGCCACGGGTGCGAAGGTCTCCTGATAATCAATGCCATATGTCTGAGTAAACCCTTTTGCCACAAGTCTTGTCTTGTAATGCTCAATAGACCCATCTGCTTTGTGTTTCACAGTATATACCCATTTACATCCCACAGGTCGTTTGCCCGTAGGTAACTCAGTCAATTCCCAAGTGCCATTCTTCCTAAGTGCTTTCATTTCCTTAATCATGGCTAGTTTCCACTCAGAGGTAGCAAGAGCATCCTGAAAATGATTAGGAATGCTAACAGAGGAAATATTGGACACAAACGCTCTATATGAGGATGACAAATGAGAGTAGGACACAAAATGTGAGATAGGATGTTGAGTACAAGATCTCACACCCTTCCTCTTGGCAATAGGAACATCAAGATCAATGGACTCAAGAGATTCAAAGTTACCTAGACTCTCATCAAAAGCAGGAGATGGTAGTAGAGGAGCAGAAGTGGTCCCTTGTATTCAGTTAACTTGTTGTCTATCTATGTCCCGGACATAAACATGCCCGTCCTTATCTTGGGTGACATTAGGTTCTAGAGTCCCAGTAAAAGAGGGTGATGCAAGAACAACTGGTTCCACCATAGGAAGCATAGTAGAAGAGGGTGTTGCAAGAACAACTGGGTCCACCATAGGAAGCACAAGACTCACTTCACACCAAGGCTCCCCCGAAAATGAGGACGGTGACACCGGAGAGGACAAGAAATAGGACTGGGACTCAAAGAAAGTAACATCTATGGGCACAAACCACTTACGAGAAGAAGGGTGGTAGCATTTATACCCCTTTTGAGTAGGAGAGTAACCACGGAAAACACATTTGAGGAAGAGAGGATCCAACTTACCACGAGAAGGAGAGTGATTATGAACAAAACAGACACAACCAAATATTTTCGGAGGAATAGAAAACAAGGACTGGGAATCTAGGAGGACGTGAAGAGGAGCTTGTTTTTGCAAGACCTGGGTAGGGAGACAATTAATAAGATGGGCAGCGGTGAGAACAGCGTCGCCCCAATAGGGCCAAGGCACACTCATAGAAAAAAACATGCACCGAGCCATGTCAAGAAGATGCCGATTCTTGCGTTCCGCCATCCCATTCTGTTAAGGGGTATTGGTGCAAAAGGTCTGATGGAGAACACCATGAATAGAAAAATATTGTCCTAACCCAGAATCTACGTATTCCCCGCCATTATCAGAACGAAATAGTTTGACAGTGGCCCCAAACTGAGTACAAATCATCTTATGAAAATTGCGAAACACAGAGAAAACCTCACTCTTATCTTTCATGAGATACACCCAAGTAGCACGAGAAAAATCCTCAATAAATGTAACAAACTATCGATGACCTTTCACAGACATAACACGAGAGGGACCCCAAACATCAGAATGTATTAATGAAAAAGGAACTAAACTTTTATTCAAACTGGTAGCAAAAGAAGCTCGGTGTTGTTTTCCAAGTTGACAAGACTCACAAAGAAAGTCAGACACATGATGATTTGCGAAACCAGATGGAAATAAATGCTTAAGTATATAAAAGGAAGGATGCCCAAGACGCTGATGCCACAACCATAAATCAGCGGGGGTAGTAGAAGACGTGATGGAAGAATAAGCAAGTTTATCCGGTTCATCCAGGAAGTAGAGACCATTTTCTGCACTACCACTGCCAATTGTCCTCCCCGTGACAAGGTCCTGAAAAAGATAATGATTAGGAAAACACGTCACACTACAATTCAAATCCTGGGTAAGACGACTCAAGGATAACAGATTAACAGAAAAATTGGGAACATGGAGAATAGAGGATAGATGTATGGTAGGAGTGACTTGGACTAAACCTTTTCCAAAAATGAAAGAAACAGTACCATCTGCAATCTTAACTTTGTCCTGACCCGAAGAGGGCTTATAGGCAGAGAAAAGATCAGAAGAGCCAGACATATGATCTGAGGCACCGGAATCAATAATCCAAGGCAAAGACTTATGACACAGGAAAACACAAGGAGCACAGGCTAAGTTACCTGAGCGGACAAAGGACGAGGAAGCTGTACTGAGAGCAGTAGAAGACTGGCAGTCCAACAATTGGCGCAAAGCATCCTCCAACTCAGCATTAGAAGCTTGGCCAACAGAAGCATAATTAAAATCAAGTGTATCAACGACACTGACTGATGAGCCCGAGAATAGGAACCATGTCCTCTAGACTGGCCTAACCGACCTCCTCGAGAGCCAGACCGATCACCTCGACCCCCGGATGGAGTCCCATGAAGCTTCCAACACGTCTCCCGAGTATGCCGCGGCTTCTTGCAATAATCACAGAATACAGACTTCTTAGTAACAGATGGAGGGATGGGCGTCAGGCTGAGGCCATCTCAAGGAGTAGACAATAACGCTGAGCGGTCAGTAGAGACAGGGGACATCATAGCAGACCGGCAACTCTCCTCATTCTGTACATAGGCAAATGCCTCCTGAAGTGAAGGAAGAGTGTCCATACCAGAGCTCGACCCCTAATTAGATCATACTCCACATTTAGGCCTACCAGAAATTTAAAGACCCGTTTTTGTGCGATGAACTTCTTGTACCCGACAGAATCAGCAGGGCAAACAGGCTTATAGTCTTGCAAGTGGTCAAGGCGTTTCCAGCCGTTGGTGAGGAAAGTGAAATACTGAAGAACAGTCTGCTCCCCCTGAAGTGAGCTCTCAATAGAGCGGCGCAACTCAAATGCCTGTGAGAAATTCCCTTTGCGGGAATAGGTGGCAGCTACAGCATCCCAAACATCCTAAGCGGTCTCCATAAACAAGTAGCCCTCACCAATTTCTGGAACCATCGAATGGATAAGCCAACCCATAATCAAAGAGTTGGTAATCTCCCATTGGTCATAACCTGGGTCAGTGGTACTAAGTGCCTGTATCCTGCCATCAACATATCACATCTTCCCTCTGCTCTTCAAAAATATAGTCAAACTTTGAGACCATGCTAGGTAGTTCTGACCATTAAATAGAGAGGTAGTGATTTTCAGACTAGCGTTGGGGTTCTCAGTCATGGTAGTAGGTATAATGGGACTCTCACTCCTCGATGTTTAAGAAGTAGGGGACACACTGGTAGAATCTGCCATGGATTCTATACTACCGAACCCGCAACAAAACTAGTGGCAATTACAAACCCGGAAGGTGGTAGTGAAAGAACAGGCACAATGACCACTATAAAGGCATATCAAAATTAAGAAACCATAAAAGTTTTTCTTTTTTCTTTTTTTCCTTTTTTTTTTTGTATTTATTTATTTATTTATTTATTTATTTATATATGTATTGGTACAAGTATGTTTATACACGACATAGGTTATACCAAACAAAGATGAGAGTATACTAGAGGAAGGCGACGGAGAAACTGATGGAGGAGATCGACGAACTGATGAGGAAGGCGACGGAGTGACCATCAACTGAGAGACGAAGGCGACAAAGGAAGGCGACTGAGTGGCGAAGGCGACTGAGGAGATTAGTCGACTGAAGATTGACGAAGGACGAACTGAGATTGACGAAGTGACGAAGCAGAGATCGACGAAGTGGGGATCGACGCAGCAGATGATCAACCCAGGTAAGTTTCGAACCCTAGAGTATCGTTGGTGCACAGGTCGACCAACAAGGGTGAGCCAAAACCCTAGAGGTTCAACGAACTAATGAGGAAGGCGACAGAGGAAGGCGACAGAGTGACGATTGACTAAGAGACGAAGGCAACAGAGGAAGGCAACTGAGTGACGAAGACGACTGAGGAGATCGATCGACTGAAGATTGACAAATGACGAACTGAGATTGACGAAGTGATGAAGCAGAGATTGACAAAATAGAGATCGACGCAGCAGATGATCAAGCCAGATAAGTTTCGAACTGTAGAGTGTCATTGGTGCACAGGTCGACCAACAAGGGTGAGCCGAAACCCTAGAGGTTCTGCTTTGATACCATGAAGCTTGTAGGGATTAACCAGCTTAGAATTTGATAGGATATCATCCCCTATTTATATAAATGAAGATTAGGGTTTGTAACAATTACAAGATGAGACAATTACAAGATGAGCCCTGAGGGCATAGAATAATCACAAACCAATAACTCAGATAATAATATAATATGCTAACAGTTACATCCAAATAGAATATTTGGTAATTCATTTGGGTGTCTAGCATTTTTCTTTTGATAATTATTAAATGTTTACTTTGTCTCCCGTACTTCTTCAATCTTGTGGCTTTACTTTGTTATAATATGAAGCTCTTGCTCCATTATGGGAATGCTGTTGCTTAAAGCCCTGAACACTTTCACTTGTTATTTATTTATTTATTTTAAATATATACTTCTTATTTGTTAATGAGGAAATAAGTGAAGAAGGTCTATGATTTTATAAACAGGTACAGATAACTTTATCATACTATTATCTGATCTTTGATTTATTTGAACTTTTGTCTTCCTTGTTTATGTATTTTATATATTTCTACCGAATGCACAATCTTACCAAGTTATTTGGGATACTTTTAAGGGGTTAGGAGTCTCAGTGATTTGAAAACTGCAGTTATGTTCCATAGGTCAATATCATTAAAGCTGCAGTTTCTCTTCTAGAGAGATGTGATTTTGCTTATTCATTAGTGGCTTATAACACAGTTTCATGTTGACCAGTATGCGGCTTGAAGATGAGTGCAGCATGGGGCTCATCCAGTCTACTAGTTATTAGAACTAGATCCAATAGTTGGGGTTTTGTAATTGGAGGCCCATGGAGCTAATTTCGGGAGCTGTTGGTTGATGCCATCAAAAGATTGTCAGTATTCATCTCCACAATCTTTCTTTCTCTGTCTCCTGTTGAACATCAAATGGACCATATCTTTTCCCCCCTTATTTTAGTTTATGGGTTTAGTGGGCTTCAAGTTTAGAGTCTTGGTTGACTGCCGCATGAAATAGACGTGATTACACATAGCAATGACATCTTCAAATAACATCAAATACCCATTCCCACTAACATATGTTAAAGCTATTAAAAAAAAAAAAGGGAGCAGAAAACCAGAAAAAAAAAAAAATTTAAAAATTAGAGAGGCAAAACCAAATAAGCACTTAAAGTTAACATGAAACCCTAAATGTTATTAAAACATAAAATGAAAAAAAGAGATCTAGAGAGATCTAATACGCAACCAACCATGCATTATGAAAACAAATACAAAGAGAGATCAAAACAATGTGAAAATGAGAGATGGTTACCTAGGATTTCTGTCGCACAAAGCAGTGAATGAGCGGACAAATGAAGGGGTTATAGCATGATGATCCAGTACTCAGTGGTGCCGTTCGTTGTGAGAGAGAGACGAGAGCCAAAGACTTCAGCGAGAGAGAGAGAGAAGACCAGAGATGAAGAGACTCAGAGGGTTTGAGTGTCTATTCTTCTCTTTTAAAGATTGGAGAGAAATAAATAAAAAAGAAAAGAAGAGTCAGGTAGATGAAGACCGGATGAGAGAAATAAATATCTACCTATCTATTTATACTATCTATATAAGCAAATGTAGTTGTTATGTCAAAAGACTCCAAAATTTTATAAGAAAACTTAATAATAATAATAATCATAATAATAATAATAATAATAACAATAATCAAGATAAAAATAAGAATAAAAAAAGAAGCAAAAAATAATGCTTATCTCTTTGTTAAAAAACTTTTAAAAAATAAAATAAAATAACCAAAACCAAGAGATAAAAAGAAAAAAAAAGATAAAAATCTCATATACTTATCCTTATCTCTGTTCTAAAAAATTTTAAAAAATCTTCTCTCTCGTTCTTCTTCCGAAACGTTGCTATGTTATTAAGGCTGAAAGGTGCAATCATTTTTTCCTCATTTTATTTATTTATTTAATTTTTGTTAATGTGTGGCTATCTGATTGATCTATAAATTAATTTTATATTCTTAAAATAAAATTTTAAATTTAAATAAAATCACACATAGTTACCAGTTATCACTTTTCTAAAGACTAGTGAGGTTGGCTGTGTGCAACGCACGCAACCTAGTGCCCATTACAAATAAATTTCGTATAAATAAATCTTTCCAATGAAGAGAAGAAGAGGCTAGAAAAACGAGAGAATATATGTATATAAAAAAAATTCTTACCAAGCCACAAAATGGTGAATCCTGCAATATGAGCAAAGAGGTACAAATTCTTTAGTCACTTTGAAACACATAGAACATTGCAATTCCAATCAAGGACATTATTTACAAGGCATTGTGACACTCATGATATGACTAAAAAAAAATCACTATGGAACATTTTTGTGTATTTTTTGTTATACCATGAGGGTATTTTTTAAAGTATAGTGCCTAGTGTATCTTTGTGTGCATATATGTTGATAAAACTTAATTGTGAAGGGAAGATTGAAATTTCTCAAAAAGACAACCAGAATAAATTGCAATATCTAAATAGCCAACCTGCGTAAACTGCAAACCAAATAGCCAATTGAAATAGCCAACCTACAAATATTATTTAGATAAACAATTCAATATCTAAACAAGACAATTCTTTAACAATTACTAATGTTAACTCTTGTTTGCAATTTATTTAGGTTGGCTATTGTAGAACATTCTTTCTACATTCAGGTTGGCAATATTCAAATTGCAAACAAAAGGCAATATTTAATTTGTTCTTGAATAAACAAATTTTAATGAACAATAGCATTCATTTGAAAAGAACCAACAGTAAACTTGAATGTTAGAACAATTAGAAAAAAAATAATCTTAGCATTAATTTATTGTTAAATGATTTAAAAAAAAAAAAAACCCACAAGAAGAAAACAAATTATATTGCAATAGCTATGACAAGTTTATCATGTTCATGTTTTTTGTCAGTTAACATAATTTTGTAGAAACTAATTTGATTATAGATCTTGTTAGAACTATTATCAATTTGGCATCACAACCGAACCTAAGACCAAAGATGTAAAGGGAGGATTTTCTATTGAACCCACCATGTCTCTTGAGCAAAACCAAGGCACACATACATTCTCATATACAAATGAGGCAACTCTTAAAAGTTTCAACAATAAAGCTATCTTAACTTCAAACAGAACAAGTAACAGCACTTCTTCAAGAAAGTTCAGATATGTAAATAGGTCCATTGATTTTGGTGTTCAAAATATTGGCATAACAACCAAACCTAATACTAAAGTTTATGAAAAATTAATATCAAACCGATAGACGAAGGTAGACACAAACCAATTGAAACTAGTTAGCTCCATTTTTTATTTTTATTTTTATTTTTAACACCTACTTCTTATTCTCATTGTCACAAATATAACATATATTGATACACACCGGCCAAACAATGAAAGGCAAGGATTTTTTTTTTCTATTTTTAAACAAATCATCAAAATAATGAGCCTCAACCTTTCCATTTCAAATCTTTGTTATCAGAATCTTACGATTCACGATTCGATTCGCAATTTTTGCAAAATCGATACGAATTTATGGGTGAATCTATTTTGGAAGTGAATCTCTAGTGAATCGTACAATTCACAATTGATTAACGATTCGATTCACTTTTTACGATTCATGTAATTTTTAAAATTATTGTGTTCAACATATTTTCGACTATTTTTTTGTCTATCATTTTAGTGAAAATGACATAATATAACTTCTAGTAGCGTTTAATACCAAAATAACTAACGCATATACATGATTTGTTGTTATTTTAGTAATCATGGAGTTTTTAATAGGATCCAATCAGATTCAGTCAGACCCAACATATTTTTAACCTTTTTTTCCTTTTTTTTTTCCCTTTAAAAAATCATAATATATCTTCTAAAGATGTTTAAAATTAAAGTTACATTATGAATTATCTATTGCTACTTTATTAAATTGAATATTACATGTGTGAGATCAGTTATACCTTTTAAAATGTTTTAGACTTTAAAATAAAATATTCTAAATAATTCTTTCTTATTATTTGCTCACTGTTATTTAGAAAAATATGTATAACTATTGTCCAAATATTAGGCCAAGTTTGGCAAGTTGCCAAAAAGCCAAAAAGTTACTCAAAAAGTTAAAAAATTATCATTATTCACCAAAAGTCAAAAATTACGGCTGCACAACTCCCAATCCTAATTTTCCCTTACACACTAATTTATACAATTTTTTAATACACATTTTTCCATAAAAAGTCAAAAAGTTAACGCAAATATCCATATTTTTTCCCTCAATTTTTTGGTCCAAAAAGACAAAAAGTACACTTATTTGGGACACCCCAAACAACCCCTTAATATTGTTGTTAATTATTATTACTTTAGAAATTGATAGTTTGTCTATTTGGTTATTATCTTTATTAAGAATAGTTGATAAGAAATATCTAAAAAAGAAAAAACGGTAAGATAGTGATCTTACATAGGAACTTTTGTTAACTTCTTACCTATTAAACTACGTGATTATCATTCAAAATAACATTTTCATAGATTTAAGTCTAAATATTTTATATTCATAAGATATATTTAACATCTAAATGTGTAGATATATGTTTTTAAATAATTTAGAAAAAATGACCGAATCTTTACGATTTACGATTCAATTCGATTTGCGATTCGGTACGAGGCCATTTCGATTCACGATATGAATCCCGATTTGACAACTATGTTTCAAATACAATTCATAAACATGAATACATAAATAAATTTTTTGTGGCAGATTTCAATACATATTAAAATAAACTTGACAGTTTAAAAATCATAAATGAATTAAAACTCATTTGTACCTTGTGGTCCACTGGCTTGTTGAGCTATAAATGTTAAATGGGTTTGAGTTGATAACGCATTTTCAATGAAGACAAATAAAAATATTAGCAAGTCAATACTATCAAATTGATGTTTAGTGAAAATGAAAATATGGGCTAAAACTGATTTTTAGGGACACAAAATATAGATATTATATGATAATATATAAGCTGAAATCAATGAATTGTTTAAAATAAATTTGACTGCTTTCTCACTAAGGGTGAAATATAAAATAGTAAATGTGCTTAATAGTTCTCTTTTGATTAGAAATTTATGCTCAATACCAGAGAATTATAGACCGCTGTTGTGCGATATTAACACCGAACCAAATCATTCGGTTCAAAATTTTGTAGAAGTGGTGCTACATCCCCCTAATTCTATCTCTAACGAGGTGGCCCACTCCCATGTGAAGTGGTCCCACACTTCTCTCCCTCTCATCTTTAGCCTCCCTAATTCCACATCTTTAGAGGTGGGATTAGGGGAACAAAATTAGAGGGATGAATCATTATTCAATATTGTAGCTAGGCCTAAATATTCTTTTTTATTTTTATTTTTGATAACTTGCTATCCGGCCCGATGGACCGACTAATCCAAGGGACCAAATTGCTTAAATATTCCTTATACTAAGTAGATTTGGCCTCTCAAAATTAGGCTGAAGTAAGAATAATTTACTACCAATTGGTGCAAATGAGCAATCTTTCATTCATTAGCACAATATATATATATATATATATATATGTTAGTCATTATATCATAGTAAAAAAAGTTCAGGAAAATACAGCCATTGGACACTCACCTATATGACTAAGGGACAACCAAACACAAAAACAAAACTTCAACAACAAACGGCAGTAGCAAGTTTACGGCTCCAAAATGCCAGGAAAAAAAAGGACATAAAATACTATATACCTCACCAATGCTGCATACGCACATGAACGCAACACACACAGTCAAATCTAAGAGATTAACGATCACTGAGATTCCTTGATCAACCACGGGAGAGCAGCTGCTATCCTTCAATAATATCACAGTTCATGCTGTTTGAGTGAGATAGAAATTCAGATAAATGAGAAGTGAGAAATCACATTATTTTTTGGGGGAAAAAGAAATCAGGATCGGGATCGCTAAGAAGAAAAAATTAGAATGAAAACAAAATACAAGAAAAAATCCAAAATTATCTTCAACACCAAACCCTCACATAAGCAACTTACCAATGAATATATATAGTGTGAGATGATGATCAGGGAAATACCAGAGCATGCTGAGCGTAACCAAGACCCAGTATTATTAATCTAAAAACAGTTCTGCCACTATACAGCTTATAAGGTATCATGGATATTGCCTGACAATTCCATAACATGATCTAATAATGCATATATTGATACTTATAATTAGTTTCTCCCATGAACCCTTTCTTGTTATGCTGACTCAACAAGATCATCATTGATCATTGATAAGTAACAATCTGCTCCTATTTTAGAACAATAAATTTTCAAACCAATGAAGCTAATTTTTCAACTCACATGCAGTAACCATTCAAGCTAATTTTCAACTCACCGAAAATAAAAATGAACTAATTTTTTTTTTAATTAATTCAAGAAATTAATTTTTACACGATCACAGCGTTAGGGTTCTCTCTAATTTTAGATTCAATAAATTAATTTTTTTTATACAATCACAACTAAGCAGGACCCTAATTTTCGTAACAGAACCCAAAACTTTTTAGATTCAAAAAATTCAAACAAAAAAAAAAACAAATTCTACGTTCAACCCATTAAAGAACCAAAGCTTTCAATTTTTCCAACTCAGATTCAGATATTTTTCCCAACTCACATTCAAGAAATTTAATTAAAAAAAAAATTTCACAACCTAAAAAAGAGCCCTAATTTTGGCGTTCCTCAATCCAAACAATAATTTTTCAATGGAAATACCCAAATCAAAACCCTAGTTTGAATATCCAAACCTGGTTTAAGGCTGGAAGCGTTTTTCGTCCCCAAATCTCTTTCGCGTGCGTATCGTCTCTTCTGTCTCCTTCCGGCGTTCTTCTTCCGGCCGTCTTCTGCCTCTCCGTCGTCTCCTCCAGCTCGCCCCCTATCTCTCTCTCTCTCTTCCTCTTCGTCCTTCTCTTCTGGTATGGCTCTTTCTCTCTCTTCGTTCTTCTCTTCTGGTTTATCAATTTCCCACTTATGCCCTCATACATCAAAGCAGATGGTAGAACAATTAGCAATGAGAAAGGAGGGTAAATTCGTCATATCAAAAGTTAAAAAGTGACCATAAAGTTAAAAAGTTACTATCCTCCATGTATTTAAGTTACAATTCTCTATATATTTTTTGTACATTTTTAAGTGACTATAAAGTTAAAAAGTTACAATTCTCTATATATTTTTACACATTTTTAAAAGAAAAATTATAAAAAATTATAATAAAGGGACAAAAAAAAAATAATAATAATAATAATCATTAATGGACACCCTTACATTATATCTGAGAGATCGTTCAGATCTGTCGCTGAGAGTTGGTTGTAAAAGTCATTCCCATCTCTCATGGGTGGTTCATCGTACCATTCTTGGTCATTTTCTCCCATTACCGGTGACTCATAAGAGACGCTATGTTAATAGTTGGGATACTGGCTTTCATCGACGAATGTCTCTTTGCTGAAGGGATATCTTAGGATAGCTAAATTACAAAATATCTTCTGGTTTCTATCTTCACAGACTAGATGACCATAATTACCATTATAAGCTAATAGAGGATTGTTAGCAAAATTCCTCCATTTATTGAGCTGATCTTTGAGTGGAAATCTTTTGCATGGCCAGGGTCTCCTATTAAGAAGTCCTGGGTATCCCGAGAATGTAGAGGTTCCTCTGAGGTATATTTTATGTTTAGCTGGATTACACCATATTCCCTTCCACTTTGGTAATCTGCTATCTATCAATGCTTCTACATACAGATGATGTTCTTCCATTACGCACAGTACTACATGAGCAAGTTTATTTCCGAAGCTATCTATCTAATCTGGATCTGTGAAAATTATTCTAGAGACAAGGCTGTAGTCTAACAGTTTGTAGCTGTTAGATAATGCGTTATGTCCCTAATCTCTATCTCTAATGGCTCGAATGTAGCTAGATTTATCTGGCAAAGGCAAATGCTGAAGTCTAAGTTACACTGACATCTATTAAAATGTTCTTACCTCTTATTGCATTTTTCTTCTTCTAAGCAGGGCTGCGCTTCATCTTCATAGGTATAGGTTCATTGGTAGGCTAAACCAGGGCAATCAACTCTTGCTATGGAGAGGTCCTGAAGAAACTGTTGTATGGTGACTAGTTCATTATTTCTACTTTCTTCGGCTAGGATGTATATGTGGGGTTTGAGGTCTTCTGTTACTTGGCTTTTCTCACAAAAAGATCGAATGATAGAATGTCTGAAGAAATACATTATAGCACTCAATTGATCAAATTCCTCACTGGTGAGTTGTCTGATTTCTGGGTTAGGAAAGTGGGTAGTTGTTTTTCTGGAGCTAATTTTTTAAGCTGGTTGGTTAGCATTCGAATAGTGGATCTCAATTGTTTTTCTTTGTATCGGAGCTGGTTTAGCTCTTCACTGACCTTTTTGCCTTTATCCATAATTTTCTTGAAATTTCTGGAAAGGCCTTCACAATGTCTGCACATCTGGAGAGGATTTTGAGAATCTATCTAAGGGTTAGAACTACTGCTTCCAATTATTTAGCTAACTGGAACTCCACTAGTAGCAAGAATGGTTGACCGCATCTTGCTTAATATGTCCAAGTAATCTTTAGTTATCTGGCTGATAAAGTAACTGATTCCTATTTGTCTTCAGGCATATGTACTAGCTAACTCGAAATCATAAAATCCCTTATATTGAGGTGTGGGAAATTTTTTTACTAAGGGTTCAACTTCTATCCAATCATGGTAAATACCAGGCTTGGTTCCTTTAGCTATTACATAAAAAGAAAAACTTTTAGACAAAGGTTTATTTTGGATTTTTGAAAAATATATACTAAGAGAGTTTAGGGCTGACAGACGTTTAGCTGGGTGGTTATGATTGTTCTAAAGGTTATCTAGAAGACACTGTTGAACTTGGTTTAGGTCTATTCCTGTTAGTGATCTGAACTTGTTTTTGCCTTCATGAATGGGAAGAGCGAATCCCCCAAAGTTCATGGTTTTGCTGTTCTCTATTATCTACACAAAAAATCAGCTGATTATTTCTTTTTCTAAATAAAATTTCCTATTTAACCAATCTGTTAACCTATTATCACTCATTTTAATATGTTCAAATTCTACTTTATAACCTTGTCCTACTATACAGTCTACAAATTTTGCCCATCTTTTGGTGCTTAATTTGCGCTCGTTAAGTTTATTATGAAATCTTACTATAGCTTCACAGTCTGTCCTAATTGTAAAGGGTTTGTGTAAAAATAATCTAAATTTATTTATTGCATATACTACTCTTAATATTTCAAAGTCTAGGCTGGTCATGGTCGTGTATTTTTCTTTAAATTTTCCAGAACTATATCTACAAATGCATTCTTTATTTTTACTATCATATTTACTAGGTTTAGCTAATAATATTGTTTCCTATTCTAATTGACTTGCATCTGTTTCTACTACTACATATTCTGATTCTAGAGGAAGTTGTAGGTCTGGTAAGTTTTTACAAATGTCTTTAATTTTTTTGACTAGGGCTATATCTTGTTGATTGAAATATTTTTGTCCTGTGGGTATAGTCTTACTATATAGGGGTCTTATTATTTTACTAAGGTTTGGAATATACATTCGCGCATAATTTAAAATTCCTAAAAATGACTGTAGTTGTTTTGTACCTTCTAATTTATCTGGATAATCTAAAATTTTCTTGACTATGTGAAGTTGTAACCTGATTTTTCCATCTCCCAATTTCATTCATAAAAATTCTATATGAGGTTTATTTAATACCATCTTTTTCTTGCTAATTATTATTTCATTATTTATGAATTCTTCTAATGCTATATATAAATGATCTATGTGACTATTTTTATCTGGGCTGAATATTAATATGTCATCTATGTATACCAGCATAAAACTATATTTATTAAATATACTATCCATTTTACGTTGAAATATGGAACGTGCATTTTTTAATCCAAAAAGCATAACTAATCATTCGTAATGTCTTTGTGCCTGTTTGATGCAGCTTAAAAGCTGCTTATTTCAACTTTCAGCTTAATTTAAGCTATTTTGATGTGTTTGGTTTAGCTTATAGCTTATAGTTTTTTGAAAGTCAGAAATCAGCTTATTCTTTGAGTGAGGCAGGAGATGCTTAATTTATAAGTCAGAAATCAGCTTATGTTCATAGTTATAAGCTATAAACTGTTTAGGCATAAGCTATAAGCAGTTTCCCACAGCTCTACCAAACAGGGCGTGGGCAACAAAAGGTTGTCCATGGTATGCTTTCCTTTTTCATTTTTATCTGCCAAAATCCTGACTTGCAATCAAATTTACTAAATATTTTTGCTGTCTGTATTCTATTTATGAGTTGATCTTTATCTGGTATATTATATTTATCATCTTCTGTGTTATCATTTAATCTTTTATAATTAATAACCATTCTAGCTTTTTCTCTTTTTATTTCTGCATGATTTCTAACCATAAATGCAGCGCTCCTATGTGGACTATTACTAGGTCTAATTGCTCTTAAGTCTAATAATTCCTTAATCTGTGTTCTAAATTCTTCTATATTTGCTGGCGTATAGTCTATTTGTGCTGAGGTAATCCTATAATCTTTATTTTTTATATCTAGACTGGTTAAAATTTTATTTTTTCCCAATATTTCATGGGCCGTTCTCCCAAAATTTCTCTTGTTTCAGCTAATCTTATTATTTCATCTAAATCATTTTCTGTTCTTCTGTATACTGGTTTTTTCTTTAATTTTCCTATTTTGGCACAAATTAATTCTTGGTTAACTGTTTGTTGAAAATCTTCAAGGTTCCAATCAAATTCTTCTAAATTCTCTAATTCATAATTTTCTATATTTTCTAAAGAAGTATTTGCTATCTCATTAGGTATGTACTTTTGGGCTAGCGCGGGAAAAATGTTTCTACTGGGAAATAAAAAACTAGTGGGAACTGAATCTACTCCTATGGTACCACCGCGCTTCGCAAGCAACTCTGATGAATGGGCGATGGTGCTAAGAGCAAATGCTGTGGGTGTATGTACAATTCGTTTGAAGAAACTAATGGTGTTTTGGCTGATAAACATGCCGTCTTGTAAACTAAGTATGAAATTTAGTCCTAAGATGAAACGATGATTTTGTCTAGTATTGACAATCCAAACTTGAGGTAAAGGGAACCATTCTATATGCTGATCTTGAGAACCTAGATGATGAAAACTAATCTGTGCTCCGTTAATGTAATGTGTGTATGTCTGTTTAGTGCCATCGGCTATACTGACTAAAGCTGGGGTTGTTAAAGCTGTGCTCCATCCTGGTAAAACTATGTGTTGTTCAATATATGACTTACTGGCTCTTGTATCTATCATGGCATCTATACTAAGGGTTTTTTCTACAAATTTAATTACACAAGCGATCTCAACTAGATTTGATTTGGATATCACAGGATAGTTAAATGGTAAATATGTACTATCTGACTGTGTTTGAGAGTATTGGCTAAAGGGTTGAGAATCAACTAAATTGGCTAATTCTAAAGAATTCATGTAATGACCCGACCCTCGTGCATGTTTTCTGATATATTTTCAGACCCTGTTTTGTGTTATTGAATGCTTGTTGTGAAATCCTTTGAAAAATTATGAGAATTTCATGTTTAGGGATGCCTATCTGTTAGACGAAGAAAGTATCTGTTACATCTCTAAGTTAGAAGCAGAAATTGGAAGCCTTAGGGGCTTAGTTACCTGAAATTGAGTTCATATATGTGATCAGCATAATTTTTAGGTAATATTAAACGTTTCTGTGAAATTTCAATTTCAGATGCTTAAATGATTGATTTTTGTCTTTATTCAAACTACATATATATATATGTTTATGTAAAGCCTCAAGACTTAGAAAAACTTCATATATTCCCTTGGAGAAAAGGGAAGAGGGGTTAGGAACAAGAAAGAATTAAGAGAGATTGAAGTCAAGGTAAGTTGAAGCTCCCTAGCCCAATTCTCTTCCTCAATTTGAAGTAGGAAACTCTTGATGTTGAATGATCTAGAGTGGAAAGAAAGTCTTGGTTATGTGTGTGTTGAAGACTTGGCATGATGATCCTATCATTTGTATACTTTGGGTCCAATTCAATTATCTAGGGAGAGCATCATCTTATTTCTACATTTATCAACTTAGTAATCATGCTTATGCCATGTTTTGTATATCAATGTTATGTGTGGATGAAGTTGAGAGCTTCAAGAATGAAATGATGGTAATGAGCTTCAACTTTGGTTCAAACCAATTGAATTGTGTTCGTGAATTCAATTCAAGTTAGATTTGATATGTTGCACCTCTAATTACATGTTTTTGAACCATGATTTAGTATTTAAAAGCCTTTCCAACCCTCCCAAAAGAACCAAATTTTGTTGCAAATTTCGGACCAAACAGGGGAATTGCCGCACGTGCGGGAGTCACTACTGCACGTGCGGCAAATGCTGAATTTTTGGGTTCTCATTCTGCCTAAAAAGCACGTGCGGGCCGCACATGCGGGAAACCCAGCCGCACGTGCGGCACATGTTGAAAAATATGAGTTGCTCCGTTTTGCGCGTAGGGTCCTCTAATGTTGTCGAAATGTATGTTTGATACCTTTTCGATGATGATTAATTCCTACAAGTAAAGCGGATCAAAAAGGAGTTGATGGAGGAAATGAACTAATATGTAAATTTGAATGTGTGCAGGGCACACTACGGGCGGAACAAGCACGTCATCACAACACTGTGAGTAGTAATACCGTTACACGTTTTATATGTAGCTAATGATTGCCATGACTGTGATGTTCATGCATGTTATGCAACTATGTGAATGTCTCAAGTATGTAAAAAAAAAAGAAATGGGAAAAACGAAAAACGTTCATTCTGTAAGACATGAAATCAAGTTGTTCGGTTATTGTAATATGAAACAAAGTGCTACATGGAACTAAGTGCTACGATGTGAGTCACCTCTAGAATCCGTGTGAGACACCTCTTGAGTTCATACAAGTATGCTCAAGGGCTTCAATGCCACACGATTCAAGGGCTCAATGCCAACTTACTTAAGGGCCTCGTGCCACTATATGCAAGGGCTTAATGCCACATGATTCAAGGGCTTAACGCCACCACATTCAAGGGCTTTGTGCCACCACGTATAAGGGCTCACAACCATCATGTTTCAAGAAATTATGTTGCAAACCACCATGTTTCAGAAATGGGCTAAGGTCGTCATCAAATTAATACGAATTCAAACTAACTATATATGCATCTTTTATGTTCTATTGTGTTATATTTCAAGTCAAGCACCGTTTTATTTGTGTATTACTATTCACTGAGCTTGACTCACTCTGTGTTATGTCTGTTTCTGTAGGTAACCAACCAAGTGGTCAGTCCTAGCCACGACACCCGTTACCTTTTGTCAACCTTCATGGGTCCAGGCACTACATGAAGCCATTTATTTTTGTAAAGTTTGTTAAAATGTTGACTTATTTTGATTGCCCACTTAAGGTTGAAAGTGTAGAACTTCAATGATTTGTTTTGTATATGCCCAATGTTAGGGCTGGGACTGTATAAGTGTTTGTATGTCACCGTTACTCTGGGGTATAGCTTGGAATTTTATCTGTCTACTACGATGCATGTGTTATATGAGATCCTGCCATGTAGAAGTAGCTCAATGGAATTTATTTGTGTCATTATTTTCATATTAAATGCTTCCGATAAGGCCCCGTATGTTATATACAACAGGTTAAAGGTTCATTTTCCAAACGGGTCATGCCCAAACTTTTAGGGACAGGTTTGAGGACGTGACAATTCATATGTTCTTCAATTAGTTTATCTTTTAAAGGGTATTTATTATGAAACTGCTCTAGCTGCTGTTTAAGTTGTCTATTTTCTAGTTCTGAACATTCTATGTTAAAACTAGTCTTAGTTTCTATCTCTCGTATTTGTAATTTGAGTTCTCTTACTTGTACTTCTAATTCTCTAATTGTTAGATGTAATTCTCTGCTTTCTATATTTTGATCTTCACTGTTGTTTCCTAATGTTATCTTATGTGCCATATTTAATTTTTCTAGACAAACTACACAATAGGTTATATTGCATAATAAACACTGAGCTCTCTTATCTTTAGCTGGAAACCAATTACAATAGCTGCATCTAGTGGTATCAAATCCTAGTCCTATTTGAAAATTATGCTGACATTCAGTATCTGCATTACATTCCATCATAAAGAAAGTATCATAAGAAGGAGTTGTTCCTATTTCTTGATTGAGTTGTCCTACAAGATTATCTATATATGTATCACTTTCTGAATCACTATCTGAACTTATGGCTTCTATTTGATATTCATAATCACTGAATATACTATATATCTTTGAATTATCACTATTTATGCTAACTATATATTCTTCTAAGTTTTCTATAATATGTAGTCTTTCTATCTGTTTATTAGTATTAGGCCTTTGTCTTTTTAGGCAGGTTTTTGCAAAATGATTGGATTCTCCACATATAAAACAATTACATTTTTTATTGTTGGGTTTTCTAACATATCTTTGTTTTCTTTTATCTCTTTCTTCTTTGGTAGTTGTGGAGAAGTGGTTTTGGAAATACTCTTCAGATCCTGGGAGACGTTAATGATCCTTAGCTAGTCACCTGAAAAGACACAAACACTCCGGTCGGGGGTGTCGGAATTAGCACTCCGACGGACAAGTCAGTTCTTGTACTCAAAATAGCTTGTCTTCTAAGTTAAGCAAAAAGTGATTATTATATACCTACTAAATCTGTTATTCCTGTATTTATACCTATTTCTTTTGGACCTCGGGGCCAGGGCCTACTTCTTAGTCATTGTTTTCTCCTTTATTCGGCCCCAATGATCCATACTTATTCAGCCCATATATTATATTCGGCCCCCTATCCTCGCAGGATACACCCGATTAATATCAGCCTTCTATTGTGCGCGCCTTCTGACTTTGCCATTTATTCGGCTTCTACAATTGCCCTCCGAACTCTCCATTGACGGTAGTTAATCGGCGTGTTCAGTTTTGAATTCGAAAGTCAAAATAGGTCAGACGGCTTCGCATACCCCAATATAGATGTCAGCATGCGCACACATTTTCGGTCATCATTACACTTTCCGGCCTCGTTCGTGCATCCCTCGCATTCATTACGATTTGAAACTTCAGTCTTTTCGAATGCATAATTCGTCAAGTATTCGAGACTCTTCGACTGCCAGCGGGTATCCCTTCTCTGATTCGCATTTTCTGCGATTCCTCTCCATCTATTTTTGCCCCATTTAATCTTCATAAGTCTTCTTCTCTTTTCTTTACAATCCTATTTTCCGTTTGTCATTTTGATTTCGGCGAAACCTTGAATCCCTGCGAAAATGGCTAAACACTTGAAAGACCTCCTTTCTGAGGGTCGTATTTCCGGATTCCGGCGACACTTTTCCATTCCTGACGACGTCCACTTATCTCTTGTAACGGACAGTACTCTTGATATGGAGAGGGAGGATCAAAATACGATTGGCTTCCCTCTCTTATCTATAGCGGAATGCGGGGTTCGTTTTTCCCTACATCCATTGCTTAGGGTCGTCCGTCGCTATTGGAGTCTGATTCCTTCTCAACCCAACGTGAATTTCTTTCGAATCATCATGGGGGTGATAGAGTTGAACCGACGTCGTAGGATCAACCTTGGCATTCCGGTGATTCGGCACTGCTACGCTTTGGCCAAATTTTCCGGTTGGCTGGGGCGATACTTTCTCAGGGCCAAGGACACTGACCATCACTTGATAACCATGCTTGCCAGTTCTGGTAAGAGAGTTGATGACGTAATGGTCAATGTCTGAGGTAATTGGGAGTTTGGTGAAGGCGAAGACCGCCTAGATCCTATTCCCAGACGGAAGGGTGATCCAGGTTGCCATGTAACGCCTTGTGTTTGTTGACTTGCCTTTTATTCGGCTTTTTTAATCACCCCTTGTTCTTTGCAGGTAACAGATTGAAGAAGATTCTTCCCTCAACCGACGACGCAGTCCTTGAGGAGATTAAGTTTGCACTCAGATACTTCGGCCGTCCAAACGTACAAAAGCAAGAGAGAGCTGCTCACATACTCCTCCGATACGAACCTACATATACTACATTCTCGGCCGCGGAAGGCATTCCAATTCCATCCGGCAATCAACACCTTTCGGCTCTCCTCTTTCCTAGCTTTAAGAGCCTTAGGCAAATTGGCCATGAAGATTCGGATTCGGGGGCAGATACGGAGCCGGTGGTAGAGGTAGTTGTCGAACCAACCAAAGAGGTCGCTGAAGAGGTTGACGAGGCGATAGGCTCGGCGTTTGAGGCTGCCGGACTTAACTAGCCTTTACCGTCCACTTTGGGTCGGGCAGAGTTTTTTTCTAGAGATATTTTTGCAAATTTGGGAGACCTACCCGGCGATTTTTTCGAAGGTATGGCTGGGGAAAACCTTACGCAGATGGCGTGAAAGAAAAATGCCGAGCGAATAGCTGCTCGAAAGAAGGCCGAGGCCGCCCATTCTAAGCCGACCTTGATTAAAACTTTCGTACCCGTTATTGAAGAGACGGTTCAGGTTGCTACGGCCAAAACGGGGGAAGAGGTTGAACAACAGGTCATTGACGAACGGCTGATTCCGGAGGAGCGAGGCGAAAAGCGTAGTACCGAGGGAGAGGCTGGGTCAAAAATTAGCCTTGCTGCCAAACGGCCTCGTTTAGAAGAGTCGAACATGGTTGCGCCGTTTATTGTTCGGCCAAAGATCAAAGATACGCCAATCTCTTCTGATGCTTCAGCCATCGAGGATCCAGTCGTGGCGTTGAGCCTGGCGGCTTCAATTTCCTTGCCGGCTGACAACGCCGCCTTTTGCGCCGTGCCGAATGTTATGGCCGTAGCCCTATTTGCGCAGTCAGCGCTCCTGGTAAGTGACCATCTCAAATTCTCTTGAATTTGTTTTCATTAAGGTATCTGATGATCCCAACTTGTTTTGTAGATTGTTGGCAGGATCGCGGACTTAGGCCGCTGCCTGCATGATGCCCTTGGCAGGATTGATCGTTTGCAAATGGAGGCGGACGGTCAAAAGAGTAGGGCCAAGTTTGAAGTGATAAGAACCGCGATAGAGAGTGCGCGAGCTGAAGCAGAAAAGGAGAGGGCTCGCTCAGCTGAATAGCTCCACTCTGACGCTAAGAATAGGGCAAATGCGAGCGAAGAATCGCACAAGTTAGCCAAGGAGGCGCTTGCCGAGGCGGAGGTTCAATTAGAGGAGCTCAAGGCGGCCAAGGAAAAAGCTGATTTTGATGCTTCTGCGGCATTTGAAGTAGGAAAAAGTGCTGCCTTCACGGAAGGCATTTGAAGCAGGAAAAAGTGCCGCCTTCACGGAATATGTAGATGAAATCCCCAAATTTGAGAATCGGGGGTTCAAACACGGGTGGCTCAAAGCCCTTGCTGCCGCTGGAGTTACATTGGCCTTGCCAATTCCCTACGAGCAAGTGGACGTTGAGCCACTTGAGTCTGATCCCGAGGATTGATCTGGGAGACTCTCTAGTTTTATTAAGTATGTTCGATTTCAATGTACACTTTTGTTTAGTGGACTTTTGATAGTTCAAGGTAATTTTCATGCATAAATTAGTTACTATTTGCGCTCAATTTATTAATGAAAATTTCCTTGGTATTTCACCACTACTTGTACATAGTTTGTGAAGTTATGTTAATGAAGAATGTTTTGTCTTTCACTAATTTGGATAAAATCATTGCTGTGTTTGAGGTTTCAGAAATTGAATATCTTATGACAATAGATTGATGAATTTTACGAATTTTGAATAGATTCATGAGCCGACTGGGGTATTTAAGCCGAATAGATTGATGAATTTGCTCTTGCCCCGGGCGGTGCATGATCATTCGGGCGCCGGATGAAACGATCGTAAGATTTTAAAAGAATCGATTAATGAGCCGGCTGGGGCACTTAAGCCGAATAGATTGATGAATCTCTGCCCTTGCCCCAGGCGGTGCATGATCATTCGGGCGCCGGATGAAACGACCTTAAGAGTTTAAAAGAATCGATTCATGTGCCAGCTGGGCACTTGAGCCGAATAGATTTGATGAATCTGCCCTTGCCCCAGGCGGTGCATGATCATTCGGGCGCCAGATGAAACGACCTTAAGAGTTTAAAAGAATCGATTCATGTGCCGGCTGGGCACTTGAGCCGAATAGATTTGATGAATCTGCCCTTGCCTTAGGCGGTGCATGATCATTCGGGCGCCGGATAAAACGACCTTAAGAGTTTAAAAGAAACCATTCATGTGCCGGCTGGGGTATTTAAGCCGAATAGATTGATGAATCTCTGCCCTTGCCCCAGGCGGTGCATGATCATTTGGACGCCAGATGAAACGACCTTAAGAGTTTAAAAGAATCGATTCATGTGCCGGCTGGGCACTTGAGCCAAATAGATTTGATGAATCTGCCCTTGCCCCAAGTAGTGCATGATCATTCGGGCGCCGGACGATTGAGTTTTCTCAATTAATGAGATTGCCTCGAGGGTGCTGCCTCTGTAAAGGATAAATGAACAAAGGTACAACCTTTATGAGCTTAGTAAACAACTGATTCCAGCTCTTGGAGGAAGGTTTATCATGTGAATGTCGAACAGACTCTTCTTTAATAGCAGAGGGGAAGCGAGAATGCTAGTTGAGTTAGGCGGAGACATGAACCGAGGTGGTGAACCTTCGCGCACAGGAAGTAGGAGTTCTAGGGATCGAGAGAGGCGTCAGTCTCCTCGACGTCGAAGCAGGTCGCCTAGGTGGGACAAGCAATCACCGGGCAAATCTCCGTAACCCCGAGTCGAGAGGGGATCTGACGTGAATCCATGCCCATTAAGCTTTGCGGTGTTTGTGGGGAATAGGCCCATGACAGAGGCGGACTCGATCGTTCAAGACTCGAATGTAGTGGTCGAGTTTGCTCGACAAATTTTTCCTCCTAAGGTTCAGCAGTCAATGGTAAGTCGACAGGACTATGACGTATTTCGTGAAGGCATTCACGGGGCGGTGAAGGGGCTTTACACTGCCTATGAAATTGGCATGTGGCTGCGCGCTGCCCGTCGAGAATTGGAGAAGAAGGAGGAACGTATTTGAAGTTTGGAGGCTCACGCGAAAGCGGTTGAGCATGAGTTGAGGAAGACCAGAGCGGCTCAGGCACAACCCGCCGGGCAGGGAAACCCAATTGTGGAGGAAAGGGTTATCAACCGGCTCATCAGTGCTGCACTTGCCGATTGTGAGATGGCGAGTATGTTTGCAATGGAGTCCACAAAGGGGAGGGCCTATGATAAAGGTTTTCATGAAGGCCGAAAAGTTGGAATCGAGAAGACCAAGGAGAAGCTTGCCGAAGAGGTTTGCCGATGTGAGAATCGTGGATTTAGGTACGGTTGGATCAAGGCATCTCAAGCCACGGAAGCTCTTCGAGCGTCGGGCATTGATGTGGCATCGCCACTCTACCACACTGAACATTTTCCGTTTTCCGTTTTTGAAGTCAAGAAAAATGAGGATGAGGGTGACGCCGTATAAGAATACGCATTGTAATGTTGAGACGCAATAAAAACTATGTAATTCATTGTTGGATTGAATAAAAACGTTCTTGTCACGCCCCTAAAAGTTTTGGGCATGACCTATTCAGAATTGGACACTTAACCTGATACATACATTCTATGGGGCATGAACGGAAGCGTTTGGTATTAGAAAATAACATGAAAACATATCCATTGAGCCACTACTAAAATGCCAGGATCACGACTAGTAATTAGACATATAAGAGCATGCATCTGAGAACAAGGTACAGACATATGTATACATTTACAAGTCCAACCCAGAAATTGGGCATATAACAAACATTAAATACAATTCAACCTTGGCCGACAACTAGAGTATAAGCTAACAAAATTCAATAAAACTGTACTAAGACGCAAAGGGCCTCTCCAAGTGCCTGGTTATACTTAGGTTGACAAAAGATAGATGATATCGATGTTAGGACTGACCTTCTCGTGTAATACCTACAGAATCAGACAAAATTATAGAGTGAGACAAGCTCAGTGAACAACAGTACTTAAACAGTTTAATACTGAATTCGAATTATAATGCGTAACAATATATTCACAAAAATGGAACCCAAATAATTAGTCCGATGTTGTATTACTTTTCAGAATGGCCTTAGTCCTGGTTATAACAGAACGGCCTATGGGCCCAGACATATATGAAACGACCTTTCGCCCGAAATATGCTTGAAACGACCTTCTACCAGAAATATCTGAAACGCCTTTCGCCCGGAAATATCTGAAACGACCTTTTCGCCGAAATATACAGATGTATATTATTCCTTTATTATTTACATTCCCACCAAGTTTTAATCAATGTACACGTTAACATAAGAGTTTACGGAAATCAGAACGTTAACACTATTAAACATTCATAGCAATAAACATACATTCATTGTACTATTACTCACAGTGTTGAGGCGGAGTACTTGTTCCTTTCGAAGCGTGTTCTACACACACATAAGATTTCAAATTAGTTCTCTTTTTTTTCTTAAATCGTTCCTTGACTCGCTTAACTTCGACTGAATTAAAAGACATCAAAATAATATCAAATGCAGATTCTGACAATATTAGAGGGTCCAACATGCAAAATGGAGCATCTCGAAATTTCTAGCACTTGGCCCACGCGCATGCGTATCGGTCCCAGTGTGCCTTTTAAACAGAACCAAAACTCCAAATTTTCCCATTTTCTCAAGACGCAGTGCGGACTCTCGACGCTGCGGGTTGACTTCAAGACGTCTCGTGACGCGGCGATTCTGCATATTTTTAGTCCGAAATTTCCATTAAAACCCCATTTTTTGTAGATGATCACAAGGCTTCCAATAGGTCTAAAAATTATAGAAATAAAATTGCATTCACATACATCAATCTAAGGTAAATAAGATCATTAACTTTAAGTTCAACAATATAAGTTAATTCCATATTATTCCATCTTCACACATACATACCCACACATATGATCATAAAGTAACTTGATAATTGAGAGAACAAGATGTATCTTCTCACTAGATCACTCAAATTAAAGGAAAAGAAATGAAGGATGAGATTATCATGTTAATTCTTCAACCTCTACACTTAAACTTCCATTACAACTCTAAATCACATAACACCAAAGGGATTTCTACCCAAAGCAAGAAAAGGATGAAATTAGATAGATTAATCTCACCTTGGACTTTAATCTCAAAGGAGCTTTTCAATTTTCCTAAATTTTCTTCCTTGTTGATCTTCTCCAACCCTCTCTTTTAAAACTTTCTCTTGGGAGATATTTTAAACAAGGTTCTTGACTCAATATGTAAAGAACACAAGTATATATATATACTTAAAGGCATAAAAGACAAAATTCAATCGTTTAAACATCCCAAATTGAAATTTGACAGAAAATCTCATTATAGCTTAAAAATCATGCCAAGTTCAAATCTTAAATCAATTTCAGACAACTAAGCCTCTAAGGCTTCCAATTTTAGATTTAAACATTCTAAATGTGATAGATAATGTTCTTATCAAACAGATAGGAATCCATATTTCCAAGTTGAACTTAGTTCAACGAAATTTCACATAGCATTTCTTAATAAACATTCAAAAGCACAGAATAGAGGACTGAAAAGATACCAAAATCGTATACGAGGGTCGAGTTATTATAGTTCTATTATAAATATTTGGTCGTAGTTCGTATTCGGCATATACGTGTTTCGTTTTATTACATGGATGCTTGAATGAACGTACAAACATTGATCGCATAGTGATACGCCGGCTTATAGGCGGAGTCGGCCCAATCGTGATGGCCATTTATTCTTGAATGTGGCCACTAATTTCAAGAGACCAAAAGCCAGTACGTGGAGTGGCTGTGGCGAATTTCAAAAAGCTGTTTGGGCACCTAGGTCGTGGTGAATGTCAATCGACGCTTGTCTCTTGGGGATTTGGCGTTAATGAAATTGCCTCGAGGTCACTGCCCGCATTTAAAAATAAATAAAATGGACTGTTCGTGCCAGTGACCTCATTAATATAACACCATTCGTTGCGTGGGGCTATATAATATTGTGGATGTAAAACAGAGTTTCTTTAATCAGCCAAACTCGAACTTTGGCCGAGCTAGATGCTACAATGGATCGCGACGGAGAATTCTCCGGTGTGGGAGGTAAATCGTCAAAAAAAGAAATGGGAGGCATGTCAGCCTCCAAGTCATCGAAGCAGATTGCCCTGAAAGGAGACACAACGACCGTTGCCCTTAACCTTCCTTGTCTTGGATCTTGGCCTTGACATTGTCGATGGTGTCAGAGGGAGGTCTAGCGATACGCTAATTCGGGCACGGTTGGAGCAAGGCATTTTGAGCCGCGGAGGCTTTTCAAACGACGTGCATTGATACGGGGCCTTCGTTGTATCAGCGTGATTAATTCCCCTTTTCGCCTTAGAAGTTAAAGATAGATATCGTAATGTTCGAACGCGGATTGCGTCTATGTAACAACCGTTTGATCAAATAAAAAGTTTTATTTCAAACATTTGCGTCATACTCTGAATTTTTTTTTCATTTTTCATTATTATTATTTTTTTTGTTTTTTTTTTAATGCTTGGCTAAGCACCTTATTTCGAATGTTGGCATGTTTTGTTTCGTTTTGTTCGTGCTGAAGGGTGCTCCGAATCTGGATTTTTAGTCGGCCTTAAGGTGTCTTGCACCGAAGGGCTCTTCGAATCCGGAGACTTTATTTAGCCAATCATGATATACACGAACGGCGCTCCGAATCCGGAGTCTTAGTCGGCTCTAAGGTGTCATGCATCAAAGGGTTCTCTGAATTCGGAGACTTTATTTAGCCAATCGTGATATACACAAACGGCGCTCTAAATCCGGAGTCTTAGTCAGCCTAAGGTGTCATGCACCAAAGGGTTCTCCGAATCCGGAGACTTTATTGGGCCAATTGTGATATCCACGAACGGCGCTCCGAATCCGGAGGCTTAATCGGCCAATGGTGAGATCCACAAAGGACGCTCCGAATCTGGAGGCTTAGTCGGCCAATCGTGATATCCACGAAGGGCGCTTCGAATCTGGAGGCTTAGTCGGCCTTAAAGTGTCATGCACCAAAGGGTTCTTCGAATCCGGAGACTTTATTTAGCCAATCGTGATATACACGAACGACGCTCCGAATCTGGAGTCTTAATTGGCCAATCGTGAGATCCACGAAGGGCACTCCGAATCCGGAGGCTTAGTCGACCAATCGTGATATCCACGAAGGGCACTCCGAATCCGGAGTCTTAGTCGGCCCTAAGGTGTCATGCACCAAAGGGGGCTCCGAATCCGGAGACTTTATTTGACCAATCGTGAGATCCACGAAAGGCGCTCCGAATCCGGAGTCTTAATCGGCCAATCGTGAGATTCGTGAAGGGCGCTCCGAATCCGGAGGCTTAGTCGGCCAATCGTGATATCCACGAAGGGCGCTCCGAATCCGAAGGCTTTATTTGACCAATTGTGAGATCCACGAAAGGCGCTTCGAATCCGGAGGCTTAATCGACCAATCGTGATATCCACGAAGGGCGCTCCGAATCTGGAGGCTTAGTCGGCCAATCGTGATATCCATGAAAGGCGCTTCGAATTCGGAGACTTAGTCGTCCCTTAAGGGTTTGGAAGCTGAAGCATAAGAAAACGAGATATTTTGTATTGCAACGGTGGAATATGTACAAGTATCAAGGCCCACAGGTCGGGTCAGTGATAAGGTTTTCATAAAATATTTGCTTGTACCGATTACGGGGAGCCACGGATTTCTTCAATGCCATGGGCTGTCAGAAAGCGTACAACCTGATGATAAGTGCTTGGAACGGCCTTCATAATATGTAACCAGGTTCGCCCCATGATGACGTTATACGGCGAAGGGAGCTTTACGACCAGGAATTCCACTTCGACCGTTCTAGAGCCCGCTTGAACAGGTAATTTGATCTTTCCTAACGGGTACTTAGGGTTCGTGTTAAAGTCGAACAATGGGTAAGGAGCTGGAGATAGATCTGACTTGTTGAAGCCGAGTTTGATGAAAGTCTTGTGATACATAACCTCTGAAGTACTCCCTGGGTCTATGAGAATGCGTTCAATGGTGAACCGATTTACGCGCAATCTGATGACCAACGGATTGACGTGGGAGGCTGTTGTGCCGCAAAGATCGAAGTCATTAAAAGTAATTGTCGGAGCTTCTCCGGGCCATTCGGTTGGAATATGTTATTTCTGGGGGATTGGATGCGATTGGATTGCATGCACAGTTGGGGGCGCTGACAGGCTGTAGATTATATGGATCATGCCAAGTGGGGGTGAGTCCTGTGTCAAGGCTAGTGCCTTGATTGGCTTGTCGTTTCTCACGTACTGCTGCAGTCGGCCGTCTTGCACTAACTCTTCCAGGTGATCCCTTAATGCGTAACAACTCTCAGTCTCGTGGCCGTGATCTTTGTGATACTCGCAACGCCGATCCCTTCTTCGCGTGTCGGGAGGTCCCACCATCTTCGACGGCCATTTGAAGAATGGAAGGTGTTGGACCTTTGTCATTATCATAGTGATTGGTTCGGACAATTCGGTGTACTTCTTGTCGGCACGCCTCAAGCGCCTACTGTCGACTTGCAGCTGTTCACTCGTTCAGTAGGAGCATTGATCGCTTGATCGGCGAGAGTCCCAACTTTTGTCTCTTTTAGCGCATTACTGCGGCTTAGGGCTCGGAGGTGGCGCGGAACTTATTGGTTGAGCAATTTCAGGGAGTGCTGTTTTGTTGGACGTTTGTCCGGCTTTAATTCTCAAGGCATCGTCTTCGACTTTGCAATACTCTTCAACTTTCTTCATCAACACCCAGATTGTTTTGGGAGGTCTTCTGGTCAGGGAATTGCAAAGAGCGTTGTCAGGGTGTAGTCCCATTTTGAAGGCGGTGATGGCCGTGGAGTCGTTGCAAGTGTCGTCAACGAGATTGAAGCACTCCCAATAGCGCGCCGAGTACGCTCTGAGCGTTTCTCTTGACTGGATCTGCATAGCCCAGAGAGAGTCGGCCTGTTTCGATTGTACCTCGTTGGTGATGAACCTGGCCCTGAAGGATTTCTGCAATTGATGGAAGCTTTTTATCGAAGCCGGCTCCAGCTTGTAATACCACCTGACAGCTAATGGTCCCAGGCTGCTGGGGAATATTCGGCACATGAGGGCCTCGTTGTCTGCATGCAATGTCATGGTCTACTTGTAGTGGAAGATATGATCAGTGGGGTCTGATTTTCCGTCGTAGAGAGTGAATGACAGAGCCTTGAACTTCTTGGACAGGACCGCCTTTGCAATCCATCGGATAAAAGGATCATGATCGTCTTCGTCTGAACTGCTTCTTCTGCGCTTGTTCCTTGTACGAAGACTCTTTTCGGAGGAGCTGGAAGTTTCGGGTCGTCCCTTCTTGTTGAGCTCCGTGGACAGTGAGTTGGAGTCGCTATCAGTATCCCTTGGTCGGGCTCGAGGTCATTTTCCATCTGCCTTCGGAGGATGTTCGGGATCTTGGCGTACGGCTTCTCTCAATTTTGCCAATTCCAGGGCCAAGTCTTGATGGAGACGTTCATTTTCAGCGATCATGTTCTCCAGCCTTTGTTCATTCTGCTTTGCTTGTTCCATGATGGCTTGCATTGTCTCTTGCGCTGAAGTCGTTGGTGAATCGAAGTTCAAGGCACGTCTTGCAGCGATGGTTTCCTTTCCGAGCATATTTGCTAGGGTGAGGTCATCTCTCTGTGTGGTCTCGTCGGTGGCTATCGGAGGATCTTCAGTCACACCTGCCATGGATGTATTTGAGTATTCCCACAGACGGCGCTAGTTGTGGAGAAGTGGTTTTGGAAATACTCTTCAAATCCTGTGAGACGTTAATGATTCTCAGCTAATCACCTGAAAAGACACAAACACTCCGGTCGGGGGTGCCGGAATTAGCACTCCGACGGACAAGTCAGTTCTTGTACTCAAAATAGCTTGTCTTCTAAGTTAAGCAAAAAGTGATTGTTACATACCTACTAAATATGTTATTTCTGTATTTATACCTATTTCTTTTGGACCTTAGGGCCAGGGCCTACTTTTTAGTCGTTGTCTTCTCCTTTATTCAGCTCCAATGATCCATACTTATTCGGCCCATATATTATATTCGGTCCCCTATCCTCACAGGATACAACCGATTAATATCAGCCTTCTATTGCGCGCGCCTTCTGACTTTGCCATTTATTCGGCTCCCACAGTAGTTGCTTATAATTTATCCTATTAAAAGTTCTACTTTTTCTAATGAATTTTTGTTTTTTTCCATGGTTTTCTATATTTTTTGTTTTTTATATTTTCCATATTTTTTGTATTTTTTCCTATTATATTTATCTTCATATTGCTGAGGGGTGTATATTACACTGCTACAAAAACCATAGTTTTGTTTTTTCAAATCTTTCTTTATTTTAACTTCCATACATTTTTCTCTTAGTCTTTGGAATGTAAAAACTATCCTAGGTCCTATTCCTAAGGTTCCTTTTATTTTTACTTCTCCTGAGGCTATTTGGGCTGGTTAGTTTGTATAATAAATTGACCATTTATCTTCTATTTCTCTTCCTAGTTCTCCAGGTAATTTTCTAAAATATTTATTTCCTATTTCTTCATCAAAACATTTTCCAGTTCTAGCTGCTATGGCTAAGTATTCTTTATTGAAGGGTACAATATATTTCCAACTTCCTAATGTCATCTGATCTAATTTAGTTAATGCTATGCTTTGGGTGTAAGTATTTCGTCTAGAAGGGTCATATCCTATAAGTATTTCTTTTATAAAAATAATGAAATTCCATGGGTTATCTCCTAGGTCCTTAAGCTGTCTAATTATTTCCTCATATTTTCCTTTAAATGTTAAGTATATATTAAAAGCCGAATCTCCTAAAAGTGTCTCCATATATTTCCACATATCTGTTGTTTCATAGGGATTGCTTATCCATGCCTTTACCGCATCTTTTTCTCATTTTTCTATCACTTCTTGCCATATCTGAGGGTCGAATCTAGCTAAGTCTAAAAGGGTTCCTTGGTTATTAGCTGGCTGTATTTGTATACTCATATTTGGTTGTTTACGCTTTCCATGAAATCTATAACTTTTATTTGGGTCTGCATTGCTACGTCTTGATCTTGCTAATAGCCTTCTTCCTCCTACTGCATAATGTATTGATTCTACGGGATCTTCTACAGTTGGTTGTGGGTTACTAGTTCCTGAGGTTTCTGTATTCATATAAAAAGTATTTTCTAAATTAGATTATTCTAGTATTCTAAATATTTTGCTAGGATGTATTTTATCTTCTATGATATCATCTACATATTCTGTATGAAATTCTTGATCTAAAAATGACACTGCTTCATCATGGGTATCTCCTCGGGCTAAGTATTCGAAGTATCTGGCATCTAATATTTTATTCATGTCTTCTAGTGTGAATTTCTCTAAATCTATCTTATCAATATTATATATTTTATTTTGTGATATTATTTTTTCTTCTGTCATTACATAAAGCTGATTTATGTCACTATGATTATCTTGATTCTCTTCCCTATCTATACTAATAAATTCATCATCTTCAGATTTTTCTGGTGCTACATAAGTATACTGGGTGAATCTTACTGCATAGTTTCCATCTGCTCTTTGATATAATAAGTTATCTTGAGGGGCTAATTTCTTTTATCCTAGAAAATCTCCTAGTTTCTAATCTAGTGCTGCATTATCTTCAGAATTAAATTTTTTAGCAAGTAGTGCCTTAATTCCTTTTGCGCCTAATAATTTTACTATCTGATCATTTGTAAGTCTATAATGAATATTACTTTCTGAAATTGCTAAGCCTAAAAATCCTGTGTAAACTAATAAATTCTTTTCTCCTTTTTTCATATTGTATCCTCTACTCTTTATTCCTATTTTTATCTTTTTATGAAAGGTTGAGGTTGGTAGTAAGAAATCTGGTGTAAAATAAACTATTCCTCTTTTTGAATTCATATCTAATTCATAGCTACCTAAAATACTTTGTCCTACATCATTAAACCTATCATCATAAAGACATACAAAAACTTTAGTTCCTAAATTTTCTCTGGTTAAAGGCTTAACTCCTATTACAATTAATCCTAAGTGGGTTATTTTAAAGTGTTCATTTACTGCATATTTATAGCTTGCTCTGTCTATTAAATTTAGCTCTATTTTTTCATCTTCATGGGTTACACTAATCATTTGTTCGCTTTAATGTTTAAATAAATATTGTTTTTTACGAACCTTACCTAGCTTATATACATATTTAGCTGGAATTAATTTTAATTTTTCTTTCTTAAAATTTTCTATTTGTTGTTCTACATCTATAAATTGTTTCATCTTAATATCTTCATCTTCATTACGCTTTTTGCTACTACTTCCTTTTATTAGCTGTTTGAACATTTTTATTTTCTGTAGGTTCTACAAAAAGGTTTCCTTGGTATTTTAAGCTTTTCAAAATATCTAGCAATATCTTCCTCGTTTACCTGAGATTGAGGTTTGTTTGTTTGTCCTTCTACTCCTTTTCCTTTTTGAAGTATTATTTTTTCTAAGGAAGCTAAACGATTTTCTACACTGTGTAGTTGTTCTGATAGTTCTTCAAATTTTTCACACAATTTGATTAAAAATAAAATTTATATATTATTTTGTCTTACTGATATTTTATCTAACTGATTTATTCCTTGATAGGTACTGATTCCTTCTGGGTTATTATGAAAATCTTCTGCTTGTTTTAAAATAGTCTGGTAATTTCTATTAGCTTTTTTTTTTATCACTACTCATAAACTAAGATCTTACAAGTGGTTCTAGTATTTCTAATTTCTGTTTTAAATTATCTTGAATTTGGTTGATTTGTTCTATTTGTTTAGCTATTTGATTTATCTGGCTATGAGTTTGTTCAATTAGTTGTTTAAATTCTAGCTCTATTTGTTTTGAGCTGCTAGTATTTATAGCTGAAATTAAGGGTTCTATTTCTAGCTTAATGGGAAATTTTTCTAAATTTAAATTTGTTTGTTTTTGTAAAATTGAACTACACTGATCTTGGATATAATCTAATTTTTTTATCTTGATCTTTAATTATACTACGATTATTACAGAAATGATCTATAGATGAAATAAAAAGATTACTAATTTTATCTATGCCCGTTTTAATATTTTCTGCAAAATTGATCTGATAATCTATGATATTATTTAGCTGAGGATTATGTTCACTATGAAGTTGATGTGTAAAAGTATCTTCAAAATTATAATGAAATTTATTTTTATTTATGCTAAGACGATGGTTATAGTTGTTGAGTTCTAAATCTAAATATTCTACTTTTTTCATACACAAAATTAAATCCTATTTTAAAATTATTACAAGCTACTATAATATGAAATTTATAACTAAATTGTCCAAAATTAAAAACTACTCTATTACCATAAGCAAAATGCATAAACTAACATAAACTGTCGTAAAACCGAACACTGCTCTGATACCATTTTTTTTGGAGGTGATGAGTTAGTGGTCTACCACTATTTGAAATTGAGCTGAGAATTATCTAATTAATTCTACAGTTATGCTAATAGGTCTTCAAGTTGTTGTATAGCTATTTTTAAGGCTTCTCGTTTTACAGTTAGCTGTCTATTTATTTAAGAAATTTTTAAACTGTAATTTTCTAGGATCTGCCAGAGGCTAATGATAAGAGAAATTGATATCTAAATTTTTGATCTTTTAATTCTTGTATTAGTTCAGTACTAATTTTGATTTTAATCCTAAGTTCTTCATCTAAAGGCATACAATTTTGATTTTTTAAATTCTTTTATGAACAATATTTCCTTAATATTTCTACTCGGGTTGCTCTCTTTTTATTCTAAAATTCTTTTTTTTCGGCGAAACGATTTTTAGACAATGTTTGTTTTCATTACATGTACTCCCACCTTGAAGCTAAGCCTCATTGAACATAGTATATTTTTATTTTCCAATTTTTACCTTTCCCTCTCTGCCTACAATTTGCCCTCCAACGCCTAACCACGGCTCACACGGGCTCTTCAGCTAAGGTCACTCAGTAATAAATTAGAAAACAGCAGATACTACGAAGGTGCAAAACATGTAATATTAATGAGCAAACAAGCATTTCATAAACTTAGTTTTTCCAAAAAGAAAATAAATTTTTAGAATAGAAGAGTTACCCTTTTGAAATATTTAAGGAAAAAAAGAGACTACTCACACTTCATATTAATAAGAAATATACTTACAAAGATTATATTGCAGACTTTGAAATTCTGAAAGACTTAGTACACTTCGAGGTTTTTGAGAGGGGTTGGAAATTTTTACAAAGCAGAGTGAATGGGAATTTTTTCATTCTTCCTCTTTCGTTGGCAGGAATGCCAATTTATACAACTCAAAAGAAGGATGAAAATAAAAACTTCAATCTATGTTCTATGTCTAGACTTTCCCTAAATTCAAAACCTATAAGCCTAGACTTAGGTAGGCTTTTTGACCATCTAATAAGGACGAGGCTATAAGGATACAATTATATGCTTATATTGATTATTTTTTTACACAGATAAAACAAATAGAGGGTTTGGACAATGATGCCGGGTACTTCTTTGGGCCTAATCGCACATCATTCAATCCTCCATTTTTGACAAAATTTTGACACTATATTTTATTATAAGACACGTGTAAAGATTTTTACAGCTTTTCTTTAATAGAGCAGGGTGGGGGTCATCTGTTCTATTAAAGTAGTGAGTGAAGGAAAATCTTTATCACTGACAAACTCAAATAATTATAGACACAAATATCTACAAAATCTTTTGTCTTTTCTTGGCGTGCATTTTTCTGATAATTGAGGAGAAGTCTTATCTTCTACGGATTTTGTCTTCTTCTACTGGAGCTCCAATTATTGATGTCGACGCTTAGATTCTTCAAGGCGGGTTCTTTGTGGAAGATTTGCAAAATTTGAAGAGTCAAAAGTCAGGAACTGCTGCTATAATATTTTCAAAATATTATATGAGTCTTGTAGTGGACACCCTTTTTTTTTTCTTTCTCCTAACAAAAAAAAGAACAAAAAATAAAAATATAACAATTCCATAGAGTTAAATTTATCTCCTAAAAAAAATCTAAAAAATCTTATTTCACATTTTCTTTGATTTAGGATTTAGAATTTATGATTTTAGAATTTGGAATTTAAGAATTAAGGTTTAAGTTTTAAGGATTAGGGTTTAAGGTTTGGGGTATAGAGTTGAGGGTTTGGGTTTTAGGATTTGGGGTTTTGGGTTTGGGATTTAGGATGTGGGGTTTGGGGTTAAACTTATCTCCTAAAAAAAATCTAAAAAATCTTATTTCACATTTTCTTTGATTTAGGGTTTAGGATTTTAGGATTTAGGAATTAGGTTTTAAGGTTTAAGTATTAGGATTTAGGGTTTGAGGTTTGGGGAAGAGGGTTTAGGGTTTAGGATTTGAGGTTTAGGGTTTAGGGTTTTGGGTTTTGGGTTTTGAGTTTATGGTTTGGGATTTAGGATTTGGGATTTGGGGTTTAGGGTTTAGGGTTAGGGCTCACAGTTTATGGTTTAGGATTCAGGGTTTAAGGTTTTAGGTTTAGGGTTTAAGGCTTAAGGTTTAGGGTTTAGGGTATTGGGTTTTGAGGTTTTAGGGTTTAGAACTTAGGGTTTAGGGCTTAAGGTGTTTAAGAGTTTAGGGTTTTTAGGGGTTTAGGGTTTAGGATTTAGGATTTTTCAGGGTTTAGGGTTTTAGGGGTTTAGGGTTTAGGATGCCAAGGTAGCAACACATGTGTAGACATCCCATTTTTGACCGGCCTTAAGACTTGGACGTTTTCTTTTGACCACCCCATGATGCAAATTAGAATATGTCATTTTATGAATTGTTAGCAGAAAAAAATCAAATTGAAGCTTTAATCCCAAACCTCACCCATTTTGGCCAAATTATTTTATATCACTAATATTTTATTAATTTGTAGTATTTTGTAATTTTATATATTTTTATGTAATTTTATGTGTGTGGACATATTTTTAGGTGTTTTTATATAAATTAGTTTAAATAATATATTTTAGATATTTTATAAATATAACATAATAAAAAATAAAAAAAAACAAAAAAAAAAAACAAAATGTAAATTCGGTGGAGTGGAAGGTGGTGTTGCTTTATGTGGTGGAGAAGTGAGCGGGTGGTGTTATGATTCAAAAGGGACATACAACACATGAAAAAAGAAATGGTGGGGGAGAGTGAATTCAAAATAAATGATAAAAAAAACGGAGATATGAGATGGGTTAGTATGAATGATAAGTTTTTGGGTGGTTGATTAATATAAAGAAGACAATCTGAGATAAAGGGGAGGACGGGGGGCCATACACACTGTGATCTCTCTCTCTCTCTCTCTCTGGGCATCAACCTTTCCTGTCATACACCCATACTCACACAGCATACACAGACGACTGAATACACTCAATACAGACGGCCTCTCTCATCTCCTCTATCTACGACATACCCATGACAGACCAATCTCCTCTTCTCTCTCTCTAGACCACCACTGCCATACACCAGACAGAGAGATAAAAACAAATTCTCATTTCATATCTCTCTCTCTCACGGCACCATGCCCACGGATTGACACATAACCACAACACATGCATCACACAACAACTCCCTCTCTCTAAATCTCTCTCTAGAATCTCTCTAAAATACACACACCATACCTCACTCACTCTCTGATATATCACACATCATTCACATATACACCAGACGGCACACACAATACACGGGGTTGGTTCTCTCCTTCCACACATGGAGCTCCTGATACACACACATAAATCAACACAGACCCCTCTCTCTAGCTGGGTGGCCGACTCAACCACTCCGATCACCTCCAATAATCACTGCAACAACAGCCGCAGAAGCACCATATCCGCCACCAGAAAACACCCTCATCAGTTTAACCATCAACCTCGTCCAGCTCCTCAGTCAGCAAGTTGTGCTCCTCCTCCGTAGAAGCACCGTGCCGCCGCTACTAGTACCCTCCCCTCGAGCGACCTCTATCGCTGCTGCAACCATTATGCCACCATAATCTTCTCCACCTGCGGCCTTCCAGCACTACAAGGAAATGCATGTTTGGCGACTAAAATTGGCGACTAAACCAATTTTAGTCGCCAAAAACACCACATTGGGCGACAAAAAAACAGCTTTAGTCGCCATTCATTGAACCTTTTTAGCTACTAAAGTATTTTAGTCGCCGTATAGTATAATTGGCGACCAAATTTCCATTTTGTCGCTGTTTGTGACCAGTTTAGGCTACTAACATCTAATTTTGTCGCTGTATTGTATCAGTTGGCGACTAAACACTTTTGTCGCCTAAAAGTGGCCATTTTTGTGATACATTTCTGCGACCAAATCTGGGTAGTCGTTGTTTATGAAGTATTGCCGACGAATTTGGGAAGTTTAGTAGCCAAAGAGGCATCTTTAGGCGACCAATTTTTTGTCGCCGTTAATTTTTTTGGCGACAAATAATAGTTTAGTCGCCAAACAGTTGAAATTTTTTTTAGAGGGAAATAAAGTAATTTCGCGCCCAGTACATATATTACACAGAGTCTTTTGTTCTCTTCTGTCTCACACACCGACATCAACATACCAAACCCGTCCCTACCAAACCCGTGGCTCACCACCGGCGATCATCACCATCGCAGGCCACCAGCGCTCGCCACCACCACCATCACTGCAAATCGGCGATCATCACCACCGGCGATCATCACCATCGCAGGTATGTTTCTGTCGTCTCTTTCCCTCTCTGTCGATCTAGTCGATCTCTCTCACATCCCCTTCTCTCACGATTAATTTAGGGTTTGACATTTTTTGTACTTTCATTTCCCATTTATTTCGTACACACATTTTTAGGGCTTTTCCTGATTTCGTGAATGGATGTGCTTCAAATTGCGGATTGTCCATTTGGATTTTCGATTGTGGATTTGGATTGTTGATTTTGGATTCTTTTTTTATCGTTTAAATGTGCCTCTGTTTCTGCCATTTCTATGTTCCAAATGTGCCTTTGCTTTTTCTCCTTTTCAGGTTTTACCATGCTTATGACAACTATATGACTTATGCTTTTCCGGTCAGTTCTAGTTCCCACTATATGAGATTTTATTTATATTTGATGAATATTATGAAGTTGTGGTCTATTGGTTCTGTAGCATGATGAACTAAAGCCTCTAGCCAAAACATTCACCGACTCCCTTGTCAAGCTGGGAAATTTGAAGGTAATTATTTATTTTTGAAATCTGCGTTGTTCAAATTTTAAATGTCTAATTTAAGATACCCTCTGCTTTCAAATTTTAGCTCGAGCATTTGCCACAACAGTATCATTGATCTGCCCTCACACTTGTAGAATCGCTATCCAAGTATGATATACTCTTTCTTAGAGACAATTTCTTCAAAATCAATGTAGTTTTATTTTTATCTCATATGCCCTTCTTATGCTGTCACCAAATATCTTTTTATTTCTTTTTATTTCCATATTATTACTGATTATGCCACTGAAGTATTTGTAACAGAGTATTATGTTAATACTGTTTCGCTTTCAAATTTTTGTTATCATTGGGGAACAACACGTAATTTGAAATGGGTGTTCTTGGCTTTCAAAAATCTAACTTTTGATGTTGATGCGAGGATACATCTTTTTGAGGTATTTTAATTTTTTTCATTTACGATTTAGTGAAGTTGTTTGACTCAAAGTTTCATTTAATGTGGCCTTAGTTTGCTAATGAAATAACGCTTAAGCAGTGTCGCTTTTTCTTTTTCTTTTGTTTTATTCTTTAGCAGGGAGTGCTAAATGAAGTTGCATTTGAAGTATCAGATTGTCTTTACTGGTGTTTTCACTGTTGTGTAGTCCAACATAAGAGTTCTTGGAGGACTTGTTTCATATATTCTTGCAACGATTCTACAACAAAGTTGGTCCAAAGAAATTATAAGAATCAACTTCTTATCCTGCCTGAAGCATTTACGGTGACGCATCCTACGTGCTTTTGATACCCCCACTGGATTGCCATATGCATTGATTAACTTGAAGGTACTTCTTATATCATGCTTATGTTATAAGACAAATTCCAATTCCCCAATTGTTTTCAAATTGTTATGTATCGAAGATGTTTTATTTAACCTGGTATAGTAGCTTTGAATTTTTTGTATCTCTTCTGAATCATCAATGGTGCTTTGCATTTGCTATACTACCATGGTTTCCAATGTTTGCATTGTGTTAGCGTTAATGTTTGGGAATTTTGTATACGTATACTATGTGGAACTCATGCCATATTGACTGTATGTTGATATTTCCATTGTGTTGTTAGGTATCTGATCCATATCACTTATATATTTATAAGTTTTTACCCCTCTTCTCTTGCAAAAACTTGAGGTTGATTTATATAGGTGAAAATAATTTCTTTAAAAGTCAGCCTCGGTTGTAAATATGCCACCACATAAGAAATTAGGATTACAAAGTCAGATTAACATACCAAACTGTACGGAAAACTTGAGGTTTACACTGTCGTTGATTTCTATAGTTGTAAATAATTTCTTTAAAAGTCAGCCTCAGTTGAGAAATCTGTGGCCACCACATAAGAAATTAGGATTACAAAGTCTGATTAACATACCAAACTGTACGAAAAACTTGAGGTTTACACTGTCGTTGATTTCTATAGTTGAAAATAATTTCTTTAAAAGTCAAGATCGCTCGTAAATCTATGGCCACCACATAAGAAATTAGGATTACAAAGTCGATTAACATACCAAACTGCATTTAAATACTTGAGGTTTACAATCGTTGATTTCTATAGTTGAAAATAATTTCTTTAAAAGTCATCATCGGTTGAGAAATCTATGGCCACCACATAAGAAATTAGGATTACAAAGTCCGATTAATCAATAGCCTAAATACTCTCACATCTTTCTCTCGCAAACCTTTGGAACTCCATAGAAACAATAGAGGATAATCTGCTCAATATGATGATTAAAGAACATGGTTGTCCTTTCACGCATAATTCATTGAAAACAGATGAAAACTAATCTCTCTGATCTCCTGGGATAGTTGTACCCTTTCAACCATACCGTTGATTTTGAAAGCACCTAACTTGACAATCTAAGTTGCACAAGAAGTTGCACTATCTTACTGTAGAATGGGACAATAATAGAATGGCAATGGCCAATGCAAGGCACCAAACCATATTCTAACTACATTTCATTTGTCTATGCCCTCAATAGGCTTGGGCCATCTCTAGTTCTTGAGTGCTCCTGTGATATTGTTTACTGTCAAAATTAGAGTGAAAAATGTTAAACTCTAGTTCTTGAGATATTGTTTAATATCAAAATGAAAGTGAAAATGTTTTGAAAATATGTGAGAATGAGTTTTACAAGCTACCGAGAAAGTGTTTTTCAGATTGGTGAAATCTATTGTTTGTTTCTGATTTTGTAATTTTTTTGTGGTATTCTAAATTGAGAATATGAGCTATGCAATAATAAATAAACCCATTTTATAATGACAAGAGAGTCACTGTGGCCATTGTTGATGTTCCTATCTAAATGTATCAAGGGTTCAATCCTTCTTTTTACAAGAGAGTGACAGTGGCCATTTTTACTTTTTTTCAATTTTATTTTTTGTTACATGATAGTTACAAGGATCTCCATTACTACATGTGCATCATGTGTGTTTTGAACATCTAGTTTATGTACTTAGAATAATGACATATGAACAATGTTTTTATAAAATTAAATAAAAATATTCATAATGATGTAACTTCTTGTAATCATTTTATGTTCAATCAATATATCCATAATTATTTTCATAATTTTATAAATGTCATTCATAGATTATTGTGGATCTAGTTTCTATATAAATTTTTTGTTTATAAATCGTTTTTCATATAGATATATGTATATTTAGGATTTAAAGCTTGCTTTGGTAGGAATAGAATAAAGATACAAATATTAATCCAAGAAGCTAGAGTGAGAAGAAAATTTGATAAAGATTAATGATTTCTTATAAGCTTTGTCATTTTGTTTGGATGATGGAAATTTAGCTTTTGTCCTTAGAGACAATTTAAGTATTATGAAAATTATATATATAATAATTTTTAATCTCACTGATTTTAGTAAATTTTATTAAATTTGGTTAGGATTATTTCTCTCCCTCTAAGCTGGCTCCACATAGAATTGTTAATGTATGTCAAATTTGCGTGTCAATGCCTGCCCAGTTAGTAGTGAAATTACCCAACTATATGCAATTGACAAATTGGCAAAACATCCCGATCTGTTATAACTATTTTGTTCATTTAAAAAAACAATGCTAATCGAACCCTTAAACTTACTTCAGCTCTCTTCCATTACAGAGTATTTTTCCAAGTTGCCCTCCATTCGAAGGTTCATCTTCGCTTCATGTCTACTGTTCCAATAATGGACAAGAGTTGGATGATGATAACGGATAGGCTAAAAAGTAAAGAGTATGTACAAGGTGTTCAGTCATTTATTGAGTTCGCTACGAAGAATTTAGGGCCGCAGGCTGAAATCCGTTGTCCTTGTGTTGATTGCTTGAACGGCACGAAATTACCTCGACGTGTTGTACGGTTGCACTTGATTCGAAGAGGAATCGCATGTTCTTATCGAACTTGGGTCCACCACGGGGAACGTGTTCCCATGTTTCGTGGTCATCCTACTATGCGAAACGATGATACTCAAACCGATCGAGCTGGAATGACAACCAATCACGAAAATGTGGATGAACTTCCAACCATGTTACAAGAGATTTACATGAGTGGTCTCATGGATGATCATATCGATGAAGAACGTACTTGTTCGGAGAGGCACAATTTGTTGAAATTCATGAAGTTGTTCGATGATGCTCAACGTCAAGTATATCCACAGTGTGAAAAGTTCTCCATCTTGTCCTTCGTAATTAAGATGCTTCACTTGAAGGTGTACAATAAATGGAGCAACAAATCTTTCGATATGGTTATGCAAGTTTTCAAAGACATTTTACCAAAGTGTGATGAAAATGTTCCATGGACCCTTTATGAAGCAAAAAAGTTCTTACGTGAGTTAGGTTTGGGATATGAGGCCATTCATGCATGCAAGAATGATTGTACCTTATTTTGGAAGGACAACGCCGCATTGGAGAATTGCCCTACATGTACGGAGTCTAGATATAAGGTGAACGACAAGACGGGTAAAAAAATTCCACACAAAATTTTGAGGTACTTTCCTTTGACACCGAGGTTGAAGAGATTGTACATGTCGAAAAAAACAGCTGCATATATGAGATGGCACAAAGATAAGCGTTTGGATGATGGAGTATTGCGACATCCAGCTGATGGTGAGGCATGGAAGGACTTTGATAGGCTGCATCCTACGTTCTCTGCGGATCCTCGAAATGTATGGCTAGGGCTTGCCACGGATGGTTTCAATCCATTCGGACATATGAGTACATCGTACACCATGTGGCCCGTAATCTTAATGCCTTACAATCTACCCCCATGGAAGTGTATGAAAGATCCATTTGTCATGATGTCATTGCTTATTCTACCGATCCAAGACCGGAAGGGATATCGATGTTTACTTGCAACCATTAGTAGAAGAATTAACTAATCTATGGGAGCATGGTGTGCAAACATATGATGCCTCCAACGGCCAAATATTTACAATGCATGCAGCAGTCATGTGGACCATCAACAATTTTCCTGCATATGGTTCCTTGTCTGGTTGGAGTACAAAAGGTTACCTGGCCTGCCCTAATTGTAACATCGATGCATCATCTTAGAGTTTGCGAAGTAAGATTAGGTACATGGGTGCTCGGCGGTACTTACCTGAGAACCATACTTGGCGTAGAAGTAAGCTATTCAACGGTGAAATTGAGAATCGGTCCAAACCTGTGGAGTTATCGGGAGAACAAATACTGCAGCAAATTAATTTGGGGACGTACAGGCCGTATGGAAAGCATCTAACCAACCAAAAAAGACAACGGACTGACAATCCAACTCCGAACTGGACAAAAAGAAGTATTTTGTTCGACCTACCGTATTGGAAAACGCTTAAGCTTCGACATAACCTTGATGTCATGCACATAGAGAAGAATATATGTGACAATCTGCTTGGCACACTATTGAGCATTGATGGCAAGAACAAGGACACTGACAAAGCACGTTTGGATTTGGAGGACATGCGAATACGGAAGGAGTTACACTTGATACGGCATGCGAATGGCTCTTTCCAGAAGCCTTCGGCATTGTACACCTTGTCCCCGGCACAACGAATAGGGTTTTATGATTTCTTGCAATCAATTAAGTACCCTGATGGCTATGCGGCAAATGTATCCAATTGTGTCACGGCGAAAGGTGGTAAGTTAGTTGGCCTCAAGAGTCATGATTGTCATGTCCTTCTACAACGACTTCTTCCCATTGGGATGCGAGGATACCTTCCTACCGAGATTGGCATCACGTTGTTTGAGTTTGGAACTTTTTTCAAACAGTTGTGCTCAAAGACATTGAGGGTGACTGATTTGGAGAAATTGCAAGAACAAATCGTACTTATACTTTGTAAGCTTGAAAAGATTTTTCCTCCTGCTTTTTTCGATGTGATGGTCCACTTGGCAATTCATTTGCCTGACGAGGCTAGGCTTGGAGGGCCTGTTCAATATCGATGGATGTATCCTATTGAGAGGTATAACAACGAGTCCGCACTTTTTTCTTGTAATTATAGTTCAATATGAACATATTGACGATCACGCCAATGTTTACGTGTAGGATGCTCGGTCTTCTTAAAGGATTTGTAGGCAATAAAGCTCGTCCAGAAGGATCCATTGCGGAGGCTTACATATCGAAAGAGTGTACGATGTTTTGTTCAATGTATTTGCATGGAGTTGAAACGGTGTTTAATCGGGAAGAAAGGAACTACGATGGGGGTGACAATGGCCCGGGGTTGGCAATTTTCACTCAAAATCTTCGTCCTTTTGGTCAACTCCCAAGGGCTATTGATGTGTCCGTAGCTGACTGCGAATTGGCTCATTGGTTTGTCCTACACAATAGTTTGGAAGTGGACGAATATCTAGAGTATGCTTCTTCATCCTATATGCAACATACCTTTTGTACATGGTTTTTATTTTTTAAAGTCTTCATTATTCCAATTACTTATGACTTACATCGTATTAACTAGGGAACACAAGCTCGTGTTGCAACAAAAATATGGAAGTTCATGCAACATTGCAACGCGACAATGCAAAGAATTCCCTAAATGGTTAAAACATCGCGTAAGATTATGTAACATGTTACTCTTAAGTGTGGAGATAACGTTGAATTATTCTACGTTTGAATTGACATGACATACTTTCTTGTGTAGATGAACCAATTGCGAAATGAAAAGTCACCCGAAGCAACCGAGGAGATGTGGTCATTAGCCAATGGACCTAATGCCTTAGTGAATACATATTCGGGATGCATTTGTAATGGCGTCCGATTTCATACTATCGACCGTGATAACCGTCGTAAATGTCAAAATAGTGGGTTGGTAGTGGAAGGCGACCACGAAGGGCAATTGATAAAGTTCTACGGCTACCTTTGTAAAGTGTGGGAATTGACATATTTGTTTGGACATCGGGTTGTTTTGTTCCAATGTGAATGGTATAACACCGGTAGTAGTCGAACTTTGCGCGTCGAACCACATGTGACAACTATTGACGTAAGAAGTCGATGGTATAAAGATGACTCGTTTGTGTTCCCAAGCCAAGTTCAACAAGTTTTCTACGTTCCTGATACGAAGTTAGGGCCGAATTGGCGAGTCGTAGAAAAGTTTCAACATCGACGAATTTGGGATGTGCCAGAGCTGGATGTGCCAGAATTTGATGAGGTGTTGCAAGATGATGAAAATAGTACTGTTGTACCAACTGAGCCTATTGATGATGTTGTTGTTTTACGTCGGGATGACATTGAACCGCAAATTATTTCAATGGAAGTTTCTCAGTCCAATAAGCATGTACAACCGGAGGGTGTTATGGATGATGCGTTCATCTGCGATGACGACGATGAACTAACAATCTCGGGTGATGACGGAGAAGATGAGCTGGAAAGTGATTTTGATACAGATACGGACCTAGAGTTTTAACTCAGTTTCTTTCTTTGTTCGGCTTGTTTTGTTGATGTCATGGGGACAATTAAGAATATTGATGAAATTGTAATTTCAATTTCATGCCTACTCTTGAATTTCATGTAATTTGAACCTTTTACTTTTAATTTCCTCTACGATATGTATGAACTGCTAGAGCAAATTGAAAACCATCAACATACTTAGTTCAGATTTTCCATTCGCCACCGTTGTGGTCGCTTTTCCCACAACTGCTTGATTTGCACAACCGCTGTCTCTGCTTTGTCGCTTGATCTTGCCATTGTGTCTTGTGTAGTATGTCGCTTCTCGCTCAGAACGTGTTGTGTGTCATTGCTTTGGTTGTTAGATTTTGCTTTCAAAATACTACTTTGCAATTACTTTATGTTGTTACATTTTGGTTGGTGTCAATTCTTTTAAGCTAACATTCATGTGCTATTGCAACTTTTCACTTACCAATTCCATTTTAATGTTGTAAGTAGACTGCGTGGCGTGGCTTCAGTTGACTATAATTTTGTTCATTTCATATATATATATATATATTTTGGTGTCAATGAACTTCGGGTCTCCACTTATGTATCCCTGAACTAGGGTGGAAACAGTTAAAATGATGGCCTTTATTTGAAGTTTCAAGTAATGATGAAATTAGCTTTATACATCAATGATGAGAAAGGGTTACCCTTTGTCACCCTTACTGTTTCCCTTACTGGTTGATGTTATAGGCAGATTGATGGGTAGGGCTAAAGAGGTTGTTTTGTGAGTAAGAGGGATGGTGTATCTATGTTTCTTTTGCAATAGTAGATATGATACCATTTTTCAGGCCAAGTTAATGCTTGAAATTCAACTCAGAATGACCCTTTTCCTGTGTTTCATTTGCAATACTTTCCTGTTCTGTGACTTTCAGTTTGGTGGCTCCTGGGTCAAGAATCTGTCGAGTCTAAAGTTAATGGGACTGAAGCGACTGTCGTACCAACTGAGGAAGGTTCTCTGCATGGCGATCAGCAGCGAAGACTCTAGTTTCTGAATTTGTGCTGTTACTTTTCTATTATCCTTGCTAGCGATCGTCAAGACTCGAAACGACCATGTCACCGGGTCGTGCTCTGTCTCTCTCTCTCTATCAGCTTTTAATGGAAGAACATATTTGTTGCCCTAATTTAATCTCTAAATTGTGAGCCCTAACATTTGTGCATTAATGGAATAAGATCTAATTTATATGCTTTAATGGAAATCTCTGATTGTGTTGGGCTCTAGTTTCTGAAAACATATTATTTGTCCTAATTTGTGTACCCTAGTCTCTGTTTTGGTTTGCTCAAATTTGTGTGCCTCGATGGAATAGCCTCTAATTTTTATTTTTGTTTGTACCATTTTACCCAAACTTTTGTTTTAAATGAACATGTGAAAGGGCCCCTCTTAACAGTTTGCATACGGCTTGTCTAATCTATCTTGTAAAGGGTTAATCAAACTTGAAAGGGGTTGTGTCCTCGGTTATAAGATTAAAAAATAAACAGAACAACAAAGTCAAGCTTGGTTATGTTGCTTATGTAATATGTTAATGAATAAGCTAGTCATGTGCTTGTTGCAATGTATATGTTCATGGAAGTCTTCTTCCTGTGGTGCCTTGTTTATGTGCCTAGATTGCTTTAAGTGGCTGTGAACATGGTTGGTATATATCAAGTCACAGCATGGCAAAAGAGCAGAGAAGAGCGAACCACAAAAAAATGTAGGTAGATCGAAAGTAAACATGTTTCCAAATATTCTAATGGCCTATAAATGGTGTTGCTGCCTACATTGATAATAGGTTAGCAAAACATCACCAAAACAAAAAAAAAAAAACCAAAAACAAAAACAATCAATGATTAGTTTGAAGGGTTGGAGGTGTCATGAGTAGTTCAAAATCCCAATGTCCTGTGGTCATCAGTCAGGGTTAGTTTCCTTCATGATTTTGTGGTAATGTTATAAACTAAATGAAATAATGCAACATACAAAACAAGTAAGTGCAGTTGGATTTGGGATCACAAGGCATGATTAAGATGGAATATTAATTGTAGGGATGAAGTAGATTGATGGCTTTAAACAAATGAATATCTGGAAGGATTATTTAGTGAGAAGGGCCGAGCAAACTATTCTATCCCTTCTTCTCCCTATGATCGTCTTCATAAGACTCCTATGCCGAGAATGCTTGATCACTTTCATTCTCCTCAAGTTTCAATTTGTCTTGTTTCAATTCCTTTTCCACAAATGATGGGGTTCAGATGGTAGTGATTTTTCTGTTTCAAGATCTTCCATTTGATTTTCTCAAAAAATAACACCTCCTTTGTCTAAGAAGGATGGATATAAACAAAGGACATGTAAATGACATGATACATAGATTATGATGACAGAGCAATTGTTAAACAAACAACACATTGACATAACGCAGCGTGGAAGTAAATAAAGATGATTGTTATACAGCATTGTTGAGGCTACTCTCATGCACCCAGTTACAAAAAGTTATTCGGTTTGCTCTTTTACTAATTTGTCTACCTATAATTGGTTGGAACTACACTAAAGTGGGACACTTCAATTAGTCATCCCTAATTTTCTAAAAATACCAAAAACTAAAAGAGCCCACATGGCAGCTCCATCATTACCATTCCCCTCCCTGACAAGGCTCCCTAAAATAATAAATAAATAAAATGAAAAGGAAAAGAAATAAAGAAATAAACCTTAAACATCCAACCTTACATCCTCCGTCAGTACATACCTCGTGGTCTATTTGTGAATGACAATAATCTTGAGGGAGTAGGTGATCCTATTCCCCATTTACCCATGGAAATCTTACATGTCTGGAAGAATGTTAGCCATTTAACAGTAAAGAAAAAGATAATTACGTCCTATAACACCTAACGAGAACAGGCAGTTTTCTATTGTTGTGCCCTATAGCCATTTAACAGTAAAGAAAAAGACTGACCGAATCTATCTTTGTTTATATGCCAACCTGCTTCTTCACCTACCACTACTGTTTTCCCTCCACAGCATATGCCCACTTGCCAAATTCCTTGTCCTGCATCTCAGCCACCTCACCACTGGTCCTCACAGGCTTACTTCTCAGCTTACTTACGTGCTTCCCTCAGACTACCTGTACATCTGTTTACTGCTTTGAAAACGTTGAATTAGTTAATGTACTTGGTATCAAAATATGTAGTTTAATTGTGTAGTTAATGATGCAGGCAGCTTTTCTCTTTACGGTGGTAGGGACTACAGGATTTTTGGGTGTTCTTGCCGGTCGGCTTCCTGGGGTAACTTCACATAATATCCTCTATCCTCTTTCTCTGTACATGATCATAAACATTAATGAACTGTCATAAGAATTAATTTCAAATTCATATTATGTACAGTTCTGAATTTCTCTTTTTTTAACCTTTCTATTGTTTATTTTCTGTAAGTTTCAAGGAACAAAGGATAAAGGAAGTACAATTGTAGCTGTGGATTATGCTCATAGAAGCTTCTTTTAGTCCTTTCTTATGAGATGGCTGCTTCAGTGACTTTTGATATGTTTTAATGTGAGTAATGATTCGAATGTCTTTAATGTTCTACACATCTGGGTAGTGAATAAAGATATTTGTTTTGCACTAATGTGTATTATGGTTAGGCTGTCAGACTAATACATTTTATTTTATTTTTTTGTAACAAGAATGTAAGGAAATTGAGGAAATTTTCACATCTACTAACATTTTTATCCACATGTAATTGTCACATAGGATTGGGGCTTCTTCGTGCCATACTTGATTGGGAGCATTTCTTTAGTAGTTTTGGCTGTGGGAAGCATTTCACCTGGGTAAGTTGTTAGGCAGTAACTACATTATTTGTGTACTACAGGCTGTCTTGAATATGTCAACAAACCTGTCAATTTTGAATTACCATGAATACGATCAGAATATTGTATAATTGTTAGCTCAGTTGGGCACTTTGAAATTGTAATCCTAACCATTGAAGAAGAGCACAGTTGAGGGCTGACAGAGAATTACCAGATCCTTGTTCTAAACATGGCAAGGGTAATGTTCATTATTGACTATATTATCCAGATTTCTGCCAGCATCCTGCACCAACTTATAACAGAGTCACATGAGAAGCAGAGACACAAAATGGCACCAAGATGGTTCAATATCAAATGTGAGACAAATATGTGCACAAACATAAGGAGGGAGCAAAGATAAATCTCGAAATTTCGCATAGTTAGCTTTTGCAGTTGAGATTAGACAACTATAAAAAACCATGCTGTGGAATACAGTTTGAGTAGGCATCAGAATTCATAGTACTAGGGCCTTGAATAAATTCCTAAGGTAAGAATTATGGATACTAATAGAAAGAGTAATGCCATACAAACAAACAGATGGTGTAGCTGAGTTGTTCTTATCAAAGGTTTGTTATTGCAGGCCACAACAATTTATTAAAAATTTTGTTGTTAACAATAATTCCAAAATTTGTTGGGGTAATGAGTATATTAAATGAACAATGGACTATTGAGAAGTTTGTTTTTGTATCATCATCATGTTCTCTTAGTTTATTAGTTACCATTGATAAACGAGTAATTTATTATTGAGTAGACATTGTTGTGTGATTATTGCAGCAGTTACACTACTAATGTATGCGATGTTTATTACTCATGGACGTTTTTTTACGTAATGTAGGTACAATGGTTCCGGGAATCAAGACAGGGTGACGGAAGAGAGCAACAAGTGGCAATGTACTATCAACATTTGAAGCATGCGCACAGGAGATTGGCACCCCGATGACGTTCTCTGATGAGACGCAACCACCAGATGATACACAAACTGTAGTGGAGGAGACGCAACCAGGTAGAGTGGGTAAGAGCATACTATTTACTTGTTTAAAAAAATTATGGTTTTGGTTTTTTTTGTAATGTTGACTAGCTTCCCCTTTTGTACCAGGGAAAACGAGGTCAACTCGTGTTCGGGGACGTACATTAGGCAAAGGCGTGCAGAAAAAAATTGCTAGGAAAAAAGGGGAGAAATTACATGTCTATGTCAATCGGGTATTGAACGCAATCACCGGCGGGAATGCCACCCCAGCGACGAATGAGTTGGGCCTTCAAATTAGACGGTTGTGCCCTCTTCAGAGCGTGAAGTCATGGATAAAAATTGATCAAAGTACGAAAGATGCGGTCGTCCAAGCGGTGCTAGTATGAGATTCATCTTGTCATAATGTCTTTATTATGTAATTTGTAATTGGTTAAATTAATTGTTCTACTAATTCTGTTACTATGTTTGTAGGACAAGTTTGTTATCGGCGATGATTTTGATAATGATGAACAAGCTCAACAGATCCTCGATAGGAAGGCATATTTGCTATACAAGGACTGGAGGTACAATCTAAAGCAAGAGTTCCTCGAACTTGAGGAAAAGGGTGTTGATGACCCCTATAGTCATCCACCTACTGGCGTGAGCTTGGAGGACTGGAAATATCTGATTGATGTTGCTTGGAAAGACGAATCTCACTTGGTAACAAATTAATTAGAAACCCCATTATTGAAATTAATTTATGTGTTACTATGTAAAACTTATTCACTAATATATGTAAAACTTCTTCATTGAAACTAAGTTAAGAATCGTAACTTTTTTTTTTTTTTTCCATATTTATGTAGAAACGCTCTACGGCTGGTAAGGCAAATAGGGGTATGCTCCCCTATAATCATACAAGTGGATCGCGATCATTTCCTATAGCAATGTCGCTTATGGTGAGAAGTTAATTTAGTAATGAAATGGATGGTTGATTCTTCTTGATTTTGAATATTACCATGTACTAATTCGTCAATGGAATTTTTCCATACGTAACAGGCAAATGAGGATGGAGAAATAGATTTCCCCGAATTTTATAAGAAGGCACACAAGTCCAAGAAGACGGGAGATTGGATTGACCCCAAATGTGGTGAGCTACATGTGAGTATTGAATGTTGAAACCAAGTGTGATGCGTATCAATTAATAAAGTTGTTTTAAATTCCTTCTCCCATCTTGACTTTATTGTTTTCTTGCCATTACAGGATGATATGGTGAATCTACAAGTAACAGCCACCGATGCGGGTTTGCCATTGACCCACGAAGAAATATCAAGGCAAGTGCTTGGGGAAAAAAAAAATTACTTGCGTGGATGTGGGATAGGCCCGCAACCGTCTTCCACAGCCTCTAGTGCAGCACGAGCTCGTGATAAACATATGGAGTCAATGAGAGTGGAACTGGAGGTTCTTCGTGAGCAACGTCAAAGTGATCATGAGGAGTTGCTGAAGGAGAAAGAGGAGCGTCAAAGAGATCGGGAGGAGCTATTGAAGGAGAAAGAGGAGCGGCAAAGAGATCGGGAGGAAATTGCGAGGGAAAGAGAGCAGTTGATCAAACAAGTCGATGAAGAAAAAAAAGCACGGGAGGCACAAGGTGTACAACTCAATCATCTGAACGACGTGGTGACACGGCTCACAACCCTCTTGCAAGGTTCAGATGGTCATCCTACTATTCGGTAAACAGAATGTTCTTAACAAGCTACTGCAACTTATACAAAAAATATGGATCATATTGGCATATAATTGTTTTCTAAAGTTGGTATGCAAATATTTTATTCGTAATGTGCTTCGAATAGGTTTTGAGGCATAATGGGAGTAGACATTGCAGCAGCGAACCTGGTGTTTGGATACATTACACAAAGGACCGTGGCGTAATTTCCATAAGGTAACCAAGTCCAATTGAATGTCATTTCAGATTTAAGAGTAATTGAAGAAACCAAGAGAAAGTAGAATGAATTTTGATTAAGTACAATATAACTAGTACAATATAACTAGTACAAAGGAGTTTTGATTTCAAAACTCTAACTGTGAAGAATGAATATGTGATATTAAGTTTCTTAATAATAAATCTATACAAATGAAACCAACACTAATTTGATGAACAAAGCTCCGCATTTTCAACCTGATTTGGCCTAGTTACACGAGTTGATGCAACCTGGTTGGATGAACAATTGTGTTTGAGGCTGCCCACCACAGATTATCAACCTGATTTGGCCTAGTTACAGGAGCTGATGCAAACAAAGTTTTGATCCTTAAAACCTCCACATTTTCCTAATCATAAGCTGCCTTCTAAGTGTGCCATGCATTCTAATCAGCTTATCATACAATTTGTTTGGTTCTTGGTTGTGTTCCAAGAGCTTATTGACTCATAAGAAGTATATTCAGACTACAAAATCAAATCAAGGAAATAGGTTACAATATAGCCATAGGAATAAACAACCAAATTTCATTAAAGGGAGAGAAATCCATGAATCCTCACCTTGTTGCCTTGCATCCACCTGTACAATTACAGATGCGCCCGTGTTCAGGCTAAAATCAATTAAATGTGTTCTCCCACATGCTAACCAGGTGGTGGATTGGCTCATATAAAAACACGATAAACACAGCCAAAAAAAGGCCTTCGAGGGCAGAAAATTGAAAGCAACCCCCGAACCATTGCGGGGATGGCACGTGTAGCTTCCTCGTGTGAAATAGGACGTGTGGGGACGGATGGGACATAATTAGCGCGTGTACGTCGGGCTTTGGCGTGAAATGCGCCATGAACTTAGCCGAAAAAGCGCTTCGAGGGCTGAAAATTGAGAGCAGTTGCCGAACCACTGTAGGGAAGGCACGGGTAGGTTCGTCATGTCAAATAGGACCTGTGGGGATAGACAATACGTAATTAGCACGTGTACATTGGGCTTTGGCGTGAAATGCGCCATGAACTTAGCTGAAAAAAGGCCTTCGAGGGCCAAAAATTGAGAGCAGCCCCCCAACCACTATGGGGATGGCACAGGTAGCTTCCGTGTGTGGAATAGGACCTGTGGAGACCTAACGTGTTTGTTTTCTTGTAGTCAAACAAGGCGTGCACACCTGACGTGTGTTGTTAAAATCTGAAGTTATAAAATTTGAAACCAACGCTTACATAGGGTTAATTTATCAATGAAAATAACACCAAATTGGTTGTACGCTCTATATAATAATATAGCAATATTTTTTTTATGGAACTTGGCAAAGGAAGGAGGTTGTGAAAGAATTCAAGTGCTCGGTTGGGCTGTCTGTGTATCTCTTCAGGACTCACTGTTCAAATTCTTGTTTTTTATCCTAATTTTCTCTTCATTGAGGTTAAACTGTTTCACGCACCACTTGAATATGTTTTCATTTTGTAATTAAAATTTTCTATTGTCATGAAAATTCACAACTACCTGATTTACAAGCAATCACCATGTTTGCTTAGAGTTGTAATGATTATGATAGTTGGCTGTCAACAGTGCATCACACATAGTGCTAAAATCAAATGTGTAGACGCGCCCGTGGGCTTCACTCTACAGTTCGCACTCAATTTGTGTCGCGGTTCTAAATCTGAACCAAAGAGTCCAAATCCGGCAAATCGTTTGAGAAAACAGATTTTTGAAAAAGTAGTGCCAAACATGGACTGCTTTGCCAGATTACAGAGTCGCTACCTAAATATTTTTTAATTGGGAAATTTAGGAAACCCTGACTCAGTGCCGAAGGCCACATGTCCGTCATCACCAAAGTGGTCTTGGCTCGGGAGCTTGGGTACGATCGGGGAAGGTCAGCTATGAGCACTTTCGCCTTCAAGACCGGCCTCTACTAACCGTGATATCCATTTTTGAAAACCTTATATGCTCTTACTCCAATTATTAGCCTAGAATTACTATATTATGCGCACAGCAAACAAGTATAGACTAGATCGCCTAATTTGGAAATAAACATTGCATACCCGTTTTGTCTTGAAAAACGTGTTAGGTTTTGCTACTCGCAAGTAGGCTAAAATACGGATTTTTAATGAGTTGTTCCAACTCAGGCAATCTAACCTCCACCCACAGGCATTTCAAGCAGTTTATCACATAAGCACTTAGCCGCATGGCAGGCATACTGTCGTGTTAACATTCACACGCGTGCGATATGCTAAAGCATAAAACTTACATCGTACTCCGTGCCAAAACAAGAAACTAGTTAGCAAACATGCATGACCTAGTTCATGTTAAGTGGCTAATGCAACACAGGCATAGATGCAATCTAGAGTAGGCTCGGCTAACCCTAAACATGGCATGTGAAATGCTACAACTATCACGTATTCAATTTGGAATTGAAAGTACGATGCAGTTTGTATGGTGTACCGAGCCCGGTGCATGTAAACAAATGCATGAATGCACACATACATTGCATAAGGTATGCTAATTTAAATGTGCCCTAATCTACCATCGAAAGCGGGTAAATAAAAGGGATAGAAAGAAGTGGGGGTTGGAAGACATACACCCACTCACGCACACTTATTACATTTTTGCCCTCGCCCGGAGGGACCAAAATAATAATACAGTCCAACGAATAAATGAATAAATAAATTATTACAAATTCTAATTACTAAAATTAAAGCAAATGAATAAATAAATGCAATGGGGCCTCAGCCCTGCCTTGGGATATGCGAATGATGGATGCTCGATCCGACTTGCCCGGGAAACCTGCATCGCCATCGCCGGTTCTTGCTTAACCGCTCGCTCTCCAAAAATTCCGGTTTCGAATGCCTCCCAGATGATCTCAAATAACCCACCGTGGAAGAATTGATCACCGGCTCCTCCCATTGACCACCTCCGATGATGGTGTTTATCGGTTAAAATAAAGTGCCGTCGGCACTATAGAGTGCCGGTCGGCACTAAATTCTGCAGAGACATGATGACAAAGAAGACAACAAAGAAGCAGTGCATGGTATTGGTTTTTTGGACATATTTATGCATGGCCAGTGTTCCCTATCATGAAGGAGACTCAAGGAAGCATGGCTCTTGGTTCTAAGGCTATCAATTGTGCACTTTGGTGCATGATAGCCTAAGAACCAAGGTTGCATTTTCAATGTAAAAATGCATGCAAACAAACAAATGGAACCAAAATCTTATCATCCTTAAGTCAAAGGCCTTGGTGACTTGGGGAATGGAGGTATGTTTTGCCACTTGAAGTGCAAACACGCCTCACTTCCCACATTTGGTTTGACACCCCAAACCAAGTAATGAAATGCATGTATGCAACATGGTTCAATGATGCAATCTAATAATGCGACTATCATGTTAAGTATGCAATGCCAATCATACAAGATGCAACATGCAATGCTAACATGGACAGGTCAAACAATAGGGCCAACCTTTCGCAACACTTAGTTAATCAAACATGCAACAATCATAAAGCAAGCATGCCATGGATTTAACTACAATGAGGCAGCCTTCAAAACCCAAAAAAAAGTAGCAAAACAAGCCTAAAGTAGTGACCAATGAGCATGCCAATATGCGAACCAAATAAGGCCAAGTTTAAGGCACCAAAATGAGCACACCTTGCTACCATTAACAAGACCAAACATGGTATATGTGAGGCAACCAAAACAGGTTTTTTAGCATACAAAATAGCACCCAAACCCCCTTCATGGCATCCCAAAAATGCACTAAACATGTAAGCATGCAAAGGCCTACTTTAAAGCATACAAGAGCACACCCTTAAAGCATGAACTAAGCCACATATGCCAACATACAAACATGACTAATGGGCTGAAATAGGGTCTAATATGATGCCAAATCATGGGATAAAGACAAGTTAAGCATGCTATAACTCCATACAAGCAAGGCCTACAAGCCAACAAGCAAGGCAACCATGCTAAGCATGCCAAACATAGCCAAAACAGTGGCTCACAGCCCTTATGCATGACAAGATGATACTCCTATTTTCATAAAATCAAGCTAAAACATACGAGAAATATGGCTTAGACATATGGCATGCTTTTAGGCATAGAAGAGCATTTCAAAGGAAGTATGAGAAGCATGTTAGAGGCTATAATTTCAACCAAAAACAGAGGCATAACATGTCAAATGAACCACAAATATGCTCTGAAAAGAGGCTCAAAACAACTATACAAACAAGCTATTCTTTGGGCCTAAAACAAAGGCAAACAAAGAACCAAGGGGAGAGGGGTGTCCCTCCCCTAAATGTGACTTAAAATCATCTTCCTCACCACTGAAAACCCACTGGTTTTCAGTGGTGAGAAGGCCAAGAACACCAAGCAAAGGAGGTCTCAAGCAAAGGCACTATAAGTGGCCAAATGAAGCCTAATAGGATGAGGCTTTACTCAAACCATAAAATGACCTTAATGAAGGTTCAAGAACAAGTAAAAACAAGATTTTTTTATGTTAAACACAAAGTCAAAAACACAAAGTAAAGAGGGTAGAAAGTGGTTGCAAGAATGGGGAAACTAAAGTGAAAAGCTCACCCTTGAAGATCCAATGAAGAACAGGTGGTCCGGCCCTCCTCAAATGATCAAAACCAGTCTAAGATCACTCAAAACAAGCCTCCAAGCCTCTCAATCTCGAGCTAAGTAAAGGTGTGTAAAGGAGCAAAAGTGAGGTAAAACTACACTTTTTGGCCTAAAATCACACACACAAGAGGAGAGAGATGGAGATATAGATATATGGCAGAAATATATGTATATGAGCTCTGGTTTTTTGTCTCAAAAAACTCTAACCCTAAGCCAAGAGGAAGAGCTCCTCTCTTATAGGCAAAGAATGCTTACAAGCTAAGCAAACCAAAGCCTCATCCCTCCATACACGTGTATGGAGGAGGGTAACAAGCTTCACAAATTGTGAGAAAATATCTCATAAAGCAAGTGTACAAAGGTTTCGTCGCAAGAAGAGTGCCAAATGGCAAAATTTAGTGCCGGTCGGCACAATAAAGTGCCGATGGACAAAGAAGCCAGCCGATGGCCTCCATTCCCAGCCGGTGGTGTGTAGGGATGCCTCAAAAGGCATTCCCTGCCCTTCCAAGGCAAAACACAAGTGTTTGGTGCAAAACCAAACACAAACGGTCGAGTTTGGAGGTCCTGAGGCAGGGCGCGCGCAGCCGAGAACTCCGGGAACTCCAAACGAACACAAACATGGATAATCACCGAGTGCTCCAACGGTGACGTCCAAGTCTTGAGGACGGTCAAAAATGGGGTGTCTACAGTTGCCCCTCTTTGACAGAACTCGGAAGTCATAACAATGACGGGAGTGAATGTCAAAGCCCAGAGACGACCCATTTTTGACAAGGCCGAAGACTTAGACAATCATACAAAACAAGTAAGATATGCGCCCGAAGGCAGGGGCAAAATGCAACTGAAAATGCAAGAAGCCGGGCATAACTTATGATCATGCAAAGAAAGCTGTAATGAAGCACACATGCGACAGTTATAAGCTAACATGCACCAAACTACACTACAATGTAGAAAGGATGTAAGAGAATTATGAAATTCTTGAAACATTTCACGCGGAGGATACAATACTTGTGCGGCTCGTCCGGTTGCACCGGCCTCAAATGAGCCGTACATACAATATCGCGTCTGTAAAGAAAGCAAACTTAACAGGTACAATATTGTTAGCAATATGCATGTTGCACGATTGGAGGTGTGTGGCAGATGCAACGTGTATGGGCAGTTATAATTGAACACATGTGAATAAAGCAGAGCACGCATACAATGCAATGTGTATAGAAAAAAGGAACTTGAACACATGTAAGTAAAGCAAAGCACGTATACAATGCAATGTGTATAAAAGGTAATTGAACACATGTAAGTAAAGCAAAGCACGCATACAATGCAATGTGTATAAAAGGTAATTGAACACATGTAAGTAAAGCAAAGCACGCATACAATGCAATGTGTATAGAAAAAAGGTAATTGAACACATGTAAGTAAAGCAAAGCACGCATACAATGCAATGTGTATAAAAGGTAATTGAACACATGTAAGTAAAGCAAAGCACGCATACAATGCAATGTGTATAAGAGGTAATTGAACACATGTAAGTAAAGCAAAGCACGCATACAATGCAATGTGTATAAAAGGTAATTGAACACATGTAAGTAAAGCAAAGCACGATACAATGCAATGTGTATAGAAAAAGGTAATTGAACACATGTAAGTAAAGCAAAGCACGATACAATGCAATGTGTATAGAAAAAGGTAATTGAACACATGTAAGTAAAAGCAAAGCACGATACAATGCAATGTGTATAGAAAAAGGTAATTGAACACATGTAAGTAAAGCAAAGCACGATACAATGCAATGTGTATAAAAGGTAATTGAACACATGTAAGTAAAGCAAAGCACGATACAATGCAATGTGTATAAAAGGTAATTGCACACATGTAAGTATAGCAACGCACGCATACAATACAATCTGTATAACGAGATAACCGGAATTGAGCATATTCATATATGATAGTGAAATGCAACGCATCAGTAACACAAGATGATTCAAACAATTTCTTTTGAAATCCACAAGATATAAAAGGATACGGAAGGACATCCTTCGATGTTCCGAGCATTGCTCACAAAAGTCATGGCTTGGAATTAGCTCAAGATCCATTAACATTTCGAAGTGTACTTTCCCAAGACCGTTCTTGAGTGATGAAGGAGTCGATCAAGACAACCAAACCAGCACGAGCAGGAGGTGTTCGACTATGAAGGGAGGTTCTCGGTATCCAACCCAAAGATTCTCGCTTTTACATTCCTTTTCATTAATTGTTTAAGCACATTGCACTGCCTCAGGCAGGTTTAAATTCTTTTGAAATTGCGGGTTTTTACAAAAACACATGATGGGAGTGAAACAGCTATCCGCTTGAAAAGGTATTGTACTTGTGTGTATTGCATCACAAGGCATCACATAACAGTGTGAATGAAATTGAAACAGTTTTTTGAAAACAAAGCATCGCATCGTAATAATCAGGTAGTGGACCGACTTACAACTCGATAAGCAAATCAAAGACTCAACAGACTAGCCAAGTGCAAGGACAACTTGATAGACACAGTAAAGACTTAAAGAGAGTGACATACAACTCGATAAGCAGATACACGACAACTCGATAAACAAATACGCGCGACTCAACGGGAATCAATCACCGGAGAGTGCTGGGAGGGGTGGAATTCCCCAATATTCAGCATAGAAAGATTAGAAAGCATAGAAGGAAGACCATCGGCTGGACACAGAGGTCGTCGGCCGAAGATAATGGTCATCGGCATAATACTTGGTCGGCCGGCACAAAATTGTGGCCGGTCGGCACTATTTATCACGGTCGGTAGAGACTGTCGCACTGCCAGAATGTTGACATGTGTCCTCCACTCGGCCTTATCCTCTACAAAAGATCTTAGCCTCGTGGTCTTCTTCATTTCATTAATCGATTGACTCCAAATGGAGGAATTTCTTGCTCAAAATCTCGCAACTTGGATTAACACTTGGATGGCTCGGAAAAGTGAATTTCCTGGACTTTCGATAAACGCACTATTCACTTTGCGCCGCACCCGCTGCATTTTCCGTTCCTCCATGCCGCCAAGGTTCTCGAACCCAGAACACATGTATTTAGCTTTAGCGGCAAGAGGTGTGTCCCACTTTCAAGATTTCCAAGCTCTAATGGAATCTGGCGCAATGAGGAAACCCTACCCCAATTTCGCTTTTGGCCATGCTCAAGCCTTAGGCCAAATGTGCGGGCTCTCAATACCCGATGCTCGTTCTGCTTTGTGACGGGATACTAGATGTTCCGAGTTTGGTTTGTCGTTTTTCTGAGACTGGTGATCGTGGCGACCATCACTGGCAAGGCTTTCGTGGGCGCCCTCCGTCTATGCATGCTATCTCATTTTCGCTCGTCTCGGTTCTCGGAGGATCCAAAGGTCCGCTGATTGAAGTTGCCCAAGGCTTGAAGGAGGGCAAAGCATTGCCATGGTCCCGGCCGAGACACTGGGTTTAGATGCCTTTTATCGCCGAGACGATCGATTAGCAGGAGTCCACTATTACTACGGTAATGTTTCCGCCCAATCTCACTTTTTATGTTTGCTCCCATCACTCGGCCCTCGTGCTCGGTTTTTCTCACAAAACCTTTTCTCACTTTTTCTCTCATCGCATTTCTCTCTATTCTTTATTCTCTCATTTTTCATCCCTCCCGGTGTGGTTGATGGATAAACCGAAGGTCGTGGACTCTTGCCCAAAGATATTCGGCCGGGTTATTTCTTCAGTAACGCCTAGTTGACGCCTTGACGAGGGTTGGTGGTTTGAATGGATGTGCAGTTTGTCTGCAGATCGCATTGCTTGGCGGTGCCCTTGGCTCAACCTCCCAATGATGAGTTACAGCATGACCCGTCGTGGGGATCCAATTGATTGGCTTGACTCATCGTTTTCTACTTCCCATTCCGTATCCTCGCGTTTGGTCTGGTCATGACCAGACTTGCTCACGGAAGGGATAGAGTACCATTGCATTCCTAATCCGAGGCTCACAATGGCGGTATGCCACAAGATGGAGGACGAGAACTCCTGCCCCCGCTCCCGGCCATTGCACTTTGTCCGATGAGTGCTTGGATTGGCTTAATGAAGAGGCACAGAAGGGCCCACTTTGGCATCGAGGCTTCGACCAGCCTGGAGGGGCACAGGGCATTTGACTTTACCATGCCGGATTTATTGCTTTATCAAGATTTTCAAGTTTTCTTTATGAATGTAATAAAAAGCAACTTCAATTGTATGCAAGAGCAAGAGAACTCTATTTGAAATCAATGAAATTGAAGGTTGTGGTACTGAAAATTTTCCGTTTTGGTCCGGAAATGGTCTTAGTTGTAAAAAGATTTATTTGAACAAAGTCATCTTCATTAAAACTTTTCAAAACCATTTTCGATATGAATCGAATCGACACGCCAAATTTGTCACCGGATGCACAACCTCGATTCTCGCAATTGGAAAATTGCCCTAGTTTGAATAGTGTCACAAGCATTGGCAACGGAAAGTTGCCCCTAGTCTGAATAGCACTGCACCGGAGATTGCGATGAATACCGATGGACAAAGATGACCAAGTTGTTCAAACGGTCAAAACTGATCGTGTAAAATGTTTATGGCTGAACTTCAGATGAAGTCGCCACGTATCCCAAGGATGGGAATCAAGCCTCACGAGTTCAGCTTGGGTTCACTCGAGTATTTTCACTCTCCTTTATGCGCCTAACTTTTGCCAAGGCCGCCTTTGCGGGTTTTCAACCTTATGAGCCTCGGTTTCTATATTTTCTAATTTTTTTGTGCTCAATTTTGCCTAGGTCGCCTTCCGGTTTTCGCCTAGCAAGCCTCTCAGGTAATATTTCTTCAAATTTTGTCCATGTTGATCGGTTGGGAGAACTCTAGGCCATCTAGGTCCATCGTAACCACGCCTCCACGACCATATGGACTTGATGATATAGGGACCAAATTCAATTAGGTCCGAACTTGCCCCTTGGGTCGTGGATGGGAGCTCGATTGTCTTTGAGCACCAAATCTCCTTCCTTCAAATTCTCGACTTAACCTTCTTGTTGAAAGCAGGCGATTCTGCGTTGATAACCTTGGACATGGTATGTTGCTTTCACCTTCTTTCATCAAAGAGCATGAGTTCCTCGAACCTACTCGCTAATCATTTCAAATTTATCCGACACTCACCAAAGACTCGCAATGATGGAACCTCAATCTCAATCGGAGAACGGCTTCCATCCCATAGACCAAATGAATAAGGGGTTGCTCCAATGAAGTTCTAATTGAAGTCCGGTAGTCCCACGAGCTTAATGGCAACTTGTCCGCCACCCCAGAAGTTTCCACCATCTTCGCAAGATATGTTTGATGTTCTTGTTGGCGGCCTCAATCGCCCGCTGGTCTCATGTCGATATGTGGATGACTTATGAAAAGCCACATTATACTTCTCCAAAGAAATCAATCACCTCTTTCTTGAAGTGAGAACCATTGTCCGAAATGATCTCGCTCGACTCCATAACGGCAAATAATGTTGTTTCGATAAACTTCGCGACGCGCGAAGCCTTCAATACAAAGATAAGATTGGGCCTCGACCCACTTTGTGAAATAGTCTATTGCTACCAAGATATACTCATGCTCATTCGATTCTTCGGGTAACAATCCGATCACATCGATTCCCCAAACCGAGAACGGCCATGGTGATGTCATGTTGTATAACTTTGATGGCGGGATATTCATGCGGTTTATGAATCGCATTTGTGGCATCGCCGAACAAAACCGATACAATCTTCCTCCATGGTAGACCAGTAGTAGCCTTGTCTAAGAATCTTTCGCGCCAGCATCACCCCATTCATATGTGCCCCACATTCTCCTCCATGGATAGCCTCCATCAGGCGCTTCGACTCCTCGGCTTCCACACAGAGCTTGTGCATTCCCAGATGACCTCTCTTGTACAATTTACCCCCGTAGATGATAAACCCAATACCCATTCTTCCGATTTCTTTTGTCTTTGGCATTTGCCGCTAGTGGATATGCCTCCTTTCCCAAGAAATTCCATATGTCGTGATACCAAGGGTTGTTATCCTGTACTTCATCTATGGCAGAGATCGATGCGTAGGCGGGTGCAAATTTTTGGTCAATAATGATCGGACGATCCAACCCCGATGGGATGTCTATCATAGAAGATAGAGTTGCCGAATCAAGAAACTGTTGTTTTCTCTCGCTAGGTGAGTGAAATTTAGCTTTTCAAATCGAGGGATTAACAAATCCAAGGTCTGGTGGTATATTATCATCTTTTCCTCCTTCACTTTCCAATCTCCTTTCGCTTGAGATACAACTAGGTTCGAATCCCCAATGACGCCCAAACGCCGCCCCTAGTTCTAGGGCGCTTCTAAACCGCAATACACGCCAGTACTCGCCTCATTGTTCGAGACCTTGAACTGAAGCTTGAATGCTAAAGGGATACGGAGTCGCTGGCGCTATCAAGAACACCCCTATCCCATATCCGTATTGATTTGACGCCCGTCAAAGTACATCGTCCGTGTTTCATCTTCGATGCGTAATAGATTCATCCGGGAATAGGTACTCAACCGCTTCATCCCTTCAACCGGTGGTCGGCAAGGAACTCGCCACCGCTCTCCCTTTACAGACTTATGCGTCACATACTTGAGGTCAAATTTCGAGAGCAACAAGAACCAACGAGCTAACCTACCCGTAAGTTACCGGTTTCTAAAAGATATTTGATGGAATCAAGTCGAGAAACAAACATTACAGAGTGAGCTAACAGTAGTGCCGCAGCTTCCGGTAGCCCATACTAAGGCCAAACAAGCCTTCTCTAGCGAGTGTAGCGGTCTCGTAATCCAACATCTTCTTGCTCGATAGTAGATGGCCCTTTCTACTTTGTCTTCCGACTCTTGCGCGAGCATGCACCCATTGTGGTTTCAATTCTCGACAGTACAAGATCAACGGTTTTCCGGCTTTGGTGGTGACAACACGGCGGATTTTCAGAGATACTCTTTAACTGCTCAAATGCGGCTTGGCATCGGCCGTCCCATTGGAACTTCTTTCCTTTCTTCAAGAGACCAAAAAGTGGTTCACAAGTTAAGGTTAGTTTTGAGATAAACCGCCTTATGAATTGCACTTTACCCAGAAAGCCTCGCACCTCCTTTTCAGTAATTGGTGGTGGCATTTCTAAGATGGCCTTGATTTTAGAAGGGTCGACTTCGATGCCCCTTTGTGTAATCAGAAATCCCAACATTTTTCCCGCTGTGACACCAAACGTACATTTTTTAGGATTCAACCGCAGCCGAAATTCTCTGATCCTTTGGAAAACTTTTGCAAGGCGGTGTAGTGGCCTCTTTCTTTGGACTTGACAATCATGTCGCCCACATACACCTCGACCTCTTTATGGATCATGTCATGTAATATTGTGGTTGCAGCCCGTTGATACGTAGTCTCAGCCGTTTCTTAGCCCAAATGGCATCACCAGAGTAATATGTACCCCACGGTGGTAAAAGCGCCTTTCTCCTCTTGGTGCCATTACTATCTGATTATAGCCCGAAAAGCCATCCATGAACGAGAGCAAAGCATGCCCTGCTGTGAAATCAACCAACTCGCCGATATGCGCCAAGGAAAAGTCATCCTTCGGACTGGATCTGTTCAAATCCCTGAAATCCACCCATATCCGGATTCTGCCATCCTTTTCTAAGATCGAACAATGTTGGCTACCAGTCGGGTATTCAGATACCAAAGAAGCCCGCTAACTGCTTGGTGACCTCTTCCTTGATCTTAATGGCCCAATCAGTATGATCCTCCCGAAGTTTCGTTTGACAGTCGAGCCTCGGGGTCAAGAGGGATTCGGTCAGACGATCTCAGATCGATTCGTGCATGTCTTCGAGGACCACGCGAAAACATCTTTGAAATCTTTTAATAAAGCGACTAAGCGCCGCTCCTCCGAAGACAACGTGGACCCGATCCGACCACCATGGGTCCTTCTCAAGACTAACATTCACGGTAGTGATTTCATCAATTAAGGGTTTAACAAACCTCTCTTGCTCTTGTTCAATTAGTCGTTGCAAAACCGGAGGAATTTCGCCTCGCTGCTTTTATCAAAATTTTGAAAGTCCCGATGGCTAATAAACCAAAGGCACGTAAAAGTACTCGAAACCACAGCCATTCATTCTCATTAGATACTTCCAAACCGTCCGATTCTTACTATATAACAGACTCAAAAGAGAAAGAAAAGACGACCGACAGATCAGGGCATCCGGTTATCACTCCCAGAATACGGACTCAGACTCAGACGAGCTGAACCCGATTCCGACTCACAAGACTCATGGAATTTTAGGCTCACTACCACCTTGGTCGCTTTTGATAAAAATCCTCTTCATATTGCCAAATGAGGAGGGTGCGATGGATGCATCCAAAATAGTCGATGGTAGGCCCGCAATGTTTCATCTCCGATCATGGACACCGAAGAGTCGCCCCAAGCACACCGGTTGATCAAAGGATCCGAAAGTAGACATGCCAAGCTACCCCCATTTCAACTCAGGTCCGCAGACTCCAATTCCTTGCTATGTTCACTCAATCGCTTGGTCGCTTCTTCAAAGAACATCATCCCCAGATAATCGCAAGTCAAAGAAAATCTCAAATCCCAAGACATGCTTTCTTCTTTATTCACCATGGCTCTAAAACCACGTATGGGAAGTCTTCCTCCTGACGAAACGTCTGCTCAAGGTACCGGATGGGCCGGTGCATCAATTCAAAAGGTTTCCCCATCTGTTTTGCTTTGGCTCTTCCTGCCATCTCTTTTCCTCTTCTTACCCAATCTTCCTTGGTGGGCAGGTAACCCAAGCCGAAGGTGTGAGGGTTGTGCGGCACTTCGGCCAGCGTTGCAATGCCCTTACGGCCGCTCTTCCCTAATCCCATCCCGGGGATGTATTGGAGTTTGTTCATGAGGTACACTGCTTGGGCACTAACATATATCCCTTCATTAGCGGCCATGATATTCTCAGACAACCTGAGCCTCAGCCAAGGTAAAACCTGATATGAACACGTCTTCCAGGCCATGCTCTATCTCCAGAACAGGCGTGGATATTTCCGGTGGTGGATGAATTGATGAATTCCCGAAAACGATGGCTACTCCCTTCCCATAGGGGTATTTCACCATTTTGTGCAAAGTAGATGATACTGCCTTCACCTGATGTTGCCACGGCCACCCAACAACAAATTAAAGTTGCGGTACTTCCAAGACATGAAAATCTATTTCTGCTGTCCCGACCAACCTTGGTCCGATTTTAACTGTTCCCATCACCTCTCGGCTTGTATTGTCATATGCCCCGATGACTGGATCGTTGGTACAAAGTCCGCGACTTTCGCATCGATCACAGAAGTCGTCATTGCAGGGCAGACGTTGATGGCGGACCCTGTATCGACAAGGACTACCGGTATCCATTTGTTTCTACACTCTACGGAGATGTAGAGTGGCTTGTTGTGATTCGTGCCCTCAGGCGGTAATTCCTTATCAGCGAACGTCAACGTCGGGGCAGCTCCTCCCGGAAAGACTAACCCCACTAGCTGTTCTGGCGTTGTCTCTATTGAAAGCTTTGCCTTATCCATGGCTGATAAAACAGCCTCCCTATGCACTCGAGAAGCCATAAGCAGTCCCCAGATGGAGATGTCTGCTTGTATCTTTTTCAACTGTCTTAATACGGCCTCATCCTCAAGTTGCCTTTCTTTCTGTCGCCTCCCTATCCTTTCCGGACGCTCTGGTTGCTCCAAAGTGAGGCTTGAAATACCGCCCACTCCTAGTCATGTGGTCGATTTCGTGTACTGTGTACCGTCAGTTGATCATTTCACCTTCGCCTCAGATGGGCAAGACAAAGATCCTCATCTTCCCACCACATCCCATCAAGAATCGACAAACATCCGCTTGCTCGCATGGACGTTCGCAGACTCACCAAGACTTTCCATTCTCGTACTCAGTAGCATTATCTGCCTCAGGCACACGCCGTTTCATCCCCATATAGGCCTTTGCCTTCGCTCTCTCAGATCCTCAAACCTTTCCTCGCTCGACCGTGCCAATACATCCCATTGCTCAACAATTCCTGAGGTCAAAATGCTCCAATCCCGAAGCGAATTCTTCGCGGCCGCCTCCCAAGAATATACTGCTTTTTCAACCTTTCGTCATATCGATGTTCTTGCCTCGCTGGCTCCTTCGTCAAACTCTTCTATCACATCTGGTGATCGCCTAACCACCCAAAGGGCCTCATTGCTTTCATAATCGAACCAGCTTGACCGCCGAGTCCTCTGGATCGTGGATGTAGTAAAACCGAAGGTTGACAAAGACCTCTGCCACGGTTGTTACACTATCCATTTCGCCTAGACTATCTCCTTGGATTACACACGCCTCCTCTAGTTGGAAGCTTCACCGCCGCCACATCCTCGCCTATCGGTAAAATGTAGTCACTCTGACTATACGCTTTTCTCAATGCAAGTCAGAATCTCGCAGACTTCTACCAACAACTCGCTTTCCTTCGGATCTCCTCTCCTTTGTTCTCGGCGGTCACCGCCAATCGCTTAGGTTGGGTGATGGAGGTGCCTATCATGCACAAGTTGGTGCACGGGAAGGGACACCTCTGGTTTGGGCGATGAGTAGGTGTGATGTAAATACTAGGGTCGTAAGACACGCCTCAAAGTGTGGATGAAGTTGAGTCTTTGGGTGGTGGAGCTTGGTTGTATGTAGGAGGGATTTGTAGTAACGCGGTCTCTCAGAGGTAAAATCACCCCATTATCAATGAGATCCTCGATTTCATGGCGAACCGATAACACGGGTTTGCTGGTAGCAGGAACGCACAAAGATTTGGCCGGTTATGGTTAGGGGCAAGTTTCTCTGGTAGGGGCCGCGGCTCCAGGGTCTTCAGGTGCCCTTTCTTAATCAAAACCCCCAGAGCTTTGGATAGGGGCATGTATAGTGGTGCGAAGGTTCGGGTGTTCTTGGGTGGGTATTTGGTTGTTTATGTTGCTTCCTGGATGCACCGAAAATGGCGAGGTCAGCCAGATTTCTTTGTGGGGGGTTAGTGGTGACCATGCTCACTTCCTGAGTTCTTGCAGTTGTAACGCCACTCGGGCCTGCATTGCTATTACGATTGAAGGCTCTTCGGGCTTGCTCCCGATCATTATCAATCCAGCCTTGTTTCAAGGCATCTTCAATTTGCACCCCCATTTCATGTAGGTCAGAAAAGGTGGGAAATGGGACTACTATCATCTTTTGCATCAATTTCGGTTGTAGATTGCGCACAATCATCCGAATCTGGTCTTTGTCCGTAGGCCTCAAGGTCATCCTTGATGCCTTGGCCTCCACCTAGTTACGAACTCCGAAAAACTCTCCTTAGGCTCGCCTAGTTGTTTCAAGATCGCGGTCGTGATTTCAACTGTATTGTATGATTTTTGCGCAATGAAGGCCCCAGCCTTTCCGTCCCAATTTCTCTTGACGTCATCTTCTAGTTTAGCGTACCAGGCAGATGCCACACCTGACAGGGTTCGACCAAATAGAGACAACTTCTGGAGCCTACTGAGGCCCATTGGCCTTAGAACGTCCGAAAACAGTCTTAAGTGTACCATGGGGTCCCCAGACCCATCAAATCGATCAACATGAGGCATTTTGAATTGTCGGGCAACACACAACAAGGCCAAGTAACCATCTTCAATATCGGGATAGTCTTGGCCCCTTGGGATCTCTTGAATAACTTTTCAAGCTTGCTTAATTTGAGTGGGATCGCCTCGAACTCAAAGGGGAGTCCCAGAGATTAGTGGGTGTTTTTGATAGTTGAGGTTGAATTTGTGGTAGAGTTGGAGGTGGTGGTGGTCCTGTGGGTAGCTCAGACGCCTCTGAACATTGGTCTCCCGACGTTAGGGACTCTGGTGGGGAGGAACTTGATGCGGCAGATGTCCGCTTGTCGCTCCAACTGCAATTGTCTTCGCCGTTTTCTTACAACTGTGGCTCGCTGTTCGGGCGGTTCCGCCGACGGACGAGATCCTGTTGCATCGCTTATGCTTTCTTGAAGGTGGCGCACCATCTCCTCCAAACTAGCCATATTATCTTGTTCGTTGAATTATCGTATATTTTCCTCTCTGGTGACACAGATCCGGATCCCCATCGAACACAGTGGGGTAGACAAAGCTCTCGAACTGCTCAGAGACGACGCCTTTCATCGACCTCCGCTTAGTAACCGGGGTAGTGAGTAGTACATCGTTGTCCGCTCATCGATCCTCGATCGGGAGTCGACGGCCTCTGATCCAGGGTGCTTGGGGAATATCTATCGGATCGGTAGCAATTGTGCTCAACTTACCTAATAAAAAGATAAATAAAACATATAAATAAAATGTACAATCGGACAAAGATAATCTACAAGAAAGTAAATAAACACACAACACACGGCCGGTATTTCAAAGTAAATGTTGAATGTCGATGCACGCTTTCAAACACCGATCATCGATTCATGAACCATTGCCCCAGTTCTGAACTGATATCCATGCATAACCGATTCTCAAAACACCGACATCGATGCCCTGACTGACATTTAAACTCGCGAACCGATTCAGACGTTCCTCGCAGAGTTACACTCTAAAGCACATAACAGATAAATGAGAACCCAAACACCCCTATGTTGGGGTAAGGTTTCCCTGTCCTATTTTGTCAGGAGCTAGGGTTTCACTACGCACCCAGCAGCTTCAAACAACCTATAAACGGGTAAGCAACCTGTCCTAGTTTGGAATAGTCACTATGGATCCGAATATGCACTAGGTTGAATGGTCAGGGTGCCGGTAAAACCGGGGTTTGTGTTCTATCGGGCAGAGCCCGAACCGTCAACCTTATGGACATGCCTTGACAAGACAAGCCTCCCAAGAAACCGCCAGAATAGCAGATGACCAACACGGTGTCCTAGGCGCACCAATGCACATGCAATGCAAAGAAACACATAAGTGTAGTCAAAGCAGATATCACGAGTTCGAGTCAAGCTCTCTAAACTCCCCATAGAGTCGCCAGAAATCGAGACGCCGCCATGGGCTTCACTCTACGCCGGACTCAATTTGTGTCGGTTCTAAATCGAACCAAAGAGTCCAAATCCGCAAATCGCTTTGAGAAAACAGATTTTTGAAAAAGTAGTGCCAAACATGGATCCTGCTTGGAGACATGAGTCGCCACCTAAATATTTTTAATTGGGAAATTTAGGAAACCCGACTCGGTCAAGGCCACATGTCCGCCATCACCAAAGTGGTCTTGGCTCGAGCTTGGGTACGACGGGAAGGTCACTATGAGCACCCTTTTCGCCGTCAAGACCGCCTCTACTAACCGTGATATCCATTTTGAAAACCTTATATGCTCTTACTCCAATTATTAGCCTAGAATTACTATATTATGACAAAGAAACAAGTATAGACTAGATCGCCTAATTTGGAAATAAACATTGCATATCCGCTTTTGTCTTGAAAACGTGTTAGGTTTTGCTACCGCAAGTAGGCTAAAATACGGATTTTTAATGAGTTGTTCTAACTCAGGCAATCTAACCTCCACCCACAGGCATTTCAAGCAGTTTATCACATAAGCACTTAGCCGCATGGCAGGCATACTGTCGTGTTAACATTCACACGCGTGCGATATGCTAAAGCATAAAACTTACATCAGACTCGTACAAAACAAGAAACTAGTTAGCAAACATGCATGACCTAGTTCATGTTAAGTGGCTAATGCAACACAGGCATAGATGCAATCTAGAGTAGGCTCGGCTAACCCTAAACATGGCATGTGAAATGCTACAACTATCACGTATTCAATTTGGAATTGAAAGTACGATGCAGTTTGTATGGTGTACCGAGCCCGGTGCATGTAAACAAATGCATGAATGCACACATACATTGCATAAGGTATGTTAATTTAAATGTGCCCTAATCTACCATCGAAAAGCGGTAAATAAAAGGGATAGAAAGAAGTGGGGGTTGGAAGACATACACCCACTCACGCACACTTATTACATTTTTGCCCTCGCCCGGAGGACCAAAATAATAATACAGTCCAACGAATAAATGAATAAATAAATTATTACAAATTCTAATTACTAAAATTAAAGCAAATGAATAAATAAATGCAATGGGGCCTCAGCCCTGCCTTGGGATGTGCGAATGATGGATGCTCGATCCGACTAGCCCGAAACCGTGCAGCGCCATCGCCGGGTTCTGCTTACCGCCTCGCCTTCCAAAAATTCGAAGTTTCGAATGCCTCCCAGATGATCTCAAATAACCCACCGCCGAAGAATTGATCACCGCTCCTCCCATTGACCACCATCTGATGATGGTGTTTATCGGGTTAAAATAAAGTGCCGGCCAAGACTATAGAGTGCTTGGTCGGCACTAAATTCTCAGAGAGATGCTGATGTTAAAGAAGAAACAAAGAAGTGCATGGTATTGGTTTTTGGACATATTTATGCATGGCCGTGTTCCCTATCATGAAGGAGACTCAAAGCATGGCTCTTGGTTCTAAGGCTATCAATTGTGCACTTTGGTGCATGATAGCCTAAGAACCAAGGTTGCATTTTCAATGTAAAAATGCATGCAAACAAACAAATGGAACCAAAATCTTATCATCCTTAAGTCAAAGGCCTTGGTGGCTTGGGGAATGGAGGTATGTTTTGCCACTTGAAGTGCAAACACGCCACTTTCCCACATTTGGTTTGACACCCCAAACCAAGTAATGAAATGCATATATGCAACATGGTTCAATGATGCAATCTAATAATGCGACTATCATGTTAAGTATGCAATGCCAATCATACAAGATGCAACATGCAATGCTAACATGGACAAGTCAAACAATAGGGCCAACCTTTCGCAACACTTAGTTAATCAAACATGCAACAATCATAAAGCAAGCATGCCATGGATTTAACTACAATGAGGCAGCCTTCAAAACCCCAAAAAAAGAGTAGCAAAACAAGCCTAAAGTAGTGACCAATGAGCATGCCAATATGCGAACCAAATAAGGCCAAGTTTAAGGCACCAAAATGAGCACACCTTGCTACCATTAACAAGACCAAACATGGTATATGTAAGGCAACCAAAACAGGTTTTTTAGCATACAAAATAGCACCCAAACCCCCTTCATGGCATCCCCGAAAATGCACTAAACATGTAAGCATGCAAAGGCCTACTTTAAAGCATACAAGAGCACACCCTTAAAGCATGAACTAAGCCACATATGCCAACATACAAACATGACTAATGGGCTGAAATAGGGTCTAATATGATGCCAAATCATGGGATAAAGACAAGTTAAGCATGCTATAACTCCATACAAGCAAGGCCTACAAGCCAACAAGCAAGGCAACCATGCTAAGCATGCCAAACATAGCCAAAACAGAGGCTCACAGCCCTTATGCATGACAAGATGATACTCCTATTTTCATAAAATCAAGCTAAAACATGCGAGAAATATGGCTTAGACATATGGCATGCTTTTAGGCATAGAAGAGCATTTCAAAGGAAGTATGAGAAGCATGTTAGAGGCTATAATTTCAACCAAAAACAGAGGCATAACATGTCAAATGAACCACAAATATGCTCTGAAATGAGGCTCAAAACAACTATACAAACATGCTATTCTTTGGGCCTAAAACAAAGGCAAACAAAGAACCAAGGGGAGAGGGGTGTCCCTCCCCTAAATGTGACTTAAAATCATCTTCCTCACAACTGAAAACCCACTAGTTTTCAGTAGTGAGAAGGCCAAGAACACCAAGCAAAGGAGGTCTCAAGCAAAGGCACTATAAGTGGCCAAATGAAGCCTAATAGGATGAGGCTTTACTCAAACCATAAAATGACCTTAATGAAGGTTCAAGAACAAGTAAAAACAAGATTTTTTTATGTTAAACACAAAGTCAAAAACACAAAGTAAAGAGGGTAGAAAGTGGTTGCAAGAATGGGGAAACTAAAGTGAAAAGCTCACCCTTGAAGATCCAATGAAGAATGTGGTCCCCTCCTCAAATGATCAAAACCAGTCTAAGATCACTCAAAACAAGCCTCCAAGCCTCTCAATCTCGAGCTAAGGTGTAAAGGTGTGTAAAGGAGCAAAAGTGAGGTAAAACTACACTTTTGGCCTAAAATCACACACACAAGAGGAGAGAGATGGAGATATAGATATATGGCGTAAATATATGTATATGAGCTCCGGTTTTTGTCTCAAAAACTCTAACCCTAAGCCAAGAGGAAGAGCTCCTCTTATAGGCAAAGAATGCTTACAAGCTAAGCAAACCAAAGCCTCATCCCTCCATACAGCTGTATGGAGGGGAGAAACTAGCTTTACAGCTGTGAGAAAATATCTCATAAAGCAAGTGTACAAGGTTGCTCGCCAAGAAGAGTGCCTAATGGCAAAATTTAGTGCCGGTCGGCACAAAATAGTGCCGGTCGGCACAATAAAGTGCCGATGGACAAAGAAGCCAGCCGATGGCCTCCATTCCCAAATGGGTGTGTAGGGATGCCTCAAAAGGCATTCCCTGCCCTTCCAAGGCAAAACACAAGTGTTTGGTGCAAAACCAAACACAAACGGTCGAGTTTGGAGGTCCTGAGGCAGGGCGCGCGCAGCCGAGAACTCCGGGAACTCCAAACGAACACAAACATGGATAATCACCGAGTGCTCCAACGGTGACGTCCAAGTCTTGAGGACGGTAAAAAATGGGGTGTCTACAAAATGAAAATTTTCATACTTACCTAAAAAATAGAAAATAGAAGCCTTAGTATATTAGAGTAAACTTGACTTGGGGTTGACTTGGAAATTTCTTTGCACTTTCAATACAACTTAACGCGTAAAGAAACAATATTGAAATTCCTAAATTCAAACAATATTTACATACAATTGCAATTATAATTGACATGCTTGCAATTTGTGTTTTGTATATGGCTATAACTTTTTGTTTACAATGGAACTAATGGGTGTAATTTTTGTTGTGTAGATGGCTTTTGACATTGACATGTGGATCTTCTATTTTTTTGCTCGGAAGATAATTCACACTTATGCAAAGTTGGGAAGTTTTTTGTCGTCCTATACTTTTTGTGTGGACTGTGGATGCATTGAACATATAATTTTAGGCGGGATACAAACTATTTTTGGAGCTTGTATTAATTGCTCTGGTGGAATAGCATCGATGAACCGTGGAATTTTGGATGCATCGTACATATAATTTATAGTGGGGTACATAGTATTTTTGGAGCTTGTATTAATGGCTCTAATATTAATTAGTGTAGATTACCTTTTGTCATGGTACATATTACCATAGTAATTTGTACCTTGTCAAATGGTCATTACAATGCATAGTATATAGTAAAAATGTTGTGTATAGTGGACATTGTTTTGGTAACGTATTTGGAATGTATGACGTTATTATTTGTAATTAAAATATATATAGTTGGTTCATACATAAGTTTATATTATTATTTGTAGTTGGAGTATATATAGCAGGTGTTCATTTTTGTTTCATGGTTGTAAGTGAAACATGTATTACGGAATAGGTGATAATATATATAGGTTGTATATGTACAGGTTGCGGTGGATATATAATATAAAATAATAATATAAAATGAAACAAACAAAATGCAATAAATGATGTTTTTTGGTGACAAATTGATTGGTAGCTAAAAAGAAATAAATTTTTTGGCGACTAAATATTTAGTAGCCAAAAAACGCAAATAACTTTTGGCGACTAATAATTTAGTAGCCAAAACAACTTGAAAATAGTTATGGCGACTAAATGTGTAGTAGCTAAAAATCAAAAATCTTTTGGCAACTAAATATTTGGTAGGCAAACAAGTAAAAAACATAATAAAATAAATTATGGCCGACTAAAGTGTTTAGTAGTTAAAATCCAACATCTTTTTAGCGACTAAGGGCTTTGGTCGCCAAAATATAGTAAGTAACTATGGGCGACTAATCATTTAGTAGGTGAAAGTTTCACTATTGGCGACTAAAAATGTCGTCGCTGAAGATATTTCACCTTTTGGCGACAAAAACCTTTAGTAGCTAAAATATCTGAGTTAAGGAATTAATCAACCTTTTCGGCGACTAACATTGTAGTCGCTAATGTCCCTTATCAGCGACTAAGGCTTTTTTAGTCGCTAATTCCTATCATTTTTGCCTACTAAAAGGTTAGTCGGTATTTTGTGCTACTTATGGCGACTAAACGTATTTTAGTCGCTAATTCCTTCAGCGACTATGTATCCCCGACAAAACCAACGACCAAATTATTTAGTCGGCAATGTGTTTCGGCGACGAAATTTGATACTTTTGGCGACTAATGTTTTAGTCGCCGAAAGTGTATTTTTTTGTAGTGCAGTCTCATCCACTTGCCCACGGCCGTTAGCACTACGCTGCTAACCTACTTCAATCGCTGCTACGCCGCCGTTCCGCTAGCTGGTTTGTTGTCTTCGTCGACCCACTCGCTGACAACTTGCACCAAAGCCAATTCAGCTTGCCATTGGCCTCTCTCACTGACATATGAACGTTCTTCTTTTTGTGTTTCCACTCAAAATTTGAAAGAAAGCTTTGATCCACTTCGTGCCAAGCTTGCACCTTCATATCGAGGTAAAGTTTCCTTATTTTTATTTCATTCTTTGTGCATCTTTTTTTCTCGTGTTTTCATATTGTTTTGGGACTGTTTTAAGGGTTGAAACTTGTGATTAAAAGCTACCCAAAGGTGGAGGGGTTAATCACCCTTTCTTGAACCTCCTAGCTTAAATCCTTGTATTTCCCACTTGTTTTCTCTAATTTTTACCATCATTTTGTGGCTGATTTGGGACTGTTTTGGAATTGTTTTTCAACATATAAACTATGTCATTTGAAGTTGTAAAAGTGGGGAGGGGTTAACTACCCTTCCTCATAATTACATTAGCTTTAATCTTTCTAATTCAGCACATTTGTATGTTATTTGGGGGCTGTTTAATTTACTTCAATAAGTTTGTTTTACATATTTTGTTTGTGTTATATTAACCAATTAATCAACCTTGCATAACTACCTCTGCGACCTCCCTCCATTCTTTGATGTTTTTGATTAAAAAAGTTGTGAAAAATTAAGATTGTGGTTCAAGTATAAGAAAGAAGCTTTTCTCATGCTTAATGGTTTACTCTCTTAGGAGGTTCATTACCAAAGGCATAAAACTTTCTCATGCTTAATGGTTTAATCTCTTCGGAGGTTCATTACCAACGGCATAAAAACTTTCTTATACTAAAGTACAATCATGTATTTTTCAATTCTTTTTATCACCAGTGTGTCTACTTTTAAGGGATTAATTGACCCTTGGAAATCGCCAAGGAAAGTGTCATTATTGCTCATTATCAAGTTTGGATTTCAAGTCATTATCGCTCACTTTGGGTTTTTCTAAGTCATCATTACTCTTCTGAGTTTGACTAGTTTTTTGTTGCACATCCTGAGTTTGACTTGAAATCCCTAACTTGTAAATAAGCATAAGCTTGACTCAACCTTTGTAATTTCCCCTGAAGAATTTATCATCAATGTGTTTATTGGGATTAATTGACCATTGGAAATTACCAAGGAAAGTGTCATTATCACTCATTATCAAGTTTGGATTTCAAGTCCTTATCACTTACTTTGGGTTTTTCTAAGTCATTATCACTCTTCTGAGTTTGACTAGTTCTTGTTGCGCATCTTGAGTTTGACTTGAAATCCCTAACGTATACATAAGTTTGACTCTTCCTTTGTGATTTCCTCCGAAGAAAATAAGGTTTATTCGGGTAAAGTTGACACTTATTTTCCTTTATTGCATTTCAGACTTAGTGGATGTAAATATCACTACGAACTTAATGGATTAAAGAAAAGGGAAGGTAATATAAAAAAAGGCTAATAAAATTGAGCTTAAAATAAATCAACCAACATAAAGAACCAACATGATTGATTGAATTCGGTCGGATGTTATACCGAGTTTATTGTGTCAAGGCTTGTCTTACATTAATCCATAATGTTTTGATAAATCTTGAAGCGTCTCTACTTCCCTTCTTGAATTTGCTTCATGATAGGAGGGATGGGTGGTTGTTATGCATTGCATTTATGGATCTTTGTCCTATCGTATCCAAAATCATCTTGCAAATCAACTTGCAACCATAGATGGTTTGAGAACTGAGTTCGCTTCTCTCTTGTGTATTTTCCATGATAGAGAAAAGTAGAAGAGACAAACATGGCTAGGAATACTTTGTCTGCATGTTTGCATTGTTTCACCTTAGGCACAAAAAAACAGATTTCTGCAAAGAAAACAAGGTATGCTTGGATTTATTTGGGGCTCGACTAAGTCTTGTTTTGGGTTGGCAAGGCTCCAATAAATTGCAAACAACACACTTTTGGTCGAAAGCAATGATAAGGTGAAGCAGAACAAATCTCAACAAAGTAGAAAGAGTAATTCTTGAGGAGTATTGCGCAATCATTATATATTATTTGTTGTAATAAATTAGACAGCCCTTTTTTATTATTATTCATTCAGATTTGTAATATTTATTTATTCGGACACTTGGACATTCGGATCCTTCTGCGTGAGGGTGCAAACCTGTAATAATGTGTATGTCTTCCAACCCCACATTTTTCTTCCTTTTATTTACCACCTTATGATGGTTAGTTTACGGACATCATGTTTAATTTAGCATACTCATGTTTGCATCCACTTGTATTGCATACATAAAAGTTTGGCGCATCATATTATTGCAATTGTCAAATTCAAACTCTTTACTTGAATACGTGCACTGTTACATGCCTTGAATTGATTCACATGCCATATTAGTAGCCGAGTTTAGTAAATGCATATTATATATGTTGCATTAGTCATAATACATAGTTAGGATCATACATTTTTCCCTAACTAGTTCTCTTTTTTGGCTCGGAGTACGAGGTGAGTCTTTATGATTTAGCATATTGCATAAGTGTGATTGCTATCGTATCAAACATACTACCATGAGGCTAATTGCTTAAATGATAAACTGTTTGAATGCCTGTGGATGAAGGCTATTCACTGACATTGGGATACTTTGATTAATATATATATATATATATATGAGATCACTTTTTCAAGTGATACATATTCAAAACCCTTTTTCAAAACAAACATAAAATAAAACGTTCCAACTGTTCGTGAAATTAGTCTATACTTGTATGTTAGAAATAAAATAAGAACATATACTGTACATAAGAATCACATCATAATTAGTAGAGGCCGATCTTTGATCGGGTGAGTGGGGTGCTTATTATTAACCTTCCCTTCTCATACTTAAGTTCCCGAACCAAGACACTTTGGTAACAACGGACTAATGGCCTTTGGCACGAGTCATGGATTTCCTAAATTTCCCAAAATAAATATTTAGGTGGCGACTCTGAAATCTGGCAAAGTAGTCCATTTTTGACATTTGAATCAAACATCGATTTTCCAAAAACAATTGCCAGATTTGGACTCTTTTTTATGTTTCCACTGTTTCACATTGCACTTGTGAAATTAGATTCAGAACTAACACAAGTGGAGTCCGAACTGTACGGGCTATTCATTCTTTCGAAAGAGGGTGCGAAAAGCCGAGCTACAACATGTCAGAAGCAGTCGCAGCCAAGGCAAGAAATCAAGGTAGCAAAGCGATGGCAAGATCGCAGCCAATGGAGCAATCAAGGTAGCAGCTGTAACAACCTCGACCCATGATTAATGTATAATCCATGATTAAGAATACTATGGTTTAAGAATGAGAACATGCGTTAATTGTGCATTTTTTATGTGTTTTGCATTCCTATATGTTAATCGTAGGAATATATGTTTAGAATTCTGCTTTGTTCTGTTAATTGAAGGCCTTATTAGCCACCGATCATGAGATTAACTAAGTTTATGTGTTATTTAGAATTTTTAGAATTTTCTGGTAAGTTTTATTAGAATTCAATTCGGAATCAAATAATTTGAATAAATTAATTATCAAGTTGAATCAACTTTGCTCTAATCACAATTAATTAGCCTAAGCTAATCAAGCATATAAATAGGCCACTTATAGTTGAGTAGACTCATTCCTACCATCATCTTGAGCAACAAACTTGAGGGAGAGAGAGAATTGGAGTGAGAGCAATAAGTTGAGGAAGACTTGGAGGATTTGACTTGGAAACTCACACAATTAGCCAACTAGAGTTCAATTAAGCATCTAAGGTAAACAATCAAGCCTCTAGTCTTGTAATTTAATTGGTTAGTGCATGCATTCAAAGAAATTGGGCCATGAGATGCATGAATTTAACTAAGGAAGTAGTAAAGAAGAGTATCTCATGCATGAATACATAATTCTCATAATTTTGCAAGTTGATTCTCAAGAATTTCCACATACATGTTCATATCTTGGTTTTGTTTAAGGAACCCAACATGTTTTTGACCTTAACATCTCATTTGCTCATGATTTGGAAACTTGGAGCTCAAATCACTCCATGCATGTCATATTCATGTTATGTTTTCACAATTCAAGTTTGAGTTTACTCAATTGACAAGCTTATAGGCCTTGATTTCATGGAATGATCTTTAATTCTCAATGTATTTCAAATTTAGACATGTTTTCTTAAGTTTTAGCCCAAAAGAGCAGGATTTATGGCTTTTGAATTTGAGTTTTGATACTTAAGAGCGAATCTGAAAATTCTAGAATTTTGCTCTTCGCTCGAGCGACATAATCTGCACTTGAGCGACCACTCTATGATCTTGTACTTTCGCTCAAGCGACCAGAAGTTTGCTCGAGGGTGAAATGCAAGCTCCCAGAAGTTTCATGTTTTTACAGATCACTTGAGTGACAACAGTTGCGCTCGAGTGAGGACTTGAGTCTTACGTTCGAGCGACCGTCGAGTAAAAAAAGTAAGCAACCAGTACTTTTGCAGAGTTTACAAACCGCTTGAGCAACATAAGTTGCGCTTGAGCGACCACTCATATTTTGCATGTCCGCTCGAGCGAAGGAAGTTGTGCTCAAGCGAGACCCCTGTTTTCAGCAAATTTTCTTAAATGTTTTCAAGTGCATTTTTGCTTCCTCATTTCATCCTAGGCATTCCTAGGCCAAGATTAAGACACAATAATGAGGATAAAAATAGAAACACCTAAGTTAACAATTCGGGGTGTGTAATTCAGTACTTATTCGTTCTGTATCTGTGTAGGTCACACACTGTGAGCTATTCAATCTGTTTGCTGCTGGAATTATCTGTGAGTAATAACTCTGTAAAGTTATGTTTAACTTTAATTATTTTCCGATGATATGAAATGATCAGTTTTCTGAAATGCTATGTTTTGTATGAATGAATGATTGTCCAAATTTCTGAAATGTATTCCTGGCATCATTAGCATTATATGATACGCGTCCCATCATGGGTCATTGGTATGCCTTTATGGCCATCCCTTTATGGGTCATCAGAAACGTCTCTATGCACATGAGTCATCGAAATGCCTTTATGATCATCCCTTTATGAGTCATCAGAAACGTCTCTATGTATATGAGTCATCAGAATGCCTTCATGGCCGTCTCTTCATGGGTCATTGGATTTGTTAACGCTAATGGATATGCCATGCACTATAATGTGAAATGTATGAACTTTGAATATGAAGATGACTATGTGTATGAAATTGCTTCTGTTTTGACATCCGATCATGTATAAGACTTTGTTTCTTTATGGACATCATTCAGTAAAATCTTTACTTTGTTATTATTCACTGGGCTTTCGCTCACTATGTATTATTTATGTATGTAGGTGAGCAGGCGTGTGACCAGGCCTAAGCTGTTGCTTGGGGAGTTGGGTCAGCTAGCTAACGTACCTCCTGTGGAGGTTTCCTTTTGAGATTCCATCAAGTTTTTGAGTCTCTGAGACTTTTGCATTTCTGATGTTTATGTTTTATCTGAACATATTTTGGAAGTTCTGTATATGTGGCTTTGGTTACGTATAACTAATGTATTTATATAACGTCACTCTTATATATTGAAGTTTAAGCTTTTGTTCCATGTATGTTTGCATAGCTCATGATTATTTCTATATTTGCTTCCGTAGCCCCATATCATATGTTTTTCATGCCAGAGGCCTTTGGTAATCCTAGGATTATTGGCCGATTACGATGCTAAACCTATAGGGGCGGGTTTGGGTCGTGATAGCAGCCAAGGCAGCACAACCAAGGCCTCAGCCCAGGCAGTAGCATAGGCCGCACAGCCAAGGCCGCAACCAAGGCAACAATGCATGTCGCAACCAAGGCAGTAGTGCTAGCCGCAGCCAAGGCAGTAGTGCAGGCTGTAGCCAAAGAAGAGCCGCAACACAAATCAAGCCTAGGTCGCCGCCAAGGTTTTTCAGTTGTTTGTATCCCGTCTCACACACATCGATCCTCGAATACTTTTCGAGGCATCATCATCTTATCCAAATGCAAATTATTTCATGTCACATTGCACTGGTTGTTTTGTATCACTTATTGTGTCTTTTAGCGCTTTGTCTGACAATGTGTTGTACTTCGTACATTTTTAACGCTTGTTTTGAACATAATTCTTTTATATTGTTACCTAAACCATGCAATATATAATTAATAATGCACTAGTATTATTTTTGAATGTCATTTCCTATTTTTTTTTCTATTTTTCTTGAATTTTTTGAATTTTTTAAATATTTATTTATTTGTAAAAATTAAAATTAAAATTAATTTTTTTTAAAAAAATTAATATAATTACAAGTGCCTCATCCTTTAATTATTGGATTCATTTCCACAATTTTTTTCACTATTTTTACTAATTTTCATTATTTTTTAAATATTAAAATAGAAATAAATTAAAATAAAATATTCCGGTGGCCAAATTTGTTTTTAAATTTTTTTTTATGGCGTCTTGATTTATTTTCTTTGAGTTATGATTGAAAATTCGTGAAAGAAAACATTACTTTTAAAAAAAACTCCATTATGATTCATCGAGCATAGGTGATGTTTCCTCTTGCCAGATGGAAAAGGGCTTAACAAGCCACTATAGGGGGGACACCTCCCTTAAGGCTGGCCAGCATGGACAGGCCATAGACCATGCCTATGCTAGGGTGCACGCTTGGCATATGCCATTGCTTGGCTTGTGGCATTGAAACTCCATAGCCAAGCATTAGATGTGTTGAGTGGCGGGACACGGTGGTGGCGGCGGCACGGCGGCCTTGGCTGGTAGCGCTATATGGCTTGTGTGTGGCATTGGTTGCGGCCTGGTTAGCATGCCAGCTTGGCATGCACGTATCCAGGTCTACGCCCTTGATGTTGTAGCATAGCATGCTCGCGGCTTGGCTGACTTGGTAGCCAAGTGTGTCCGTGACCTAGGCAGTATGCCAACCTAGCCTGCACGTGGCCTAGCCAACCTGGTTGTTTGGCCTGCGCATGGCTTTGGCAACATGGCGTGCCCGCGGCCTAGGCAGCATGGCAGCTTGGCCCACGTGCGGCCTTAGTAGCATGTCAAACCCGGAGCCTTGGCAGCATACCGGCTCACATTCTGGCGTCTGGGTCAAGGCGTCTTAGGCAAAGATAGAATGCCCTCTACCTGGCAACATGGCGGCTGGCTGGCGTGTTTAAGCGACAAGCAAACCAACCATGACCTTAATAGTAGCACAGCAGCTGCAGCGGTCTAAGCGGCGTGGCATGCCCGGGCTTGATGGTAATGGCTGGCTTTTAGCAGCTTGGCATGCCTGTGACCTGGGTAGCTTGGTAGCACGGCTGTATGCTACGCCCATGAGAACTCATGGGTTCTGATTCGGACTCGATTTTGTTTGTGGTTCTAAATCTGAACCAAAGAGTCCAAATCCGGCAAATCATTTTTGAGAAAACAGATTTTTGAAAAGAAGTGCCAAACATGGACTGCTTTGCCAGATACAGAGTCGCCACCTAAATATTTTTTAATGGGGAAATTTAGGAAACCCTGACTCGGTGCCAAAGGCTACGTGTCCGTCATCACCAAAGTTGCCTCGGCTCGGGAGCTTGGGTACGATTGGGGAAGGTCAGCTATGAGCACCCCTTCTCGCCCGGTCCGAAGACCGGCCTCTACTAACCGTGATATCCGTTTTTGAAAACGTTATGTGTTCTTATTCTAGTTATTAGCCTAGAATTACTATGTTATGCGCGCAGCAAACAAGCATAGACTAGATTGCCTAATTTGGAAATAAACATTGCATATCCGTTTGTCTTTGAAAAACACTTTGGAATTTACTACTCTCAAGTAGGCTAAAACACAGATTTCAACGAGTTTTCCCAACTCAGACAATCCAACCTTCACCCACAGGCATTCAAATAGTTTATCACATAAGCATCTAGCCACATGGTAAGCATGCTGTCATGATAGCATTTACACACATGCGATATGCTAAAGCACGAAAAAGACTTACATCGTACTCCGCGCCAAAACAATAAACTAGTTAGCAAGCATGCATGGTCCTAGTTCATGTCAAATTGACTAATGCAACACATACAGGATGTAATTAGGGTAGGCTCGGCTAACCTAAACATGGCATGTGAAATGCGATCAATTGATGCACGTATTCAATTTTGGATTGAAGTACAAATGCAGTTAGCATGATGCGCCGAGCCCGGTGCATGCAAGACAAATGTATGGATGCACGCATGCATAGCATAAGGTATGCTAATTAAAACATGCCCTAATCTACCATCATAAGAAGTGGGGATTAGAAGACATGCACACACACGCACCCACACTTATTACAGATTCGCCCTTGCCCGGGGGGACCAAAAGAATAATACAAATTAACTAACTACGAGCTAATTAATTATTACAAATTACCTAATTAGTTAATGAACTAACTAACCTAGGAAAAATAGTAAACCGCCTCGGGAAGAGATCCAAATGCAATACATGCTCGGGTCCTGCTTGGAAGCTCACTGCCATGCATAGACTGCCTCTGTTTTCCCTGCTCTGCCCCTCTGAAGACTGCCAAAGTCTCTGAATTGCTTCCCTGGACATTGAAGGACACCACCGGCTGAGTAGAATTGCCACGGGCAGTGGGATGTGGTCATCGGCTTTTGATGAGTCCATCGGCCACCAATTGATTGTCAGCCGGCACTCTGTGCAGTCGATCGGCAAGAAATTCCTGCAGAACCTGTTTGACAGCAGTAGAGGACAGAGCCTTGCATGGCAATGTGATTCAAGCCATGTATGCACCAACCAAGCCCCTTTTCATGTGTATGACTCAAAGGGACATGGTCCTTAGTTCTTGGACCACCAATCGCGCATTTCAATGCGTGATGGCCCAAGAAGCCAAGTCATGCATTTTGAGTTCAAATGTAAGGCACGCGCACATATAAGGGCCCAATCCCTATCACTAAATCAAGGGACAAGGCATGCATGTTCAATGCAACCTAAACATGTTAACTAACATGCAACATGGTATAAGAGGGGGCATGCAAACATGCAATGCACTTTAAGTACATAACCTAAGCAACAAGGCAAACAAGCATGCCACAATTATGCAAACTACTTAGAGCATGCGAGATGTAATCTAATCATGCAACATGCTAGTACTTTGACCAAGGGAATGCATGCCAAATGCAAATGATTTCAAGCATGCAACACATGCAACCAAAGCATGCAAACATGAGATAATGTAATAGCACTTGAATGGCATGCGAGGGGTGGGCTTACACTACTTGGACAACTCTAAGTTAGGTCCAAAACAGTGGCCAAAGCTTAAGAAGATGGGGCCAAGCACACATACACACATGCACATGTTAAGGCCTAAACACTTAAGCATCAAAGGAAATCTTTTAAGCACACTTAAAAGGGAACAATCATGGACATATGGCATGCATTAAGCTCTGAAAATCATGCAAGAACATGGTGTCAAACCAAGCAAACAAGATGGGCTAAGCATTAGCATGCAAATGGTCCAAGATTCAAGGCAAGCTAAAGGGGTATTTGACCACACAAACATGGCATGAACTTAATGACTAAAAACAGAGTTTTAGCATATAAAACAAAGCCTAAAAGACCACCTAGATGGCACCTAAATGGCTTGGATTCAAAAGCATGCACAAATGCACTTTCAAGGAGCATACCACACAAGCTCATAAGGCATCAAAGGGGGATCCAAGGCAAGCATACAAGCATGTCAAAGGGACTGAAATGATGCTATAAATGGTGCCAAACCATTGAAATAAAGCAAGTAATGCATGCTATACACTCATACACTTAAGGCCAACAAACCAAAAATGCAAAGGGGGTACATAATGCATGTCATGGCCGACCAAAATGACTAAGGACAGACCTCAAACATTGCAAAATAAGCACAAAAGCTTCACAAAGCTAGACCTAAAACATGCTAGAATAATGGTTTACAACCTAAGGCATGTTAAGGCCTAAACATGGCATTACAAGGTAGGTATGCTAAGCATGCATGGTGTACCAAAACCAACTTAAAACCATGTTATATTATGACAATATAAGCATGAAAAACAGCCAGGGCATGATCAACAATCCCTCAAACATGGTGCTCCCTCAAGAGGCCAAAAATGGTCCTTTTCAAGGACAATAAGGAGAGGGGGTGGCCCTCTCCTTCTTGGGACTTCAAGGCACCATCCTTACCACTGAAATCCCTCAATATTTCAGTGGTGAGGAGGCCCAAACACCAAAGTCCCGAAGCTCACTCAAAATAGCACAAAATGGAGCCTCTCAAGGCTTAAGAGGGGTCAAACACCTCCAAACCACAAAACACTCTAAACAAACTATTTAGAGGGCCCAAAAAAAGAACTTTTTTATGTTATACACTAAGCACAAAAACAGTTCTAAGATAGGCAAAGATAGAATACAAGAAAGGGGTAAAAAGGGGTAAGATTGTTACCCTTGAAGAACCTCTTCAACAATGGTGGACCAGCCCCTTCCTCAAGCTCAAAACAGCTCCAAATGTTCAAGAACAGACCTCTGGCCCTTCACAAATTAAGAGAAGGTGTAACACTATGTGTTTGTGTGCAATAGTAAGCCTAAACACACACAAACACAAGAAAATGAGAGATATAGATATAGGAAATATGTATAACCCTAACCCTAATCCAGAGTTTCTCTCACAATGTTTCTAACCAAAATCTCCAACCCTAAAGCCAAGAGGGAAGGGCTCCTCTTATAGAGGAGCCAATCTTGTAAAGTTTACCAAGGAAGCTAACAAGAAGGCTATCCCTCCATACACGTGTATGGAGGGGAACAAAATGCAAGCTAGCTGTTTTAAAATATTTGCAAAAGCAGATGAACAGTAGTCGGCTGTTCAAAATTGTCATTTTGACAAAATGGACTGCCGACCGGCAACAAAGAATGCCGACCGGCAATATACATTGCCGATGGCAACAAAATACCAGCCGGTGGCCTCTAGCCATTGCCGGTGATGTGTGGGGATGCCTCACAAGACATTCCCTGCCCTTCAAGGCAAAAACACAAGTGTTTGGTGCCAAAACTAGACACTAAACAGTCAAGTTCGGAGATCCTGAGGCAAGGCGCATAGCCGAGACCTCCGGGAACTCCAAACGAACACAAACATGGATGATTTCCGAGTGTTCAGACGGTGACGTCCAAGTCTTGAGGACGGTCAAAAATGGGGTGTCTACAGTTGCCCCTCTTTGACAGAACTCGGAAGTCATAACAATGACGGGAGTGAATGTCAAAGCCCAGAGACGACCCATTTTTTGACAAGGCCGAAGACTTAGACAAACATGCAAGACAAACAAGGTATGCGCCCGGAGGCAGGGGCAAAATGCAAGACAATGCACAGAGCCGAACATAACTCATGATCATGCAAAGAAAGCTATAACGAAGCACACATGCAACAGTTTTAGGCTAGCATACACCAAACTACACTTCAATGCAGAAAGAATGTAAGAGAATTATGCAATTCTCAATACGTCTCACTCGGAGGATACAATACCTGTCCGGTTCGTCTGATTCCACCAGCGGTAAATGAACCGTACATACAATATCGTGCCTGCAAAGAAAACAACTTAATAGGTATGATATTGTTAGCAACATGCATGACAATGCAAGAATGAATGCAAAATGATATGCAATATATACAAAACAATGTATAAATAATGCAAATGAAAATGCAATACAATTGAAACAATGCAAACTACATGCAAAGCAATTGAATCATGATCCAATCATGAATGGTTCAAAACCACACAAATGTCAAATAGATTGATGGGGGTAACAAGTCCGTCACCATAGAACGATCAACTGAACTATGAGTAATGTAGACGAACACAAGAACGAGTATTGGGTGGAATGACATAAGTGGGGAAACAACCCGCTGAAGAAAGAATGATGATCCTAATGCCAGATGCAAAATTACACTACAATGTAATATATACCATGGATATGGCATGCAGCCAAACCAAATCTTGCCTAGGCAAGGCATGTACGCATACGAGCCACGTCTAACATAGAACGGTCTACTGAACTATGCTTTGACACGAGAAGTATAGGCACATACCAGACCAAGCTCAACATGGAAAGGCGCAAGCCATAGATGGAAGGTGATGCAATGAATGCATGCAAACTACAATGCAATATCTACAAATATGCAATGGAATGGATACAATGGATATGGCACGCGGGCCAAACCAAATCTTGCCTAGGAAAGACATGTACACAAACAAGCCATGGCTAACATAGAACGGTCTACTGAACTATGCTTCGACGTGAAAAGTATGGGCACATACCAGACCAAGCTCAACATGGAAAAGCGCAAGCCATAGATGGAAGGTGATACAATGGATGCATGCAATCTACAATGCAATGGAAATGGATATAATGGATATGGCACGCGGGCTAAACCAAATCTTGCGTAGGAAAGGCATGTACACTTACAAGCCACGTCTAACACAGAAAAGGTGCCGCAACCCTCAAACCAACATACCAGCGTGGAATAGGCGCGCACACATGCAGAACTGTGCTTTAACGTGAAAAGTAAGGGCACATACCAGACCGAGCTCAACCTGGAAAGGCGCAAGCCATAGATGAAAGGTGATGCAATGAATGCATGCAAACTACAATGCGATATCTACAAATATGCAATGCAATGGATATTTACAAAAATGCATGACAATGCACTATGATGCAACGGCTATGATTGCAGCTTTCCCTATCTTACCAACAGGGTGATACACTAGGTTGGTTCAGTATCCAGAATTGAGGCGCAGACATGCCGCCTCAACCTATGGGGCTTCCATACAGATTTCAAGCCGAGGATACACCCCTGGGTATTTAAACCAGACTTTAGCCTTGGAACTCCCGAACCTTTGCGTTCTAGGCATAAGCCGTTCGAACTCTAGTTTCCGCCGTCCCAGTCGGTCTTCTAGGAACTCACCGCAAACACAGGCAGGTGGCTTTACCAGACCACCGAAAGTCGTTCGGGCATGACAAACACCAAAGGAATTGCACCTTTAGAGGATTTAAGGTCTCCTAGACCGGGATGCAAAATGTGTGCATGAGAATGCATATTTTTTGTTTGAATGCAAATGATGCATCATGTTGATGTGCGTGACAACGCAAGTTTACTTGAAATGCATGGCAATGCGTGAAAATTTGATACGCGGTGACGCGCGGCTTTAGATGCATGAAAATGCAACCGAACGGGTTTATGGTCTCACTGGACCGCACGTGTTTTTGGTCCCGCCGGACCGTGGCGTGTTTTCGGTCCCGCCGGACCCACTTTGGGGCAATGCACGAATTTGAGATGTGGTGCATAAGACAGTGCGATGCGCAAGATCGCGCGATGAAATGCATGCCAAATGCAAAGAGATGCGCGAAACAGCGTGGTGCGTTTAGACAACGCGAGTGAAGGTCTTGCACCTCCCAAGGATTTTAGGTCTCCTAGACTGTGCGTGTTTAAGGTCTCGCCAGACCGGGCGAACAAGACAATGCGATTGAAATACAATGCACAAGACAGTGCGATTGAAATGCGATGCACAAAACAGTGCGATGCGCAAGATCGTGCGATGAAATGCATGCCAAATGCAAAGAGATGCGCGAAATAGCGTGGTGCGTTAGACAACGCGGGTGAAGGTTTTGCACCTCCCAAGGATTTTAGGTCTCCTAGACCGTGCGTGTTTAAGGTCTCGCCAGACCGGGCGAACAAGACAATGCGATTGAAATACAATGCACAAGATAGTGCGATTGAAATGCGATGCACAAAACAGTGCGATGCGCAAGATCGCGCGATGAAATGCATGCCAAATGCAAAGAGATGCCGAAACAGCATGGTGCGTTAGACAACACGAGTGAAGGTCTTGCACCTCCCAAGGATTTTAGGTCTTCTAGACCGTGCGTGTTTAAGGTCTCGCCAGACTGGGCGAACAAGACAATGCGATTGAAATACAATGCACAAGACAGTGCGATTGAAATGCAATGCACAAGACAGTGCGATTGAAATGCAATGCACAAGACAGTGCGATTGAAATGAGATGCACAAAACAGTGTGATTGAAATGCGATGCACATGGGGCAACTTTTGAATCTTGTAAAGACCAAAAGGATACGAGAAGGATACACCTTGCACGAATTCGAGTGCCACGCACAGAAGACACGATCCGAGGCCAAAACGGGAACCGGTTGAGCGTCGGAAATGCACTATTTTGCATTATTTTAAGCAATGAAGACTCTGAAGCACTCATGTAACCCAAGAAAAGGTGTAGGAGGCTCAAGACCCACTGTAGGAGACCACCGGATGTCCACCGGCCATCAGAATGAATCACCGGCCGTCCACCAGCCATCAGATAATCTCATCGGCACAAAAAACTGCCGACCGGCAAAGAGAGTGGCCGACCGGCAAAGAATTCTGTGAGGGCGGTTTGACATTTCGTAGTGGGTCTTTTAAAATAGGGTTTCTAACCCTATTTTCTTCACCCCCTTATGCTCGAAAATCCTCCATCTTTCTCTCTAGGCTATTTTCGTCCCTCGATCTCCTCATTTTCTTGCGTTCTAGCCTCGATTTCGTTGTTCGATTCGCGAATATCTTCGCGTTTTGAGTGTTTTGAACCGAACGGAACTTCGTTTCGGTGTCTCTTTCTTGATTTTTTCCATTCGGGGCTTGTTTTCCTTGAGTTTTTCTCGATATCCGTGACTTTTCCGCACTCCGGCTTTTCTGGCCATTCCCTACCCTCTCGGGATTGACTTTTTGTTGACTCTTCGTATTCTCTCATATTTTTCCCTCTTCCGGCCATTTTCACATTCTCTTCGAGATGGCGGATGATCTTCCAGAGGGTGGGGCTCCTCCAGAGCTTGAGATGGACCCCGAGGCCGAGCCCTAGCCACTCGCATCCCGATTCGATTCGGAGACCTCAGGCCGTGGTTCACGTGATGCTCCTGACAGACGCCAGATTCGGAGCTTTGAGAGGCGTGCTTTGAGTTACTACTTCGTGAGCCCGAGTCACACTTGTCGCACGGCGCCTCTGAGGTAGATACTTCCCCCGATTTCAATTTTTCGCAATGTAGAATACTTAAACTGCTATTGTTGATTATGTTCTTTAATTGCTTAGTTCGAATGCACTGATGCACTGTACACTGTAGTCGACTGTGAATACACTTGCAACTGATAACTGCTTGAATCTGACACGCACGCACACACTGCACTAGCCCTGAATTGCTCAAACACATTGACACAACACATACTGCACTTCACTGTGGGCACACCAGCACCCGGTATCTGCTTGATTTCTGAAAAACGTGCACACATGCCGTATTTACCTTGAACCACTCAACACACTGACATATCATATGCTGTAGTTCACTGTAAGTACACCGGCACCCGATGCCTGTTTGAATCTGAAAAACGTGCACACACGTCACATCTGTACTGAACTGTTCAACACACTGACATATCATATGCTGTAGTTCTCTGCTAGCACACTGACACCCAATGCCGGCTTTACATTTGAAAACACGCACACACACACACACACTATATCTGTATGCTTCTCAAAACTGTATCTTGAATATTGCTTCGCAATTGTTGTTTTTGATTACAGGGGGACTCCTATACCATCCGCGGGTATGGGAATGTCGTTGCCCGAGACTGGTATGTGGAGTTGCCAGACGCGGTTCTGCAGATCGTTGACGAGGCGGGTTTCGCATCTTTGCGAGGGCTCTCGGCTTACTACTGCAGACCCTTTCGCCGCTTTAGTGGAGAGGTGGTGGGATACCACTAACTCCTTCCACTTCTCCGTCGCGAGGACATGACGATGACCCTTATGACTTCTCGATGCTTCGGCATCGGGGTAGGGATCCGATTCCTTCGACACGATATGGGTGAGTGGGGCCGCCGCCAGACTACTTCGGCACTCGGCCTCCCTTTGCTCGGCGGGGTTTGTCGATACTCGTGGTTCGAGAGTCGATTCGGACCAGCCGAGCCTTGGAGGGGGAGGCGCAGATGACCCCAGAGGAGGTAGATTAGTATGCGCGGGGCTTCATCATGTTTCTGCTTGGGACGACCCTTTTCGCCGACCGGGCGAACACCGTGCCTCTATATGCTGAGCGTCTTTGGTAGATGTCGGCGGATCGCCGCTTCTGGCCGGGTGGCGCAGGCTTGGCCACATTGTATGGTTACATGAGCTCTTCTTCCCGCCTTAGCGGACAGCTTCTTGGCGTATACTGGCGAGCTTGGGAGGTACATCTTCTTCCCCTTTTACATTTCTGCTTTCTGCTTTACTTTTTTTGTATTCTGTACATTGCACACACCACGATCTGCCTCTTCTTGATCGACTATATACTACGCTTTACACACTGCACACACAATACTGTACCTTTACACGGCTCTGCCATTTTTGCCTTATTCCGTATTCTGCTTTATCTGATAGTCATACTGATATCTGTTCTGCAGTTGTGGGTCTATGCCTACTTTCCCAGGCTTGCCCCAGTACCCGATGTGGAGATCTCGCTTGACGTCCCATTTTCCCATCGCTTTGACGCGTGGTGTGTGCGGAGACCCCGGGAGTATTTTATCTTTTTCCGCCGCTACTTCGACACCATCACCGCCGTGGAGGAATGTTCAAGTTTAGAGTTTGTTTAAGCTTCGCTTTATTTGTATTTTGACAGATAGATAACAACGCATTTGTACCCATGAGATCACTGGCGACCTTGGGCCCGTTGCGGCCGTGGTGAGAGACCACTCTGAGAGTCTTGAGATTGCCCGTCTCCGGATTCTGTTGGAGGGCCCGGTCTGTCGGGCTTGGTACCTGGGGGAGCGCTTCTTGCGTTAGACCTTGAGTTTACCGGAGCAGATAGTTCCGGGTCCGCCTCCTTCACATATGAGGCATACAGAGAGGCTTTCCCTCGCACACCTAAGGGAGTATACCGCTGGTTGGGGCGCGGAGCGTCACAGAGACGAGGGCAACTATGAAAATGCGTCGACGCACATCATCGGCCCTATGGCGATGATCGCTGAGCGGGAGGAGAGGCCGATGCGCCGGCGGTGAGCGGAGGCGTTGAGGAGGCTCGAGTCCGTGGCGGCGGAGTTCATCGAGGCGGGGACCGGTGGCTCGCTGCCCACTTCACTATCATGCAGAGGGCAGGGTGGGGCAACCTACCAGATCCCTTTTGCTCCTCCCCCGGCTGATCACGAGTTGGTTGATGTCCCTGACTTGCCTCCTTTATGTATTACTTCATTTCGCATCTTGCACCGTTATTTCATTTCAATTTATTTGATATTTCGCAAAATACTGATGCATCTGATACTTTTGCAGGCGTCCTCCGAGTACACCCGGCAGTCATTGGAGCTGAATGCCTCCATGATGGGGATGCTTCAGCGGACCTTCGACCTCCTGGCCCTCTACAGTATCCCGGTATGTTCTTTCTGACCATAGCCTCAAACCATACATAAACTGCTTTACATGATCTGATGCACGACACAACACCTGATAAACTGTTCATAGCATTCATACACTGTACTCATGCATTGATTCACTACTTACACTGCAGACTCATACGCAGCGATATCTCGCTCACGAATCTTGATGCATTGCCTTTATGCTTTTCAGCCTCCTTTCCAGAATCCGCCGGCGGGTGGTGTTCCAGCTAGGCCCTCTATTCCTGCTCGAGGAGGGCGTGGAGACACTGCACGTCCCCATACCAGGGGAGGGCGTACTCATGTTGAGGGTAGCTCTCGGGCACCCATCCCTGATGATGATGATGACGATGATGATGAGTCCGAGGCAGAGGTAGAGGCAGAGGTAGAGGCAGAGTCATCTGAGGAGGCTGGAGACGACTCAGACTTAGGCTCAGATGGCGATGCTGATGACGATGCTGATGATGCTCCTGGACCTTCGTCCAGGAAGAGGACTAGGACAGACTGATAGCCCCGGAGCCATTTTTGACATTCGATACAGATTTTTTGTTGTTTGTTTTTTTTGTTTTGTTCTTTTCTGCACTTTCCCCTTTTGTTAGTAGTTAGGGTACTTTGTACTGCCGCAGGCAGATTTTTGGTTTTCCTCAAAACTTATGTACTCGAAAAGATTATGAAATGAAACAAACTTTTTGTTCGAAAAAGTGTTTACATTTGTATATCCCACGCATTGCATCGCGTTACACCTCAATGTAAATGAAAATGATTTATTGTCTGAAAATTGAACACTTGCACTGTAATAATCAGATAACTGACCAGCAAATAGCAAAACAACCCAAGCAACCCACTTCCTGATTCTGAACACACAGCCCTTACTCTACTGGGGATTAATCTGCATACAGCCCGTAACACAGTATTTGGTTCATTCTGCACATAGCAAATCCTGAACAAATAGCCCCAATCTAACAAGATGGACTATGAAAGCTGAAACGGTTGAAGTTGAAACACACTCAGAGGCCCCAAAATTTCCCTTTTCGTCTTTTGCTTCGCATAAAATGTAGAGAATGGCACAGCACTCTGAGCATAAACGATTTTAACTTTGAAACAAAGAAGGGTTTTCAACCGGGGTATCGAGCCTGCAACTGAATCACAGCGGAAAAGACTCGAACAAAAGGTACATGACCCAAACACAACGAGGCACGCTCAGAAAAGACTCGAAACGAAAGTTGAGGTAAACAAGACAAAAGACGCGACACACGGACGTGTTTACAAGAATGAGAGACCTCAAATCATGAGGAGCCAGTTTCCTCGGGTTTTGTTCCCACCCTTTCTGATTTGTGATTCTCACATCGCTTGGCCCTCAGGCTCGGTTTTTCTCTCAAAACCCTCTTGCTCACTTTTCTCTCCACTTACACCTCTCTATTCTTTATTCTCTCATTTTTCATCCCTCCCCAGGGTGATTGATGAATGAATAGGGAATTGTGGGGGTTCATGCCCAACACCGTTAGCCCACGGCTATTTCTCCCGGTGGATAAAGTGCCCTTCTGGCAAGTATGTTGACAGTGGGGAAAAGACAGAAGACCTGACTCAATTGCGCCCCTAGTTCGTTACTTTGACCATTTTTTTTTGTTTTCTTCCTGAAATAGTTTTGACCAAAATGCGAGTCGGATTAACACACTTGTTCGATTTTTGATTTAAAAAATCATGCAAGTCAGGCTGCGAGCACTGAAAATTTTCCTTTTTGGGTCCAAGAAAATGGTCCGATTTTTGGAAAAGATGGAATAATTTTCGAGAAAATTTGTCAACCTCAGTAAAAATTCTCAAAAACTATTTTTGCAAACAATCAATGCTCGACTAGCACGGAACTTACCCTCGAGATGCGCAAACTTGGATCGGAGGCAATGGAAAATTGCCCCTTGCTTGAAGGGGGTACATGGCAACGGAAAGTTGCCCCTGGTTTGGATGGTAACTCGCAGGAACGGAAAGTTGCCCCTTGTCTAGATGGTGCCGTGACATCTTTGAACCTTTTATCAATGATGGTGAACTCAAGGCGATGGTACGAACCAATATATGGACACGATCCTTTGAAGAGCAATGGTGGCTGGACTTCAGGATGAAGTTGCCTACGTATCCCAAACATGGGAATCAAGCCTACGTAGTTCACGGTTGTTACAACCGAATTGTCGGATGCAGAGGAAGCAAGGATGATCAAAAACCATTACATGGACTGGGGCGCTATGAAAGCGTTTGGGGCTGGACTTCAAGATGAAGTTGCCTACGTATCCCAAACATGGGAATCAAGCCTTACGTAGTTCTGGGTAAGGTACACTCGGGGTATTTTAACCTTCACTTTTTAGGCTCTAACTTTTGCCAAGGCGCCTGTTGCAGGTTTTCGACCTTGCGAGCTTCTTTTTCTTCTTCCTTTTTTTCGTTTCTTTTTTTTTGATTTTTCTTCTCTTTTTTGCATTTTTTTTTCTTTCTTTTCTTTTTCTTGCTCTAACTTTTGCCTGGGTCACCCTTCCGGGTTTTCAGCCCAGCGAACCTCTCAAAGGGTAAAAGTGTAACAAGTCCATGCCAAATGGTTTTGAGATCTTGAAGTCATCTGAGCCCAGGAGAATGGCTGTCGTACTGATTTGCGGAAAGATCCACCACGGTCGCTTCATGAGCCTCTGCTGGTGAGATCTAATCTTCTTGATCTGAATTTAGTACCTCTTGCTCGAGGGTTGCTTCGAATCGGGCCGCACAGGCCGTTCGTGGTAATTAACTGTTGAACGTTTTGAATGGATTCCAGGTTCGAAATAGATAGGTTGAATCTCGAGGCTGAGAGTGATCCTAGGCTGCACAATCTCAAGAGCAATTCCACACAAATCTTCACAGGACCGCGCAAAACATTTTGTTTTTGAAAGTTTTTAAGAAAGCGACAAATCGCGCGCGCAGAAGATAGTGTGAAACCAGTCTGGATCAAGCCAGGGTCCTTCTCAGTACTCACGCTGACAAGCATGATTTCATTCATAAAAAGGCTTAGCATGCCTCTCCTTCTCTCAAAATGATCAAAATTTTGCGAAAACCCGAGAAATTCCTTCCTCTTCGTTTTTATCACCGCAGTGCTCAAAAAGGAGGTCTTTTTTTTTTTTTTTTTATAAAAAAACTTAGGTCATTACAATGATGTTCAAGGTACAAGAGAGTAGGTAGTATGTATTGTCGTTCCATTCGCCTCCTCTGGCACAGCTAACTCACACTGAAAGCAAGCGTGAAAATGAGATAGCCACAGCTGTTTCATTAAGATTTGTTGGTATAACTGCCCCCTCGGCAGAGACAGACTCAAAAACCAAAACGGGTAATTACAAGACAAAACGGTGGTCGAGGCAACAACCCCGGAATCACCTGGCATTCTATACAAAAAGGGGGGGGTTGACTTGCTATAACAAGACAGACCCGTAAGCAAAAGGACCGACTTAAGACAATGAGACAGACTCAAAACAAAACAAAACAAAAGACTGACTCGACACCCAAGCCAGAATTTACAAAATTAGTGTTCGCAGATGCTCAAAAATGCGTGCCAGACGCCACATCCAAAATGTACCAGGCACTGCCCGTAGGCGGTTCACCGTCTAATTACATACTCGCAGTATCTGTGTCCTCAAAATCCAATAACTGGGTAGTAACGGACTTGGCGGAGGTGGGTGGGAGAATAACCTCGTTGTCAATCAAATCCTGCACCTCATGACGGAGGCGGAAGCAATTATCGGTAGCATGATCGGTTTCTTTGGTGATGCCTTGATACAAGATAGCATCATGTGTGTGAGGAGATTCTTGGGAGGGCGAGGCTCCAAGGGTTTAAGGTGTCCTCTCGGCAAGGATCCGAAGTGCCTTGGACAATGGCATGTAGAGAGCATGGAAGACCTGCGCCCTCGGTACTTTGAAGTCTGAGTATTTTTGCTAGGCGCACTAGCGAGCAGGTCAGCGCCTTTGCCTTAACTTTCTGGTCCTTCCCGGGTGCAGGTTTGGGAGTAGGAGGAACTATTCTGGCATGACGGGGCCTGTCCCGGTTCTCTGACTGATTTGAACTACCCTCAGGTGGAGTGGGGAAAGCATCCTCCACAGCTTTTGCCGCAACTATAGATATCTGTTGCTTGTTCATCCCCCCGGCTTTCAAAGCCTCGACTGCCCACAGCAGTTGTTCGATAGGATCGGGATCTGCCTTCATTTTGTCTTTACCTCTGGCCTCGGCCTGATCAAGGGTTTGGATTGATGTTGACATGTCATTATTATAGTTGGAGGCCATCTCCGGTTGGCTGAGTTCAATCACGATCCGTCCCAATAGCGGGGGCTCCTGGGGTACAAAACCTCCGGCATATGGTGCGGCTGGTGGCGAAGCGGACATCCCATAGGCGAGATCCGCCACGGACCTCTGGAGATCACCTATCATCCCCATCAGTTCAAATGTCAAATGTAGTAGGCTCGCGAGCCTGATATAATTGAGGGGTCCAAACCGGGTGTGCCGTAGGCGACCTGGGTGGATGCGGCATATCAATATTGGTCTCACTTTGTGGAGTGATTCCTTGACCCAACGCGGCTGTCATAACCACGATCTCTTCTGAATTCTGCGTCATCATTGGTCCTGCCTCAGCAAGGGGGAACACTAGCTATTCTGTACCAGCTGTCCGAACTGAAAGAGACAACAAGCAGCATTTCAGCTCAAATGGATCAAACACGGATGTAGCTGAACAACTGTACTCTATCACGATCCTTGTTCCTAGAAATCAACGTCTAAAACATGAATCGAGATACCCATGAGATATAACCGGTTCTCACAAATCGATCTTGGTGCACTCAGTACTCAAACTTGCCCGATATGTGCGTTCTGTGAGAGATACACTCTAAAAGCACATAGCAAATAAATGAGAGCCAATACACCCCTATGTTGGGGTAGGGTTTCCCCCCTATTTTGTCGAGCTAGGTTTCACGCACGCAATGCCGGTTTCAAACAACCTAACATCGGGTAAGCAACCTGTCATAGTTTGGAATGGTCACTATGGGTTTTGAATATGCACTAGGTCGAATGGTCGAAAAGGGTGCCCCGGTAAGACCGGGGTTTGTGTTCCCATACTGGCAGATCCCGCAACCGGTCAGCCTTATGGCATGCTTTGACAAAGTCAAGCCTCCCAAGAAACCGCCAGAATAGCAGATGGCCAACACGGTGTCCTAGACGCACCAATGCACATGCAATGCAAAGAAACACATAAATGTAGTCAAAACAGGATATCACGAGTTCGAGTCAAGCTCTCTAAAGTTCCCCAGCAGAGTCGCCAGAAACTGTAACACGCCCGCGAGGGAACTCATGGGTTACAGTTCGGACTCGATTTTGTTTGTGGTTCTAAATCTGAACCAAAGAGTCCAAATCCGGCAAATCATTTTTGAGAAAACAGATTTTTGAAAAGAAGTGCCAAACATGGACTGCTTTGCCAGATACAGAGTCGCCACCTAAATATTTTTTAATGGGGAAATTTAGGAAACCCTGACTCGGTGCCAAAGGCCACGGTGCATCATCACCAAAGTTGCCTCTCGGAGCTTGGAATGGGATTGAAGGTCAGCTATGAGCACCCCCTCTCACCCGGTCCGAAGACCGGCCTCTACTAACCGTGATATCCGTTTTTGAAAACGTTATGTGTTCTCATTCCAGTTATTAGCCTAGAATTACTATGTTATGCGCGCAGCAAACAAGCATAGACTAGATTGCCTACTTTGGAAATAAACATTGCATATCCGTTTGTCTTTGAAAAACACTTTGGAATTTGCTACTCTCAAGTAGGCTAAAACACAGATTTCAACGAGTTTTCCCAACTCTGACAATCCAACCTTCACCCACAAGCATTCAAACAGTTTATCACATAAGCATCTAGCCACATGGTAAGCATGCTGTCATGATAGCATTTACACACATGCGATATGCTAAAGCACGAAAAAGACTTACATCGTACTCCGCGCCAAAACAATAAACTAGTTAGCAAGCATGCATGGTCCTAGTTCATGTCAAATTGACTAATGCAACACATACAGGATGCAATTAGGGTAGGCTCGGCTAACCTAAACATGGCATGTGAAATGCGATCAATTGATGCACGTATTCAATTTTGGATTGAAGTACAAATGCAGTTAGCATGATGCACCGAGCCCGGTGCATGCAAGACAAATGTATGGATGCACGCATGCATAGCATAAGGTATGCTAATTAAAACATGCCCTAATCTACCATCATAAGCGGGTAAATAAAAGGGAAGAAAGAAGTGGGGATTGGAAGACATGTACACACACGCACCCACACTTATTACAGATTCGCCCTTGCCCGAGGGGACCAAAAGAATAATACAAATTAACTAACTACGAGATAATTAATTATTACAAATTACCTAATTAGTTAACGAACTAACTAAGCTAGGAAAAATAGTAAACCGCCTCGGGAAGAGATCCGAATGCAATACATGCTCGGGTCCTGCTTGGAAGCTCATTGCCATGCATAGACTGCCTCTGTTTTCCCTGCTCTGCCTCTCTGAAGACTGCCAAAGTCTCTAAATTGCTTCCCTGGACATTGAGGGACACCACCGGCTGAGTAGAATTGCCACCGGCAGTGGGATGTGGTCATCGGCTATTGATGAGTCCATCGGCCACCAATTGATTGCCGGCCGGCACTTTGTGTAGTCGATCGGCAAGAAATTCCTGCAGAACCTGTTTGACAGCAGCAGAGGACAGAGCCTTGCATGGCAATGTGATTCAAGCCATGTATGCACCAACCAAGCTCCTTTTCATGTGTATGACTCAAAGGGACATGGTCCTTAGTTCTTGGACCACCAATCGCGCATTTCAATGCGTGATGGCCCAAGAAGCCAAGTCATGCATTTTGATTTCAAATGTAAGGCACGCACACATATAAGGGCCCAATCCCTATCACTAAATCAAGGGACAAGGCATGCATGTTCAATGCAACCTAAACATGTTAACTAACATGCAACATGGTATAAGAGGGAGCATGCAAACATGCAATGCACATTAAGTACATAACCTAAGCAACAAGGCAAACAAGCATGCCACAATTATGCAAACTACTTAGGGCATGCGAGATGTAATCTAATCATGCAACATGCTAGTACTTTGACCAAGGGAATGCATGCCAAATGCAAATGATTTCAAGCATGCAACACATGCAACCAAAGCATGCAAACATGAGATAATGTAATAGCACTTGAATGGCATGCGAGGGGTGGGCTTACACTACTTGGACAGCTCTAAGTTAGGTCCAAAACAGTGGCCAAAGCTTAAGAAGATGGGGCCAAGCACACATACACACATGCACATGTTAAGGCCTAAACACTTAAGCATCAAAGGAAATCTTTTAAGCACACTTAAAAGGGAACAATCATGGACATATGGCATGCATTAAGCTCTGAAAATCATGCAAGAACATGGTGTCAAACCAAGCAAACAAGATGGGCTAAGCATTAGCATGCAAATGGTCCAAGATTCAAGGCAAGCTAAAGGGGTATTTGACCACACTTAGTAAGACCAAACATGGCATGAACTTAATGACTAAAAATAGAATTTTAGCATATAAAACAAAGCCTAAAAGACCACCTAGATGGCACCTAAATGGCTTGGATTCAAAAGCATGCACAAATGCACTTTCAAGGAGCATACCACACAAGCTCATAAGGCATCAAAGGGGCATCCAAGGCAAGCATACAAGCATGTCAAAGGGACTGAAATGATGCTATAAATGGTGCCAAACCACTGAAATAAAGCAAGTAATGCATGCTATACACTCATACACTTAAGGCCAACAAACCAAAAATGCAAAGGGGGTACATAATGCATGTCATGGCTGACCAAAATGACTAAGGACAGACCTCAAACATTGCAAAATAAGTACAAAAGCTTCACAAAGCTAGACCTAAAACATGCTAGAATAATGGTTTACAACCTAAGGCATGTTAAGGCCTAAACATGGCATTACAAGGTAGGTATGCTAAGCATGCATGGTGTACCAAAACCAACTTAAAACCATGTTATATTATGACAATATAAGCATGAAAAACAGCCAAGGCATGATCAACAATCCCTCAAACATGGTGCTCCCTCAAGAGGCCAAAAATGGTGCTCCCTCAAGAGGCCAAAAATGGTCCTTTTCAAGGACAATAAGGAGAGGGGGTGGCCCTCTCCTTCTTGGGACTTCAAGGCACCATCCTTACCACTGAAATCCCTCAATATTTTAGTGGTGAGGAGGCCCAAACACCAAAGTCCCGAAGCTCACTCAAAATAGCACAAAATGGAGCCTCTCAAGGCTTAAGAGGGGTCAAACACCTCCAAACCACAAAACACTCTAAACAAACTATTTAGAGGGCCCAAAAACAGAACTTTTTTATGTTATACACTAAGCACAAAAACAGTTCTAAGATAGGCAAAAATAGAATACAAGAAAGGGGTAAAAAGGGGTAAGATTGTTACCCTTGAAGAACCTCTTCAACAATGGTGGACCAGCCCCTTCCTCAAGCTCAAAACAGCTCCAAATGTTCAAGAACAGACCTCTGGCCCTTCACAAATTAAGAGAAGGTGTAACACTATGTGTTTGTGTGCAATAGTAAGCCTAAACACACACAAACACAAGAAAATGAGAGATATAGATATAGGAAATATGTATAACCCTAACCCTAATCCAGAGTTTCTCTCACAATGTTTCTAACCAAAATCTCCAACCCTAAAGCCAAGAGGGAAGGGCTCTTATAGAGGAGCCAATCTTGTAAAGCTTACCAAGGAAGCTAACAAGAGGCTATCCCTCCATACACGTATGGAGGGAACAAAATGCAAGCCAGCTTTTAAAATATTTGCAAAAAGATGAACAAGAGTCATTGTTCAAAATTGTCATTTTGACAAAATGGACTGCCGACCGGCAACAAAGAATGCCGACCGGCAATATACATTGCCGATGGCAACAAAATACCAGCCGGTGGCCTCTAGCCATTGCCGGTGATGTGTGGGGATGCCTCACAAGACATTCCCTGCCCTTCAAGGCAAAAACACAAGTGTTTGGTGCCAAAACTAGACACTAAACAGTCAAGTTCGGAGATCCTGAGGCAAGGCGCGTAGCCGAGACCTCCGAGAACTCCAAACGAACACAAACATGGATGATCACCGGGTGTTCAGACGGTGACGTCCAAGTCTTGAGGACGGTCAAAAATGGGGTGTCTACACCTGCGCGCGGCCTTGGCAACATATCAAGCCTTAGGCCTAGGCTGTATGGCATTCCCGCAGCCTAGGTAGCATGGTTGTTTGGCATACTCGCGGTCTTGTCAGCGTGGCATTCGCCCGTCTAGGGATGCAAGGCAACATTGCATGCGCGCGGCCTTGGATTTATGTCATGTACACTACCTTGGCAACTTGGCCTACTTGTGGCCTTGCCAGCATGCCAAACCAGCCTGTGGGTTGCCTTGGCAGCCTAGCTTGCCCTGCTCCTTTCAAAAAGTATGTCACTCGAGTAATTGCAATTAGGTTGTCTTTGATTTTTGCCTACAAGTTGCTTGCCCTTCGCTTGCGGAAGTTGCCATGCGAAAAGCATGTCCCTCGTGTAATTGCCATTAAGTTGGCTTTGACTTATGTACAAGTTGCCTTGCAAAAAACATGTCCCTCAGGTAATTGCCATTAGGTTGGCTTTGATATACATATAAGTTGCCTGTGCTTTCCTAGTGGAAGCTTGTTGCGAAAATTATGTCCCATAGAAGTCGCTTGTTGCCTTTGTGATTTACAATTGCGCTAACTGGTGCTTGCTTGGCTTGTCTAAATATTTTCCCAGGTTCTTTGAGTTTCTTAGTCCTTTGTGGTGTGATTCATTTTGGGGGACTGGTGCATAGTGTACGTCGTGGCGTGTAAGTTGTGATTGGTTTGTGCGAGTTGGATAGGTCCCTGCCTGTGCAGTGAACTCCATTGGTGCATTCCTCTTCATCATCAGTGGGATTCCTACAAGTTGCCTACGCTTTCTTAGTGGAAGCTCCTTGCGAAAAGTTATGTCCCTCGGTTAATTGCCATTAGGTTGGCTTTGACTTGCCTACAAGTTGCCCGCGCTTTCCTAGTGGAAGCTTCTTGTGAAAAGTTATGTCCCTCAGGTAATTGCCATTATGTAGGCTTTGACTTGCCTACAAGTTACCTGGGCTCCCCTAGTGGAAGCTGCCTTGCGAAAAGCATGTCTCTCGGATAATTGCCATTTGGTGGTCATCGTAGAAGCTTTAGCCCTCCAATGAGTTACAAAGTCAGAGAAGCCCTCTTTCAGCTCTTGCCTGGTTGTCTCGAGATCACGAGTTGTGATCTCGATCTGGGTATTGTATGAATATTGTGTGACAAAGGCCTCAGCCATCTCCTCCCAACTTCGTTTCACTGAGTCCTCCAGTTTGGCGTACCAGATGGCTGCGATACCTGACAGGGTCCTGCCAAAAAGGGAGAGCTTCTGTAATCTTGTCAAGCCCATCGGGCGCATCACATCTGAAAACAACCTCAGGTGGACTATGGGATCTCCTGACCCATCAAAGCGGTCAATATGTGGCATCTTAAATCGGTTCGGCAGCGTCACGGCCGTGTCGGTGTACCCATCTTCGATATCTGGAATGGAGCTGACCTCTTGAGATTTCTTGAACAGTTTCTCAAGCTTACTCACTTTTAGTGCTGTGGGGTCGGTCTCGTACTCAAAGGGAGACTCCGGTAAGTTGGTGGGCGTTTTGGATAACTGGGGTAGGACTGGGGGTGGAGTCGGCCCCGTTGGAATGTCCGTACCTTCCTGGACATTTGGTGTTTCTCCGGGTATCGGAACCCTTGGTGGGGAAGGAGCTTGGAGTGAAGCGGATGCTCCAGTTTGCTGCTGCAGCCTGGCGATTAACTCTGCCTGTTGGGCCACGACCTCAGCCTGCTGTCTGGCAAATTCTGTTTGACGAGCAGCGTCTTGCTGCATGGTTTTCATACTTTCCTGGAGCTGACGCATCATCTCCTCCATACCTACCATAGAGTGCTGGTTTATCTGGAAGATGGTCTACAGTAGAAACTGAGACCTCAGCCTGACTGTTCACTGGTGGGGTGGATAAAAGCCATTGATCTGGGGACTGTTGAATTGGTGATCTGTGCCTAATTGGCCTTTCTTTTGCCTTGTCTCAACAAAGGGAAACACTGGCTACTCTCGAACTGAATCTCTAACTTGACAAAGTCTATTAGCACAAATCTAATGAACCCAGGGAATGTCGGAGCCTTCTGAAGCTACGGTTCCAAGACTACCTTGCAAAAGAGAAAACAAGCAGCATCTCAGCCCAATTTCACCAGAACAGATATGAACAAAGTTGAATGAGTGTGCTCTCTCGAATTCTCGCCAAAACTCGCTCAGTCGATACCCTCGGTAAAACCGATTCCCAAATCTTGATGCGCAGTTCGATACCCAAATTTGCAAACTGTTACATGCATTAATGTAGAGGCACACTCTAAAAGCACATAACAAGCAAATGAGAGCCGAAACACCCCTATGGTGGAGTAGGGTTTTCCTGTCCTAGTTTCACCAAGAACTAGGGCTTCACTACGCACACAGCGGTTTCGAACAACCTATAATCGGATAAGCAACCTGTCCTAGTTGGAATAGTCACTACGGATTCCGATATGCACTGGGTCGAATGGTCAAAAAGGGTGCCCCGGTAAAAATCGGGATTTGTGTTCCCATCGTGGCAGAGCCCGTAACCGGTCAGCCTTATGGCACGCTTCATAAAGCGAGTCTCTGGCAAATCGTTCAGGAATAGCAGACGGCAAACGCGGTGTCCTAGGCGCACCAATGCACATGCAATGCAAAGAAACACATAAGTGTAATCAAAACAAGATATCATGAGTTTGAGTCAAGTTCTCTAAATCCCCAGCAGAGTCGCCAAAAATTGTAGACGTCCCCGAACGTCCCCGGGGGAATCCCCCCGTTCTGTTCATTTGGGCTCACTACAGTTTGGACTCAAATGTCATGGTTCTTAATCTGATCTCGCAAAGTGCAATGCGAGACTGATAAATCACCAAAGAGTCCAAATCCGGCAAATCGTTTTGGAAAACTGATTTTTTAGAAAGAAGTGCCAAACATGGACTGCTTTGCCAGATATAGAGTCACCACCTAAATATTTATTTTGGGGGATTTAGGAAACCCTGACTCGTGCCTAAGGCCACGTGTCCGTCATCGCCAAAGTTGCCTCGGCTCGGGAACTTGGGTACGATTGGGGAAGGTCAGCTATGAGCACCCCCGCTTGCCCGATCAAAGATCGGCCACTACTAAACATGATATCTTGTTTTTGAAAACACATGTGCTCTTATTCCGGTTTATTAGCCTAGAATTACTATGTGATGCGCACAACATACAAGTATAGACTAGATTGCTTACTTTGGAACAATGCATCGCATATCCGTTTGTTTTGAAAATGGATTGAAATTTGCTACTCGTAAGTAGGCTAAAACACAAGTTTCGATGAATTATTCCAATTCAAGCAACCCAACCTTCACCCACAGGCATTCAAACAGTTATATCACATAAGCAGTTAGCCTCATGGTAAGCATGCTATCATGGCAACACTCACACTCGTGCAAGGATGCTAAAGCATAAACACTTACCGAGTACTCCGAGCCAAAGAAAGAAACTAATTAGAAATCATGCATGAATCCTAACTATGCTGAGAATGCCTAATGCAACACATGAAAAAATGCAATTACGATAGGCTCGGCTATTCTAAGAATGGCATGTGAGATACAACAGATAACATGTATTCAATTTGGAATTGAAATACAATGTAGTTAGCATGATGCACCGAGCCTGGTGCATGCAATACAGATGAATGGATGCAAATATGCGAGCATAAGTATGCTAATTGAAATATGCCCTAATCTAACCATCGTAAGCTAGTAAATAAAAGGGAGAAAGACGTGGGGTTGGAAGACATGCACACAAGCACGCACACTTATTACACAATTGTCCTCGCTCAGAGGGTCCGAATAAATAATACAAACCGAATAATTAATTAACTACCCTAGCTAATCAAATATTACATAACACTTAACTAATTAAATAAATTAACTAAGCTATGGAAAGTAGTAAAAGGCCTCGGGAAGAGGGATGCACGCATGCTCGGATTGGCTTCGCTCGGAAACCCATTGCCATGACACATGTTGCCTCTGTTTGCCCTGCTCTGCTCTTCTGAAAATTGCACAAGTCTCCAGGATGTTTCTGAACCACCTTCTGAGCACTGTGGAAGGTCATCGGCCAAGAGGAACGGTCACCGGCCATGGTAGAATGGTCATCGACCATAAATTAAGCTCTCGGCCCCAAATATGTAGTCGGCCGGCACTCAATGTGGTCGGTCTACCATCCATTCCTGCAGAACCTTGTTTTGCTGCAGCAAAGGACAGACAAGGCATGACAATACATTTTCAAAGCAAATGTGTGCACAACCACCCTCCTTATCATGTCATGAATTCAAGGGAGTATGGTTCTCGATCCTTGGGCCACCAATCACGCATTTTCATGCATGATGGCCCAAGAAGCCAAGTGTGCAACTTCAATATCAAATGAAACCCACACAAAACACATCAAAGCCCCAACCTCTATCATGATTGATCAAGAGGCAAGGGATGCATGCTCAATGCTATGCAACCTAAGCATGCAAGCAAACTAATGCAAAATGAGTATGCTAGCAAGCAATATGCAATAGGCATACAACCTAAATATGCAAACATGCAACCTAGCATACACAATGCTATAGACTATATGGCACCCATAATACTATATGAACTATGGCATGCTCAATGCAACTAACCACCTAGCATACACAATGCAAGGTGTGACATGGCATACACAATCTAACAACATAACATGCACAACACATTGTAACATGGCATACACAATGCAAGATGGACTTAAACTAAAATGAGTGGGCCTCAGCCACACTCAAATCAGTGGCCAAATGAGATGAGAACAAGGCCCAGGATTCATGCAAACATGCACAATGCAAAGGCTCCAAGCCTAAGGCACAAAATGCAACTCTCCAAGAGCAATGCAAGGATGAAACATGGCATACATATAAGCTCTGAAATGACACGCTCAATGACCCCAAAACATGAAAAGCTAAGCAAGGCTATTACACTACAACCATGCATGGCAAGCACCAATCGACCAAGAGGCCTAAAAACAGGGCTAAGGCAGCCCAAAATAAGGACAAAATCAGTTTGGAGTATGGCCAAAATGTGCTAGAATGAAGGGCCAAAACAACATGTAATGTAAGCTAGTATGCATGGTTTACACTACAAGCATATGGAGCATATGAGGGACCACCAAACCAGCTAAAAATAAATTCATGACATGTCAAAATATGATCAAATACCTACTGAAATGTATCCAATACATGCAAGAATGAGGTGCTACTTTGAAAGGCTATAAAGAGGGTTGTTCTACACATGCAAGAGGCAAGCCTTAAATGACAAAAACAGCTCTGGAAAGAGTTCATGCAGGCCCTAAAACTCACTAAAAAAGGCCTGAACCAAGCTCAAGAAGTGTGCAAATAAGGGCTCCTTTGTAAGGCCAAAGATACTAATAAACAAGACAACAAGGGAGAGGGTCACCCCTCTCCTTCTTAGGACCTCAAAACACCATCCCTACCACTAGAATCCCTTTGGATTTTAGTGGTGAGAAGGCCAATACAAGGTGGTCCCGAGGCTCAACAAAGAAGGCTCAAAAAGAGGCCAAACAAGGCCTAAGAGGGGGTGGATGACCCCCAACACCAAAATGACCTTAAAAAAATTTCAAAAGCATGCAAATATAAAACTTTTTTCAGTTTATAGCTAAGCTTAAATCAGTGTGTAAGATAGGCTAAAAGTGTGTACAAAAACGGGGAATAAAAAAGGAAAAAGGAGTTACCCTTGAAGACCACTTCCAAGAACACCAAACCAGTAGCCTCTTTGGATCAAAACCAGCTCAAAAACCCCTCAAACAACTCCTTAGCACCTTAGTAACCAAAGAGTAGTGTACTCCTAGGTGTTCTAGTGCAAAAACAAGAACAAAAACTCACTTTGGAACACTCTAACCCACACAAATGTAGAGAGAGAGGGAGATATAGAGAGAGAGTGATATATATCTCTTACATATCAGATTTTTCCAACCCCTCAAATGGAAGGAGAGGCCCTCTTTTTATAGATAAACCAAGGGGTCAAAGCTTCTCCAAGAAGCTAGAGCAAAAGGTTCAAACTTCTTGGAGAAGCTAGAGCAAAAGGTGCAAGCTTCTTGGAGAAGCTAAGAAAGGTTCAAGCTTCTCTTAGAAGCTTGAAGCAAAAGGGTCAAGCTTCTTGGAGAAGCTAAAAAAAGGTCCACAAGGTTCAAGCTTCCTCAAGAAGTTAAAAACCAAAGGTTCAAAAGGTTCAAGCTTCCTCAAGAAACTAAAACAAGGGTTCAAAAGGGTCAAGCTCCCTCACGAAAAGGTCTCGGACAGAAAAAGTGGCCGATTGATCAAAACAATGGCCGGCCGACAAAAACATTGCTGGACAACTCTGTCATGTAAACAATGCATGCATGGCATGTTTAAAAGCTAAGGCATCAAAGCTAATGAAGTGCATTATACTAGAAGCATGCACTATCAATCTCAAATGGTCGAATCGCATATGAACAGACCTAAGACACTCCAAAACAGTGGCCAATACACAATAAGACTTAGGCATAGAAAGCAAAGAACGCATGCTCATTGGTTTGTTCGCAAGCAAGGCACAAAGCTTAATGTTCAAACGCATTGAAAGAGCGACACATATGAGAGCATGACAGAGGTACAAGCATTGAAATCATATGCCAAATGATGACATATCATGCGAACAACACAGGTATAGCATGCTAGAAGACTTAAGCATTAAAGCTAGCAAAGCACGCAACACTAGGGCTATACAATACAATGCTCAATGGACTAAACTAGCCCTAAACAAACCTCATGCATGCCAAGATAGTGGCCAAAATGATCTGAAATAATAGCATGAAAGGCAAGATAATGATGCTCATGCATTGACTCGTAAACAAGGCATATGGGCACAACTCTTAAACACAATTAAAGAGTGATAAACATGAGAGTTTAACAAGGCTATATGCTCTGAAATTATGTGTTTAATGATGCCATATCACATAAACATCACAAATAAGGCTGTAACAACGCCCGCGGGGGACCTCGCCACAGCTCGGACTCGATTTTGTGTTGCGGTTCTCAATCTTGAACCAAAGAGTCCAAATCCGGCAAATCGTTTTGAAGGAAAACAGATTTTTTGAAAAGAAGTGCCAAACATGGACTGCTTTGCGGATATGAGTCGCCACCTAAATATTTTAAAATGGGAAATTTAGGAAACCACGACTCGGTCTTAAGGCCACGTGTCCGTCATCACCAAAGTTGGCTCGAACTTGGGTACGATTAGGGAAGGTCACATCGTGAGCACCTCTCGCCGGTCAAAGACCGCCTCTACTAACCATGATATCTGTTTTTGAAAACATTGTATGCTCTTATTCCGGTTATTAGCCTAGATTACTATGTGATGCTCGCAGCAAACAAGTATAGACTGGGCCGTCTGAATTGGAACAAAACATTTCATGTTTGTTTGTTTGAAAATGGTTTGATGGTGCTACTCGCAAGTAGGCTAAAATGCGGATTTGCCACCCTCGGGTGGGCTTAGAAAACATGATTTTGCCACTATCTAGTGGGCTTAAAACAAACAGTCGATGAATGGTCCCAATTCAGATAACTCAACCTCCACCCACAGGCATTCAAGGCAGTTATATCACATAAGCATTTAGCCTCATGGTAAGCATGCTATCATGGCAACACTCACACGCATGCAAGCATGCTAAAGCATAAAACTTACCGAGTACTCCCAGCCAAAACAGAAGCTCGTTAGAAATCATGCATGATCCTAAGTATACTGAAATGCCTAATGTAACACATACAAAATGCAACTATAGCAGGCTCGGCTATTCTAAATATGGCATATGAAATGCAACAGCTATCAAGTACTCAACTTGGAATTGAAATACAGATGCAGTTTGTATGATGCGCCGAGCCCGGTGCATGCAATACAGATGAATGATGCAAACATGTCATCTTCAGATGCTAATTGAAATATGCCCTATATCTAACCATCCAAAGCGGGTAAATATAAGGGAGAAAGAAATGAGGATTGGAAGACATACATCACACTCACACACCCTTATTACATTTATGCCCTCGCGCAGAGGGTCCGAATAAATATACAAATCAATAAAAGAATATACAAGTCCGAAATAAATATACAAATTCTAATTAATTAACAAGTTAATTACAAAAGAATAAAATCGTGCAAGCCGTGGACCCGCTTCGATAGATGATGTATGCCGGATCGCTGGCGCGAAATCCAATCGAATGCCCCTGATTAGCCTCTGTTTGCAATATTTCTAAATGCTACCGGACTCAAAAGTTGATTGTTGATTTTGCTGCAACAGAGAGCTGGAAAAGGGCATAGCAATGTATTTTCACAAATATATGCATGCCTCGATCCTCGTACCACCAATCACGCATACCGATGCATGATGGCAGAGGAACCGGATTGCACAACTCAATATAGGGATGAATGCGTATGAATCGACAACAAAACCTAACTCCATCATGGGTAATCCGAGTGGTGGTGACTTGGGAATTGAGACTCATTCCGTTACTCGAGTACAAAAGCGTGCCTCGCTTCCCGGCGATATGCATGATATGCATGAAATGTAGCCGAGATGTGATATAGCATGCACAATGCCATGAAAATGAGATGCCAAATGCGTGTCCACGCACGCAAAACCGAGGCGATGCGAATGACACGCGAAATGTAATGATGGACTTATACCAACATGAAGGGGCCTCACCACACTCACATAGGATGCCGGAATGAAAAGATGAGGTGCCTCGAAATGCGTGCACACGGGCACGCAAACCGAGGCGATGATGAAATATGAACCGGATAAAACAGAATGCCTCGAAATGCGTGCACACGGGCACGCAAACCGAGACGGAGGCATACGCAATGCCAAGCGGATAAAACAGAGTGCCTCGAAATGCGTGCACACAGGCACGCAAACCGAGGCGAAGGCATACGCAATGCCAAGCGGATAAAATAGAGTGCCTCGAAATGCGTGCACACGGGCACGCAAACCGAGGCGAAGGCATACGCAATGCCAAGCGGATAAAACAGAGTGCCTCGAAATGCGTGCACACGGGCACGCAAACCGAGGCGAAGGCATACGCAATGCCAAGCGGATAAAACAGAGTGCCTCGAAATGCGTGCACACGGGCACGCAAACCGAGGCGATGATGAAATGAAATGAAAAAAACGGATAAAACCGAAGTGCCTCGAAATGCGTGCACACGGGCACGCAAACCGAGGCGAGGATGCAATGAGAAAATCGGATAAAACCGAAGTGCCTCGAAATGCGTGCACACGGGCACGCAAACCGAGGCGAGGATGCAAGAATGAAAATCGGATAAAAAGCAGCGTGCCTCAAAGCGCCGCTAATCGAGGCGGCTAAAATGGAGATCGATAAATCGAAGTGCCTCAAATGCGTACACGGCACGCAAAACCGAGGCGATGATGTGCGATGCAAAATCGGATAAAACCGGCAGTGTCTCGAAATGCGCACACGGACACGCAAACCGAGGCGATGATGAAATGAGATGAAATGGCATACGGAATGCAACGATGGGCTTACACCAACATGGGAGAGCCTCGGCTCACTCGCATAGGAGGCCGCTAAAAAATGAAGTGCCTCGGAATGCGCGCACACGGGCACGCAAACAGTGGCTATGACATACAAGCATGTAATTGTAAATTGGGCTTACGCCAACTTGAGAGGGCCTCAACCACACTCACATAGGCTGCCTGGCGGATAAAACGGGGGCGCCTTGAAAGGCGTGCACACTGGCACGCAAACCGAGGCAATGCAAAAATGATGCAAATGGCATAGGGAATGATATGTAAGCATGGCAATGGAATTTCAGCACCTAAATAAAGGGGAAAACAGCCCCGAAACAAAACGAAATGACACTCGAAGCATGCATTCATCCCGAAAGTGTGAAATTAAGCCCCGAAATGGCCTATAGCCATGCTATACATGCAAAATATGATCATGGAAGCAAGAACAGTAGCAAGGCAGTCCCAAATATGGCATTTTTCAGTAACAAACATGGCCAAAATGCAAGCATAGATAGATCAACAATAGCATGCAAAATTAGTGGCCAAAAGAGGGGTATTGAGACAAGTGATATATGCAAACCCCAAATGGACAAACTTTCTTCTACAACATTGAAGATGAGATGAAAATAAGCACAATTGCAGAAGATGGCATCCTCAAAATCAGAATAAAATCATGCTAACAATTCTATGCAAAAATGGAGCTCAAAAGAGGCTATAACAAGAGTCATGCAAAGCAAGCACCAAATGACAGAATTTTCTTCATGAAATGTGTAAAGGGGACCAAAATAAGACCAAAGTCAGTAGGGGTCGAAGTCCCAAAAACAAATAGAAATAGGTCAAAAGTTGCATACAAAAATGGGCACACTTGATGGAATTCGAAGGAAGTGGTGGATAAAATGGCCAAATGAAGTTGAGCCCTTCTACAATGTTGTAGAGGGGCTCAAAATGAGCACAAAACCAGTAGGGGTCGGACCCCTAAAAACAAAAGGAAATAGGCCTAAACTAGCATGCAAGATAATGTTTTGCGTGCTTTCTAAAAAGATTTCAAAAAATGTTTTGCGTGGTCCTGTGAAGACATGCGTGGAATTGATTTCGAGGTTGTGCAGCATAGGATCGCTCTCGGCCTCAAGACTCGACTCCTTCGTTTTCAAACCTTGAACTTTGATTCATAATGTTCAACGATCAATCAAAACATAAGGCTTGTACAGCCGGATCAGAAGCCCCTGAACTAGGGGCAAGAAAGTCAAATCAAGAAGATCCGATGTTATCAAAGAAAGTTTGCGAAGTTAGATCAGAAGCATCCTTTGAACTAGGGGCAAAAATGTCAGATGTGCTCAAAGATTCAAAAGATGGGTCATTTCGCACACCAATGAAGACTGGTAAGAAAGCCAAATCCCATAATCTGAAAGAAGAAAGTTTATTGCTGAAGGACAATCGAGTTCCTATCCACAACACTAGGGGCAAGTTTAGACCCAATTGGATGGACTCCTACATCATCGATGAACAACAGTCATTCTCCTGGATTCAGATGGCTTTGAGATCTCAAAATCGATCAACAAGGACAAGTTAAACCTTTTCTATACTCGAGAGGCTTGTTGGGCTGAAAACCTAGAAGGGCGATCTAGGCAAAAGTTAGAGCAAGAAAAATGAAGAAAAAGAAAAAGAAAAAGAAAAAGAAAAGAAAAGAATAAAAGAAATGAAAGAAAAGAAAAACAAAGCTTAGAAGGTTGAAAACCCAGAAGGGCAGCTTTAACAAAAGTTAGAGCGCAAAAGGAGAGTGTCAACACCTGAGTGAACCTCAACCCGGAACTATGTACGGCCTGATTCCCATGTTTGGGATACGTAGGCAACTTTATCCTGAAGTTCAGCCCCAATCATTTTCAGCCTGCTTGGCTCATCCATGTTGATTGGTTTATCCTTGTTCAAACTTGGCTATCTTATCCATGTGCAAATTGGCTCAGCTTCATTCAAAATTGGACTGTCCTGTTCCGTTAGAAAGATTTAGCTGCAAGACAATTCAAGTTTAGATTTGAGGTTATGCATCTCAAGATTAGATTCTGCGTTGGTTGAGCAGTGCCCATTTTCAAAAACAGTTTTTGAGAATTTTTAATGAAGCTGACTAATTTTCTCGAAAATTACTCCATTTTTCCAAAACTGGACCATTTCTTAGACCCAAAAAACGAAAATTTTCAGTGCTCATAACCTGACTTGCATGATTTCGAATCAGATTATCGAACAAGTATGTTAATCTAACTCTCATGTTGGTCAAAATTGTTTTAGCAGAAAGCCAAAACAAAAAATGGTCAAAATGATGAACTAGGGGCACATGTCGCTCCTCGCTCTTTCCCCCATTGTCGACATACCTGCCGGAAAGGGCAAACATTCTTGCTGCCTTTTGTCGGCTATACTTGTCGGAAAGGGCAACATACTTGCCAGAAAAGGCAAGGAAAGGGCACCATATTTGCCAGAAAGGGCATAACTGAAGCTAACAGTGAAGGGCCGAAAGCTCTCTTATCCTCCAAGCAGTGAGGTATCAAACTAAGTGCGAGGAATGAATTGAAAATGGAGCGGGATGTTCGATTCCCTCATCTGGATGATCACACCCAAATTGGCAGCTGGCCCAGAATAGGGACGTAGAAAACACAATGTGTGAGACCAATCAATTGTATACCTGGCCTGTGGGACATGCTGTAACTCACCTTGATCAAGCTAAGCCAGGGGTGTCGTCAACCGATGTCAGTTGCAAATCTGCTGCACACCCAGTCGTAGTGCAACCCCTCTGTGGAAGAGTTCACGAGTTGTGAGCAGAAGAATGAGAATCTAGTAGAATACTAGGGGCAAGAGCCCACAACTTTCAGCTTATCTATCAACCACCCAGGGGAGGGATAAAAAATAAGAGAGATTGAAGAATAGAGAGATGTGCGCTGAAAGAAAAAGTGAGGAAAGGGCTTTTTCAGAAAAAAAAGAGATTGAGTGCCAGAGTGATGTGAGAATCACAAATAAGAAAGGGTGGGAAACAATATTTGGAGAAGCTGTGGGCTTCTTGTGAACTGAGAGGTCTCTCGCCATTGGAAAACGTTCGAGTGTTGTGTTTGTTGTTTTTGATTCTATTTTGAGTCGTTTTGAGTGTCAATGGATGTATTTAGGTTGTTTTACCTTTGTTGAGTCATTTTGACTGTGGTCAGCCATAGGCTCAATACCCGGTTAAGAACTCATTCTCACTCTCAATTTCAAAAAAATCGTTTTGTGCTTAGAGTGCTGTGCTGTTCTCAAAACAGGATTTGTTCTTTCATAAAACTGCAGGGTTCAACCTAGGTCATGTGAGAACAATCGAACCAGGACCTATCTGAAGCTATATAGGTTCTGGACTGCAAAACAAAAGAAAAGAGGGAAAATTTGGAGCATCTTAGTGTGTTTCAACTTCGGCAAGTTCCAAGACTGCATTCCAGGTGCACATTCTCAGGCCTCGCCTTTCTCTGGAGTGTGAGTGTACCTCGACCCTGAGTTCAAGCCCGTTTCAAGACAAATGGCAATTAAAGCAGCATGCAAGTGTTATCCCTCGCCAATATGAACAGGGTGTGTCCTTTTTGAGTTAAGCATGTTGCAAAGTCCTCTGAGAGGTAAATCGGAGGCACCAAAGTACATATTTGATGCCTATCTATTGCATAGAATAGGTACTTTTAGATACACTTCTATTGCATGCATGCTGCACATCGTTTATGAATCACGCATAGAATATGCTTCCAAGTTTGCATAGAATATGCCTGTTTCATGCATAGAATATGCTTTCATTTTGACATAGAAAATGCTCTTGTTATTTTGCATAGAACATGCTTTCATTCTCGCATAGAATGTGCCTTTGCTTTTATATCTCGGTGGTTTGCCTTGCATGGAATGTGCACTCTTACTATATCACACTTGTTAAGTGTCTTTCTTTACATACACGATATTGTATGTACGGTTCATTCAGAGGAATTCTGGGTGGGATCTTTCCAATCCCTCGAACTACCTTGTTTTGGTTAGAAACATTGGGACGTGTTTTGATGCTTATACCACACCTCCTTTTGGTTTAGAACACGTGGGTGCGTCCTGATGTTCACACTACTCCTTTCTTCTCTCGCGTGTGGCACGATAGGACACTTTCGGTTAGAGACACTTGGGTTGTCCCGATGTTCTCGTTACCCTCTTTCTCCTCTCGCGTACGGCGCGTTAGGACGCTTTTGGTTTAGAATACGCGGGTGTGTCCCGGTGTTCACAGCACTCCTTTCTCCTCTCGCGTGTGGCGTGATAGGATGCTTTTGGTTAGAGACATTTGGGTGCATCTTGGTGTTCTCATTACCTTCTTTCTCCTCTCACGTGCGGGGCGTTAGGACGCTTTTGGTTTAGAACACGCGGGTGCGTCCCGGTGTTCACACCACTCCTTTCTTTTCTCGCGTGTGGCGTGATAGGACGCTTTCGGTTAGAGACATTTGGGTGCGTCCCGGTGTTCTCATTATCCTCTTTCTCCTCTCGCGTACGGCACGTTAGGACACTTTGGTTTAGAACACGCGGGTGCGTCCTAGTGTTCACACCACTTCTTTCTTATCTCGCGTGTGGCGCGATAAGACGCTTTCAGTTAGAGACGTTTGGGTGTGTCCCAGTGTTCTCGTTACCCTCTATCTCCTCTCGCGTGTGGCGCGTTAGGATGCTTTGGTTTAGAACATGCGGGTGCATCCCGGTGTTCACACCACGCCCTTCTCCTCTCACATGTAGTGCGTTAGGACGTCTTCGGTTTCAAACACTCAGATGTGTTTTGGTGTTCATTCCACCCTTCTCCTCTTGCATGTGGTGCATTAGGACGTCTTCAGTTTCGAACACTCGGATGCGTTCCGGTGTTTATTCATACCCCTTCTCCTATCACATGTGGTGCGGTAGGACGTCTTTGGTTTCGAACACTTGGATGCTTTCCGGTGTTCATTCATACCCCTTCTCCTCTCGCATGTGGTGCGTTAGGACGTCTTCGGTTTCAAACACTCGAATGTGTTCCGGTGTTCATTCATACTTTTCTCCTCTTGCATGTGGTGTGTTAGGACGTCTTCGGTTTCGAACATTCGGATGCGTTTCGGTGTTCATTTATTCACTTTCTCCTCTCGCATGAGACGCATTTGTACGTATTCACATCCCTCCTCTAGTCTAGGAAACCTTAAATCCTTTGAAGGTGCATTTCCTTTGGTGCTTATCGTGCCCAAACGACTTACAGTGGTCTGGTATAGCCACCTGCTTGTGTTTACGGTGAGTTCTTAGGAGACCAACTGAGACTGTGGAAACTAGAGTTCGAATGGTTGATGCCTAGAATGCAAAGGTTCGGAATTTCTGAGACTAAAGTTTGGTTTAAATACTCAGGGGTGTATCCTCAGCTTGAAGTCTATATGGCAGCCCCATAAGTTGAGGTAGCGGGTATGCGCCTCAATTCTGGATACTGAACCAACCTAGTCTATCACCCTGTTGGAGAATAGGGAAAGCTGCGAGCATAGCTAGGGAGAAAAGTAATACCTGTGGTTCGGAAGCGCAAGATGCAGAAGGGGAAGATCCCCAGCAGCATGAGGTAAGTCATTGCCAATTGCCCCTGTGAGGTATTTTCACTTCCCAACTACATTGCATTTCATTATCTATTACATCTATTGTGTTGTGTATAAAGTGTATTGCATGCATCTATTGTATCATATCTGTTTTATCCCCTGCATCCTTTCCATATTAAGCGTGGTTTGGCATGTGCTCATACATTTCCTTTGTTAAAGCATGGTTCTATGATAATGTGTACACGCCTATTACACTAAGATAATTGTGGTCTGAGGGTTTCGACACCTTTTCTGTGTTAGACGTGGTTTGTCTTGTGTCCCATACCTTGTCTAGGTAGAATGTGGTTTGGCCGCGCGCCTTATTTACTACATCCATTGCATCGTAGTTTGTTTTGTTGCATTCAGCATTTAGGATCACGCCCTTTCCTCAGCAGATCATTCCTTGCTTATATCATCCCACCCAATTACTTGTATTCTTTCTGCGAAACACATAGTTCTGCATGTGCATATGCCTACTCCACTAAGAGAATTGTGGTTTGAGGATTCCGGCACCTTTTCTGTGTTAAACGTAGTTTGATTTTGCAGCTCCATTCCTTTATGGTATTTGTGTGGTTTGCATTGCTTGTGGTTTGATTATTTCATTTGCATTGTTTTGTTGCATTGCATATCATTTACACTGTTTTGTTGTATTGTGTATCATTTTGCATCTTGCCCCTGAACTACGCTGGTTTGATTCCTTGCAAAGGGATACGTAGGCAATCCTCGAGTTCAGCCAACCGCATTTGCATTTTGTTTCTTTGTCCAAGTCTTCGGCCTTGTCAAAAATGGGTCGTCTCTGGGCTTTGACATTCACTCATGTCATTTCATGACTTTTGAGTTCTGTCAAAGAGGGGCAACTGTAGACACCCCATTTTTGACCATCCTGAGGACGTGGGCGCCACTAATTGATCATTCGATGGTGCAGGCTATGCAGTGCAAAGGTTCAATTTCTGCGGCAAGAGGAGATAGTCAAATCCCAACCTTACACCCCATTTTTGGACCAAAATGATTTTGACCAAAAATATTTTAGATCTTAAAACCCTCTCTTTCAAAACATTTTTGAAAATGCTTCTACGATGTTCCGAGGCTTGCATTTTGTTAAATGTTGTGCTTTTTGGTAAACCGAGCAAGGACAAAGTGGAAATGAATGAAAGAGAGGTGAATTCTTTGGAAAAATATCTTTAAAACACCTTATTTAGGGGTTTGGAGTTGAAGAAAATTGGAGGAGAGGGAAGAAACCCAGTTGGGGAAGAAGTTGGGCATGAATCGTTAAGGGAGAGTCGAGCGGCCCTCTCCAAATCAGGCCTATCCATTTGCACACTTGGATTTTAGCTATGGGGACACCACCGTTGGAAAGAGGACTTTCGAGGCTTCATTTTGCACTCAAGAATCTCCTAATGCTGAGGCCAGATGAGGGAGATATGGCTGGTTGAAGTTAGGCATCAATCTGGTTGGACCGAAACTGAGTAGTCTTCACTAAACGAGGGATATCTCTTAGCACGCATGGAATTTTGATGTGAGGCTGCCACCATTGGAAATATTACTTCCGGGGCTTCAATTTAGGCACAAGAATGACCTGCAAAGGAGTCCAGACGAAGGAGATATGTCTGTTTGAAGTCAGGTCTGGAAGCAAATTTTTGGTGGCCGGCCGGCCACCATAAGTGGACGGCCGGCCACTTAAAGTGGCCGACGGCCATTTTTATCCTTTTTCAACCTTGTTGGCCCCGTTTTAGCACTTGTGGGCCACTTGTTCCCCTCACCGGCCACTTGAAGTGGACGGTCGGCTAGAGGAGGTGGCCGGTAGGCCACTTAAAGTGGCCGACGACCATTTTTCTCCTTTTTCAAATATTTTCTTTGCTAGCTGTGCCAGTTGTTGATCATTGAAGGCCATCTCCATACATGCGTATGGAGGGATGAAAGCAAGCTTTTAGCTTGATTTTCTATATAATGGGGGGTCTCTTCCTCATTTGAGGGGTTCAGAATTTTTGTGAGCAAAATTTCACACACTCTCTCTAGAATCCTCTCTCTCTTCCTATATTGTGCTTGAAAGTGAGTTTTCTTTACATTTTTGCATACAAACTCTTGACCAAATACCTTCATCTTGGAGCTGAGGTCCTAGGAGGTCCTATTTGAGCTCTAAAGCTTGGTTTTAGCTCAAAATTCTTACTGTTTTGTTGCTGTGCTTCAAGGGTAAGAACTTGTCCCTTTTAAGCTTTGTTTTGGTTAAGTGCTTGGCCATCTTTTTTCACTATTTTGAGGCTAGTTCTAGGCTCTAAAAACTCTGTCTTTTAAGGTTCTAAAATAGTGGTTTGAGTCTTGTTTGGTTAGGGGGGTGGTACCCCCTTTTGCTCCTTGGCTTGTAAAGCTTTTTGAGCTTTCTTTCAAAGCTTTTGAAACCCCATTTTCTTGGCCTTTTAACCACTGAATTCTAGAGGAATTTCAGTGGTAGCAAGTTGGTTTTGAGGACCAAAATAGGAGGGGGTGGTCTCCCCTCCTCATATCTTGTTTGCATGTGTAGATGGCCTAGTATTTGAGCATGCTTTTCTACATTTTTGTAGCCTAGTTCAAGCATGTTTTTGGCCTTATTTTAACATGTTATAACTCTGTTTTTGGCTGGTTGGAACACCTCTTGTTTGCTTCTTACACTTGTAGTGTAATTTTGCTCACTAGCCTAGCATGCCTAATGAGTTAGCCTATCATTCTAGCTTGTGTTAGCTCAACTCCAGCACATTTTTGCTACTGATTTAGCATGCCTTAACTTTGTTTTGAGTGGTCTTGGTCATATGAGACTTGTTATGCATGGTTGTAGTGTAAAGGCCTTGACTAGCTTAGTGATTTAAGGCCCCTAACATGTATGATTTCAGTGCATGTAGCCTTGTCACACTCTCACATATTCCACTCTTTCATTACTTTTGAGAGGTGTGCTTTGTGCATTGTTTATGTGCCAATACATGAGCATGTCTTTCTTGCTTTTCGTGCTACCATTTCAGCTTGTTTTGGCCACTGTTTTGGCATGTTTGAGGTCTGTCTAGGGTTGGTTTGGCCATTTGAGTTTGATATTGCATGGTTCTAGTGTAAAGCTCTTCACTAGTTTTAATGCTTAAGTCCCCTAACATGTTGTACATGAGTTGTTTGCATGTTAGAGTCTTGTGTTTTGTAATAACCCGACCCTCGCAAGTGTTTCTGACATGTTTTTGGTCCCTTATTCTTTGCATTTAAATCCTTAATAAAAGGTTTCATGAGATATTAAGTTTAAGCACATGGATCTTACGAATTGAACCTATATCTGTTTGTCAAGGAAAGTATCTGTTACAATTAGAATGTTTGAATCAGAAGTTGAAGGCCTTAGAGGCTTAATTACCAGGAATTGATTTTATATCTGAAGTCAGCATGATTTTTAGTTCTTAACAAAATTTTCTGTGAAAATTTGATTAGGAATGATTAAACGATTGATTTTTGTCATATTCTCCTTATATATATATATATATATATGTCTATATTCTCTTCATGTGGACTTAGAGCCCTAAGCATAAGTATCCTGAGAAAGGGGAAAGAGAAGAGTTGGAAAGAAGAGGTTCTTCAAGGAAGGAATTTGGGGAAATTTAGGAAGTTGTAGGAAACTTGATTAAAGGTTCAAGGTATGTTTTCTCATTTTTTTTTAAACTAATTTTTCCCCCTCTCTTTGAATAGAGGAGGGATTCCTCTAGATTGTTATGCTAAATGATTACTTGAATTATTATTTTCGTATCGAATTGATTTGGAATTGTGTTAGATTCTCTAGTGAGGTACCTAAAGAGAATTCTATCTTATTTTCCCCAATTGTTAAACTTGAATCCATCTACATGGTTGTGTTGGGGTGTATGGCACCTAAGGAATTGAATGAATGTCTTTCTTTATGTTGTAGTTGTGTAATTTAAACCATGTAAAGAAAATTACACTTCCTTTCTCCTTGACATACTTGAACAAAAAGATATGAACATGGCCATGTAGGTATATGTTATTAATCTCATGAATTGAATTATGTATATGAGCTTTGAATTGTGTTTATGAGCTATAGGGGTTGAAGATCTAGTTTAAAGTTAGATTGGTTTGTGTCGTAATCATATTAGCATAAGTTTTGAACCTATTTGGAGCCTCCCAAACATTTGCCCAAAAGATGAATTTTGTGTGAATTTTTGGACTGGTTTTGGGCAGAATCGCCGCACGTGCGGGAGCTTTGGCCACACGTGCGGGAGTCATGGCCGCATGTGCGGGAAAATGGTGCAAATTTGGGTTTTGAACACTGCCTAAAAAGCACGTGCGGGGCACCCCTGCCGCATGTGTGGGAGTCCTTGCCGTACGTGCGGGGCTCACAGCCGCACGTGCGGCCCATGTTGAGAAAAACTGTTTGCTTCGTTTTGCGTGCTGGACCCTCGAATATTTTTAGAATTTGTATTTTATGCTTATCAATGTGTGTAAAATTCATTTGAAGTAAAATGACTTAGGAACCGATTCAATAAAGAAAAATGAACTAATTTGCAAGTTTTGAATGTGTGCAGGACACACTCTGGGAGGAACTAACATGTCACGCCCCAAACCCGCCCCTAAAAGTTTGGGCATGACCCATTCGAAAACAAACACTAAACCTGTTATATATATATCATACGGGGCCTGAACGGAAGCCTTTAATAATATAAAATACATAAAACATCATCCATTGAGCTACTACTACCATGCCAGGACCGCACACATTGCACTAAATAAATATTATACAGATAGTTTACACACATAAGACTCGACTCAGCCTCATAAATAGGCACATAACAAAAATATAAATGAAGAAGAAATTATACAATCAACCCAAACATATACATCCAATGCATAAGTCGGAACTCGGCAGAACTTTACAAAATGAACAGCCTCAGGTGGTGCCTGGACGCCTCAAGGTTAACAAGAGAAATACAAGCCCTAAAGGTTGGGACTGAACTCCCGATTGGTTACCCTGTAAATGCATGCATAAAAATATAGAATGAGCGAACTTCGGTGAATAATAATACATAAACAATATAATGTTTAACTTAAATAATCACACATAGAGCTGAGATATATCTCGATTAATTACATTCCATAATTATTTCCAACATATCATGGGTCCTACTTAATGTAGAATAGCGTTAAACTCGGTCTATAGGACTGTCACAAGCCTACTGATCTTGAGACGACCAAAGGTCCAGATATAGCGAAAGCCACGGCCCATAAATAATGTATAGTAGCAAGGATAGCGGAAATAATGACAGTAATAAAGAATACGAAATATGAGTAACGAGAATATCGAATAATAGACCGCATAAAGCGTAAATAGCAGGACGCATATAGCGTGGTAACGAAATAATGATGTATGGACTCAAGAGGTGGCTCAAACGATTCGAGAGGTGGCTCCCACCAAAGTGTAGCACTTGCCCGTACAACACTTTGCTCCATACCGAACATTCTGAATGACCTAACGGTCGAATATCGAAATATAATCTTGTCGAAGCGAGTCTTATGCATTTCAGATTCCAAACCATTTTCATAATCATTTCCATATTCAGATTTTGCATAAGATTATCGTAGTACGCCCATAGTCCATCGAGCAATGTGGGTCCGAAGACCACTGTAGGTCTCGAAGACCACGTAGGTCCGAAGACCACAGCAGGTAGGTCCAAGACCACAACAGTAGGTCCAAGACCACAATGTAGGTCCGAAGACCACAGCCCACTGATTGTTACCCGAGGGCCATAGGCCACCAGATTATTACCGGGTGAGGGCCATCCGGACTAAGGGTGCCACAAATACTTTTTAGACAACTGAACATTCGTTCGTTTATTCCCAACATATCATAGCTTTTCATAAATCAATCATTTCGTTTCATAGTATACTGAAAATACATAACGTAAGTTTAATAGAACGTTGCTGATATTTATTAGTAAATGTTGAACATATGTCACGGATTGAACACTTTCAGAAATACGAAGGTACCATGGTTCTATACTTTAAATCAATAGATCTCGGGATACGTAAGCATCATTGTTCTATTTACTCACCAATCTACGGATAACAGAATGTTAATAATGTTTCTTAATGGTAAATCAAACACAATACTATATAAACTATAGTACAATACCGATAACCATTAATCGTGGACGGATCTGAGAATAGTTTGAGCCATCTCAATAGATGCGAAATCCTTTTATGTTCACACCAATTCTCAAATACAACCATGTTAGCATAATTGCCATGGAAAATGTATGCATAATCATAATAAGATTGATGTACATATGTAGTCAATTACTCACAGAGTTACAATGGGCGTTTGTCCCTCCGAGTGCATTACGTACACGGACATAACTTACAAATTAACTCCTTTTCCTTTTTAAATCATTAAGAAGTCTTCATTGAATCATTACATTCGTATGAATTATAATCATCTTAAAGTCATCAAAATAACATTCTAAAAATACTAGAGGACTGAACATTCAAAACTGAGGAATCAATAATTTTGCCTGAAAAAAAGGGTTCCCGCTCGGCGCCACTTTGGCGCCGAGCGATCGCACAAAAATACAAAACTCTTTGGGAGGTCGATTTTCCCGCTCGGCGGTCCTTCCTCCGCCGAGCCAAAGCAAAATTCTGAAAATCTGGATTTCCAATCTTTCTAAATCTTTCCAAGCTTTAACAATACAAACAAAGCTTCAAACTAGACAAACTTAGTATCAAATTAAGGTGCTAAATCACCCAATAAACCAACCACAACCCTCCTCAAGCCTTCAATCATACAATCCATCAATTTCATATGTAAAATAACCATAACTTCCCAAAATCCTCCTTATTCAAACCCAAACTTCCCAAAAATCTCATAATTCTTCTATACACTTCAAATATATAGAAATCACATAATTCAACAATAGAAATAACTCAAATCTGACTATGGTTGTAAATATTGATGTGGATTCAACCCTTACCTCAATAATCAAACAAAAAGGTGAGCTAGAGATGGAGCCTTCACAATTCCAAGTTCTAATCGGATAAAAACGTTGATCTTCCCTTAATCTCCCTCCTTGATGCCAAAAATCATGGTGGATCATGATCAAAGTAAAGGAATTCAAGAGTTTAGGGCTAGGGTTTCGGACTAGGGAGAAAAGGAAAGAAGAAGGGGAAAGAAAATATCAAAAAGTGATCCAAAATCACGATTTAAAAGCTGCTGTCCCGAAAACTCCGCTCGAGCGCACCTTTTCCCGCTCGAGCGTACCTACTCACAGCACAGATTCCAAAACTTCAAACAGGTGTAACTTTCCCATCCGGACTCCGTTTTAGGTCGTTCTTGTGTACAAATTGAAGCCCCGGAAATAAGCTTTCCAATGGTTCTAACCTCATATCCAAATTCAAAATGTGGACAAAGAAAAGGGCAAAAGAGTGGCAGCTGTTCGTAAAATAACTATCCGAATCAAATTCTTTGGTTCAATCTTACCTTACCATCATATTGCCACCTCAATCAAAATCCCCAAATCCAAAAATAACACATGAGAGTCTCCACAAACATTCACCGAACCTTTAATAACTTTACGTGCACCTAGCTTCAATTCCAAAAGATATAGTTGAATCAACGCGTATTGGGGTCGTTACATAACACGTCATCACAACACTGTGAGTAGTAGTACACTTTACTACAGCTAATGTTGCCATTAGCATTTTGTTAATTCTGTTAATTATGTAACTATGTGAAAGATATAAAGAATGAGAATAACTAATGGAAATGATGAAACTGCTTTCATACGACTATGGAACTCTGTAAGACGCTGAACTCAGTTTGCTTGACTACATCTGCGCCTATGGCAATTCCGTTTAAGTTGTTACGGTATGAAACAAAGTGCTACACGGAACTAAGTGCTACGATGTGAGCCACCTCTAGAATCCGTGTGAGACACCTCTTGGGTTCATACATGCATGTTCAAGGGCTTAATGCCAACATGTTTAAGGGCTTAAAGCCAATATGTCCAAGGGCTTAATGCCAATACGTTCAAGGGCTCAATGCCAACATGTTTAAGGGCTTAGTGCCAATATGTTCAAGGGCTTATTGCCACTCTGTTCAAGGGCTTAAGGCCATTATGTTTCAAGATTGGGCCCGAGGCCATTTTGAATTTAATACAAAATCAGATTAAGCATGTAATCTCTGCATTTACGCACGCATTGATTTGTATTATGATTGAAGTGAACATCAACTTATAAAAGTATTACTATTCACTGAGCCTGGCTCACCCTGTGTTATGTCTGTTTCTGTAGGTAACCAACCAGGTGGTCAGTCCTAAGACATGACGCTCGTTCTCTTTTGTCAACCCTTGTGTGTCCAGGCCCTAGATGAAGTTACTCATATATTTTGTGAAGTTTTGGCAAACTTTTGGCATTGCACTCTATTTTTTTTGGGCCTAAGGTTGAAATGTGTATAACACTTTCTTCCACAATGTTGTTGTTTTGTTTTTTTGGTTATACGCCCAATCATAGGGCTGGGCCTGTATATGTATTTGTACATAACCGAAACTCAAATGTATATCTTGATTTTTGGTTGCCTGTTATGATGTTTATGATCCTAGCATTATAGTAGTAGCTCAATGGAGTTTGTTTCTATTATTCTATGATATTTAATGTTTCCATTAAGGCCCCATACGTTATGTATGTCAGGTTAATGTCCATATCTGATTAGGTCATGCTCAAACTTTTAGGGGCGAGTTTGGGGTGTGACATGTTTCATGCCATTTCAGCACTGAAATTCTACCTTCTCCCTCATTTCTTCATTTTTCTATTTGTTTTGAGGGTTGGTTAGTCTTAAAATTGTGTTTAAGCTTGAGATTGAGGCTTGTGCTTAAATGCCTTTAACCCTCTTTTGAGGGTTCCTCCTAGTCAAAGGCATGGTCTCTCTCATGTCTTAAGTCATCTTTTGATTGACCTATCTCTCCTTAGAAGACTTTCACATTTGGACAAATCAATTAAAGAATGGTTTGGCAACTTAAAATGTGTAAACAAGAATTGAATCAAGTAAAACATGGCCAAGATAAGCATGATTGTTTGCATTGCATTGTGTTCAATCGGACGTTATATTGAACACAAGGAAGATTGGTCCATTTCATACTCAAAGTGATGAAAATGAGGCAATCTTCCTTTGTCTCCATTGCCCTTGATCATGCATGATAGGGTAGTGGTCCTAGAGTCTTGTTTTGTGCATTTATTGAATGTGTACAAGTTGGATCTTTGGCCATCATGCATTCAAAATGCTTGATTGGTGGTCTTGGATTCAATAGTGCAACTCCTTTGATGTTTTGAGATGATAAGGAGGGGCATAGTACAAACATACCCTTGGGAGACCTTCCATTTTCCTCTAGTTTAAGCTCTGTTGCAGAATGGTGACACAGCACACCAGTGGCCGGCGAGGCCTCATTGATGGCCGACATTGCTTCATCCTTGCTCGGCAGTACACTTCTTTGGCCGACAGGTGGCCGGCAGCAAGCTCCCATGGCCAGTAGGCCACTGGTGCATTCCTCAGCATTGGTTTGGTAAGGTGGAGTAGAAAGTTCTTGTTGACACCATGCAAACAGAGCCTCTCAAGAGCAAACCGGTGGGCTTTTCGGGGTGAGAAACCGAATGCATGCATGTTCAACTCCTTAGAGTAGAGCTGAGGTAGCATTGTTTAAAGCTTTACTTGTTAGTTAGCATGAATTTGTAATTTAATTAATTAATTTGTTAATTAGTTAAAGTGTTGTAATAATTAGTAAGTAATTTGCTAGTTATTCAATTTGGTTGGGTAATAAGTAGTCTAAATTAGATTAATTAGATTAGTTGACTAGCTTAGCTTAGATTAGCTTAGCTTATTTATTTGAACCCTCCTTCGTGAGGGCGCAATGTTGTAATAAGCGTGCGTGTGTGTGTGCATGTCTTCCAACCCCACTTCTTTCTCCCTTTTACTTAACTACTTTCGATGGTTAGTTTTAGGGCATGTTTTGATTAGCATACCTTATGCTTTGCATGTTTGCATCATTCATTTGTATTGTATGCACCGAGGCTCAACACATCATACTAACTGCATTGTATTTCAATACACTTATTTGAGTACGTGTATTAAATCATTGCATCCATATGCCATCTTAGATAGCCGAGCCTATTTAGTTGCATATTGCATGTGTTGCATTAGGCATCTCGTATAGTTAAGAACATGCATATTTCTAACTAGTTTTTTTTTTTGGCTCGGAGTACACTGTAAGTTTTACACTTTAGCATACTTGCATGAGTGTGAGTGTTTCCATGATAGTATGCTTGCCATAAGGCTATTTGTTTAATTGATTAACTGCATGAATGCCTGTGGGTGAAGGCTTTATTGTTTGAATTGGAACAATTCGATGAATGTATGTTTTAAGCCCACTTTGCGAAGTGGCAAATCATGTTTTAAAGCCCACTTGTTTGGTGGCAAATCCGTGCTTTAGCCTACTTGCGAGTAGCACTTTCAAACCATTTTCGAAAACAAACATGAATTGTTTTGTTCCAATTCTCATGATTGAGTCTATACTTGTGTGTGCGCAACATAGTAAAAATAGCTAATAACCGGAATAAGAACACATGTTTATAGAACAACATATCATGATAGTAGAGGGCGATCCTTTGATCGGACGAGCGGGGGTGCTCATTGCATGACCTTCCCGTCTCGTACCCAAGTTCCCGAGGCGAGGCAACTTTGGTGATGACGGACACGTGGCCTTTGGTACCAGTCAGGGTTTCCTAAATTTCCCAAAAATAAAATATTTAGGTGGCGACTCTGTCCGCATGATCCAGCTTTTGGCATTATTTGATCTAAAATCAATTTCCCAAAATGATTTGCCGGATTGGACTCTTTAGTGTTTATCAGTCTCACATTGCACTTTGTGAGATTAGATTCAGAACCGTGACAGGAGTTCGAACTGTAGGAGACCAATTCGCGCCTCTCCGAAAGGGGGGCGCGCGAAGAAAGTCGGGCCCACAACAGCACCTTGTGGTGCTATAGGGTCCGGGCATGACGGGGCTCTCATCCTCTCCAGCGCCCTTTTCCATAAGACTTGGGCCCAGTTTGCTGCTGAGGAGGCTTCTCCAGACTACAATTCGAACAACAGGGTTGGTCAATTTTTAGGCTGGGCGTTTCTCGGTTCGCTCGCCGTTACTAAAGGAATCTTTGTAAGTTTCTTTTCCTCTGCTTATTGATATGCTTAAACTCAGCGGGTAATCCTGCCTGACCTGGGGTCGCGATCGGAGCTCCTTGGCACCGGCACGATAGGGTCACAATAGACCTCCTGCGATGACTTGGACGTGCACAAGGCGACACAACAATTTGTTAACCACCACTCGTCATGACGTGTCGTCTATCACGGTGGACTTATTTTTAGGTTGACAGTGTGCGGGTGCATGTAGGGGGGCCAACATTCACCCGCAACCCTTCCCTTCCGGGGAAGGGGGTACGGGCGACACAACGTGAGATGCCCAGGTAGACGTGCCCTCAACCTAATGGCTTCGGGCATAACTTGCGTTCAAAGACTCGATGGTTCATGGGATTCTGCAATTCACACCAAGTATTGCATTTCGCTACGTTCTTCATCGATACGAGAGGTGAGATATTCGTTGCTGAGAGTCGTTTAGTTTTTTCGTGATATGCAACACATGAGCGTGCCCTCTTTGTTTGAGTTCCTTGGCATAATTCGCTTTGGGGTTTTGTTGTTTTGCCAAGGAATGGTACCCACCGCCCCTCGGAGGGTCCCTTGGCGCACTCCCAACCAAGGGAAACATGAGGGAGCCTCCGGCCCGCCTCCTTCTTCCCCAGTGATAATATGACAAGTTCGTGTGTCATTCTGCTATGTAGGGACATTGACAATGATCCTTCTACAGGTTCACCTACGGAAACCCTGTTACGACTTCTCCTTCCTCTAAATGATAAGGTTCAGTGGACTTCTCACGACATCATCAGATTCGAACCATCCACGTTGCCGTGATTCGAACACTTCACTAGACTATTCAATCGGTAGGAGCGACGGGCAGTGTGTACAAAAGGCAGGGACGTAGTCAACGCGAGCTGATGACTTGCGCTTACTAGGAATTCCTCGTTAAAGACCAACAATTGCAATGATCTATCCCCATCACAATGAAATTTCAAAGATTACCCGGGCCTGTTTGCCAAGGCTATAGACTCGTTGAATACATCATTGTAGTGCGCGTGTGGCCCAGAATGCCTAAGGGCATCACAGACATGTTATTGCCTCAAACTTCCGTAGCCTGAAGGGCTATTGTCCCTCTAAGAAGCTAGCTGTGAAGGGTCACCTCCACATAGCTAGTCAGTAGGTTGAGGTCTCGTTCGTTAATGAAATTAACCAGACAAATTGCTTCACCAACTAAGAACAACCATGTTCCATCACCCATAGAATCAAGAAAGAGCTCTCAGTCTTTCAATCCTCACTATGTCTAGACCTGGTAAGTTTCCCCGTGTTGAGTCAAATTAAGCCATAAGCTCCTGTAGCTCAACTTTTTCACGCCCCCTTTTGGAAGACGAATAAGCCCTACAGTATCGGACTCCTACGGTTCTGAATCTGATCTCGCAAGTGCAATCCGAAATAGATAAACACCAAAGAGTCCAAATTCGACAAATCTTTTGGAAAATCGATTGTGAATCAAATTGCCATAATTGGACTACTTTGCCAAATACAGAGTCGCCACCTAAATATTTTTGGAAAATTTAGGAAACCCATAACTCGTGCCAAAGGCCACGTGTTCATCATCACCAAGATTGTCTCAGCTCGGCAACTTAGGTACGAGAGGGGAAGGTCATGAATTGAGCACCCCCGCTCACCCAATCAAAGATCGGCCTCTACTAATTATGATATGAATCTTATTTACATTATATGCTCTTGTTCCAATTATTAGGCTAGCATTACTATGTGATGCACACACAGATAAGTATAGACTAATTTGCAAGAATTGGAACATTTGCTTTTATGTTTGTTTTGAAAAATTGTTTCGAATATGTACCACTTGAAAAAGTGATCGCATATAAACATTGCCCAAATTATTCTAATTCAAGCAATTAGCCTTCATCCACAGGTATTCAAGCAATTATAGCACTTAAGCAATTAGCCTCATGGCAAGTATGCTAAACTTGGCAACATCAACATGCGATATGCTAAAACGAGTAAAGGCTCACCTAGTACTCCAAACCAAAAGAGAAATGAGTTAGAAAAAATGCATGATTTCTAACTATGCAATATGACTAATGCAACGCATGCAAAATGCAATTACTAGGCTCGGTTACTAATATGGCATATGAATCAATTCGATAGCATGTAGTCTAAGCATGTATTCAAAGAATATTTAAACTAGCAATGCAAGTAAGAATGATGAATAGAGCCTCAGTGCATGCAATACAAGTGGATGCAAACATGGAGAATGCTAAACAAAATGTGATGCTACTAAACTAACCATTGTAAGCTAGTAAATAAAAAGGAAAAAGACGTGGGGTTGGAAAACATACACATTATTACAACATTGCGCTCTCATGAGGGAGAGTCCGAATAAACTAACTAGCTAACTAATTAAAGCTAAGCTAATTAGTTAACAAAACAAATGAATAAATAGCTAAACTACTTAACTAATTATTACAAACCGAATTAATTAACTAATCATTCTAGCTAACTAATTAGAATAATTAATCCATGAGACAAATTAGCTATTCTAACTAATTAATTTACAAATCCACTATGTTTAAGCATGATACTAATGTATGCAACACGGATCCCGAGGACCGATGGGAGGCTCATGCAGGCATGCGGTTTCCTTTTGAAAAAGGCACTGTTTCTGCTGCTGAATGTCTCTGTTACACAGTAGGACACTTACGCTGATTTACATCTCCAGACCAACTCTGCTCTGCCTTAGGAGAACACTGCTAATTTTGCACTGGTGGCCGACAGAGGGCTGGCCGTCCACTGATGATGCCCTGCCGACCACTAATGCGAGAACTTCCCTGTTGCAACAGCGAACAAATAGAGCAGAGACAGTGTATTTTCAAGGGTTTGTTTGCACAATTTACCCCTCCTTATCATGGACAAATCAAAGGAGTAGTAAACTTGGTTCACAAACTATCAATCTATGCAATTTCATTGCATGATGGCCTATGAACCAAAGTGTGCAAGCTCAATAAATGCAACAAAATAAGACTCTCAAAACCATCTCCCTATCATGAAAGATCAAGGGAAGTAGTTGACAATGAATCTTGACCCATTTTCATCACTAATGAGTATGAAACGACTCAAGACTGAAGGGTTCAATTATTGAAGGGTTCAATTAACGTACAATTGAACCCAAACAAGTTATTATCTTGCACACTTTTAATTCCAAGTTTTAATTACCTCATTTTAATTTACCAACCATTCCTTAATCAATTAAGTCCAAATGGTGAATTTAAGTCCTCTAATGGAAAGAGGGCTCAAATCAAGAGTTGCTTTGGGCTTAAAAGAGACATCATATTGTTGGTAATGAACCCCCAAAGGGATTAAACCATTAAGCATGACATCTCAATCTCATGCTTAAACAAACAAGTAGTTTGAAACCAGTTTCGAAGAAAAACAAAAGCTAAGAAAGAAGGGAGGTTACAAAGATGATTAAGAGTGATCACAAGTATGGAAAGCCATAAATAAATGCAGTTAACTCAAATAAGAAGGTGTCTAATGTCTAAAACACCAAACTCATGAGGACAATTACACTACAAGCATGTAAAACAAAACTCAAATACAAAAAACACTCATAAACAGTCCTAAAATAGTCTAAAAACAATCCTAAAACATGCTGGAATTAAGACAAAAATAGCTAGATTAATAAGCTAAAATATGGAGTATGCTAGACTAGTAAGCAAAACACAAGGAGGGGCGGATAACCCCTCCAATTTTGGACTTCCAACCATGATTTTGGCCACTAAAATGACTCTAAAAATCAGTGTTTAAAAGCTCAAAAAAAGATAGTGTAAAGGTGGGAAACACAATGGTAAAGGCCTTGAACACAAGGTGTAAAGAAGGGTGAGCCACCCCTCAACCCTTTAAGGCCTTAAACCAGAAGTTTCAGCCTAAAAATATAGAGTTTTTATAGCCCAAAAATAGTTGGAAAATAGTAGGAATAATAGCAAATAAAATAAAGCAACAAGCAAAGCCTTATACCTCTTGAAGAGAAGACCAATTCTAGGCAACAAATCAAGAAAAACACACCCTTCTAGAGCTCAAACCAAGCTCAAAAGTACCTTAGCTCAAAGATGAGAAGGTTTGGTTTAGAGTGTATAGGCAAAGGTTGAGAAATTTGTAAGAGAGAAAGAGAGAGAGAGAGGGGGGAAAAATTTTGCTCCAAAATTTTTCTAACCTTAAAACATGAGAGGGAGGCCCTCTATATATAGAAAACATAAAGTTCCCTCAAGAACATCCAACCATATGCATAGGAGCAGATGTAAGCATCTGTGCAAACAGCTGGCACAACTATCACAAAATATCTACAAACGACATTGGTGGCTGGCACAACTGTCACAAAATATCTACAAAAGACATTGGTGGCCGGCAGGCCACATCAGTGGCCGGTGTAGACGCGCCCTGAACGTCCCGGGAGAAAATCCCGTTTTGTTCATTTGGGCTCACTATAGTTTAGACTCAATGTGTCACCGTTCTTAATCTGATCTTGCAAAGTGCAATGCAAGACCGATAAATCACCAAAGAGTCCAAATCCGATAAATCGTTTTGGAAAATAGATTTTTAGAAAGAAGTGCCAAACATGGACTGCTTTGCCAGATACAAAGTCACCACCTAAATATTTTATTTTTGGGGAAATTTAGGAAACCCTGACTCGTTGCCTAAGGCCACGTGTCCGTCACCACCAAAGTTGCCTCGGCTCGGGAACTTGGGTACGATTGGGGAAGGTCAGCTATGAGGACCCTTGCTCGCCCGATCAAGGATCGGCCAGTACTAAACATGATATCGAGTTTTGAAAACATTATGTGTTCTTATTCCAGTTTATTAGCCTAGAATTACTATGTGATGCGCACAACACACAAGTATAGACTAGATTGCCTAATTTGGAACCTAGCATCGCATATCCGTTTGTTAAAACATGGTTTGAAGCTTTGCTACTCGCAAGTAGGCTAAAACACAGATTTCGACGAATTATTCCAATTCAAGCAATCCAACCTTCACCCACAGGCATTCAGGCAGTTATATCACACAAGCAATTAGCCTCATGGTAAGCACGCTGTTATATTAGCACTCACATACATGCAAGATGCTAAAGCATAAACACTTACAGTGTACTCCGAGTCAAAACAGAGAACTAGTTAGAAATCATGCATGATCCTAGTTTATGTTAAGATGGCTAATGCAACACATGAAAAATACAACTAAGATAGGCTCGGCTATTCTAAGATGGCATGTGAAATGCAACAATTGATACATGTATTCAACTTGATATTGAAATACAATGCAGTTAGTATGATGCGTTGAGCCCGGTACATGTAATATAGATGAATGATGCAAACATGCATAGCATAAGGATGCTAATTGAAAATGACCCTAAACTAACCATCAAAAGCAGGTAAGTAAAAGGGAGAAAGACATGGGGTTGGAAGACATTCACACACTCACGCACAGTTATTACAAAATTGCGCCCTCTTGATGGAGGGTCCGAAAGAATAATACAAATTAACTAACTAACAAGCTAATTAATTTATTACACAACACTTAACTAATTAAACAAATTAATTAAGCTAAGAAAGCAGTAAAGAGGCCTCGGGAAGAGGGATGGATGCGTGCACGCTCGGCTCTGCTCAGAAATCCATTGCCATACTCATGTTGCCTCTGTTTATACTGCTCTGCACCTTTGAGGACTGCACAAGTCCCAAGGTTGGTTCTGGAACACTCCCTGAACACTATGGGATGTCACCGGCCAAGATAAATGGTCACCGGCCATGGAAAGGTGGTCATCGACCACAAATGAAGCTCTCAGCCAAATATGGGTAGCCGGCCGACACTGAAGATGGCCGATCGGCCATTTCTTCCTGCAGGACACTGGTTTTGCTGCAACAGTGGACAGACAAGGCATGGCAAAGCATTTTCAAAGCAATGTTCGCACCATCACCCTCCTTATCATGTTTGAGACTCAAGGATGGTGCTCGACCCTTGGGCCACCAATCACGCATTTCGATGCATGATGGCCAAAGAGGCCAAGTGTGCAATTTCAATGTCAAATGAAATGCACACAAGACAAATAAGAGGCCTCCAACCTCTATCATGTTTGATTCAAGAGGCAAGAGATGCATGCATGCAAGCAAGACTAATGCAACATGATCATGTTAAGGCAACAAGCATGCCAAATGCAATGCAACCTAGACAAGCATGCAATAATATGTGACAACATATCAAGCATATGACAAGATGCAAGCTAACAAGCATGCAAAATGCAACTTAAACATGCAAGCATGCAAGATGCAACATGGACAACATGTTAGGGACAATGCATGCAAATATGCAACATGGACAACATGTTAAGAAACCAAAACAAAAGGAAGAATGCATGCCAAATGCATCATAACTTAAGCATGCAACAACATGCCATGGGCCAAGTGTACAACAAGGTACATTTGAACTAACATGCTACAACATGTCAATAAGCTTATGACCTAAACAATGCAACCATACATGGCATGCAACAAAAGACAAAATGGAGCAAGCATGCGACAACATGCAAGACATGCATGCAACAACATGTGAGGATGGTCTTAAACCAATATGGACAGCTCTAAAATAGGTCCAAATCAGTGGCCAAAATGCTATGAAATGAAGGACAAAAGTACATACAAACAAGCATGCTAAATGGTCCAACACTTAAGCATTGAAGGGCAACTTTTAAGCACACTTAAAAGGAGGAAAACATGGACCAATGACATACATTGCAAACTCTGAAATCATGTTAGGAATGGTGCCAAACCAACTAAACCAAGTGAGCAAAGCATGCAAGGAGGTCCAAGGCTTAAGGTTAGCCCAAGGGCTCAAACCATGGCCACACAAAACAAAGAGCATATGGCAAGCATGACCCAAAATAGTCCTAAGCCATGTCAAGATGGACTTAAAACATGCAATGAACAAAGCCAAAACAAGCTAAATCAAAGGGGCAAAATCATGAGGCACGCAAGGCAACCGAAGAGGTGTTACACTATGCCTAAGATAACCGAACATGGCATGAATTAAGCGACCAAAATCAGAGATATGACATGCTAAAATGAGCCCAAAAACCCACTTAGATGTCATCCCAAATACCCAAGCATGTTGGCATACGCAATGACACATCCATGAGGCATACAACACTAACTCTTTAAAGCATTAAAGGAGTTATAAATGCAAGCATACAAGCATACCATATGGACTGAAATGACATTAGAAGTGATGCCAAACCACTGAAATGATTCAAATAGAGTATGCTAGCAACTTGAACACTTAAAGCATACAAGCTAGGATTGCATGGTGGCTATACAAAACAATGCAAGCATGATCAAAACAATTAAAAACAGAGCTTAAGCATGCTACAACAAGCCTAAAAGCTTCAAGGAGTTGAGCCAAAATCATGCTAAAAACACATGTTACAACATAATGCATGTTAAGGCTAAAACATGGGATTACAAGGCAAGTGTATGAAGCATACATGGCATGTCTAAACCAACTTGAAACAGAGGTATAACATGGCAAAACAAAGCCTAATACCTATTGAAATGAAGCTAAAGCAAGCTAGGCATACAAGCTACAACACAAGCCATTTGTGCAAGCATCAAAGACAACAAGGAGAGGGCATGACCCTCTCCTATTTAGGACACCAAAACCACCTCTCCACCACTGAAAATCCTCTTGATTTCAGTGGTAGAGAGGTCATGCAAAGCTAAGAACAATGGCCAAAAGGTATGGCCTAAAACAAGGCCTAGCAAGGCCTTGGAGGGGGGAAACAATCCCAAACCTCAAAGCAACCTTAAACAAAGTTCTAAAGCACACAAAATTAGAACTTTTATCAGTTATAGTCAAAGCTTAAAACAATATGCAAGATAGGTTAAAAGCTTGTGCAAAAATGGGGTAACTAAAGTAAGGGTACTCACCCTTGTAGACCTTCTTCAAGAACAAGGCTCCAGTAGGTTTTTTGAGTTTAAACCACCTTAAGAACCTTAAAATCAACCTCCTAGTGCCTCAGCAACCAAGGATGGTGTAATGCTAGGTGTTTGTGCACAAAAGTATGAACAAAACAACCTTAAACACACACAAATATGCAAGGAGAGGGAGATATAGAGATAGATAGATACAACCCTTTCTAACCCTAATTTCAGACCTTTGGAACCATTGAGGAGGGAGGAGAAGCTCCCTCTTTATAGAATATCTTGCAAAGCTTCCAAAACAAGCTAAGCAAGAGGCAAATCCCTCCATACACTATGGAGGGGGGTAATTGTACGTGTCAGCTGGCACAAAATATCTGCATAAAGCAGATGAATAGGGTTTGGCCAGCAAAAATGGCCGATTGACCAACAAAGGTGGCCGATCGACCATTAAAGGTGTCGATCGGCCACAACCTTTGGCTGATGGAAAGAAAGAGGGGCCGATGGCCTCAAACCATGGCCGGTGAGGTGTGGGGATGGCCAACAAGCCATTCCCTACCCTCAGAAGCAAAAACACAAGTGTTTGGTCCACAACCAAGCACAAAACAGATGAGTTGAGAGATCTTGAGCCAAGGAGCGTAGCCGAGACCTCCGAGAACTCAAAACGAACACGAACATGGATGATCACCGAGTGTTCAAACGGTGACGTCCAAGTCTTGAGGACGGTCAAAAATGGGGTGTTTACAGCCGGCAACCAAGAGTGATGGCCGGCAACTCCTAGAAGTGGTCGGCAGGCCATCAAAGGTTGCAGGCTTGAAGATCACTGGATTTAGTCCAAAACAAGGCAACGAGGGTGCAAGGTTTGAAAGGCTTAAAGCTGTGGCATTCCATTGAGGACTTTGAGCACTTGACAAGCATATACACTCATCATCGGGTGTGCAAGCGATGACGTCCAAGTCATAAGGGCCGTCAAAAATTGGGTGTCTATAGCTCCACTCCTGGTGGTGCCCTTCCATTAATTCCTTTAAGTTTCAGCCTTGTGACCATACTCCCCCCGGAACCCAAAAACTTTGATTTCTCATAAGGTGCCTGTGGAGTCCTAAAAGTAACATCCACTGATTAATGAAAACATCCCCCAACTTTTGTTCTTGATTAATGAAAACATCCTTGGCCAATGCTTTTGTAATTGTTCGTCTTTCATAAATCCAAGATTTTCACCTCTGACTATGAAATACGAATGTGCCCGACTGTTTCTATTAATCATTACTCCGATCCTGAAGGCCAACATAATAGGATCAAAATCCTATGATGTTATCCCATGCTAATATATCCAGAGTGTAGGTTTGCTTTGAGCACTCTAATTTCTTTAAAGTAATAGTGCCAGAGGCATGAACCGGCCAATTAAGGCCAGGAGCACATCACCGACAGAAGGGACAAGACGACCGGTGCACACGTGAGGTGAACCGATCGACCCAACCCAAAATCCAATTACGAGCTTTTTAACTGCAATAACTTAAAAATACGCGATTGGAGCTAGAATTATCACGGCTGCTAGCACTAGACTTGCCCTCCAATGGATTCTCGTTAAGGGATTTAGATTGTACTCATTCCAATTAGCAGACCCAAAGAGCCCAGTATTGTTATTTATTGTCACTGCCTCCTCATGTTTGGATTGGGTAATTTGCGCACCTGCGAGCCGAATATGGGCACATGATTTGGACCGAATTCCTTTTCGTTAGGTAGGCAAAACAGGAACTCAAGCGAGGTAGAAGGAAAAATTTTACCTTTAAGCACGAATGAAGAGGAATGCACCAGAGGAGTTCACTGCATGGGCAGGGATCCATCCAACTCGCACAAACCAATCACAACTCACGTGCCACGACGTACACTATACACTGGCCCCCTAAAACGAATCACACCTTGAAGGACAATGAAGCCCGACGAACGTGCAAAAACATTTACAGAAGCCGAGCAAGCACCGGTTAGCGCGACTGCAAATAACAAAGGCAACCGGAAACTTCCGAGGGACACACTTTTTGCAACAAGCTTCCACTAGGAAAGCACATGCAACTCGTTCATAAGTCAAAGCCAACCAAATGGAAATTACCCAAAAGACATGCTTTTTGCAAGGCAGCTTCCACTAGGGAATCGCATTCAACTTGTAGGCAAGTCAAAGCCAACCTAATGGCAATTACCTGAGGGACATAACGTTTCGCAAGGAGTTTCCACTAGGAAAGCATAAGCAACTTGTAGGCAAGTCAAAGCCAACCTAATGGTAATTAATCAGGGACATAACTTTTCGTAAGGAGCTTCCACTAGGAAAGTGCAAGCAACTTGTAGGAATCCCACAGATTATGAAGAGGAATGCACTAGTGGAGTTTGCTGCACAGGTAGGGAGCTATCCAACTCTCACAAACCAATCACAACACACACACCACGATGTAAACTATGCACTAGCCCCCCAAAACGAATCATACCACAAAGGACTAAAAAGCCCGAAGAACGTGCGAAAACATTTAGAAAAGCCGAGCAAGCACCGGTTAGCATGACTGCAAATAACAAAGGCAACAAGAAACTTCTGAGGGACATAATTTTCGCAATAAGCTTCCACTAGGAAAGCACAGACAACTTGCACATAAGGCAAAGCCAACCTACAGGAAATTACCCGAGGGACATACTTTTTGAAAGGAGGAGGGCAAGCCAGGCTGCTAAGGCCACCTGTAGGTTGGGCTGGCATTCTGACAAGGCTACAAGAAAGCCAGGCTGCCAAGGCTGCACGCATGCCAGACAACCATGTTGCCATGCCATGGCTCACGGGCAGCCTAAGGCTTGACATCTTTGCCGCCAAGGCTTGACATCTGCCAAGGCAGCGTGCGAAAATTGCCGCTAAGCCGCCTAGGCTGCAGGCATACCAAGATACTAAGGCCACGTGCAGGCCACGCCAAGCAGCAGCACCAGCTGGTATGTATGCCTGCGCTTAGGCCTCATAAGCTAAGCTAGGGCTGTGCGAGCAGGCTAGGATGGCATACTGCCAAGGCCGCGGGTTTGACATGGTACTAAGGCCGCGTGCAGGTGTAGACGTCGCCCTTGGGCTTCGCTCTACAGTTCGGACTCCCTTTTATGTTGCGGTTCTCAATCTGAACCAAAGAGTCCAAATCCGGCAAATCGTTTGAGAAAACAGATTTTTTGAAAAGTAGTGCCAAACATGGACTGCTTTGCCAGATACAGAGTCGCCACCTAAATATTTTTTAAAATGGGAAATTTAGGAAACCCTGACTTGGTGCCGAAGGCCACGTGTCCGTCATCACCAAAGTGGTCTTGGCTCGAGCTTGGTACGATCGGAAGGTCACTATGAGCACCCTTTCGCCCGGTCCGAAGACCGGCCTCTACTAACCGTGATATCCGATTTTGAAAACATTACATGCTCTTATTCCAATTATTAGCCTAGAATTACTATGTTATGCGCGCAGCAAACAAGTATAGACTAGATTGCCTAATTTGGAAATAAACATTGCATATCCGTTCGTTTTGAAAGCGTTTCGGAATTTGCTACTCACGAGTAGGCTAAAACACGGATTTCAACGAGTTTTCCAACTCAAGCAATCCAACCTCCACCCACAGGCATTCGAACAGTTTATCTCACGTAAGCAGCTAGCCACATGGTAATCATACTGTCATGGCAACATTCACACGCATGCGATATGCTAAAGCATAAAAGCTTACCTAGTACTCCGTGCCAAAACAAGAAACTAGTTAGCAAACATGCATGACCTAGTTCATGTTGAGATGGCTAATGCAACACATACAGAATGCAATTGGACAGGCTCGGCTATCCTAATCATGGCATGTGAAATGCAATCATTCGGTGCATGTATTCAAGTTGGAAATTGAAATACAATGCGGTTTGTATGATGTACCGAGCCCGATGCATGTCAACAAATGCATGGATGCACGCATGCATTGCATAAGGTATGCTAATTTTAAATATGCCCTAATCTACCATCATAAGCAGGTAAATAAAAGGGAAGAAAGAAGTGGGGGTTGGAAGACATACACACACTCACCCACACTTATTATAGATTCGCCCTCGCTCGGAGGGACCAAAAGAATAATACAAATAATTAACTACGCAAGCTAATTAAATATTACAAATTAATTAAATTAACAAATTAATTAATCTAAGGAAAAACAGTAAACCGCCTCGGGGCGAGGGCTCAATGCACGCGCGCTCGGATTCCGCTCGGAATTGCACTGCCATGCCTAGCCTGCCTCTGTTTTCCCTGCTTTGCTCCTCTGAAAACTGCCAAAGTCTCAGAACTACTTCCTTGGATACTGGGAATCACCACCGGCTAAACAGAATAGCCACCGGCTGCTATATGTGGCCATCGGCACAGAATTCATCCACCGGCTGATAATTGACTGCCGGTCGGCACTAAACATTGCCGGCCGGCAATGAATTCCTGCAGAACCTGCAACTCACAGCAGCAGAGGGCAAAACTTGCATGGCAGCTCAATTCAAACAATGTATGCACCAAACACATTCCTTATCATGTTTGTGACTCAAAGGAGGATGTGCCTCGATTCTCGGGCCACCAATCACACATTTCCATGCATGATGGTCCAAAGAACCAAGTTGTGCACTTCCATGTCAAATGCATGCAAACCAAACAAACAAAACAAGGCCCAATTCCTATCACCAAGTCAAGGAACAAGGCATGTATGCAAGGTGCAATGCAACCTAAGCATGTTAGCTAATATGCAACATGATCATAGCAAGACACTTATGTAAGCATGCAAGCAAACATGAGGCAATGCAAACCAAGCAAATGATGGTTTTAAACATGATCTAGGCAACTCTAAATAGGCCTAAAATCAGTGGCCAAAATGCCCCAAAGATGAAAGCCACCACACACACACACATGCATATGTTAAGACTTAACACTTAGGCACTAAGTAAGCAACCCCCAAGCACACTTGAAAGGGGATATCATGGACACTTAGCATGCATCATAAGCTTTAAAAATCATGTTATAGTAGGTTCCAAACCCAACTAAATAAACCAAGTAAAGCATGCAAAAAGGCCCAAGTACTCAAGGCTCACCAAAGAGGTAATGGACTACACTTAACACAACCATACATGGCATGCATTAGGCGAGCAAAAATAGAGTTTTAACACATAAAACTAAGCCCAAAAGACCACTTAGATGGCACCTAAGTGATTCAAATTCAAAGGCATGTATAATGGCCAAAATAAAGGGCATACAACACATGCTTTTAAAGTAACAAAGAGACAACTAAGGCAAGCATACAAGCACACCAAAGGGACTGAAATGACATGTTAAGTGGTTCCAAACCACCAAAATGATGCAAGCAACACATGCTACACATTCACATACTTGAGGCATACAAGCCCGACAAGCCACAAATGCAAAGGAGCTATACTAAGCATACCAAAATCGACCCAAACGACTATGGACAGACCTAAAGCATGGCAAAATAAGCACAAGACATTCATAAGTCTAAGGCCAAAGCATGCTTGAACGAGGGCTAACAACCGAAGGCATGTTAAGGGAATTACAAGGCATTACATGGCAACTACACTAAACATGCATGGAGTACCAAAACCAACATACAACATGATTATATTATGGTATAATAAGCATGAAATGCAGCCTAGACATGATCAACACACACTTGAACATAAGGCTCCTTAAGGAAGCAAAATAGGTCCTTTTCAAGGACAACAAGGAGAGGGGATGGCCCTCCCCTTTTGGAGACTTCAAGGCACCATCTCCACCACTAAAATCCCTCAAGATTTCAGTGGTGAAGAGGCCCAAACACCAAAGTCTCGAAACTTGCACAAAATGGCACAAAATGAGGCCTTTCAAGGCCTAAGGGTGGTCAAACACACCCAAACCACAAAACACTCTTAATAAACAATCAAGAGGGCCTAAAAACAGAACTTTTTTTATGTTATACACTAAACACAAAAGCAGCTTTAAGACAGGTAAAAATAGGATGCAAAAATGGGGAATAAAAGGCAAGTTTCTCACCCTTGTTGACCACCTTCACAAGTGTTGATGTTGTTGCTTCCTTGGGCTCAAATCCAGCCAAGAACACCAAGAACAACCTCTTGGAACCTCAGAAACCAAGGGAAGGTGAAAGACTAGGTGCTTGTGTGCAATAATATGAACAAATGCACCTAGAACACTTAAGAGAGAGAGGTATAGAGATATGATATGTATCAATCCTAGACCTAAAACCAGAGCTCTCTCTGAGTTGTTTTCTCTCCAAAAAGCTAACCCTAAAGCCAAGGGGGGAGGTCTCCTCTTATAGAAGAGGCAATCTTGTAAGCTTAGTCACTAAGCAAAACAAGAAGTGCATCCCTCCATACACGTGTATGGAGGGGAAGCCAAAGCCATACAGTTGTTTCAAAATATCTGAAAAAGTAACTGCACGAAGAATGCCAAGCAAAGAATGTCATTTTGACAAAATTTAGTGCCGGTCGGCAACAAAGAGTGCCGACCGGCAATATATATTGTCGGTGGCAAGAAAAACCAGCCGGTGGCATCTAGCTAGTGCCGGTGGTGTGTGGGGATGCCTCACAAGGCATTCCCTGCCCCTCTGAGGCAAAACACAAGTGTTTGGTGCAAAACCAGACACAAAACAGTCGAGTTCGGAGATCCTGAGGCAAGGCACGTAGCCGAGAACTCTGGGAACTCCAAACAAACACAAACATGGATAATCACCGAGCGTTCAAGCGGTGACATCCGAGTCTTGAGGACGGTCAAAAATGGGGTGTCTACAGTTGCCCCTCTTGGACAGAACTCGAAAGTCATAACAATGACGGGAGTGAATGTCAAAGCCCAGAGACGACCCATTTTTGACAAGGCCGAAGACTTGGACAAACATACAAGACAAACAAGGTATGCGCCCGAAGGCAGGGGCAAAATGCAAGACAATGCAAGAAGCCGAGCATAACTTATGATCATGCAAAGAAAGCTGTAATGAAGCACGCATGCAATAGTTATAAGCTAGCAAACACCTATCTACACTACGATGCAGAAAGGATGTAAGAGAATTATGCAATTCTCAATACGTCTCACTCGGAGGATACAATACCTGTGCGGCTCGTCCGGTTGCACCGGCCTCAAATGAACCGTACATACAATATCGTGCCTGCAAAGAAAGCAAACTTAACAGGTACAATATTGTTAGCGATATGCATGACAATGCAATGCGAAAGCTGCGTGACAACGCAGTGCACTAACAAGTGCAAATGAGGTGCGCAAGATAGTGCGATTGAAATGCATGCAAAATGCAATGAAGTGCACAAAATAGTGCGATGATATGCAATTGAAACTAATGTAATGCAACTAATATGCAATGCAATTGACACAAGGCAAACTAAATGCAAAGCAATTGAATCATGATTCAATCATGAGCGGTTCAAAACCACACATATGTCAAATAGATTGATGGAAGTAACAAGTCCGTCTACCATAGAACGATGTCTGAACTATGAGTGATGTAGACGGACACAAGAACAAGTATTGGGTGGAATGACAACCCGCTGAGGAAAGAATAATGATCCTAATGCTGGATGCAATAATTACACTACAATGTAATATAAATGGATATGGCGTGTAGCCAAAACCGTATTTTGCCTAGGAAAGGCATGTACACGTACAAGCCATGTCTAACACAGAAAAGGTGCCGCCACCCTCAAACCAAGTTCATCAAGGAATAGGCACGTACACATGCAGAACTGCGCTTCAACGTGAAAAGTATAAGCACATACCAAACCAAGCTTAACAAGGAAAGGCGCAAACCATAGATGGAGGTGGTGATGCAGCGGATGCATGCAACTAAAATGCAATATATACAATATGCAATGGAAAATGCATGACATATGCGCTATATTTACAATGAAATGCATGACATATGCATGGTTTTTTTTTTTTGGTTTTGGATTGATTTTTTGAAATGCATGACATATGCAATATTTACAATGATGCATGACATATGCAATGTGTTTGTTTGTTTTGTTTTGATTATTTGAAATGCATGACATATGCAATATTTACAATGATGCATGACAATGTAGTATGATGCAATGGCTGCGATTGCAGTTTTCCCTATTCTCCCAACAGGGCGATATACTAGGTTGGTTCGGTATCCAGAACTGAGGCGTAGACACGCCGCCTCAACCTATGGGGCTTCCATACAGATTTCAAGCCGAGGGTACACCCTCTGGGTATTTAAACCAGACTTTAGTCTCGGAAATCCCGAACCTTTGCGTTCTAGGCATGAACCGTTCAAACTCTAGTTTTCACCGTCCCCATTGGTCTCCTAGGAACTCACCGCAAACACAGGCTGGTGGCTTTACCAGACCACCGGAAGTCGTTCGGGCACGACAAACACCAAAGGAATTGCACCTTCAGAGGATTTAAGGTCTCCTAGACCGGGATGCAATGCATGACAATGCATGTTTTCTTTTTGTTGTTTTTTTTTTGAATGATGCATGATGTTTTTGAAATGCGCGCCAACGCACGACTTTTGAATGCATAACAATGCATGAATTTGAAATGCGCGGCAACGCGCGGCTTTACGAATGCATGACAATGCATGAATTGTGTGTGCCGAAGCAACGAAGGTCTTGCACCTTCCGAGGATTTAAGGTCTCCTAAACCGGCGATGCATGGTTTCAAAATGCGCGACAATGCGCGGCTTTTGAGATGATGATACATGACAATGCATGCGCCAAAGGCTTTGCACCTTCGAAGGATTTAAGGTCTCCTAGACCGTACGTGTTTAAGGTCTCGCCAGACCCGAAAGGCAATGCATGAAGTAAGTGAGACACGCGTGCCAATGGAAATGAGGCCAATGGGAATGAGGCCAATGTGACACGCATGCCACATGGAGTGTAAGATGTAACAAATGAGACACGCATGCCTCATAAGATGCAAGATAATGCAAATGGACTTAAATGCATAATGACGCACGTGTTTTGGAATGCATGACGATGCATGGTAAGGGAATGTATAACAACGCGAATGATGCACGAGGCGACGTATGTATTTGAAACGCATGACAATGCTTATAATAAAAATGCAATGACAATGCATACGAGATGTGCATGACAATGCAAGGGGTGCGTGTTACAATGCGTGTAGTACGTGCATAACAATGCAACTGTGAGGCGCATGACGGCGCGATGTAATGCACCAAAGTAGTGCGATGAAAGCGTGCAACGCACACGAGGCAACGTTTGAATCTTGTACAAGATAAAAGGATACAAAAGGATACAACATTGCATGAATTTGAGTGCCACGCACAGAAGACACGGTCCGAGGTCAAAACGGAGGCCGGTTGAGCGTCGGAGATACACTTTCTTGCACTTTCTTGAGCTATGAAGACCAAAAACCACCCACATGGCCTAAACAAGGCTGTGGGAACATCACTGGCCGGGCTAGGAGACCACCGGCTGTCCATCGGCTGAAAATAAATTCCATCGGCACAATATTCTGCCGGCCGACACAAAATGTTGCCGACCAGCAAAAAGTTACTGAGTCGGGGCAGATTCGACTTTTCACCTCGGGTCTTTTAAAATAGGGTTTCTAAACCCTATTTTCTTATTCCTCCTCCACCGAAAACCAACTCCTTCTCTCTCTAGAGTCTTTTTCTCCCCTCATTCGCTCACTTCTTTGTGTTTTCGCGCCATTTTCGTCGTTCGATTCGCGAAGTTCATCGCGTTTCGGACATTTTCGACCGATCGAAATTTCATTTCGGCGCTCCCTTTGCCATTTCCCCCTTTTTGGGACTTGTTCCCCTCGATTTCCTCTTCATTTCCATACCTTTTTCCGTCCCGACCTTTTCGGCCATTTTCCACCCTCCCGGGGGTGACTTCCGAGTTGACTCTTCGTATTCCGAGCCTATTTTCATTCTTCGACCATTTTCCCGTCATTCTCGACATGGCCGATGACGTTCCACGAAGCGGGACTCCCTCAGATCACGAGATGGATCCCGAGGTCGAGCTCCTCCCGTTGAGCGAGCGCCCTTTCGACCCGGCGACCTACCGGCCGGCGATTCACGTTCTACCACCTGACGGATTACGCCAGTTCAGGAGCTTTGACATGGCGTTGGACCCCGAGCTACTGCTTCGCGAGCCTATCTCTCACCTATCCTCCGGCGCTTCTGAGGTAACTCTCTTTCTCTGCTTTATTTTTCTGCACTATAGAACCCTTTAACTGTCAACTGCCACAGCCGATTAGATTCTTTAATTGCTTTAGCTCTGATATTCTGATGCATTGTGTATTGTAGTTGATCACAAACAAACTTGCAACTGATATCTATTTAAGAAACGACACATGCACACACGCTGCACTAGCCTTAATCACCCAGACACACGGCACACACCATATTTCACTGCAAGCACCGACACCTGACAACTGTTTGAATCTGAAAATATGCACGCATTCCACATTTGCACCGAGCCACACAAACACACTGACGCATCACACGTTGTAGTTCACTGTAAACACACTGGCACCCGGTATCTGTTTGAATCTGATAAACTTGCACGCATGCTAAATTTGCACTGAACCACCCAAACATGCTGACGCATCACACGTTGTAGTTCACTGTAAGCACACCGGCACCCGGTATCTGTTTGAATCTGAAAAACTTGCACGCATGCCACATTTGCACTGATTTTGACTGTTCCTTCAAAACTGTACATTTCATACTGCTTTGCAATTATTTGTTTGAAAACAGGGAGATTCCCATACCATCCGCGGGTATGGGAACACCGTCGCTCGCGAGTGGTACGCCGAGCTTCCCGACGCAGTTCGCCACATTGTCGACGGTGGTGGGCGCCTTTGCGCAGGGACTCTCCAGGCTTACTACCTGCATGCCTCTCCTCGCCGCTCTGGTGGAGAGGTGGTGGGATACCACCGATTCATTCCACTTATCTGCGACCGGGGACATGACGATGACCTCTTACGATTTCTCGGTGCTCACCGGCATCGGGGTAGGGGGTGATCCGATCCCCTTTGATATTGCTATGGATGAGTGGACAGCAGCTCAGGTCTACTTACTCAGCGCGACACCGCCTCTCACGCGTCCCGGCTTTGTCCGGTACTCTTGGTTCGAGGTGCAGTTCCGGGTCGAGCCCCTCCTTGTTGACACAGCTCCGATGACTCAGGAGGCCGCGGAGAGGTATGCACGCGGCTTTCTGATGTTCCTGTTTGGGACGACGATCTTCGCCGACCGGGCGAACACAGTGCCCCTCTGCCTTCTCAGCGCACTAGTGGATGTCCGGGACATCTTGCATTTTGACTGGGGTGGTGCCGCTCTGGCCACTCTGTACGGATACATGAGCTCAGCCTCCATGGACGTGCTGTTCTCGGGACTCTTGGCGTGTGGGAGGTACATTTCCTTTTTGTTGCTTTTTCATTTACATTGTACTTTCGTACTACACACCGCACACACTTGTAGTGCCTTTACATTCTTGTATCTTTACACACACACATACTACTCGCTTTACCACAGTACCTGCTCACACGGTACACTCTGCTCAATGCGCTGCACAACATACGGCTCTGTTATTTCTGCTTTATTCTATATTCTGCTTTATCTGATAAACATTCTGGTATTTATCTTGCAACTGTGGGTTTACGCTTACTTTCCTAGGCTCGCTCCTGTACCCGATGCAGAGACCCCTCTGGTCGTCCCCTTCTCACGTCGTTTTGACGGGAGATGCGCCCGGAGGTCGCGGGAGACATTCAGCTTTTTCCGCCGCTACTTCGACACCATCACCCCTGCCGAGGTATGTTTTACTTGCAGTTTATTTAAGCTTCGCCTTCCCACTGTGCTTTTGCAATATCAGTAGGTAACAAACTGTATTTCAATTTCAGATCACCTGGCAGCCTTGGGCTCCTTTGCCAGCGATGATGCGAGATCGGTTTGCCGGTGCCGTTGAGACCTCGCGTTACCGGATTCTGCTAGAGAGGCGGTCGCCGGGCTTGGTACTGGCGGCGCTTCTTGCGTCAGACCCTAGGCTTACTGACGAGCAGGTCCGGTGCACCTGTTGAGCATATGAGGACACCGAAAGCGTTTCACCGCCCGGCAGATGGCGGACTACACCATCGGCCGGGAGGCAGAGGACTTGAGGCGAGGCGATTACTCGAGTACGTCCGGACCTTCTGATCTGACCTCTGGCGGTGGTCGTCGGTGAGAGAGAGACCAAGCGCCATGGGCCGGAAGCGAAATAGGAGGAGGAGCCGAGGAGGGCTCGAGTCATGGCGGGCGAGTTGAGAGGACAGAGGCGATTGGCCCGCTCTGCCTACTTCGCTGACTTTCCGAGGGTCGGATGGGGTGACCTATCAGATCCCCTTCGCCCCTCCGCCGGCTGATCACGAGTTTGTCGGTGTCCCCGACTTACCTCCGGTACGTGTTACTGCATTTTTGTACAGTTATTTCATTTCAGTTTATTTGATATTCCACAGAATATTGATGCATCTGATTCCCTTGCAGGCGTCTTCTGGATACACCGGCGATTCGGAGATGAATGCCTCCATGACGGGGATGCTGCAGCGGACCTTCGACTTTCTAGCCTTTTATGGCCTTCCGGTATGTTCTCTCTGTCGTAGCTTCAAACCATACACAAACTGCTTTGCATAATCTGATGCATACATAACATCGATACCCAAATTTCACGGCACTTGATACATCAGACTACACACCATCTTGATTCAGATCGATTCAATCGCCACGGCCACAAATCGCAGACTCTCATACATTGGATTCTCGTGACTGATTCAACTGCTCTCATGGCATTCATGTATCAGACTCATACACCGTGATTCGTGACCGACAAATTGTTTCATACATACTGATGCATTTGCCTTTCATGTTTTTCAGCCTCCCTTCCCACTTCCTCCGTGGTGGCGTTTCCACTAGACCTCCCATTTCTACCCGAGATGGCGGGATATATCCCGCTAGAGGGGACGACTTACGTCGGAGCAACATGGCTCCAGCCTGCATTTACGAGTCCGAGGAGGAGACAGAGGCGGAGGCGGGGGCGTCGGAAGAGGAGATCGGGGATAGCTCGGGCTCAGACGGCGAGGCTCCTGGTGATGCTCCTGGGCTCCTGCCCAGGAAGAGGGCGAGGACGGATCCTTAGGCGCGAGATCATCGATGCTGCTATAGACTTTTCGCTGCTTTTTTTTCTTGTTTTCTTTGTATTTTTTCTCTTTTGGTAGTTAGATTACCTTGTACTGCCGCGAGTAGGTTTTTGTCTTCTTCAAAACTATGTACTTGAAAGAGATTATGAAATGAAACAAACTTTTTTTCTGAAAAAGTGTTATATTTGTACATATCTCAGATATATCTCGCAAGATTTCATACTTTGCACTGCATTGCATCACATTACACCTCAAATGCAAATGATATTGATCTGTTGTTTGAAAATTGAGAAATTGTACTGTAGTAATCAGATAGCCAACCAATTAATCAGCAAAACAACTCATACAAACCACTGCTCAAACTGGATATACAGCCCATACTCTACTGGGTATTGACCTGCATATAGCCCATAACACAGCATTTGGTTTATTCTGCACACAGCAAACCTTGAACAAATAGCCCCAATCTGACAAGACGGATCACAAAACTGATACGGTTACAGTTGAAACACACTCGGATGTCCCAAAATTTTCTCTTCCCTTTCTCTTGCTTCGCACGAATGTAGAGAATGGCACAGCATTCTGAACACAAACGACGATTTTTGAAATAAGGAAGGGTTTTCAGCCAGGATATCGAGCCTACCACAGAACACAGCGAGACAGACTCAAACAAAGAAACAAAAGGCACACAACCTAAAAGAACGAGACACACTTGAAAAAAAAGACTTAAAGCTAAAATCAAGACCGACAAATCAAAAGGACACGACACACGGACATGTTCACAAAAAGACCTCAAATCTCGAGGAGCCAATTCCTCCGGGTATTATTCCCACCCTTTCTGATTTGTGATACTCACATCACTCGGCCCTTAGGCTCATTTTTCTCTCAAAACCCTTTTCTCACTTTTCACTCAACTTGCACCTCTCTATTCTTTAATCTCTCATTTTTCAATCCCTCCCCAGGGTGATTAATGGATGAATAGGAAATCGCAGATTCACGCCCAACACTGTTAGCTCACGGCTATTTCTTCTGGTGAATAGGGTGCCCTGTTGGCAAGCATGTTAGCGGGGGAAAGACAGAAGACCTGACTCAATCGTGCCCCTAGTTCGTCATTTTGACCATTTTTTGTTTTCTAAAACAGTTTTGATCAAAAATGAGAGTTGGATTAACACACTTATTCGATTTTTGATTTGAAAATCATGTGAATCAGGATGTGAGCACTGAAAATTCTCCTTTTTTGGGTCCAAACATGGTCCAATTTTGAAAATGAAACAGTTTTCGAGAAAATAAGGCAACCTCAGTGAAAATTTTCAAAAACTATTTTTGCAAACAGTCAATGCTCAAACGAGCATGGAACTTACCCTCGAGATGCGCAACCTCGGATCGGAGGCAATGGAAAATTGCCCCTGGCTTAAAGGGGGATAAGGCAACAGAAAGTTGCCCCTGGTTTGGACGGTAACTTAGGGAAACTTATGGCAATGGATGGCAACGGAAAGTTGCCCCTTGTTTGGATGATGCCACGACATGTCGTAAGCCAGTCCTTGTTGATGACGATCGGACCCTTGGGCACGGAGGAGTCGAAGACGGTTTGAACCAATATATGGACACAGTCACCTGGAAGGTGTTGGTGGTTTGACTTCAAGAGGAAGTTGGTCACGTAATTCCAGGTTGCTGCAATCGAGACATTGGATTCGGAGGAGGCAAAAGTGGTCAAAACTTATGACATGGACTGAGACGCTATGGAAGCGTTGGGGGCTGGACTTCAAGATGAAGTTGCCTACGTATCCCAAACATGGGAATCAAGCCTTACGTAGTTCCAGTTAAGGTACACTCGGGTATTTTAACCTTCACTGTTTAGGCTCTAACTTTTGCCAAGGTGCCCAATGCGGGTTTTCGACCTTGCGAGCTATGCTTTTCTTTTTCTTCTTTTTTTTCTTTTCTTTTCTTTTGCATTTTCATTTTTTATTTCTTTTGCTATATTTCTTTCTTTTCTTTTCTCTTTTTTGCTTCTTTTTGTATTTTTCTTTTTCTCTTTTCTTTTTCTTTGCTCTAACTTTTGCCTGGGCCGCCCTTCCGGGTTTTCGGCCTAGCGAGCCTCTCAAAGGGTAAAAGATGTAGCAAGCCTATGCCAAGTGTTTTTGAGATTGAAGCCTCTCCGTATCCAGGAGAGAGACTGTTGTATTGATTTGCAGGAAAAGTCCATCACGGTTGCTTCCCGAGCTTTGCTTGGTGGGATCTGATCTCCTTGATCTAACTTTGATGCCTCTTGCTCGAGGGCTGCCTCGAAATGGGCCACACAGGCGTTTCATGGTACTGAACGTTTTGAACGGATCCAGTTTGCAACAGATGAATTGAAACTTGAGACCGAGAGCGATCCTGGGCTGCACAATCTCAAGAGCGGTTCCACACCGGTCTTCGCAAGACTGCACAAGACATTTTGTTTTTGAAAGTTTTTGAGAAAGCGACAAATCATTTGCGTTGAAGATAGTGTGGAACCAGTCTGGGTCGGACCAGGATCCTTCTCAGTACTCACGCCGACGAGCATGATTTCATTCATTAAAAGCTTAGCAGGCCTCTCTTTCTCTCAAAATGATCAAAATTTTACAAAACCCGAGGAATTACTTCCTCTTCGTTTTCATCACCACAGTGTTCGAAAAAGGGGTTTTATGAAAAGCTTAGGTCATTACGACGATGTTTATGGCACAAGAGAGTAGGCGAAATGCACTGTCGTTCCATTCACGTCTTCTGGCACGGCTAACTCAAATAGCAACAAATACGGCACATGATAGCCGCAGCTGTTTCATTCAGATTTGCTGGTATAACCGGCTCCTTGGCAGCAAACATGCTCAAAAAGCAAAAGCAATTAATTATAAGACAAAACGGTGTTTGAGGCAACAACCCCGAAATCACCTGGTATACTAAACAAGAGGGACTGACTCATTACAAAAAGACAGACCTATAAGCAAAAGGACTGACTCAAGACAATGAGACAGACTCAAAACAAAATAAAAGACTGACTCGACACCCAAGTCAGGATTTACAAAACTAGCGTTGGCAGGTGCTCAAAAATGCGTGCCAAACGCCACATCCAAAAACGTGCCAGGCCCTGCCCACAGGCGGTTCACCTTTTTGCTTACATACTCGCAGTGTCTGTATCCTCAAAATCCAACAACTGAGTGGTGACGGACTTTGCTGAGGTGGGGGGGAGGATAACCTCGTTGTCAATCAAATCTTGCACCTCGTGCCGGAGGCGGAAACAATTGTCGTAGCATGGCCATCTCGGTGGTACGCATAATCGAGTAGGGTCATGAGTATCGTGGAGATTCTTGAGAGGCCAACGCTCGTGGGTTTAAGGTGTCCTCTCGGCAAGGATTTGAAGTGCCTTGGATAATGGCATGTAGAGAGCATGGAAGACCCCGCGCCTCGGTGTACTTGAACTGAGCACTCTTGCTAGATGCACTAGCAAACGGATCGGCGGTGCGCCTTGGGTTTCGATCCTTTCCGGATGCAAGGCCGAGGGGGAAGAACTGCTCGCATGACGGGCCTATCCCGATTCTCGATTGATCGAATTGCCCTCAGCGGAGGGGAAAGCATCCTCTACTTTTGACATAACTGCGGATATCTGTTGCTTGTTCATTCCCGGCTTTCAAAGCCTCATCGCCCACAGCTTGTCCGATTGGGTCAGATTCCGCCTTCATCTTGCCTTTGTCTCGCCTCCTTGATTTAGAACTTGGTTTGATGCGTCGTTGTTATAGCCGGAGGCCATCTCTCGTTGGTGAGTTCAATTACAATTCGTCCCCAATAGCGGGGTTCTGGGTATAAAGCCTCCGGATATGGTGCGGTGGTATAAACAGACATCCCATAGGCGAGATCCGCCACGGATCTTTGAAGATCACCTATCATTCCCATTAGTTCAAATGTAGTAGGCTCATGAGCCCGATATAGTTGAGGGGTCCAAATTGATGTGCGGCAAAGCACTGGTGGATGCGCATGTCAACAAAGAGTCTCATCGTGGGGTGGTTTCTTGACTCAACGCGGCCGTCATGACCACGATCTCTCAATTTCGTCATGTTCACCGCCAAGAAGGAGAAGACACTAGCTGCTCGATCGACCCTCAATCTCGAACCTGAAACGGAAAACAAGCAAGATTTCAATTCAAAACAGATCAAACACGGGTGTAGTCGAACAACTGCACTTTACTACTGAACACTGTTCCCTAGAATCACTATTCAAAACTGAACTGATACCCGCAGACACAACTGATTCTCAACAACACTGATACTGGTGCCCTCAGGCCGGATACCCAAACTTGCAAACTGATATATGCGTTCCCTGCAGAGATACACTCTAAAAGCACATAACAGGTAAAAGAGAGCCAATGCACCCCTATGTTGGGGTAGGGTTTCCCTGTCCTATTTTGTCAGGAGCTAGGGTTTCACTATGCACACAGCGGTTTCAAACAACCTATATCGGGTAAGCAACCTGTCCTAATTTGGAATGGTCACTATGGATCCGAATATGCACTAGGTCGAATGGTCAAAAGGGTGCCCCGGTAAAACCGGGGTTTGTGTTCCCATACTGGCAGAGCCCGCAACCGGTTAGCTTTATGGACATGCCTTGACAAGACAAGCCTCTGGCAAACCGCTCAGGAATAGCAGATGGCCAACACGGTGTCCTAGGCGCACCAATGCACATGCAATGCAAAGAAACACATAAGTGTAGTCAAAACAGGATATCACGAGTTCGAGTCAAGCTCTCTAAAATCCCCAGTGGAGTCGCCAGCCAGACGCCTTGGCCGCTTTCTACGCGGACTTTTTATGTTATGTTGCGGTTCTCAATCAACCAAAGAGTCCAACCGCAAATCGCTTTGAGAAAATGATTTTTTGAAAAGTAGTGCCAAACATGGCTTTTGCGGATCTGAGTCGCCACCTAAATATTTTTAAAATGGGAAATTTAGAAACTCGACTCGGTCAAGGCCACGGTCCGTCATCACCAAAGTGGTCTTGGCTCGGAGCTTGGGTACGATCGGGAAGGTCATTTATGAGCATTCTTTTCGCCCGGTCCAAGACCGCCTCTACTAACCGTGATATCCGATTTTGAAAACATTACATGCTCTTATTCCAATTATTAGCCTAGAATTACTATGTTATGCGCGCAGCAAACAAGTATAGACTAGATTGCCTAATTTGGAAATAAACATTGCATATCCGTTCGTTTTGAAAGCGTTTTGGAATTTGCTACTCACGAGTAGGCTAAAACACGGATTTCAACGAGTTTTCCAACTCAAGCAATCCAACCTCCACCCACAGGCATTCGAACAGTTTATCTCACGTAAGCAGCTAGCCACATGGTAATCATACTGTCATGGCAACATTCACACGCATGCGATATGCTAAAGCATAAAAGCTTACCTAGTACTCCGTGCCAAAACAAGAAACTAGTTAGCAAACATGCATGACCTAGTTCATGTTGAGATGGCTAATGCAACACATACAGAATGCAATTGGACAGGCTCGGCTATCCTAATCATGGCATGTGAAATGCAATCATTCGGTGCATGTATTCAAGTTGAAAATTGAAATACAATGCGGTTTGTATGATGTACCGAGCCCGATGCATGTCAACAAATGCATGGATGCACGCATGCATTGCATAAGGTATGCTAATTTTAAATATGCCCTAATCTACCATCATAAGCAGGTAAATAAAAGGGAAGAAAGGCGTGGGGTTGGAAGACATACACACACTCACCCACACTTATTATAGATTCGCCCTCGCTCGGAGGGACCAAAAGAATAATACAAATAATTAACTACGCAAGCTAATTAAATATTACAAATTAATTAAATTAACAAATTAATTAATCTAAGGAAAATAAGAATCGCCTCGGGCGAGGCTCAATGCACGCTCGGATCGCTTTTAATTGCCTCGCCATGCCTAGCTCGCCTCTTTTCCTGCTTTGTTCTCTGAAACCGCCAAAGTCTCGTAACTACTTGGATACCGGGAATCACCACCGCTAAATGTAATAGCCACCGGCTGCTATATGTGTCCATCGGCACGTAATTCATCCACCGGTGATAATTGATTGCGGTCGGCACTAAACATTGCCGCCGCAATGAATTCTTAGAACACGCAACTCACAAAGACAGAGGGCAAAACTTGCATGGCAGCTCAATTCAAACAATGTATGCACCCAAACACATTCCTTATCATGTTTGTGACTCAAAGGAGGATGTGCCTCGATTCTCGAGCCACACCAATCACACATTTCCATGCATGATGATCCAAAGAACCAAGTTGTGCACTTCTATGTCAAATGCATGCAAACCAAACAAACAAAACAAAGCCCAATTCCTATCACCAAGTCAAGGAACAAGGCATGTATGCAAGGTGCAATGCAACCTAAGCATGTTAGCTAATATGCAACATGATCATAGCAAGACACTTATGTAAGCATGCAAGCAAACATGAGGCAATGCAAACCAAGCAAATGATGGTTTTAAACATGATCTAGGCAACTCTAAATAGGCCTAAAATCAGTGGCCAAAATGCCCCAAAGATGAAAGCCACCACACACACACACATGCATATGTTAAGACTAAACACTTAGGCACTAAGTAAGCAACCCCCAAGCACACTTGAAAGGGGATATCATGGACACTTAGCATGCATCATAAGCTTTAAAAATCATGTTATAGTATGCAAAAAGGCCCAAGTACTCAAGGCTCACCAAAGAGGTAATGGACTACACTTAACACAACCATACATGGCATGCATTAGGCGACCAAAAATAGAGTTTTAACACATAAAACTAAGCCCAAAAGACCACTTAGATGGCACCTAAGTGATTCAAATTCAAAGGCATGTATAATGGCCAAAATAAAGGGCATACAACACATGTTTTTAAAGTAACAAAGAGACAACTAAGGCAAGCATACAAGCACACCAAAGGGACTGAAATGACATGTTAAGTGGTTCCAAACCACCAAAATGATGCAAGCAACACATGCTACACATTCACATACTTGAGGCATACAAGCCCGACAAGCCACAAATGCAAAGGAGCTATACTAAGCATACCAAAATCGACCCAAACGACTATGGACAGACCTAAAGCATGGCAAAATAAGCACAAGACATTCATAAGTCTAAGGCCAAAACATGCTTGAACGAGGGCTAACAACCTAAGGCATGTTAAGGGAATTACAAGGCATTACATGGCAACTACACTAAACATGCATGGAGTACCAAAACCAACATACAACATGATTATATTATGGCATAATAAGCATGAAATGCAGCCTAGACATGATCAACACACACTTGAACATAAGGCTCCTTAAGGAAGCAAAATAGGTCCTTTTCAAGGACAACAAGGAGAGGGGATGGCCCTCCCCTTTTGGAGACTTCAAGGCACCATCTCCACCACTAAAATCCCTCAAGATTTCAGTGGTGAAGAGGCCCAAACACCAAAGTCTCGAAACTTGCACAAAATGGCACAAAATGAGGCCTTTCAAGGCCTAAGGGTGGTCAAACACACCCAAACCACAAAACACTCTTAATAAACAATCCAGAGGGCCTAAAAACATATCTTTTTTTATGTTATACACTAAACACAAAAGCGACTTTAAGACAGGTAAAAATAGGATGCAAAAATGGGGAATAAAAGGCAAGTTTCTCACCCTTGTTGACCACCTTCACAAGTTTACACTACGTATTTGTTTTTCGCGCCGCGCACTCTCTTGTCGCGATTTACTCGCGCTATTTCGCATCCACCGCAGTCTGTCGCGGTTAGCACTCGTTATTTGCGCATCGCCAGCTATTTTGTCGGTGATTTACACTCGCGCTATTCTTGCTCGCCTTTATTTTGTGTAGTTTATCGATGTATTTATTTCTGCGCGCGCTCGCCTTGATAAGCGATCTACACTTTCATGTTGTTTGCCCGCTCGCCTTGTCTTTGTCTTTATTTACACTACGTGCTATTTTCTTGCTCGCCTTTGTTTTTGTCTTCATTTACATAAGGCTATTTTACTTTTGTCGCCTTTATTTTGTGTAGATTCACAAGTTTACATCATACAAAGTATATCGCATTTCGGTAAGTACACTGCTGCCATTTTACATCACACGGCCCTCGCGCTATATTTTTTAAGATCGCGACCGCTTTGTTCAGCTTACACTGCCAAGAGCGCATGCATCGCACTTTAGGTTTATCGCCGCTGCCGCTTTTGGCGATCGCATCAGTTTACACTGCTTAGTCGCATCGCATCGCTGGGTTGTTGAGCACTGCGATCGCACTGCTTTGTGCCGCGACACTAGGGCTATTTTGCGATCGTGACTGCTTTTGCGTCGCTTTTACATCAAGGCCATTTTGGCTTTTTCTGGCACTCGCTACCGCTTTTGGCGATCGCACTCTTGTGCGCTACATATTGCCGCTTATTTTGGCGCATCATACGGTCTCCGTGCGCTGCACTCGCTATTTTGCGCGATCGCGACCGTTTGTTCCGCTTTACACTCGCTATTTTGGCGATCGCATCGCTTTTGTGTAGTTTATCGGGCCGCTACCGCTTATGACGACTGCGATGAGTAAATACATCAAGGCCGTTTTATTTTCCATCGATCAGGTCAGGCCGCTTATTAATTGCATATATTTATGATCGCGACCGCGCCGGGCGACACTAGGCTATTTTGGCGATCGCATCGTTTTTGTCGCTTACACTGGCGCCACGCGACGACCGCTTTTGTGCGCTTACACTCGAAGACTTTGCATTATTGCAATCGCTTTTTTTTGTGCAAAAGTTACACTCGCTATTTTGGCGATCTACCGCTTCGCTATACCGCCTCTGCTTTTGGCGATCGCGACTGCTTTTGTGCGCTTTTATCATTCGCTTGTTTTGCACATCGCACCGCTTTGTGCGCTTACACGTCACGCTTTGGCGACCGCATTTTCATAGGTGCATCACATTGAAAGTATGTGACGACTCTCTTGTGTAAGTGAGCATCAAGGCTATTTTTATGCATCACACGGTCTCGGCATTACATTTTTATTTATGGTGACGCATCGCTTTTGTCCGCAGACTACAGCTATTTTGGCGTGACGTGACCGCTTTGTGAAAGCGATATCGGGTTGGCATTGTTTTATGCATCGCATCGCGGATGGAGCGCCTACACTGGTTGCTTTGCCTTATCGTGATCGCGGGTTGCAGCCGGGTTACACTGCGTTATTTAGCGCATCGCGACCGCTTTGTGCCGCTTACATTCAGGCTATTTTGCGCATCAGCATCAAGCGTCGTTTACATCAAGATCAAAACGCTTTGTGCGTTTTACACCGCCGCGACTTTTATGCTGACAGATCGCTTTTAGTAAGCACTCCGCTTATTTTGCGACGGACTGCGCTCGCCGCTTAAAGATCGCTTTGCATTATCATTCACATTGCTTTTTGCATTATCGCATCACGGTGCAACATTGCCGCTTTGGGCGCATCGCATCGCCTTGTGCAATTTATCACCGCTACTGCTTTGCTACGACTGCTTTGTGCGCATTATCACCGCTACCGGTGGTTGCCCATCAGACCGCTTTTAGGTAATGATTACCTCCCGCTATTTGCGCATCGGACTGTTTTCTGCGTTTGCAGTTTATCTCGCATCTTGCTGTCATACTGTGGTTGTGCATCGCATCGCTTTTGTGCAGCTTTATATTCATGTTGTTACCGTGATCAGCATAGTTTTGTTGAAGTTTACACAAGCGCTTATTTTGGCGCATTGCACTATTTTGTGCGCAACCTTACATCATATTGCTTTCTGCGCGATCGCGCTGCTTTGTGAAGCGTTTATTAATCGGGCGCTGCTTTTGCATCGCACTTTGTTTTGTGCGCTTTTACACTCACGTTGGTTTATGACGCGCTCGACTATTTTGTTGGCAGCTTTTAGGACTTTAAGCGCTTCTTTATGATCGTGATCGCGCACTTTACACTGCGTGCTCTTTTGGCGTAATCGCATTGTTTTGTCGCGATGATTTACACTCAAGGCTTATTTTGGCGATCGACCTGGCTTTGTCGTGAAATATCGCCGAAGTTTATGTAGCGCGGTTTTCGCGATCACACCTTGTGATGTGCGCTACACACCGCTATTTTTACTGCATCGCGACCGCAGTGTTGTGTAGTTTACCCTGATCGCTTTTTTGCATCGCGACCGTGCTTTCGCAGCTTTACACTCGCGCTATTTTGGCGCATCACACCTGCTTGTCTTGTGCGGTTTTACACTCGCGGCCGCTTTGTTTTCGCTGGCGTCAATCAGCATTTTGTGCGGTTACACTCGCTTATTTTGGCGACGACCGCTTTTGTGCGTATATCAGGGCCACGATGTTTTATGCGCATCGCATTGTGATGTGCGTAAATTACCACACTGCTGCGCTCGCTATGACCCAGGTCAGCTGCAGTTTACACTGCCACTTGTTCGGCACATCGTGATTGTTTTGTGCTTGTTTACACTGGGCTATTTTTGCGTGATCACACTTTGTTTTGTGCGTAATCTACACTCGCGGTTGTTTTGGCGATCGCATGTTTTTGTGGCGTAACTTTATCACTCATGTTGTTTTGGCGACGTATCGTGACCTTTGTTTTGTGCGCTATCACTTTCGGTCTTTGCTTTGCGCTTCGCGCAATTTTTGTAAGTATTTATCACTCGGCAACAGGTTGCGTGATCGCACTATTTAGCTTTTACACTCATACCCAAGCTGTTTGCGCATCGCACTCTTTTGTGTTGTTTATCACTGGCGCTGTGTTGGGCATCGCATCGTTTTGTGTAGTTTACAGTCGCATTTTTAGCGCAACGCATACGCCTGAGCGCTTATGTGGGTCATACACCGCGACTTTATTTTGCGCGATTATGCTTGTGGGGAGCCGTAATGAATAGAAGTGTCGAGAGGAATGCACCGCGAAGTTAGAAACTATTCTTGGGCCCGTAGACTAATCAACCAAGATACCGAATATATAGAAAATTGCCGTCAATGGATGAAAAGATGTATGTTGAATAAAACAAAAGGATAATAAGTAGGTGGGCTCGGACCCCGAGGTCCGTAAAATGAGCTCTCGTATAAATGCAAGGGCTTCAGATTTAGAAAGGTATGTAAGAATAACTTCACTTAACTTAGAAAAAGAAGCTTGGAGTATAGAGCCGACTTGCCCGTCAGAGTGCTAACGGCACCCCCGACCGAATGAGTATGTTTATGTCTTTGCAGGTGTGTACTAGTCCGAGGATCAAGAGCGCTGCCCCAAGTGATCCTCAAGAGTATTTCAAAACCACTTCCCCACAATTGGTGCCGGGCTCAGTGGGAATACTCAAGCACATCCATGGAAGACGTGATGCAAGATCCTCCGATAGCTACCGGCCGCGATCATCATAGAGAGTCGAACATTCACTCCGGCAAATACGCCGAGAAAGAAATCATCGTCAGAAGACGGGGCCTTTGAATGTAACCGTATTCATAAACGACTTAACGCAGGAGACGTATGCTAGCCATCATGGAACGAGCCAAAAAGGACCAAACACGCTTTAGATAGCACCATCGGGCCGAGAATGAGCGCCGCCGTGATCCGCCTTTGAAATAGTAAAGTCCAAACAATGTTAAGGTCTCGCGGGTTTCGAAAGCGACCCCAGCGGTAGGCGATCTCACGGCTCCGTGAGTTCGACAAAGCAAAACTGTACCGATGCTAGCTGGTTTTCACCTTTATTAGTTTGGGATTGACTAAAGATGAACGTCTCTGGCGAAATGTTCATCGATGATGATATCCATATGATATACAACGCGCCGAAAAGCCCTCCGGTCGTCAGATAAGCAATCCGGCTCCTTCCCGTGCCCTTAGCAGAAGAACTCACGCCGCCAGAAAAGCGGTAATTCTCGAGAATCGCCAAGCATCGCCGACGACTCTGACTTGGATCGGGCTGTAACACTTTCCCACATTGACCCATTAGTGGTCACGCTACGCCAGAAACCGGTTCACCGTTTAACCCAGCCGTTCTTACAGACCGCTTTACACTTCGAGGTCATACGTATTATAAAAAACCTTCACCAAACTCAGGTTCACCGAATCGGACCGGACTCCGGCCCCTTATCCACTATTCGACTTCAATGCCAACCCCAGATACGCACTGGGAAAGATCAACCTACCCGTTCGAGCGGGTTCTAGAACGGACGATGTAGAATTTCCGGTTGTTTCGGGCCGCCATTGCGCATAATAATATCATCATGGGGCACTCCATGGTTGCATACCTTTACGGTGCCGCTTCCTCTTAGCACTTACCCATCAATTGTTACGCTTTCCCAACAGAACACGACATTGAGCAGATCCGCGGCTCCCAAAAATCCAAGCACAAGCATGTTACCTCGCCAAAATGGCAAAGGAATCACAGGTAAATTCCATTGAGGCACTCCAATCGGGAAATCACACCGATGACGTCGGGCAAGAACTGCCGGAAAAAGGGCCACTTGAAAGGTTTAGACCAAGTTGACATCGATGGAAGCCTTAGAGAAGTTCTTCATGATCGGCACCTCTTTAAATCAAACTGTTTATAAACATGAAGAAATACGATCTCCTTTCTACTCGCCAACCTCGACGTCTTTGCGTGGACTCTCAGAGATGAGATGCCGGGTATAGACCCATCAGTTCCGCCACAAAGACCACCTCGAACGTCGACTTCCACATGCAAGCCTGTCTATTCCAGAAAGTGCTGCCGGTCTGCCACATGTTGAAAGACATTGCCGCTGGCTCATAGAAGAAGTCGAGTAGATCGCTTGATCTGCCGGGGCAATTAGAGAAGCCACCTACCCCCACGCGGGTTTCCAACATGGTGGTGGTAAAGAAGAAAAAATGGAACTCAAGCGAAAAAGGCCGACTTCACAGATCTCGAACAAAGCCTCGCCTCTAAGGACTGCTTTCGCTTACCTAAAATCGACACCAACTCGTTGATGCAATCTGGCGCCACCAACGTGAGATGAGTTTCTCGGCAAGATTCAAAGAGGCTATCATCGACGCCATGCATCACTGTGATGACCAGGACAAAATTGCATTCCTCACCCGAGAGGGACCTACTGCTACAAAGTTATGCCTTTTGGGCTGAAGAATGGAGGGGCAACTTACCAAAGACTAGTCACCGCTATGTTCAAAGAAGAACTCGGCCATACTATAGAAGTCTACATCGACGATATGGTGGTCAAGTCCAAAGAAGAAAAGGATCACATAGCCGATCTAGAGAAGACATTCTGACATCTTCGCGCCAAATACGTAATGAAACTGAATGCTCAAATGCTGCTTGGAATCGACTCCGGCAAAATTTCGGGGTTATATCTTCAACCACCGTGGAATCGGCCAACCCGAGGCAAGTCACAAATTACACTGAACTCGGTTCCCCCAATCAGCGAAGAAGTCCAAAAGTTGGGATGAGGATGGCGCTGCACTCAATAGATTCATCACCGGTCAATGCACTGTTGTAGACAATTCTTCTAGACGCTTACGCCAAGGCAAAGCTTTGAATGGTCGGCACCGAAAGCAGTGCAGCTGTTTCATCGGGATCAACAAGACTTACCTCCTGGCCGCACTTCTCTGACAACACCACCGCCGGTGACCCTCATTCTCAGATTCCGCAGCTCCGGAGCAGGGCCATCAGCCGTACTATTAAAAGAAGAGGAAGGAACAACAACGGCCAAAAGTATATTATGTGAGCAAAGCAATGGTCGACAAGCTGCGAGACACATTACCTTCCGCTTAGAAAAACCTCATCCTAGCCTTGGTCATGGCAAAGCAAGAAAGCCGATGCATTACTTCAGTGGGCATAAAGATCGGGTGATAAATAAATTATCCCTCCGATCAAGATTACGCGAGTATAGAAGCTTCAGGACGTGTTTCAAAAATGGGTTCTTGAACTCGGCCAATATGACATTCGATTTTTTACCCAAACCGCAATCAAGGGACAAAAGTCTTTGGCCGACTTTTGTTGCCGAATTCACCGGAAGCGGCTTTCCGGACCTTAAACCCGGGCCGACGTTTCTTCCAAAGGCCAAGTTCGATCAAAGCGGAACTGGAAGTTTATGTTGTCGTGGGGATATTTGGCGCCTATATTGTGATGGATCATCCAAATCAACGGGTCAAGCAGGTTTCTGCCGGCGCAGCAATCATGTCTTCCGACGGGCGCAGAATAGAAGCGAGCCGTCAAGCTTGGCTTAAGCATCAAATAACGAGGCGAGTATGAAGCCCTCCTAGCCGGGCCTCACGGAGATGCACATATTCTCGGCAAGCTCGGCGTTTGCCATAGTGTTTCTTGTGACTCAAAATTGGTCATTAACCAGCCTAAAGGGAGAATATGTCTGCAAAAAAATCGACTGCGATGATGGCGGTTTCCTATATGAAAGCGCCAACTCTTTTGCTAACAAAAGTTTGACCATCATGAATTGAATCAAATAACACGTGATCGTAACACACACGCCAGAGATGTTCCTTCGGCATGCCTAGCCTCCGCCATCAATTCTGAGCTCAAATGGACAATTGAAGTAGGTTTCATCCCGAAGCCGAGTATTGGCCCTTTGGAGGAAACCCACGTCAACATTATAGAATCCGCGCCAAGCTGGATGGACCCCATTACCAGATTCCTCTCTTCTGAACAACTCCCAGAGGACAAAAAAGAAGCACACAAGCTACGCAATAAGGCCCTGCAATACTATCTGGATCCACAAGGAAGGCTTTATAAGAAGTCCCTCGCCGGTCCCTATTTGGAATGCGTACACCCGGATAAAGTTGAGGAGCTCCTAACTGAGATACATGAGGGCAGTTGAGGTGCCCACTCTGGCGGACGCACCCTGGCCCATCGAGCTATAACACAGGGATATTATTGGCCCGACAATGAGAGCCGACGCAGAAAATTACATTAAAAAATGCGAACAATGCCAAAAGTTCTCCCCACTGACCCATTTGCCGGCCGAAGAGTTGAGCTCTATCACCACTCCCTGGCCGTTTGCTCAATGGGGGCTTGATATCGTAGGACCATTGCCAAGAGCCCCAGGAAACAAAATAGCGCGAGTGTGAACTGCACAAAATAGTGCGACGCGCCAAATAGCGGGAGTGATAAACGGCACAAAATAGTGCGACGCGCAAAATAGTGCGAGTGATAAACTATAAAAAATAGTGCGACGCGCAAAATAGCGCGAGTGATAAATCGCAATATCAGGCGACGCGCAAAATAGCGCTAATGATAAATCAGAAAAACAAGGCGACGCTAAAATAAGGGATATATAGTGATAAATCGCAAAAACAAAGCGATGCGCAAAATAGCGCGAGTGTGAATCGCGACAAAATTGGGCGACGCGCAAAAATACGGGAGTGATAAATCGCGACAAATAAAGGCGACGCGCAAAATTCTTTCAGTGATAAATCAGAAAAAAAGGCGACGCCGCGAAAATAGCGCGAGTGAACTACACAAAACAGCGCTACGCGAAATAGCGCCAGTGTGAACTATAAAAGAGGCGACGCCGCAAAATAAGCGCGAGTGATAAATCCCATTGCACAAAACAAAGGCGACGAAAAAATAGCGAGTGTGAACTGCACAAAACAGTGCGATGCGCAATATAGCGCAGTTGATAAACTCACAAAACAAAGGCGACGGAAAAATAGCGCGAGTGTGAATCGCACAAAACAAAGGCGACCCGCAAAAATAGCGCGAGTGTGAATCGCATTAAAATCAGGCGACGCAAAAATAGCGCGAAAGTGATAAATCGCATAAAACAAGGCGAAAAATAGGGCGAAAGTGGTGAACTACACAAAATAATGCGGCGCGCAAAATAGCGGAGTGCTAAATCGCACAAAACAGTATGACGCCGCAAAAATAGCGCGAGTGTGAATCGCACAAAACATTGCGACGCGCAAAATAGGCGGAGTGATAAACTGCACAAAACAGTGCGACGGGCAAAATATCGCGAGTGATAAAAATGCACAAACAGGCGGCGCAAAATACGCAGTGTGAACCGCACAAAATAGTGCGACGCGCAAAATAGTGCGAGTGATAAACTGCACAAAACAGTGCGACGCGCAAAATTGCGCGAGTGATAAACTGTAAAAAATTGTGCGACGTGCAAAATAGCGCGAGTGAGAACTACACAAAACAGTGCGAAACGCAAAATAGCGCGAGTGATAAACTGCACAGGACAGTGCGACGCGCAAAATAGCGAGAGTGATAAACTGTAAAAAACAGTGTGACGCGCAAAATAGCGCGTAAAGAATCGCACAAAACAAAGGCGACTCGCAAAATAGTGCGAGTGTGAATCGCGACAAACCGGCGACGCGTTAAAATAGCGCGAGTGATAAATCGTGAGATAAAACAAAGGCGACGCGCAAAATAGGGCGAGTGGTGAACTACACAAAACAATGCGATGCGCAAAATAGCGGGAGTGCTAAACTGCACAAAACAGGGCGACGCGCAAAAATAGCGCGAGTGTGAACTGCACAAAACAGTGCGACGCGCAAAATAGCGGGAGTGATAAACTGCACAAAACAGCGCGACGGGCAAAATATCGCGAGTGATAAACTGCACAAAACAGGGCGAAGCGCAAAATAGCGCGAGTGATAAACTGCACAAAATTGGGCGACGTGCAAAATACGGGGAGTGATAAACTGCACAAAACAGTGCGACGCGCAAAATTGCTCGAGTGATAAACTGTAAAAAATAGTGCGACGTGCAAAATAGCGCAAGTGTGAACTACACAAAACAGTGCCATGCGCAAAATAGCGCTAGTGTGAACTATAAAAAAGAGTGCGACGCGCAAAATAGCGCGAGTGATAAACTACACAAAACAGTGCGACGGGAAAAATAGCGCGAGTGTGAACTGCACAAAATAGTGCGACGCACAAAATAGCGCGAGTGATAAACTTCACAAAATAGTGCGACGGGAAAAATAGCGCGAGTGTGAACTGCACAAAACAGTGCGACGCGCAAAATAGCGCGAGTGATAAACAAAGATAAAACAAAGGCGACGCCGCAAAATAGGCGTAGTGTGAACTGCACAAAACAGTGTAACGCGCAAAATAGCGCGAGTGTGAACTGCACAAAACAGTACGACGCGCAAAATAGCGCGAGTGTGAACTGCACAAAAGAATGCGACGCACAAAACAGCGCGGGTGATAAACTGCACAAAATAGTGCGACTGGCAAAACAACGCTAGTGATAAACTGCACAAGACAGTGCGACGCACAAAATAGCGCGAGTGTGAACTGCGAAAAACAGCGCGACGCGCAAAATAGCGCGAGTGATAAATCGCGACAAAATAAAGGCGACGCGCAAAATTGCTCGAGTGATAAACTATAAAAAATAATGCGTCGCGCAAAATAGCGCAGTGTGAACTACACAAAATAAAGGCGCGCAAAATACCGCTAGTGTGAATAGCACAAAATAGTGCGACGCGCAAAACAGCGAGTGATAAACTACACAAAACAAAGGCGACGAAAAATAGCGAGTGTGAATCGCGACAAACAAAGGCGACGCGCAAAATAGCGCGAAGTGATAAACTTCACAAAAACAAGGCGACGAAAAATAGCGCGAGTGTGAATTGCACAAAACAAAGGCGACTCGCAAAAATAGCGCGAAAGTGTTAATCGCACAAAACTGGCGACGCGAAAAATAGCACGATCGATAAACAAAGATAAAACAAAGGCGACGCGCAAAATAGGGCGTAGTGGTGAACTGCACAAACAATGCGGCGCGCAAAATAGCGTGAGTGCTAAATCGCATAAAACAGGCGACATGAAAATAGCGCCAGTGTGAATCGCACAAAATAAAGGCGACGCGCAAAATAGCGGGAGTGATAAACTGCACAAAACAGCGCGACGGGCAAAATCTCGCGAGTGATAAACTGCACAAAACAGTGCGACGCGCAAAATAGCGCGAGTGTGAACTGCACAAAATAGTGCGACGCGCAAAATAGTGGGAGTGATAAACTGCACAAAACAGTGCGACGCGCAAAATAGCGCGAGTGTGAACTGCACAAAATAGTGCGACGCGCAAAATAGCGCGAGTGATAAACTGCACAAAACAGTGCGACGCGCAAAATAGCGCGAGTGATAAACTGTAAAAAACAGTGCGACGCGTAAAATAGCGCGAGTGTGAACTGCACAAAACAGTGCGACGTGCAAAATAGCGCGAGTGATAAACTGCACAAAACAGTGCGACGCGCAAAATAGCACGAGTGTCAACAGCGCAAAACTGTGCGACGTGCAAAATAGCGCGAGTGATAAACTGCACAAAACTGTGCGACGCGCAAAATAGCGCGAGTGATAAACTGCACAAAACAGTGCGACGCGCAAAATAGCGCGAGTGATAAACTGCACAAAACAAAGGCGACAGAAAAATAGCGCGAGTGTGAATCGCACAAAATAGCCGACGCGCAAAAATAGCGCTGGAAGGATAAATCGCGACGTAAACAAAGGCGAAGCGCTAAATAGCGCCGGTGTTAAACTGCACAAAACGGTGCTACGCGCAAGATAGCGGGAGTGATAAACTACACAAAAAAGGCGAAATCGCAAAATAGCGAAGTGTGAATCGCGACAAAATAGTGCGACGCGCAAAATAGCGCGAGTGATAAACTGCACAAAACAGTGCGACGGGCAAAATAGCGCGAGTGATAAACTGCACAAAACAATGCGGCGAGGAAAATAGAGCGAGTGATAAATCGCACAAAGCAAAGGCGACGTGCAAAATAGCGCGAGTGATAAATCGCGACAAAAACAAAGGCGACGTGCAAAATAGCGCGAAAGTGTGAATCGGACAAAATAGTGCGACGCCAAATAGCCGGAGGATAAACTACACAAAACAAAGGCGACGCGCAAAATAGCGCTGGACGATCAAATCGCACAAAATCAGGCGACGCGCAAAATAGCGCGAAAGTGATAAATCAGAAAAATAAAGGCGACGCGCAAAATAGCGCGAGTGTGAACTGCACAAAACAGTGCGACGCGCAAAATAGGGATAGTGATAAACTGCACAAAATAGGGCGACGCGCAAAATAGCGCGAGTGTGAACTGCACAAAATTGGGCGACACGCAAAATAGGGGGAGTGATAAACTGCACAAAACAGTGCGACGCGCAAAATTGCGCGAGTGATAAACTGTAAAAAACAGTGCGACGCGCAACATAGCGCGAGTGTGAACTACACAAAAAAGTGCCATGCGCAAAATAGCGCTAGTGTGAACTGCAAAAAAGAGTGCGACGCGCAAAATAGCGCGAGTGATAAACTGCACAAAACAGTGCGACGCGCAAAATAGCGAGAATGATAAACGGTAAAAAATAGTGCGACGCGTAAAATAGCGCGAGTGTGAGCTACACAAAACAGTGCGACGCCCAAAATAGCGCAAGTGATAAACTAAACAAAACAGTGCGACGCGCAAAATAGCGCGAGTGATAAACTACACAAAACAGTGCGACACGCTAAATAGCGCGAGTGATAAACTATAAAAAACAATGCGACGCGCAAAATAGCGAGTGTTAATCGTGATAAACAGGCGACGCGAAAATAGCGCGAGTGATAAATCGCACAAAATAAAGGCGACGCGCAAAATAGCGCGAGTGATAAATCGCACAAAAACAAAGGCGACGGGAAAAATAGCGTGAGTGTGAATCGCACAAAGAAGGCGACATAAAAATAGCGAGTGATAAATCGCGACAAACAAAGGCGGTTAAAAATAGCGCGAGTGATAAATCGCACAAAACAAAGGCGACGCGAAAAATAGCGGGAGTGATAAACTGCACAAAATAAAGGCGACGCGCAAAATAGCGCGGGAGGATAAACCGCACAAACAAAGGCGACGCGCAAAATAGCGCGAGTGATAAATCGCACAAAATCGCGGCGACGCGCAAAATAGCGCGAGTGATAAACCGCACAAAACACAGCGACGCGCAAAATTGCGCGTCTGTGAACTGCACAAAACAAAGGCGACGAGCAAATAGGGATAGTGATAAACGCACAAAAATGAAGGCGACGCGCAAAATAGCGCGAGTGATAAATCGCACAAAACAAAGGCGACGCCGCAAAATAGCGTGGCAGTGATAAATCGTAAAAAAAGGCGACGCCGCAAAATAGCGCGAAAGTGTGAACTCACAAAAAAGGCGACGCGCAAAATAGGGATAGTGATAAATGCACAAAATAGGGCGACGCGCAAAAATAGCGCGAAAGTGATAACTTGCAATAAAATAAAGGCGACGCCGCAAAATAGCGCGAAAGTGATAAATCGTAAAAATAAAGGCGACGCGCAACATAGCGCGAGTGTGAACTAAGACAAAACAAAGTGCTACGTGCAAAATAGGGCGAGTGATAAATCGCAAAAGAGGCACGCCGCAAAATAGCGGTAGTGATAAAATCGCACAAAAAAGCGACGCGCAAAATAGCACGAGTGATAAATCGACAAACAAGGCGACGCCGCAAAACAGCGCGAGTGATAAACTACACAAAACAGTGCCATGCGCAAAACAGCGCGAGTGATAAAATGCACAAAACAAAGGCGAAGCGCAAAATAGCGCCGGTGATAAATCGCACAAAACAAAGGCGTAAGCGCAAAATAGCGGAGTGATAAATCGCACAAAATAAAGGCGACGCGCAAAATAATAAAGGCGACGCCGCAAAGCGCGTAGTGATAAACTATAAAATAGTGCGACGCAAAATAGCGCTTAGTCATAAATCGCACAAAACGGCGACGCCGCAAAAATAGCGCGCAAGCGATAAATCAGAAAATAAAGGCGACGCGCAAAATAGCGCGTGTGAATCGACAAAACAAAGGCGACGCGCAAAATAGGGATAGTGATAAATCGCACAAAATAAAGGCGACGACAAAAATAGCGCGAGTGATCGCGACAAAATTGGGCGACGCAAAAATAGCGGGGAGTGATAAATCGCACAAAAATAAAGGCGACGCCGCAAAATTGCGGTGATAAATCGTGAAAATAAAGGCGACGCGCAAATATAGCGCGACAGAACTCACACAAAAGTGCCATGAGCAAATTAGCGCCAGTGTAAATCGCACAAAATAGCGACGCAAAATAGCGAGGATAAAACAAACTAGTGCGTCGCACAAAATAGCGGGAGTGATAAAATCGCACAAACAAAGGCGACGCGTTAAAATAGCGCGAGTGATAAACTAAACAAAACAGCGCGACGCGCAAAATAGTGCGAGTGATAAATCGCACAAAATAAAGGCGACGGGACAAAATAGCGCCAGTGATAAATCGCAAAACAGGCGACGCGCAAAATAGCGCGAGTGATAAATCGCACAAAACAAGGCGACGCGCAAAATAGCGAGTGATAAATCGCGACAAAATAAAGGCGACGCGCAAAATAGCGCGGAGTGATAAATCGCACAAAATAGTCCGACGCGCAAAATAGCGGAGTGATAAATCGCAAAACAAAGGCGACGCGCAAAAATAGCGCGAGTGATAAATCACAAAATAAAGTGCGACGCGCAAAATAGCGCGAGTGATAAATCGCACAAAATAAAGGCGACGCGCAAAATAGCACGCAGTGATAAACTGTGAAAAACAGTATGACGCGCAAAATAGCGCGAGTGACCGCACAAAACAAAGGCGGCGCAAAATAGGGATAGTGATAAATCGCAAAATAAAGGCGACGCGCAAAATAGCGTGTGTGTGAATCGCCCAAAATTGTGCGACGCGCAAAATAGGTGAGTGATAAATCGCACAAAACAAAGGCGACGCGCAAAATAGGCGCGAGTGATAAATCAGAAAAAATGCGACGCGCAAAATAGCGCGTAGTGTGAACTCTACAAAACAAAGGCGACGCGCAAAATAGGCGAGTGATAAATCGACAAAGGCGACGCAAAATAGCGCGAGTGATGAATCGCAAAAATTGGGCGACACGCAAAATAGGGGAGTGATAAACCGCACAAATAAAGGCGACGCGCAAAATAGCGCGAGTGATAAATCGTAAAAACAAAGGCGACGCGCAAAATAGCGCGATTGTGAAAGCCACAAAACAATGCGATGCGCAAAATCGCGCCAGTGGGAACCGCACAAAACAGTGCGACGCACAAAATAGCGCGAGTGATAAAATGCACAAAACGGTGCGACGCGCAAAAATACCGCGAGTGATAAATCGCACAAAACAAAGGCGACGGTAGCGCAAAAAATAGCGAGTGATAAACCGTACAAAACAGTGCGACGCGCAAAATAGCGCGAGTGAATCCAAAACAAAGGCGACGCGCAAAATAGCGAGTGATAAACTGCACAAAACAGCGCGACGCGAAAAATAGCGCGAGTGATAAACTGCACAAAACAGTGCGACGCGCAAAATAGCGCGAGTGTGAACTGCACAAAACAGTGCCACGCGCAAAATAGCGCGAGTGATAAACAGCACAAAATAGTGCGACGCGCAAAATAGCGCGAGTGATAAACAGCACAAAACAGTGCGACGCGCAAAATAGCGCGAGTGATGAATCGCATAAAATAAAGGCGACGCGCAGAGCGCGAGTGATAAATCGCACAAAACAGTGTGACGCGCAAAATAGTGTGAGTGATAAATCGCACAAACAAGGCGACGCGCAAAATAGCGAAAGTGATAAATCGCTAAAAAACAAAGGCGACGCAAAATAGCGCGAGTGATAAATCGACAAAAACAAAGGCGATGCGCAAAATAGCGCGAGTGTCAAACTGCAGAAAACGGTGCGACGCACAAAATATCGCGAGTGAAAAACTGCACAAAACTGTGCGACGCGCAAAATAGCGCGAGTGTCAAACAACACAAAACAGTACGACGCGCAGAATAGCGCGATTGATAAACTGTAAAAAACTGTGCGACGCGCAAAATAGCGCGATCGATAAACTGCACAAATCAGTGCGACGCGCAAAATAGCGCGAGTGATAAACTGTAAAAAACAGTGCGATGCGCCAAATAGCGCGAGTGTGAACTGCACAAAACAGTGCGACGCGCAAAATAGCGCGAGTGTCAAACTGCAGAAAACAGTGCGACGCGCAAAATAGCGCGAGTGAAAAACTGCACAAAACAGTGCGACGCGCAAAATAGCGCGAGTGTGAACTGCACAAAAAGGCGGTGATAAATCAGATCAAAAAAAGGCGACGCCAAAATAGCGAGTGATAAATCGCACAAAACAAAGGCGACGCGCAAAATAGCGCGAGTGATAAACTGCACAAAAATCGGGCGACGCGCAAAATAGCGAGTGTGAAACCGCACAAAAAAAGTGCGACGCGCAAAATAGCGGGAGTGATAAATCGCAACAAACAAAGGCGACGCGCAAAAATAGCGCGAGTGATAAACGCACAAAACAAAGGCGACGCGCAAAAAATAGCGTGACGATAAATCGCACAAAACTGCAAAGGCGACGCGCAAAATAGCGCGTAGTGATAAATCGCATAAAAATTGGGCGACGCGAAAAATAGCGGGAGTGATAACCAGCACAAAATAAAGGCGACGCGCAAAAATAGCGCGAGTGATAAACCGTAAAATAAAGGCGACGCACAAAATAGCGCGAGGGATAAACTCCAAAAAAAGTGCGACGCGCAAAATAACGCGAGTGATAAACTGCCCAAAAGAGTGCGACGCGCAAAATAGCGTGAGTGATAAACTGTAAAAAACAGTGCGACGCGCAAAATAGCGCGAGTGTGAACTGCACAAAACAGTGCGACACGCAAAATAGCGCAAGTGGTAAACTGCACAAAACAAAGGCGACGCGAAAATAGCGCGAGTGTAAATCGCGACAAACAAAGGCGACGCGCAAAAATAGCGCGAAAGTGATAAATGCACAAAATAGGCGACGCGCAAAATAGCGCCGAGTGATAAATAGCACAAAATAAAGGCGACGCGCAAAATAGCGCGAGTGTGAAATCGTAAAATAAAGGCGACGCGCAAAATAGCGCCGAGTGTGAGCAACCGCGACAAAACAATTAGGCGACGCGCAAAATATCGCGAGTGATAAATCGCACAAAACAAGGGCGACGCGCAAAATAGCGCCGAGTGATAAATCGCACAAAATAGTGACGCGCAACAAATAGCGCGGTGATAAACCGCACAAAAAAAGTGCGACGCGCAAAATTGCGCGCAGTGAAATCGCAAAATAAATATGCGACGCGCAAAATAGCGCGAGTGATAAACCGCACAAACAAAGGCGACGCGCAAAATAGCGCGAGTGTGAATCGCACAAAAGAGGCGACGCGCAAAATAGCGCGAGTGATAAATCGCACAAAACAAAGGCGACGCGCAAAATAGCGCGAGTGATAAATCGCACAAAACAAAGGCGACGCGCAAAACAGCGCGAGGGATAAACTGCACAAAACGGTTCGACGCGCAAAATAGCGCGAGCGATAAATCGCGACAAAATAAAGGCGACGCGCAAAATAGCGCGAGTGATATGAATCGCGACAAACAAGGCGACGCGCAAAATAGCGCGAGTGATAAACACAAAAACAAAGGCGACGCGCAAAATAGCGCGAGTGATAAATCACACAAAACAAAGGCGACGCGCAAAATAAGCGCAAAATAGCGTGAGTGATAAATAGCACAAAATAGTGGGACGCGCAAAATAGCGCGAGTGATAAATCAGACAAAATAAAGGCGACGCGCAAAATAGCGAGTGGTAAACAGCACAAAAGAGTGCGATGCGCAGAACAGCGCGAGTGCTAAATCGCACAAAATAAAGGCGACGCGCAAAATAGCGCGAGTGATATCGCACAAAATAGGGCGACGCAAAATAGCGCGAGTGATAAATCAAAAAAAGGCGACGCGCAAAATAGCGCGGTGATAAACGCACAAAATAAGGCGACGCAAAAATAGCGTGAGTGATAAATCAAAACAAAGGCGACGCCTCAAAATAGCGCGAGTGATAAACCGCCAAAAGAAAGGCGACGCCGCAAAAATAGCGCGAGTGATAAACTAAACAAAACAATGCAACCCGCAAAATTGCGCAAGTGATAAACCGACAAAATAGTGCGACGCCGCTAAATAGCGCGAGTGATAAATCATAAAACAAAGGCGACGCGCAAAATAGCGCAAGTGAACCGCACAAACAGGCGACGCGCAAAAGAGCGCGAGGGTAAATAGCTCAAAAGAGTGGGACGCGCAAAATAGCGGAGTGACAAATCGCATAAAATAAGGCGACGCGCATAATAGCACGAGTGATAATCGACAAAACAAAGGCGATGCGCAAAATAGTGCCGCGATAAATCGCACAAAACAAATGCGACGGGCAAAATAGCACGAGTGATAAACGCAAAACAAAGGTAAGCACAAAATACCGCGAGTGACAAACTGCACAAAATAGGGCGACGTGCAAAATAGCGCGAGTGATAAACGGCACAAAACAATGCGACGCAGAAAATAGCGCGAGTGATAAATCGCGACAAAATAAGCGACGCCATGCAAAATAGCGAAAGTGTGAATCTACAAAACTGCGGCGACGCGCAAAATAAGCGCGAGTGATAAATCGCACAAAACAAAGGCGACGCGCAAAATAGCGCCAGTGATAAACTTCAAACAAAAAATGCGACGCGCAAAATAGCGCGTAGTGATAAATCGCACAAAATAAAGGCGACGCGCAAAATAGCGCGAGTGTAAACTGGACAAAACAGTGCGACGCGCAAAATAGCGCGAGTGAAAAACTGCACAAAACAGTGCGACGCGCAAAATAGCGCGAGTGTGAACCGCAAAAAATAGTGCGACGCGCAAAATAGCGCGACTGATAAACTGCACAAAACAGTGCGACGCGTAAAATAGCGCTAGTGTGAACTGCACAAAAGAGCGACGCGAAAATAGCGGAAGTGATAAATCGCACAAAATAAAGGCGACGCGCAAAAATAGACGAGTGATAAATATAAAATAATACGACGCGCAAAATAGCGCAAGTCTGAACTGCATAAAACTGTGCGACACTCAAAATACCGCGAGTGATGAACTGCACAAAACAGTGCGACGCGCAAAATAGCGCGAGTGATAAACTGCACAAAACAGTGCGACGCGCAAAATAGCGCGAGTGATAAACTGCACAAAACAGTGCGACGCGCAAAATAGCGCGAGTGTGAATTGCACAAAATAGTGCGACGCGCAAAATAGTGGGAGTGATAAACTGCACAAAACAGTGCGACGCGCAAAATAGCGCGAGTGTGAACTGCACAAAACAGTGCGACGCGCAAAATAGCGGGAGTGTGAACTGCACAAAACAGTGCGACGCGCAAAATAGCGCGAGTGATAAACAGCACAAAACAGTGCGACGCGCAAAATAGCGCGAGTGTGAACTGCACAAAATAGTGCGACGCGCAAAATAGCGCGAGTGATAAACTGTAAAAAATAGTGCGACGTGCAAAATAGCGCGAGTGATAAACTGCACAAAAACAAAGGCGACGCGCAAAATAGTGCGAGTGATAAACAGCACAAAACAGTGCGACGCGCAAAATAGCGCGAGTGATAAACTGCACAAAATAGTGCGACGCGCAAAATAGCGCGAGTGATAAACTGCACAAAACGGTGCGACGCGCAAAATAGCGCGAGTGATAAACTATAAAAAACAGTGCGACGCGCAAAATAGCGCGAGTGTGAACTGCACAAAACAGTGCGACGCGCAAAATAGCGCAAGTGATAAACTATAAAAAACAGTGCGACGCGCAAAATAGCGCGAGTGTGAACTGCACAAAATAGTGTGATGCGCAAAATAGCGCGAGTGATAAACTGCACAAAATAGTGCGACGCGCAAAATAGGGGGAGTGATAAATCGCGACAAAATAAAGGCGACGCAAAAATAGCGCGAGTGATGAATTCACAAAACAGTTCGATGCACAAAATAGCACGAGTGTGAACCGCGCAAAACAGTGCGACGAGCAAAATAGCGGAGTGATAAATCGCACAAAACAAAGGAGACGCGCAAAATAGCGCCGGTGAATCGCAGAAAACAAAGGCGACGCGCAAAATAGCGCGAGTGATAAGCACAAAAATCACGCGACACGCAAAATAGCGCAAGTGATAAATCGCACAAAATAGGCGAAGCGCGACGCGCCAAATAGCGCGAGAGATAAATCGCACAAAATAGTGTGACCCGCAAAATAAGCGCGAGTCAGAACTACACAAAATAAAGGCGACGCGCAAAATAGCTAGGTGATAAATTGCACAAAAGAAAGGCGACGCAAAATAGCGTGAGGATAAACGCGACAAAACAAAGGCGACGCACAAAATAGCGCTAGTGTGAACTGCATAAAATAGCGCGATGCGCAAAATAGCGCCGGTGGTAAACTGCGCAAAACAGTGCGACGGGAAAAATAGCGCAAGTGATAAACTACGCAAAACAGTACGAAGCACAAAATAGTGCGAGTGATAAACTACACAAAACAGTGCGACGGGCAAAATAGCGCGAGTCATAAACTGCACAAAACAATGCGACGCGTAAAATAGCGCCAGTGATAAACTGCACAAAATAGTGCCACGCGCAAAATAGCGGGAGTGAATCGCGACAAAACAAAGGCGACGCGCAAAAATAGCGCGAAAGTGATAAATCAAGACAAAATAAAGGTGACGCGCAAAATAGCGCGAGTGATAAACTACACAAAACAGTGAGACGCGCTAAGGAGCGCGAGTGTGAACTGCACAAAATAGGGCGACGCGCAAAATAGCGGGAGTGATAAGCTATACAAAACACTGCGACGCGCAAAATAGTGGGAGTGATAAACTGCACAAAACAGTGCGACGCGCCAAATAGCGCGAGTGATAAATCAGAAAATAAAGGCGACGCAAAATAAGCGGGAGTGAACTACACAAACAAAGGCGAGGTGCAAAATAGCACTAGTGTGAAACTACACAAAAGAGTGGCGACGCTGCAAAATAGCAGAGTGAATCGCATAAACAAAAGAAGGCGACGCGCTTAAATACGCATGTAGTGATAAACTACACAAACGCAAAATAGCGCGAGTGATAAAATCGCGACAAAATAAAGGCGACGCGCAAAATAGCGCGTAGTGATAAACCGCGACAAAACAAATGACGCGTAAAATAGCGCGAGGGATAAATCGCGACAAAACAAAGGCGACGAAAAATAGCGCGAGTGATAAACTACAAAATAAAGGCGAAGCGCAAAATAGCGCTTAGTGATAAATCGCACAAAATGCCACGCGCAAAATGGCGGGAGTGATAAACCGACAAAACAAAGGTAACGGCAAAATAGCGCGAAAGTGATAAATCGCATTAAAACAAAGGCGACGCGCAAAATAGCGCGAGTGATAAATCGCGACAAAACAGGCGACGCGCAAAATAGCGCGATAAATCGCATAATAGGGCGACGCGCAAAATAGCCGAAAGTGATAAATCACAAAACAAAGGCGACGCGCAAAATAGCGCCAGTGATAAACTATAAAAAGGCAACGCGTACCGCGACGCAAAATAGCGCGAGTGATAAATACACAAAATAAGCGATGCGCAAAATAGCGCGAAAGTGTGAATCGCACAAAATAGGCGACGCGCAAAATAGCGCGAGTGATAAACGCACAAAACAAAGGCGACGCGGCAAAAGCCAGAAAAGATAAATCAGCAAAACAAAGGCGACGCGCAAAATAGCGCGAGGTGAATCCACAAAACAAGGCGACGCGCAAAATAGCGCGAGTGATAAATCGCACAAAACAAAGGCGACGCGCAAAAAATAGCGCGAGTGATAAACTGCACAAAGGCGACTCGCAAAATAGCGCCAGGTGAACTGCACAAAAGCTAAGCGACGCAAATAGCGCGAGTGATAAAGACAAAATGAAGGCGACGCGCAAAATAGCGCCAGTGATAAATCGCAAAATCGGCGACGCAAAATAGCGCGAGTTATAAATTGCACAAAATAGTGCGATGCGCAAAATAGCGCGGGTGAAAACTTCACAAAACTATACAACGCGCAAAACAGCGCGAGTGATAAATAGCACAAAATAGTGCGACACGCAAAACAGCGCGAGTCATAAACCGCACAAAATAAAGGCGACGCGTAAAATAGCGCGGTGATAAACGACAAAACAAAGGCGACGCGCAAAATAGCGAGGATAAATCGCATGAAAAATAGGCGACGCGCAAAATAGCGGAGTGATAAACGCACAAAACAAAGGCGACGCGCAAAATAGCGCGAGTGATAAAACGCATAAAAGACGCGCAAAATAGCGCGAGGATAAACCCACAAAATAAAGGCGACGCGCAAAATAGCGCAGTGAGAAAGTGCACAAAATAGGGCGACGCGCAAAATAGCGCGAGTGATAAACCAGACAAAATAGTGCCACGCCGCAAAATAGGAGTGATAAATTGCACAGAATAGTGCGACGCGCAAAATAGCGCGAGTGTGAACTGCACAAAACAGTGCGACGCGCAAAATAGCGCGAGTGATAAACTGCACAAAACTGTGCGACGCGCAAAATAGCGCGAGTGATAAACTGCACAAAACAGTGCCACGCGCAAAATAGCGGGAGTGATAAACTGCACAAAACAGTGCGACGCGCAAAATAGCGCTTGTGAGAAACTGCACAAAAAGGCGACGCGCAAAATAGCGCGAAGTGTGAACTACACAAAATGATGCGACGCGCAAAATAGCGCGAGTGTGAACTGCACAAAAGAGTGCGACGCGCAAAATAGAGTGATAAATCGCACAAATAAAGGCGACGCCGCAAAATAGCGCGAAAGTGATAAACTACACAAAACAGGCGACGCCAAAATATGCGCGGATAAACCGACAAAATGGCGACGCGCAAAATAGCAGTGATAAATCGCACAAAATAGGCGACGCGGAAAATAGCGACGAGTGATAAATCGCAAAACAAAGGCGACGTGCAAAATAGCGCGAGTGATAAACCGCACAAAAGGCGACACGCTAAAAAATAGCGGGAGTGATAAATCGCAAAACAAAGGCGTGCAAAACGCGCGAAAGGCAGTGATAATCGCGAAAATGCAGGCGACGCGCAAAATATCGCGAGTGATAAATCGCACAAAATAAAGTAGCGACGCGCAAAATAGCGAGTGTGAATCGCGACAAAGGCGACGCGCAAAATAGCGCGAGTGATAAACCGCGACAAAATGGCGACGCGCAAAAATAGCGCGAGTGTGAACCGCACAAAATAGGCGACGCGAAAAATAGCGGAGTGATAAATCGCACAAAACAAAGGCGACGCGCAAAATAGCGGGAGGAGCGACAAAATAAAGGCGACGCGCAAAAAATAGCGCGAGGTGAATGCACAAAACAAGTGACGCGCAAAATAGCGCGAGTGATATATAATAAAATATGCGACGCGCAAAATAGCGCGAGTCATAAATCGCCTAAAATAGTACGCGCAAAATAGCGCGAGTGATAAACTGTAAAAATAGTGCGACGCGCAAAATAGCGCGAGTGTGAACCGCACAAAATAGTGCGATGCGCAAAATTGCGCGAGTGATAAACAGCACAAAAACAAAGGCGCACGCAGCAAAATAGCGCGAGTGATAAATCGTAAGCGCAAAAGCCAAAAACAAAGGCGAAGCGCAAAATAGCGCGAGTGATAAACTGCACAAAAAAGGCGACGCACAAAATAATAGCGCGAGTGATAAATCAGAAAAATGCTAGTGGAAGCAGTGAGTCGCGACAAAATGCGCGACGCGCAAAATAACGCGAGTGATAATCTGTAAAAAATAGTGCGACGAGCAAAAAATAACGCGAGTGTGAATCGCAAAAATAGTGTGTAGCGCAAAATAGCGAGTGTGAATCGCGACAAAATTGGGCGACGCGCAAAATAGCGAGTGATAAATCGCAAGTGATGAGCAAAATAAAACTGTGAAAAATAAAGCGCGACGCGCAAAATAGCGCGAGTGTGAACTACCAAAACAGTGCGATGCACAAAATAGCGCGAGTGTGAACTACCAAAACAATGCGATGCAGAAAATAAAGCTTGTGTGAACTGCACAAAACAGTGCGACACGCAAAATAGCAGGAGTGATAAACTGCACAAAATAGTGCGACGCGCAAAATAGCGCGAGTGTGAAATGCACAAAACAGTGCGACGCGCAAAATAGCGCGAGTGATAAACTGCACAAAATAGTGCGACGCGCAAAATAGCGCGAGTGTGAACTACAAAAAACAGTGCGACGCGTAAAATAGCGCGAGTGATATACTGCACAAAATAGTGCGACCCGCAAAATAGCGTGAGTGATAAACTGTAAAAAACAGTTCGACGCGCAAAATAGCGCGAGTGTGAGCTACCCAAAACTGTGCAACGCGCAAAATAGCGCGAGGGATAAATTGCACAAAACAATGCGACGTGCAAGATTGCGCTAGTGATAAAACGTAAAAATACGACGCCTAAAATAGCGCCAGTGATAAATCGCATAAAACAAAGGCGACGGCAAAATAGCGAGTGATAAACTACACAAAACAAGGCGAAGTAGTGATAAACCGCACAAAATAAAGGCGACGCCCAAAATAGCGCGAGTGATAAACTTGAAAAAGCAGTGCGACGCGCAAAATAGCGCGAGTGAAATGCACAAAACAAGGCGGCAAAAATAGCGTGAGAGTGTAAAATGCACAAAACAAAGGCGACGCGCAAAAATAAGGTGAGTGTAAATCGCACAAAAACAAAGGCGAGGCGCAAAATTGTAAGTGATAAATCGCGACACAAAACAAAGGCGACGTGCAAATTACCGCGAGTGTCAATTGCACAAAACAAAGGCGACGCGAAAATGTCACGAAAGTGTCAATCGCACAAAATAGTGTGACGCGCAAAAAGCACGCGGTGATAAACTACACAAATAAAGGCGACGCCGCAAAAATAGCGCGAAAGTGTCACCGCACAAAATAAAGGCGAGGCGCAAAATTGCGCGAGTGTGAACTGCGACAAAATAAAGGCGCCGCAAAAAACGCGAAAAGTCAATCGCACAAACAAAGGCGACGCGCAAAATAGCGCCAAAGGTCAATCGTGACAAAACAAAGGCGACGCGAGAAATATGCAATTGATAAACTGCACAAAACAGTACGATGCGCAAGATAGCGAGGGTGAACTACACAAAACAGTGCGAAGCGCAACGTTGCGTGACTGGGAACTGCACAAAACAGTGCGACGCACAAAATAGCCCGTGTGTCAACTGCACAAAACAGTGCGTGGCGCAAAATTGCGCGACTGTCAACTGCACAAAACAGTGCGACGCGCAAAAAGCACGCGAGTGTCAACTGCACAAAACAGTGCGACGCGGAAAATAGTGCAAGTGATAAACTGCACAAAACAGTACGATGCGCAAGATAGCGCGAGGGTGAACTGCACAAAACAGTGCGAAGCGCAACGTTGCGTGACTGTGAACTGCACAAAACAGTGCGACGCACAAAATAGCGCGAGTGATAAACTGCACGAAACAGTGCGACGCGCAAAATAACGCGAGCGGTAAACTACAAAGAACAGTACGCGCAAAATAGCACGAGTGTGAGCTGCTCAAAACAATGCGATGCACAGAATAGCGCGAGTCATAAACTGCACAAAACAGTGCGTCGCGCAAAATAACGCGAGTGTGAACTGCACAAAATAGTGCGACGGGCAAAAGTGTGCGAGTGATAAACGGCACAAAACAGTGCGACGCGAGAAATAGTGCGAGTGATAAACTGTAAAAACCAGTGTAGCGCGCAAAATAGCGCTAGTGTGAACATCACAAAATAGGGCGACGCGCAAAATAGCGCGACTGTCAAACTGCACAAAACAGTGCGACGCGCAAGCTAGCGCGGGTGAGAAACTGTACAAAACAGTGCGACGTGTAAAATAGCGCGAGTGTGAACTCCACAAAACTGTGCGACGCGCAAAATAGCACGAGCGATAAACTGCACAAAACAGTGCGACGCGCAAAATAGCGCGAGCGATAAACTATAAAAAGCAGTGCGGCGCGCAAAATAGCACGACCGAGAATCGCGAAAGTGCGACGCGCAAAATAGCACGAGGAGAATCGCACAAAACAAAGGCGATGCGCAAAATAACGCGAGTGTGAATCGACAAAACAAAGGCGACGCACAAAATAACGCGAGTGATAAATCAGAAAAAAAGGCGGAGCGCAAAATAGCGAGTGTAAACCGCCAAAACAGGCGATGCGCAAAATAGGCGAGTGTAAATCGCACAAAATAGTACGACGTCAGAGACACCCCATTTTTGACCGCCTCAAGACTTGGGCATTAATGATAGTTTGTTTTGTTGAGAGATGTGCAGTACAGTGTTCAATTCCTTCGCAAGAAGAGAGGCAAATCTTCCTAACACTTTGTTTAAGGGTTTGGAGTTGAAGAAAAGAGGAAAGGAGAGGAGAAAACTGGTTTGGGGAGAAGATTGGCAAAGATCCTGTAGAAGGGAATCGAGCAGCCTCGCTAAATCGGGCTTATTCAATTCAATACTTGGAGTTAAGCTATGAGGCCACCATCATTGGAAAGAAGACTCGGCTTCACTTTGCACTCAAGAATCTCCTAGAGCCAAGTCCGGTGGAGGAGATATGATTGGTTGAAGCCGGGCATCATCCCTAAGTTGATCGAGTCTGTGCGACCTCACGGAAAAGGGCATAACTTTTTGCACAGAATGAATTTTGATGCAAGGTTTGCGCCATTGAAAGATAACTTCCGCTTCGATTTCCATACCCACCGCCATGTTTTGACCAAGGAATCATCTGTCGGCACTCTATTTAGCCGACTGGCATAAAAGAGTGCCGACCGGCACTTTATTTTGGCCGAAAATCAAATTGGCTGTCGTTGAACCTTTGCACCCCCAAAGCCTGGTGCATGCCACCAGGCTAGCCGGAGTGCACAGAACTCGACCCACGCATACATGTGCCTATTTTGCACCATTTTGCACCTTTTGACCCCATTTGGTGCACCTTTGCTCATGGCTTCTTGAGGAAGCCTTGACCTTTGTCTTGGCTTCCTCAAGAAGCCTTACTACTGTCTTGGCTTCTTGGAGAAGCCCCTTGCTTTAGCTTCTTGTAAGCCATTTGCTTGCTCTATATAAGAGCTCTTCCTCTCCATTGCTTAGGTTAGAGTTTTGGAACAAAAACCGAGATATATAGATATATATCCGATATAGATAGATACAACCCTATCTCTCTATATCTCACTCCTTTGCCTCCAAAAGTCCATTATTCTTGGCCTTTCTTTCACCAATCCATAGCACTACCACCACTACTCCATCACACAGCTTGGAGAAGTTTTTCAGAGGCCAAAGGTGTCAGAACTCAAGCCAAGAAGCAACCAAAAGGGTAATCTTCAAGGGTGAGTTCTCATTCTCCTTTCTAGCCTTTTCTTGATCCATATCTAAGCCTTGCTAGCACGCTCCTGTGGGCTCCGACCCATACTTCATCTAGTCTTATTTGGGGGTCCTCTTCATGTTTGATTGAGGACCCCTGCCATTTGGTGGCTGCATCTAGCACCTATCTCAATATCCTCAGATGCCATGTTTCTTGCATAGAATATTTGGCTTGTGTGTGACCTGTTACAGAGCATGATGTAAGCTAAGAGTAGGCTTATTTTGAGCCCTTCTTCAACATTGTTGAAGGGCTCAACATTGTTTGGATAATCCTTAGGCTACTTGCTTTGAAATCCATGTTTTAGCCTCATTTTTGCATGGTTTGTTAGCCTTGTATTCTTACTGATTTTGGGGCTGTCATATACTTTAAAGAGAAAGTTTGGAGCCCTTCTTCAACATTGAAGAAGGGCTCAACCATTTTTGGCCTCTATCATGCACTTGCTTTGAAATCCATGTGATTTACCGTAATCTTGCATGCTTTCTTAGCCTATCTTGCTTCTGTTTTTGTGGCTGGTCATACACTGAAAATGTGCTTATTTTGTCATGTATAAGATCTGTTTTTGTTGTTTGGGCCATCCATGACATGCCTTATGTAGCCACTTTGCATTTTGGCTTGCTAGCCTTAAGTGCATGAGTATATAGCATGTGTTGCTTGCATCATTTTAGTGGTTTGGAACCATCTAGCATGCTATTTCAGTCCCTTTGGTGTGCTTGTATGCTTACCTTAGTTGTCTCTTTAGTGCTCTAAAAGCATGCGCTAGGTACTCCATGTTTTGGCCTTAACGCATACCTTTGAATTTGAACCATCTAGATGCCATCTAGGGGGTCCTTTGGGCTTAGTTTATGTGTTAAAACTCTGATTTTAATTTTTTAAGTATTGCCATGTGTGGTTGTACTAAGTGTGGTTCAAAGCCTCATTGGCTTGCCTTAATGCTTGGACCATTTGCATGCATGCTTAGCCTACTTTGTTGCTTGATTTGGCATCATTTTGTAGCATGATTTCAGAGCTTTCCATGCATGCTAGTTGTTCATGTTTAGCTTCCTTTAAGTGTGCTTAAAGCTTGCTTCATTATGCCTAAGTGTCAAGCCATAACATGTGCATATGTGTGTGCATTTTGGCCTTCATTTCCATGGTTTTGGCCATCGCTTTGGACCTAACTTAGAGCTGTCCAATTAGTGTAAGTCCATCCCTTGCATGCCATTCAAGTGTTGTTGCATTATCCCATGTTTGTATGCTTTGGTTGCATATGTTGCATGCTTGAAATCACTTGCATTCGTCTTGCATTCCTTTGGCCAAGTTGCTAGCATGATGCATGATTTAGATTACCTCTTGCATGCTCTAGTGGTTTGTATAATTGTGGCATGTTTGTTTGCTTGTTGCTTAGGTTGTGTACTTAATGCATTACATGCTTGTATGCTCCCTTTTATGCCATGTTGCATATTAGCTAACATGCCTAGGTTGCATGGCATTGGCATGCATGCCTTGCCTCTTGATCAAGTGATAGAGGTTGGGTTTCACTTGTTTGTTTGATGTGCATTTCATTTGAAATCAAAGTTGCAAACTCGGCCTTTTAGGCCATCATGCACCAAGATGCATCATTGATGGCCCGAGGGTCGAGGGTTATGCTCTCTTGAGTCTAACACATGATAGGGGGCATAGCCATGCTTACATATGCTCAAAATTCTATGCTATGCACTGCTCGTTCATTGCTTGTCGCCAAAACTGCTCGCAGAATTTAGTGCCGACCGGCACTTCAAAGGTGCACCGCAATCTTTTTGTGCCGATAAAGCTCCCAAGCAGTGGGTGGCCACCTCGAGAAGCCGGTGGTTATTTCCTCAAGCCGGAGGTGTACATCAGTGAATTTGGAAGATGTTCTGGGACTTTGGCAATTTTCCAGGGAGGCGTGACAAAGGAAATGAGAGACAAGGTGGCACTGTAGGCTTTTCCTGCAAGTCGCAACGAGCATGCATCATTCACAAGATCTCGAGGCAGGTCAGGCCCTTTTTTATTTTGCAGTTATTTATAAAGTAATTAGTGTTTTCTAATAATTAATTCTATACATTATTCGGTCAGATATTATTTTGGTCCTCCGTGTGAGGGCATGTTTGTAATATGTGCGTGGGTGTGTGTATGTCTTCCAACCCCATTTCTTTCTCCCTTTTATTTACCCGCTTATGATGGTAGATTAGGCATATTTACTTTAGCATACCTTATGCAACGCATGTGTGCATCCATGCATTTGTTTACATGCACTGCCTCTGACATCATCATACAAATCGCATCGTACTTTCAATTCCAAATTGAATACGTGATAGTTGTAGCATTTCACATGCCATGTCTAGGATAGCCGAGCGCCTAGATTACATCTTTGCATGTGTTGCATTAGACATTTCAAGATGCTTAGGTCCATGCATGGATTTCTAATAAGCTTCGCTTTTGGCTTGGAGTACTAGGTGAGCTTTTATGCTTTAGCATATCACATGCGTGTGAATGTTGCCATGATAGCATGCTTACCATGAGGCTAAGTGCTTATATGATATAACCGCATGAATGCCCGTGGATGGAGGTTGAATTACCTAAATTGGGGACAACACATTAAAACTGTGGAGTTTTAAAGCCCACTAGATAGTGGCAAAACCGCTTTTTCTAAAAGCCCGCTTGAGAGTGGCAAAACTGATTTTAGCCTACTTATGAGTAGCAAGTCATTTTCAATACAAACTTACAATGTTTTGTTCCAACTTAGGCGATTTGGTCTATACTTGTTTGTCAGGCGATAACATAGTAAATCTAGGCTAATAACCGGAATAAGAACACGTAATGTTTTCAAAAGAGGATATCATGGTTAGTAGAGGCCGGTCTTCGGACCAGGGCGAAAGGGGGTGCTCATAGCAGACCTTCCCCGATCGTACCCAAGCTCCCGAGCCAAGACAACTTTGGTGATGACGTTATTTCTAAGACCGAGTCGTGGTTTCCTAAATTCCCCATTTTAAAAAATATTTAGGTGGCGATCAGACCGCAAAGCCCATGTTTGGCACTACTTTTCAAAAACTGCTTTCCTTAAAACGATTTGCCGAGGTGGACTCTTTGGTTCAGATTTAGAACCGCAACAAACTTAAAGAGTCCGAGTCAGAAGCGAGGTCCCCCTGCTTGTTACACAGCTTCACTGGGATTTTTAGAGAGCTTGACTCGAACTCGTGATATCTTGTTTTGACTACACTTATGTGTTTCTTTGCATTGCATGTGCATTGGTGCGCCTAGGACACCGGTTGGCCATCCGCTATTCTCGAGCGGTTCGCCAAGGCTTGTCTTGTCAAGGCATGTCCATAAGGTCGACCGTTATGGCTCGCCAAGATGGGAACACAAACCCGGTTTTACCGGGCACCCTTTTCACCATTCGACCTAGTGCATATTTGGATCCATAGTGACCATTCCAAATTAGGACAAAGTTGCTTACCCGATGTTAGGTTGTTTGAAACCGCTGCAGGTAGTGAAACCCTAGCTCTCGACAAAATAGGACAGGGAAACCCTACCCCAACATAGGGGTGTTTGGCTCTTTTACTTGCTATGTGCTTTTAGAGTGTATCTCACAGGAATGCATACACCAATGCGGGCTCGATATCCCGCCGCAGCACCAAAGACGCTTTTTTGAGAATCACCATATTCGCGGGTATCGATTCGATTTGGGGCGATGATTTCGGGAACAATGATCGCGAATAGAATACTGCTCACCGCTCAGATCTGCTTTTGGTGAAAGTTGAGCCGAGATGTCGTCTGCTTTTCCCTTTTGATAGGTAGTCTTGGAACCATAGCTTCGTAAGGCTCCACTATCCTCCGGGTACATTGATTTATGCGCGGTAGACTTTGTCGTCGATCCGCTTCAGGCCAAAGGTAGTAAAGGGGGTTGGCCACGGTCACCTGCTCAAAGAAGCATTAAATCAAGAATCCTTATCCCCTCACCAAAGGGATTGTCGTGCCGAGGTCTCGCCACACCACAGGATAGATATACCAATACCGATGGACCAACAGTATACGTCAGGGGTAGAGGCAATGATGCGCCGATGCATGAAACTATGAAACTCATGCAAAGAAGACGCCGTCCGCCAAGCGAATTCTCCAAAGAAGTCGCAATTATGGCTCAAGAAAGCCGAGCTCATCACCAGTCGCAACAAAGAAAGCGGGCTGGCTCGCTTACAACAAGTTCCTCCCCAATAGGAGCTCCAAAGACTGGGAGACGCCAAATGTCCAAAATGTCCAAGAGGATACAGATCTTCCAATCGGCCGCCACCGATTCTACCATTCTATCCAAGGCGCCCACGCCTATCAATGTAATGACTCTCCTTCGAGTTCAAGCGACCCCACAAATACAAGCCGAGTAAGTTGGAAAAATGTTTAAGAAATCCCAAGGAGTCAAGTCCATCCCGGATATCGAAGATGGATATACCGACGCACCGTGACGCTGCGATCGCTTCAAGATGCCTCACATTGACCGATTTGATGGGTCCGGGACCCCATGGTCCACCTAAGTTTGTTTTCAGATGTTCTACGCCCGATGGGCTTGACAAGATTACGGTTTCCTCCTCTTAGCAGACTCGCTGTATTGCGCCAACCTGCACGCCAAACTAGAAGACTCAAGAAACGGCCGAGGAGATGTCCGAGGCCTTCGCCGCACAATATTCATACAATACCAGATCGAGATCACAACCCGTGATCTTGAGACAACCAGCAAGAGCCGAAGAGAGCTCGACTTTGTAACTCGCTGAGGGCCAAGGCCACAATGATGGCCGCTAGGCCGACGGATAAAGACCAGATTCGGATGATTGTGCGCAATCTTCAGCCGAAGTTAATGCAAAAGATGATAGTAGTCCCCTTCCCCACCTTTTCAGACTTACATGAGATGGGAGTACAGATCGAAGATGCTATGAAACAAGGCCTTATTGATCGAGAAGGAGCACTTCAGAGGGCATTTTCGCAGTCAATGCGACCACCAGTGGTGATGCAGCTGCAAGATCTTCTGAAGTGGGCATGGTCACTAACACCGCATCAAAAATAGCTACCCCATTTACCAAAGGTGTCCTAAGTAGCTCACAGAAACCAAATATCCACCTCGAGTCAAGAGGGTTTTCACCCCACTTCATATGCCTTTGTCAAAGGCTCTTGAGGTCCTAATCCGGGAAGGACATCTGGCACCATTGGTACAACCGACTTTACCTGCTCCTCTCCCTCCAAAGCATGACAGATGGCATCAGGCGCATTATCAACAAACCGGTCATGAGACCGAGAGTCGCTGCTGCGCCATGATGTACAAGATTTGTTTGACAACAACGCTATCACCGCATCACCAAGAAGGTCCATCACCACCGGATCGCTGAACTTTGGGGATAGTACGAATATGTGATCGGGGATGAACCACCATGCAAGACTCGCTTTCAGATGCGGCGATGGCATGCAATGCTTTTGAGCATTTTGAATGCTAGTTTTATACTTTCTCGACTTGGGTATTGGGTCATTTTGTCGCTTTTGTGTTGGGTCACTTTTTTATATCGAGTCACTGGTCTGCTCTTGTTGTATCGAGTCACCCTGTTGCCGAAATCCGGGTGATTTCGGGTGTTACCGACATCACTTGCTTGTTTCAAGGCTCTGTCTTTTCATTTTGTTTTGAGTCTGTTGCCAGGAGCCGCTTGTGCCAACAGATCTCAATGAAACAAAGAAGGATTTTCACGCCTCAAGATTTGTTTCGTGCCAGTGCCAGCGTAAGTTCAATGTGATGATAGTATTTGACTAGAAGTCAGGCTTTTACGTGCCTTGAATCATTACATTGACCTAAGTTTTTCAAAACTTTTTCTAACACCGGTGAAAACGAAGAGGAAGGAATTCCTTGGGATTTGCAAAAATTTGATCAATTGAGAGAAAGAGAGGCGCTAAGCCCTTAATGAATGAAATCATGCTTGTTAGTGTGAGTACCGAGAAGGACCCTAGCTTTGATCCAGATTGGTCCTACATCGTCTTCAAAGATGAGCGATTTGTCGCTTTCTTAAAAACTTTCAAAAATGTTTTATGCGGTCCTCGAAGACATGTGTGGAATCGCTTGAGATTGTGTAGCCTAGGATCGCTTCACCGAGACTCGACCCTCATTTTCAAACCTTGGACTCAAACTCGTAATGTTCAACTGTTAACTATAAGGTGAGGCCTGTGGTCAGATTTGAAGCAATTTCAACAAGAGGCCACCAAAGTCGATCAAGAGGATCGATGTTGTCAAGAAGCTTGCAAAGCTAGATCAGAAGCACCCCTTGAACTAGGGGCAAAAAATATCCGATGTGCTCGAAGAGCCAAAGGTGGATCTTTCTGCAAATCAACGCAACAGCCACTCTCTTGGATACAGATGGCTTCAATCTCGAAAACCATTTGGCATGGACTTGTTACACTTTTTACCCTTTGAGAGGCTCGCTGGGCCGAAAACCCGGAAGGGCGACCCAGGCAAAAGTTAGAGCAAGAGAAAAATAAAAAAATAAAAAAAAAAAAAAAATGCAAAAAATGAAAAAATGAAAAGGAATGAAAAGAATAGAAAAAAAAAAAGAAGAAAAAAAAAAGAAGAAAAAGAAGCTCGCAAGGTCGAAAACTCAAGACGGGCGCCTTTGGCAAAAGTTAGAGCCTAAAAGAAAAAGAAAAAAAAGAAAGAAGAAAAAAATGAAAAAGAATTGAAAAGAAGAAAAGAAGCTCGCAAGGTTGAAAACTGCACAGCGCTTTGGCAAAAGTTAGAGCATAAAAGGAGAGGTTAAATACCCGAGTGTACCTTAACCCCGAACTACGTAAGGCTTGATTCCCATGTTTGGGATACGAGGCAACTTCACTTTGAAGTCCAAACCAAACACTTCCAAATCGATTGTGTCCATGTAATGGTTTTGATCATCCTTGCCTTCTCTCAGATCCGAGAGTTTGGTTGTCATCGTCACTCAAGATTGATTGCAAGATGCCACGCGCTTATCAAACAAGGGCAACGCCGTTGCCATTCAATGCGCCAAGCATTATCCAAACAAGGCAACCTTCCGCCATTCAAAATGCCGCTGATGTCATTTCAAACAAGGGCAACTTTCCGCTGCCATGCAAAGGTCCTTCAGACAAGGGGCAATTTTCCATTGCTAATGGTCCGAGGTTGCGATCTCAAGAGTAGGTTCCGGCTCGTTGAGCGGTAGCCGCTTGCAAAAACAGCTTTTTGAGAATTTTAATGAGGTTGACAATTCTCTCAAAAATTATTCCATATTTTCCAAAATCGACCATTTTTTGGACCCAAAAAGGAAAATTTTCGCTCACGACCTAACTTGCATGATTTTCAAAATCAAAAGTTGAATAAGCATGTTAATCTAACTTTCATGTTGATCAAAATTGTTTTAAAACCAAAAAAATGGTCAAAATGATGAACTAGGGGCACAGCTTGAGTCAAGCCTCGTTTTCCCCGTCCAAAGATACTTGCCGAAAGGGCACAACCAAGTCAACAACAAAGGGTCGAAAGCTCTAACCCTCCAAGCAAATGAGGTATTAAGTCAAGTGCGGCAACCTAATTGAATGGATCAAGATGTTCCACTTCCTCATCTCGACAGATCTAACCACGCCCAAACTCAACAGGCATCATCAACCGATGTTAGCCGGATTTGCTACACACCCACTGTGGCACAACCCTCTCGTGGGAAAGTTCACTGCTAAGCAGAAGAAAAGAATCTAGCGTAATGCTAGGGCAAAAGCCCGCAACTCCTTGTCTATCCGCCAACCACCCAGGGAGGGATGAAAATGAGAGATTGAAGAATAGAGAGGCGCTGATGAGAGAAAAAGTGAGCAAAGGGCGTTGGGAAAAAAATAGAGCTTGAGGGGCGGGTGATGTGAGGCCGACAAACGAGCAAGGGTGGGAAATACTACCCGTGAAACAGGCTCCCTGGCACGCTTGAGTGTCGTGTCCTTTGTTTGTCTCGATTCTTGTTTTGAGTCGCCTCGAAAGTGTCACTCGATGTGTCTAGGTTATGTGCCTTTTATTTCCATGTTGAGTCGTGGTGTCAGTGTCCAACAGAGACTCAATACCCGCTTGAGAACTCAATTTCAATTTCAAAATCAAATCATCTTGTGCTCAGTGCCGTGCCATTCTCCACATTTGTGCAAAACAGATTCGTTTCTTTCATAAACCGCAGGTTCACCCCGATAAGTGTGAACAAGAGAACTGTGACCTATCTCAAGCTATATAGGTTCCGCATCGCAGCAAAAGAAAAGAGGGAAAATTGAAGCATCTGAGTGTGTTTCACCTTCAAGAAATTCCGAGACTACATCCCGTGTACCTCTTCAGCCTTGCTGCTGTTCAAGTATGAGTGTACCTCTACTTCAAGCTCAAGATCAAGTCTACTTCAAGTAATAGTGTATCAATTACACCTCATTCCCTTCGTGTATCAATCACACGTCTTTTCACTCAAAGGTATCTAACACACTTTATTTGCTTTTAGTGTATCAATCACACCCCATTCACTTCGTGGTATCTATCACACACGTCATTTGCTCCACTTAGTGTATCTAACACATTTCATTTGCCTTAGTGTATCAATCACACTTCATTCTCATTTAGTGTATCAATCACACTTCTTTCATTTTGTGTATCTATCACGCACATTCTCATTTTGTGTATCTATCACACACATTCTCATTTTGTGTATCTATCACACACATTCTCATTTTGTGTATCTATCACGCACATATTCACTCATTTTGTGTATCTATCACACACATTATCATTTTATGTATCTATCACACCCATTCTCACTTTAGTGTATCTATCACACACTTCATTGCATCCAGTGTATCAATCACACACTTCATTTCATTCAGTGTATCAATCACACACATCATTGCATTCAGTGTATCAATCACACACTTCATTGCATTCTGTGTATCAATCACACACTTCATTGCATTCAGTGTATCAATCACACACTTCATTTCATTCAGTGTATCAATCACACACTTCATTGCATCTAGTGTATCAATCACACACTTCATTGCATTTAGTGTATCAATCACACACTTCATTCACATTCAGTATATCAATCATACTCCTGTTCACTAAGTGCATCTATCCCACTTCGTGTTCACCTTTAGTATATCCATCATACTTGTTCACTATGTGCATCTATCCCACTTCGTGTTCACCTTTAGTATATCAATCATACTTGTTCACTAAGTGCATCTATCCCACTTCGTGTTCACCTTTAGTATATCAATCATACTCCTGTTCACTAAGTGCATCTATCACACTTCGTGTTCACTTTTAGTATATCAATCATACTCCTGTTCACTAAGTGCATCCATCCCACTTCGTGTTCACCTTTAGTATATCAATCATACTCCTGTTCATTAAGTGCATCTATCACACTTCGTGTTCACCTCTAGTATATCAATCATACTTGTTCACTAAGTGCATCTATCACACTTTGTGTTCACTTTTAGTATATCAATCATACTCTGCTCACTCAAGGCATCTATCACACTCGTGTTCGCTTAGTGTATCAATCACGCCTGCTCACTCAGCATCTATCACACTCGTGTTCGCTTAGTGTATCAATCACACGCTCACTTTGTGTATCTATCACACACTTTCACCTTTTGTATCTATCACATGCTCCCTTTGTGTATCCACCACACACATTTGCTTAGTATATCTATCACATATTTGCTTAGTGTATCCATCACACCTGCTTTTGCTTTGTGTATTTTGCTTCCCTTGTGTATCAATCACACTTTATTCATATAGTGTATCCATCACACTCTCTTCACTTTGGTGTATCCATCACACATGTTTGTCCACTTAGTGTATCCATCACACTTCGCTCACTTTGAGTATCTAACGCACATGTTCGTGAGAATTGCATAATTCTCTTACATCCTTTCTACATGACATGTAGTCTGGTTTATGTCTACTTGCTTGCATAACATTCGCTTAAAATGTTGCATTTATTTTGCATAATTGCTTCATCACAGCATCCTTTGCATGATCATAAGTTATGCACTTGCATTGTGCATCACTTTGCATCCTGCCCCCGAACTACGCTGGTTTGATTCCTTGCAAAGGGATACGTAGGCAGCCTGCGGGCACAACCATTTATTTATCGATATTTTGTTTGTTTGTCCAAGTCTTCGGCCTTGTCAAAAATAGGTCGTCTCGGGGCTTTGACATTCACTCCGCCATTATTATGACTTTCGAGTTCCACAAAGAGGGCAATCAGAGACACCCCATTTTTGACCGCCTCAAGACTTGGGCACATCGATAGTTTGCTCGGTGTTGAGAGATGTGCAGGCACAGTTCAATTCTTCGCAAGAAGAGAGGCAAATCTTCCCGAACACTTTGTTTAAGGGTTTGGAGTTGAAGAAAAGAGGAAAGGAGAGGAGAAAACTGGTTTGGGAGAAGATTGGCAAAGATCCGGGTAGAAGGGAATCGAGCAGCCCTCGCTAAATCGGGCTTATTCAATTCAATACTTGGAGTTAAGCTATGAGGCCACCATCATTCGAAAGAAGTCGCCCGGGGCTTCACTCTGCCCGCAAGAATCTCCTAGAGCCAAGTCCGGGTGGAGGAGATATGATTGGTTGAAGCTGGGCATCATCCCGGTTGGATCGAGTCTGCGCGACCTCACGGAAAAGGGCATAACTTTTTGCACAGAAGGAATTTTGATGCATGGTTTGCGCCATTGGAAAGCTAACTTCCGGGGCTTCGATTTGCATACCCACCGGCCATGTTTTGACCAAGGAATCATCTGTCGGCACTCTATTTAGCCGACCGGCATAAAAGAGTGCCGACCGGCACTTTATTTTGGCTGAAAATCAAATTGGCCGCGGTTGAACCCTTTGCACCCCTGCTCTGGTGCATGCCACCGTGCAGCTGGAGTGCACAGAACTCGACCCACGTGCATACATGTGCCTATTTTGCACCATTTTGCACCTTTTGACCCCATTTGGTGCACCCTTTGCTCATGGCTTCTTGAGGAAGCCTTGACCCTTTGTCTTGGCTTCCTCAAGAAGCCTTACCAGCTGTCTTGGCTTCTTGGAGAAGCCCCTTGCTTTAGCTTCTCTTGTAAGCCATTTGCTTGCTCTATATAAGAGCTCTTCCTCTCCATTGCTTAGGGTTAGAGTTTTGGAACAAAAACCAGAGATATATAGATATATATCTAATATAGATAGATACAACCCTCTATCTCTCTCTATATCTCACTCCTTTGCCTCCAAAAGTCCATTATTCTTGGCCTTTCTTTCACCAATCCATAGCACTACCACCACTACTCCATCACAGCAGCTTGGAGAAGTTTTTCAGAGGCCAAAGGTGCTGTAACTCAAGCCAAGAAGCAACCAAAAGGGTAATCTTCAAGGGTGAGTTCTCATTCTCCCTTTTCTAGCCTTTTCTTGATCCATATCTAAGTCTTTCTTGCAAGCACTTTTGGGCTCCGACCCAAACTTCATATAGTCTTTTTTTGGGGTCCTCTTCATGTTTGATTGAGGACCCCTTGCCATTTGGTGGCTGCATCTAGCACCTATCTCAATATCCTCTTGTATGCCATGTTTCTTGCATAGAATATTTGGCTTGTGTATGATCTGTTTCAGAGCATGATGTAAGCTAAGAGTAGGCTTATTTTGAGCCCTTCTTCAACATTGTTGAAGGGCTCAACATTGTTTGGATAATCCTTAGGCTACTTGCTTTGAAATCCATGTTTTAGCCTCATTTTTGCATGGTTTGTTAGCCTTGTATTCTTACTGATTTTGGGGCTGTCATATACTGTAAAGAGGCTTGTTTTGAGCCCTTCTTCAACATTGAAGAAGGGCTCAACCATTTTTGGCCTCTCTATCATGCACTTGCTTTGAAATCCATGTGATTTACCGTAATCTTGCATGCTTTCTTAGCCTATCTTGCTTCTGTTTTTGTGGCTGGTCATACACTGAAAATGTGCTTATTTTGTCATGTATAAGATCTGTTTTTTGTTGTTTGGGCCATCCATGACATGCCTTATGTAGCCACTTTGCATTTTGGCTTGCTAGCCTTAAGTGCATGAGTATATAGCATGTGTTGCTTGCATCATTTTAGTGGTTTGGAACCATCTAGCATGCTATTTCAGTCCCTTTGGTGTGCTTGTATGCTTACCTTAGTTGTCTCTTTAGTGCTCTAAAAGCATGCGTTGTGTACTCCATGTTTTGGCCTTAACGCATACCTTTGAATTTGAACCATCTAGATGCCATCTAGGGGGGTCCTTTGGGCTTAGTTTTATGTGTTAAAACTCTGATTTTAATTTTTTAAGTATTGACATGTGTGGTTGTACTAAGTGTGGTTCAAAGCCTCATTGGCTTGCCTTAATGCTTGGACCATTTGCATGCATGCTTAGCCTACTTTGTTGCTTGATTTGGCATCATTTTGTAGCATGATTTCAGAGCTTTCCATGCATGCTAGTTGTTCATGTTTAGCTTCCTTTAAGTGTGCTTAAAGCTTGCTTCATTATGCCTAAGTGTCAAGCCATAACATGTGCATATGTGTGTGCATTTTGGCCTTCATTTCCATGGATTTGGCCACTGTTTTGGACCTAACTTAGAGCTGTCCAATTAGTGTAAGTCCATCCCTTGCATGCCATTCAAGTGTTGTTGCATTATCCCATGTTTGTATGCTTTTGGTTGCATATGTTGCATGCTTGAAATCACTTGCATTCGTCTTGCATTCCTTTGGCCAAGTTGCTAGCATGATGCATGATTTAGATTACCTCTTGCATGCTCTAGTGGTTTGTATAATTGTGGCATGTTTGTTTGCTTGTTGCTTAGGTTGTGTACTTAATGCGCATTACATGCTTGTATGCTCCCTTTTATGCCATGTTGCATATTAGCTAACATGCCTAGGTTGCATGGCATTGGCATGCATGCCTTGCCTCTTGATCAAGTGATAGAGGTTGGGTTTCACTTGTTTGTTTGATGTGCATTTCATTTGAAATCAAAGTTGCAAACTCGGCCTTTTAGGCCATCATGCACCAAGATGCATCATTGATGGCCCGAGGGTCGAGGGTTATGCTCTCTTGAGTCTAACACATGATAGGGGGCATAGCCATGCTTACATATGCTCAAAATTCTATGCTATGCACGCCGTCATTGCTTCGTCAAACCGCCTCTCGGCAGAATTTAGTGCCGACAAGCACTCTTGAAGGTCGAGCAATCTTTTTGTGCCGATAAAGCTCCCCAGCAGTCGGTGGCCACCTCGAGAAGCCGGTGGTTATTTCCTCTAGCCGGTGGTGTACTTCAGTGAATTTGGAAGATGTTCTGGGACTTTGGCAATTTTCCAGGGAGGCAGGACAGTGAAACAGAGACAGTGGTGGCACGGTGTAGGCTTTTCCGGGCAAGTCGCAACGAGCATGCATCATTCGCGCATCCCGAGGCAGGGGCTGTGGCCCCCTTTTATTTTGCATTTATTTATTAAGTAATTAGAGTTTTGTAATAATTAATTTTATTCATTATTCGGCCAGATATTATTTTGGTCCCTCCGTGTGAGGGCATGTTTGTAATAAGTGTGCGTGGGTGTGTGTATGTCTTCCAACCCCATTTTTCTTTCCCTTTTATTTACCTCGCTATGATGGTAGATTAGGGCATATTTACTTTAGCATACCTTATGCAATGCATGTGTGCATCCATGCATTTGTTTACATGCACTGCTCGCAGACATCATACAAACTGCATCGTACTTTCAATTCCAAATTGAATACGTGATAGTTGTAGCATTTCACATGCCATGTCTAGGATAGCCGAGCCCCGCCTAGATTACATCTTTGCATGTGTTGCATTAGACATTTCAAGATGCTTAGGTCCATGCATGGATTTCTAATAAGCTTCTTTTGGCTTGGAGTACTAGGTGAGCTTTTATGCTTTAGCATATCACATGCGTGTGAATGTTGCCATGATAGCATGCTTACCATGAGGCTAAGTGCTTATATGATATAACCGCATGAATGCTGTGGGATGGAGGTTGAATTACCTAAATTGGGGACAACACATTAAAAACTGTGAGTTTTAAAGCCCACTAGATAGTGGCAAAACCGTCTTTTCTAAAAGCCCGCTTGAGAGTGGCAAAACTCAGATTTTAGCCTACTTATGAGTAGCAAGTCATTTTCAATACAAACTTACAATGTTTTGTTCCAACTTAGGCGATTTGGTCTATACTTGTTTGTCAGGCGCATAACATAGTAAATCTAGGCTAATAACCTAATAAGAACACGTAATGTTTTCAAAAGAGGATATCATGGTTAGTAGAGGCGGTCTTCTGACCGGCGAAAGGGGGTGCTCATAGTGACCTTCCCGATCGCATCCAAGCTCGAGCCAAGACAACTTTGGTGATGACGGACACGTGGCCTTGACCGAGTCGTGGTTTCCTAAATTCCCCATTTTAAAAATATTTAGGTGGCGACTCATGTCCGCAAAGCGATCCATGTTTGGCACTACTTTTCGAAAAATCTGTTTTCCTTAAAACGATTTGCCAGAGGTGGACTCTTTGGTTCAGATTTAGAACCGCAACAAACTTAAAGAGTCCGAGCTGTAGCGAGGTCCCCCCCGGGCTTGTTACAGACGCGCAAAATAGCGTGAGTGTAAATTGCACAAAACAGTGCGAGGCGCAAAATTCCACGAGTGATGAACTGCACAAAACAGTGCGACACGCAAAATAGCGCGGGTGTGAACTGCTCAAAACAGTGCGACGCGCTAAATAGCGCGTGTGTCAACTGAACAAAACAGTGCGACGCGATAAATACCGCGTGTGTCAACTCCACAAAACAGTGCGACGCGCAAAATAGCTCGAGTGATAAACTGGAAAAAATAGTGCGACGCGCAAAATAGCGAGAGTGATAAATTGCACGAAACAGTGCGTCGGGCAAAATAGCGCGAGTGTGAACCACAAAAAACAGTGCGACGTGCAAAATAGTGCGAGTGGTAAACAGCACAAAATAGTGCGACGCGCAAAATAGCGCGAGTGATAAACTTCAAAAAATAGTGCGACGAGCAAAATAGCATGAGTGTGAAATGTACAAAACAGTGCGAAGCGCAAAATGGCGTGAGTGTAAACTGCACAAAACAGTGCGACACGCAAAATAAGGTGAGTGTAAACTGCACAAAACAGTGCGAGGCGCAAAATTCTACGAGTGATAAATTGCAGAAAACTGTGCGACGCGCAAAATAGCGCGAGTGATAAACTGCACAAAGCAGTGCGACGCGCAAAATAGCGCGAGTGATAAACTGCAAAAAATAGTGCGACGCGCAAAATAGCGCGACTGTCAACTGCACAAAACAGTGCGACGCGCAAAATGTCACGAGTGTCAACTGCACAAAACAGTGTGACGCGCAAAAAAGCACGTGTGATAAACTACACAAAACAGTGCGACGCGCAAAATAGCGCGAGTGTCAACTGCACAAAACAGTGCGAGGCGCAAAATAGCGCGAGTGTGAACTGCACAAAACAGTGCGACGCACAAAATAGCGCGAGTGTCAACTGCACAAAACAGTGCGACGCGCAAAATAGCGCGAGTGATAAACTGCACAAAACCGTGCTATGCGCAAGATAGCGCGAGGGTGAACTGCACAAAACAGTGCGACGCGCAAAATTGCGTGAGTGATAAACTAGCACAAAACAGTGCGACGCGCAAAATAGCGCGAGTGGTAAACTACAAAGAACAGTGCGACGCGCAAAATAGCATGTGTGTGAGTTGCACAAAACAGTGCGACGCGCAAAATAGCGCGAGTCATAAACTGCACAAAACAGTGCGTCGCGCAAAATAGCACGAGTGTCAACAGCAGAAAATAGTGCGACGGGCAAAAGTGTGCGAGTGATAAACGGCACAAAACAGTGCGACGCGAAAAATAGCGCGAGTGATAAACTGTAAAAACCAGTGCAGCGCGCAAAGTGGCGCTAGTGTGAACTTCACAAAACAGGGCGACGCGCAAAATAACGCGAGTGATAAACTGCACAAAACATTGCAACGCGCAAAATAGCGCGAGTGATAAACTGTAAAAAACAGTGTGACATGTAAAATAGCGCGTGTGTGAACTGCACAAAACGGTGTGACGCGCAAAATAGCACGAGTGATAAACTGCACAAAACAGTGAGACGCGCAAAATAGCGCGAGTGATAAGCTGTAAAAAGCAGTGCGATAGGCAAAATAGCACGAGTGAGAACTGCACAAAGCAGTGCGACGCACAAAATAGCACGAGTGAGAACTGCACAAAACAGTGCGATGCAAAATATAACGCGAGTGCGAACTGCACAAAACAGTGCGACGCGCAAAATAACGTGAGTGATAAACTGTAAAAAACAGTGCGGAGCGCAAAACAGCGCGAGTGTAAACTGCACAAAACAGTGCGACGCGCAAAATAGGGCGGGTGTAAACTGCACAAAATAGTACGAAGCGCAAAATAGCGTGAGTGTAAACTGCACAAAACAGTGCGAGGCGCAAAATTCCACAAGTGATAAACTGCACAAAACAGTGCGACGCGCAAAATAGCGCGGGTGTGAACTGCACAAAACAGTGCGACGCGCTAAATAGCGCGTGTGTCAACTGCACAAAACAGTGCGACGCGCAAAATAGCGCGAGTGATAAACTGCAAAAAACAGTGCGACGCGCAACATAGCGCGCGTGTGAGCTGCACAAAACAATGCGACGCGCAAAATAGCGCGAGTGATAAATTGCACAAAACAGTGCGTCGGGCAAAATAGCGCGAGTGTGAACCACACAAAACAGTGCGACGTGCAAAATAGTGCGAGTGGTAAACTGCACAGAACAGTGCGACGCGTAAAGTAGCGCGAGGCATAAACTTCAAAAAATAGTGCGATGCGCAAAATAGCGTGAGTGTAAACTGCACAAAACAGTGTGACGCGCAAAATAAGGTGAGTGTAAACTGCACAAAACAGTGCGAGGCGCAAAATTGCACGAGTGATAAACTGCACAAAATAAAGGTGTCGCGCATAAAATAAGCGCGTAGTGATAAATCGCAAAAAGCAAAGGCGACGCGCAAAATAGCGCTTGTCGTGAAATCGCACAAACAACGGCCCGACGCGCAAAATGTCACGAGTGTCAACTGCACAAAACAATGTGACGCGCAAAAAAGCACGTGTGATAAACTACACAAAACAGTGCGACGCGCAAAATAGCGCGAGTGTCAACTGCACAAAACAGTGCGAGGCGCAAAATTGCGCGACTGTGAACTGCACAAAACAGTGCGACGCGCAAAAAAGCGCGAGTGTCAACTACACAAAACAGTGCGACGCGCAAAATAGCGCGAGTGTCAACTGCACAAAACAGTGCGACGCGGAAAATAGTGCAAGTGATAAACTGCACAAAACAGTACGATGCGCAAAATAGCGCGAGTGTGAACTGCACAAAACAGTGCGACGCGCAAAATAGCGCGAGTGAGAAACTGCACAAAACAGTGCGACGCGCAAAATAGCGCGAGTGTCAAACTGCACAAAACAGTGCGACGCGCAAAATACCGCGAGTGTCAAACTGCCCAAAACAGTGCGACGCGCAAAATAGCACTAGTGATAAACTGCAAATAACAGTGCGACGCGCAAATTAGCGCGAGTCTGAACTGCGCAAAACAGTGCGACGCGCAAAATAGCGCGAGTGATAAACTGCACAAAACAGTGCGACGCGCAAAATAGCGCGAGTGTCAAACTGCACAAAACAGTGCGACGCGCAAAAGCAAGATAAAATAAAGGCGACGCTTAAAATAGCGCGAAAGTGATAAATCAGATAAAACCATTGCAGCGCGCAAAATAGCGCTAGTGTGAACTTCACAAAATAGGGCGACGCGCAAAATAGCGCGAGTGGTAAACGGCACAAAACATTGCGACACGCAAAATAGCGCGAGTGATAAACTGTAAAAAACAGTGCGACATGTAAAATAGCGCGAGTGTGAACTGCACAAAACGGTGTGACGCGCAAAATAGCATGAGTGATAAACTACACAAAACAGTGCGACGCGCAAAATAGTGCGAGTGATAAACTGTAAAAAGTAGTGCGATAGGGAAAATAGCGCGAGTGAGAACTGCACAAAGCAGTGCGACGCGCAAAATAGCACGAGTGAGAACTGCACAAAACAGTGCGATGTGCAAAATAACGCGAGTGTGAAGTGCACAAAACAGTGCGACGCGCAAAACAGTGCGACGCGCAAAATAGCGCGAGTGTAAACTACACAAAATAGTACGACGCGAAAAATAGCGTGAGTGTAAACTGCACAAAACAGTGCGAGGCACAAAATTCCACGAGTGATAAATTACACAAAACAGTGCGACGCGCTAAATAGCGCGTGTGTCAGCCAATGAAAAGGCGACGCCGCAAAATAGCAGGATAGTGATGAAAGCATAAAAAAAAGGCGACGCGCAACATAGCGCGCGTGTGAGCTGCACAAAACAGTGCGACGCACAAAATAGCGCGAGTGATAAATTGCACAAAATAGTGCGTCGGGCAAAATAGCGCGAGTGTGAACCACACAAAATAGTGCGATGTGCAAAATAGTGCGAGTGGTAAATTGCACAAAACAGTGCCACGCGCAAATAGCGCGAGTGATAAACTTGAAAAAGTAGTGCGACGAGCAAAATAGCGTGAGTGTGAAATGCACAAAACAGTGCGAAGCGCAAAATAGCGTGAGTGTAAACTGCACAAAACAGTGCGACGCGCAAAATAAGGTGAGTGTAAACTGCACAAAACAGTGCGAGGCGCAAAATTGTACGAGTGATAAACTGCACAAAACAGTGCGACGCGCAAAATAGCGCGAGTGATAAACTGCACAAAGCAGTGCGACGCGCAAAATAGCGCGAGTGATAAACTGCAAAAAACAGTGTGACACGCAAAATAGCGCGATCGATCAATCGCGACAAAACAAAGGCGACGCCAAAATATCACGAGTGTCAACTACGCAAAAATGTAGTGACGCGCAAAAAGCACGCATCGATAAACTACGGTAACGGGGACGCAAAATAGCGCGAGTGTCAATCGCACAAACAAAGGCGACGCACAACATAGGTGAGTAAATCGCACAAAACAAAGGCGAGGCGAAAATTCCATGAGTGATAAACGGCACAAAACAATGCGAGGCGCAAAACAGTGCGAGTGTAAACTGCACAAAATAAAGGCGACGCCAAGAAATAGCGCCGGTGTGAATCGCACAAAACAAAGGAGACGCAGCTAAATAGTGCGTAGTGTCAATCGCAAAAGCAAAGGCGACGTGCAAAATAGCACGAGTGATAAACTGCAAAAAACAGAGCGACGAGCAACATAGCGCGCGTGTGAGCTGCACAAAACAATGCGACGCGCAAAATAGCGCGAGTGACAAACTGCACAAAATAGTGCGTCGCGCAAAATAGCGCGAGTGTGAAGCACACAAAACTGTGCGACGTGCAAAATAGTGCGAGTGGTAAACTGCACAAAATAGTGCGACGCGCAAAATAGCGCGAGTGATAAACTGCAAAAAACAGTGCGACGAGCGAAATGGCGTGAGTGTGAAATGCACAAAACAGCGCGACGCCTAAAATAACACGAGTGTGAACTGCACAAAACAGTGTGACGCACAAAATAGCACGAGTGTCAACTGCACAAAACAGTGCGACGCCCAAAATAGCGGGAGTGTGATCTGCACAAAACAGTGCGAAGCGCAAAATAGCGTGAGTGTAAACTGCACAAAACAGTGCGACGCGCAAAATAAGGTGAGTGTAAACTGCACAAAACAGTGCGAGGCGCAAAATTGTACGAGTAATAAACTGCACAAAACAAAGGCGACACGCAAAATAACGCGCGTGAGTGATAAATTGCAAAAAATAGTGCGACGCGCAAAATAGAGCGACAAATCGTGCACAAAACAAAGGCGACGCGCAAAATGTCACGAGTGTCAAGCGCAAAAACAAAGGTGACGCGGCAAAAAAGCACGCGGTGATAAACTACACAAAAAGGCGACGCGCAAAATAGCGCGAGTGTCAATCGCACAAACAAAGGCGACGTGCAAAATAGCGCGAGTGTCAATCGCGCAAACAAAACAAAGGCGAGGCGGAAAATTGCGCGAGTGTGAATCGTGACAAACAAAGGCGACGCACAAAAAACGCGAGTGTCAATCCATCAAACAAAGGCGGCACGGAAAATAGTGCAAGTGATAAACTGCACAAAATAGTACGATGCGCAAGATAGCGCGAGGGTGAACTGCACAAAACAGTGCGAAGCGCAACGTTGCGTGAGTGTGAACTGCACAAAACAGTACGACGCGCAAAATAGCGTGAGTGGTAAACTCCAAAGAACGGTGCGACACGCAAAATAGCACGAGTGTGAGTTGCACAAAACAGTGCGACGGGCAAAAGTGTGCAGTGATAAAAGGCACAAAATAGTGCGACGCGAAAAAAATGGGCAGTGATAAATCAAAACCAAGACAAAGACGCAAAATAGCGCCGTGTGAGCGTCAAACAGGCGACGCGCAAAATAGCGCGAGTCATAAACTGCACAAAACATTGCGACGCGCAAAATAGCGCGAGCGATAAACTGTAAAAAGCAGTGCGACGTGTAAAATAGCACGAGTGTGAACTGTACAAAACGGTGTGACGCGCAAAATAGCACGAGTGATAAACTGCACAAAACAGTGTGACGCGCAAAATAGCGCGAGTGATAAACTGTAAAAAACAGTGCGACGCGCTAAATAGCTCGAGAGTGAACTGCACAAAACAGTGCGCCGCGCAAAATAGCGAGAGTGATAAACTGCACAAAACAGTGCGACGCGCAAAATAGCACGAGTAAGAACTGCACAAAACACTGCGATGCGTAAAATAACGCGAGTGTGAACTGCACAAAACAGTGCGACGCGCAAAATAATGCAAGTGATAAACTGTAAAAAATAGTGCGGAGCGCAAAATGGCGCGAGTGTAAACTGCACAAAACAGTGCGAAGCGCAAAATAGCGCGAGTGTGCACAAAACAGTGCAAAGCGCAAAATAGCGCGAGTGTAAACAGCACAAAACAGTGCGACGCGCAAAATGGCGCGAGTCTGAACCGCACAAAATAGTGCGACGCGCAAAATAGCGCGAGTGATAAACAGCACAAAACAGTGCGACGCACAAAATAGCGCGAGTGATAAAGGGTAGAGAATAGTGCGACGCGCAAAATAGCGCGAGTGTGAACTGCGCAAAACAGTGCGATGTGCAAAACAGCGCGAGGGATAAACTCCACAAAACAGTGCGATGCGCAAAATAGGCCGAGTGATAAACTGTAAAAAACAGTGCAACGCGCTAAATAGGTCAAATGTGAACTGCACAAAACAGTGCGACGCGCAAAATAGCGCGAGTGATAAACTGCACAAAACAGTGCGACGTGCAAAATTGCGCGAGTGTGAACTGCACAAAACAGTGCGACGCGCAAAATAGCATGAGTGATAAACTGCACAAAACAGTGCGACGTGCAAAATAGCGCGAGTGTGAACCGCACAAAATAGTGCGACGCGCAAAATAGCACGAGTGATAAACTGCACAAAATAGGGCGACGAGCAAAATAGCACGAGTGATAAACTGTAGAAAAGAGTGCGATGCGCAAAATAGCGCGAGGGTGAACTACACAAAACAGTGCGACGTGCAAAATTGCGCGACTGATAAACTGCACAAAACAGTGCGACGCGCAAAATAGGGCGAGTGATAAACTGTAAAAAACATTGCGACGCGCTAAATAGCTCGAGTGTGAACTGCACAAAACTGTGCGACGCGCAAAATAGCGCGAGTGATAAACTGTAAAAAGCAGTGCGATGAGCAAAATAGCACGAGTGAGAACTGCACAAAACAGTGCGACGCGCAAAATAGTGCGAGGGCGAACCGCACAAAATAGTGGGACGTGCAAAATAGCGGGAGTGTTAAACTGCACAAAACAGTGCGACGCGCAAAATAGCGCGAGTGTGCACAAAACAGTGCGAAGCGCAAAATAGCACGGGTGTAAACTGCACAAAACAATGCGACGCGCAAAATAGCGCGAGTGTGTAGAAAACGGTGCCAAGCGCAAAATAGCGTGAGTGTAAATAGCACAAAACAGTGCGAGGTGCAAAATTCCACGAGTGATAAACTGCACAAAATAGTGCGACGCGCAAAATAGCGCGGGTGTGAACTGCACAAAATAGTGCGACGCGCTAAATAGCGCGTGTACCAACTGCACAAAATAGTGCGACTCACAAAATAGCGCGAGTGATAAACTGCAAAAAAGAGTGCGACGCGCAAAATAGCGCGCGTGTGAGTTGCACAAAACAGTGCGACGCGCAAAATAGCATGAGTGATAAACTGCACAAAACAGTGCGTCGCGCAAAATAGCGCGAGTGTGAACCACACAAAACAGTGCGACGCACAAAATAGCGCGAGTGATAAACTGTAAAAAGCAGTACGACGTGCAAAATAGCGCGAGTGAGAACTGCACAAAACAGTGCGACGCGCAAAGTAGCGCGAGTGTGAACCGCACAAAACAGTGGGACGCGCAAAATAGCGGGAGTCCTTAACTGCATAAAACAGTGCGACGTGCAAAATAGCGCGAGTGATAAACTGGAAAAAGCAGTGCGACGCGCAAAGTAGTGCGAGTGTGAACTGCACAAAACAGTGTGACGCGAAAAATGGCCCGAGTGATAAACTGTAAAAAACAGTGCGACGCGCAAAATAGGGCGAATGTGAATTGTCCAAAACAGTGGGTCGTCCAAAATAACACGAGTGTGAACATCACAAAATAGTGCGACGCTCAAAATAGCACGAGTGTCAACTGCACAAAACAGCACGACGTGCAAAATAGCGCGAGTGTGCACAAAACTGTGCGAAGCGCAAAATAGCGCTAGTGTAAACTGCACAAAACAGTGCGACGCGCAAAATAGGGAGAGTGTAAACTGCACAAAACAGTGCGACTCACAAAAAAATAGCGCAAACAAGGTGTAATCGCAAAATAAGCTTGAGTGATAAATCGCGACAAAAGCAGGCGACGCGCAAAATAGCGCGAGTATAAATCGCCTAAAACAAAGGCGACGCGCAAAATAGCGCGAGTGATAAACCGCACAAAACAAAGGCGACGCGCAAAATAGCGCGAGTGATAAATCGCACAAAACAAGGCGACGCGCAAAAATAGCGCGAGTGATAAATCGCACAAAATAAAGGCGACGCGCAAAATAGCACGCGAGTGATAAATCGCACAAAACAAAGGCGTAACGCCGCAAAATAGCGCGAAAGTGATAAACTGCACAAAAATAAAGGCGACGCGCAAAATAGCTCGAGTGATAAATCGCACAAAATAAAGGCGACGCGCAAAATAGCGAAAGTGATAAACCAACAAAGCAAAGGGACGCGAAATAGCGCGAGTGTGAACTGTACAAAACACTGCGACGAGCAAAATAGCGCGAGGGATAAACTGTGAAGAACAATGCGACGTGCAAAATAGCGCGAGTGATAAACTGCACAAAATAGTGCGACGCGCAAAATAGCGCGAAAAGCAATCGCCTAAATAAAGGTGACGCGCAAAATAGCGCAGCACCGCATAAAAACAGCGACAAATGACCGGAGGGGACTCGGCTGATTCGACTTCGATTTTGCCGGTTCTAAATCTTGAACCAAAGAGTCCAAACCGCAAATCGCTTTTGAAGAAAAACATATTTTGAAAAAGTAGTGCCAAACATGGATGGCTTTGACACTGAGTCGCCACCTAAATATTTTAAAATGGGAAATTTAGAAACCTTGACTTGTCGGCGTCACATGTCCGTCATCACCAAAGTGGTCTTGCTCGGGAGCTTGGCGATCGGGAAGGTCATTTATGAGCACTTCGCCCCGAAGACCGGCCTCTACTAACCGTGATATCCGTTTTGAAAACTTTATGCGTTCTTATTAGGTTATTAACCTAGAATTAGTATGTGATGCGCACAACACAAAAGTATAGACTAGATCGCCTAACTTAGAAATAAACATTGCATATCCGCTTTGTTTCAAAAAACGTAGATTTGCTACCAAGTAGGCTAAAACGATTTCAATGAGTTTTCCAACTGTGCAATCCAACCTCCACCCATGTGCATTCAAATAGTAATATCACATAAGCACTTAGCCGCATGGCAAGCATAATGTCATGGCAACACTCACACGCATGTGGTATGCTAAAGCATAAATACTTACATCGCACTCGGTACAAAACAAGAAACTAGTTAGCAAACATGCATGACCTAGTTCATGTTAAATGGCTAATGCAACATGTGAAGATGCAATCTACAAAGCTCGGCTATCCTAGACATGGCATGTGGAATGCTACAAATAACACGTATTCAATTTGGAATTGAAATACAATGCAGCTTTTGATGATGCGAGCCCGATGCGTGTAAACAAATGCATGGATGCACGCATGCATTGCGTAAGGTATGCTAAAATAAACGTGCCCTAATCTACCATCGTAAGCTGGTAAATAAAAGGGAAGAAAGAAGTGGGGGGTTGGAAGACATACACACCACTCACACACAATACAGATTTTCCTCGCCGGAGGACCAAAATAATAATCTGCATCGAATAAATAATTAACTACCTAGCTAATTAAATATTACAAATCAACTAAATTAATTAAATAAATTAACTAATCTAAACAAAGAAATCGCCTCGGATGAGGGCCAAAGCAACAAGGCCGTGATTGGTTTCAAGACCGGCCAGGCAAGTGTGCCTCTGTTCGCTGCTCTCCTCTTCTAAAATTACCAAAATCCTAGGAGTGCCTCTCGAGCACTAGAGATCACCACCGGGCAGCAGCACCACCGGTCAAGGAGGAGGCTACCGCATGCACTGCTCCATCGGGGGAAAACACTGCCGGCACAAAATGTTCTGCAGATCTCACGCAACTCACAGAGAGAGGGAAACAACATGCAAGGCAATGCAATTCAAGCCATTTATGCACCAAACACACTCCCTATTATGTTATTGACTCAAGGGGGCATGTGCCTCGGTTCCTGGACCACCAATCGCGCATTTTCATGCATGATGGCCCTAAGAACCAAGAATGCAACTTCAATTTCAAATGCATGCAAAACACATCGGCACAAAAGGGCGCTAAACCTCTATCAAACTCACTTCAAGAGGCTTGGCATGCATATCAATGTGGTGCGATCCTAAGCATGTTATCTAGGATGCAAGATGGACAATGTGATACACTTATGCAAACATGCAAGTAAGCATTCAAGACAAGCATGCAAACCCATGAAATGGTGGATTTAGACATGAATTAGGCATCTCAAATCACTACTAAAAACTGGACTTTTTGCGACGGTCTCAAACGTCGCAAAAGGTTCATATATCGTCGCAAAAGACTTTTTGCGACGGAGCAGCGACGGAAAATGGGGGGTGGCGGAAAGGGGCGTGACAAAAAGTATTTGCGACGGTTACAAACCGTCGCTTTCTTGTAGCGACGGCTAATCAATAGTTTTTGCGACGGTTTTGCCTGACACAAAAAAAGGAGAAAAAATGGCATTTTTAGTGACGATGTTGATTACCGTCGCAAAAAACCTTTTTAGCTTACGGTTTGCCGTCATAAAAGTATTATTAGCGTCGATCCAAAAACGCCGCCAAAAAAATAGTATTAAGTTAATACCAGATTAATGCTTAAACCGCCGCAAAAGATTGGAACTAATATGTATGCGACAAGCTAACCTCGCTAATAAAATATAAAGAAATGAGAATTCCATTAGCGACGGTTTATTATTGTCAATAAAATTATTTTTATAAAATCATATTTTATTAAATATTCCCTATACAAATTATTAATATTTTTTAAAATACACCCACATCCACATCCACATCCACATCCACATCCAAATTCATATTCAAAAAATCATATATCAAGAATAATATATGTAACAACCTTTAACAATACTAATAATTTTTGAAATTCAAGAAATTAAATTTTTTGTTTCGACAATAGAAATAAAAAATAAAAATAAAAACAGATATAATGTGGCTTGTTTTGATATCAATAGTAAGCTCCCATATCGATAAGCGAAGATATCACGTACTCAAAAAGTTTGTATCTGCAAAAAGAAACAAAAAACAAAAAAAAAATCATCATTTACAACATAATTATTTTCAAGCTTACAGAAAATGTAAAACATTTGATATTTTTTTCAATAAATAAATAAATAAATAAGATTGTAAACTCTAATATCGATATGCGAAGATATCATCACGTAATCAAAAGGGTTGCACCTGCCAAAAAAAAAAAACAAAAAAAAAATATTTACAATATAATTAATTTCAAGCTTACAGAAAATGTAAAACATTTGATATTTTTTTCAATAAATAAATAAATAAATAAGATTGTAAACTCTAATATCGATATGCGAAGATATCATCACGCAATCAAAAGGGTTGCACCTCCAAAAAAAAAAAAAAACAAAAAAACAAAAAAAAATATTTACAATATAATTAATTTCAAGCTTACAGAAAATGTAAAATATTTGATATTTATTTCAATAAATAAATAAATAAGTAAGATTGTAACATATACATGAATTGAGCGCTACACAATGTATCTTCCCACAGCTTCTCCAACTGTTTTTAGACATCGGGATGTTGTTTCCAAAATAACGTTCGGCTTGTTCGCTTTTAAAACAAAAACTTTGCAAAATTCAGGGCCAATTAGAACTCCATCAATTTCATACAACGAATCGACACTAATAAGAAGTCCCTCCGCCAATTAGACTCTTGGTATTACATAACTCTCCAAAGAAACTTTAATTACATCCTACAATGATGATAATACTATTAAAAATAGGCAATGATTGTACACATTGAGCTATAATCTAACAATAATCGAATAAACACAAAAAGAGTTTGTCAAGAAGAAGTTTTCATCGAGTTCCGTCTTCTCCTACAAGTCATGTGTGCCTAGTAAGTTGTGCGTGTCAAGTTTCGTTGACATCCGAACCCGTTTGAGCATTTTAGTGCGTCAACTGGTTTGAAAAAGAGTTATTAACAAGTTTTCATTAACAAAAATTAAGCTCTAGATTCAAAATCGGGAATCGGTTTCGAGTTCCGTTTTTAGCTATGGATTGTGTTACATAAACTCTTATATTTCCCCTATTGGATATGACCAAGGTAAGGGCCCGAGATATGTGTTAGACACCCCTACCCAATTTAGATACTTAGATCCACTAGTTTTATATAGATAGATAGATAACTTCTTTTTTTTGTTTTTTGATAACCGGATGTCCGGACCAGCTTATGCGCACCTCAACTAATCCGGGGACCCTGAAGTTAACGATCAGCCCAACCTTCAGTGGCCCTAAGGTTTGGGATGTTTGGCCTTCATGAGATTCAACCTGCACCCTCGGGTGGTAAGCCCTTTGGTTGCCTTCTTCTCCGCCAAGCCAAACCCTTGGGAATAAATAGATAGATACTTGGAAAGATATCATATTCATAGAATATGATTCACAAATAATGGTTTTGAATAGAAATACCTCTTAAAGACATCCTTTTCATTGACATCACCACTAAAAGAAAGCCACTTGAGGTTACACAAGCCATCTACTCTCTTCTCATCTTGACACCTTCCATTTGCAGTTTCCTGTGAAGCCACCTTGGGTGCACAGTTACTTTCCTCATACTTCCTCCGCCAAAAAGCCGCCGGACTTTGAGTTGTATTTCATCGAAAAAATAAATAATTAAATTCAGTGTAATCATTATAACATATGCCTAAGTAATCGAATTAAATACAACAAAGATAAAACAAAATTCATTTCAAAGACTGGGGTAGTTAATGAGAAAATTGAAGTTCCATATGTAACATTACCGGAGAGAACATAGACGATCTATCTTTCAATCTCATACAAAAAAACAATAAGCCGCCAGCCAAGAAATAAGGAAAAGGAAAGTTCGACTCATTCTTGCTAAATAAATTCAAGCGTCACGCATCAAAGGAAAGGTAATACACTAAGAATAAATATGTATGCATACTTTCTTTTGGTAAGTAAAAGCAACCACTGAAATGCCCCAACCCCCAAGAGGGTAAAACCCACGTAAGCAACAAATACATAAGCAGGACTGGAAAATATACGACAAGCTTAAATAACCCAAACGCAAGTCTGAAAAAAAATGAAAACCCCAATACAAACTTCAAAAACATAGGTATACTTCAGAAAATGGATCAGCATCCCCTCCCCTCCAAAGGTTCTCATACTCCACTTCAACCAAATAGGCAAATGCAGTGCTGCTCTTCTCATGAGCCAAACCCTTGCTCCCACAACCCCCTTTCAAGTCTAAAAACATCAAAGACTAATCCCCGGGACTCTTTGCATGCCCCACTTAAGACCATGTAAAAAGATATCACTTTAATTTGGTCAAATAAAAGTAATTGGTAGATTTGGTGTAATTATTATTTAGTTAGGATTCAAATAATTTCTAGTCTGGATACTTTGATTGTGTTTCTAAATATTGTATAGGTTTAGTTTCGTATTTTGATTAGGGTAATTAGCCTATAATAGGTCTTTCATTGTATTAATCAGATTTGGTTCTAATAGTATTGTCAGTGTTTAATGCAAAGGACTGCTGATTCTTTCCTCTCCCCTCTACTATGTTCTACACCAAAAAGAAGATAAATGCAACATTAAAAGAAACACAAACCTCCAAGGATAAATTAATAACACCAACCACATCAAAGAACACAAGCAACAAGGAAGCAAAAAAAATCAAAAGCAATTATCCGTAACTTAATGACAAATATGGATGCAAAACTAATAAACTACAGCAGAATCTTCTACAATGATTTGTTGGTCTATGGCTACATTTTCCATCATGTTGAGGGAGTAGAATTAGATGCAGAAAAGAAAAGAAATGCAATGCTAAACCAAGAAGGATATTTGCATAGCTCAAGTAGATAATTACGCTGCATCGTGCCACCTGCATTCCAAGGTTTATGATCCGGTTCATCGAAAAGCCTTACATTATGTATTGAATCGCATGTTCTCTCTATCAACTTATCAAATGATGTCGCTTCAACCGTGAGAAGTCCTCTCTGCAAGCGTAAATAGGGCAAAAGTAGTTCTTGCTCCATAAGCTTAGCCTCGGATAGGGAACTGTGAATTTAAATTAGTCAATGCATTTATATGTACTAGATAAAAACAAAAAAATTAAAATAAACATTCAGATCAGAGATCACCACTCAAAAAGAATAGGAAACAACAGTAGTTTCAGATTCAGAATTTAACACAATTTCAAAAACATTTGCAAATTTGGATTCTTGGATACATTCTATAGTTGAAAATAACAATGTTTCATGATGGGCTTTTTTAGATCCTTCCTATTTCATTAAATATATAACATGTGTAAATGCACAGGGACACACTTTTGTCCCAGTATTTGCTAAATCTCTTGAAAAATTTACAGTACAACATACTAAAACACGCCATACCAATTGTTTTTAGTTAAACTAAAGGATAAAGCAATCTTCTTCTTCTTTTTTTTCTTTTTTTTCTTTTTTTTTGGGTGTGTCAGTTCAGGATAAAACAGTAACTAGATACAATTAAAACTTGCAAAGCAATATACCTCTCCCACTACCCATTCTGATGGTCAAATTAGATAACTGAGATTAACTTAACTACTTACAAGGAGAGACAAGAGAATAATATAAGGTGAGATGCCTCAAAAATTTGAAACACGTTGAGGTTTACCTGTTATCCGGGATAAAAAGGTCATCTCCTATCCCAGATACATGAAAATAATAATCAGAATCCAGCTCCCAAAGTGTGGTTTCTTCACGTGGTTGGAAGTAGCCTAAAAATCGATAAACCCAAAGAAACAAAGATTAAGTAATAAATTTGAAGCATCCTACATTTCCACAAAATTTGTTACAACTAAGTAAGGAACCATGTCGGGTGATTCAAATCAAAGGCTTCTTCCATCCCGTAATCGAGGATAGAGGAAACTCAAGATGCTTATAACACCCCATGCTTGAACAACCTTTACCTATACTATCATATAAAGCCAGAACATTTGTTTGGTGTGAACAAAAAAATGAATTTGTGTCAAGTTATAGATTTTAAAATTTTCAAAATTGTCATGTTTGAGTTTTTATTTATGTGAAGTTGTGGACAAAGAATGCAGTTAATAAACCAATTAGAGAGAGAGAGAGAGAGGGAGAGAGAGGCTATAGTGGAAAAGCTTGTAAGCTAAATTTCAAATACGATGAGAAGGTTCAGTCAAAAATGGAGGTGGGAAGGTTACGTAATGGATCAATGAGAAGAAACCACAGGAATAGATGATTACAAATTAATCGCATCTTGCTTTTCACCATCAGTATAAGCATTACTGTAGTATCGCTTGATAGACTTGAGAAATTCCCGAGACTGCGTCGTAGCTTTCCACTTGCCCTGCCTCTCAGGAAACACCTAGAGATCAAGACAAATGTATTGTTGAATAATATACGAATAGCACATGAAAACCAACATTTCTTGAAAACAAACCTTATATTATGAAAACAAACTGAAAAGAAGAGGGTTACCTAGACCCTGTTGTTGCCGCTGCAAGAGAGACCGAATGACGACTGAGTGAGAGGGAGGGTATGCGTGAGCAAGAGAGAGAGGAAAGAAGAGGGTTACCTAGACGTTGCTGTTGCCGCTGTAAGAGAGATAGAGTGACGATTGGGTGAGAGGGAGGGAGAGAGCAGTGAGATTAGGGCTTTTTTTCTTTTTGATCTCAAGAGATAACAGAGAATTTGGGAATATCGGGAAAAGAGGAGAGTGGAGGGTTTTGGCACGAATTGGGAATTACTATTTATGCATTTATATTAAGGCCCGTCGCAAATGAAAGAGAAAAAAGTAAAATTTTGTGACGGATTGCCAAAAGAACGTCGCAAAACAGGAAAAAAAATTTTAAATCAGAAAAATTTTGCCACGTTTAACTTACCGTCGCATATAACCTTACTTTTTGCCACGGTCTAACTTTTTCCGTCGCAAAAACTATAAATTCCGTGACGGCACTTAAATCGTCGCAAAAAGGAAGCTTTTGCGACAGCACCTACACCGTCGCAAATTGTTCCGTGTCAAATGCCCCTTTTTCTAGTAGTGAATGTGCCCAAAATCAGTGGCCAAAGTGCCTAGAATTGGGGACTAAACACACACACACACATGCACATGTTAAGGTACCAAGCCCAAGGCATAAACAAGCAATATTCAAGCATACTTAAAGAGGCCAAACATGGACTAATAGCATCCATTAAAAGCTCTGAAATTCATATTAAACATGATGCCAAATCATGCAATGAAGCATGCCAAACAAAGCACGCAAATGGTCTTAGGCTAAGGCGAGCCAATATGGCGTTGAACTACACCTATGCAAGGCAATTATGGCATGCACTTAACAACTCAAAACAGATTTTTAGCATGTCAAAATAGGCCTAAAGGACCACTTAGATGCATCTAAGAAGCTTGGAATCAAAGGCATGCAACATGACCAAAACATGGAGCATTTAACACAAGCTTAAGAAGTCACAAAGAAGCATGCAATGTAAACATACAAGCACCTCTAGGGGACTGAGATAGCACATGAAATGGTTCCAAATCATCAAAAACAATGCAAGCATGGCATGTTACACACTCATGCCCTTTAGGCCAACAAGCCAAATGCAAAGGGGCTATATTAAACATGCTAAGATTGACCAAAATACTTACGGATAGACCTAAAACATGGTAATATGAGTACAAAATCTTCACAAACACAAGTCTAAAACATGCTAGAAATGAAGGCATACCACCTAAGCATGTTAAGACATAAAGAGGCATTACAAGGCAACTATACTAAGCATGCATAGGAGACCAAAACCAACTTGAAAACATGTTATATCATGGCAATATAAGCATGAAAGACAACCAAGGCATGCTCAACACACACTCAAACATGGTGCTCCTTTGGAAGCCAAAACTTGCCCTTTTCAAGGACATCAAGGAGAGGGGGTGGCCCTCTCCTTCTTGAGGCTTCAAGACATGCTCTTCACCACTGAAATCCCTCAAGATTTCAGTGGGGATTTCAGTGGTGAAGAGATCCTATCACCAAAATCTCGGATCTCTCACAAAATAGCACAAAAAGTGCCCTTTTCAAGGCCTAAGGGTGGTCAAACCTACCCAAACCACCAAACACTCTTAATATACAACAAAGAGGGTTAAAAATCAGAACTTTTTTGTGCCAAACACTAAGTTCAAAAACTGTTTTAAACTAGACAAAAATGAAATGCAAAAATGGGGTAAATAAAGTTAGTTTCTTACCCTTGATGACTATCTTCACAAAAGTTGTTGTTGTTGCTTCCTTGAGCTCCAATCCAACCAAAAACACCAAGAACCAACCCTTAGAACCTCAGTTGCTTAGAGAAGGTGAAACACTAGGTGCTTGTGTGCAATAGTGTGAACTAAAGCACCTAGTGTACAAAATGAGAGGTAAGAAGAGAGATACAATAGATACAAAGATCAAACCTTAAACCAGAGGTTCTTCTCTCTTTTTTTCTTTCTAACCCTAAAATTTTTGCTAACCCTTGAGCCAAGAGAAGAGCCTTCTCTTTATAGGCAACAAAGACTTACAAACTAAGTCATCCAAGGACTCATCCCTCCATACACGTGTATGGAGAGGAAACAAGAGCTAAACAGCTGTCTAAAAATATCTCAGAAAGCAACAGAAGTGTGGTCGGCCGGGCAAAATGGTCATTTTGCTGGGTCGAGCCGACCGCACAAAATAGTGCCGGAAACACCGTCACCAAGTGGCCTCTAGCCACAAATGGTGGTATGTAGGGATACCTCAAGGCATTCTCGCCTCAAAGGCAAAGAACAAGTGTTTGGCGCAGTTTAAACAAATGAAGTTCGGAGGTCATGAGGCAAGGCGCGAGCCGAGTCCTCCGAACTCCAAACAACACAAACATGGATAATCACCGAAAGTGTTCGAGCGGTGACATCCAAGTCTTGAGGACGCCAAAATGGGTGTCTCACAGCCACGACGCCGCAAAATAGCGTGAGTGATAAACAAGAAAAAAAAACTGCGGCGATGCGTAAAATAAGCGTGAGTGACAATGACAAAATAAAGGCGACGCGCAAAATAGCGCCGTGCGTAGTGTGAATCGCGACAAAACAAAGGCGACGCGCAAAATAGCGGGAGTGATAAATCAGAAAAGTAAAGGCGATGCACAAAATAGCGCGAGTGAGAATCGCACAATAGTGCGACGCGCAAAATAGCGTGTGTGAATCGCACAAGATAAAGGCGACGCGCAAAATGACGCAGTGATAAACTGTAAAAAATATTGCAACGCCGCAAAATAGCGCGAGTGTGAATCGCATAAAATAAAGGCGACACGCAGCAAAACAGCGCGAAAGTGATAAATCGTAAAAAGTAATGCGACGGGAAATATAGCGAAAGTGAGAATCGACAAAACAAAGGCGACGCCGCAAAATAGAGCAGTGTGAACCGCGACAAATAGTGCGACGCGCTAAATAGCGCGAGTGATAAATCGCACAAAACAAAGGCGACGCGCAAAATTATGCGTAGTGATAAACCAGAGAAAATAAAGGCGACGCACAAAATAGCGCGAGTGAATCGCACAAACAAGGCGACGCCGCAATTAGCAAAGTGATAAATCGCACAAAACAAAGGCGACGCGCAAAAACATGGCGCAGTGATAAACAAAAAATAAAGGCGACGCGCTAAATAGCGCGTTTGTCAACTGCACGAAATAGTGCGCGGGCAAAATAGCGCGAGTGATAAACTGCAAAAAACAGTGCAACGCGCAAAAAAGTGCGAGTGATAAACTGCCAAAAAACAGTGTGACGCGCAAAATAGCGAGAGTGTGAACTGCACAAGACAGTGCGACGCGCAAGAAAAGCGCGAGTGATAAACTGCACAAAATAGCGCGAGTGTCAACTGCATAAAACAGTGCGACGCGCAAAAATAGCGCAAGTGATAAACTGTAAAAAACAATGCGACGCGCAAAATAGCGCGAGTGATAAACTGTAAAAAATAGTGCAACGCGCAAAATAGCGCGAGTGTGAACTTCACAAAACAGTGCGACGCGCAAAATAGCGCGAGTGATAAACTGCACAAAACATTGCGACGCGCAAAATAGCGCGAGTGATAAACTGTAAAAAACAGTGCGACGCGTAAAATAGCGCGAGTGTGAACTGCACAAAACAGTGCGACGCGCAAAATAGCGCGAGTGATAAACTGCACAAAACAGTGCGACGCGCAAAATAGCGCGAGTGATAAACTGTAAAAAACAGTGCAACGCGCAAAATAGCGCGAGTGTGAACTGCACAAAACAGTGCGACGCGCAAAATAGTGCGAGTGATAAACTGCACAAAACAGTGCGACGTGCAAAATAGCGTGACTGATAAACTGCACAAAATAGTGCGACGTGCAAAATAGAGCGGGTGTGAACCGCACAAAATAGTGCGGAGTGCAAAATGGCACGACGGTAAACTGCACAAAACAGTGCGACGCGCAAAATAGCGCGAGTGTGCACAAAACAGTGCAAAGCGCAAAATAGCGCGAGTGTAAAAGCACAAAATAAAGGCGACGCTAAAATGGCGCGAGTCCGAACCGCACAATAGTGCGACGCCAAAATAGCGCGTAGTGATAAACAAAGACAAAACAAAGGCGACGCACAAAATAGCGCGAGTGATAAATCAGAGAAAACAAAGGCGACGCGCAAAATAGCGCGAGTGTGAATCGCGCAAAACAAAGGCGATGTGCAAACAACAGAGTGATAAATCGGACAAAACAAAGGCGACGCGCAAAATAGGCGAGTGATAAATCAGAAAACAAAGGCAACGCGCTATATAGCCGAGTGTGAATCGACAACACAAAGGCGACGCGCAAAATAGCGCGAGATAAATCGCACAAAACAAAGGCGACGCGCAAAATTGCGCGAGTGTGAATCGCACAAAACAAAGGCGACGCGCAAAATAGCGTGAGTGATAAAGTGCACAAAACAAAGGCGACGCGCAAAATAGAGCGCGAAAGTGACAATAGTGCAACGCGCAAAATAGCGCAGTGATAAATCGCGACAAAACAGGCGACGCGCAAAATAGCGCGAGGATAAATCAGAAAGTAAAAGTGCGGCGCGCAAAATAGCGCGAGGGTGAACTTACAAACAAAGGCGACGAGTAAAATACGCGAGTGATAAATCGCAGAAAAACAAAATCGTGGCGACGCGCTAAATAGTGCGAGTGATAAACTGTAAAAAGCAATGCGACGAGCAAAATAGAACGAGTGAGAACTACACAAAACAGTGCGACGCGCAAAATGGCGCGAGGGCGAACCGCACAAAAAAATGCTGGTGGTAAGCGGGAGTGCAAAACGACAAAACAAAGGCGACGCGTAAAATAGCGAGTTATAAACCGCACAAAACAAAGGCGACGCCTAAAAATATGTGAGGTGAATTCACAAAATAAAGGCGACGCACAAAATAGCATGAGTGTCAATCGCGACAAAACAAGGCGACGCCAAAATAGTGCGAGTGTGAACTAGACAAAACAGTGAGACGCGCAAAATAGTGCGGTGTCAATCGCGACAAAACAAAGGCGACGCACAAAATAGCACGAGTGATAAACTTCAAAACAAAGGCGACGCGCAAATATAGCGTGCGGAGCCGCACAAAATAATGCGACGCTCAAAATAGCGCGAGTGACAAACAGCACAAAACAGTGCGCCGCACAAAATAGCGCGAATGTGAACCACACAAAATAAAGGCGACGGCAAAAAATAGCGCGTAGTGATAAATCGCACAAAACAGTGCGACGAGCGAAATAGCGTGAGTGTGAAATGCACAAAATAGCGCGACGCCTAAAATATCACGAGTGTGAACTACACAAAACAAAGGTGACGCACAAAAATAGCACGCAGTGTCAATCGCACAAAACAAAGGCGACGCCCAAAATAGCGGAGGAGGATCGCGACAAAACAAAGGCGGAAGCTAAAATAGCGTGAGGTAAATCGACAAAACAAAGGCGACGCGCAAAATAAGGTGAGTGTAAATCGCACAAAACAAAGGCGACGCGCAAAATTGTACAATGAGTGATAAACGACAAAACAAAGGCGACGCGAAAATAGCGTGAGTGATAAATCGCAAAAAGCAAAGGCGACGAAAAATAGCGCGTGAGTGATAAATCGCAAAAAACAAAGGCGACGACGCAAAATAGCGCGATCGCTGAAGTGTCAATCAGATAAAACAAAGGTGACGCGCAAAAAAGCCGGTAGTGATAAACCGCACAAAACAAAGGCGACGCCGCAAAATAGCGCGAGTGATAAATCGCACAAAATAAAGGTGAGGCGCAAAATAGCGCGAGTGATAAATCGCAAAAATAGTGCGACGCGACAAAATAGCGCGATCGTCAATCGCGACAAAACAAAGGCGACGCCAAAATGTCAACGAAAAGTCAACCGTGACAAAACAAAGGTGACGGCAAAAAAGCCGCGGTGATAAACTACACAAATAAAGGCGACGCTGGCGAGGCGTAAAATAGCGCGATAGTCAATCGCACAAAAAGGCGACGCGCAAAATAGCGCGATCAATTACAGACAAAAACGGTGCGACGCGAAATAAAGCGCGAGTGTAAATCGCACAAAACAAAGGCGACGCGCAAAACAGTGCGAGTGATAAGCTGCACAAAGGAGTACGATGCGCAAAACAGCGCGAGTGTGAATCGCGACAAAACAAGGCGACGCCCAAAATATCGCTTGTGATAAACCGCAAAAAACTGTGCGACGCGAAATAGCACGGTGAGTTGCACAAACAAAGCGCGTGTAAAAGTAGTGATAAACGCATACAAAAACAAAGGCGACACAAAAATAGCACGAGGCATAAATCGCCAAACGCGGCGACGCGCAAAAAAATAGCACGTGTGAACTTCTCAAAAAATGCACGCCGCAAAATAGCGAAAGTGATAAATCAAGACGAACATCGCGACGCCGAATAGCGCGAAAGCGATAAACTCAAAAAGCGGCGACGGTAAAATAGCGCGAGTGACCTCGCACAAAACGGGCGACGCCAAGAAATAGCACGAGTGATAAATCAGACAAAACAAAGGCGACAAGAAAATAACGCGAAGCGATAAATCAGAACAAAATAGCGCGCAAGATGGTGCGAGTGTAAATCGCGACAAAACAAAGGCGACGCGTTAAAATAGCGCAAGTGTGAACAGCAGAAAACAGTGCTACGCGCAAAATAGCGCGAAAAACCAAAAGACAAAATGCGACGCGAAAAATAGCGCGAGGATAACCAAAGACAAAACAAAGGCGACGCACAAAATAGCGCGAAAGTGATAAATCAGAAAAATAAGGCGACGCGCAAAAAAATAGCGCGAAAATCGCCAAAACAAAGGCGACGCCGCAAAATAGCGGGAGTGATAAATCGCAAAAAAAGGCGGCGAGAAAATTGCGCGAAAGTGAGAACCGCATAAAACAAAGGCGACGCGTAAAATAGCGCGATTGATAAACCGCACAAAATAGTGCGACGCGCAAAATAGTCGAGTGATAAATCGTAAAATAGTGCGACGCTAAAATAGCGCGAATGAATCGCACAAAAATGCAAAGGCGACGGTAAAATAGCGCGAGTGTAAACTGCAGAAAAAAAGGCGACGCGCAAAATAGCGCGAAAAGCAAACCACAAAATAAAGGCGACGCGCAAAATAGCGAGTGTAAATCGCACAAAACAAGGCGACGCCAAAATAGCGCGAGTGTAAATCGCACAAAACATGAAGGCGACGCGCAAAATAGCGCGTAGATAAACCAATGCAAAAATAAGGCGACGCGCAAAATAGCGCTGAGTGATAAATCGCATAAAGAGTGCGACGCGCAAAATAGCGAGAGATGAACTACGACAAAATAGGCGACGCGCAAAATAGCGCGAAAGTGTAAACCGCGTAAAATAAAGGCGACGCGTAAAATAGCGCGAGTGAAATCGCACAGCAAAGGCGACGCGCGAAATAGCGGGAGTGATAAATCGCGTAAAAAAGTGCGACGCGCAAAATAGCGTGGAAAGTGAGAAATCGCGACAAAACAAAGGCGACGCTGCAAAATAACGTAAGTGTGAATCGCGACAAGACAATGCGACGCGCAAAATAGACACGAAAGTGATAAATCGCACAATATTGCGACGCGCAAAATAGCGCGAGTGAAAATCGCATAAAAATGCGACGCGCAAAATAGCGCCAGTGATAAATCGCGACAAAACAATGCGACGCAAAATAGCGCGAGTGAGAATCGACAAAACAAAGGCGACGCGCAAAATAGAGCGTAGTGTGAATCGCGACAAAACAAAGGCGACGCCGCTAAATAGCGCGAATGTCGATAAATCGCACAAAAAAGGCAACGCGCAAAATAGTGCGAGTGATAAATCGTAGAAACAAAGGCGACGCGCAAAATAGCGCGAGTGTGAATCGCACAAAATAAAGGCGACGCGCAAAATAGCGAAGTGATAAATCGCGACAAAAACAATGCGACGCGCAAAATAGCGCGGTAGTGATAAATCAGAAACAAAGGCGACGCGCAAAATAGCGAGTGATAAATCGCAGACAAAATAAAGGTAACGCGCAAAATAGCGCGAAAGTGTGTGAATCGCGACAAAAGAGTGCGACGCGCAAAATAACGAGTGTGAACCGCGACAAGACAAAGGCGACGCGCAAAATAGCGCGGAAGTGATAAACCGCACAAAATAGCGACGCACAAAATAGCGCGAAAGTGTGAATCGCATAAAATAAAGGCGACGCGCAAAATAGCGCAAGTGATAAATCAGAAAAACAATGCGACGCGAAAAATAAAGCAGTGATAAATCAAAAAACAAAGGCGACGCGGAAAATTGCGCGAGTGGTGAACTGCACAAAACGAAGCGACGCGCAAAAATAGCGCGAAAGTGATAAAAATAGCACACGGCGCGCAAAAAAGCGCAGTGATAACCGCATAAAAATAAAGGCGACGCGCAAAATAGCGCGAGTGTGAATCGCACAAACATAGGCGACGCGCAAAATAGCGCGAGTGATAAATCGCGACAAAACAAAGGCGACGCGCAAAAGCGCGAAAGTGATAAATCGCACAAAATAAAGGCGACGCCGCAAAATAGCGCGAGTGATAAATCGTACAAAACAAAGGCGACGCGCAAAATAGCGCGAGTGATAAATCGCGACAATACAAGGCGACACGTAAAATAGCGCTAGTGATGAATCGCACAAAATAAAGGCGACGCGCAAAATAGCGCGAGTGATAAATCACAAAAAGTGCGACGCGCAAAATAGCGCGAGTGATAAACCGCGACAAAATAAAGGCGACGCGCAAAATAGCGCTAGTGTAAACCGCATAAAATATGTAGGCGACGCGCAAATAGCGCAGTGATAAATCGACAAAAAAGGCGACGCTGCGAAAATAGCGCGAGTGATAAATCGCACAAAACAAAGGCGACGCGCAAAATAGCGAAAGTGATAAATCGTGAAAAACAAGGCGATGCGCAAAATAGCGCGAGTGATAACCGCACAAAGAAAGTGCGACGCGCAAAATAGCGCGACATAAACCGCACAAAACCAAGGCGACGCCAAAATAGCGCAGTGAATCGCAAAATAGAGGCGACGCAAAATAGCGCGTAGTGATGAATCGCACAAAAATAAAGGCGACGCGCAAAATAGCATGAAAGTGTAAATCGTAAAGTAGTGCGCTGCGCAAAATAGCGCGAGTGATAAATCACAAAACAAAGGCGACGCGCAAAATAGCGCGAGTGTGAATCGCACAAAACAAAGGCGACGCGCAAAAATAGCGAAAGTGTGAACCGCACAATGCAATGCGACGCGGATAATAGCACGAGTGAACCGCAACAAAACAAAGGCGACGCGCAAAATAGCGCGGTGACAAATCGCACAAAACCACGGCGAACGCAAAATAGCGCAGTGTAAATCGCAAAACAAAGTGCGACGCAAAATAGCGCGAAAGAATCGCACAAAACAGTGCGGCGCAAAATAGCGCGAGTGTGAATCGCGACAAAATGCGATGCAAAATAGCGCCAGGTGAATCGCGACAAAACAGGCGACGCGCAAAAAATAGCGCGAGTGGTAAATCGCGATAAATAAAGGCGACGCGCAAAATAGCGCGTAGTGATAAATCGCGACAAAACAAAGGCAACGCGCAAAATAGCGCAGTGATAAACCGCCAAAAAATGGCGACGCCGCAAAATAGCGCGGTGTGAATCACAAGACAAAGGCGACGCGCAAAATAAAGCGAGTGATAAATCGCGACAAAGATACGACGCCGCAAAATAGCGCGAAGTCAATCGATAAAAAAAAGGCGACGCAAAATAGCGCAAGTGATAAATCGTACAAAACAATGCGACGCGCAAAATAGCGCGAGTGATAAACGCACAAATAGCGACGCGCAAAATATGCGCAGTGATAAACACAAAAAGGGCGACGCAAAATAGCGCGAAAGTGAATCTGACAAAAACACGACGCGCTAAATAGCGCGAGTGATAAATTGCAAAAAATAGTGCGACGCGCGAAAATAGCGAAGTGTGAATCGCGACAAAACAAAGGCGACGCGCAAAAATAGCGCGAGTGATAAAGACAAAAAAGTGCGACGCGCAAAATAGCGCGAAAAGCAAATCGCACAAAATAAGGCGACGCGCAAAATAGCGTAGTGATAAATCGCGACAAAACAAAGGCGACGCGCAAAGAAATGCGCAGTGAGAACCGCGACAAATAAGCGATGCGCAAAATAGCGTGAAAGTGATAAATCGCGACAAAATAGTGCGCGCGCAAAATAGCGCAAGTGATAAATCAGAAAAACAAAGGCGACGCGCAAAAATAGCGCGAGTGATAAATCAGAAAAAACAAGGCGACGCGCAAAATAACGCGAGTGTGAATCGCACAAAACAGGCGACGCCGCAAAATAGCGAAAGTGATAAACCGCGACAAAACAATGCGACGCGCAAAATAGCGCGTAGTGATAAATCAGAAAAATAGTGCGACGCGCAAAATAGCGCGAGTGATAAATCGCACAAAAGAAGCGACGCGCAAAATAGCGCGAGTGATAAATCGCGACAAAAAGATGACGCGCAAAATAGCGAGTGATAAATCGCATCAAAAATAAAGGCGACGCGCAAAATAGCGCGAGTGATAAAATCGCACAAAATAAAGGCGACGCGCAAAATAGCGGGAGTGATAACCGCGACAAAAATAAAGTGCGACGCGCAAAAATGGCGTGAGTGATAAATAGCACAAAACAGTGCGATGCGCAAAATAGCGCGATGGATAAACCGCGCAAAATAAAGGCGACGCCAAAATAGCGCGTAGTGATAAAGAGAAAACATTGCAACGCGCAAAATAGCGCGAGTGTGAACCGCAGACAAAACAAAGCGACGCCGCAAAATAGCGCGAGTGATAAATCGCGACAAAATAAAGGCGACGCCGCAAAATCGAGCGATAAAATCGCAATAAAACAAAGGCGACGCGCAAAATAGCGCGAGTGATAAACTGCACAAAAGAGTGCGACGCGAAAATAGCGCGAAAGTGATAAATCGCGACAAAACAGCGACGCAAAATAGCGCGAAAGTGTGAATCGCCAAACAAAGCGCGCAAAATAGCGTAGTGTGAATCGTAAAACAAAGGCGACGCGCAAAATAGCGCGAGTGATAAATCGCACAAAAATAAAGGCGACGCGCAAAAATAGCGCGAGTGATAAATCGCACAAAACAAAGTGCGACGCGCAAAATAGCGCGGTGATAAATCGCAAAATAAAGGCGACGCGCAAAATAGCGCGAGTGTGAATCGCATAAAAAAGGCGACGCGCAAGAAAATAGCGCGAGTGAAATCGCACAAAATGGCGACGCGCAAAATAGCGCCGGTGATAAATCGCAAAAACAAAGGCGACGCGCAAAATAGCGCGAGTGCAAATCGCACAAAACAAAGGCGACGCGCAAAATAGCGCGAGTGATAAATCGCGACAAAATAGCGCGACGCAAAATAGCGCCAGTGATAAATCGCACAAAATAAAGGCGACGCGCAAAATAAAGCGTAGTGATAAATTGCACAAAATAGGTGACGCGCAAAATAGCGCGAAAGTGATAAATCAGAAAAATAAAGGCGACGCGCAAAATAGCGCGAGGATAAATCGACAAAACAGGCGACGCGCGCAAAATATTGCGTAGTGATAAATCGCGACAAATAGTGCGACGCGCAAAATTGCGCGAGGATCAATCGACAAAACATCGCGACGCGCAAAATAGCGCGAGTGATAAATCAGACAAAACAAAGGCGACGCGCAAAATAGCGCGCGAGTGATAAATCGCGACAAAACAAAGGCGACGCCGCAAAATAGCGCGTAGCGATAAACCGCACAAAAACAAAGGCGACGGCAAAATAGCGCGAGTGATGAAATGCGACAAATAACAAAGGCGACGCGCAAAATAGCGATGATAAATCGCATAAACAAATGCGACGGGCAAAATAGCGTGAGTGATAAATCGCGACAAAATAAAGGCGACACGCAAAATACGCGCGAGGTTAAACTGCAAAACAAATCTAAAACAGTGCGGCGCGCAAAATAGCGCGAGTGATAGATTGCACAAACAAAGGCGACGCAAAATAAAATGCCGCAAAATAGCGCGAAAAGTGATAAATCGCACAAAAAAAGTGACGCGCGAAAAATAGCGCGAGTGTAAATCGCACAAAACAAAGGCGACGCGCAAAATAGCGCGAGTGATAAATCATACAAAACAAGGCGACGCAAAATAGCGAAAGTGCAAATCCACAAAAATAAAGGCGACGCGCAAAATAGCGCGAAGTGTGAATCGCGACAAAAGAAGGCGACGCGCAAATTGAGCGAAGGTGAACCGCGAAATAAAGCGAAAAAATACAGATACCGCATAAAATAGTGCGACTCGCAAAATAGCGCGATTGATATATCGAAAGAAACAAAGTGACGCGCAAAATAGCGCGAAAGTGATAAACGCATAAAATAAAGGCGACGCGCAAAATAGCGCGAAAGTGAAATCTACAAAACAAAGGCGACGCGAAAATAGCGCGCGCGAGTGATAAATCGCGACAAAACAAAGGACACGCGCAAAATAGCGCGAAAAGTCAATCGCACAAAATAAAGCGACGCCGCAAAATAGCGAGTGATAAACCGGCACAAAATAAAGGCGACGCCGCAAAATAGCGAGTGAAATCATAGACAAAACAAAGGCGACGCGCAAAATAAATAACGCGTAGTAAATCGCACAAAAAGCGACGCAAAACAGCGGGAGTGATAAACTGGACAAAAGAGTGCGATGCGCCAAACAGCGCGGTGTCAAATCGCAAAAAAAAAGGCGACGCGCAAAATAGCGCGAGTGATAAATCGCGACAAAAACAAAGGCGACGCCGCAAAATAGCGCGAGGATAAATCGCACAAAACAAAGGCGACGCGCAAAATAGCGCGAAAAGTGAAATCGCACAAAATAAAGGCGACGCGCAAAATAGCGCGAGTGTCAAATCGCGACAAACAAGGCGACGCGCAAAAATAGCGCGAGTGATAAATCGCACAATAAAAGCAGCAACGCCGCAAAATAGCGCGAGTGTGAATCGCACAAAATAAGTGCGACGGCAAAATAGCGCGAAAGTGATAAATCGCACAAAACAAAGGCGACGCGCAAAATAGCGCGAGTGATAAATCGCATAGACAAAACCAACAAGGCGACGCGCAAAAAGCGCGAAAAATCGCACAAACAAAGGCGACGCGCGAAATAGCGCGAGAGATAAATCGCAAAATAAGGACGCGCAAAATGCGTCAAGTCGCCAGTCGAATCGCGACAAAGGCGACGCCAAAATAGCACGGGTGATAAACCACACAAAATAATGCGATGCGCAAAATAGCGCGAAAGTGTCAACCGCACAAAAATAGGCGACGCGCAAAATAGCGCGTAAAGTGTGAACCGCACAAATAAAGGCGACGCGCAAAATAGCGCGAGTGATAAATCGCAAAAATAAAGGCGACGCGCAAAATAGCACGAAAGTGATAAATCGCACAAAAGTGCGACGCGCAAAATAGCGCAGTGATAAATCGCATAAAACAAAGGCGACGCGCAAAAATAGCGCGAGTGATAAACCGCGACAAAACAAAGCGACGCGCAAAATAGCGCGAAGTGGAATCGCGACAAAATAAAGGCGACGCGCAAAAATAGCGCGAAAGATAAATCGCACGAAATAAAGGCGACGCCGTTAAAAAATAGCGCCAGTGTAAAATCGCACAAAATAAAGCACGCGCAAAATAGCGCGCGCAGAAAGTGATAATCGACAAAACAGCGCGACGCGCAAAATAGCGCGAGTGTGAATTGCGACAAAACAAAGGCGACGCGCAAAATAGCGCGAAAGTGATAAATCGCACAAAATAGGCGACGCGCAAAATAGCGCGTAGTGATAAATCGCATAAAATGCAAAGGCGACGCGCAAATAGCGCAAGTGATAAACCGCAAAAATAAAGGCGACGCGCAAAATAGCATGAAAGTGTGAATCAAGACAAAATAGTGCGACGCGAAAATAGCGCGAAAGTGATAAAATCGACAAACAGCATATGGCATGTACTGAAAAATAGCGCGAGAGTGAATCGCGACAAAATAGTGTGACTAGCGATAATGCAGCGTGAACGCGCTTAAATAAAGCGCGAAAGGTGTCAATCGCGACGAAATAGTTCACGCCGTTAAAATAGCGCGAGTGATAAAATCGCAGATGAAAACAAAAGGCGTTGCTACGCGCAAAATAGTGCGCAGTGAGCAAATCGCGACAAAAAATAGGTGACGCCGCAAAATAGCGCGAAAGTGTGAAATCGCGACAAGAACAAAGGCGAAGGGCGCAAAATAGCGGCGAGTGATGTAACCGCGCACAAAATAAAGGCGACGCGCAAAATAGCGCCAGTGATAAAATCGCACAAAATAAAGGCGACGCGCAAAGGATAGCGCGAAAGTGATAAATCGCACGTGCGCGAAATCGCGACAAGAGGAAGGCGACGGCAGGTGAATAGCGCGAGTGATAAATGCTCAGAAAAAGGCGACGCCAAGAAAAAATATCATAAGGCACTAGCGCGAGTGGGGAGAATCGCACAAAACAAAGGCGACGCGCAAAATAGCGCGAGTAGTGACAAATCGGCACAAATAAGGTGACGCGCAAAAATACGCGAAAGTGATAAATCGCGATAAAAAATAGAAGGCGACGCACGAAAATAGCGCGTGATAAATCTATCGCGAAAAAATAAAGGCGACAGCCAGTCAAAATAGCGCGAGTGATAAACCGGGCAGAAATAAAGGCGACGCCGCAAAATAGCGCCGGTGGAAATCGCGACAAAAATAGTGCGACGCGTTATAGCAAAATAGCGGTTGAGTGAGAAATCGCGAGAAAAACAGCGCGACAGCGCAAAATAGCGCGCGAGTGAGTAAATCGCACAAAATGTAGCGCGGCGACGCCGTTAAAAATAGCGCCGTGGAAAGTGATAACCGCACACAAAGTGCGATCAAAGGGCCAAGCAAAAACTCAGAAAAGTGCGTAATCTTTACAGGCTGCTGCTACGCAGCAAAATAGCGCGCAAGCCAATCGCACAAAAACAAGCAGTGGACGGTCGCAAAATAGCGCGCCGCGAGGTGATTGAAATCAGAAAAAAACAAAGGCGACGCGCAAAAATAATGGCGAAGTGATAAATCGGTGACAAAAACAAAGGCGACGCGCAAAAATAGCGCGAAAATTTAACCGCACAAAACCAGTTAAGTGCGAGGCGCAAAATAAAGGCGCGCTAGTGATAAATCGCGACAAAAACAAAGGCGACGCCAGCAAGAAGATAGCGCGTAGTAAAGATAATCACCGCATAAAGCCAAAGGCGACGCAGCAAAATATCATGAAAAGAGAACCGCCTTTCAAACAAGGTGACACGCAGTTAGCGTCAATCGCGAACCAAGATAAATCACGGATGGCCAGTGTGACGCGCAAAATAGCGCGCAAGTGATAAACCTGCAGACAAAATGGGTGCAAGACGACGCCAAAATAACAGTTCGAGTGATAAACTACAGAACACAAAGGCGACGCCGCAAAATAAACGAAGCGTGAGTGAAAGCTTCGCAAAATGCAAAGGCGACGCGCAAAATAGCGCGAAGTGATAAAATCGCGACAAAAAAGTGCAATACGCGCAAAATAGCGGCGAGTGCGTAAACTACAGCGAACAAAGGTTACGCAGAAAATAGCACGGTAGTGATAAACGGACAAAAACAAAGGCGACGCGCAAAATAGCGCGAAAGTGTGAGTAAATCGCGACAAAACCGTGCGACGCCGCAAAAACTGGTGCGGAAAAGCGACGCGCAAAATAGCGCGAGTGTAAATCGCGACAAACAACAAAGTGCGACGGGCAAAATAGCAGTGAGTACAATCGCGACAAAATCAGCTAGTGCGACGCGCAAAAAAAATAGCACAGTGATAAATCGCACAAAACAAAGGCGACGAAAGCAAAATGAAGACGGAAAAGGTGTGAATCGCAAGACAACCGTTGAAGGCAACGCGCAAAATAACGCCGGTAGTGTGAAATCGCACAAATCAAAGGCGGTGAGACGGCGCAAAAATAGCGCGAGTGATAAATCGCACAATACAAAGTGCGACGCCGCAAAATAGGCGCGCAGTGTCAATCGCACAAAACAAAGTGCGACGCCGCGCAAAATAGCGCAAGTGATAAACTATAAAATGGGGCACACGCCGCAAACAAACATGCGCCCACGCGCAAATACAGACGCCAGCAAAAAAGTAGCGCGAGTGATAAACGCGACAAAACAATGCGGTCGTGGCAAAATAGCGAGAGTGTGAATCGCACAAAACAAAGGCGACGCGGCAAAATAGCGCGCGAAAGTGATAAATCGCGCAAAATAACAAGCGAAAGTCAATCGCATAAAACAGCTGTTGCCACGCCGGCAAGAAAATAGCGCGAAGTGATAAATCAAGACAAACATCAAAGGCGACACTTGCACAGCAGCACCCGTGCGTGACCACAAAAATGTATGACGGGCAAACAGCGCGCGAGTGACAACCACACAAAAATATTACGAAAGCCGCAAAAATAGCGCCGCATGAAGTGTGAGCAAAGCACGAAACAGTTCGGACGCGCAAAATAGCGCTGAAGTGGCAATCGCACAAAATAAAGGCGACCGCGCAAAAATAACAGTGACAAATCGCACAAAAATGCTGGCGACGCTGCAAAAAATAGCGGGGAGTGATAAAATCGCAAAAACAAAGGCGACGCGTAAAATAGCGAAAGCAGTGATAAATCGCACAAAATTCAAAGTGCGACGGGCGCAAAATAGGATCGACGTAGTGTGAACCGCGACAAACATGTGGGCGACGCCGCAAAAAGCGCGAGTGATAAATCGCACAAAATGAAGGCGACGTTGCGCGAAAAATAGCGTGTGAGTGATAAACCGCGACAGTGGTCAGTGCGACGCCGCAAAATAGCGCAAGGTGATAAATCGCAAAAAATGTTAGGCGACGCAAGCAAAATAGCGCCTCGAGGGTGAATAAATCGCACAAAACAAAGTCTGGCGCAACGCCGTGCAAGTAGCGCGAGTGTGAAATCGCACAAAATAAAGGCGACGCGCAAAATAGCGCCGCGCGAGTGATAAATCGCATTAAACAAAGGCGGTCGCGCGAAATAACGCCAGTGATAAAATCGCAGGGCTGAAGCGCGAAGTGTCAATCGACAAGCGCGGCGACGCGGCAAAATAGCGCGCAAGTGATAAATCAGAAATACAAAGGCAACACGCCGAATAAAGCGTTGGTGCGTAACTCACAAAAACGTACATCGCAAAATAGCGCGCTGAAAGTGATAAATCAAGACACAAACAGTGCGACACGCAGCCGCAAATAGCGCGCGAAAGTGATAAACTCGAGAAACAATAGTGCGACGCCAAGAAATAGCGCGAGTGTAACCGCACAAAACAAAGGCGACGGTAGCCAAAATAGCGCGCGAGCATAAATCGCGTAAAAAGTGCGTATTTAGCACGCGCAAATAGAAGACATGAAAAGAGCAAATCGCATTAAAAACAAGTGTGATACGCGAAAATAGCGCGCAAGTGTCAACCGCAGACAAAGCCAGTGCGTGACGCGCAAAAATAGCGACGCGAAGTGACAAACTGCGCATAAAACGGGTGCAACGCGCGAAGATAGCGCTTAGTGATAAATCGCGACTGACAATCAAAGGCGACGCCGCAAAAATACCGCGTGAAAGTGATAAACGACAAACAAAGTGCGACGCCGTAAAAATAAATAAGGCGAAAGTGATAAATCGCAGACAAAACAAAGGCGACGCCAAGCAAAATAGCGACGAAGCCAGTGAGAAATCGCATAAAAGACAACTGGCGCGACGCGCAAAATAGCGCGAGGTGATAAATCGCGACAAAATAAAGGCGGGCGCCGCAAAATAGCGGGCGAAAGTGATAAGCCTATCAGACAAAATAAAGAAGACGCCGCGAAAATAGCGCGGTGATAAACTACATTGTGTCGAAGTTAATGCGGCGACGCTGCTAAAAATAAATAGAGGTGAAAAACCGGCGACAAAAGGAAGCAGGACGCCGCAAAAAAGGCGCCGCGAAAGAGCAACCGCGACAGAAGGCGCAAAATAGGGCTGCGACAAACTCAGAAAACAAGGCGACGCCGTGAAAAATAGCGCGAGGGTGAATCGCGACAAAACAAAGGCGACGGTAGCTTAAAGAAGCGCCAAAGGTGAATGGCGTAAAAAAGCGGACGAAGCGTAAATAGCGCGAAAAGCGAATCACCGCGACAAAACAAGCAGCGACGCGCAAAATAGCACGAAAAGTCAATCGTGACAGGTTAGTGTGACGCTGCAAAATAGCGAGGGATAAATCGCACAAGTGGTGCAACGCGCAAAGATAGCGCCGAAGTGTGAATCGCGACACAACAAAAAGGAGACGCCGCAAAATAATCACAAGCGAGTGTGAAATGCCCAAAATAAAGGCGACGCCAGAAATAAATTGGAAAAGATAAGCTGCACAAAAACAAAGGCGACACAAGAAATGGACGAAATATAATCAGATAAAATAAAGGCGACGCAAGAAATAGCGCAGCGGGATAAATCAGAAAAGTGACAAAGAAATAGCGCGAGTGAGCGACAAAATAAAGGCGACGCGCAAAATAGCGCGTGATAAATCATAATAAATAAAGGCGCCGCAAAATACAAGCGAGGTGAACCGCAGACAAAACAAAGGTGATTCGCAAAACGTGCGCAGTGATAAACGGCACAAAAATAGTGCGACGCTAAATAATAGCGCGACCGACAATCAGACAAAACAAAGGCGACGCAAAGAGGCGGTAGTGATAAACTTCACAAAATCGAAGGCGACGCGCGAAATAGCGCGGGTGACAAACCGCGACAAAACAAAGTGCGGCGCGCAAAATAGCGCGAGGGAGAAATCGCATAAAAAACTGCAAGGACGTGCAAAATAGGCTGGGCGAAAGTGTGAACTGCATAAACAAAGGCGGGCGCGCAAAATGGCGCGAAAGTGATAAACGCATTGACAAAATAGCGCCGACGCCGCAAAATAGCAACGAAAGTGATATCCGAAAAAATAGTGCAACGCGGTAAAATAGCGCCGAGAGTGAAATCGCGACAAAAACAAGCAGACGCGCAAAATAAAGCATGGTAGTGTGGTCAAAGACAGCACCGCGAAGCCGCAAAATAAGCGCCGAGTGTAAATCGCACAAAATAAAGGTTAAGCACGCGCAAAATAGCGCGCGCGTAAAGATAAATCGGGACATAAAGAGTGCGACGCGCAAAGATAGCGCTGGTGGTGAATCGCGAAGACAAATGAAGGCGACGTGCTAAATCAACCGCGAGTAGTGAATCGCCCAAAACAAAGGCGACGCTGAAAATAGCACGAACGAGGTGATAAGATGCACAATGCTGGGCGACGCCGTTAAAATGGGCGCGAAAGTGATAACCAAGCAGAAAATAAATATGCGGTACGCCAAGAAAATAGCGCAAGCGATAAACCCAGAAAAAATAAAGGCGACGCGCAAAATAGTTTAGCGCGAGCTTTACAAAAACAGCGCGGCGCGCAAATAGCGCGAAAGTGATAAACCGCGACAAAACAAAGGCGCCGCGTAAAATAGCGCCAGTGTGAACCGCCCAAAAAACAAAGGCGACGCGTGTGCGAAAGGATAAACGTACAAAATATACGACGCCGCAAATAGCACGAAAAGTTCAACTGCACAAAATAAAGCGATTTGAAGCGTAAATAGAGCGAGTGTGAACCGCATTAAAGCAAAGCAGGACGGCAAAATAATGGAGTGTGGATAAAGACAAATACATATGACGCCAGCCAAAATAGCGCCAGTGATAACTGTAGTGGTTAGTGCATCAAGGCAATCATTGGCGCCAGGCGTGAATCGCGACAAAACAAAGGCGACGTGCAAAAATAGCGGAAGTGATAAATCAGAAAAGGCAAAGCAAGTTATCGCGGCAAAATAGCGCTAGTGGAGATCAAGCAAGAAAACAAAGGCGCACGCCAAGAAAATAGCACGCGAAAGTGTCAAATCGCATTGCGTCGTAAAGCAGGACGCCGCAAGAAATAGCGCGAAAGGTGACCAAAGACAAAAACATCGCTGAAGCGCAAAAATACGCGGTGAGTGTAAATTCGCAATAAAACAAAGGCGTACTCCGCAAAATAGTCAGCGGGTACGAATCGCATCAAAACAAATGCAGACACACGCAAAAATAGCGCGAAAGGGAGCAAATCGCGACAAAGCAGTGCGGGCGCGCAATATAACGGTGCCGCCAGGGGTGAATCACAAGACATCAAAGGCGACGCGCAAGAAAAATCGCTGAAAGTGAATCGCCCAAAACAAAGGCGACGCGAAAATAGCGCGAAAGTGATAAATCACACAAAAACAAAGGCGACGCAAAATGGCGCGAAAGTGGATAACCGTGATAAAATAAAGGCGCACGCCAAGCAAAATAGCGCAAGTGATAAATCAAAAATGTAAAGGCGACGCTGGGGCAGCGCGCCAGTGTGAGCCGACAAATAAAGCGCGACGCGACAAGTAAATAGCGCGAGTGATAAATCCGCATTGGGTGTCAACAATGTAAGCCGCGCAGGGGTCAGCGCGAGTGTGAATCGCCAAAACAAAGGCGACGGCAAAAGTGTGCGAAAGTGTGGAATCGCTTCAAAACAAGGCGGACGGGCAAAAGAGTGCGCGGTGGTTAAATTCGGCAATAGGCCAGTGCGACGGCGCAACATAGCGCGTAAGTGATAAATCGCATGACAAGCGTGCGACGCCGCTAAAATAGCGCGAAGGTGTTAAAATCGCAGACAAAATAGTGCTACGAGAAGCGCTAAGCAGAGCGAAAGTGTGAATTGCATGCAAAGCGTTAAGGCGACAAGGCAAAATAGCGCGTAGTGTGAATTATATACAAAACAAATAAAAAATGCTTTAAAATAGCGCCGGTGATAATCAGAAAATAGTATCGCCTAAAATAAGCGCTGTAGTGTGAATTGCATAAACATGTTGCGCACGCGCAAAATAGCGGGAGTGATAAACCAGAAAGTATAAGCAGGACGCGCAAAATAGCGCGAAAGGGAGAATCGCGCAAAACAGTTAAGACGCGCAAAATAGCATCATCGGTAGCAAGCCACCGCATAAAATAAAGGCAGATGCGCAGAAATGGCGCGAGTGTGACGCGACATAAAACACCGCGAAGCGCGAAATAGCGTAAGTGCAAATCGCGACAAAATGCTGGCGACGCGCAAAATAGCGCAAGAAGCAATGCAACCGGCACAAAATAAAGGCGACACGCTACCTAAAGAAGCGCGAAAGTGGCAAATCGCACACGAAGAGTGCGACGCAAGATAGCGCCAGGGGCGAGTGTGAACCCGCGACAACAATGCGACAAGCGCAAAAAACCGCGAGTGTGAATCGGCCCAAAACAAAGGCGGTACGCGAAAATAGCGCCGAAAGTGATAAAATCGCACAAATAGTGCGCGCACGCCGCGAAAATGGCGCGCGAGTGATAACCGGTGATAAAATAAAGGCGACGCCGCTAAAATAGCGTAAGTGATAAATCAAAAAACAAGCGGCGACGACAAGAAAATAGGCGCGCGACCGTGAGTCGAAAGCAACAAAGGTGACGCTGCCAGTAAAATAACGCCGCCGGCGATAAACCGCACAAAATAAGGCGCGTCAGCAAGCACAATAAAGCGCCAGTGTGAGCTGCCTGCGTCAAAGGCGGCGGGCAAAAGAGTGCGAAAGTGATAAATCCGGCGACAAGAAAGTGCGCGCGACGCGCTAAATATAGCGCGAAGATAAACAAAGACAAAACAAAAGCGACGCGCAAAATAGCGCTGCGAAAGTGTTAGACTGCACAAAGAAATAGTGCGACGAAGCGTAAATAGAAAGCGAAAGTGTGAACCGTACATGCAAAGGCGACGCCGCAAAAATAGCGCGCAAGTGTGAATTACACATATTGTAACAGCGCGACGCGCAAAATAGCGCGGTGATAATTGCAAAAAATAGCGTAACGCCGGGCCAAATAGCGCGAGTGTGAACCGCACAAAACAATGCGGCGACAAGAAAATTGAAGCGGAGTGATAAACTATAAAAAGCAAAGGCGATGCAAGAAAACAGCGCGAGTGTGAACAACATGTAACAAAGGCGTACGCGCAAAAATAGCGCGGAGATAACGTCAGAAAATAGTGCAACGCTGCAAAATAGCGTGAGTGTGAACCGCACAAAACGGCGTGAGTGATAAATCAGAAAAGCCGTGGCGCGACACGCTAAAAATGGCCGCGAAAGGAGAATCGCGACAAAACAATGCGACGCGTTAGTACAGCACGAGTAAGCCGCACAAACAGTGTGATGCGCAACAGAAGGAAGCGTAAAGTGTGACCAAGACAAAACATCGCGGGTTAAATAGCCCGGTGTAAACCGCACAAAATACGCGCGCACGCTGCTAAAAATAGCGCGAAAGTATTTAATCGCACACAAAATAAAGGCGGACAACGCCAAAATTGAAGCGCGAGTGATAAATCGCGACAAAAGAGCGCGACGCCGCGAAGATAGCGCGCTGAAGGGTGAATTACGCGACAACAAAGGCGACGCGCAAAAAAACGCGCGCGTAGCGGTGAATTACCTAAAAATAAGCAAGGCGACGCGAAAAATAGCGCTGCTGAAAGGGATAAATCGCGACAAAATAAAGCAAGTACGCGAAAATAGCGAAGCGAAAAGTTAAAACAAGACAAAATAGTGCGACGAGCTAAATAGAAGAGAACGCAGTGTGTAATCGCGACGAAGCAAAGGCGACGCCGCAAAATAGCGCGCGAGTGTGAATTACACAAAATAGTGCAAGTATACGCAAAATAGCGCCGGTGATACAATCAGAAAATAGTGCAACGCCGCAAAATAAAGCGCGCGAAAAGCACCGCATGTAAACAAAGGCGCACGCGCAACAGCGCGCGAAAGGTGATAAACAAGAAAAAGTCCCCGTATGACGTGCAAAATAGCACGAAGTGAGAATCGCGACAAAAAGCAAAGCCGCGACGCCGCAAAACAGCTGTGAGAGCGAATCGCGGAAAAAAGTCTCTCAGCGACGGCAAAATAGCACGAGTGAGAATCGCACAAAGATAGTGCGTACGCGCAAAATAACACCCGTAGATGACAAATCGAAAAAGTGCGGCGACGCGCAAAATAAAGCGCGAAAAGAGAACCAGACAAAACCGCGGCGACGCGCGGTAATAGAAGGCGAAAAGAGCAACCGCGATGAAATACAGTGCGAATGCCGCGCAAAAGGCCGCAATATGTAGAGTGATAAATCGCGCATTAAAAATAGTGCGCACGCCGCTAAAATAAAGCAATCAATGGTGGCGGCAAAACCGTAAAATAGTGCAACGCGTAAAAATAGCGCGAGAGTGAACCGCAGACAAAATGAAGGCGCGACGAGGGGAACAGTCTTTAGTGTGAACGGCAGAAAAAAGTACGACGAAGCTTAAATAGCGCGAAAAAGCAATCAAGACAAAATAAAGGTGACGCGTGAAATAGCGCGAAACCGGACCAAGACAAAAACATCACGCTTAAGCACAAAACATCGCCGCGAAGCGCAAAATAGTGCAAGGGTGTAAATCGCACAAAAACAAAGGCGACGGGCAAAGAGTGCGAAAAGATAAACGGCATAAAATGCTGGCGACGCGCGAAAAATAATGCTGAAAGTGATACATCGCGACAAAATGACCGGCGACGCGCAAAATAGCGCCGGTATTAAACCGCACAAAAATAAAGGCGGCGAGCGTAAATAGAGCGCAATGAAAAGAATCGCATAAAACAAAGGCGCACGCGAAAAATAGCGCGAAAGTGTGAACCGCACGTATCAATGGCGGCGCGCAAAAAGCGCGGTGATAATTCGTGAAAAATTGGAACAAGAATGCCGCAAGAAAATAGCGCGTAGTGTGAACTTCGCATTAAAACAGCGCGCACGGGCAAGAAAATATGGCGAAAAGTATAAACGTGCCGAAACAAGCACGCCGCGAAATAGCGGGAGTGGAGCAACCGTGAAAAACGGTGGGACACGCAAAATAGCGTAGTGTGAATCGCACAAAACATCGCGACGGCGGCAAAATAGCGTGCGTGAGTGATACCTTGTAAAAGAAATATTGCGAATGCGGCAAAATAGCGCGGCGTGTGAAATCGGCATAAAATCAGCGGTGACGCCGCAAAATAAGCGCCAGTGATAAATCCGCATGTGGGCCAGTGCGAGGCGCAAATAGCGCGAAAAGGTCACCGCGACAAAATAAGGCGACAAGCGCAAAATAGCGCCGAAAAGCTAACGACAAAACAAGGCGACGCCGCAAAATAGCGCGGAGTGATAAACAAGAAAAACTGCGGCGACGCGGCAAAATAGCTGAAGGCCAGTGAGAACCGCAATAAAATGTCGAAGGCGACGCCGCAAATTAGCGCGAGGGTGAAATCGCGACAACAAAGCGCGACGCCGCCAAAATAACGTAGCGATAAATCGTAAAAAGCAAAGGCGACGCCGCAAAATAGTGCGCGCAGGAGAATCGCGACAAAACCGCGCGACGCGTGAACAGAGGAGGGAGGTGAATCGCCGAAATGCCAGCGGGCGCGCAAAATAGCGGTGATAACCTGCACAAAACAAGCGCACGCCGCAAATAAAGCCTCGCCGAAAGTGATAAACCGTAAAAAATAAAGCAGCAACGCGTGTAAAATAGCGCGAGAGTGAACTGCATGTGCTGCTGGCGAGAGAAATAACACTTCAGTGTGAACGGCGTAAAAAGTGCGATGATGAAATACGAGTGCTTAACTGCAAAACGTCAAAGGCGACGCGAAATAGCACGAAAAGTCAATCGCGACAAAAATGCTGTGATGCGCAGCTGGCGAGTGCGATCAGCACAAAACGGCCGCGAAGCGCAAAAATAGCGGAGGATAAACTATAAAGTGAAGGCGACTACAAAATAAAGCGCGCAGAGATAATTCGAAAAATAGTAACGCGCAAATAGCGTGAGTGTGAAATCGCACAAAACGTGAGTGATAAATCAGAAAAAGCCGCGATACGCAAAACAAATATGGTGAGAAATCGCGACAAATAATGCTACGCCAAGCAAAATAAAGCGAAGACGCAAGCCGGGACCGCATAAAAATAAGCAGGATGCGCAAAATAGCGCGACAGACTGGAAGACAAAAACATCGCGAAGCGCAAAAAATAGCCCGAAAGTGCAAATCGCATTGCAGTCAAATACATGACACAGCAAAAATAGCGAAAGCACGGTAATCGCATAAAAATAAAGGCGCTACCCAAAAATAAAGCGCCGAGTGATAAATGTAATGACCCCAAGAAATCATCTCTTATTTAATTAGGGGTTAATGTGTTTTAATTCACCCATATCTATTGGAATTGAGAACAATTTTATCTATTTTATATTGAGTGAAGTGGTGATAAGGATGGTAAAAGCAAGATTGGACCAAGAATATAATCCTGGATAGTTATTTTAATGACGGGGCCAAGTCACCAATTGCCCTTTTTTTCCACACGTTGAATTTCAGAATGTGAGGTTAGAACCATTGGAAAGCGGCTCGGGGTTTTTAATTTGGACACAAGAATCCACCTAAAACGGGAGTCCGGATGGGAGAGTTACACCTGTTTGAAGTTTTGGGAATCAGGTTTTGAACAGGTCCGCTCGAGCGGGAATAGGTCCGCTCGAGCGGGGTTTTTCGGACAGCGCCTTTAAAAATCGTGATTTGATCACTTCTGATATTTCTTTTCCCTTCTTTTCCTCTTCCTCTAACACCGAAACCCCATCCCCCAAACCCTTGAATCCCTTTGATCTGATCACGACCACCATGGTTTTTAGCATCAAGGAGTGGGAGAATAAGGGGAGCATCAATGCTTTTACCCGACAAAACTTCTGATTTGTGGAGATAAGCTTTTTCAAGCTCACCCTTTCTTGGATTTTGGGGTGGGCGTTTGTATACTCTTAATATTTTCATCCATAGATAGATTTGAGTTGTTTCCATTGTTTAACCAGCAATTTCACTTATTTGGAGATGTATAGAAGCTGAAATTATGGTGGATTTTGGGAATTATGGGTTTGAAATCAATGGGGGGATTGAAGGTTATGGTTGTTTCTTAAGTATGAAATTGATGATTGAAATGTTTATAGGAAATCTTGGTTATTGCCATGTAGAGTTGTTTGAATTCCGTTGTTTGGTAAGAGAAGACAAAGGTTTGATGTGAAGTTGAAGTTAAATTGATGAATTATGAACTTGTATGTAGAACCATGGGAAAATTGGGTTATATTTAAAAGTTAAGTACTAAACTTTTTATTATGAAATGGTCTATGGTTGATTCATGCTTGATTTATTAGAGTTCTCATTAATTAATTATTTTGATTATATGTAGTGTTGTGCAATTATACTCAATTTTTGGTTATGTGTATCATGGAACTATGT